>JBAIAA010000684.1:10000-1367390 GCA_037893245.1 Crossaster papposus
TAACCCTAACCCTAACCCTAACCCTAACCCTAACCCTAACCCTAACCCTAACCCTAACCCTAACCCTAACCCTAACCCTAACCCTAACCCTAACCCTAACCCTAACCCTAACCCTAACCCTAACCCTAACCCTAACCCTAACCCTAACCCTAACCCTAACCCTAACCCTAACCCTAACCCTAACCCTAACCCTAACCCTAACCCTAACCCTAACCCTAACCCTAACCCTAACCCTAACCCTAACCCTAACCCTAACCCTAACCCTAACCCTAACCCTAACCCTAACCCTAACCCTAACCCTAACCCTAACCCTAACCCTAACCCTAACCCTAACCCTAACCCTAACCCTAACCCTAACCCTAACCCTAACCCTAACCCTAACCCTAACCCTAACCCTAACCCTAACCCTAACCCTAACCCTAACCCTAACCCTAACCCTAACCCTAACCCTAACCCTAACCCTAACCCTAACCCTAACCCTAACCCTAACCCTAACCCTAACCCTAACCCTAACCCTAACCCTAACCCTAACCCTAACCCTAACCCTAACCCTAACCCTAACCCTAACCCTAACCCTAACCCTAACCCTAACCCTAACCCTAACCCTAACCCTAACCCTAACCCTAACCCTAACCCTAACCCTAACCCTAACCCTAACCCTAACCCTAACCCTAACCCTAACCCTAACCCTAACCCTAACCCTAACCCTAACCCTAACCCTAACCCTAACCCTAACCCTAACCCTAACCCTAACCCTAACCCTAACCCTAACCCTAACCCTAACCCTAACCCTAACCCTAACCCTAACCCTAACCCTAACCCTAACCCTAACCCTAACCCTAACCCTAACCCTAACCCTAACCCTAACCCTAACCCTAACCCTAACCCTAACCCTAACCCTAACCCTAACCCTAACCCTAACCCTAACCCTAACCCTAACCCTAACCCTAACCCTAACCCTAACCCTAACCCTAACCCTAACCCTAACCCTAACCCTAACCCTAACCCTAACCCTAACCCTAACCCTAACCCTAACCCTAACCCTAACCCTAACCCTAACCCTAACCCTAACCCTAACCCTAACCCTAACCCTAACCCTAACCCTAACCCTAACCCTAACCCTAACCCTAACCCTAACCCTAACCCTAACCCTAACCCTAACCCTAACCCTAACCCTAACCCTAACCCTAACCCTAACCCTAACCCTAACCCTAACCCTAACCCTAACCCTAACCCTAACCCTAACCCTAACCCTAACCCTAACCCTAACCCTAACCCTAACCCTAACCCTAACCCTAACCCTAACCCTAACCCTAACCCTAACCCTAACCCTAACCCTAACCCTAACCCTAACCCTAACCCTAACCCTAACCCTAACCCTAACCCTAACCCTAACCCTAACCCTAACCCTAACCCTAACCCTAACCCTAACCCTAACCCTAACCCTAACCCTAACCCTAACCCTAACCCTAACCCTAACCCTAACCCTAACCCTAACCCTAACCCTAACCCTAACCCTAACCCTAACCCTAACCCTAACCCTAACCCTAACCCTAACCCTAACCCTAACCCTAACCCTAACCCTAACCCTAACCCTAACCCTAACCCTAACCCTAACCCTAACCCTAACCCTAACCCTAACCCTAACCCTAACCCTAACCCTAACCCTAACCCTAACCCTAACCCTAACCCTAACCCTAACCCTAACCCTAACCCTAACCCTAACCCTAACCCTAACCCTAACCCTAACCCTAACCCTAACCCTAACCCTAACCCTAACCCTAACCCTAACCCTAACCCTAACCCTAACCCTAACCCTAACCCTAACCCTAACCCTAACCCTAACCCTAACCCTAACCCTAACCCTAACCCTAACCCTAACCCTAACCCTAACCCTAACCCTAACCCTAACCCTAACCCTAACCCTAACCCTAACCCTAACCCTAACCCTAACCCTAACCCTAACCCTAACCCTAACCCTAACCCTAACCCTAACCCTAACCCTAACCCTAACCCTAACCCTAACCCTAACCCTAACCCTAACCCTAACCCTAACCCTAACCCTAACCCTAACCCTAACCCTAACCCTAACCCTAACCCTAACCCTAACCCTAACCCTAACCCTAACCCTAACCCTAACCCTAACCCTAACCCTAACCCTAACCCTAACCCTAACCCTAACCCTAACCCTAACCCTAACCCTAACCCTAACCCTAACCCTAACCCTAACCCTAACCCTAACCCTAACCCTAACCCTAACCCTAACCCTAACCCTAACCCTAACCCTAACCCTAACCCCTAACCCTAACCCTAACCCTAACCCTAACCCTAACCCTAACCCTAACCCTAACCCTAACCCTAACCTAAATTTAAATTTATTTAAATTTATTTAAATTTATTTAAATTTATTTAAATTTATTTAAATTTATTTAAATTTATTTAAATTTATTTAAATTTATTTAAATTTATTTAAATTTATTTAAATTTATTTAAATTTGCGAGATTTTATGTAAATTTATTTAAATTTATTCAAATTTATTTAAATTTATTTAAATTTAAATAAATTTATTCAAATTTATTCAAATTTATTTAAATTTATTTAAATTTATTTAAATTTATTTAAATTTAAATAAATTTAAATAAATTTAAATAAATTTAAATAAATTTATTTAAATTTATTTAAATTTATTTAAATTTATTTAAATTTATTCAAATTTATTCAAATTTATGTAAATTTAAATAAATTTATTTAAATTTATTTAAATTTATTTAAATTTATTTAAATTTATTTAAATTTATTTAAATTTATGCGATTTTGTTTAAATATATTTAAATTTATTTAAATTTATTTAAATTTGGGAGATTTTGTGTAAATTTATTCAAATTTATTTAAATTTGTTAAAATTTGCGAGATTATATGTAAATTTATTTAAATTTATTCAAATTTATTGGAATTTAAAAAAATTGTTGTCCGGAAACTGGACCAAATTTCGTTGAAAAAAAGGCGAAAAAAAAGAGACTCGAAAAGTACGCGAAAAAAACTACGCGAAAAAACCAGACTTGAAAAATACGCGAAAAAAACGAGACTTGAAAAATACGAGAAAAAAAAGACGCGAAAAAATAACACGAGAAAAACGAGTCTAAAAAACTGCGGAAAAAAGTCAAACGATAAAAACGAGTCTAAAAAACTGCGGAAAAAAATAACACGAGAAAAACGAGTCTAAAAAAAGGCGGAAAAAAATAAAACGAGAAAAACGAGTCTAAAAAACTGCGGAAAAAAGTCAAACGACAAAAACAAGTCTAAAAAACTGGGGAAAAAATTTACACGAGAAAAACGAGTCTAAAAAACTGCGGAAAAAAGTAAAACGAGAAAAACGAGTCTAAAAAAATTCAGAAAAAAGTCAAACGAGAAAAACGAGTCTAAAAAAATGCGGAAAAAAGTCAAACGAGAAAAACGAGTCTAAAAAAAGGCGGAAAAAAGTCAAACGAGAAAAACAAGTCTAAAAAACTGCGAAAAAAAGTCAAACGAAAAAAACGAGTCTAAAAAACTGCGGAAAAAAGTCAAACGAGAAAAACGAGTCTAAAAAACTGCTGAAAAAAGTCAAACGAGAAAAACGAGTTTAAAAAAATGCGGAAAAAAGTCAAACGAGAAAAACAAGTCTAAAAAACTGCGGAAAAAAGTCAAACGAGAAAAACGAGTCTAAAAAACTGCGGAAAAAAGTCAAACGAGAAAAACGAGTCTAAAAAAAGGCGGAAAAAAATAACACGAGAAAAACGAGTCTAAAAAAATGCGGGAAAAAGTCAAACGAGAAAAACAAGTCTAAAAAAATGCGGGAAAAAGTCAAACGAGAAAAACAAGTCTAAAAAACTGCGGAAAAAAGTCAAACGAGAAAAACAAGTCTAAAAAACTGCGGAAAAAAGTCAAACGAGAAAAACGAGTCTAAAAAACTGCGGAAAAAAGTCAAACGAGAAAAACGAGTCTAAAAAAAGGCGGAAAAAAATAACACGAGAAAAACGAGTCTAAAAAAATGCGGGAAAAAGTCAAACGAGAAAAACAAGTCTAAAAAACTGCGGAAAAAAGTCAAACGAGAAAAACGAGTCTAAAAAACTGCGGAAAAAAGTCAAACGAGAAAAACGAGTCTAAAAAAAGGCGGAAAAAAATAACACGAGAAAAACGAGTCTAAAAAAATGCGGGAAAAAGTCAAACGAGAAAAACGAGTCTAAAAAACTGCGGAAAAAATTTACACGAAAAAAACGAGTCTAAAAAACTGCGGAAAAAAGTCAAACGAGAAAAACGAGTCTAAAAAACTGCGGAAAAAGTCAAACGAGAAAAACGAGTCTAAAAAACTGCGGAAAAAAGTCAAACGAGAAAAACAAGTCTAAAAAAATGCGGGAAAAAGTCAAACGAGAAAAACAAGTCTAAAAAAATGCGGGAAAAAGTCAAACGAGAAAAACAAGTCTAAAAAACTGCGGAAAAAAGTCAAACGAGAAAAACAAGTCTAAAAAACTGCGGAAAAAAGTCAAACGAGAAAAACGAGTCTAAAAAACTGCGGAAAAAAGTCAAACGAGAAAAACGAGTCTAAAAAAAGGCGGAAAAAAATAACACGAGAAAAACGAGTCTAAAAAAATGCGGGAAAAAGTCAAACGAGAAAAACAAGTCTAAAAAACTGCGGAAAAAAAGTCAAACGAGAAAAACGAGTCTAAAAAACTGCGGAAAAAAGTCAAACGAGAAAAACGAGTCTAAAAAAAGGCGGAAAAAAATAACACGAGAAAAACGAGTCTAAAAAAATGCGGGAAAAAGTCAAACGAGAAAAACGAGTCTAAAAAACTGCGGAAAAAATTTACACGAAAAAAACGAGTCTAAAAAACTGCGGAAAAAAGTCAAACGAGAAAAACGAGTCTAAAAAACTGCGGAAAAAGTCAAACGAGAAAAACGAGTCTAAAAAACTGCGGAAAAAAGTCAAACGAGAAAAACGAGTCTAAAAAACTGCGGAAAAAAGTCAAACGAGAAAAACAAGTCTAAAAAACTGCGAAAAAAAGTCAAACGAGAAAAACGAGTCTAAAAAACTGCGGAAAAAAGTCAAACGAGAAAAACGAGTCTAAAAAACTGCGGAAAAAAGTCAAACGAGAAAAACGAGTCTAAAAAACTGCGGAAAAAAGTCAAACGACAAAAACGAGTCTAAAAAACTGCGGAAAAAATTTACACGAGAAAAACGAGTCGAAAAAAATGCGGAAAAAAGTCAAACGAGAAAAACGAGTCTAAAAAACTGCGGAAAAAGGTCAAACGAGAAAAACGAGTCTAAAAAACTGCGGAAAAAAATAACACGAAAAAAAAGAGTCTAAAAAACTGCGGAAAAAAGTCAAACGAGAAAAACGAGTCTAAAAAAACTGCGGAAAAAAGTCAAACGAGAAAAACGAGTCTAAAAAAATGCGGAAAAAAGTCAAACGAGAAAAACGAGTCTAAAAAACTGCGGAAAAAAGTCAAACGAGAAAAACGAGTCTAAAAAACTGCGGAAAAAAGTCAAACGAGAAAAACGAGTCTAAAAAAATTCGGAAAAAAGTAAAACGAGAAAAACAAGTCTAAAAAACTTCGGAAAAAAGTAAAACGAGAAAAACGAGTCTAAAAAAATGCGGAAAAAAGTCAAACGAGAAAAACGAGTCTAAAAAACTGCGGAAAAAATTTACACGAGAACAACGAGTCTAAAAAACTGCGGAAAAAAGTCAAACGAGAAAAACGAGTCTAAAAAACTGAGGAAAAAAATAACACGAGAAAAACGAGTCTAAAAAACTGCGGAAAAAATTTACACGTAAAAAACGAGTCTAAAAAACTGCGGAAAAAAGTCAAACGAGAAACACGAGTCTAATAAACTGCGGAAAAAAGTCAAACGAGAAAAACGAGTCTAAAAAAAGGCGGACAAAAATAACACGAGAAAAACGAGTCTAAAAAAATGCGGAAAAAAGTCAAACGAGAAAAACGAGTCTAAAAAAAGGGGGGAAAAAATAACACGAGAAAAACGTGTCAAAAAAACTGCGGAAAAAAGTCAAACGACAAAAACGAGTCTAAAAAAATGCGGAAAAAAGTCAAACGAGAAAAACGAGTCTAAAAAACTGCGAAAAAAGTCAAACGAGAAAAACGAGTCTAAAAAACTGCGGAAAAAGTCAAACGAGAAAAACGAGTTTAAAAAAATGCGGAAAAAAGTCAAACGAGAAAAACAAGTCTAAAAAACTGCGAAAAAAAGTCAAACGAGAAAAACGAGTCTAAAAAACTGCGGAAAAAAGTCAAACGAGAAAAACGAGTCTAAAAAACTGCGAAAAAAAGTCAAACGAGAAAAACGAGTCTAAAAAACTGCGGAAAAAAGTCAAACGAGAAAAACGAGTCTAAAAAACTGCGGAAAAAAGTCAAACGAGAAAAACGAGTCTAAAAAACTGCGGAAAAAAGTCAAACGACAAAAACGAGTCTAAAAAACTGCGAAAAAAATTTACACGAGAAAAACGAGTCGAAAAAAATGCGGAAAAAAGTCTAACGAGAAAAACGAGTCTAAAAAACTGCGGAAAAAAATAACACGAGAAAAACGAGTCTAAAAAAATGCGGAAAAAAATCAAACGAGAAAAACGAGTCTAAAAAACTGCGGAAAAAAGTCAAACGAGAAAAACGAGTCTAAAAAAATGCGGAAAAAAGTCAAACGAAAAAAACGAGTCTAAAAAACTGCGAAAAAAAGTCAAACGAGAAAAACGAGTCTAAAAAACTGCGGAAAAAAATAACACGAAAAAAAAGAGTCTAAAAAACTGCGGAAAAAAGTCAAACGAGAAAAACGAGTCTAAAAAACTGCGGAAAAAAGTCAAACGAGAAAAACGAGTCTAAAAAAATGCGGAAAAAAGTCAAACGAGAAAAACGAGTCTAAAAAACTGCGGAAAAAAGTCAAACGAGAAAAACGAGTCTAAAAAAATGCGGAAAAAAGTCAAACGAGAAAAACGAGTCTAAAAAAATGCGGAAAAAAGTCAAACGAGAAAAACAAGTCTAAAAAACTGCGGAAAAAAGTAAAACGAGAAAAACGAGTCTAAAAAAATGCGGAAAAAAGTCAAACGAGAAAAACGAGTCTAAACAACTGCGGAAAAAATTTACACGAGAACAACGAGTCTAAAAAACTGCGGAAAAAAGTCAAACGAGAAAAACGAGTCTAAAAAACTGCGGAAAAAAATAACACGAGAAAAACGAGTCTAAAAAAAGGCAGAAAAAAGTCAAACAAGAAAAACGAGTATAAAAAACTGCGGAAAAAAGTCATACGAGAAAAACGAGTCTAAAAAACTGCGGAAAAAAGTCAAACGAGAAAAACGAGTCTAAAAAACTGCGGAAAAAATTTACACGAAAAAAACGAGTCTAAAAAACTGCGGAAAAAAGTCAAACGAGAAACACGAGTCTAAAAAACTGCGGAAAAAAGTCAAACGAGAAAAACGAGTCTAATAAACTGCGGAAAAAAGTCAAACGAGAAAAACGAGTCTAAAAAAAGGCGGACAAAAATAACACGAGAAAAACGAGTCTAAAAAACTGCGGAAAAAAGTCAAACGAGAAAAACGAGTCTAAAAAAAGGGGGGAAAAAATAACACGAGAAAAACGAGTCAAAAAAACTGCGGAAAAAAGTCAAACGACAAAAACGAGTCTAAAAAACTGCGGAAAAAAGTCAAACGAGAAAAACGAGTCTAAAAAACTGCGGAAAAAAGTCAAACGAGAAAAACGAGTCTAAAAAACTGCGGAAAAAAGTCAAACGAGAAAAACGAGTCTAAAAAACTGCGGAAAAAGGTCAAACGAGAAAAACGAGTCTAAAAAACTGCGGAAAAAAGTCAAACGAGAAAAACGAGTCTAAAAAAATGCAGAAAAAAGTCAAACGAGGAAAACGAGTCTAAAAAACTGCGGAAAAAAGTCAAACGAGAAAAACGAGTCTAAAAAACTGCGGAAAAAAATCACAGCAAAAAAAAACAGTCTAAACAAATGCGGAAAAAATAGTCTAAAAAAAAGGCTACATTAAAAGTACATTAAAGTTTACAATATGTTAGAGTCTAATGAACCAGCGCTAAGCCAACATGCCCGCCGCCCTCAGCGCTGGTTTAAAAAAAATAGTCTAAAAAAAAAGGTTACATAAATAGTAAATTAAAGTTAAAAATAATTTAAAGTCTAATGAACCAGCGCTAAGCCAACATGCACGCCGCCCTCAGCGCTGGTTTAAAAAAAATAGTCAAAAAAAAAAGGTTACATTAAAAGTAAATTAAAGTTTACAATATTTTAAAGTCTAATGAACCAGCGCTAAGCCAACATGCCCGCCGCCCTCAGTGCTTGTTTAAAAAAAATAGTCTAAAAAAAAAGGTTACATTAAAAGTACATTAAAGTTTACAATATTTTAAAGTCTAATGAACCAGCGCTAAGCCAACATGCCCGCCGCCCTCAGCGCTGGTTTAAAAAAAATAGTCTAAAAAAAAAGGTTACATAAATAGTAAATTAAAGTTAAAAATAATTTAAAGTCTAATGAACCAGCGCTAAGCCAACATGCCCGCCGCCCTCAGCGCTGGTTTAAAAAAAATAGTCAAAAAAAAAAGGTTACATTAAAAGTAAATTAAAGTTTACAATATTTTAAAGTCTAATGAACCAGCGCTAAGCCAACATGCCCGCCGCCCTCAGTGCTTGTTTAAAAAAAATAGTCTAAAAAAAAAGGTTACATTAAAAGTACATTAAAGTTTACAATATTTTTAAGTCTAATGAACCAGCGCTAAGCCAACATGCCCGCCGCCCTCAGCGCTGGTTTAAAAAAAATAGTCAAAAAAAAAAGGTTACATTAAAAGTACATTAAAGTTTACAATATTTTAAAGTCTAATGAACCAGCGCTAAGCCAACATGCCCGCCGCCCTCAGCGCTGGTTTAAAAAAAATAGTCTAAAAAAAAAGGTTACATTAAAAGTACATTAAAGTTTACAATATTTTAAAGTCTAATGAACCAGCGCTAAGCCAACATGCCCGCCGCCCTCAGCGCTGGTTTAAAAAAAATAGTCTAAAAAAAAAGGCTAAATTAAAAGTAAATTAAAGTTAAAAATAATTTAAAGTCGATCACGGCCAACTGGTTGCCGCCCAGGAGGAGGTTCTCTAGCTCAGCCCACTGGTAGACCACGGCCAGGATCTCTTTGAGTCGGTTGCAGGACACACAGATCTCCCTCAGCTTCAACAGGGTGCTCCACTCAGAGGGGAGTTGTGCTGATCGCGTTGTTCCTGATACCAAAACAAAAATTAAAAGTTCAAGGGTCCAGGTTTGTGGAGTTTTTTTTGGCATTCATTTGCTAAAAACTTGTATAATTAGGGTGATACGGTCCAAGGGTTACGGCGATTGACTCATGTGGGATGGTATGCAGTTTCAAACCCTAACAAGCTACAAACCAAATTGCGGCTGATCTTGAGCCGCTGGGCCCCAAATTTAGTAGATCAGGATGTCGCAATGTCTTACCTAAGGCTCACCATCATTTGGAGTTCCGTCGGCAATGTCGTCAGTTTGTTAAAGCCGAGATTCAGGACAGTTATGGTCTTAGCGAGTAGGATCACACTGCAATGTACATTGAAAGATACAAAAGGAGTTTTATTGATTTCATTCAACACCCAACAGCGCAAATTACAGGATGAGAGATTGTGAAGAAGGTACAGTTTTAGAGGTGGGAGGCTAAAAAAAAAAAGTAATTTAAAGTTTAAAATAATATAACGACAGTGCAATATAACGACAGTGCAATATAACGACAGTGCAATATAACGACAGTGCAATATAACGACAGTGCAATATAACGACAGTGCAATATAACGACAGTGCAATATAACGACAGTGCAATATAACGACAGTGCAATATAACGACAGTGCAATATAACGACAGTGCAATATAACGACAGTGCAATATAACGACAGTGCAATATAACGACAGTGCAATATAACGACAGTGCAATATAACGACAGTGCAATATAACGACAGTGCAATATAACGACAGTGCAATATAACGACAGTGCAATATAACGACAGTGCAATATAACGACAGTGCAATATAACGACAGTGCAATATAACGACAGTGCAATATAACGACAGTGCAATATGGGAACAAAGGGAGATGGGAACAAAGGGAGATGGGAACAAAGGGAATTGGGTAACAAAGGGAGATGGGTAACAAAGGGAGATGGGTAACAATGGGAGAGGGTAACAATGGGAGAGGGTAACAATGGGAGAGGGTAACAATGGGAGAGGGTAACAATGGGAGAGGGTAACAATGGGAGAGGGTAACAATGGGAGAGGGTAACAAAGGGACATGGTAACAAAGGGACATGGTAACAAAGGGACATGGTAACAAAGGGACATGGTAAATGAACCAGCGCTGAGCCAACATGCCCGCCGCCCTCAACCTTGGTTCATTTACTTTACGGACAAATACGACAACAAGACAACAACACCACAACACAACACAACACAACTATATGAACTTTATTTATTAGCATAGAACGTATTATAACCAATAGTCCAATCTTCATTACTTCCATTTCAAATCGTCATCTTTGGCGGATGAATCTTCCAGTCACTGTCTCTGCATGTTAAAACAAGAAAGAAAAAAAAATCGACGTTGGCAGGGCAAGGGTAATATTTAGCGTGCTGGTTGTACTCCTACTTCAATGAACAATTATTAGTGGGTACACCACACCCAAATAAAATGGGTACACAAGACCCAACAAATAAATGGTTACACTAGACAGAGTATTGGGTAATATGATATTCGCATACAACGCATTACAATGCTGCAGTAAGCAAGGTTCTATTTGAGCGATTAATTAGTGTTCGGCTAAAGCCTATACCAAAATTAAATTTTCTTGGTACCGTAATATGTACCTCGCATGTTATCAACAAGTCATATCTTTTGTTATTAAAGGGGCAATGAGTACGGTATTGAAAGTATACAGAAAAGAGCTTGTAGAATAATTTTGGGCAGGAACTATCTTTCATATGATTCTGCACTCCACGTTGTCCTTAAATTTAAGGAACCTTCATAACTCTTCTAGCTAAAACACGTCGGTTCAGAAATAGCCTAATTCCATATTATATTGATCTCATTAATTCAAGTGGAAAAGTGTGGAAATATATATCTTTTATTCACTGGCGTTTTTTAAAATTTACATTTTATTGACGTTTTGGGTATTTCTTTCTTACGTCTTTATTTCAAAATATATATATTAATTGTAATGGGCATTTTAACGATTAATAAGGTTACCTGTCATTGAAATGCTTCAGTAAGAAAAGGTTCTATTACAGGGATTAATTACAAACTAATTATTCATCAAAATTAAGTGTGCCTAGTAGCATGGCCTTGCAGATTATGAAATAGGAAGATGATTTGTGTTATTACATGTCACTGATAATCGCATCTGAAAAGAACACATCACAATACTGCAGTGAAAAGAGATTTCTTAACTGGCTAATTGTGCCCCAATTATTATTCGGCTTTTTATCATGGTATTGTACATTAGGAACTAAAATGAGACATGTGTAATGCGAGGTACACAGAGAAATTCGCAGCCAAATGAACGCAATATGATGCTGCCGTAAGAAAGGGTTCCATTTAAGGAATTTATTAGGCACTAATTTGTGTTTGGCTTCAGCTTCCACAAGTATTAAGTGTGCCCAGTAGTATAATCTTGTAGATTATGAAATAAAATTTAGAGTTCTGAATAATATGTAAAGTACACTTGGTTTTGAAGATTCATAAATATTTGCAGCCGAAAAACGCATTACAATGCATTAGTAACAAAGGGTTCTATATTTAACGGATTCATTGTGCACTAATAAGTATTCGGCTACAGCTTATACCATAATTAAGGGGGCCTAGTGGCATGGTCTTCAGGATTAGGAATCAAGAAGATGAGTTTTTGTATCACATATTAAAATATATATTACAATACTGCAGTGAAAAGAAATTTCTTAAACTGGCTAATTATGCACTAATTATTATTCGGCTTTAGTCTATACCCAAAGTAAGTGTGCCAGGTATCATGATGTTGTAGATTTTGGAATAACATGCGGGGTACACCGTTTTAAAGAGGAAGAGAAATTTGCAGCCGAAATAATGCATTATGCTGCTGCAGTGAGAAAGGGTTTTATTTCAGTAATTAATTAGGCAACAAGTAGTTCGGCTGAAACATATCCAAGTATTAAGTGTGCCCAGGAGTATAATCTTACACTTGGTTTCAAAGATTGAGGTTTTTGGACCAGAAATAACGGGTTACAATTCTTCAGTAGAAAAGGGTTCTATTTAGGGGCTTAATTATACACTAATTATTATTCGGCTTTAGTCTATACCAAAATTAAGTGTACCAAGTATCATGATGTTGAAGATTCAGAACACAACAAAAGAGTTTTGGATAATGTGCGAGGTACACTGTTTTAAAAAGGCAGGAAAATTCGCAGTCATCTTTAACTGGCTAATTATGAACTAATTATTCATCGGCTTCAGTCTATGTCAAGTATCATAATGTTGTAGATTCAGAAATAAACATATGACTTCTGAACAACATGGGAGGCACACTTGGTTTTAGAGAGGCAGAGACAGACTTACAATGCGAGGGACTTGCGACAGACTTACAATGCTAGAGAATTGCGACAAACTTGTAATGCTAGAGAATTGTTACAAACTTGTAATGCTAGAGACTTGCGACAAACTTGTAATGCTAGAGACTTGCGACAGACTTGTAATGCTAGAGACTTGCGACAAACTTGTAATGCTAGAGACTTGCGACAAACTTGTAATGCTAGAGAATTGTTACAAACTTGTAATGCTAGAGAATTGCTACAAACTTGTAATGCTAGAGAATTGCGACAAACTTGTAATGCTAGAGACTTGCGACAAACTTGTAATGCTAGAGAATTGTTACAAACTTGTAATGCTAGAGAATTGCGACAAACTTGTAATGCTAGAGACTTGCGACAAACTTGTAATGCTAGAGAATTGCGACAAACTTGTAATGCTAGAGAATTGCGACAAACTTGTAATGCTAGAGAATTGTTACAAACTTGTAATGCTAGAGACTTGCGACAAACTTGTAATGCTAGAGACTTTGAGGGAATTGCAATGTGAGGGACTTGCGACAGACTTGTAATGAGAGGAACTTGCGACAGACTTGTAATGAGAGGAACTTGCGACAGACTTGTAATGAGAGGAACTTGCGACAGACTTGTAATGCGAGAGACTTGCGACAGACTTGTAATGCGAGAGACTTGCGACAGACTTGTAATGAGAGGAACTTGCGACAGACTTGTAATGAGAGGAACTTGCGACAGACTTGTAATGAGAGGAACTTGCGACAGACTTGCAATGCGAGAGACTTGCGACAGACTAGTAATGCGAGGGACTTGCGACAGACTTTCAATGCGAAAGACTTGCGACAAACTTGTAATGCTAGAGACTTGCGACAAACTTGTAATGCTAGAGACTTGCGACAGACTTGTAATGAGAGGAACTTGCGACAGACTTGTAATGAGAGGAACTTGCGACAGACTTGTAATGCGAGAAACTTGCGACAGACTTGTAATGAGAGGAACTTGCGACAGACTTGTAATGAGAGGAACTTGCGACAGACTTGTAATGAGAGGAACTTGCGACAGACTTGTAATGAGAGGAACTTGCGACAGACTTGTAATGTGAGGGACTTGCGACAGACTTGTAATGAGAGGAACTTGAGACAGACTAGTAATGAGAGGAACTTGCGACAGACTAGTAATGCGAGGGACTTGCGACAGACTTGTAATGAGAGGAACTTGCGACAGACTTGTAATGCGAGGGACTTGCAACAGACTTGTAATGAGAGAAACTTGCGACAGACTTGTAATGAGAGAAACTTGCGACAGACTTGTAATGAGAGAAACTTGCGACAGACTTGTAATGAGAGGAACTTGCGACAGACTTGTAATGAGAGGAACTTGCGACAGACTTGTAATGAGAGGAACTTGCGACAGACTTGTAATACGAGAAACTTGCGACAGACTTGTAATGCGAGAAACTTGCGACAGACTTGTAATGAGAGGAACTTGCGACAGACTTGTAATGAGAGGAACTTGCGACAGACTTGTAATGCGAGAAATTGCGACAGACTTGTAATGAGAGGAACTTGCGACAGACTTGTAATGAGAGGAACTTGCAACAGACTTGTAATGCGAGAAACTTGCGACAGACTTGTAATGAGAGAAACTTGCGACAGACTTGTAATGAGAGAAACTTGCGACAGACTTGTAATGAGAGAAACTTGCGACAGACTTGTAATGCGAGAAACTTGCGACAGACTTGTAATGAGAGGAACTTGCGACAGACTTGTAATGAGAGGAACTTGCAACAGACTTGTAATGCGAGAAACTTGCGACAGACTTGTAATGAGAGGAACTTGCGACAGACTTGTAATGAGAGGAACTTGCGACAGACTTGTAATGAGAGGAACTTGCGACAGACTTGTAATGAGAGGAACTTGCGACAGACTTGTAATGAGAGGAACTTGCCACAGACTTGTAATGAGAGGAACTTGCGACAGACTTGTTATGCGAGAAACTTGCGACAGACTTGTAATGCGAGAAACTTGCAACAGACTTGTAATGCGAGAAACTTGCGACAGACTTGTAATGAGAGGAACTTGCGACAGACTTGTAATGAGAGGAACTTGCGACAGACTTGTAATGAGAGGAACTTGCGACAGACTTGTAATGAGAGGAACTTGCGACAGACTTGTAATGAGAGGAACTTGCGACAGACTTGTAATGAGAGGAACTTGCGACAGACTTGTAATGACAGGAACTTGCGACAGACTTGTAATGAGAGGAACTTGCGACAGACTAGTAATGCGAGGGACTTGCGACAGACTTGTAATGAGAGGGACTTGCGACAGACTAGTAATGCGAGAGACTTGCGACAGACTTGTAATGAGAGGAACTTGCGACAGACTTGTAATGAGAGGAACTTGCGACAGACTTGTAATGAGAGGAACTTGCGACAGACTTGTAATGCGAGAAACTTGCGACAGACTTGTAATGCGAGAAACTTGCGACAGACTTGTAATGAGAGGAACTTGCGACAGACTTGTAATGAGAGAAACTTGCGACAGACTTGTAATGAGAGGAACTTGCGACAGACTTGTAATGAGAGTAACTTGCGACAGACTTGTAATGAGAGGAACTTGCGACAGACTTGTAATGAGAGGAACTTGCGACAGACTTGCAATGTGAGGGACTTGCGACAGACTTGTAATGAGAGGGACTTGCGACAGACTTGTAATGCGAGAGACTTGCGACAGACTTGTAATAAGAGGAACTTGCGACAGACTAGTAATGCGAGAGACTTGCGACAGACTAGTAATGAGAGGAACTTGCGACAGACTTGTAATGAGAGGAACTTGCGACAGACTTGTAATGAGAGGAACTTGCGACAGACTTGTAATGAGAGGAACTTGCGACAGACTTGTAATGAGAGGAACTTGCGACAGACTTGTAATGAGAGGAACTTGCGACAGACTTGTAATGAGAGGAAATTGCGACAGACTTGTAATGTGAGGAACTTGCGACAGACTTTTAATGCGAGGGACTTGCGACAGACTTGTAATGAGAGGAACTTGCGACAGACTTGTAATGAGAGGAACTTGCGACAGACTTGTAATGAGAGGAACTTGCGACAGACTTGTAATGAGAGGAACTTGCGACAGACTAGTAATGCGAGGGACTTGCGACAGACTTGTAATGAGAGGGACTTGCGACAGACTTGTAATGAGAGGGACTTGCGACAGACTAGTAATGCGAGAGACTTGCGACAGACTTGTAATGAGAGGAACTTGCGACAGACTTGTAATGAGAGGAACTTGCGACAGACTTGTAATGAGAGGAACTTGCGACAGACTTGTAATGCGAGAAACTTGCGACAGACTTGTAATGCGAGAAACTTGCGACAGACTTGTAATGAGAGGAACTTGCGACAGACTTGTAATGAGAGAAACTTGCGACAGACTTGTAATGAGAGGAACTTGCGACAGACTTGTAATGAGAGGAACTTGCGACAGACTTGTAATGAGAGGAACTTGCGACAGACTTGTAATGAGAGGAACTTGCGACAGACTAGTAATGCGAGGGACTTGCGACAGACTTGCAATGCGAGGGACTTGCGACAGACTTGTAATGAGAGGGACTTGCGACAGACTTGTAATGCGAGAGACTTGCGACAGACTTGTAATGAGAGGAACTTGCGACAGACTAGTAATGCGAGAGACTTGCGACAGACTTGTAATGAGAGGAACTTGCGACAGACTTGTAATGAGAGGAACTTGCGACAGACTTGTAATGAGAGGAACTTGCGACAGACTTGTAATGAGAGGAACTTGCGACAGACTTGTAATGAGAGGAACTTGCGACAGACTTGTAATGAGAGGAACTTGCGACAGACTTGTAATGAGAGGAACTTGCGACAGACTTGTAATGAGAGGAACTTGCGACAGACTTGTAATGAGAGGAACTTGCGACAGACTTGTAATGCGAGAAACTTGCGACAGACTTGTAATGAGAGGAACTTGCGACAGACTTGTAATGAGAGGAACTTGCGACAGACTTGTAATGAGAGGAACTTGCGACAGACTTGTAATGAGAGGAACTTGCGACAGACTTGTAATGAGAGGGACTTGCGACAGACTTGTAATGAGAGGGACTTGCGACAGACTTGTAATGAGAGGGACTTGCGACAGACTTGTAATAAGAGGAACTTGCGACAGACTAGTAATGCGAGAGACTTGCGACAGACTAGTAATGAGAGGAACTTGCGACAGACTTGTAATGAGAGGAACTTGCGACAGACTTGTAATGAGAGGAACTTGCGACAGACTTGTAATGAGAGGAACTTGCGACAGACTTGTAATGAGAGGAACTTGCGACAGACTTGTAATGAGAGGAAATTGCGACAGACTTGTAATGTGAGGAACTTGCGACAGACTTTTAATGCGAGGGACTTGCGACAGACTTGTAATGAGAGGAACTTGCGACAGACTTGTAATGAGAGGAACTTGCGACAGACTTGTAATGAGAGGAACTTGCGACAGACTTGTAATGAGAGGAACTTGCGACAGACTAGTAATGCGAGGGACTTGCGACAGACTTGTAATGAGAGGGACTTGCGACAGACTTGTAATGAGAGGGACTTGCGACAGACTAGTAATGCGAGAGACTTGCGACAGACTTGTAATGAGAGGAACTTGCGACAGACTTGTAATGAGAGGAACTTGCGACAGACTTGTAATGAGAGGAACTTGCGACAGACTTGTAATGCGAGAAACTTGCGACAGACTTGTAATGCGAGAAACTTGCGACAGACTTGTAATGAGAGGAACTTGCGACAGACTTGTAATGAGAGAAACTTGCGACAGACTTGTAATGAGAGGAACTTGCGACAGACTTGTAATGAGAGGAACTTGCGACAGACTTGTAATGAGAGGAACTTGCGACAGACTTGTAATGAGAGAAACTTGCGACAGACTAGTAATGCGAGGGACTTGCGACAGACTTGCAATGCGAGGGACTTGCGACAGACTTGTAATGAGAGGGACTTGCGACAGACTTGTAATGCGAGAGACTTGCGACAGACTTGTAATGAGAGGAACTTGCGACAGACTAGTAATGCGAGAGACTTGCGACAGACTTGTAATGAGAGGAACTTGCGACAGACTTGTAATGAGAGGAACTTGCGACAGACTTGTAATGAGAGGAACTTGCGACAGACTTGTAATGAGAGGAACTTGCGACAGACTTGTAATGAGAGGAACTTGCGACAGACTTGTAATGAGAGGAACTTGCGACAGACTTGTAATGAGAGGAACTTGCGACAGACTTGTAATGAGAGGAACTTGCGACAGACTTGTAATGAGAGGAACTTGCGACAGACTTGTAATGAGAGGAACTTGCGACAGACTTGTAATGCGAGAAACTTGCGACAGACTTGTAATGAGAGGAACTTGCGACAGACTTGTAATGAGAGGAACTTGCGACAGACTTGTAATGAGAGGAACTTGCGACAGACTTGTAATGAGAGGAACTTGCGACAGACTTGTAATGAGAGGGACTTGCGACAGACTTGTAATGAGAGGAACTTGCGACAGACTTGTAATGAGAGGAACTTGCGACATACTTGTAATGAGAGGAACTTGCGACAGACTTGTAATGAGAGGAACTTGCGACAGACTTGTAATGCGAGAAACTTGCGACAGACTTGTAATGAGAGGAACTTGCGACAGACTTGTAATGAGAGGAACTTGCGACAGACTTGTAATGAGAGGAACTTGCGACAGACTTGTAATGAGAGGAACTTGCGACAGACTTGTAATGCGAGGGACTTGCGACAGACTTGTAATGAGGGGGACTTGCGACAGACTTGTAATGAGAGGAACTTGCGACAGACTAGTAATGCGAGAGACTTGCGACAGACTTGTAATGAGAGAAACTTGCGACAGACTGGTAATGCGAGAGACTTGCGACAGACTGGTAATGAGAGGAACTTGCGACAGACTGGTAATGAGAGGAACTTGCGACAGACTGGTAATGAGAGGAACTTGCGACAGACTTGTAATGAGAGGAACTTGCGACAGACTTGTAATGAGAGGAACTTGCGACAGACTTGTAATGAGAGGAACTTGCGACAGACTTGTAATGAGAGGAACTTGCGACAGACTTGTAATGAGAGGAACTTGCCACAGACTTGTAATGAGAGGAACTTGCGACAGACTTGTAATGAGAGGAACTTGCGACAGACTTGTAATGAGAGGAACTTGCGACAGACTTGTAATGAGAGGAACTTGCGACAGACTTGTAATGAGAGGAACTTGCGACAGACTTGTAATGAGAGGAACTTGCGACAGACTTGTAATGAGAGGAAATTGCGACAGACTTGTAATGTGAGGAACTTGCGACAGACTTTTAATGCGAGGGACTTGCGACAGACTTGTAATGAGAGGAACTTGCGACAGACTTGTAATGAGAGGAACTTGCGACAGACTTGTAATGAGAGGAACTTGCGACAGACTTGTAATGAGAGGAACTTGCGACAGACTAGTAATGCGAGGGACTTGCGACAGACTTGTAATGAGAGGGACTTGCGACAGACTTGTAATGAGAGGGACTTGCGACAGACTTGTAATGAGAGGGACTTGCGACAGACTAGTAATGCGAGAGACTTGCGACAGACTTGTAATGAGAGGAACTTGCGACAGACTTGTAATGAGAGGAACTTGCGACAGACTTGTAATGAGAGGAACTTGCGACAGACTTGTAATGCGAGAAACTTGCGACAGACTTGTAATGCGAGAAACTTGCGACAGACTTGTAATGAGAGGAACTTGCGACAGACTTGTAATGAGAGAAACTTGCGACAGACTTGTAATGAGAGGAACTTGCGACAGACTTGTAATGAGAGGAACTTGCGACAGACTTGTAATGAGAGGAACTTGCGACAGACTTGTAATGAGAGGAACTTGCGACAGACTAGTAATGCGAGGGACTTGCGACAGACTTGCAATGCGAGGGACTTGCGACAGACTTGTAATGAGAGGGACTTGCGACAGACTTGTAATGCGAGAGACTTGCGACAGACTTGTAATGAGAGGAACTTGCGACAGACTAGTAATGCGAGAGACTTGCGACAGACTTGTAATGAGAGGAACTTGCGACAGACTTGTAATGAGAGGAACTTGCGACAGACTTGTAATGAGAGGAACTTGCGACAGACTTGTAATGAGAGGAACTTGCGACAGACTTGTAATGAGAGGAACTTGCGACAGACTTGTAATGAGAGGAACTTGCGACAGACTTGTAATGAGAGGAACTTGCGACAGACTTGTAATGAGAGGAACTTGCGACAGACTTGTAATGAGAGGAACTTGCGACAGACTTGTAATGCGAGAAACTTGCGACAGACTTGTAATGAGAGGAACTTGCGACAGACTTGTAATGAGAGGAACTTGCGACAGACTTGTAATGAGAGGAACTTGCGACAGACTTGTAATGAGAGGAACTTGCGACAGACTTGTAATGAGAGGGACTTGCGACAGACTTGTAATGAGAGGGACTTGCGACAGACTTGTAATGCGAGAGACTTGCGACAGACTTGTAATAAGAGGAACTTGCGACAGACTAGTAATGCGAGAGACTTGCGACAGACTAGTAATGAGAGGAACTTGCGACAGACTTGTAATGAGAGGAACTTGCGACAGACTTGTAATGAGAGGAACTTGCGACAGACTTGTAATGAGAGGAACTTGCGACAGACTTGTAATGAGAGGAACTTGCGACAGACTTGTAATGAGAGGAAATTGCGACAGACTTGTAATGTGAGGAACTTGCGACAGACTTTTAATGCGAGGGACTTGCGACAGACTTGTAATGAGAGGAACTTGCGACAGACTTGTAATGAGAGGAACTTGCGACAGACTTGTAATGAGAGGAACTTGCGACAGACTTGTAATGAGAGGAACTTGCGACAGACTAGTAATGCGAGGGACTTGCGACAGACTTGTAATGAGAGGGACTTGCGACAGACTTGTAATGAGAGGGACTTGCGACAGACTAGTAATGCGAGAGACTTGCGACAGACTTGTAATGAGAGGAACTTGCGACAGACTTGTAATGAGAGGAACTTGCGACAGACTTGTAATGAGAGGAACTTGCGACAGACTTGTAATGCGAGAAACTTGCGACAGACTTGTAATGCGAGAAACTTGCGACAGACTTGTAATGAGAGGAACTTGCGACAGACTTGTAATGAGAGAAACTTGCGACAGACTTGTAATGAGAGGAACTTGCGACAGACTTGTAATGAGAGGAACTTGCGACAGACTTGTAATGAGAGGAACTTGCGACAGACTTGTAATGAGAGAAACTTGCGACAGACTAGTAATGCGAGGGACTTGCGACAGACTTGCAATGCGAGGGACTTGCGACAGACTTGTAATGAGAGGGACTTGCGACAGACTTGTAATGCGAGAGACTTGCGACAGACTTGTAATGAGAGGAACTTGCGACAGACTAGTAATGCGAGAGACTTGCGACAGACTTGTAATGAGAGGAACTTGCGACAGACTTGTAATGAGAGGAACTTGCGACAGACTTGTAATGAGAGGAACTTGCGACAGACTTGTAATGAGAGGAACTTGCGACAGACTTGTAATGAGAGGAACTTGCGACAGACTTGTAATGAGAGGAACTTGCGACAGACTTGTAATGAGAGGAACTTGCGACAGACTTGTAATGAGAGGAACTTGCGACAGACTTGTAATGAGAGGAACTTGCGACAGACTTGTAATGCGAGAAACTTGCGACAGACTTGTAATGAGAGGAACTTGCGACAGACTTGTAATGAGAGGAACTTGCGACAGACTTGTAATGAGAGGAACTTGCGACAGACTTGTAATGAGAGGAACTTGCGACAGACTTGTAATGAGAGGGACTTGCGACAGACTTGTAATGAGAGGAACTTGCGACAGACTTGTAATGAGAGGAACTTGCGACATACTTGTAATGAGAGGAACTTGCGACAGACTTGTAATGAGAGGAACTTGCGACAGACTTGTAATGCGAGAAACTTGCGACAGACTTGTAATGAGAGGAACTTGCGACAGACTTGTAATGAGAGGAACTTGCGACAGACTTGTAATGAGAGGAACTTGCGACAGACTTGTAATGAGAGGAACTTGCGACAGACTTGTAATGCGAGGGACTTGCGACAGACTTGTAATGAGGGGGACTTGCGACAGACTTGTAATGAGAGGAACTTGCGACAGACTAGTAATGCGAGAGACTTGCGACAGACTTGTAATGCGAGAAACTTGCGACAGACTGGTAATGCGAGAGACTTGCGACAGACTGGTAATGAGAGGAACTTGCGACAGACTGGTAATGAGAGGAACTTGCGACAGACTTGTAATGAGAGGAACTTGCGACAGACTTGTAATGAGAGGAACTTGCGACAGACTTGTAATGAGAGGAACTTGCGACAGACTTGTAATGAGAGGAACTTGCGACAGACTTGTAATGAGAGGAACTTGCGACAGACTTGTAATGAGAGGAACTTGCCACAGACTTGTAATGAGAGGAACTTGCGACAGACTTGTAATGAGAGGAACTTGCGACAGACTTGTAATGAGAGGAACTTGCGACAGACTTGTAATGAGAGGAACTTGCGACAGACTTGTAATGAGAGGAACTTGCGACAGACTTGTAATGAGAGGAACTTGCGACAGACTTGTAATGAGAGGAACTTGCGACAGACTTGTAATGAGAGGAACTTGCGACAGACTTGTAATGAGAGGAACTTGCGACAGACTTGTAATGAGAGGAACTTGCGACAGACTTGTAATGAGAGGAACTTGCGACAGACTTGTAATGAGAGGAACTTGCGACAGACTTGTAATGAGAGGAACTTGCGACAGACTTGTAATGAGAGGAACTTGCGACAGACTTGTAATGAGAGGAACTTGCGACAGACTTGTAATGAGAGGAACTTGCGACAGACTTGTAATGAGAGGAACTTGCGACAGACTTGTAATGCGAGAAACTTGCGACAGACTTGTAATGAGAGGAACTTGCGACAGACTTGTAATGAGAGGAACTTGCGACAGACTTGTAATGAGAGGAACTTGCGACAGACTTGTAATGAGAGGAACTTGCGACAGACTTGTAATGAGAGGAACTTGCGACAGACTAGTAATGCGAGGGACTTGCGACAGACTTGTAATGAGGGGGACTTGCGACAGACTTGTAATGAGAGGAACTTGCGACAGACTAGTAATGCGAGAGACTTGCGACAGACTTGTAATGAGAGAAACTTGCGACAGACTAGTAATGCGAGAGACTTGCGACAGACTGGTAATGAGAGGAACTTGCGACAGACTGGTAATGAGAGGAACTTGCGACAGACTTGTAATGAGAGGAACTTGCGACAGACTTGTAATGAGAGGAACTTGCGACAGACTTGTAATGAGAGGAACTTGCGACAGACTTGTAATGAGAGGAACTTGCGACAGACTTGTAATGAGAGGAACTTGCGACAGACTTGTAATGAGAGGAACTTGCGACAGACTTGTAATGAGAGGAACTTGCGACAGACTTGTAATGAGAGGAACTTGCGACAGACTTGTAATGAGAGGAACTTGCGACAGACTTGTAATGAGAGGAACTTGCGACAGACTTGTAATGAGAGGAACTTGCGACAGACTTGTAATGAGAGGGACTTGCGACAGACTAGTAATGCGAGAGACTTGCGACAGACTTGTAATGAGAGGAACTTGCGACAGACTTGTAATGAAAAGAACTTGCGACAGACTTGTAATGAAAAGAACTTGCGACAGACTTGTAATGAGAGGAACTTGCGACAGACTTGTAATGAGAGGAAATTGCGACAGACTTGCAATGCGAGAGACTTGCGACAGACTAGTAATGCGAGAGACTTGCGACAGACTTTCAATGCGAAAGACTTGCGACAAACTTGTAATGCAAGAGACTTGCGACAAACTTGTAATGAGAGGAACTTGCGACAAACTTGTAATGAGAGGAACTTGCGACAGACTTGTAATGAGAGGAACTTGCGACAGACTTGTAATGCGAGGGACTTGCGACAGACTTGTAATGCGAGGGACTTGCGACAGACTTGTAATGCGAGGGACTTGCGACAGACTAGTAATGCGAGGGACTTGCGACAGACAAGTAATGCGAGGGACTTGCGACAGACTAGTAATGCGAGGGACTTGCGACAGACTAGTAATGCGAGGAACTTGCGACAGACTTTCAATGCGAGGGACTTGCGACAGACTTGTAATGAGAGGAACTTGCGACAGACTTGTAATGAGAGGAACTTGCGACAGACTTGTAATGAGAGGAACTTGCGACAGACTTGTAATGAGAGGAACTTGCGACAGACTTGTAATGAGAGGAACTTGCGACAGACTTGTAATGAGAGGAACTTGCGACAGACTTGGAATGAGAGGAACTTGCGACAGACTTGTAATGAGAGGAACTTGCGACAGACTTGTAATGAGAGGAACTTGCGACAGACTTGTAATGTGAGGGACTTGCGACAGACTTGTAATGAGAGAAACTTGCGACAGACTTGTAATGAGAGAAACTTGCGACAGACTTGTAATGAGAGAAACTTGCGACAGACTTGTAATGAGAGAAACTTGCGACAGACTTGTAATGAGAGGAACTTGCGACAGACTTGTAATGAGAGGAACTTGCGACAGACTTGTAATGAGAGGAACTTGCGACAGACTTGTAATACGAGAAACTTGCGACAGACTTGTAATGCGAGAAACTTGCGACAGACTTGTAATGAGAGGAACTTGCGACAGACTTGTAATGAGAGGAACTTGCGACAGACTTGTAATGCGAGAAACTTGCGACAGACTTGTAATGAGAGGAACTTGCGACAGACTTGTAATGAGAGGAACTTGCAACAGACTTGTAATGCGAGAAACTTGCGACAGACTTGTAATGAGAGGAACTTGCGACAGACTTGTAATGAGAGAAACTTGCGACAGACTTGTAATGAGAGAAACTTGCGACAGACTTGTAATGCGAGAAACTTGCGACAGACTTGTAATGAGAGGAACTTGCGACAGACTTGTAATGAGAGGAACTTGCGACAGACTTGTAATGCGAGAAACTTGCGACAGACTTGTAATGAGAGGAACTTGCGACAGACTTGTAATGAGAGGAACTTGCGACAGACTTGTAATGAGAGGAACTTGCGACAGACTTGTAATGAGAGGAACTTGCGACAGACTTGTAATGAGAGGAACTTGCCACAGACTTGTAATGAGAGGAACTTGCGACAGACTTGTTATGCGAGAAACTTGCGACAGACTTGTAATGCGAGAAACTTGCAACAGACTTGTAATGCGAGAAACTTGCGACAGACTTGTAATGAGAGGAACTTGTGACAGACTTGTAATGAGAGGAACTTGCGACAGACTTGTAATGAGAGGAACTTGCGACAGACTTGTAATGAGAGGAACTTGCGACAGACTTGTAATGAGAGGAACTTGCGACAGACTTGTAATGAGAGGAACTTGCGACAGACTTGTAATGAGAGGGACTTGCGACAGACTAGTAATGCGAGAGACTTGCGACAGACTTGTAATGAGAGGAACTTGCGACAGACTTGTAATGAGAGGAACTTGCGACAGACTTGTAATGAGAGGAACTTGCGACAGACTTGTAATGAGAGGGACTTGCGACAGACTTGGATTGCGAGGGACTTGCGACAGACTTGGATTGCGAGGGACTTGCGACAGACTTGTAATGCGAGGGACTTGCGACAGACTTGTAATGCGAGGGACTTGCGACAGACTTGTAATGCGAGGGACTTGCGACAGACTTGTAATGCGAGGGACTTGCGACAGACTTGTAATGAGAGGAACTTGCGACAGACTTGTAATGAGAGGAACTTGCGACAGACTTGTAATGAGAGGAACTTGCGACAGACTTGTAATGAGAGGAACTTGCGACAGACTTGTAATGAGAGGAACTTGCGACAGACTTGTAATGAGAGAAACTTGCGACAGACTTGTAATGAGAGAAACTTGCGACAGACTTGTAATGCGAGAAACTTGCGACAGACTTGTAATGCGAGAGACTTGCGACAGACTTGTAATGCGAGAGACTTGCGACAGACTTGTAATGCGAGAGACTTGTGGCAGACTTGTAATGCGAGGGACTTGTGACAGACTTGTAATGCGAGGGACTTGTGGCAGACTTGTAATGCGAGGGACTTGTGACAGACTTGCAATGCGAGGGACTTGCGACAGACTTATAATGCGAGGGACTTGCGACAGACTTATAATGCAAGGGACTTGCGACAGACTTATAATGCGAGGGATTTGCGACAGACTTATAATGCAAGGGACTTGCAACAGATTTGTAATGTGAGAGACCGATATACGCATCTAAAAAACGCTATGCTGCAGTGAAAAGTCATCTTTAACTGGCTAATTATGAACTAATTATTAATCGGCTTTAGTCTATGTCAAGTATCATGATTTTGAACGCCAAAATTCGCAGCCAAAATAACGCATTACAATGCTAAAGCCTATATAAAAATTAGGTGTGCCTAGTAGCATGGTCTTAAGGATTTTGAAATAGGAAGATGAGGTTTTTTGTCTCCACATGTGAGGTACATTTCATCTGAAAACAAGGCATTACAATACTGCAGTGAAAAGATTATGCACTAATTATTGAAAGAGTTTTGGATAACATGCAAACGGAAAACGGAAATTCGCAGCCGAAAAAACGCAATATGATGCTGCAGTAAGAAAGGCTTCTATTTATGGAATTAAAAAGGCACTAATGAGTGTTTGGCTTAAGCTTCTACAAGAATTAGTATAATATGTTTGGTATAATATGTAAAGTAAACTTAGTTTTAAAGAGGCAGAGATATTCGCAGCCAAAATAACGCATTACAATGCGGCAGAAATTAATAAAGCACTAATTAGTGTTCGGCTAAAGCCTATATAAAAATTAGGTGTGCCTAGTAGCATGGTCTTGAGGGTTTTGAAATAGGAAGATGAGGTTTTTTTATCACATGTGAGGTACATTTAATGTTAAACACATCACAATACTGCAGTAAAAAGAGATTTCTTTAACTGGCTAATTAGGCCCTAATTATTATTCGGCTTAAAGTAAGTGTGCCAAGTATCATGGTACTGTAGATTAGGAACTAAAATGAAACAGTTTGGGATAACATGCGAGGTACACTGGTTTTAGGCAAAGATAAAGTCCGAAAGAACACATTAAAATTATTCAGTAACAAAGGCTTCTATATTTAAGGGATATAAAGCTTAATCCAAGATTAGGAAAATTTCGATAAAATGCGAGGTACATTTTCTTTAAATAAGAAAGGGTCCTATTGAAGGGAATAAATTATAAACTAATTAAACTAATCTTGCAGAGTATGAAATAAAATTTAGAGTTTTTGATAACATGTAAGGTACACTTTGTTTTAAAGATTCAGAGATATTCGCAGCCGAAAGAACGCATTACAATGCTGCAGTAAGAAAGGGTTCTATTTAAGGGAATGAGAAACTAATTAGTGTTTGGCTAATTAGGCACTATTTATTATTCGGCTTTAGTCTATACCAAGTATCATAATGTTGTAGATTAAGAAAACAAATATGACTTTTGGATAACATGCGAGGCAGACATATTCGCAGCCAAAATAATGCATTACAATGCTGCAGTAATCAAGGGTTTTATATTTAAAGGATTAATTATGCACTAATAAGTGTTCGGCTAAAGCTTAAATTAGGAAATAACGATACGAGTTTGGGATAACATGTAAGGTACACTTTGTTTCAAAGATATTCACAGCCAAAAGAACGCATTACTAGTTTGTTTTAAAGAGATATTCGCAGCAAAAATAACGCTTCATAATGCTGCAGTAATTAAGCACTGTACTAATTATTATTCGGCTTCAGTCCATACCAAAGTATCACGAGGTTGTAGATTAGGAACTAAAAAAAGAGTTTTGGATAACATGCGAGGTACACTTAAGGGTTCTATTTAAGGGATTAATTAGGCACTATACAAACATATATTGTGCCCAGTAGATTATGAATTAAAGATATGAGTTTGGGATAACATGCGAGGAGAACGTATAATATAAAAACCTACCTATCGTCCAGTATTCGGGGCTTCCAGGCCGTCTCTCTCATCCAGCTTGTTACAAGACGGTTGCATCTCATCACATCACATCCCATCTATTTTGACACATGAAATTTTCAAGGTTACTATTGATCGAGATGTAGGGGTACTGTTTTCTAAAATCGCCAAATTCGGCTACAAAACGCTTTGTGAGCATTTAAAAGTACGAGCCAGGCTTTTCAGTTTGTATTTGTTAATGTAGCGGACCACACCTATCTCCTGAATATAACTTTACAAGAAAACACTCATTGCAATAAAGGCACAGTATTATTTACGACCGTAGTACAATAACATGAAGGTCAAATGTCACCTGGATAGCTGCACATTACATCTACAAATCTGACAATACAAATAATAAAAATACACACACGGTCGCAAAAAGGTCACAATTATCAGTACAAATATCAAATAAAATACAACGTTACTCACTGGGAGTTGGTTTACATGGTTTACATTAGGAGCATGGCCGAAGCGAATTTCAAAGACAATTTATGTTGGTCTTCTCTGTTCGAAGCCCACAGAAGAAAACTTGCTACAACTAAAGGTCACCTTATGCGTTATATGAAAACATGCAAATCACTTGCAAAACTTTTAGGCATGCACAAACATTAATATAGTGGTTTAATGGTAGGATACACCATTGGTAATTGCTTGAATTACCATTATTTTTAAATACACCTACCAATCATTCAGTCTTCATGGCATCCATTCCTGGCCGTCATCTTACGGGGTATAGCCGCCATCTCAGAACCGCTTCATTACTTACATCTACCACAGGCCAACTGACACTCATCTAAGAATGCGATCCCAAATCCGGAATTGTAAAAGGTTTCTTAACCAGACAACCCAGTTTCTTCTGCTCTCAACCGAGCTACATCCACGGGCCGCCAACAAGCACTAGCCACTACTCAACGATGGTCAAAACATCGCGTCTACTTCGTCTTCACATCTAAACTCCTGAACCAAAGAGGTGCGCGAGACCTCCTGCTACGACATTTAGAGACCCTCTTGACATGAACCTGCTTACCATCAGGATCTCAAACAACTTTGCCGACAAGCTCATCCGCGATTCAGACATTTTTCACCCACTAAGATTCAACCAGTGCACCCCACTAGTCACGGCTGTACAAACAATTCCCCCTACCGAGGCAAGATCAGCCATGCAAACAGACACTTGCAACACTTTTCGATACTTGTACCCCACTGTCTTCCAATAATAACAGGTTCCGCGAGCCGTAAACCCCATCAAAGGATTATTCGCATGCACACCGCCAAATGCTGTTTATTGCATCACTCGCACCCATTGTCGCCTTCTTCACATCGTAAAGAAAAAGCGGCCACTGCCTGGCATGTTCGACGAGCATCTTCGTAGCACAACTACTTGGTACCCACAACTTAGCTGTAGCACCGAGCTTCTCCACATCAGACCGTACCATCAAAGACAAGAGTGTCTGCGCCTTGGTTGCCACGGGGACCGACATAAAATGCAAATGCACTGAGTAGCGTATAATCTTCTATCTCTGTACGCTGACAGTATGTCCCAAAATGTTGCACCCCAACCAAAAGGTAAGCACTGTACTATCTTGCACAGTATCGCAACAAAATCTAAAACCATAGTCAATTTGACTTCTTTTTTAAAATTGCTCGAAAGTCTGTGTCACAGTCAAATTTTTTATATTTTTAAAATTCCTTTAGGTGTCTTCGTGTCTTTGTCCAAAATCAACCAGCGCCGACGGCGGCGGGCATGCTGGCTCAGTGCTGGTTAATTTCGGTCTACACTTCTACACTTGCACAGTATCTAAACAAAATCGAAAAACTTTGTCCATAACAAATTGCACATCTGTTAGAAAATTGATTGTAACACTGTCGGTCATTATTTGCTCATTGTAATTCATTTCGATGTAATCGTGTCTTTGTCCCAGTAGGCGCCACTGACATGAACCAGCCCTGACGGCGGCGGGCATGCTGGCTCAGTGCTGGTTCATTTAGGTAACGCCCTTACGGACAAAAACGACTTGATTAAAAACAAATTTAAAAAGGGCTCACAATTTCGCGAGGTGCAATTGTTTTTAATTACTGTTCTTTGTCAGGGCATGGAAGATGATATGTTGCTCAGCGCATTTGCATTTCATGTCGGTACCCGTGGCAACCAAGAAACGGACGCTCGTGTCTATAATGGTTTGGCCCGATGAAGAAAAGTACTGCACCACAGTTAAGCCACGAGTAACAAGTGTAACGCTACAGAGATGCTCGGTGAACCTGTCTGACAGTCACCACTTCGTCTTGACAATGCCAAGGTAGGCAACACTGGGTGAAGGCGTACAATAAAAACATTGGCTGGTATGCATGTAAATATCTCCATTCATGCGGTAGCGACCGTTAGTTCCTGCTACATCGGAGACAGAGTGATCCGCCTACCGGCCGGTGCTACAAAATGCCTGCATACACACAACTCGATCAAGACAAGGCAGTTGAGGAATGTCAGACAGTCGCAGGCTAATGAGGACACTTGCTGATCTCCAATGAATGTCCAATGCCCGAATTTCAGATGGTCTTGTTAGCGCAGTTGGAAATCCTTCCGGTTTAGCAGGTCTGTCAGGAGAGACTAGAGACGCCACAGCAGGATGTCACGCACCTTCAGGTTCAGGGGTATTAGACTGTGAAGATAAAGTGGATGCAATTAATTTGACCGTCGTGTTAGTAGGGACTAAGGCTCATTGGCAGCTATGCCATGCATGTAGCTCGATTGAGCCGAGAAGAAACCGTCTTGTCTGAAGAAACCCTTCATAATTCTGGCTTGGTATTTGAAGTCCAACTCGGCGCCACAAATCGCACGAAATCACACTTTTAGATTAAGCGAGTGTCGGTTGGTTGTAGTAGATGCTAGATTCAAGCGGTTCCCACTTCAAAAAAAGAACAACAAAAAATGGCTGACTTAAACTGTTAATAAAAGTACATGGTGGTATTCGTTGGATGCAATGAATATACCCTCAAATATCTCACTATGTACCGCAATCGTATTCTCCCTAAATCTGTAGGGATTTCCTAATCTATCTAAGAAAATACTCACCTCCGATACCTACATATGCATTTCTATGCGCATGCGCAAGCAATTGTACTCAAAAGCTCTTATGAGGATGAGTTGACAGTCCTGCGGTGTTTCTGGGCTGAAGAACGTGCTGCTGCTTGCAAAACTTGTCTGCCCATGTGCCCCTCCAACAAGCTGCCTCCATAATATCTGTGATAGGAACACCTTGGAAATGAGCCCTTGAGGTAGTCATGCAACTGGTTGAGAGGGGTGTGTTCCGTGTCAGAGTAGATACTATTAATTGCTCCCGTCAACAGTTCGCCTGGTAAATCTGGTAGTATGGCTTCGGCGGGGTTGAACGGACAGACTGTTGTGATGAAGAGTTGTGTAGTGTTCAAAATGACACTTGAAAATGAAGTCAAGCTCGCGACGAATATGTCTTGAGGGGAAAACTTGGTGATTGGTTCTTGGTTAGGAAGTTGATACGTGGGACAAGACAAACACCTCCCTGTTCTTGTTCCTAAAAGGAAGACTGTCTTGACCGTGAGGTTGTGTTCAAAGGGAGGCTTCGTCAACCGAGGTCCCAAGAAGGAGTGGTCTCTCTAAAAACATACCTTTTATCAGTTGAGATATAGCAGTATTATTGATAAGATTGGTAAGATGTACTACTGCGATGGCTGATCTGTAGCCTCAAATGGTTCTAATCTGGAGGCCAGAATTAAAGAGATGAAGTAGAAAATCCCCCATCACAGTTACAGATGCAGAATTGGGATCAAAACCTTCCTTGGCACATGTGTTCTTCTAGTGGACGGTCGTCTACATTTTGCTGCAAGGGAAGCAGCGTCTAAAGATAGGCCAGCCGTTCGGATGGAAGACTTGATATAGCATCCAAGCACAAAGATAAGGACTGTCCGGATCTGGGTGCAGCAACATCTTGGACACGGGTTGTGTGAGAAGGTCTGGTCTCTTTGGTAGAATAATGGGAAGTCCAGAAGTTAAGGGAACCATGGTTATCTTGGCCAGGGGGGGGGGCTATTAAGATTATCTAGCACCTCTCTTGGTCGATCTTTGATAAGACTCTGGGTAGGAGGTAGCGTCTGTGGCCCAAGCCTGCGTGTGTGTGGGGTGTCTAGGACGTTGAAGATCTGTTTCTCCCTCGTGAAAGGGCATCCACTATGATGTTCTCTTTCCCGGAGAGGTGGCTCGCTTGTAGAGAGATTGCACCAAGTGAGTAGACTCCAGGTTAGCATGCATTCCTGGTTGATGAAAGAGTCCAATTTTTGGGTAAACTGATAAGTGATGTTCCGATACATGAATTGCAAGAACCTCTGATGGTCTCTGTGGATGGAGATATGAAGATAAACATCCTTCAGATCCAGGGTTGCAGCCCACCAGCCCTGGGGAAGGGATTGCAGGACAGTGGCCAGGGTTTCCATCTTGTCTGGGAAAAAGCTTCTCTTGGAAGGGTTGGAAGAACACAATTTGTCTTTGACTGCTGAAGGAATTGTTGGGATAGTACAAAACTGATTGGAGTTATCATCTTTGGTTTTAAAAAGTCAATGTTCTCTGGAGGAGGCTTTGGGAGGTTTTTTCTTCTGAATGAGAGAAAAGGCTTTATCCATGATGTCCGCCAAACAAATGTCAATGGGAAGCACAAAATTCAGAGGAGGAGTGGGTCTAGCTGTCTCTTTTCGGAAGGAGGAGCGGGAGGCTTCTATAGAAGAAGGAGGGGGAAACTGTAAAAATCTTACCCACTTCTGGGATGATCACTTTGGGCTCCCGACTGTCTAGATCCGAGTCATTGGAAGTCGGTAAAAAAGACAAAGGATGGCCGTGTGTGTACGACCTGATAGTCGATGTGTACGACCTGATAGTCGATGAGACGACCTGATAGTCGATCGAGAACGGGAGCGGGAACGAGAAAAATCCCCAGAACGAAGACGAAAAATTCCCTTCGGAAAATGATCTCCGACGTAGTGTTGAGAGCGGTAGGCACTATCACGAGACAAAGAATGTGTAGCGTGGCCTCTGAAATAGTGGCTACTATCGCACTGGCTGGAATCATCGTCAGCATATAGCGATCCCTCAGGCGAGGTAAATGGTCAGTACCAGGGCCCCGTTCGCCATGATATGACATCTCCGGAGTGTAGTACGTAGGAAAGTAGCTCAAAGGCAGGCAAGAGAGATGCATCGGCGGCCCGTACTGACGGGGATCGTTAGGGAAGTACGCCCAAGCCAGAGCGCCCGGGCCGGGTCGATGTACGTAATTTTCCGGCTCAGCCCAAAAAGAAAGGTCGTTCCATCTCTCTGACGAGGCGGGAATAGGGCGACTGTAGGATGAAACTATGAACAGATTCAGCAAGGGTTATTCTGTGAGCATAGACGACAACGGAAGCAGGAAGAATGTATATCAAAGTCCAAAGGTGAACTACCACAGGAACGGCAAATATTGCTGCGATTCGCTGACTTTTTCTTAGATTTTGGTTCAGCCATGTCGTGTCGAAAATACAATCTTTACGCTTGTAGAGTGTATCGCTAGGAGTAAACCTAACAACACGTGTACACTTAACGCACGCTGAAATAAGGACGATTCATATAGGGCTTCTGGGAGGTGCAGTGTGTGGGTGACGTCATAGCCTTTGTTTTCGTTTCAGCAAATTCATTGCGCATGCGCAAAGAAATGCATATGTAAGTATCGGAGGTGACATATTTTCTGTAATAGAATTCTGAAATATACGAGTCACGTTTTTAATGTGTATTTCTAAACGAACTTTAGCTAGCGAAATAAAGGTGCATTATAACTATCTATAACTGTGACAATAAAAATAAACTCCAAATATATACTATAGTGGTTTAATATAATAGAACATGTCATAAAACACTCACCAATCTTCCAGTCCTTCATAGCTTCCAGTCGCATTCATTGATTCTCCATCTCAAGCTGTTTAAAATTGAAACAATAACAAAAATCAAATATCAACTTTGGATGGGCAAAGCTGTATACATTGTTATACTTGTTTTTATTATTACTGGAGTCGGGTATTTAAGGTGTGATTTCAAACAAATTTCATCACGCCAAATATGAAGGCGCATTATATGTATCTATTTATGCACAAAATATGCACTACAGTGCTTTAATATAACAGAATGTGTCATAAAACACCCACCAATCGTCCAGTCTTCCAGTCCTGTCGTCATCTTGGGCGGGTGCATCTTGGGCTGTCACTCCCTTATCCAACAACAGTCTTCCTCTAAAGTGGTTTAAAATACACACAAACAAAAGTTGGCCTTGGATGGGCAAAATTTTTGTTGTGAGACACTGTCGTCTTTGTCCATGCAATAGTGGCTCAGCGTTGGTTTTTTGGGATGGCGACTACACACGACAGTGTCCAACGACTTCATTTCAAGTCTACACTTGCACAGTCGGGTATCCAAACAAAGTCGACAAAATTAGTCTCATAAGCAGTTTGGCATCTCTTAGAAAATTACTCGTAACTGTGCGTCAGTATTTGAGTGGGTTTTGTTTTCATTCCTTTTCGTGTCTTCTTGTTTTTCACCGAGCAGGCGCCACTAAAATGAACAAGCGTTGACGGCGGCGGGCAAGGCGGCTCAGCGCCGGTTCATTTTGTTGGCGCCTGCAATGACAAAAACAGATTACACTTGCACAGTATCCAAACAAAATCTAAATAATTAGTCCCCTAGTCAATTTAACCTCTCTTAAAACATATACTTAACTTTGTTTCAGTCTAGGCGTGCTGGTCTGGGCGTGCGGTCTTGTTGTCGCATTCTTTAATTCTCCATCTCAAGCTGTTTAAAATTTAAACAATAACAATAATCAAATATCAACTTGGGATGGGCAAAGCTGTATACATTGTTATACTTGTTTTTATTATTACTGGAGTCGGGTATTTAAGGTGTAATTTCAAACAAATTTCATCACGCCAAATATGAAGGCGCATTATATGTATCTATTTATGCACAAAATATGCACTACAGTGCTTTAATATAACAGAACGTGTCATAAAACACCCACCAATCGTCCAGTCTTCCAGTCCTGTCGTCATCTGGGGCGGGTGCATTCTTGGGCTGTCACTCCCTTATCCAACAACAGTCTTCCTCTAATAAAGTGGTTTAAAATACACACAAACAAAAGTTGGCCTTGGATGGGCAAAAAGTTTGTTGTTAGACACTGTCATCTTTGTCCATGCATAGTGGCTCAGCGTTGTTATTTTTGGATGGCGACTTCGCATACAAAAACGACAGTGTCCAACGACTTAATTTCAAGTCTACACTTGCACAGTCGGGTATCCAAACAAAGTCGACAAAATTAGTCTCATAAGCAGTTTGGCATCGAAAATTACTCATAACTGTGTGTGTCAGTATTTGAGTGGGTTTTGTTTTCATTCCTTTTCGTGTCTTCTTGTCTTTCTTCGAGCAGACGCCACTAAAATGAACAAGCGTTGACGGCGGCGGGCAAGGCGGCTCAGCGCCGGTTCATTTTGTTGGCGCCTGCAATGACAAAAACAGTTTACACTTGCACAGTATCCAAACAAAATCTAAATAATTAGTCCCCTAGTCAATTTAACCTCTCTTAAAACATATACTTAACTTTGTTTCGGTCTAGGCGTGCTGGTTTGGGCGTGCGGTCTTGTTGTCGCATTCATTGATTCTCCATCTCAAGCTGTTTCAAATTAAAACAATAACAATAATCAAATATCAACTTTGGATGGGCAAAGCTGTATACATTGTTATACTTGTTTTTATTATTACTGGAGTCGGGTATTTAAGGTGTAATTTCAAACAAATTTCATCACGCCAAATATGAAGGCGCATTATATGTATCTATTTATGCACAAAATATGCACTACAGTGCTTTAATACAACAGAACGTGTCATAAAACACCCACCAATCGTCCAGTCTTCCAGTCCTGTCGTCATCTGGGGCGGGTGCATTCTTGGGCTGTCACTCCCTTATCCAACAACAGTCTTCCTCTAATAAAGTGGTTTAAAATACACACAAACAAAAGTTGGCCTTGGATGGGCAAAAAGTTTGTTGTTAGACACTGTCGTCTTTGTCCATGCATAGTGGCTCAGCGTTGTTTTTTTTGGATGGCGACTACGCATACAAAAACGACAGTGTCCAACTACTTAATTTCAAGTCTACACTTGCACAGTCGGGTATACAAACAAAGTCGACAAAATTAGTCTCATAAGCAGTTTGGCATCTCTTAGAAAATTACTCGTAACTGTGCGTCAGTATTTGAGTGGGTTTTGTTTTCATTCCTTTTCGTGTCTTCTTGTTTTTCACCGAGCAGGCGCCACTAAAATAAACAAGCGTTGACGGCGGCGGGCAAGGCGGCTCAGCGCCGGTTCATTTTGTTGGCGCCTGCAATGACAAAAACAGATTACACTTGCACAGTATCCAAACAAAATCTAAATAATTAGTCCCCTAGTCAATTTAACCTCTCTTAAAACATATACTTAACTTTGTTTCGGTCTAGGCGTGCTGGTCTGGGCGTGCGGTCTTGTTGTCGCATTCATTGATTCTCCATCTCAAGCTGTTTCAAATTAAAACAATAACAATAATCAAATATCAACTTTGGATGGGCAAAGCTGTATACATTGTTATACTTGTTTTTATTATTACTGGAGTCGGGTATTTAAGGTGTGATTTCAAACAAATTTCATCACGCCAAATATGAAGGCGCTTTATATGTATCTATTTATGCACAAAATATGCACTACAGTGCTTTAATATAACAGAACGTGTCATAAAACACCCACCAATCGTCCAGTCTTCCAGTCCTGTCAACATCTTGGGAGGGTGCATCTTGGGCTGTCACTCCCTTATCCAACAACAGTCTTCCTCTAAAGTGGTTTAAAATACACACAAACAAAAGTTGGCCTTGGATGGGCAAATTTTTTGTTGTGAGACACTGTCGTCTTTGTCCATGCATAGTGGCTCAGCGTTGGTTTTTTGGGATGGCGACTACACACGACAGTGTCCAACGACTTCATTTCAAGTCTACACTTGCACAGTCGGGTATCCAAACAAAGTCGACAAAATTAGTCTCATAAGCAGTTTGGCATCGAAAATTACTCGTAACTGTGTCAGTATTTGAGTGGGTTTTGTTTTCATTCTTTTTCGTGTCTTCTTGTCTTTCTTCGAGCAGACGCCACTAAAATGAACAAGCGTTGACGGCGGCGGGCAAGGCGGCTCAGCGCCGGTTCATTTTGTTGGCGCCTGCAATGACAAAAACAGTTTACACTTGCACAGTATCCAAACAAAATCTAAATAATTAGTCCCCTAGTCAATTTAACCTCTCTTAAAACCTATACTTAACTTTGTTTCAGTCTAGGCGTGCTGGTCTGGGCGTGCGGTCTTGTTGTCGCATTCTTTAATTCTCCATCTCAAGCTGTTTAAAATTTAAACAATAACAATAATCAAATATCAACTTGGGATGGGCAAAGCTGTATACATTGTTATACTTGTTTTTATTATTACTGGAGTCGGGTATTTAAGGTGTAATTTCAAACAAATTTCATCACGCCAAATATGAAGGCGCATTATATGTATCTATTTATGCACAAAATATGCACTACAGTGCTTTAATATAACAGAACGTGTCATAAAACACCCACCAATCGTCCAGTCTTCCAGTCCTGTCGTCATCTGGGGCGGGTGCATTCTTGGGCTGTCACTCCCTTATCCAACAACAGTCTTCCTCTAATAAAGTGGTTTAAAATACACACAAACAAAAGTTGGCCTTGGATGGGCAAAAAGTTTGTTGTTAGACACTGTCATCTTTGTCCATGCATAGTGGCTCAGCGTTGGTTTTTTTGGATGGCGACTACGCATACAAAAACGACAGTGTCCAACGACTTAATTTCAAGTCTACACTTGCACAGTCGGGTATCCAAACAAAGTCGACAAAATTAGTCTCATAAGCAGTTTGGCATCGAAAATTACTCATAACTGTGTGTCAGTATTTGAGTGGGTTTTGTTTTCATTCCTTTTCGTGTCTTCTTGTCTTTCTTCGAGCAGACGCCACTAAAATGAACAAGCGTTGACGGCGGCGGGCAAGGCGGCTCAGCGCCGGTTCATTTTGTTGGCGCCTGCAATGACAAAAACACTTTACACTTGCACAGTATCCAAACAAAATCTAAATAATTAGTCCCCTAGTCAATTTAACCTCTCTTAAAACATATACTTAACTTTTTTTCGGTCTAGGCGTGCTGGTCTGGGCGTGCGGTCTTGTTGTCGCATTCATTGATTCTCCATCTCAAGCTGTTTCAAATTAAAACAATAACAATAATCAAATATCAACTTTGGATGGGCAAAGCTGTATACATTGTTATACTTGTTTTTATTATTACTGGAGTCGGGTATTTAAGGTGTGATTTCAAACAAATTTCATCACGCCAAATATGAAGGCGCTTTATATGTATCTATTTATGCACAAAATATGCACTACAGTGCTTTAATATAACAGAACGTGTCATAAAACACCCACCAATCGTCCAGTCTTCCAGTCCTGTCAACATCTTGGGAGGGTGCATCTTGGGCTGTCACTCCCTTATCCAACAACAGTCTTCCTCTAAAGTGGTTTAAAATACACACAAACAAAAGTTGGCCTTGGATGGGCAAATTTTTTGTTGTGAGACACTGTCGTCTTTGTCCATGCATAGTGGCTCAGCGTTGGTTTTTTGGGATGGCGACTACACACGACAGTGTCCAACGACTTAATTTCAAGTCTACACTTGCACAGTCGGGTATCCAAACAAAGTCGACAAAATTAGTCTCATAAGCAGTTTGGCATCGAAAATTACTCGTAACTGTGTCAGTATTTGAGTGGGTTTTGTTTTCATTCTTTTTCGTGTCTTCTTGTCTTTCTTCGAGCAGACGCCACTAAAATGAACAAGCGTTGACGGCGGCGGGCAAGGCGGCTCAGCGCCGGTTCATTTTGTTGGCGCCTGCAATGACAAAAACAGTTTACACTTGCACAGTATCCAAACAAAATCTAAATAATTAGTCCCCTAGTCAATTTAACCTCTCTTAAAACCTATACTTAACTTTGTTTCGGTCTAGGCGTGCTGGTCTGGGCGTGCAGTCTTGTTGTCGCATTCTTTAATTCTCCATCTCAAGCTGTTTAAAATTAAAACAATAACAATAATCAAATATCAACTTGGGATGGGCAAAGCTGTATACATTGTTATACTTGTTTTTATTATTACTGGAGTCGGGTATTTAAGGTGTAATTTCAAACAAATTTCATCACGCCAAATATGAAGGCGCATTATATGTATCTATTTATGCACAAAATATGCACTACAGTGCTTTAATACAACAGAACGTGTCATAAAACACCCACCAATCGTCCAGTCTTCCAGTCCTGTCGTCATCTGGGGCGGGTGCATCTTGGGCTGTCAGTCCCTTATCCAACAACAGTCTTCCTCTAAAGTGGTTTAAAATACACACAAACAAAAGTTGGCCTTGGATGGGCAAAATGTTTCTTGTGAGACACTGTCGTCTTTGTCCATGCATAGTGGCTCAGCGTTGGTTTTTTTGGATGGCGACTACACATACAAAAACGACAGTGTCCAACGACTTCACTTCAAGTCTACACTTGCACAGTCGGGTATCCAAACAAAGTCGACAAAATTAGTCTCATAAGCAGTTTGGCATCTCTTAGAAAATTACTCGTAACTGTGCGTCAGTATTTGAGTGGGTTTTGTTTTCATTCCTTTTCGTGTCTTCTTGTCTTTCACCGAGCAGGCGCCACTAAAATGAACAAGCGTTGACGGCGGCGGGCAAGGCGGCTCAGCGCCGGTTCATTTTGTTGGCGCCTGCAATGACAAAAACAGTTTACACTTGCACAGTATCCAAACAAAATCTAAATAATTAGTCCCCTAGTCAATTTAACCTCTCTTAAAACCTATACTTAACTTTGTTTCGGTCTAGGCGTGCTGGTCTGGGCGTGCGGTCTTGTTGTCGCATTCTTTAATTCTCCATCTCAAGCTGTTTAAAATTAAAACTTTAACAATAATCAAATATCAACTTGGGATGGGCAAATCTGTATACATTGTTATACTTGTTTTTATTATTACTGGAGTCGGGTATTTAAGGTGTAATTTCAAACAAATTTCATCACGCCAAATATGAAGGCGCATTATATGTATCTATTTATGCACAAAATATGCACTACAGTGCTTTAATATAACAGAACGTGTCATAAAACACCCACCAATCGTCCAGTCTTCCAGTCCTGTCGTCATCTGGGGCGGGTGCATCTTGGACTGTCACTCCCTTATCCAACAACAGTCTTCCTCTAAAGTGGTTTAAAATACACACAAACAAAAGTTGGCCTTGGATGGGCAAATTTTTTGTTGTGAGACACTGTCGTCTTTGTCCATGCATAGTGGCTCAGCATTGGTTTTTTTGGATGGCGACTACACATACAAAACCGACAGTGTCCAACGACTTAATTTCAAGTCTACACTTGCACAGTCGGGTATCCAAACAAAGTCGACAAAATTAGTCTCATAAGCAGTTTGGCATCTCTTAGAAAATTACTCATAACTGTGTGTCAGTATTTTAGTGGGTTTTGTTTTCATTACTTTTCGTGTCTTCTTGTCTTTCTCCGAGCAGACGCCACTAAAATGAACAAGCGTTGACGGCGGCGGGCAAGGCGGCTCAGTGCCGGTTCATTTTGTTGGCGCCTGCAATGACAAAAACAGTTTACACTTGCACAGTATCCAAACAAAATCTAAATAATTAGTCCCCTAGTCAATTTGACCTCTTAAAACATATACTTAACTTTGTTTCGGTCTAGGCGTGCTGGTCTGGGCGTGCGGTCTTGTTGTCGCATTCATTAATTCTCCATCTCAAGCTGTTTTAAATTAAAACAATAACAATAATCAAATATCAACTTTTGATGGGCAAAGCTGTATACATTGTTATACTTGTTTTTATTATTAATGGAGTCGGGTATTTAAGAGGTAATTTCAAACAAATTTCATCACGCCAAATATGAAGGCGCATTATATGTATCTACAGTCAAACCTTGATATAGCGGCCATCGACGGTGCCGGTTTTCGTGGCCACTATACGCAAGTGGCCACTATAGCAAGACGTACACATGTACACACACCCATACATGTACATGTATGAAGTCCAGGAACCAAACAACAGGGGAGATTTCAAAGTCAACAGAGGGCGCACTTCATTTCTGCGGCCGGAGTACACAGGTTTCACGGCAATGTAATTGTACACATTTTATTTGCTGCGGGCTATTATGGGTTGGCCACTGGCCGCGTTATGCAGTGGCCGCATTAGCAGAAATGGTTATGTATGTTTATGCAAGAATCAAACTGGGACCAAGCAAGGGTGGCCAGTTAAGCCAGGTGGCCGCTGTATCAAGGTGGCCGCAATGGCAGGTTTGACTGTATTTATGCACAAAATATGCACTACAGTGCTTTAATATAACAGAACGTGTCATAAAACACCCACCAATCGTCCAGTCTTCCAGTCCTGTCGTCATCTTGGGCGGGTGCATCTTAGGCTGTCACTCCCTTATCCAACAACAGTCTTGCTCTAAAGTGGTTTAAAATACACACAAACAAAAGTTGGCCTTGGATGGGCAAAAATTTTGTTGTTAGACACTGTCGTCTTTGTAAATAATTAGTCCCCTAGTCAATTTGACCTCTTAAAACATTAACGTAACTTTGTTTCGGTCTAGGCATGCAGGTCTGGGCGGAAGGGACGCGGAATAAAAATAGTTGGAACGCCGAGTATAAAAAGTTGAAACAGGGGTAGAAAAAGTTGGGAACGCGTAGTAGAAACAGTTGGGAACGCGGAGTAGAAACAGTTGGGAACACGGAGTAGAAACAGTTGGGAACACGGAGTAGAAACAGTTGGGAATGCAGAGTAGAAACAGTTGGGAACGCAGAGTAGAAACAGTTGGGAACGCAGAGTAGAAAAAGTTGGGAACGCAGAGTAGAAACAGTTGCGAACGCAGAGTAGAAAAAGTTGGGAACGCAGAATAAAAAAAAGTTGGAATGCCGAATTAAAAAAAGGTGGAACGCAGAATAAAAAAAAGTTGGAACGCCGAATTAAAAAAAGTTGGAACGCAGAATAAAAAAAGTTGGAACGCGAGATAAAAAAAGTTGGAACGCGGAATAAAAAAAGTTGGAACGCGGAATACAACAATTTGGAACGCGGAATACAACAATTTGGAACGTAGAATAAAAAAAGGTGGAACACGGGTTAAAGTTGGAACAAGAAGTAAAGATGGAACACGGGGTAAAATTTGTTTGTAAAAAGTGGATATGAAAGTGAGAAGCTTGATTAGTACACGAGTATGAATATGACGATTTCTGGAAAATATTTATGCAAGACAAATGAGTAATGTATTGTGAGCGAGATGGTACATGATTGTTCCTAACTAAAGAGAGTAAATATCGTGCAGTTTCAGGGTTCTTAGATTGAGAAAAAGGGAATCAGTGTGGGCTAAGTAGTGTGCTAGTAGCTGATGGTTCTTTTTTCGGAAGCAGAAATAGTCTATTAGGCCAATTAAAAAAAATGAAGCGTCATGCCTTTTTTGTAAAAGAAAGGAGGCCCTTTTTGTTTCTTTTTTTCAAAACCAACATTTCTAGCTACGATATTACATAAATAATTTACATTATTATAATTGTCGATTCCAGTGGAACACAAAATAGTGGAAACGCGGAACACAAAATAGTGGAAATGCGGAACACAAAATAGTGGAAATGCGGAACACAAAATAGTGAAAACGCGGAAACACAAAACTATACATGTGGCCCGACCCCACCATACGTTATGGGGCAAGCTGTGCAAGTCAATCAAAGACGAGTTCTAACTGTTACATTTAGCAAAAATGCAAGACTCTTAAACTAAAAACGAACAAACAAACAGAAAGCAGCCTAAGCAAAATATGTCCAAACAAACTAAGGCCTATTAGAAGACTAAAAATTGATTTTCACTTGGTTGCATTGATTTTATCTCAATGATAAGTTTAGCCAAGTGTGTAACTTTCATAAAAATATATGTTTGGTAGTCATTTCTGAAAGAATACAACTGATCATCTGATTTTTTTTAATAAAAAGGAAAGATGTATATTGTGCATTTTTGTAAAAGAAAAAAATGCACAGAGGTAATGAGAAAAAAAAAATACATTTTATAAAAAAAAAATTAAAAATTATTTAAAAAGACAATAAAATGTTAGGATCGTATTTTAGACTTTAGCATCACTGTGTACATTAAGTGGAAATATATTTTTATTAGGCCAGATAAAAAAAAAATTGTTGATCGTCCCCGCCCGACCCTACAAAACACGCCCGACATGAAACTTATTTTGAAAAAAATAAAGAGATGCCATTTGTAAAATGGCTGCGTGCAAGATGGGAAAGTATCACGTTTCGGGAGGCGAGTTTCTTTTGGTGTGAATATTACAAAAATGTTATTGGCTAACCCACCAAAAATTGAAAAGACATCCAAAGATAAAGGCCAAGACAATAATCTTTATATTGTTGTTTGAAAATCCCCAGTGATGTCGGTTTGCATGAAACTTGGCCGGAACGATATTGATTTTACACTAGTTTCAATGGGGCTCGAATTAGGCTAGTGCACCCTAAGTTATAGAGCGTTCAGAATCGAGACTAAACAGTTGAAGGGCTTTGTTGGATACGAGCTGCCGACTTCATTAATCTTATAGGCTTATACAAACAAAGAGCATATCTAGATTGACACAAAATTCGGCCACTGTGTTAAACAAACTTTCCTTTTGCCGCCTACATTAGGCCCTAAACTAAAATTAAACATTCTCAATACTTTACCTGTATTATAAAATCTTCCCCCCTCAATAACAAATAAACTAACAAAATCACAAAAACACTTGCAAAATAACTTGTCTACTCTAAACCTTCAGGAAATATCAATATAAAGGGGCAATTTCTTTGAGCTTCATGTGCCGCACGCCGACAGCGCGTGGAAATGAATCACGCGCAAAATCTGCCGACTTATTAATTCATCAAGTGCGCTGCTGATAACGTCACACTATGTCCAACTCCCTAAACTTCCACAAGAGTTAAATAACAAAATTCAAGCTACGTTTTAATAAAACAGTAAAGATCACTTTACTTACCATGCATGTGACGTTCCTCAACTGGTGCCAGTCAAACTTTGCAAAACGGAAAACAGCACCGATAAATTAAGAGGTATATACATATTAAACACTGAAACTGGCTATAGCAATAGCACTAATGGCCAAGTAATATCAGGAGAGATGAGTTGATGCTGCTCACTCCATGCGAGCTCAAAAATAGAATGACTAAATCATTGCAGCAATAGCTGTTCACTGCACCGAGCTCAAAAACGCAATGACTAATTCATTGTAGCAATAGCTGCTCACCCCAGAGAGCTCCAAAAACGGAATGACTAAATTATTGTAACAATAACTTGAAAGGAACAGCAAAGGCATGCAAGTCAGTACAGCAAAGGCATGCAAGTTAGTACACCATTGGCATGCCTGACTGGTATCATTATATAACTTATGCATACAAATGTGCTCACACAACAATTAAGACAGTGCTGCATTTTGTAACCCCCAAAAACGCAACACACTAATATGCAAATTCATTGTTACTTGCCTACAGGTTTATGGGCCAGATAACTGAAATTCACCAGCCGCGCTCTGGAATTTATCGTACCCAGCATGGTATTAGTCCCCCATACCTTATACCCCCCTCTTATCCCTATACTTTATACACACTCAACACAAATGTAACCTAACCCACCCCCCCTTGAAACCTAAAAGGAATTCCTGAGATTCCGGGAAAACAATGGTCAACACAAAAGAGGGGGGGGGGGGGGTTATCTCTGCCACATATTGCGCTTCATACGCCATACCTATACATTCTCTTGACTATTGTTACCTAAAAAGAAACCACAACATTCCGCAAGCCCAATGATCACCACAAAGGAGGGGCGGGGAGGGTTCTCATGCTGCAATGCAGCCACTGATGATGAAGGAATAAAAGCATGAATTCCATCTCCAGACTTGAAAAGCCCATTTCCACCTGTCACACATTATTGCTTTATATGCCGGAATTTGTAGTGGAAAAAAATAACAATAAAATCGTGTGGTAATTGTTTGTTAAAAAAAAAAATGCACAAAGGTAATAGGAACCGTTTTTTTCCCTGAAAACTAAAAGTATTGTTTTTTAAATGGTTAAACAAATCTTAACCCTTTTATAGAGTATTTGTAGAACTTCCCTGCATATTTATGTCAGTAAATTTTTGTTTACATGCTGGGTGCATGGCCTATAGTGCTTTTACTTGAACTCAAATATTAAATGTAGTTTTTAAGTCATTACCGCATTACCGAAGAGTAAAATCAATTGACATCGAATCCTTTAAGGATGATTTGGCTCTGTCAGAAGTTTGTTTAAATCCACCTGAAAACCTTGATGATCTTACTAACTGCTATAATGAAAGTCTTTTGAATGTTCTTGATCGTCATGCTCCTGTGCAGAATAAAGTTATCAGCTCAAGACCACTTGTGCCCTGGTTTAACCAACACATTAAACAACTCAAACGGTTACGTCGTAAGGCTGAAAAAAAGTGGCGACTTTCTGGTAAAGACTCTGATTTGATCAGTTTTAAGATCCTAAGAAATCGGACCAATTTTATGATGTATAAAGCACGTCAAGATTTTTACAGTAACCTTGTCAGTGATAATAGTGGCAATTTTCGTAGACTTTTTAGTCTAGTCAATAAACTTCTGAAACCCTGTGACAGACACATTTTGTCTGATAACACTGTCAACCAGGAATGGGCTAATAATATTGGAAATGTTTTTGTCCAGAAAATAAACGGTATTCATAATCAATTACCGGTAGATAATATCATTTCTACAGGTGGTGCATGTAATTTGGTTAATGAACTTGATGTGGATAGACCAGCCGTGCAGTTTGATCGTTTTGTCGCGCTTACCCAGCATGATGTAAGGGCTCTTATTCAAAATGCCTCTAAAAAAACTTGCTTTTTGAACCCCATGCCTACACAGTTGCTTGTTAATTGCTTGGATGTTGTGTTACCAACATTGACTAGAATTATTAACCAATCGCTTCAGTCTGGTATTTTTCCAAATGAATGGAAGGAAGCTGTTGTAATTCCACTTTTAAAAAAGGCCAATTTGGACATTAGTAACTTTTAGAACTATTGGCCAATTACGATCAGATTCATGGTTATATGACATTAAATTCTCTCTATCCACCTCAACAGTCAGCCTACAGGAAAAACCACAGCACGGAAACGGCCTTGGTCAAGATCACTAATGACATACTCATGAAAATGAACTCACAGCATGTTACCCTTTTGGTACTGTTGGATCTTAGTGCCGCTTTCGATACGGTTGACCATGGGATTTTGTTGCGGAGACTAGAAACAAAATTTGGGGTTACTGGTTTGGCATTGAACTGGTTTCGCTCCTATTTGAATGGTAGACGTCAGCGTGTGCTGATGCAAGGAACACTGTCGGACTATTTTGATCTTGATTGTGGAGTTCCACAGGGATCCTGTTTAGGACCGTTACTTTTTATTATTTATTCATCTGGTTTATTTGATGTCATTAAACATCATCTTCCAAATGTTCACTGTTACGCTGATGACACACAGCTATATATGTCATTTAGGCCACATGACACTGCTTGCCAAGAGCAAGCAGTAGCTGGTATGGAAAATTGCATCACTGATTTACGTCAGTGGATGTTGCATAATCGTCTCATGATCAATGATGCAAAAACAGAGTTCATTGCAATTGGCACTAGGCAACAACTTTCCAAATCAACCGTATCCAGTCTAACAGTTGGGGATGTCAGTGTGGATTCCTCACAATGTGTACGAAATTTGGGAATTTGGCTTGATTCTAACCTTTCTATGGACAAGCACATAACTAAAGTTTGCTCGGTTGCTTTTTATCACTTACATAACATTCGGAGGATCAGAAAATACCTGACTAAGGGCACCTTGGAGGTTTTAATCCATGCTTTTGTGACTAGTCGTTTAGACTATTGTAATGCTTTATTTTATGGCCTTCCTAACACTCAACTTGTTAAATTACAGAGAGTTCAGAATGAAGCTGCACGTCTAGTGTGCGGTTTGTCACGACGTGACCACATAACTTCAACATTGTGCGATTTACATTGGCTCCCGGTATCCTTTCGTATTCAGTTTAAGGTGTTGCTGCTTACATTTAAAATTCTTCATGGTTTAGCTCCTACTTATTTGGCTGACTTAATTAGTGTGAGAAGGCCTGGGAGATATTCTCTTCGTTCATGCAATAAATTTGCCTTAAATTACCCTCAAGGACGGATGTTGAAAACATTGGGGGGAAGAAGTTTTAATGCAGCTGCACCATTTCTGTGGAATAAGTTACCATATAAATTCAATGTGTTCACTCTCTCACAACATTCAAAAACAAACTGAAAACATATTTGTTTAACATGGCTTTTAATTAATGTTTTATGGTTAGTGTATTTTGGTATTGCATAGTAAGTTTTGTTAGCTTTATTAAGTTTATCGCCTTATTAAGTTGTTCTGCGCACATGAACATTTTTTAATGGAATGTGCGCATTATAAATGTATTATTATTATTATTACCATACATTTATATTTCAACTTACACCAAACAGGTAGATACAGTTTGCTACACAGAAATGCACAAACTGGTATATCCATTGTTTTTCTGAATAAAACTAGCTTGTGAAGTATATATGTTTTGGTACTAACCCCAGTCTCCTCTATTGCAAGTACGAAGGAGAGTCGGTAGGATTGTACTAGATGCTGGTAACAAGTGGTTCTGACTGATGCTAACTTGCATATAAAGGAAGAATAAAGATACTTTACCGACTTTGGCTGTGAATGGTACTCGTTCGCAAAACTGAGGAAATCAGCAATCTTCTCCATGGATGCGATGAATACCCCAAAGATGTTCATTTCGGTGGTAAAAAGTACATGTACCTGCACAGACAATTAAGACGACAATATATAATAAATTAATTTTGAGTCTACACTTGCACAGTACATTGTATCTAAATTTTAGAACGCAAAACAATTAAGGCACGTTTCAATAAATGTGTGACAATAAAGCAAACTATGAACTATAGTGGTTTAACAGAATAGAACCTATCACAAAAACAACTACCAAAAATAAAACACAGATCAAATTAAATTGGGTAAACAAGAAGTAACTGGTAATTAGAATATCAATCACATATCAAGGCAAGTGCAGCCAGAAAGGTACGGAAAACTAAAAGTTAAAACATTTCAAGTTGCCCAGAAGCAAACAATGCATGGCCTCAGCAAAGAGGGTCTTAGTTTCGACAAAAATCCCTGATGCTGTTTTTATTTTGCAAATCTCAGTGCAAAACACAGTGGACCAACAATTCAAAACAAGTTGTCGGACTGATCGTCAAATTGAGGCAATCTAAAAAAACATTTGCTAACGATTGAGGTTGCTGTGTCTCCCTACGGAAACAATTATAGAGAAACTGTTTACCCCAAAGATAAATAAAAGTCATCATCTGTCAATCAATAAGTAAACATTTACAAATTATGAACTTGATTTAATTATATGGTTTCTGAGAATGTTCAGGCTCGGGTTTTTTTTGGTTTAGTTTGTCACGTTAGAACCTTTTAAAATGCAACGCCATGGCCCGGTTCAGCAAGAAGCACCTTCATAATCTCACCAAGTTGCGGGGATCTTCCCACGTTAACGCCTACCGATTAAATGAACGATAATGACCCTATAGTATAATTAATAACCCCTAACCAACCGGGTGGAGGGGGGGTATTAATCGAGTTGACTTGTACTGCAAATTACTTTTACCTGATCAAGGTTTGCTTCAAACATTTAACATCGTTCTTATTTCTCCATGGATTTAGCAAGAAGCATCTTTATAAGCTCACCAAGTCTGTAGTTGCGGGGAAATGGCCACAATTATCTTTACCCGTAGAGACGGATCTTCACACGCAACACCAGCTGGCTAAATGAAAGAGCAGGCGGGCACGTGTCACAGTCTTGGCAGACCACTCGTTGTATTTCTACACACAAACATATTCCGCGATTCTGGCCTGTTAGTATAAATCAGGCTTAAAAAAAATATATATATATATAAAAGTTAATTATAACTATAAAAGTAAATAATTTTAAACGGCTGGTAAGCTGGTTTTACTAAGCACGGTTATGTGCTTAGTGCAAATTTAGGATGGTTGAAAGCTTTGAAATTATAATATTAAATTAGCATATTTTTCTCAATATTTTCATTCGGATACCGCAGTCACTCCAATTTGAATTCGAAAACGCGCATGATGAAACCAAACCAGTATATAATTACACTATATCACCCCGTACCCTCTTAACAAAATTAAAATTGTCAGTTCTATCTAGCAGAGTCAGGTGTGTAGTTTTCCCTCTGTATTAAGAAACTTATTGTTCACATAATTATTATTACCCCTGTGTGAATATTTTTGTTTCTACTTATCGAGGGTCTTTGGAAATATAAATCTGAATCTGACCAGTGACCCACCCACCTTTGCCAATTTTTGTTGTGTGCAACCGAATCATCTGCATAGAGACCCATAATTTGTTTTCCCATAATTTTTTTTCTAGTGCAGACTTCGAGATCCAGACCCATCCCTACCTCGCAGGAAATAATTTCATTGTGAGGTCAGTTATTACAAGGAAAAAATAGCATTGAGAGGTCGATGCTTCCAGAGGATGTCAGAAAAGTCGACCGTTGAGACAACTCGACTCGGGACAAGTCGACCGTTGAGACAAGTCGACCATTGATGTACATGTACATGCTTCTGTATAATACTTAATAAGGAGAGACAATAATCACATTTGTAAGCATTTCATTTGAAAAACTTGTGCATTACAAACATATTTTTTTGACTAATGTCCATTATAAAAGAAGTTAGTTTGTGTGTCACAATGTCTACCTGCATATTTTTTTCTATTTTTTTCAGGCAACGCCAGGTCTCAAAGTACATTTTTATAAAATTCTAAATTCGTATTGAATTCTTATCCAAATAAACTAAATACGTGGTAAGGATTTGTTTTTAGAAAACTGTTTCGAGTGCTTGATTGATCTAAAACAAATGTGTACATATCTCTACACTTTTTCGATTCTTGAAGGCGTTTAGATTATAAATTTATAACCTGATACTGATAGCCCAAGGTTTTTTTAATTTCGTCATGAATGTGAACTTGTCAGTCTTGAAATGACTGTGATTCATCACGGACAGCACTACAATCGTCTCATGCAACACAAATGGTTCATTGGCGAGCCACCGCCTCATCTGTAAATAGAAAAATAATAAGTGTTAAATATTTTTCTTTTGTGTTTCTTCAGCATCCATGATGTGCATCATGCTGTATGTTTGTTTCTTGTACACAGCCATTTAGTCTCTGAAGAAGATCTTGTTAAGATTAAGATCGAAATATTAGGCCCTCTTAACTTATTTGATTTGTATATTTCAGGTCATTCCAGCCAGTAAGCAGTTTGCAGCAGTATTAATCTTATTTAAGTGTTAAATATGCAACAAACGGCATATTTGTAATGCCCAATGTACCTCCTAGTTTACATGGTATTTTAACACAGTTTTCAATTACATTTGTAGTACTTAGTTTGAATAGGGTAGCACCATCATTTTCCTAAACTAAAGCAGCTAAACCTTTCCTCTCACCCAGCGGCAACCCCAGCCGTATTGATCACCCGGCACCGCCCGAACAAAAACAAAACCTCTTCATGTATCATCACGTGTCTCAACAGTCGGCGTGTCTCAACGGTCGGCCTGTCTCAACGTGGGTCGGCGTGTCTCAACGTGGGTCAGCGTGTCTCAACGTGGGTCGGCGTGTCTCAACGTGGGTCGGCGTGTCTCAACGTGGGTCGGCGTGTCTCAACGTGGGTCGGCGTGTCTCAACGTGGGTCGGCGTGTCTCAACGTGGGTCGGCGTGTCTCAACGTGGGTCGATGTGTCTCAACGTGGGTCGACGTGTCTCACCCTTCCCTACACCTACTCACCCTACCCTACACCTACTCACCCTTTCCTACACCTACCCACCCTTCCCTACACCTACCCACCCTTCCCTACACCTACTCACCCTACGGTCGGCGTGTCTCGACGTGGGTCGACGTGTCAAGACGTGGGTCGACGTGGGTTGACGTAATGAGACACTTTGATGTGTCGAGACCTGTCGACCGTTGAGACACATGTCTCAACGGTCGGCGTGTCTCAACGGTCGGCGTGTCTCAACGGTCGGCGTACCTCAACGGTCGGCGTGTCTCAACGGTCGGCGTCGTCTCAACGGTCGGCCTGTCTCACCCTACTCACACTTCCCTACACCTACTCACCCTTCCCTACACCTACTCACCCTTTCCTACACCTACTCACCCTTCCCTACACCTACCCACCCTTCCCTACACCTACTCACCCTACAGTCGGCGTGTCTCGACGTGGGTCGACGTGTCAAGACGTGGGTCGACGTGGGTTGACGTAATAAGACACTTTGATGTGTCGAGACCTGTCGACCGTTGAGACACGTGTCTCAACGGTCGGCGTGTCTCAACGGTCGGCGTGTCTCAACGGTCGGCGTACCTCAACGGTCGGCGTGTCTCAACGGTCGGCGTCGTCTCAACGGTCGGCCTGTCTCACCCTACTCACCCTTCCCTACACCTACTCACCCTTCCCTACACCTACTCACCCTTCCCTACACCTACTCACCCTTCCCTACACCTACTCACCCTTCCCTACACCTACTCACCCTTCCCTACACCTATCCACCCTTCCCTACACCTACTCACCCTACGGTCGGCGTGTCTCGACGTGGGTCGACGTGTCAAGACGTGGGTCGACGTGGGTCGACGTAAAGAGACACTTTGATGTGTCGAGACCTGTCGACCATTGAGACACGTGTCTCAACGGTCGGCGTGTCTCAACGGTCGGCGTGTCTCAACGGTCGGCGTACCTCAACGGTCGGCGTGTCTCAACGGTCGGCGTCATCTCAACGGTCGGCCTGTCTCACCCTACTCACCCTTCCCTACACCTACTCACCCTTCCCTACACCTACTCACCCTTCCCTACACCTACTCACCCTTCCCTACACCTATCCACCCTTCCCTACACCTACTCAACCTACGGTCAGCGTGTCTCGACGTGGGTCGACGTGTCAAGACGTGGGTCGACTTGGGTTGACGTAATGAGACACTTTGATGTGTCGAGACCTGTCGACCGTTGAGACACGTGTCTCAACGGTCGGCGTGTCTCAACGGTCGGCGTGTCTCAACGGTCGGCGTACCTCAACGGTCGGCGTGTCTCAACGGTCGGCGTCGTCTCAACGGTCGGCCTGCCTCACCCTACTCACCCTTCCCTACAACTACTCACCCTTCCCTACACCTACTCACCCTTCCCCACACCTACTCATTCTTCGCTACACCTACTCACCCTTCCCTACACCTACTCACCCTACGGTCGGCGTGTCTCGAAGTGGGTCGACGTGTCAAGACGTGGGTCGACGTGGGTCGACGTAAAGAGACACTTTGATGTGTCGAGACCTGTCGACCATTGAAACACGTGTCTCAACGGTCGGCGTGTCTCAACGGTCGGCGTGTCTCAACGGTCGGCGTACCTCAACAGTCGGCGTGTCTCAACGGTCGGCGTCGTCTCAACGGTCGGCCTGTCTCATCCTACTCACCCTTCCCTACACCTACTCACCCTTCCCTACACCTACTCACCCTTCCCTACACCTACTCACCCTCCCCTACACCTACTCACCCTTCCCACCCTTCCCTACACCTACTCACCCTACCCACCCTACTCAACCCACTCAACCCACTCAACGGCGAGTTGTCTCAACGGTCGGCTTGTCTCAACGGTCGGCGTGTCCCAATGGTCGGCCTGTCTCAACGGTCGGCCTGTCTCAACGGTCGGCCTGTCTCAACGGTCGGCCTGTCTCAACGGTCGGCGTGTCTCAACGGTAAGCGTGTCTCAACGGTCGGCGTGTCTCAACGGTTGGCGTGTCTCAACGGTCGGCGTGTCTCAACGGTCGGCGTGTCTTTCCATTTATCGGACCTACGGTCGAGTTGGCTCAGTTGTGAGCAATGAATTCTGAGACCGAATTTTGAATAACAACGGTCGGCGTGTCTCAACGGTCGGCGTGTCTCAACGGTCGGCGTGTCTCAACGGTCGGCGTGTCTCAACGGTTGGCGTGTCTCAACGGTCGGCGTACCTCAACGATCGGCGTGTCTCAACGGTTGGCCTGTCTCACCCTACTCACACTTCCCTACACCTACTCACCCTACTTGATGTGTCGAGACCTTGATGTGTCTCAACGGTCGGCGTCGTCTTAACGGTCGGCCTGTCTCACCCTACTCACACTTCCCTACACCTACTCACCCTTCCCTACACCTACTCACCCTTTCCTACACCTACTCACCCTTCCCTACACCTACCCACCCTTCCCTACACCTACTCACCCTACGGTCGGCGTGTCTCGACGTGGGTCGACGTGTCAAGACGTGGGTCGACGTGGGTTGACAAAATGAGACACTTTGATGTGTCGAGACCTGTCGACAATTGAGACACGTGTCTCAACGGTCGGCGTGTCTCAACGGTCGGCGTGTCTCAACGGTCGGCGTACCTCGACGGTCGGCGTGTCTCAACGGTCGGCGTCGTCTCAACGGTCGGCCTGTCTCACCCTACTCACCCTTCCCTACACCTACTCACCCTTCCCTACACCTACTCACCCTTCCCTACACCTACTCACCCTTCCCTACACCTACTCACCCTTCCCTACACCTACTCACCCTTCCCTACACCTACTCACCCTACGGTCGGCGTGTCTCGACGTGGGTCGACGTGTCAAGACGTGGGTCGACGTGGGTTGACGTAATGAGACACTTTGATGTGTCGAGACCTGTCGACCGTTGAGACACGTGTCTCAACGGTCGGCGTGTCTCAACGGTCGGCGTGTCTCAACGGTCGGCGTACCTCAACGGTCGGCGTGTCTCAACGGTCGGCGTCGTCTCAACGGTCGGCCTGTCTCACCCTACTCACCCTTCCCTACACCTACTCACCCTTCCCTACACCTATCCACCCTTCCCTACACATACTCACCCTACGGTCGGCGTGTCTCGACGTGGGTCGACGTGTCAAGACGTGGGTCGACGTGGGTTGACGTAATGAGACACTTTGATGTGTCGAGACCTGTCGACCGTTGAGACACGTGTCTCAACGGTCGGCGTGTCTCAACGGTCGGCGTGTCTCAACAGTCGGCGTACCTCAACGGTCGGCGTGTCTCAACGGTCGGCGTCGTCTCAACGGTCGGCCTGTCTCACCCTACTCACCCTTCCCTACACCTACTCACCCTTCCCTACACCTACTCACCCTTCCCTACACCTATCCACCCTTCCCTACATCTACTCACCCTACGGTCGGCGTGTCTCGACGTGGGTCAACGTGTCAAGACGTGGGTCGACGTGGGTTGACGTAATGAGACACTTTGATGTGTCGAGACCTGTCGACCGTTGAGACACATGTCTCAACGGTCGGCGTGTCTCAACGGTCGGCGTGTCTCAACAGTCGGCGTACCTCAACGGTCGGCGTGTCTCAACGGTCGGCGTCGTCTCAACGGTCGGCCTGTCTCACCCTACTCACCCTTCCCTACACCTACTCACCCTTCCCTACACCTACTCACCCTTCCCTACACCTATCCACCCTTCCCTACACCTACTCACCCTTCCCACCTTTCCCTACACCTACTCACCCTACCCACCCTACTCAACCCACTCAACCCACTCAACGGCGAGTTGTCTCAACGGTCGGCTTGTCTCAACGGTCGGCGTGTCCCAATGGTCGGCCTGTCTCAACGGTCGGCCTGTCTCAACGGTCGGCCTGTCTCAACGGTCGGCCTGTCTCAACGGTCGGCGTGTCTCAACGGTAAGCGTGTCTCAACGGTCGGCGTGTCTCAACGGTCGGCGTGTCTCAACGGTCGGCGTGTCTCAACGGTCGGCGTGTCTTTCCATTTATCGGACCTACGGTCGAGTTGGCTCAGTTGTGAGCAATGAATTCTGAGACCGAATTTTGAATAACAACGGTCGGCGTGTCTCAACGGTCGGCGTGTCTCAACAGTCGGCGTGTCTCAACGGTTGGCGTGTCTCAACGGTCGGCGTACCTCAACGATCGGCGTGTCTCAACGGTTGGCCTGTCTCACCCTACTCACACTTCCCTACACCTACTCACCCTACTTGATGTGTCGAGACCTTGATGTGTCTCAACGGTCGGCGTCGTCTTAACGGTCGGCCTGTCTCACCCTACTCACACTTCCCTACACCTACTCACCCTTCCCTACACCTACTCACCCTTTCCTACACCTACTCACCCTTCCCTACACCTACCCACCCTTCCCTACACCTACTCACCCTACGGTCGGCGTGTCTCGACGTGGGTCGACGTGTCAAGACGTGGGTCGACGTGGGTTGACGTAATGAGACACTTTGATGTGTCGATACCTGTCGACAATTGAGACACGTGTCTCAACGGTCGGCGTGTCTCAACGGTCGGCGTGTCTCAACGGTCGGCGTACCTCGACGGTCGGCGTGTCTCAACGGTCGGCGTCGTCTCAACGGTCGGCCTGTCTCACCCTACTCACCCTTCCCTACACCTACTCACCCTTCCCTACACCTACTCACCCTTCCCTACACCTACTCACCCTTCCCTACACCTACTCACCCTTCCCTACACCTACTCACCCTTCCCTACACCTACTCACCCTACGGTCGGCGTGTCTCGACGTGGGTCGACGTGTCAAGACGTGGGTCGACGTGGGTTGACGTAATGAGACACTTTGATGTGTCGAGACCTGTCGACCGTTGAGACACGTGTCTCAACGGTCGGCGTGTCTCAACGGTCGGCGTGTCTCAACGGTCGGCGTACCTCAACGGTCGGCGTGTCTCAACGGTCGGCGTCGTCTCAACGGTCGGCCTGTCTCACCCTACTCACCCTTCCCTACACCTACTCACCCTTTCCTACACCTATCCACCCTTCCCTACACCTACTCACCCTACGGTCGGCGTGTCTCGACGTGGGTCGACGTGTCAAGACGTGGGTCGACGTGGGTTGACGTAATGAGACACTTTGATGTGTCGAGACCTGTCGACCGTTGAGACACGTGTCTCAACGGTCGGCGTGTCTCAACGGTCGGCGTGTCTCAACAGTCGGCGTACCTCAACGGTCGGCGTGTCTCAACGGTCGGCGTCGTCTCAACGGTCGGCCTGTCTCACCCTACTCACCCTTCCCTACACCTACTCACCCTTCCCTACACCTACTCACCCTTCCCTACACCTATCCACCCTTCCCTACATCTACTCACCCTACGGTCGGCGTGTCTCGACGTGGGTCAACGTGTCAAGACGTGGGTCGACGTGGGTTGACGTAATGAGACACTTTGATGTGTCGAGACCTGTCGACCGTTGAGACACATGTCTCAACGGTCGGCGTGTCTCAACGGTCGGCGTGTCTCAACAGTCGGCGTACCTCAACGGTCGGCGTGTCTCAACGGTCGGCGTCGTCTCAACGGTCGGCCTGTCTCATCCTACTCACCCTTCCCTACACCTACTCACCCTTCCCTACACCTACTCACCCTTCCCTACACCTACTCACCCTTCCCTACACCTACTCACCCTCCCCTACACCTACTCACCCTTCCCACCCTTCTCTACACCTACTCACCCTACCCACCCTACTCAACCCACTCAACCCACTCAACGGCGAGTTGTCTCAATGGTCGGCTTGTCTCAATGGTCGGCGTGTCCCAACGGTCGGCCTGTCTCAACGGTCGGCCTGTCTCAACGGTCGGCCTGTCTCAACGGTCGGCGTGTCTCAACGGTCGGCGTGTCTCAACGGTCGGCGTGTCTCAACGGTCGGCGTGTCTCAACGGTCGGCGTGTCTCAACGGTCGGCGTGTCTCAACGGTCGGCGTGTCTTTCCATTTATCGGACCTACGGTCGAGTTGGCTCAGTTGTGAGCAATGAATTCTGAGACCGAATTTTGAATAACAAACCCACGTGTTTTGTTTTGTTCGACCTTAAAAATACATTGTTCAGTCTAACGTTCGACATCAAATTGGCTAAATGCTAGGCTTTATTAAATTTAATTACTAGTGCAACAATGTGTGAAAAGATTTCCACAATTATTCTCAAAATACAATATAAAAGCATACATAAGGTTGCTGATCGCAATCCCAAAGACGTAGCGCAAAGCATGATGGGGAGACAAAGGGAGCTGTTTTGTAACTAAACCAAGCTTTTCGGCCCGGTATGCCTTCTCGGCAAGCTCTTTGTGCTTTTCATCATTTACTACAACACCTCTGGCCCTCAAATACGATGAGAGTTGGTCTTCTTTTTAGATTGAGGAATTTTTTTGACGACATATTTTCGAGTGGTTCGCCGTGCGTGCGATGCTCCCTTTCTTTACTAAGTACGCCGTAGCACAGGGCGCCACCTGTAGAAATCAACCGATCGATAAAAAACTGGTACTCGGCTCCATAGGTTTGCGCACATTCAGTATCAGGTTTGTTTGTCAGAATGTCGGCCAGGTTTATTTGCAGATTTGTTTGGGTGTTTACCCTAGTATTCAAATATGAAGTGAGTGGCGGGGTTTAACTTACCTACTACTGAGTTGTACTTAGTACAGCGAAAATTTAGAGAAAACCTTCACTTCGGAAATCAACTTCCCTCGGAGGCTTCGCGACATTAGAATTTGACAACAAAAAACACATGGGATGCAAATCTTGGATTTAACGGCCACTAGAGGTCAGTTGCACGGAGCCTAGCCGGGGGCAAATTTTTTTCCGTAGGTACGGTACAGGTGGGCGAGTCAAACTTTTTGAATTATTCAGTAGTTTGGATAAGAAGTTATGTTTATTCATCAGAATAAAACATGACGTCACAGCATTGTTGTTATAGTTAACAAGTTAAAATCGCTTTAAAGAACAGCTGTTGTCGAACTGCTATACGTAGTGTAGTGGATAGTGGGATGGGCTATGAATTTAAGATCCCTGGTTCGAATCCTGCTGTAGGTCACTTTTTTTCTAGTCAAATTGAAATCTTTGGATAATTTGTAATTTAAAGGGGAAAAGAGACCTAGAACCTAAGTGTTGTACAGTGATCAATACAACTACTGAATAATTCATGAAGTTTGACTCACCCACCTACGGTGAAAAAACAATTCGCTAGCCGGGGATACATGCTGCGTTCCAAACTTCCAATCGCGTCGTATTTATCGTGTTCACCGTGAATTTCTCCATTTTCACGAGTGGGTTGCATTCCAAACGCTACTCACCAAGACGCTTGCGCACAGACGAGTTAGTCGTGCGGTAAGGACATTCTTTATCGAGCAAGAACTCGTACGTGAACCAACACGCATGCGCGAGTATTTCATTGGTTATGAAGTCGTGAACATGGAGAAAAAAAACCCACCTCGAGTTCACCACTGGTGAACACGAGTTACCAGGCGATTAGAACGCCATTATACGACTCGTGAACTCGTGAACAGGATAAACACGACGCGATTGGAACGCAGCATAATTCACAAATACCTGTGTTTGATTTGTTCTCCAGTGTCAACGGACAGCGCCCTCAAGAGACGACGACCACTCCTTGTCTGACATTCATACAGCAATTGTTTGGTGATCGCATCCAAGGTTGTACGCAGCAGTTTCAAATCACCCAGTGCATTGTCATTCAGAATATAGTCATCGCATTCATAACTACAATAAACATTCACATTTACAATTGAAATTATCAACAAACATGTCAACAGCGTATGTGAGATATTTTATATACTGTAAAATGAATTCTTACACCAATACCTTGTGTACCACACCCCAATCCCCATCTAGTCAAACTTCAACACCAGGTTTTGTTGAAATCCGTTAGGATGGGTACTGGACCCCTAAGCTGACAGTCTTTTACACTGGGTTAGGCATACCTCCAGAATCAAAGTCCAACAGTTTGTGTGTACAGTTTGCCATATGATGTTTGAATTTGCCAGGATATAGTTATGGTTTCTAGTAAATTCAACAAGGCAGTTTCACATCAAATGTGTAATTATCGATTTTGAGTGGTGACCAACCAATTGTTTGTAGAGTATGGCACCCTTACTCACCAAAACACATATCTGTCATTGACCTCAATGGCTACTGGGTGTTTGGTCTCCTGGAAGTGTTTCACAGCATGCTCTTCATTGTAGCGTCCACAAGCTACATTGGTGCAGCTCAAGCAAGCCTAAAAAAGAGTAGTTAATCAAATGACAATCTGATTCCCCGACATGCTCATCGGTGCAGCTCAAGCAAGCCTAAAAAAGAGTAGTTATTAAAATGGCAATCTGATTCCCTGACAGAGACAAGCTCATTAATGCAACTCAAGCAAGCCTAGAAAAAGAAAAGAGTATTTAATAAAATGAGGTTCTGATTCCCTGACATGATTATCCTGACATTCACAATACTCTTGACCTTTCACCCTTGTAACCTGACTATCAACCAGTCTGGTTCCAAGAGCGATATCCAAGTATTATTGTTAATGTGAGGTCGAGTAGTCAGGTAACCAGATCACCGACTGCTGTAATGACAGCCACTGTGTATAAAATACTTCCTTAACAATGTCATTGTCATAAGTGACTCGAGGTCATTCAGTCATTAATTCGCAAAGCATGATGGGGAGACAAAGGGAGCGGTTTTGTAACTAAACCAAGCTTTTCGGCCCGGTATGCCTTCTCGGCAAGCTCTTTGTGCTTTTCATCATTTACTACAACACCTCTGGCCCTCAAATACGATGAGAGTTGGTCTTCTTTTTAGATTGAGAAAGTTTTTTGACGACATATTTTCGAGTGGTTAGCCGTGCGCGCGATGCTCCCTTTCTTTACTAAGTACGCCGTAGCACAGGGCGCCACCTGTTGAAATCAACCGATCGATAAAAAACTGGTACTCGGCTCCATAGGTTTGCGCACATTCAGTATCAGGTTTGTTTGTCAGAATGGCGGCCAGGTTTATTTGCAGATTTGTTTGGGTGTTTACCCTAGTATTCAAATATGAAGTGAGTGGCGGGGTTTAACTTACCTACTACTGAGTTGTACTTAGTACAGCGAAAATTTAGAGAAAACCTTCACTTCGGAAATCAACTTTCCTCGGAGGCTTCGCGGCATTAGAATTTGACAACAAAAAACACATGGGATGCAAATCTTGGATTTAACGGCCACTAGAGGTCAGTTGCACGGAGCCTAGCCGGGGGCAAATTTTTTTCCCTAGGTACGGTACAGGTGGGCGAGTCAAACTTTTTGAATTATTCAGTAGTTTGGATAAGAAGTTATGTTTATTCATCAGAATAAAACATGACGTCACAGCATTGTTGTTATAGTTAACAAGTTAAAATCGCTTTAAAGAACAGCTGTTGTCGAACTGCTATATGTAGTGTAGTGGATAGTGGGATGGGCTATGAATTTAAGATCCCTGGTTCGAATCCTGCTGTAGGTCACTTTTTTTCTAGTCAAATTGAAATCTTTGGAGAATTTGTAATTTAAAGGGGAAAAGAGACCTAGAACCTAAGTGTTGTACAGTGATCAATACAACTACTGAATAATTCATGAAGTTTGACTCACCCACCTACGGTGAAAAAACAATTCGCTAGCCGGGGATACATGCTGCGTTCCAAACTTCCAATCGCGTCGTATTTATCGTGTTCACCGTGAATTTCTCCATTTTCACGAGTGGGTTGCATTCCAAACGCTACTCACCAAGACGCTTGCGCACAGACGAGTTAGTCGTGTGGTAAGGACATTCTTTATCGAGCAAGAACTCGTACGTGAACCAACACGCATGCGCGAGTATTTCATTGGTTATGAAGTCGTGAACATGGAGAAAAAAAAACCCACCTCGAGTTCACCACTGGTGAACACGAGTTACCAGGCGATTAGAACGCCATTATACGACTCGTGAACTCGTGAACACGATAAACACGACGCGATTGGAACGCAGCATAATTCACAAATACCTGTGTTTGATTTGTTCTCCAGTGTCAACGGACAGCGCCCTCAAGAGACGACGACCACTCCTCGTCTGACTTTCATACAGCAATTGTTTGGTGATCGCATCCAAGGTTGTACGCAGCAGTTTCAAATCACCCGGTGCATTGTCATTCAGAATATAGTCATCGCATTCATAACTACAATAAACATTCACATTTACAATTGAAATTATCAACAAACATGTCAACAGCGTATGTGAGATATTTTATATACTGTAAAATGAATTCTTACACCAATACCTTGTGTACCACACCCCAATCCCCATCCAGTCAAACTTCAACACCAGGTTATGTTGAAATCCGTTAGGATGGGTACTGGACCCCTAAGCTGCAGTCTTTTACACTGGGTTAGGCTAGACCCAATAATTGGGGCGTTTTCACTCCTTTTTCGAATTTTGGATTTTGTCTGTCGTTCTACGCCCCAACCGTTGTAAAGCATTGTGCCAATTAAAAAAGAAGTTGTGACCACAAAAGTTGCCAAAAACATGCCAAATACTTGACAATGTATATTGGAAAGCGCACACTGGCTTCTATACATGTTAAAGAAGAACTGTTATGGCTTTATTGGTACTCACGGTTATTTGGGGTTGCAAATCCGAGCAATTTTGACCAGCTTTTCAAAACAATGATGCCTATAACGTCGCGGTCTATATAAACTACATAGACGTCCCGACAGCACCCGACTCACGTAAAGAGCACACTATGCGAAGACGGGGGACACGACAATGGCTTTTCGAGCGACCACCAACGACTGTTTTATGGTGCAAGAGCGCAGGCTTGCATCGCTGCACTGTATAGCGCGCATGCGTGTGCGCGCGTAGCGGTACTTGTACAAAATAATGCAAATTCGTATTGAACCGGGCTAATTGCTGGCACACGATCAGGGGCCAATTTCACGGAGCTGCTAAGCACAAAAATGTGCTTAGCACAAAAACATCTTGCTCATTAAAAACAATTTATCAGCCAAAATTCTACGTGTTTTTTATGCTAAGCAAAAAACCAGCCGATTATCAATCAAAAACAATAAAGATCACGTGAAAATTTGATCTGTAACCTTGTTTTGACCAAGGACACATTTTCATGCTAAGCACATTTTTGTGCTTAGCAGCTCCGTGAAATTGGCCCCTGATCGTGTGCCAGCAATTAGCCCGGTTCAATACGAATTTGCATTATTTTGTACAAGTACCGCTACGCGCGCACACGCATGCGCGCTATACAGTGCAGCGATGCAAGCCTGCGCTCTTGCACCATAAAACAGTCGTTGGTGGTCGCTCGAAAAGCCATTGTCGTGTCCCCCGTCTTCGCATAGTGTGCTCTTTACGCGAGTCGGGTGCTGTCGGGACGTCTATGTAGTTTATATAGACCGCGACGTAATAAGTTATAGGCATCATTGTTTTGAAAAGCTGGTTAAAATTGCTCGGATTTGCAACCCCAAATAACCGTGAGTACCAATAAAGCCATAACAGTTCTTCTTTAACATGTATAGAAGCCAGTGTGCGCTTTCCAATATACATTGTCAAGTATTTGGCATGTTTTTGGCAACTTTTGTGGTCACAACTTCTTTTTTAATTGGCACAATGCTTTACAACGGTTGGGGCGTAGAACGACAGACAAAATCCAAAATTCGAAAAAGGAGTGAAAACGCCCCAATTATTGGGTCTAGGGTTAGGCATACCTCCAGAATCAAAGTCCAACAGTTTGTGTGTACAGTTTGCCATATGTGACCTGTTCCCACGAAACCCGGACAAAGTCGCACCGATTCATTTTGCGTAAACAGCGTGCAAAGTCATTTCGGGGTGGAATCGTCAAAAAAAAATTAGGGGATGATCATATACTATACATATTCGTCTATCATTTTAATCAAAAAATTTGTATAATCAGTGAACGTAAAATACTTATTTTCCCCATTTTCGGAGCGATGTCGGTGAACAATAGAAGCGTGGACTTATACAAAAGTTCGCAAATCACCGCAAAGTTACCGAAAATAAATAGCTTTCATACAAAGCGGAACACTCCCCCCCTTGACAAATTTGGTACATGTATCACCGTAAAGCTGGCGTCTTGCAGAATTTATTTTTATTGATAAAATTGGGAAATGACGTCATAATAAGCCAGTAGGAGCGCACTTTACTGAGCTAAAACTTGTAAACAACCATTTTCTTGTTGCTTAGGTCGTCTATAACGAGAAGCATGATTCGTCAATTTGCATCACATGATCTACTATATCGTTGAGTTCACTAACGTTCATGTACATTATCAGTACATTTGTTTTGCGCTAGCATTGAGAACCAGACTATCTCGTTTGTACGAGAATTAGCCAACGTGGAACGCGCCGCGCTGCATGCCGAGAGCGGTAAGCTACTGTAGCTACTGTTACTAGACTAGAGAGATATTTCCGTGTTTAGAAGTGGGTGTTTGACATAGATTTTACGCCTATTGAAGTGAGTTATTATCCAGTATTAGTTACCAAACATATTTGTGATATTTCACAACGGAAAGGTCACGAAAGCAGCCCGATTCCATGGCGGACAAGGCTGCAACCTCGTCGGGGAAATCTGACTCGTCGACGCTGAAGACAGCGTTAAACGAAGCACTCGTTCTTGGCTTGTCGGGGAGGGACAGCGCAAATTTGTCTGATCTTCTGAACGAATATTTCGTGGACAGTATTTCTTCAGATGATGATGATGATGTGAATGATGACCTGTACTCAGATTTGTCTGAGCCGGAACCCATGGACATCGATGATTTTCCTTCATCGGAATCTGAAGTTGAAGAGGAGATAGACGGTGTAGCAGACGGTGCTGTTGGCCTGGTACCTGACCTTGCCCAGCAAATCATCGATATTGAAGGTACCGATGACTGGACCTCTCCAGACAATGACGAAGAGTTGGCCAAAATTAATAACTTTAGCAAGTGTACATGCCCCCCAAACAAAGATCCTTGTACCAACCAGTTTGAGCCAGCCTACATCTTGCAGCTGCGTGCACAGATGTCTGATGCAGAGATGACGAAGCGAGAGAGAAAGATGTTCATAATGGGACGAATCAGCTCAACAATAAAAAAAAATAAAAAAACTCTATGCTCTAAACGGGCACGTCAAACAGACAGAACGAGAAGCCGAGTGACGTACCTCGTCGACGGAACACATGTCTGCCGCAAATCATTTTCTTTTCATGCACAAGTAAGTATAATGTTTAATTAAGAAAAACAATTAAGGCTAAGCATGCTTTTACAATAAATATAATCACTTTTGTTCTTGTTGAGGTGCAACCAAAATATTTATATTTGCGTTCTTCCGCATGAAACTAAGATTGTTATATCCATAAAAACAATAATGACTTAGTAATCCAAAAGTAACAGTAGTGTTTATAGTGAGTAATGTTTTGTTTTACATTTTAGATTCAAGTACTATTGGGGTTCAAAATAAAAATGGGCTTGAGGTTCTTTTTACGACTTAATTTTGGCATGTGATTTGTATTACTTTCACTGCTTTGTAACGGTAAAATACAGGCTTTATTGATATTTATAATGATTTGTATTTTATTTTTAGTATTGGAAATGACCAGCTGTCCAGCATCATTCGGCATTATGAACAGAACGGCGTTGTTCCAAGTAAAACCAGAGCTGGGGGGAGGAGGAATAACACACGAGCATTGACAGACAAGGACGTCACCCGAGCCATCACATTCATCGTGAACTATGCAGAGAGGGAGGGCATGGTCATTCCAGGTCGCATACCAGGGGTCAAGTGTTCTGACCCCCGAGTGAGACTCCTTCCGTCGCGGGACAATAAATCAATAATATGGCGGCAGTACAAATCGCAGCTCGAGTCAACGAACGAAGACCGTCTTGTAGCAGGTAGAATGTTGTTTATTTCTGTTTGGGGTTTTATAGACCTCTTGCATACACGAGTAAACAATTTTGTTGTTGTTATTTGCATTGATATTTGTTTTATTTAATTTTTTTAACCCTACAGTCCTTAATCCTCCGAAATCAATATGATTGTGCACACACCCTAGGGAGTTAGGGTTAATTAAAAAAAATAAAATTGAGAAACATACCCTGTACATGTAATCGATGTTATTCACGCCGCGATTTTAAAGGTCTGATGTTAATAATTCATTAAATTGTTTAATGAAAAAAAAAAATGCTTTATTTTCACAGGAGATCCAGAATACAGGGTTGCGAGGCGATCGATCTTCACAAAGATGTGGAGAAGATACACACCCTTCATCTTAACAACAAAACCAATGAGTGACTTGTGTTGGCAATGTCAACAAAATAACAACGGGGTGTACCGCAGCGCCAATTTGCCAGAGGACCAGAAACTCCAACGCCTTCAATGCCAAGAGGAGCATCTGCGTCTGGTCTACATGGAGAGGGAGTTGTACCGCAACATGGTAGAGGAGGCTAAGAGAGCAGTCAACGAAGGGGAGAAGCTCGGCCGCAATGATGCCTGCAGCAGACCTGGTCAAATGCATTATGCATTTGACTTTGCCCAGCAAGTCCACTATCCAAGTGACCCCCTTCAGCCTGGGCCCATGTACTTTCTCTGTCCTAGAAAGTGTGGGATCTTTGGAGTGTGCTGTGAAGCAATCCCTCAACAGGCCAACTACCTAATAGACGAAGGTGTTTCGGTTGGCAAGGGGTCAAATGCCGTCATCAGCTATTTGCACGACTTCTTTGAGAACTTTGGTCTCGGGGAAGAACAGGTACACTTACACTGTGACAACTGTGGAGGGCAAAATAAAAACAAATACGTAATGTGGTATTTTGCCTGGAGAGCAATGACAAGGTTACATAAGTCCATCACCGTGAACTTTATGATTGCCGGACACACCAAATATGCCCCTGATTGGTGTTTTGGCTTAGTAAAGCAGAGGTACCGCAGAACCATGGTCAGCTGCTTGGCTGACTTAGAAGAAGTGGTACGGTCAAGCTCGGTGAAGGGGGTAAATGTGCCACGAGTTGTTGGCACAGAGAAGGGCCATGGCATCGTCCCAACGTACAACTGGCAGGAGTTCCTGTCCCCATATTTTCGACCTATGCCGAAGATCAAGTCTTGCCACCACATGAGGTAAGATTTATTGTTTACTTATTATTGTAGTCTTGTGATACACCATCACATGTATAAAAACTTGTTTGTTTCAATATTTTGAAGGATAAGATAATTATTATGAAGGTCAATCTCCAAAAATGCCAACACAATTTTTGATCCTATGATTTTTCCCTCATTTTATTCACTTCAGGTTTAGTCATGATCACTCTGGAAAGGTGTTCTCCAAGCTGCATGCAGAGAGTGTTGAACAGGAGTTCCAACTTCTCTTGGATGCATCTAACCTGCCACCGAGGGTCTTGCCTGAGCCTCTGCTAATCCAAGGTTTGTCCTTTGCCCGCATGGAGTATTTGCACAAGCACATCCGAGAGTTTTGCAGTGCCTCGACACGGGACATCACTTGCCCACGTCCACCTCCCAAGTCGCCTGAACCAGCAGAGACCGATTCGGAAGATTCTGAGGATGCAGATTCGTCTGGAGATTCATCTTCAACTGTAGACTCTACAGATGACGATGAACCACTCACTCAAACTGGCTCGTCGTGCTCGTCTTCCCTAAATACATGACCATGAACTTAAAACTTATAGGGATCACGCAATGTCTTCGGCTGTCAGCTCGCTAACGAGAAAGAAAAACAACAGTATTTAATTTATACATAATGACAAATTATGCATACTATGTGTTGTCTGAATCTGCTACACACGTGTGAATTTAAGTTTTCCCACAAGAAATCAACACCTGACCCAACCCCTTTATTCATGACACTCTTTAATGTGCACAAACATGTACCCCAACAAGTGTTGAAAAATCAACATTAAAAGCGTGCGGTCAGTGACTACTCTTTAAAATGTTGGATTACATGCATAATACAGCTCAACACGCGAGTGTTAAATTTATCAGTTTGAATATCCAAATTTTAAAGAGTATAGTCACTGACCACACACTTATAATGTTGATTCAACACTTCAGTTTCAAGCATGTAAGTATGTACAGTACATGTAACATGTAACATGTAACATGTACAATGTATAATGTACATGTACAATGTACATGTACATGTATATTTTACATGTACATGTACATTTTACATGTACATGTACATTTTACATACATGTACTGTACATACTTACATGCTTGGAACTGGGGGGGGGGGGAGGGGGTGGGGGTTAACCACTACGTATGCATACATGGACATACTATATTTTTTTGGATGTTCTATTAACCAGTTCGCGCCGGGATTATTTTAACATCGCCGAGCCCACGAGCGGGATTATTTTTAACGAAACTCAATCCGAAGCGTGTTCAGGCTGATAGTGCCGGGAAGCACACCCACGCATTTCTGGCCTTGCCCGCTGCTGACATACATTTCCGAACTTGAACTTGGCGTGTTTATGCGTCATCCGTTTTGAATCTGGGTAAATTTTTGCGTTTATATACGTCATCCGGCGCGAACTGGTTAATAGTAACATGTAACATGTAACATGTATAAGGTACATGTACAATGTACATGTATATTTTACATGTACATGTACATTTTACATGTACATGTACATTTTACATACATGTACTGTACATACCGTACTTACATGCTTGAAACTGGGGGGGGGGGGGGGGGGAGGGGGTGGGGTTAACCACTACGTATGCATACATGGACATACTATATTTTGTTGGATGTTCTATTAACCAGTTCGCGCCGGGATTATGTTAACATCGCCGAGTCCACGGGCGGGATTATTTTTAACGAAACTCAATCCGAAGCGTGTTCAGGCTGATAGTGCCGGGAAGCACACCCACGCATTTCCGGCCTTGCCCGCTGCTGACATACATTTCCTAACTTGAACTTGGCGTGTTTATGCGTCATCCGTTTTGAATCTGGGAAAATTTTTGCGTTTATATACGTCATCCGGCGCGAACTGGTTAATGGTAACATGTAACATGTATAATGTACATGTACAATGTACATGTATGTACATTTTACATGTACATGTACATTTTACATACATGTACTGTACATATACTTACATGCTTGGAACTGGGGGGGGGGAGGGGGTGGGGGTTAACCACTACGTATGCATACATGGACATACTATATTTTTTTGGATGTTCTATTAACCAGTTTGCGCCGGGATTATTTTAACATCGCCGAGCCCACGGGCGGGATTATTTTTAACGAAACTCAATCCGAAGCGTGTTCAGGCTGATAGTGCCGGGAAGCACACCCACGCATTTCTGGCCTTGCCCGCTGCTGACATACATTTCCGAACTTGAACTTGGCGTGTTTATGCGTCATCCGTTTTGAATCTGGGTAAATTTTTGCGTTTATATACGTCATCCGGCGCGAACTGGTTAATAGTAACATGTAACATGTAACATGTATAAGGTACATGTACAATGTACATGTATATTTTACATGTACATGTACATTTTACATACATGTACATGTACATTTTACATGTACTGTACATACTTACATGCTTGAAACTGGGGGGGGGGGGGAGGGGGTGGGGTTAACCACTACGTATGCATACATGGACATACTATATTTTGTTGGATGTTCTATTAACCAGTTCGCGCCGGGATTATGTTAACATCGCCGAGTCCACGGGCGGGATTATTTTTAACGAAACTCAATCCGAAGCGTGTTCAGGCTGATAGTGCCGGGAAGCACACCCACGCATTTCCGGCCTTGCCTGCTGCTGACATACATTTCCTAACTTGAACTTGGCGTGTTTATGCGTCATCCGTTTTGAATCTGGGAAAATTTTTGCGTTTATATACGTCATCCGGCGCGAACTGGTTAATGGTAACATGTAACATGTATAATGTACATGTACAATGTACATGTACATTTTACATGTACATGTACATTTTACATACATGTACTGTACATACTTACATGCTTGGAACTGGGGGGGGTGAGGGGGTGGGGGTTAACCACTACGTATGCATACATGGACATACTATATTTTTTTGGATGTTCTATTAACCAGTTCGCGCCGGGATTATTTTAACATCGTCGAGCCCACGGGCGGGATTATTTTTAACGAAACTCAATCCGAAGCGTGTTCAGGCTGATAGTGCCGGGAAGCACACCCACGCATTTCTGGCCTTGCCCGCTGCTGACATACATTTCCGAACTTGAACTTGGCGTGTTTATGCGTCATCCGTTTTGAATCTGGGTAAATTTTTGCGTTTATATACGTCATCCGGCGCGAACTGGTTAATAGTAACATGTAACATGTAACATGTATAAGGTACATGTACAATGTACATGTATATTTTACATGTACATGTACATTTTACATACATGTACATGTACATTTTACATGTACTGTACATACTTACATGCTTGAAACTGGGGGGGGGGGGGGAGGGGGTGGGGTTAACCACTACGTATGCATACATGGACATACTATATTTTGTTGGATGTTCTATTAACCAGTTCGCGCCGGGATTATGTTAACATCGCCGAGTCCACGGGCGGGATTATTTTTAACGAAACTCAATCCGAAGCGTGTTCAGGCTGATAGTGCCGGGAAGCACACCCACGCATTTCCGGCCTTGCCTGCTGCTGACATACATTTCCTAACTTGAACTTGGCGTGTTTATGCGTCATCCGTTTTGAATCTGGGAAAATTTTTGCGTTTATATACGTCATCCGGCGCGAACTGGTTAATGGTAACATGTAACATGTATAATGTACATGTACAATGTACATGTACATTTTACATGTACATGTACATTTTACATACATGTACTGTACATACTTACATGCTTGGAACTGGGGGGGGGGTGAGGGGGTGGGGGTTAACCACTACGTATGCATACATGGACATACTATATTTTTTTGGATGTTCTATTAACCAGTTCGCGCCGGGATTATTTTAACATCGTCGAGCCCACGGGCGGGATTATTTTTAACGAAACTCAATCCGAAGCGTGTTCAGGCTGATAGTGCCGGGAAGCACACCCACGCATTTCTGGCCTTGCCCGCTGCTGACATACATTTCCGAACTTGAACTTGGCGTGTTTATGCGTCATCCGTTTTGAATCTGGGTAAATTTTTGCGTTTATATACGTCATCCGGCGCGAACTGGTTAATAGTAACATGTAACATGTAACATGTATAAGGTACATGTACAATGTACATGTATATTTTACATGTACATGTACATTTTACATGTACATGTACATTTTACATACATGTACTGTACATACCGTACTTACATGCTTGAAACTGGGGGGGGGGGGGGAGGGGGTGGGGTTAACCACTACGTATGCATACATGGACATACTATATTTTGTTGGATGTTCTATTAACCAGTTCGCGCCGGGATTATGTTAACATCGCCGAGTCCACGGGCGGGATTATTTTTAACGAAACTCAATCCGAAGCGTGTTCAGGCTGATAGTGCCGGGAAGCACACCCACGCATTTCCGGCCTTGCCCGCTGCTGACATACATTTCCTAACTTGAACTTGGCGTGTTTATGCGTCATCCGTTTTGAATCTGGGAAAATTTTTGCGTTTATATACGTCATCCGGCGCGAACTGGTTAATGGTAACATGTAACATGTATAATGTACATGTACAATGTACATGTATATTTTACATGTACATGTACATTTTACATACATGTACTGTACATACTTGCATGCTTGAAACTTGGGGGGGGGGGGGGGGGGGGGGGGTGGGGGTTAACCACTACGTATGCATACATGGACATACTATATTTTTGTTTATGTTCTATTAATAGTAATCCGGTGTCCATTATGATTTTTGTCTGTACAAGCAGAGCTGGTAGCTGCATTATTATGAATGTCATGTGACCCTTATTAAAGTGTGTGATACATAGTACCAGAAGCCTATTCAATTGCAGAAAGAAAACAGTATAGATGTATGTATACTCTAGATAGCCGACATTTTAAAATAATCATTGGAAAATATTATAAAACGTTTTGCGAAAGTTCACGCTGTACCATTGCCAAAGATACATGTACTTGACAGTTTAGTTAACAATTTTAATAGAAGTAAAGGTGACGCATCTAAAGTACTGGTATTAGTTTTTACATTTTCAGTAACGTTTAATTGGCCTTATAATTGCTAATGCCAGTCACATTGAAACTTTGTTTATGTTTTGGTTCATCTATTTTTGTTCAATACAACAAAATGCATTAACCGGTAAAGTAATCAAAATATCAGATCACTATAATTCGAAATAAGGTCGTACACAAATAAGCACAATACAAAACAATGTACACGTGTATTGTATTCAATAACAGAAAATGTGTTTGTAAAGTACATGTACATGTATACGTACATACATGTACCTGTGTTTTTGTGTGTGGATGTGCCGATATATTTTTATTTCACTTAAAACACTACAGAAATAAACTGTCATAACTTTTGCATTATTGAATAAAATTTGTTCAAACTTTCAGAAAATATTTGTCGAGAGATGTTCTTGATGTGTGCCAATTGTCAGATTAATCCAATAATGGGAACATAGTGGTTGCTATGGGGTTTTGGATTGACCTTGTGGAGTGTGCTGACGCGTGTACATTACATTCACCACGTGTTTGTGGAGGTTTTTCCTGTGAACACAGCTCTCGTTTTCTCGTAATAATTTTTTATGGGTGGGTGAAAGCTGGGGTCTAAATTTCTTCTCATGGGATCATATGGAGGGAAAAAATATACAAATTATATATCATTAGAAAGCTGAATAGCTGGAGAATTTGAAAATAGCCTAAACTCAATTTTTATTTTTGCTACTTTGTCCGGGTTTCGTGGGAACAGGTCACATATGGTGTTTGAATTTGCCAGGATATAGTTATGGTTTCTAGTAAATTCAACAAGGCAGTTTCACATCAAATGTGTAATTATCGATTTTGAGTGGTGACCAACCAATTGTTTGTAGAGTATAAGGTTGTTTCACGTTCCGCGGCCATCTTGGATTCAGCACAAAAAGGGGTACGCAACTTACCCGGATGATAGCGTGTTTATATGGGTGATCCCCTCTACAACATGTAGTAGGCCTACAGAGGGCGCTCTACTGAGCATGCGCAATTGGAACGTGAAACAACCTTATGGCACCCTAACTCACCAAAACACATATCTGTCATTGACCTCAATGGCTACTGGGTGTTTGGTCTCGATCTCCTGGAAGTGTTTCACAGCATGCTCTTCATTGTAGCGTCAACAAGCTTCATTGGTGCAGCTCAAGCAAGCCTAAAAAAAGAGTAGTTAATAAAATGACAATCTGATTCCCCGACATGCCAGGCCTCGAATTACACGGCGGCCACGACGGCCAGTGCCGTCGATGCCCTTGCAACTGGCCGTGGTGCCCCTCGAAAAAATACCCTTTTCACGGCCAGTGCCCTTTTCCCCTGTTGGCCGTCGTGCCCTTTTTATGAAAGTTAAATTCTTACTTGTGTTAGTTTTCAGCCTACGATGCATCTTGTGCTTGTGACGTGTTTTTAATGTATATCCAGCGCAATCCGCTCGAACGAGTCAAAGAAAGTTGCACTAAGCGTAAATTGTTTACGTTCAACGCATTCGCGACTCTCTCGGCACCCGTCGCGTTGTACACGAACACCCGACGTCTTTAAACAAGGGACCAGTCTAAAATAAAAAACATTGACCAACAGAGGGCGCTCTCTGTTGTTTGAACGCCCTCTTCTGGTGGAATTGTTGCACCGCATGACTAGAAAAACGTTTTTAGTGAATGAATCTCGTCACCGTCCAAAACTTTTCGGATTAAACTACAAGAATTTAATAGAGTAACAATGCCGCGAAAAGAGCGTTTGAAGCGGACTGTTAAAGGTGAACTAGAACACTCTGCTGCCAAATGCAAGATGATCGATCTTCGTGCTAATAATCAGGGTTGTTTTGTTTTATAATCCGTTGCCATGGTTACTATGTTGATAAAAATATAGTTTTTTTTCATTGTTCTTTTTCATATTCTGAAAGATTATCCCCTTGGCTACAAATAATTCCACAGGTTCATATCTGTATCTCAATCAGGTAAAGCACCGAGCACCATTTTTAAATGAATTAATTACTTCTTTTATTTTACATTAAAAACAATAAAATTTATCTGTGCACCAAAGGTTTAACCAAATTCAGAGGGAAAGTGATACAAAAACATGATTTTCTCAGTTTCTTTATTTTTAACGTGCGGGTGTTCAAATGGTTGTAATTTTTTAACCAAAGGTCGTATTCACATGGGGTTTTCACTGAAATGGAGCCTAAATTACGCTACAAAAGAATATGTAAAACTCCCCTTCAGACTGATTTGACTTGATCGCATCACATATAGTCACTTACCCAAACACTCTCGGTTGTACCACACACCTTGTACAGCCATTTTTGTGGGTTGAACACGAAGTGATTGTGCGTTACTCGCAGTTTCTTGATATGGACACACTTATCCATGGCCTCTGCAGTTTCTTGTAATCCAATCCAATTCAATGCCTCTAAATGTTGATACTAGCCACAGTACATCCTGTCAAGGTTTTTAAAAAGTAATGTACATTTAAGTTGTACTTTTTATGAAAATATTGTCAATACAAATAGGCTCCTTACTAATAATAGTAATAATTAATAGCCCAAGTAGGCTGAATCACCACCATGGACGTTGGTGGCGCCATTTTCATGCCCGAAATTACCTCCGTTTGAGTGACCGCTTCAAGGTCATGACATAAATTTTAACATATACAATTACAAGGTACTTTTGTAAAAGCTCCAAACGTCGAAAAAGAAGAATTGAAGGGTGTAGTTGACCTCAGAAATTTTGATTTCTAAAAAAATCACGTTGCCAATAACAGTTATGGATTCCTCAAAACAGCAATGATGATGCCACTGTACTTTGTGTGTGTAAATTTCCCTGTTTGTCATGATGATGATGTGGTCACATTTTGTTCCGCCAAGAGGAGCATCATTTTAAAGAAAAAAAACCGACTTCAAAATTGTGATAACTTAAGTTAAGAAGCGAGTTCCCTATAAAGCTAGGGGACCTTTTATTTAATTGCATTTTTCATTATCAAATCAACTCTTTATTCAAAATTTGATGAATCTACCTACCTAGCTAGCTAGTCCGAGTAAACTTGGACCCAAAAATCACCTTTTTCAACATTTGAACATGGTCTGGTGATATTAGGGTCCGAGCAAGCCCCGTTGGCGTATATTTTTTTTACACCGCAGCGAAGGGTTTACTGTATTTTACGGCCTTGTACAAAGACTACGAATACGTTCAGGAGACTGGCACTAGTTGCAGCGCTGAGGGCGCAAGACGCGCGATATTATCATATGACACGTACACGTACATTTTTGTGTATTTATTATTTTATTCGGTCATGACACCACAACAAAATAAAAGACAGTGTACAAAAAAACAAATGAAAAAAACAAAAAACGTAATTAATTAAAAGAAAGTAATTACACTTGGGCAATATAAACATTTGAAACAAGTTGAGTGAAAAAGGAACAAGTTTCGAAGGATACTGTAAGTGTAATGATTATTAAAAAAATAAATAAAAAATCATCAATGGCAAGGAAGGGGTTGGTGGGGCTGGGGGTGCGGATTTGGCGTAGTTTAGTCATGGAGCAAGGACAACGAATTCACAGGACATGGAGCTAATTCAGCTAGTTTTACGTGAATTGCACAATGTACGATGTGCAAGTGGACGTGGACGTACACGATCGTATCGCGCGCGCTGTGTACATGTACATTGTATTCGTTAGTCTCTTTTTAAGAATAGAATTGCTAGTGTTACGGCAAGAAACCCTTCGCTGCGGTGTAAAAAAAATATACGCGCCCCGTTGGCATCGTTGTACGAAATGTCTGCAATTTCTCAATTTCTCAATTTCCCATGACCTCCCACACTTTTCCCCCAAAATGTCACGGAAAACGGCCACTTACAAAAATGCTGCTTGTCCCCAGGCAGTAGGCACTAAGGATCAATAAAGACACTAACACTATCGGTGTGTTCTTATCTTACCTTTCAACAAAGTGAGAAAATCGGGCCTCAAAATGTGGAGCGATGTTCGCCGATTCAAATGCACGTAACCATTGTTGGGCAAACTCATGACGTCATTCTGTAGCAACCAGGCACAATTATTAGCCTTTTTCTTAAACTAAATCCGATATTTAATCATACAATATGTAATCTTAGCAAAATGTTTATTCTAAATCACCCCAGAAATGTTGCCCTGTGAAATCAGTTTTGTACACTGTTTCATGAATATGTATTCACGTCCAATGGCTTAACCAATCAGAGTTCGAATTAATATTCCTGTCTGGGGTCTTTTTCTCGTGTAAAAGTGTGCGTTTTTCGCGCTCACTCTCTCGCCTGACCTATGTATCAGAGTTAACTTCAATGTTGTTTTCCTCTGCCGATTTAACGAATTATATGAGTTTATCATACCTTGTTCACACTAAATGTTGCTACTAAGCTTCGTGTAGTGAACCCGTAATCAGTTTGTGTATATTACGACAGCTAAGTCGCCTCAAGAAAGTGACATTATAACTGTTTTGGAACACCGTGTTTTCTTGAGCATTTGACCTGCGACGCCATCTTTTGTGTTCACCACATGCGTGCGTGGCAACAGTATTAGCGTATCGTCGTGCAGTACAGTTTGAGTTCGCCACACGCCGACTGTACTGGGGACGACTGTTGGGAATTGGACAACATACCAGGACGACTTCAACGTCTAGAATACAGTACAGACAGTATTTCTCGCTCAGCTCCATTCCGGATTCTGGCCCAGCTAGCCTACTACTGAATCATCAGCGGACGCTTACTGTTTCGCCTGTCCAGTTTTCCGTCAGCAGCCTCGTCCTGTTTTGCAGCGGTCACGAACAGTCGCGACGCGTGAGAGAGCAGTTTTTACGCCGACTTCACACCGCGGAGTTCCTGACCTTTTCGCAATTGAGAGACCGCTACTTCCAGTTCCACTGTGGACTTTTCGTTCAGCAAAGTTTCGTCACAGAACACTTACACTCTACGTCCCACTCGAGAGCACCGATTAGTTAGTTGTTTATCTCAAATGTGTATAACGTTTTCAATTGTATTTTAGATCTTTTGTATACTGATTCGTAAATCATTTTGAATTGATAATCACTTAATCTGTGCGCATAATGCATTGAATTGGTCAACAGAAGCCAGACCAATTTTGGTACTTCCTTTGAGGAGTATTTACTTGCTAGTTGCTATGCTAATACTATAGTGTGATTTATCCTTTGTCATTGTTTTGTGTGGCAAAGGGGGTGTTGTTTTTGTATAATCAACACTGTAGAAGAGATTTAAATTTACTAGATTAAATTACTTTGAATTGTTCATGTGTGCCTGATCATTTAATTTCTTGCACGTGGGATCGCACAGTAAAGTGTAGGGTTCCTTCTTATAATTTTGTTTGATCGATTCCTTTCCATTTTCCCCATTTTGGAGGCATCCTATTTTGAATCTGTTCTCCCTTTAGAAAACCTATCCCTACAATTTGGTGACCCAGACGTGATCTTTCCATGTGCAGAAATAACATGATCATACACTCACTGATAATTGTCTAGAAATCTATGGTACGTTACTGATAATCATATCCATACTCTTATTCATACCAGCATTACCTTGTGCGTGTACTTGGCACTCATACTAGTCATGTCTGCTTCGGACTATGAGAGCAATCCCGATGTACCCGCACCGCCTGAACCACCTCCACCCCTGCATGTTGTAAGTCTCAAGATCCCACCTTTCTGGGCGAGTGACCCCCAAATATGGTTTGCTCAGGTGGAAGCCCAGTTCTTGACCCGTGGAATTGTACTGGAGTCGACGAAATATGCACACGTCATCTCCTCTCTGCAGCCCGAGGTGGCGCAAGAAGTGCGAGACCTGCTCATATCCCCGCCGAAGGACAAACCGTACACCACTCTCAAAGAAACTTTGATTAAGCGAACATCTGCTTCAGAACAGAGGCGCGTCCAACTTCTTCTCAACGAAGAGGTTCTTGGCCATTGCAAGCCATCTCAACTCTTACGCCGGATGCAACAGCTTTTGGGTGGATGCCAGATAGAAGCCGGCATCCTACGTCAGCTGTTCCTACAACGTCTGCCACCCAATATTCGTCTGATCCTAACATCAGCTAGCGACTCTACCACAGTCGATGATCTCGCCATTCTAGCCGACCGACTGGTTGAGACGCATGTACCAGCTATATCGCAACTCTTGTCTCGATCCGAAACACACGACATCAAAGAGCAACTGGCGCAACTAACACAGCAAGTTAGTTCCCTTCAAGTTCAATTGGAGCGCCAACGTTCTCACTCGAGCTCTCGTTCCCGCTTTCGTGGCCCACCCAGAAATCGTGGTCGTGCAGCTACTCCCAACGCAGTTGGAGGACAAAATGGCTCTACCACTTCGTCCAGCACACATTGTTGGTATCATGCACGATTCCCAGACAAAGCTCACAAATGTGTACCACCCTGCAGCTATGGTGACGACCATCAGGGAAATGCACCTCCCAGGGGGTAGGTGCGGCACTTCCCACTGGGCGAGACAGCAGCCGCCTGTTTTATGTCATGGACAAGTTCTCCAACCACAGGTTCTTAGTAGACACCGGTACAGCGGTGAGTGTGTTTCCCCCCAATTCAACGGAGCGGCGTAACAGCTCGTCCCTTGCCCTGCAGGCTGCCAATGGTACCCCTATTCCCACCTACGGACAGCGTTCCTTAGCGCTAGACTTCGGACTCCGTCGGACTTGCAGATGGGTATTCATACTTGCCGATACTCCTACTCCAATTTTGGGGGCCGACTTTCTGAGGCATTTTGCTCTGCTAGTCGACGTGGCAAAGCAGCAACTCATTGACACTACTACTCACCTGGTCGTAAAAGGAGTCAACTCCTTGGAAATGCCTGTCAGCCCAGTCTTCTCTACACCATTCCCAAGTACATATGATATCGTCCTCCAGGATTTCCCAGAGATTACACAGCCATTGTGTAAGGAAACGCCATTGAAGCATGATGTCACTCACCACATCTTGACCAAAGGACCACCAGCCAGGGCTCGTCCTCGCCGTCTGGCACCCGACCGCTTAAAGATTGCCAAGCAAGAGTTTGATCATATGCTTGAGTTGGGCATAGTACGTGCATCAGACAGCACTTGGTCCTCTCCCTTGCATCTTGTACCGAAGAAGTCACCTGGAGACTGGCGTCCTTGTGGCGATTACAGGTTTCTCAATCGAGTGACCCTGCCCGATCGTTACCCAATCGCTCACCTTCAGGACTTTGCGGCAAATCTTAAAGGCAAGACCATTTTCAGCAAGGTTGACTTGATACGGGCATATCACCAGATCCCAGTAGAACCAGAAGACGTGTGCAAGACAGCCATCATCACTCCTTTTGGACTTTTCGAATTTGTAAAGATGCCATTTGGGTTGCGAAATGCAGCACAGACTTTCCAACGGTTTATTGACCAAGTGGTCCGCGGCCTTCCGTTCGTCTACACATATATAGACGACATCTTGGTTGCCAGTGAGACCCCTGCACAACACGAAGAGCATCTCCGTTTGCTGTTCACCAGACTCCATCAATCCGAGCAAATGCATGTTCGGAGTGTCCGAGCTCAGTTTCCTTGGCCATCACGTCGATGCCCAGGGAATTCGGCCACTACCAGCAACAGTTGAAGCCGTTCGCAACTTCCCTCAGCCGACTTCATACAAGCGACTTCGGAGTTTCCTTGGTTTGGTCAACTTTTACCGTCGATTTGTCCCCAACTGTGCTGATATCCTTGCTCCTCTGACCAACCTACTTGGCAAACAGCAAAAAGGATCCCGCAAACCACTGGTCTGGACAACAGAAAGCAGCACAGCCTTCACTGACGTCAATGATGCTTTGTCTCACGCAACCATGCTTGCTCATCCCAGTATTGACGCTCCCATTAGCCTTATGACTGATGCTTCTGACGTAGCTGTGGGTGGAGTACTCCAGCAACTCACTGACAACTACTGGCAACCCATAGCATTTTACTCTCACAAGCTCCTCTCTGCCGAGACGAAGTACAGTGCTTTCGGTCGTGAACTCCTCGCCGTCTACTTGACTATTAAGCATTTTCGACACATGTTGGAAGGGCGACAGTTCTGCGTGTTCACGGATCACAAGCCTTTGATACACGCCTTCCACGCCAAGCCAGACCGACACAATCCACGTGAAATCAGACACTTGGACCTGATCTCGCAGTATACCACGGATCTAAGGCATGTTAAAGGCAAGGACAACGTCGTTGCTGACACATTATCTCGTCCTGAGGTTGACGCTCTCTACACTGACACAGTGGTTGATTTTGAACGACTGATCATTTAATTTCTTGCACGTGGGATCGCACAGTAAAGCGTAGGGTTCCTTCTTATAATTTTGTTTGATCGATTCCTTTCCATTTTCCCCATTTTGGAGGCATCCTATTTTGAATCGGTTCTCCCTTTAGAAAACCTATCCCTACAATTCTTGTTGACAACACTATCGCGCGCAGAGCGCGCTCGCATAGTCAGCGGCTGTATAGTGTTACCTGTTTCGTGCACTGTGCTGTAGTGGATGGGTGGTTTGCTCGGACCCTAATAATAAAATATCACCAGACCATGTCCAAATGTTGAAAAGGTGATTTTTAGGTCCAAGTTACTCGGACTACTACTAGCTAGCCTAACCCGGCCTACTTTACTAAGTGATTTTTTAATTTTAAAAAGGTAAACAGATGAGGGGTTCTCATATTGGCAATTAAATTGCTTGAATTAAACTGACCAGTTCGAAGTTTTACAATCATGGATGCCGATGAAAGCAAGAAAAACGGCGTTCGATTTCAATCGGAGTCGGGCAGTTGTTCTTTAATTTATGTTGTTGTGTTTTTTTTAGACCGCCATCCATATAAAATGCACGTGCGAAGGGCCGGCTTCTGAACGTAAACGCAAAATGCGAGTGGTGCATTATTGCGCCCTCTAGCGTTCGCTTGCCAACCATATCAACGACAGAGGGCGCTATATCGGCAAAACCTCCACTGCGTTCCACTTACGCGAACTGTTTGCGCGAACGTTCGCCCTACGTTTTGAGTTTGCGTTAGTTAATTGAAGTGGAACGATATTTTTTTTTAAACTACGTTTTTAAAATGGCGGCGCCCAGTGACAGTGACATCGTTTGGTTGGCTGCTTTTTGTTCAACTCATTATTTTTCTTTAAAAGATCCCTGTAACTGCTCAAAACAATCCACCATTTATAACGAAAAGGATGAAACGTAAATTAAAACCGTTAAAAGAACACTGGTGTCTGCTAATTCTCTTCGCCATCTTTAACCACGTCACTGGCCAACAGCGAACAGCTCGGAATGTCGTTCGCCGTTTTCGCTAACGTTGGCCAACATAATTGGTGCACATGATTGCGTTCCACTCAAGCGAACAACGCATAACGTTGGCAAACGTTGGTATAACGTTCGCGTGAGTGAAACGCACCCCAGGTCTTGTAAATAAAATTCGGAATTTTGTGACTTTTTTCGTCTTCTCAATTGAGGCCGGACTCGAACCTGCGGGACTCGAACCTGCGGGACTCCACCTGCGGGACTCCAACCTGCGGGACTCGAACCTGCGGGACTCGAACCTGCGGGACTCCAACCTGCGGGACTCCAACCTGCGGGACTCCAACCTGCGGGACTCCAACCTGCGGGACTCCAACCTGTGGGACTCCAACCTGCGGGACTCGAACCTGCGGGGACTCGAACCTGCAGGACTCGAACCTGCGGGACTCCACCTGCGGGACTCCAACCTGCGGGACTCCAACCTGCGGGACTCCAACCTGCATGGAAGGAAAACGACAATGATATCAGATTATATTGGTCTTGTGCGGTTACAAGAGAGGGCACTGCTTGACTCAATTTTTAGTCAGGCAGATTGGTGAACAATTGGGTGCTTTTTTTTGGCAATTTGAATCGTCTGTGTATCTGTTTTTCGAGGCATCTAGTTTTCAAGGATTGACCTTCTACGTCATAGGTAGAAGACGTATGGGCGGATTTGATTGACCTAGTCGGGAGAATACTTAAATAAAAGAAACTGCAACATTGAAAGTTTGCTTTTGTGAGTTGGTCTCTTGCTTGACATAAATCCTTGACATAAACCCTCGAAAACCCGTACGTTGAGGATATATGATTGACAGACAATGAAGAGGGACATTTTTCTTCTGATTGGTGTCACACCTACCTGCTCAAACTCAAAGTTGTGTTGTGATTCTTGAAACAGCTTGACACATCTTAAGGTGCAAATGGTCTGATATCCCAGATTCGTACTGTCAAAACAAGAATTGCAGACAGACCGTCAACTTAAAAAAAAAATAGGCTGAAATCTACAGCCCGATGACACCATACTTCTGATTCCAGGGACCGATTTCAATAATGCCAAGATCAATCGTACAAAAAGAATAAACTCATCCTAATTTGCAAAAGTTAGGATGAGTTAGTCTTCCTAAGACGGATCTTTTTTTGTGTAAAATCAGCCTCATTCATACACCAAGGGTTATCTAGGAACTTTTCATCAGTTGACTCTACCAGAAACAAAATTGCTTAGGCTATCGTCAAGATTTTTGTCCTACTTACACGTGTTATCCATTGAGTTTGAGAGCCATCTCCGCTTAGTGATAGACCAGTTACTGAGTCCGTGTGGCCTGGCATCTTGTAGAGCAAGCCGTTCTTCCTAAGGTCTCAGACCTGATTACCAAGAAATTACCAAAATCATCAAGCTGGCCTATATCAGATTGAAACTTCTAGAAATAATGTTGACTGCCCGTCTCCTGACGACGGGCAGAGCATACTGTCTGAAACGTTGAGTTCCAGTTATTTACAGAACCACACAACTCACTAAAGAGAATTACCACTTGGTGTTAACGCAAACTACTTATCTAATTCTAAATACATCACCTCAATGAAGGTCAATCAGTGCAAAAATGTTGAGAAGTCATGAATTTGGGGCTGAGAAACATTTCAAATTTTGTTAGGAAAATGTTCTTGACTTTGTACACAACTGGTGGAGTAGCGTCAGGATACTACATTATTTCCAAACTTTTAACAAGGTAATTGCTACAAAGCATGGGTTAGTATCGAACATTGATACACTGTATATCAAAACATGGAATATATCAATACTGAATTTACATCATAGGACAAGAAAAACATAATAATCTTATGAAACATCTGGTTGCGGTACCCGCTGCTAATAAGATTTGAATCAACCAGCTGACCCTGACTAGCTCGATGTGCACATTTAAAAATGGAATTTAAAAATTGGCACAGCGCCAAAACCAAACGTCTGACAAAGTTGGGCATGCACAAAAAAGTGACCGCAGCCACATGTTACAACCTATAGACCAACTTGCAGGGCGAATATTGCAAATTAAAAAAATGGAATTTAAAAATTGGCACAGCGCCAAAACCAAACGTTTGACGAAGTTGGGCATGCATAAAAAAGTGACCGCAGCCACATGTTACACCCTATAGGCTCACTGTCGGGGCGAATATCGCAAATTTAAAAATCGAATTAAAAAATTGGCACAGCGTCAAAACCGAACGTCTGACGAAGTTGGACATGCACAAAAAAAGTGACCGCAGCCACATGTTACACCCTATACGCTCACTGTCGGGGCGAATATCGCAAATTAAAAAAAAATCGAATTTAAAAATTGGCACAGCGCCAAAACCAAACGTCTGACATAGTTGGACATGCACAAAAAAGTGACCGCAGCGACATGTTACACCCTATAAGCTCTCTTTCGGGGCGAATATCGCAAATTTAAAAATCGAATTTAAAAATTGGCACAGCGCCAAAACCGAACGTCACTGTGCGAAAGGGATGGGTTTACGAAAATTTAACGACGCATGAAACGAACGATGGAGGTGCACCCCCCCGTTTCGGCTAACAGTTTACCCACAGAGTGCGGGGTTATGAAAATGTAACGCCAAGTTTGCATGCTTTACGACGAGCAGAACACGTTAATTGGAAATTTTTCGTGCACTAGTTTACATAATTCTATGCACATGGAATCAAGCCGAAACCGGGTGTATTCATTACATACGATTCAGTTTGCTATTGGTTAGTCATAATAGTAATGTTGTACGGCCATATTGCCGCTAAAATAATATGCTCACACAAGATGGCCGATTCTGTTTTAGAATGTGTGCATGCAAAACTGAAAGTATTTTGCTTAAATCGTTTTCACGCAAACAATCAATAACATTCTTATTATTTTCCTGGTTCGGTAGTTTACCTCTTAATGTGTATATAAAAATGACATGTTTACGCAACACGACTCGTCAGTGTACTAAGATTTTGTTTGTCATTTCGTTCCTATCAAGTTTTCTCAAATAATTTGAATTTACAGGTTTTATATAGTTAGTGCGAAACATCAAAGTGAACCAATTAGTACTATGTACATCGGCTTTCAGTATTCGCCTGTACCATACTGGCGTTGTATACGTATAAACTTGTACAATCTGCAAATACATCTCGTTATAATGCACAGAACAAAATAACATGCATGTTGATGAACTGACCGGGTCTACTCAAATACAAGTATAATTACAAATTCATGTACATTCAAACATGGTAGTGGCATGTTAATACTGTCGAGTTTCCTCTGCCATTCTCTAAATCGCCTTGTGTTTGTTTTAGAAACACACAAATCTTGTTTTGTTTAATTTTAACGGGTTTTTTCTTCGTAAAGTCGCCTTTATTCCGCATAATATACTAGAGTGATAGAGTTAGGTAAGATTTGTGCGCACAACGCAAGGTTTATCACTAGTTGCTTATCACTACACTTTCCAATAATTTCCCTCAGTCGGCATTTCGAGCCTCAGTCGGCAACGTGGCCAAAGCAACTCAGTCGACAAAATGGGCCACCATCTAAATGCCGACTGAGGGAACACAGAAAGCCCTCTCGGTAATTGTCCAGCATACTTTATTCATCGTCTATCATCAGGTGTACATTAACCCCTTTTGACCCCGAGTTATTTATTGTGAGACTTGAGACTAAGTGACCAATAGGCAGGTCACCGAGAGTTCAAAGTTATCACAGAACAGTCAATTTTAATGTGTATTGATAAAAATAGGCGGTTTGCAGTGAAATGTTTAATACGCAGTGAGGTCTTGATGTTGATCACCTAATGATCATGCATGATGTCAGTCATACCCCGCTCCTTTTATGAGTTCCGCCCAGAAGAACAATAATTTAATAACAAATTAGAAAAGTCAGAGGAAATTAGCCAGGAAATGCCTCAGATTGCACCACAGAGCATCTAGAATCCAATATTTGTTTCAGGGCCCTCAAGCAGGCCCCGGACCCTACGCCGTAAATGGCTTCGCGCTCGCTCGGTTCTGAGTCGGCAAATTCTCGGCAAAATGTCCTCGCTACGCCCCCTGTGTATTTACTTTCCCGAAACACATGCCACGAGCACCAACCGTCTGCTAAACCCATTTTCGTACTTTCTTCAGCTAGAATGTGGTCATTGTGGTGTGTGAATTGTTCATGACGACCAGAACAGAATGCTTTTATTTGATGAGACGCTCTCACGTAAAGTATACAGCTGCGAAGATTCAGCTGGGTACAGCTTAAGAATCACATGGAATTTTGGCTCGTAACCTGTAAGTGCCGGATCCGCGCTCGACAGACATGCACCGTGTCGCGCACGTCATAACCAGGCTGCGGCCTTGTCTGGGCTATTATGACCTGGACACCACACGGCCTAAAACTCATTCTTCTTAAAACACAAAACATACAATAGCTAATTGGTATATGTCGGATGGATAGGATCGGTCCATATTAGTCATTTTTTAAAACTTAACCCGAGACAGACGTTACTGAAACTTAATGTTTTTTTACGAAAATAATGTGCATTCCGGAAAAGCAATAAAAGTTCGACATCGTTGTTCTTGTCGTTCTTCATCTACTCCCCACGCAGTGCATGGTTTATGTTCGCGAAGACCATCCGTGTGTGTTAGTTCTCGTCATTCGGATGGAACCATATTTGCGCGTGTTCTTTTAACACGAGACCGAGGTTTTAAAATAAGCCCTACATTGAAAAACTGTATTTGTTTCCGTTTGTAAACAGGTTTAGAAGCTAAATGCACGTGTCCAATTCTTAAACATTAATGTCCAATGGCTAAACACGATCCATCCAAGTCCCTAACCCCAAATCCTCCAAAATTAATATGATTTTGCACACCCTAGGGAGTTAGGGTTTTGTTTACAAACAATACAAGCAAGTGTTTACAAAAATATGTTCTTGCTAAACACAGTTGTTTGCAGTGTACTTTAGAACCCTATACGAGATTGAGTATACAGTTTAAATTGTCCTACACATAGTTACAAACATTAGCAGATATAATATACATTTTCTTAAGAGTTTCATATTCTGACCGTTGCCAGACCGGATCGCGACAGCTTGGACTGGAGGGTGCCATCGCGTGATTTATAATAGGCCGATTAATTCACTCGAGAGCCGTACAGGCCTTTTAGCCTCTGGAGGCAGCTTCTGGAATCTGTCGTTTCCCTTCACCCCTAAGGAAAGAGGTTTGGCACTTGCACAAGGAGCGGGGCCGGGGGCGTCTTACCCATAGACCAAAATATTGACAGATACGAGAAAAAAACCTCAATTGACGACCGCGAAGAGACTCGAACCCTCAATCTTCCGATCCGAAGTGGGACGTAATCATTTAAGGTGGGAGCAAAAATACCAAGACAAAATCACCAACCTCTTTAGGTGTACCCCGCCTTGCTACGCGGATCTCCCATTTCTATTTCGTAGGAAGAAAGTATAGGCTTAGTAAAAAATACTGTAGAGACACACCGCTTTCATGTATATTCCAAACTTGTAATAAAAACAAATAAAACGGTACCCCAAGAATAGGCCGTGCACGTACGACGTCTGGAATTCTTGTACAAACGGCTTGATTAGTTGCACTGGGTGAGTGAAAGGTCGAACAATAAATGACATTTTGCCGGTGTCCCAGTAGTTACTATTTCTGACAATTACTACGTCTGGTAGCTGCCAATGTCATGTGACAACAAGGCCAGAACGCCCTTTAAGTTTCCGAGCACGTTTTATTGACGGTCGGGTATAATCGTTAAAGCTCGCGATGTTTTGAGGGTTTCCAGGAGTTTAATATGGTTGTAAGATAAACAACGTTCACACAATATAATAAAGCCCATCGATCTAGTTAGTTGGTTTGCATCAAATCGTAACTCGCTTTTATTTGGCAAATATTGAAAACGAGAAGAAACATTATTTAACAAAACGAATGCAGGCGTTAGGCCTATGCCTTTTGGGGAAAAGTCGTTATAATTTGAAATGATGCATTGTAAAAAATAGCCACGTAGTGCGTCATTATTAAATCTATTTTTGTCGCCGGCTGCTACCTGACCTACAATGTAGACGTCTGGGTATAAACAATTGCCAGGAAACAAAGGTCAGGAAACCAGACTAGTGTCTTTTCTAGGTCTATTTTCCCAAGGGGCTCACAGTACAGATCTATACCGGCAGTGGCTATACCTTTTAGCGAATAAATCATCCTGATATCTTCGGCTTCTGAAGACTGGATACTATTTGTAATGGATTCGTTCTCTATGACGGGAGTGACCGTGACTCTGTGTTGCTGTTTTTTATAGTTGGAAATTTGTGGATTTCTGTAAAACTGCAAAGATTATCAGAGATCTTTAGAAAGGGTGAGTTTTACTTGCACATAGGCCTAGAAATTCTTTTATGTCTGATCGAAAAGCATTATATGGTTAATTTATTATTCGTTTATTCATTCATTCGTTCGTTCCTTTATTCATTACTATAAGAGCGAAGTCATATATCTAAATTATATATGTAAAAGTATAGGAAAATGTATAAATACAGTTGTTTTCCAAGTTCCGGATTTTTCCTAGTTCCGGATCGCTTCAAATAAAAACCTACCTCAAGTTATGGCTTGGTCTCCAATACTATTTGTTTAGATGAAGTGCATTTTGAAAAGAAACATACAAGCTTCTTGATACATAAATATCTTTTTAATGAAATATCCAGAAGAAGTAATTTTTGGCTAGATTTTCGATTCGTACTTTGACATGTTTGGACGGTTTGTAGAAATCACGGTAGCCGCAAAACCACGAACAAATATTCTGCGATATGTCACTCAAAGCGTTTGATTTCATGTATGCCTGTTTGGTAGTCTACAGTTGTATAAAACTCATGCATCGATTATTTGTTGATTACAAATAAGTCTAAAAGTCTCCAGTATTAAAAAATCTGCCAAAGACTGAACGTACATATTTTCCTAGTTCCGGATCGCGCGTAAAATACATGCATCAACTACATCATACATGCGTCAAAGTTTGTCGGCTCGTTGCCGCGCCACACACAGTATGGTACGGCATCAATGGTCGCGCGCGCTACACGGACAAAACATTTTAAACATTTCCTTGCAAGTCCTCTTTTTAAACTGTATTGGAAGTAGAAGTATTTGAAATGTATTTAAAACTGTATTTATATAATGAATACTTTATCAAAAATATAGACTTGATTCGGGTCGGTTTTAGCGTGATTATGTACGAAGCATTTTTTTTAACCGATTCGGAATCGCTTAAACCGATCCACAACTAGGAAAAGTGATGCCGGTACTTTTGACGTCGTATTTTCAAAATAAGAAGAGTATAATTATCAAAACAAAAGCTGTAGTTTCTCCATTACTCGAGGTAAACTACTAAACCTATTTCATTACAATTTCGAGGATAAGACTTGCCGAAAACAGCCTAAAATTATTTTGTGATCCAGAACTAAGAAAACGTCTGTAAAAATATAGTATTATTGAAGGATACTCGATAAAACGAATACTCTATACGAATTAGCGTCTATGAAGTTTTATTCTGTTCTTTTAACATTTATTTACATGTTATATTTCAAAACGCGTATTTTGTAATGATTTAACAGGTCAGTATGGGTCACCATCTAGATGAACCGGAACGCGTTTCATCGAAAAGGAAAAGAAGAAGAAAAAAACAGAAAGAAAAGAAACGCGCTTTGCGTCTTCACCAGACACAACCGACAAAGACACAGCCTACAACTGAGACGATGGAATGTACGGCAGATGAGGGATCACATGATGATGCGTCCTCGTTTCATTTAACGAATTCTTCATTGCCTCCATTTTGTGATACACCAACACCAAGTTGTCCCGACTCTGGAACTGACAGTACCGCTACCAGTAACGTGTCCTTCTTCAGACCACTACACACGGATCCCCTTTACGTGAAGTTCCGTGAGTTCCAGCTTCTCAGCTATAGACTAAACAAGGTAAACAAGGACTATATATCAAATACTCCATCTACTACTACATCCAAATACTACTTAACAAAAACCGAAATTCCCTAAATTTGCTTAAAGCTAAAATAAAACGTTGTTTGTCTGTGTTTTCGTTTGCTTATTTACAGATAAAAAACGGGACGTTTCAGTGATTGTGGGAAGATGTCAACGAATTTGGAGAAGATAAACCGTAACACACACACGAGATGCACACACACGTGATGCACAAGGCTATTAGTGTCAACCTGGAACATTCCTTTTTTGTTTTGTTTATTAGCTTTAACACCTCTGGACAACTAAATCTACGTTTATGTCTACATTAATGATTTACAATTTTAATATGGAATTTGTAAAATGTAATCAAATTACACAAGCACGTTTTCAACAACAGCTCTGGTCACCTGTTTTACAAATTTAAATTTGACCGATTGCGCGACCAATGTTTACATGCATTACGTGACCTGCAGTGGGTATATTACGTCATCTCTTTTACTTCTTTTATAAATCAACTTGATATAAATAAAATGCCACAAAACACATACGTAACTACAAAATCCAAAAACCTTATAAACACGGTGATAGAAAATCAGCAAAACTTGCACGGTAAAATAATTAGTAGATAAGCATTTTTGTAGATCGAGTACGGAGGCAATTCTACTACTTGTAGTATTTATTGTTGTCCCCAACTTTCAATTCAGACTGTCCAACCGCATTGACGATTCGGACAATCGAGCCAATTGTTGTCTTTTCGGTCTATTTATCCTTCTGATTATTTAACCTTATTATTTTTGTGGACAAAATAATGAACCATTTGGACTATCCACCCTTCGGACTGTTAATTCTTCGGACTGTTGAACTTTTGGACTATGAAACCCTGAAAGAAACGAACCTTGGGACTAACAAACCTTCGGACTCCCGAACCTCTGAGTCCGGACTATAGCGGTCCCGTTGCCGCGTTGTGATGTGTGAAGCTATAGTTAGATTAGAAAAGTAGTTTTCCCGTTTCTCACGGGCTAGACGTCTGCCATTGGTCGCATAACAGTATTGACCAGAGAAAGTATAGTGTAAAGTGGTAGTTCAAAATGAAGAAAAAAAATGAAGAATAAAATGCCGATTCCAAACATTTTGACAGGTTTGGACAATTTAGACTTGTAAAATATGTCAATTTCTGTTTGTAAAAACTAAAAGCTCAAGTTTGGCTATTTGAATGTATGTGTCTCTAAAGCGCAAATTCGTATACCATGATGATTTAAACGTCTTTAATTAAGTTGCATTGTTGGCTGTATATATTATTTATATCAAATTTGTTACTTAATGGTATGATACACAATTGCTTGAATTATCATGAATGGGTGTATTTGGGGGTTGTATGTTATAGTAAATATCGTTTAACTGACCTGTTTTACAATCATGGATGCCGAGGAAAGCAAACAAAACGGCGTTCATTTTCAACATGGTATCGGGCAGTGACAATCTTATGTTGTTGTTCTTCTTTTTTGGCGATCGCCGTCTGACGATCCGGGAATTTGTTCTCTCTAAATTTTATGTAGAACAAATGTAGAATTTCTGGAGCAATTATGCCTACAATAATCAATTACTTATAAATAAGTAAGATATATCTTGATAATTCAGCAGTAACAAACATCGATATCTGCAAATGGTATATTTTACCTTTAAGGGTGGGATTCCCTATTTTGTGTTCAAAACTTTGTGTCGCGGCCGTTCATCAATGTGCATGTGTTGTAATATTTCTCATAGAATTCCCAAGACTTGCTAGAACTGTCCTTATACAGGCTAAGGTCGCGGGTACAGACTCTGGAATATTTCTGAAAGATTTCGAGGAAATAGAAAAAAAAAATCACTAGATCAAACAAACATAATTATACTTTTGTTGTCCCCCCCTCCCTGTAATGCTATTTCAATGCACAAGTCTAATTCTCACTCATATGGCAAGATGGGGTCAGCCCGATGTTCCCCAGTCTCGATGTTCCCCAGTCCTTATGTTCCCTAGTCTTTATGTTCCTAGTCCCTGTGTTTCCCAGTCCCGATGCTCCCCGCTCCCTATGTCCCCCAGTCTCGATGTTCCCCAGTCCCTATGTTGTCAGGCCCGATGTTTCCCAGTTCCTATGTTCCCCAGTTCCTATGTTCCCCGCTCCCTATGTTCCCCAATGTTACAATAAGTAATGTAATACCATCGACCAGTATAATGTAACATCAACCAGTAATGTAATAACATCGACCAGTAGTGTAATGACATCGACCAGGGATGTAATAATCGACCAGTAATGTAAAAATTGACCAGAAATGTAATCATCGTAATAAATATATTAATGTAATAAATATAGTAATGTAATACATTAGTGGAGCAGATAACTGCAAGAATCTTTCAAATGGTGATACAAGCACCAAAATTGGCATGTATGCTCCTTGAAGGTTGCTTTTTCAGAAAAAAACGTTGGCCAGTCAAAATTTCAAGATGGCGGCCATTTTGAAAGATGGCCGCCATTTCGCATAACAAAATATGCCTTCTCGGACAAAATCACAGAGAATTATCCTATTTCAGTTGAATGATTTCGGTGTCAAATCATACATTCTGGACTATGTGGAATCTGAATTTGTACATACCGAGACCAAAAATCCAAGATGGCGGCCATATTTTCAAGATGGCCGCCCTAAATTCACTTTTCGGGGTAAAATCTCCGAAACTTGTGCGATTTCAATGAACTTTGGGTCAAATCATACATTTTCGACCATGTAAAATCTGAATTTGGGGATTAGAAGTTTGTACAAGACTTATTTCTAGCTGTTTTTGTAAAGAATGAGGAAAATAATGCAGAAAACACGCTCTAGTTACAAAGAAACTTTTATTGTCAGTGATGTAATGATACAGATGGACTACATTTTTGGAAACTCATGTGTTCCTACTCATCATATTATTTTCAGTACTGATAATATCACATTATGGCGTGTCCTATAGTACGCAAGGCTGAACAAAACAGTGAACTACAGTAGCATAACTATAAGATATAATACTAGTGTGTCCAGATACTACGGGCATCACACTCAGGATCAGTCTTTGTCCCTGTAATTGTGAATAGCGCATGCCTACATTTCGCATTTACAGCTACACAGTGCCGTGCAGGTAAGGCCAATGCGGTAGCACTTGCACCTTCCACGACATTCAGATTTGCAGCCGCACTTGGTCAACTGCTGGCAACTCTCCGCAATGGGTGGGAGCTCTGTCCATAAGGTCTGCCACAGGTCACCTCTCTTCGTCCATCCCCAGTCTGCAGGATTCTGTGTTTCCGGCTGGCTGACTGTTGACTGGCTCCATATACAACCTGCCTGGTAGGCAGCACGCTTGGTGTGCTGTAGTAGAGCTCCTCGAGTTGGTGGGATGCCTTCATAGGGTCTCTGCTTCCTGGCAAACATGTCTAGCCTGGCATCATCAACACCTTCAGCTGTGCTGGATCTGTCGTACATAGTGACCACGAACTTCTCCAGGATCTTCAGGTCTTTGTCATCCACTGTCAGAGGGTACTGACTGAGCTTGGCAAAGACATCAGACACTTCATCAGTGCATACATCCCAGGTCTGCCACGCTGACTTCTTCCCTTTGCCACGGAAAGCTGAGACTACATCACAACCAGTGAAGGCATGGAAGAAGAGGATTTCTCTGGTCTTTGCCAGGCCAATTGAGAGGCAAATGTCATGTACAGGTATCCACCTCAAGGTCTTTCCATGGCCAAAAGCAACCCAGAGCTGTTGGAGACCAATCTGCTGCAAGGATGGTAGAACACTGATTGCTATGACGAGAATGTCTGTGTCACTGGCTTTGACCATGATGACTTTGCTGCCGTGTTCTGCCGCGTGCCTCGCATGGACAAAGATACGTGTGTCCGCCTCCTCGTGGCTACATGGAGCCAGTTCGTCCATGTTGATCGCCTGGGTGCTGATTGCATCGTCTTCTTTGGTCACAATCACTTTGTTGGGTGCGGACATCTGGGCAATCTTGTCTGCCAGGAAGATGAACAACTCTGTTTTGTTGTCGTTGTCCCTCAAGAAGTTCCGCCAGTTTGATGGCAGTTTGCCTTTGTCCGTCACTCTGCGTCTGACTGCGCGTCCCCGTTTTGACCTTGTTTCAGCCTTGAGACTCGATGGCCAATAGACATCAAACACAATATCTGTTCTCTCATACTTGCTGGAGTATGCATGGATTATGGGGAGGACATCCAGTAGTGCATACTCTCCAAATGTCTTTGCAGTCCGTGGTGGCAGAGTGTTCACAAGTGCTGAACCATCAAAGATGATGGTGTGGGCCACTGGTTCTGTGTCGGGAAGTGTAGCATGGTTCTCAAGAATGGTAGCAAGCTGGGATTTCTGGCAGGTATGGAGCTTACCGCCATCACTCAAGGCAGCTGGGAATAGCTGGTTCTCATGGCGAAAGAAAGCTTGCAAATCGCATTCTCTGCTCTGGCAGGAAATGAACAGCTTGGAGAAGAGCTGACAATCTTCCTTCAGCACCTTGTCCTTCGGAATGTTCACAGAGGCCGGTTCTTTGATGGGCTCATAGAAGGTCAGTTCTTCTTCACTTTCGAGTCCCTTGATAAACGTCTGGAAACAGGTCCTGCCCTTTTCATAGTGGGTGCTAACCAGTGCAGCTGCAGTGGGGTGAGCAATGTCCTTGGTGTCGAGTGAGAGCAGGTCTTGGCTCTCCTCCTGGAAAGGATTTCCCAGTTCATCCACAGCCTGGACGAGTTTTTCAACTTTGTCAAGGAACATCCTTTGATACCTGGGTGTCTGCTCGTGATGGCTGGTATTTCGAGTAGCCTCCTTGGCTTCAGATGCTGCCTCATACTGCGCAACTAGCTGGCTGACTTCAGGGCCGGCAACCATCCATCTCCACATTGCAGAAGGATCTTCTGTGACGCCAATTGCTCCGCCATCAGCTTTGATGACCGCATTCGCCTGTTCATGTGCTTGGTCAATAGCCATCGCAGAGAAGTCACGGCATGACTTGTGTATAACAAATCTGCCCTTATCGAATTCCTCAGCTAGCTCGGGGTGCTTTTCCTTCAAGGTCAACATGTCTCTCAGATGGATGGGGAGCCACCTTGCATAGTTCATGTTGTTGTTAGCAAAGAAGTATGGTATCAGCTCAGTGAGAGCCTGGCAGTACAGGTTGAAGTTGCCTTCTCTGAATGCTCGGATCAGCAGGAGGATCGCCAGTTCCATCGACAGCACTAGACTCCAAAACTGAAACTGTGGGCTTTGCAGTTTACGACTCTCACACCAAGCATCAAAGCTGAGAACTTCGCCGAGACATCCCGCTGTATCTGTGCAGTAGTCAACATAGGCAGCTTTCAAGAGCTTGTACAGGCCGCATGCTGTTACTTGATGCATCTGACGGGTCCTCGTGATGCTTGAAGCCTTGAGAAATGATTCAGCTGTTCCTGTAGAAGCGATTCCCGCTTCTACGATGGCCCCTGTCCAACCACTGTTCTGGAGGAGAGATCCGATAGACTTCAGGGCAGCCAGCTCAATATGTAAGCCTCCAAACATGATGACGAATTTGTCTTCACCATAACGGTCAGGCCAGTGCCATTGGATCTGCTTCAGTAATGCATAGATAGGTTGGTCGCCAGTGATGACAGGTACTTGTCCTGGGTTCAGGAATGCAACTGTTTCCTTGACCTTGTTCATCACATGCCTGACAGTTGCAACTGAGTGTGCTTGGTCTCGAAGAAGAGGCAGCAGGGCTGCAATAGTGACCTCAAATGCTGGGCTCCTCTTCTTGGAAGCATGGTGGGCTGACCAAGTCACGTTCACAGCCCCATCTATTTCCTGCGTCAAACTGACCTTCTCCAGCCACTCGTACTCCAGTTTCAGTTGTGATCTCAACAGAGTGGTGCTGATATCTATTTCTTCACTTTGTGGAGGAGGGGGGTTCTTCTTCTTGAAGAAGGCAGGAGGGATATTGGTGAAGGAATCAGGGAGCTCGGGAACTCTCTTGACTTTCCCTTCTCCAAATCTGACTGGTTCACGTTCTTCACCTGCATTGTCTTCTGTTGGGTGCTGGAAAACAGAGATACCGGTCCCATGGAAGGAGGTGGTTGCTGTAGTAGCAGTTGGATTATGGTCGATGTTGTCCATGGCTGCTGTGGTGAACAACCCTCGTCTCAGAACTGGTGGGCAGACAACCCCATCTTCCACGTACTTGTTGACTGCTGCATCTCCCAACTGTGCAGATATCTCCAGAACTCTGTCATAAGAAATGCTCATTCCGTGCTGATGGAGCATTTCCACAAGTGTTCTTTTCCTCGTCTTTCCATAGACGGACAAGCCCATGTAGACAGGGAATGGAGTTTCGTGGTCTTTTGAGTGCCTGTGCGTTGCTGCCCCTTCTTTGTATCTTGCATAGCAGTTGTACTCCAGAAGCTGGGCAATTGCCAAGTCTGTATTTGATGCACCAAATCTCAGTTGCGATTTGATGTCCGCCCCATGCTCAACCATTCCCACAAACTGAAGAAGACTGGGTGGTATTGCCTCTTCAATGCATCCCTTGTGGAAAGTCCCATCAAAGGTAGAATTGTGCTCGAGGATGTGCCTTCGCAAGATTTTGGCTGCTTTGGCTATAATGATAGCCTCGGAGTAGTCAGACGCTTGCGTTAGGGCCAAGCCTACATCTTTCTTGAAAGCCAGAAGGACATCTCTTCCTGACTTGTGCGCCTCTAGCTCGAGCACCTCTGCTAAGAGCTGTTCCTTCAGTCTGGTAGAGTTAACTTCAGGTGCTTTCACCCCAAGCTGTTCCAGCCGCTGCTTGTAGAGGCCGACGATCTCTGCAAGTCGAAAGACTAGAAGACCTTCACTGTTGGATTTGGTCTCCACTATGTAGGTGACTAGCTCGGAGAATGCTAGTGGGTAGGCACCCTGTCTAGGTCCCCCTTCGGATCCCTTCTGCTTCTCCAATTCACTCACGTGGGCTCTCTCTCTATTGTACAGGCCGGTCAAACATGCAGCGTGGTATTTGAATTCCTGTGCTATGGCATCGCCAGCACTCAGTTTCGCCAGAAGTTTACCATCATTGAGCTTTCGGGCACACTCATTCAGTCTTGTATTCAGCTGCATTGTCATAGCATGCCTCAGTTCAGATGCTGGAGCTTCTTGCTCACATAGGAAGCACTCAGAGTGTTGACCTTCATAGCTGGTTCTTCGCGTTTTGGTGCACCCTTCAGCAGACTGGCTACCTTGGGCATCCAATGATCTCTTCCGTGCACGCTCCAACTTGGTGTTGTTGAAGAGCAAACGGCAGCTCTGGTGGTACTGTGCTTTGTTCTTCCTCAGTGTGTCTTCTATGCCACCGCCCTCATCCAATCTTGCTGGATCCAGAACAATTGGCAGGTCGTTGATAGCATGAAAGAGAGGAACGTTGGTCGCTATACTGGTGTAGCCATCCTGTTTACATAGATAGCGGGTAGGTGGTGATTTGAGATCTTCATCCTTATCTTCTTGACAGAGACAGCATTTGGTCCAGTCAGTTTGCCATTTGGATGCTATTGGATTTTTACTGGCCATTTTCGTTTTTATCAATGTGGCCGAGGGATTATCCTTTTACCGCCTTCATTGTGTTCAGTATAATGATGCACATTCATGTATGGGATACAACTTGGTTCAGACATGCATATGGACATGTCCTACACCTAGCCCGATCGTTCATCCAGTGCCGTAAATCCCGTGCGATCTGTACACCTTCCGGGTAACTACATGCAAAGCCATGCGTGTAAAGCCCCGTTACCCTTGGCTCGGCTCTCCCGCGCTGGCACATCCTGTCCATTCAGGTGCGGCCATCTAACTACATCTAACTGGTCTATACCTAATCTACCAGCTAATTATGTGGGGCTAATATTAGACAGCATTTGGGACACTCAACTAAAACTACACTACAGCTATTGCGGTGCGTAATATTTCAGCCGACACTGAACCCCATGCTGAGTTTCACAGTAGTGATGTCACCAGTGTGCCCTGGTTGTGCCCTGACATCCACTCTCTTAGGTTCTCTGACTTCTCGGTAATTTCATCTATTATTCGTTGTTCATCTTTCTCACATCTAGCAGTCATGGGTGAGTTGACTTCGTGCACATTAGTTTTTGGAGCCTAATTAACATACTCCCTCACACACAGGGACTCTCTGTGTGCTACCCTCACCTAGTTTAGCCCGTGAGCCAACACGGTGTACCGGGGTGTGGCCGTTGCCGTGCACAGGCAACTTCTTGGAGCCATAGGTGAGAGTTGGATAAGTAGTGAGGACCAGTGCCAGGAGTCCATCCACTGCAGTGGATGTGACTGACTTTTGAAACAAAAGTACTACCTCTACTACTACATCCCTACACCCCTATTATATTGTTATTATGATGAAATCTAGCTGAAGGAAACTTCTGAGTTATTATTGAGTTACAAATTCGATTTCTGCATCATCGAAAATGTATATTTTGATGCAAAAATTATTCATATCGGACAAGTATGTGCAATTATATTGCAAAATGCAATTTTGGCCCATCTTGAATGGCGGCCATCTTGAAAAGTGGCAGCCATCTTGAATTTTGAGTGGCCAACGTTATTTTCTGAAAGGGTAATGTATGAAGAGTATGTGTGCCAATTTTGGTGCTTGTATCATCATTTGAAAGATTCCTCTGATATTTGCAGTTTTCTGCTCCACTACATGTAATAATGTAATAAATGTAATAAATGTAATAAATGTAACAAATGTAATAAAACCCAAAGTCAGGCGTTCTGTCATTGCTCAAATAGTGCGCTCCAGTTCATACAGTTGTGAGTGAAGGGCTATAAATCTTTTTTTTCGTGCGATATCTCATTCAAAATATCATAACAAATTCAATGCTAGAAAATTGATAATTCAATTTAAAAATCTATTCTTCATGCAGGGTGCCACACCCCCCGACGCGGACAAACCAACTTTAAACGTAAATTGAGAACCATGCCTACAAATAACTGCTTAAAATCCCATCTTCAAAATTTGTAAAACAATTATGTTGTACAAAATGTATAGGCCAAAAACTGTGATCCCTTACCCAAATAGTTTTGGCAACCCCCCCCCCCTAAAAAATAATAATAACGGAGTAGCAATTTTATGACAAGTTGACGGACGAATGACAGATGATGACGACGGACGGGCAGGCAACTTATTATATTTATAACCAATACAGTGGCGGTCAACGTCACTGTACTGTTGCTTCAGACGAAGCAGTCTCCTCTCGAGGCGCCTCCTCTTCCTTCGTCTCAGTGGTGGTTCTTCCCCTTGACCAGCCGCATCTCTGTTCCGTTCGATCACAAGTATCACCATGGAAAAAGGAAACGCGCGAAATAAGAGAAATAGGAGGGCGACCGCCACGGAGGAACATTTCAATAAATATTACATTGTATATGATCATCCTCATCGACTGGATGCACTGGAAAGACAAGCCCTGTCCATCGTGTACGATCCACAACCAGATGGAAACTGCCAGTTTAGTGCACTGGCTCATCAACTACAGGGTATCGGGATATTTCGTTCCGCAACGAGCCTGCGTCATGAAATTGTCAACGACCTGAGAGTGAACCCAACAACAATTGATGGTACATCTCTGGACGAATATGTCCCTGATAATGATATCGATAGTTATTTGGAGCACATGAAGAGGGAAGGGACATACGGTGACCATCTAACTCTGCAAAGAGTGGCCGAAATGTACACTATAAATATCGTTGTTTTTTCGAGCCTTGGTCCGCACGCTACAATCATCCTGTCGCCATCTGGACGCTTTGAGAGAGACTTCCCAGTTCTCTTGCTCGGTCACATGTCCGAAAACAAGGGGGAACATTACCTTGCTGTCCAGCCGGCAGACAACTCGACATTTGTACTTCCATGTCTGCCAACTTTGCCGACACAGCGTTTGAATGTAAGCGACGGGAATTATACACAAGCCCCAGAGGACAGTTCCTGCTCCCACCAACATGATGATAAGAGTCGTTTTCATACTCACCAAGAAGATGATGTTCCTTCCTTGCCTTTGGAGATTTTTCAAATGATAATACAATTTACATTGGCATCTGAATATTCAATGCTAGGAACCTTCAATAGGGTTTCGGCGTCATTCCAAGATCTTGCTCGTTCGTTTTACCAACAGATACATCTTGACGATTACTTGATTGATCGTCTGGAGATACGAGGTGCCATTGACAAAGAAATAAGTATTCGGAAGATAATAAAGTATGCAGGGCAGAGCAGCGGGTTGGCTCTGCGATTACAAGAACTATTTTCAGGCAATCACAGGTGGTTTTCCATATGGTTGAAGATTTCTGCTTTGAACTTTGGCCGTTTTATCATAACGGACGTATTCTGGAAGTGACTTTCCAGTACGCTTGGTTCAACACAGATTTTTGACAGCAAATTTGATAAAAAGAGAAGAAGCGCTAAAATCGTTATTGTTCTTTTCTGTCATTCTATTTTTCGCATTTAAAGTTGCGTTTATATTGTTTGTATTTTCCTGCCTTTTATGTGTTAAATGTTGGTGTTAAAGGACTGTGCCCATCCTTTTACCCATTTGTGATGATATTTCTGATGGATCACAACCAAATCGTAATAGTTCAGTTACGTCGTGAGTGCAACCTTTAAACAAAAATTTGCTCCCGTTTCCAATTAACCACATTGTATTACCACCTAGATCTGGAACCCCACTAACAAAAGCAAATGGCAGGAAATGGATACACAATTCCGGCAATCGGGCGCTGTGATTTAAAGAAGTTATGAAAGTCCCGCCTAAATAACAAGCAGTGTAATACCATAACACATGAAGAGGTTGTCAGAACTTGCCTCTTGACTCCCACTACAGTCAACACTTTTTAAGCTGCTTATTGTAAGTCAAGTACATCATGGGAATGTTAGTATTTGTTTTTATTCGGTGAAATAAAAGCATGGTAGATTGATTGTAATAGACACAAATAGAGACAATGCGCACTCGGCATCATTTAATTTAACCATGTATATAGGTGCAACTACATTTGTAACACTATAGATGACCAGAAACCAATGTATACAATAATACATGATTTATTATTTAAATAAAAGAACGTGTTCAAGTTTATAGTAATTGTCGTTTACTATTGATGTCGTTTACTATTATTTATAAGTTAACAACATATTCGATAGATTATGTTATCATGAGGGAAACAACTCTTGTAACGCATTCACTACAAACAGGTAATTTGGTAAACTTGAAATTGGTCGTTAAAGAATTTAAAATTATAAGCCCTCCACAACTTTATAGAGAACGGTTAGGCCATCAGCCTCGGTCCAAAAATTGGGCCACCGGTATCAAATGATCGAGCGGAGTAATTGCAAAAAATGCACACCCACAATCTCGGCCAACACAGTTGGAACAAATATCCTCGCCCGATGCCCCTCTCCCCCGGTCGCGATTTTAGTCCAAACAGTTCTGGTTTCCCATCTTCTGATTGGTCCATTTCATGCATATCCAACACCTGACACAACACAAACCCAAGATAGGCTTTACGTCTTGTGAGAAATGTTCTTCCCTCAGTTTAGTTATTTGAAAAGGTGAATTGGGAAAAAGTGAAAAAATGAACGGAATCGGTAAATGCGAACAATTTCCTCGTTTTATAAAAAACAGGTGTCTTTGTCAAACCTGACCTCGGTTTAACTGTTCACCTATTGCGGTCCTTAGCTGTGGGCGAGGCAATGACCCAGTTTCAAATAGTCATAAATCATCCAAGCTGCAGCAAACAGAAACAAACTCTCATTGCCTTTTATAATTATCGAAGTATATAGGCAAAAGCTGCTTTTGTGACAAAAATATGCACAGTAATTAAATCTGAAAGAGGCTTTTTTTGTACGAAGAATAAACCTAAGTAGCATGAGCATCTCACATGGGACACCAACTTTCCATGGTATTTTACTATTAAAGGTAGTATACACCATTGGTAATTTTTTGAATTATCAGGAATGGGTGGATTTGGGAGGTTGTATTTCATAGTAAATATCGTTTAACTAACCTGTCCGAAGGTTTACAATCATGGTTGCTGAGAAACGCAAGAAAAACGACGTTCGTTTTTAACCGGAGTCGGGCAGTTTTTTTGTTTTGTTTTTTTTTTCTTTTTTTTCGCGATCGCCTTCCGGCAAGAATGAATTTTGGTTTATACAATTCATTTTTTTGGGAACAATTACAGGATATCTAGGGCCCTCATTTTGCTTGATGCCTACAATCATTATTTACTTTTAAATAAGTAAGATATTTCTTAATAATTCGGTAGTAAAATGTTTCGATATCTGCACATGGTGTATACTACCTTTAAGTTTGTTTTTGGAAGGAAACCGGGATATCGGTTTTTTTTTAGTTTCTTTTTTAGAAACCGCTATCCACAAGCACAATGACCACCACAAAGAGGGGGGGGGCTGGGTGGTGGTGGGGGGGGGGGGGGGAGGGGGGGGGGCTGGGTGGTGGGGGGGGGGGGGGGGTCCTTCCGTCTCATATCTCACTTCCTATGTCGACCTGCTTGCCAAACAAATCGATTTCACTGCAAGATGATAACAATCCCACAAAATAAACTTGCTTAGACTTGTGCTGGGATGATCACAGTCCTTTGGCAACATGTTTATTTAAGGGCCGTGTTGCATAAAGGTAAATATTTTTTAACCACAAAATGAATAATTAAAATCATATATACAACAAACAAAAAACATTAGGTCGGTGTGCAAAAGTGAGAACAACACTTTACGAGAAAAAATATATTATATACCAATACCACTAAGTAGATTTAGCCTGCTGAGGTCACCAGGGTCAAGTGGAAGGCTTGGCTTTTCTAGCCAAAGAGGACCTCCACCTGTTGTTTTACCTGATTTATAAGGTCACAAGACAGCGTCAGTAAATATCGAAAAGAAAAGTTTTATAATAAGGAATGTAAGGTCAGCAAATAGATTTTTTTTGTCGAACCTGTATTGGCCTGTATAATACATACGAATCTAGAATAAGGATTGGTCTCGATAAATTAAAACATAATACATGTCCTTTACAAATAAAGAAACAAATTCCACAACACCCCAACACGTACAATTGACCCTTCGCCTGTCCTGAGTTGCAATTCAAAATTGTTGATCCCAGTTTTAGTATAATGTCAACGACTATGACTAAATTTAAGTGACCCGTACGCCCGTGTAGCAACAGGAATCGTTACAGAAAAAATAATATACTAATTAGGCCTATTTCCAACAAAATTAGTACTCGGTTATCAATCGATACTATAATTATGACAACACAAATATCCATTAGAAAATTGTACGATAACAAGCAAGACAAATAAAAAAGAGAAAGATAAAAGCAAGGGTAAAATGCAACGCATTGAGCGATAAATTGAAACAAAACAACAAATGGCTTCATGGCTGCAATATTCAGGATGTCTGTCAGTTTTAGGCGGGAGTCAATTTTGACGTTTGCGTTTTAAAGTGAGTAAGGATACTACTACATTTAAAATTATTCTCTGAATATAATTTTAGATCGGGGAATTAAATTGTTTAATGAGAGACCAATATTAGTGAAATAATTATTAAATATATGAACTATACCATTGGGATCGTTTACTTTTCTACCCTCGTGATTGAGTTTGATTTTCGACTTACGATTACAGGCTTTGCAATGTAGGTTTCTTCAACTATTATAAAACCATATTTTTTTTTCGATCAAATTTATCAAACTCTAATCATTCAATTTTCACGCCTTTAACAAACCATTTTCGTCCTTTACCATTCAATTTCAAATGTTGGCCCCTCATTTTCGTTTCCCAAAATTTCGTCGTTGCAGATACAATCGTTTGCGCCGTCGCTGAAAGGCAGCATTCAGAGATTAAATTCGACAGATACCAATAACTTTTAAACAATATGCTAAGTAAATTATATGTGTGTTTGACTTAAGCTCACACATAACTTTGAAATTGATCGATATAAAACAAAGTTGATCTCTGAATGCTGTCTTCCGGCAACGGCGTAGACGATTTTTTTCTGCAACGACGAATATTCCGGGGAATGAAAAAGAGTGGCACAAATTTGAAATTGAATGGCAAAATACTACTTTGGATTGGTAAAAGCGTGGAGATTTTTTGTATGGGATGAAATCGAAGAGTTGGTAAATTAGCCGGGAAAACCTTGATTAAAGCTTTTTCTAATTTATCTTAATAATATCTCGCCTTGGTTTGTTTTATTAGTGTATTTAGTTTATTATGACAAGTTGAATACTTTTGTTTATTTAAGGCAGTTGGTCCGTTAATTCGTTTTTAATTAAAGAGGCAGACCGCGCAACGGTGAGATGGGGCTCAAATATTTTGTTTTTAATGGGAAAGACTGCGCAACGGCGAGATGGAGCTATAGGCTTGAATATGTTTTAAAGGGGAAAGATCTTGCAACGGTGAGATGGGACTCGAATATATTTGTTAAGGGGGGAAATCGCGCAACAGCTATAGATATGGAGCTCAAATATGTTTTTAGAGAAAAACGATCGCGCAACGGCGAAATTGAAATTGATAGGGGGCGGGGGGCAATGGCGAGGTACGCAATGGCGCGCTGTTATACCCAGGTTTTAGCGCTGTTCATTCGGCTTTTAAATGTTGACATAACGGGTTTTTTTACGAATACAATCAATTTCACACATACAATTATTAACATAACATTTTGCACCAACGAAATTAAATAAATTGAAGTGTTTCGCTAGCACCCGGGTGCTCTCAGATGTAAACGATTTAAAAACTCGCTCTTAAAAAGAGTATTCTCTCATAGAAACACTCCAAAAAGATTGTATTCTAAAAACAGAAATAGAGTAAAACATCTCCAAGAAGAGTGGAACAGTTTCTTTGCTATTTCGATGGGCCATGTGAAGAACTTAGAACACTATAAAATTCTAATATTTTCAACATCACCCTAATTAATTTTTTTCTAATTTTTTTCTCATTATACCCTAACCCGATTTTACCTTGTTCTACCTTTACTGAAGACCCAACGCACTATGGGGACTCGAAAATGTCCCCACTACTCGTTCTGGTTTTTTTTAAACAAAAGAACCTGTCCCCACAACTCGGTGAAGGCTAGAACACACATACACATCCACTACATGTAAACACCGGCAATTGAGGACCCCTATAAATATAAGTGTAGAGGAGGGCGGCGGGGGGAGGGGGGGGAGGGGGGAGGGGGGGGGGGGGGAGGGGGGGGGGGGGGAGGGGGAAGGGGGGAGGGTGGGGTGGGGGGGGGGGGGGGGCACGCAATTTCATAAAAGCGGTGTCCGTGAATTTTGCGTGTTCATTTTTGGCAACTATGTCAAATGCTTCTGAAGAATCACTAAGAAAAGTATTTTCAGTGTTTTTTATTACAGCCAAAATTAACAATGCAAAATTAAATAACCATTTACTCTACCGTTCTGTGCGCAGTCGTTCAATTGCAAAAATGGGTAGGTAAAGCAGACATTACAAATAAATATATTACTAACCCCCATTTACGTCATTTCTTTTTCAGATTTTGGCCTTAGCAGAATATAAAGTAAATGAACAAGCAACATTTCAAACATTGTTTCGCTTTTATGTAAGAGTAACTACAGATTTTTCGTAAGAAATGATTTTCTTTGAAAAGAAGTTATGAACAAAACTCGTAATTTTGTTCCTGAAATCGATTTATATTAATCACATTAGATGCCAGAGATCGATGTTAATTCTTAAAATAAAATATAGTACAAAAATGGAACACCTAAAAATTAATTTTAGAAAAAGAATACTAACAGTTAAAGGGAGGAACAAAATACAAATTGTACAAATTGTACTTAGATACCGGTACAGGTATACCCCTGTACTTTAGTATAAACCTGTACTTAATTGTTGATTTCAGATAATTATTGAGTACAAAAAAAGCCTTTAAGGACAAACAAATATTTTTCCTATAGCGATTTTCAAATTATCCTTTATCGGCCAAATCAATGGTATACCATGTAAAATTGAATTTGTATCAGCTGTTCAAATGTAAAAAGAAAACTGAAAGTATCAAAATTTGTGTTTTTAACATAAAGCCCCCGACTTTTTAATGCCAATGCTCCGCCCTTAAAATGGTTGAACAAAATGACAACATAATTTGTTAACTTGTACCTTTATCCCTGGAGACATGACAACCAGAATAGTTGCAAAAAATGTACATTTTAAACCAACGTGATAACATAGACCCCTCCACTATTGTCCATGTAACCTTTTCAGATGACCTCCCATTACGTTTTGTACATATTGTATACATCACCGAACTGATTGATTTTGCACACACACAAACGCACGCAAATACGACGAACTCAAGTCCATCAATGCTGGTGTTGAAATATTTACGTTTAGCCCACTTTCTTAAAGTAACCCGACCTGTATGGAATACAGGCTATGCCCTATCTTTTTGACAATGTATTTCTTTCGTCTTTTTTATACTAATTACTAGAGTATGTCATATTAGTGCGTCAATTTTAAAAGATCTAATAAAGCAGAAAATGTAAGAGTTTCATGCAAAAATGCATAAGATATATAAGAATTTAAAAGATTACACTATGTATAACTGTAGACAATTAGAAACATAATTATAATGTATAAACTTAACGCCCGATAACTCTAATAGTACTAAACAAGCTTTGCACCTAGCTAAACAGGAGACATGGAACATTTCTTTGAATAAAAGTACTGATGAGTTATAGAAATCAATGTTGTTCGTAGTGTCTAGATTCGCATGGAATTAGTATCACAAAATTATCGAAGCCACATTACCGCCAGTTGATATACCGTCTGTTCATTGCTATTTTGCCTCATCGAACTCAACAACCAGGCATTTCAGGTGATTTTTTAATTGCTTCAGTGACACACCAATTTATAGCCAGGATGAAAGAGCAGGTCTCGAGCATTCCACCAATGTAAAAAAAAAAAAAATCGGGCAAGCAGTTCTCAAAATACAGAAATTTTAATAATGCAAAAATTGGTTCAAATTGTCGCTAAAGGTCAAAGGTCACCTTATGTTTTTCTTTATAAAGGCAATGGCACCATCAAGAATGTAAATATTACAGTATTATCTCTCTTAACTCAAAAACGGTTTATTCAATGTTGTTCATATTTGGCACAATTATTACTTATATTGTTGCGCTCTAATTAAAAGCAAGATTAAGATATTAAAAAAATGTTTAATTGCTCATTTGCATATTTAATTACCAAAATGTTGGAAAAAAAATTTTTTTGCCGCATTTTTAGTACTATTATTAATGTGAAGCACATGTGAAGTAAGTCTTTATATAGCAGGGACAAACCACCGACAGAATAAGATTCTCTAAAAAGAATAAATTATCTAATTTGCTTAATTAATTAATGATAAGTCTTGTTACAGTAACTTATTCCTTCTATTCACTTGTGAAGAAACAAATGTTCAAAAAAAATTCAAGAGGCTGACTTGTTGATATTTTATGAACGATGTAAACTGACAACAATTTTAAAAATACTAAACAAATATATCAATTAACTTTTTGAAACAAAATTAGATGTGGACTCATTCTTTATTTGATGGTTTGATCTACAGTACATAACATACATGAAGTCCAGCCAGTCCATTTGAATAATAAAAATGCATCAGAAGGACGAAGTAAGAAGAAGTTGAGTCCCAAACAATAACAAAACAAATCCATAGCGCAATAGGTTAACAAGAAAAATCCATAGCGCAATGGGTTCACAAGAAAAATCCATAGCGCAATGGGTTCACAAGAAAAATCCATAGCGCAATGGGTTCACAAGAAAAATGGGACGTTTTTGTCACAAACAAAAATACATAACATAACATTATTCGTTTTCTGACATGTAAATACACAATAAGTATAAAATGACTCTCTTCCTTCAATATGTAAATATCTTTTTGATGTATCAAATAAGATTTAGGGGGTGAAAACTGGTGACTTTGTTAACGACGACCGTAAACAAATTGTACGTGTTCGGTACCCAACCTTCCACAGTATCATGTGTATGAAATTGTCTTGCGGTAACCAGTCTACTGACAAAAAACTGAAAAAAACCGCTGTACAAAAGTACATTTTGGGAGGCCGTTTTAGAACCAAAACTACTAAAAACTTCAATTCTCATAAAGGAATATATTTCCTAACTTCTGAAGAAGTCCGGTGTGGAAAAAATAGCGAACTTCTGTGATAATCTGGTCTCAAAATTTGTCTTTCGCACCGTTTGAAAACCGCTGGTCCGATCATCGCAGGACAAACGAGGTGGGTAAAAGCACTCGTGTTCTTCCGGAAATTACCGATCACGCGCCGATGTCGGGAACCTAAACGCCCCCGATTGGTCAATAAAAAACTAATGGTAAACCGAGTACAACCGAGCGAAAGCCGAAAGGACGTGCCACGCACGATCGGGCTCACTTCCGGCGCTGTGCAGGCAGTTTTTTTCCTACACCACGTTTTATTTTAACTCATAACTAACGAACTACTGGGTCGTTTGCGCTGATTTTGCGGCAATAATCCCGTAAGATATGCATTATTACGATTACGAATTTTCACGATCATCTTTGTTATAAAACCTGAGATACAATCTAATATATTTCGACATCATTTTTTTTTTTTTGCAACGTGTATGCGTGGGGCTGTGTGCGCGGTTACCGCGACTGGTTTTGTGACGTCACTGAGAGGCATAAGTGTACATTGTTCCTCGGTATCTTGTGCCTCGAGTCATTTTGCGCGTTTTCATTTCATTTCATTTTTTTTCCGATTTGGAACACATCCCGAGTTACCTTAACATTTTAAACCTGCATATGGGCAAGAGAAAACAAGTCAGCAGATATGTTATCAAAGTGGTGTGAATTGTGTTGGTATATAGCTCCGTGATATTTCTGTTTGCCTCTGTTCAGAAAAAAAAACTTGCTTAGGTAACAAAAATGTCCAGTTTTTGCTCCGGTATACAGCGTATGGTGGGACTCAACGGAGAAATCAAGTCAAGTCAGGAATTTTCAAGGTCCCATACAGGGCGCTGTTTATGTGTTCAACCATGGACCCATGGTTCAACGAGGCTATGGTGGCCAATGACGAGCCGCGAGGACTGCGTGTTTCACGTGGCCGGCCATGCCAAGGGTGCATGATACCAACTCGAAAAATACAGTACCCACACTGATACAGACTTGCTGCGCGGGATAATGCTAACGTCATAACGGATATAACCTGTAGGCCTACGACACCAACGTTTGAACAGGAGTTTCTCTCCACCCAAAATGGATATTCTTAAAATCATCCAATAACACTTCATAAAGACTAATATGATTCAGCCGTTGACGAATTTGTCCGTCGATCCATTCTGAGCTTGACACCATCGTGCAATTAATATGACCACAGAGCAAGGAAAAGTGCACGGCAAAACGGTTGGTGTTGCTGTATTTACAGTATGGAGGACTAGTATGGAGGACCATGGAGGACTGAATGTATAGAGTAAGTTTATTTGTTGTCAACTTTATTAATATTACTCGTCCAACATAGACTACCATAAATAGTTTGAAGTGGTGTTTTATGACAATTCAGGCACAATGCCAAACGTAGGGAGGGGATAAATAGTTTCAGCAATATATCCTTCGTGACTGCATTTTGCTGTATCCGTTGTTATACCATGGAGGAATAAGAGCCTCCATGGTTATACCAAGGTCTTACACTCAGCTTGGTCGTGTTGGTATTGATGTTATATCTGTTAGTGTTTATAGTCAAGACTATTTTGAGTTTGAACTTAGATTCTTGGACCATAATTGTCGATTGTGTCCTACGCCCACTATTTGAATGCAGATACAAACTCTCAAACACACACATATGTTTCCCTGTATAAAGCCTAGAAAAGGGAACAGTAAGAATTGTTTGTGTTTAACCATGGAGGCTTATTCCTCCATGGTTTAATAAAACTCTAGGAAGTTGAAGAATGTTCGTATTTATATTGTTCGAGTTTTATACATTGAAGTCTTAATGCGTGAAATTATGTCTTTATTTCTCATGTTTCAGGGTTTGCCGGCGCCGAAACCATCACCTTGCTACCATTTTATGAGACTACCCAGATGGAGGATACTTGACTAGTACTGGCTGTTATTTTAAAGAAAACGTGGAGGTCAGTAACAAGATCAATGGATCATTATTGAAACCTTTTTGGCAAAACTTAAAGGAAACCTGCAAAGCGATAGTAACCTGCCTCTATGGCTCTTATCCAATGCTATGTTTTCTGGAAAGAAGTCCAGTTTTAAAAGCAACATGTAAGCTTCTTGATACACTAATAATCTTTTTAATTAATTATTATCCATAAAAGGATTGTTTTCAACCTTTTTGACTCGCACGTTGTTTTACATGTTTGAACGGTTTGTATAAAATCACGGGAGGCGCAAAACCGCGATACGTTTTCTTCTCTGTGATATGTCACTCACAACGTGTGAATTAGATTATGCCTTTTTGTAATGTTCCTGTTTATGTTTCATGCACGATCTGTAGAAAAATCCCCAGTCTTAAAACATGTCACAAAGAGTGGACGTATACTTTTCCAAGTTCCGGATCGCGCGTAAAATATGTGCCTTTAACTATACGCGACCCCAAGCGATGTTATTGTTCTGTGATGATGAGTCAGTTTATCGGCCCGTTTTCCCGTGCGCGCCGCGCCACGGTACGGTAGCACTGCGCTACACAGACGAACATTTCCAAAACAATTTCTTACCCAAGTCCTCTTTTTAAACTGTTTTTTTACTAATCATTGATATTAGAAAATCTGCTTATTCGAGTTGGTTCTAGCAACAATTTATTTTCTCGCGCGATTATTTGTTTATGTACGAAGCAGTTTTAACCGGTTTGGAAATGGTTAGGTCGATTCGCAAAAAGGAAAAAATTATGTCAGCACATTTTGACGTCGTATTTTCAAAATTAGAAGAGCCTAAAATTTGGAAACAAAAACTATAGTATCTCCACCACCCAAGGTAAACTAAAACGAATTTCACTTTGAGGATTGGTGTAGCCGAATGCAGCCTGAATAATGTTTCCGATCTGGAACTAGCAAAACGACTGTATCAGCGTAGTATGAACTTCAAAGGAATGTTAGAAAGTATTAGGAAGTATTTGTTGCTGCTATCGATCAGTTTTCAATCCACCGAAAGTTGAACTCTACCAAACGGGCTAAGGACAAGTCAGAATTGCTCTCCATACGTCTCAATCACTAGTATAGTTCTCGCGATCTAATGAATGACTTTGCACATGAATGGTCCCTGTCAATGTCTACGTGTTTTGTGTCGGGTATAGGTCTCTCTCAAGTCCTGTCATTTTCTATATTTCAGTTGTTTACACTTTATCTTTCTGTCCATGAAATTAAAGGTGTGTTCATTGAAAAAGCTTTTGCGGAGACTGTGTGCAACATTCACCGAATCATTGCGATACACGACAAGGCAACAAACCTCTGCGGCTCCAGCTCCTGCACGGAAAGTGAGGCTTTCAACTTGGAGTTACTTCAGTTGCCCGACAAATTGCCGAGGAGAAACAAGATCCCCAAAAACTTAAAATATGGTAGGTCAACTAGATCCGTACAAATAATAACACCAGCATCAAACGATGCAATGTATTTATTAATTTTACAATGTAATGCATGCGTGTGCATATTTTGAATACGTCAATTGACGTTTTTTTTCTTCATTTTATTACTTTTAAGTTTCCTTATCTTGAAGCTCTAGTGATGGCTTTAATAGCTTTAATGGTTGGAGTCTCGGTGCACAGAGATAGGTGATGAAAACAAGTTTAGTTTGTGGAACACATATCCCATGAAAGTAATTTCAAAATGCATTGGAAGCGGTCTTGTAAGTGTATAGATCGACATAAATATGTAGTTTCAACTTGAACCCTCGCCTGCCAACATCTGTAATAATACTCACACACGTTTTAAAACTATTCATTACGAATTTATTTTGTCTGCTCTATTCTGGAATATCATTACCCTCATAATAAAGGTATAATCTATGCTCCCATGCAATTTTCGACGATGAATATAAATACGAATATATTTCTTGTTTGAATCGTCGTTAATTCCCAAAATGTACTATAATATGAAATACCAGTGGGTAATTGTTTTTCAGTATAGTCTAATTTGTTAAAAGGCTTCTGTGAATTACTTAAAAATATAAGACCAGCATTGCTAGCTTTAATGCTTTATTTTTTGTTTGAAAAACTTAACCTTGATGGCATTGCTCTTATTCCTCCATGGTTAAACCATACTGGTTCGGTTCACCCCGCGCGACCTGGGCGCCCGGCCCCGGCTCAATTTACAACCACAAAACTGCGCCTCCAGGCCGACCGTTTTTATTAATGACATGGACCCCTAATCAATCAGTCCTTGAATGGGCGGAGCTAAAACTATGTGCGTAGTAAAACAACACACACAACGAAGTCTGTATAAGCAATTAAAACAAAATTCCTACCTCTATGATCATACAGACCTCAACAACTGACAAAGTCAAAAAGCCATATGTTATGTACAATCGTATATTAGAAGAAAAACGTTTACTATAATCATGGAACTATAGATGTATGCTGATTACTATTGTGTACTATTTCTGTACGATAACCCAATTTGAAATTGTAGTCTTGCCGCTGTCGTATTGAGCAGTGTGTGAACAGTTTGGCACTTTGTTTTCGAGGGCTAACTTTGGCATCAATTTCCAATAGTTTTGTGTTGGATTTTGTTTAATCCAGTACACGTATTGCTGACTGTTACAAACATATACATAGACTTTTTTCAAAAAATTTAAAAATTTCCGAAAACCAAAAAGAAGGCATATTTTAGCAGTGTTTCTAAATCGTGGAATTTTGTGCTGGCAGTGGGTGATGCTTTTATAGTTCGATCCTGGAATGTCATCCACAAAAGTGCGTGATGGATACACAATATTTTGTCGCACAAAACAACATAAATGAAACCGTTTCTTCTGTTTTCTTTTGAATTAAAAAAAGACAAAAAAAGGCCAACCTGCACAACAAGAGTACCGTTCTATTTACATGCAAGCTCTTTGATTTAGTTTTTCCAATATCGGCCGACCATTTGTTGTTATCAGTATACTACATGTAATTTTGTATGACGAAATGTTTTTATATTTGAAATGGCATTTCGTTGTTATTTTCTTAAAAATGACAGTATGCCAGACGGAATAATTTCATAGACAAGTAAGCTTTTGAACGGTATTTTGTTTGGTAATTGTTGTTTGATAACTGTAAAAGGTATGTTATCCCTTTATTACATGGAAAAAATGTTTAATAATGCTGCTGATATATCAAGCACACTAAGTTTGCTTTTCCAAGTTGTTTGCAAGTTGAATTTTTTGCAGTCCTGTTTTTGTTTAAAATGTGTAGTCTTTTATTTTACAAAAGAAAAAAAATATGGTTGTTTAACTTCATACAACAAGATTTATACTTTATTAACACGAATGCTCGTTCAGTTTTTCAATATTATTTTTATAAAAACGTTGCTGCTTCTCGCACGTTTTCTGTAAAATTATTTGATGGGTAAAAAGCAATTGGCGTCAGTGAAGTTAAAACTATGGATTCAGTGAACTATTTTAAAACTTAGTTTCTTTTTTTAGAATGAAAATTTCCTATTAAAAAACAACAATGTGTATCTCCACATTATGACAGATTCATGATTTGAAGTGTATATATTAATTATGTAGCATGTGGAGTTGTGTCTTAGTTGTAAACAATGTTTTTGTTGTCTTTATGGTGACTCGTTTATTTTTTTAACAGAAGAAACAAGATTTATACTTTATTCACACGCATGCTCGTTGAGTTTTCCCACTATTATTTTTATAAAAACGTTGCTGCTTCTCGCACATTTTCTGTAAAATTATTTGATGGGTAAAAAGCAAATATTTCGTTTTATTTTTTTTTTAATGGAGGATATTGCTTAAAAGTGTACATCCTCCAAACCCTAGTTTATTATTTGTAAATTCACGGCCTTGTCCGTCGAGTCATGTCAAACCACACAGAGTTGGATAGCAAAGCCCATGAGACCGGAGGCTCGCTAGCTCAATTGATGACCCACATCTGCTTGAAATTTGGCGGGAATTCTCTAACGGGCCCACGTTTTTATCAATGAATATAAGCGCTCGGCGTGAGTGAAGCTAAAACTATGGATTCAGTAAAATATTTCATTATTTTTGCAAGTTGATTTTGGCAGTCCTATTTTTGTTTAAAATGTGTAGTCTATTTATTATTTTACAAAAGAAGAAAATATTGTTGTTTAACTTCATACAACAAGATTTATACTTTATTCACACGCATGCTCGTTGGGTTTTCTCACTATTATTTTTATAAAAACGTTGCTGCTTCTCGCACATTTTCTGAAAAATTATTTGATGGGTAAAAAGCAAATATTTCGTTTTATTTTTCTTTGTAATGGAGGATATTGCTTAAAAGTGTACATCCTCCAAACCCTAGTTTATTATTTGTAAATTCACGGCCTTGTCCGTCGAGTCATGTCAAACCACATAGAGTTGGATAGCAAAGCCCCTGAGACCGGAGGCTTGCTAGCTCAATTGATGACCCACATCTGCTTGAAATTTGGCGGGAATTCTCTAACGGGCCCACGTTTTTATCAATAAATATAAGCGCTCGGCGTGAGTGAAGCTAAACCTATGGATTCAGTTAAATATTTTAAAACTTGCAGGTTATTTTTTCAGAATGAAGATTTCATATTCATATAAAACACTGTATATCTCCACATTATGGCAGATTCATGCTTTGAAATGTATATATTAGTTATGTAGCACGTGTAGTTTAATTAGTTTTGTGTCTTTTGAACAAAAATGTTGTTTTTTCTTTATGTTGACTGTCGGGGTTTTTTTTAACAAAAGAAAATATTGTTATTCATACAACAAGGTTTACGCATGCTCGTTGAGTTTTCCACTGTTACTGAAACAACAATTTTGTGTTTTCTTTATGTTGACTGTCGGGCCGCACTGTCATACTTTTGAATAATGATGTAAAACATTTGATTGAGAATAAATATTTTACCTCTTTCAGAATTGTCTTATTGAATGTTTTTTGTTAAATGTGACACAGGAAGGGGGGAGGGGGTGTGTACGGGTTGTTGATGGATTTTTAATGGGGAGGGGGAGAGAGTGGTGGCGGGGGGGGGGGGGGGGGTGAGTGTGGGGCGGGGGGGGGGGTGTGGGGCGGGGGGGGGGGTGGATACGATGGGGGGGGGGGGGGGGAACTGAGTGACAAAGTCAAGAAATTGCAGGGGGACATTTGAAACAACACCTTGAAGCTGGTATTTTTTGCCAGAATTGTTCAATAATTATGGCTGAACGTACAACCTATTGACCATAAGCACGCAAGTGAATTTCCACGATTTATAGTCCTACATAAAATAATGGAAGCTGAAATCTGGTTTCGGGGGTTATGGTTTCGGTATTCGGAAATTGCGGAGGCGAAGGGTGCACTTACTTAGTGTGGAAGCTATCTGGAACTAGACATGAAAATGATCGCCGGAGACGGCCGGATATAGCAACGAAATGGGTTGGTTTCGTGTTCAATTAGGCGTCAATTTCCGCATTCGAAAACGTGATTTTTTAAACAGTGCGTCTGACGAAGTTGGACATGCACAAAAAAGTGACCGCAGCCACATGTTACACCCTATAGGCTCACTTTCGGGGCGAATATCGCAAATTTAAAAATCGAATTTAAAAATTGGCACAGCGCCAAAACCGAACGTCTGACGAAGTTGGACATGCACAAAAAAGTGACCGCAGCCACATGTTACACCCTATAGGCTCACTTTCGGGGCGAATATCGCAAATTTAAAAATCGAATTTAAAAATAGGCACAGCGCCAAAACCGAACGTCTGACGAAGTTGGACATGCACAAAACAGTGACCGCAGCCACATGTTACACCTTATAGGCTCATTTTCGGGGCGAATATCGCAAATTTAAAAATCGAATTTAAAAATTGGCACAGCGCCAAAACCGAACGTCTGACGAAGTTGGACATGCACACAAAAGTGACCGCAGCCACATGTTACACCCTATAGGCTCACTTTCGGGGCCAATATCGCAAATTAAAAAAATCGAATATAAAAATTGGCACAGCGCCAAAACCGAACGTCTGACGAAGTTGGTCATGCACAAAAAAGTGACCTCAGCCACATGTTACATCCTATAGGCTCACTTTCGGGTCGAATATAGCAAATTTAAAAATCGAATTTAAAAATTGGCACAGCGCCAAAACCGAACGTCTGACGCAGTTGGTCATGCACAAAAAGGTGACCGCAGCCACATGTTACACCCTATAGGCTCACTTTCGGGTCGAATATAGCAAATTTAAAAATCGAATTTAAAAATTGGCACAGCGCCAAAACCGAACGTCTGACGCAGTTGGTCATGCACAAAAAAGTGACCGCAGCCACATGTTACACCCTATAGGCTCACTTTCGGGGCGAATATCGCAAATTTAAAAATCGAATTTAAAAATAGGCACAGCGCCAAAACCGAACGTCTGACGAAGTTGGACATGCACAAAACAGTGACCGCAGCCACATGTTACACCTTATAGGCTAATTTTCGGGGCAAATATCGCAAATTTAAAAATCGAATTTAAAAATTGGCACAGCGCCAAAACCGAACGTCTGACGAAGTTGGACATGCACACAAAAGTGACCGCAGCCACATGTTACACCCTATAGGCTCACTTTCGGGGCCAATATCGCAAATTTAAAAATCGAATTAGAAAATTGGCACAGCGCCAAAACCAAACGTCTGACAAAGTTGGACATGCACACAAAAGTGACCGCAGCCACATGTTACACCCTATAGGCTCACTTTCGGGGCCAATATCGCAAATTTAAAAATCGAATTAGAAAATTGGCACAGCGCCAAAACCAAACGTCTGACAAAGTTGGACATGCACAAAAAAGTGACCGCAGCGACATGTTACACCCTATAAGCTCTCTTTCGGGACGAATATCGCAAATTAAAAAATTGGAATTTAAAAATTGGCACAGCGCCAAAACCGAACGTCTGACGAAGTTGGACATGCACAAAAAAGTGACCGCAGCCACATGTTACACCCTATAGGCTCACGTTCGGGGCGAATATCGCAAATTTAAAAATCGAATTTAAAAATTGGCACAGCGCCAAAACCGAACGTCTGACGAAGTTGGACATGCACAAAAAAGTGACCGCAGCCACATGTTACACCCTATAGGCTCACTTTCGGGGCGAATATTGCAAATTTAAAAATCGAATTTAAAAATTGGCACAGCGCCAAAACCGAACGTCTGACGAAGTTGGACATGCACAAAACAGTGACCGCAGCCACATGTTACACCTTATAGGCTCATTTTCGGGGCGAATATCGCAAATTTAAAAATCGAATTTAAAAATTGGCACAGCGCCAAAACAGAACGTCTGACGAAGTTGGTCATGCACAAAAAAGTGACCTCAGCCACATGTTACATCCTATAGGCTCACTTTCGGGTCGAATATAGCAAATTTAAAAATCGAATTTAAAAATTGGCACAGCGCCAAAACCGAACGTCTGACGCAGTTGGTCATGCACAAAAAGGTGACCGCAGCCACATGTTACACCCTATAGGCTCACTTTCGGGTCGAATATCGCAAATTTAAAAATCGAATTTAAAAATTGGCACAGTGCCAAAACCGAACATCTGACAAAGTTGGGCATGCACAAAAAAGGGACCGCAGCCACATGTTACACCATATAGGCTCACTTTTGGGGCGAATATCGCAAATTAAATAAATCGAATTTAAAAATTGGCACAGTGCCAAAACCGAACATCTGACGAAGTTGGGCATGCACAAAAAAATGACCGCAGCCACATGTTACACCCTATAGGCTCACTTTCGGGGCGAATATCGCAAATTAAAAAAATCGAATATAAAAATTGGCACAGCGCCAAAACCGAACGTCTGACGAAGTTGGACATGCACAAAAAAGTGACCGCAGCCACATGTTACACCCTATAGGCTCACTTTCGGGTCGAATATAGCAAATTTAAAAATCGAATTTAAAAATTGGCACAGCGCCAAAACCGAACGTCTGACGCAGTTGGTCATGCACAAAAAGGTGACCGCAGCCACATGTTACACCCTATAGGCTCACTTTCGGGTCGAATATAGCAAATTTAAAAATCGAATTTAAAAATTGGCACAGCGCCAAAACCGAACGTCTGACGCAGTTGGTCATGCACAAAAAAGTGACCGCAGCCACATGTTACACCCTATAGGCTCACTTTCGGGGCGAATATCGCAAATTTAAAAATCGAATTTAAAAATAGGCACAGCGCCAAAACCGAACGTCTGACGAAGTTGGACATGCACAAAACAGTGACCGCAGCCACATGTTACACCTTATAGGCTAATTTTCGGGGCAAATATCGCAAATTTAAAAATCGAATTTAAAAATTGGCACAGCGCCAAAACCGAACGTCTGACGAAGTTGGACATGCACACAAAAGTGACCGCAGCCACATGTTACACCCTATAGGCTCACTTTCGGGGCCAATATCGCAAATTTAAAAATCGAATTAGAAAATTGGCACAGCGCCAAAACCAAACGTCTGACAAAGTTGGACATGCACAAAAAAGTGACCGCAGCCACATGTTACACCCTATAGGCTCACGTTCGGGGCGAATATCGCAAATTTAAAAATCGAATTTAAAAATTGGCACAGCGCCAAAACCGAACGTCTGACGAAGTTGGACATGCACAAAAAAGTGACCGCAGCCACATGTTACACCCTATAGGCTCACTTTCGGGGCGAATATTGCAAATTTAAAAATCGAATTTAAAAATTGGCACAGCGCCAAAACCGAACGTCTGACGAAGTTGGACATGCACAAAACAGTGACCGCAGCCACATGTTACACCTTATAGGCTCATTTTCGGGGCGAATATCGCAAATTTAAAAATCGAATTTAAAAATTGGCACAGCGCCAAAACAGAACGTCTGACGAAGTTGGTCATGCACAAAAAAGTGACCTCAGCCACATGTTACATCCTATAGGCTCACTTTCGGGTCGAATATAGCAAATTTAAAAATCGAATTTAAAAATTGGCACAGCGCCAAAACCGAACGTCTGACGCAGTTGGTCATGCACAAAAAGGTGACCGCAGCCACATGTTACACCCTATAGGCTCACTTTCGGGTCGAATATCGCAAATTTAAAAATCGAATTTAAAAATTGGCACAGTGCCAAAACCGAACATCTGACAAAGTTGGGCATGCACAAAAAAGGGACCGCAGCCACATGTTACACCATATAGGCTCACTTTTGGGGCGAATATCGCAAATTAAATAAATCGAATTTAAAAATTGGCACAGTGCCAAAACCGAACATCTGACGAAGTTGGGCATGCACAAAAAAATGACCGCAGCCACATGTTACACCCTATAGGCTCACTTTCGGGGCGAATATCGCAAATTAAAAAAATCGAATATAAAAATTGGCACAGCGCCAAAACCGAACGTCTGACGAAGTTGGTCATGCACAAAAAAGTGACCTCAGCCACATGTTACATCCTATAGGCTCACTTTCGGGTCGAATATAGCAAATTTAAAAATCGAATTTAAAAATTGGCACAGCGCCAAAACCGAACGTCTGACGCAGTTGGTCATGCACAAAAAGGTGACCGCAGCCACATGTTACACCCTATAGGCTCACTTTCGGGTCGAATATCGCAAATTTAAAAATCGAATTTAAAAATTGGCACAGTGCCAAAACCGAACGTCTGACGAAGTTGGGCATGCGCAAAAAAGTGACCGCAGCCACATGTTACACCCTATAGGCTCACTTTCGGGGCGAATATCGCAAATTTAAAAATCGAATTTAAAAATTGGCACAGCGCCAAAACCGAACGTCTGACGCAGTTGGTCATGCACAAAAAAGTGACCGCAGCCACATGTTACACCCTATAGGCTCACTTTCGGGGCGAATATCGCAAATTTAAAAATCGAATTTAAAAATAGGCACAGCGCCAAAACCGAACGTCTGACGAAGTTGGACATGCACAAAACAGTGACCGCAGCCACATGTTACACCTTATAGGCTAATTTTCGGGGCAAATATCGCAAATTTAAAAATCGAATTTAAAAATTGGCACAGCGCCAAAACCGAACGTCTGACGAAGTTGGACATGCACACAAAAGTGACCGCAGCCACATGTTACACCCTATAGGCTCACTTTCGGGGCCAATATCGCAAATTTAAAAATCGAATTAGAAAATTGGCACAGCGCCAAAACCAAACGTCTGACAAAGTTGGACATGCACACAAAAGTGACCGCAGCCACATGTTACACCCTATAGGCTCACTTTCGGGGCCAATATCGCAAATTTAAAAATCGAATTAGAAAATTGGCACAGCGCCAAAACCAAACGTCTGACAAAGTTGGACATGCACAAAAAAGTGACCGCAGCGACATGTTACACCCTATAAGCTCTCTTTCGGGACGAATATCGCAAATTAAAAAATTGGAATTTAAAAATTGGCACAGCGCCAAAACCGAACGTCTGACGAAGTTGGACATGCACAAAAAAGTGACCGCAGCCACATGTTACACCCTATAGGCTCACGTTCGGGGCGAATATCGCAAATTTAAAAATCGAATTTAAAAATTGGCACAGCGCCAAAACCGAACGTCTGACGAAGTTGGACATGCACAAAAAAGTGACCGCAGCCACATGTTACACCCTATAGGCTCACTTTCGGGGCGAATATTGCAAATTTAAAAATCGAATTTAAAAATTGGCACAGCGCCAAAACCGAACGTCTGACGAAGTTGGACATGCACAAAACAGTGACCGCAGCCACATGTTACACCTTATAGGCTCATTTTCGGGGCGAATATCGCAAATTTAAAAATCGAATTTAAAAATTGGCACAGCGCCAAAACAGAACGTCTGACGAAGTTGGTCATGCACAAAAAAGTGACCTCAGCCACATGTTACATCCTATAGGCTCACTTTCGGGTCGAATATAGCAAATTTAAAAATCGAATTTAAAAATTGGCACAGCGCCAAAACCGAACGTCTGACGCAGTTGGTCATGCACAAAAAGGTGACCGCAGCCACATGTTACACCCTATAGGCTCACTTTCGGGTCGAATATCGCAAATTTAAAAATCGAATTTAAAAATTGGCACAGTGCCAAAACCGAACATCTGACAAAGTTGGGCATGCACAAAAAAGGGACCGCAGCCACATGTTACACCATATAGGCTCACTTTTGGGGCGAATATCGCAAATTAAATAAATCGAATTTAAAAATTGGCACAGTGCCAAAACCGAACATCTGACGAAGTTGGGCATGCACAAAAAAATGACCGCAGCCACATGTTACACCCTATAGGCTCACTTTCGGGGCGAATATCGCAAATTAAAAAAATCGAATATAAAAATTGGCACAGCGCCAAAACCGAACGTCTGACGAAGTTGGTCATGCACAAAAAAGTGACCTCAGCCACATGTTACATCCTATAGGCTCACTTTCGGGTCGAATATAGCAAATTTAAAAATCGAATTTAAAAATTGGCACAGCGCCAAAACCGAACGTCTGACGCAGTTGGTCATGCACAAAAAGGTGACCGCAGCCACATGTTACACCCTATAGGCTCACTTTCGGGTCGAATATCGCAAATTTAAAAATCGAATTTAAAAATTGGCACAGTGCCAAAACCGAACGTCTGACGAAGTTGGGCATGCGCAAAAAAGTGACCGCAGCCACATGTTACACCCTATAGGCTCACTTTCGGGGCGAATATCGCAAATTTAAAAATCGAATTTAAAAATTGGCACAGTGCCAAAACCGAACATCTGACAAAGTTGGGCATGCACAAAAAAGGGACCGCAGCGACATGTTACACCCTATAAGCTCTCTTTCGGGACGAATATCGCAAATTTAAAAATTGGAATTTAAAAATTGGCACAGCGCCAAAACCGAACGTCTGACGAAGTTGGACATGCACAAAAAAGTGACCGCAGCCACATGTTACACCCTATAGGCTCACTTTCGGGGCGAATATCGCAAATTTAAAAATCTAATTTAAAAATTGGCACAGCGCAAAAACCGAACGTCTGACGAAGTTGGACATGCACAAAAAAGTGACCGCAGCCACATGTTACACCCTATAGGCTCACTTTCGGGGCGAATATTGCAAATTTAAAAATCGAATTTAAAAATAGGCACAGCGCCAAAACCGAACGTCTGACGAAGTTGGACATGCACAAAACAGTGACCGCAGCCACATGTTACATCCTATAGGCTCACTTTCGGGTCGAATATAGCAAATTTAAAAATCGAATTTAAAAATTGGCACAGCGCCAAAACCGAACGTCTGACGCAGTTGGTCATGCACAAAAAGGTGACCGCAGCCACATGTTACACCCTATAGGCTCACTTTCGGGTCGAATATCGCAAATTTAAAAATCGAATTTAAAAATTGGCACAGTGCCAAAACCGAACATCTGACAAGGTTGGGCATGCACAAAAAAGGGACCGCAGCCACATGTTACACCATATAGGCTCACTTTTGGGGCGAATATCGCAAATTAAATAAATCGAATTTAAAAATTGGCACAGTGCCAAAACCGAACATCTGACGAAGTTGGGCATGCACAAAAAAATGACCGCAGCCACATGTTACACCCTATAGGCTCACTTTCGGGGCGAATATCGCAAATTAAAAAAATCGAATATAAAAATTGGCACAGCGCCAAAACCGAACGTCTGACGAAGTTGGTCATGCACAAAAAAGTGACCTCAGCCACATGTTACATCCTATAGGCTCACTTTCGGGTCGAATATAGCAAATTTAAAAATCGAATTTAAAAATTGGCACAGCGCCAAAACCGAACGTCTGACGCAGTTGGTCATGCACAAAAAGGTGACCGCAGCCACATGTTACACCCTATAGGCTCACTTTCGGGTCGAATATAGCAAATTTAAAAATCGAATTTAAAAATTGGCACAGCGCCAAAACCGAACGTCTGACGCAGTTGGTCATGCACAAAAAAGTGACCGCAGCCACATGTTACACCCTATAGGCTCACTTTCGGGGCGAATATCGCAAATTTAAAAATCGAATTTAAAAATAGGCACAGCGCCAAAACCGAACGTCTGACGAAGTTGGACATGCACAAAACAGTGACCGCAGCCACATGTTACACCTTATAGGCTAATTTTCGGGGCAAATATCGCAAATTTAAAAATCGAATTTAAAAATTGGCACAGCGCCAAAACCGAACGTCTGACGAAGTTGGACATGCACACAAAAGTGACCGCAGCCACATGTTACACCCTATAGGCTCACTTTCGGGGCCAATATCGCAAATTTAAAAATCGAATTAGAAAATTGGCACAGCGCCAAAACCAAACGTCTGACAAAGTTGGACATGCACACAAAAGTGACCGCAGCCACATGTTACACCCTATAGGCTCACTTTCGGGGCCAATATCGCAAATTTAAAAATCGAATTAGAAAATTGGCACAGCGCCAAAACCAAACGTCTGACAAAGTTGGACATGCACAAAAAAGTGACCGCAGCGACATGTTACACCCTATAAGCTCTCTTTCGGGACGAATATCGCAAATTAAAAAATTGGAATTTAAAAATTGGCACAGCGCCAAAACCGAACGTCTGACGAAGTTGGACATGCACAAAAAAGTGACCGCAGCCACATGTTACACCCTATAGGCTCACGTTCGGGGCGAATATCGCAAATTTAAAAATCGAATTTAAAAATTGGCACAGCGCCAAAACCGAACGTCTGACGAAGTTGGACATGCACAAAAAAGTGACCGCAGCCACATGTTACACCCTATAGGCTCACTTTCGGGGCGAATATTGCAAATTTAAAAATCGAATTTAAAAATTGGCACAGCGCCAAAACCGAACGTCTGACGAAGTTGGACATGCACAAAACAGTGACCGCAGCCACATGTTACACCTTATAGGCTCATTTTCGGGGCGAATATCGCAAATTTAAAAATCGAATTTAAAAATTGGCACAGCGCCAAAACAGAACGTCTGACGAAGTTGGTCATGCACAAAAAAGTGACCTCAGCCACATGTTACATCCTATAGGCTCACTTTCGGGTCGAATATAGCAAATTTAAAAATCGAATTTAAAAATTGGCACAGCGCCAAAACCGAACGTCTGACGCAGTTGGTCATGCACAAAAAGGTGACCGCAGCCACATGTTACACCCTATAGGCTCACTTTCGGGTCGAATATCGCAAATTTAAAAATCGAATTTAAAAATTGGCACAGTGCCAAAACCGAACATCTGACAAAGTTGGGCATGCACAAAAAAGGGACCGCAGCCACATGTTACACCATATAGGCTCACTTTTGGGGCGAATATCGCAAATTAAATAAATCGAATTTAAAAATTGGCACAGTGCCAAAACCGAACATCTGACGAAGTTGGGCATGCACAAAAAAATGACCGCAGCCACATGTTACACCCTATAGGCTCACTTTCGGGGCGAATATCGCAAATTAAAAAAATCGAATATAAAAATTGGCACAGCGCCAAAACCGAACGTCTGACGAAGTTGGACATGCACAAAAAAGTGACCGCAGCCACATGTTACACCCTATAGGCTCACTTTCGGGGCCAATATCGCAAATTTAAAAATCGAATTAGAAAATTGGCACAGCGCCAAAACCAAACGTCTGACAAAGTTGGACATGCACAAAAAAGTGACCGCAGCGACATGTTACACCCTATAAGCTCTCTTTCGGGACGAATATCGCAAATTAAAAAATTGGAATTTAAAAATTGGCACAGCGCCAAAACCGAACGTCTGACGAAGTTGGACATGCACAAAAAAGTGACCGCAGCCACATGTTACACCCTATAGGCTCACGTTCGGGGCGAATATCGCAAATTTAAAAATCGAATTTAAAAATTGGCACAGCGCCAAAACCGAACGTCTGACGAAGTTGGACATGCACAAAAAAGTGACCGCAGCCACATGTTACACCCTATAGGCTCACTTTCGGGGCGAATATTGCAAATTTAAAAATCGAATTTAAAAATTGGCACAGCGCCAAAACCGAACGTCTGACGAAGTTGGACATGCACAAAACAGTGACCGCAGCCACATGTTACACCTTATAGGCTCATTTTCGGGGCGAATATCGCAAATTTAAAAATCGAATTTAAAAATTGGCACAGCGCCAAAACAGAACGTCTGACGAAGTTGGTCATGCACAAAAAAGTGACCTCAGCCACATGTTACATCCTATAGGCTCACTTTCGGGTCGAATATAGCAAATTTAAAAATCGAATTTAAAAATTGGCACAGCGCCAAAACCGAACGTCTGACGCAGTTGGTCATGCACAAAAAGGTGACCGCAGCCACATGTTACACCCTATAGGCTCACTTTCGGGTCGAATATCGCAAATTTAAAAATCGAATTTAAAAATTGGCACAGTGCCAAAACCGAACATCTGACAAAGTTGGGCATGCACAAAAAAGGGACCGCAGCCACATGTTACACCATATAGGCTCACTTTTGGGGCGAATATCGCAAATTAAATAAATCGAATTTAAAAATTGGCACAGTGCCAAAACCGAACATCTGACGAAGTTGGGCATGCACAAAAAAATGACCGCAGCCACATGTTACACCCTATAGGCTCACTTTCGGGGCGAATATCGCAAATTAAAAAAATCGAATATAAAAATTGGCACAGCGCCAAAACCGAACGTCTGACGAAGTTGGACATGCACAAAAAAGTGACCGCAGCCACATGTTACACCCTATAGGCTCACTTTCGGGTCGAATATAGCAAATTTAAAAATCGAATTTAAAAATTGGCACAGCGCCAAAACCGAACGTCTGACGCAGTTGGTCATGCACAAAAAGGTGACCGCAGCCACATGTTACACCCTATAGGCTCACTTTCGGGTCGAATATAGCAAATTTAAAAATCGAATTTAAAAATTGGCACAGCGCCAAAACCGAACGTCTGACGCAGTTGGTCATGCACAAAAAGGTGACCGCAGCCACATGTTACACCCTATAGGCTCACTTTCGGGTCGAATATAGCAAATTTAAAAATCGAATTTAAAAATTGGCACAGCGCCAAAACCGAACGTCTGACGCAGTTGGTCATGCACAAAAAAGTGACCGCAGCCACATGTTACACCCTATAGGCTCACTTTCGGGGCGAATATCGCAAATTTAAAAATCGAATTTAAAAATAGGCACAGCGCCAAAACCGAACGTCTGACGAAGTTGGACATGCACAAAACAGTGACCGCAGCCACATGTTACACCTTATAGGCTAATTTTCGGGGCAAATATCGCAAATTTAAAAATCGAATTTAAAAATTGGCACAGCGCCAAAACCGAACGTCTGACGAAGTTGGACATGCACACAAAAGTGACCGCAGCCACATGTTACACCCTATAGGCTCACTTTCGGGGCCAATATCGCAAATTTAAAAATCGAATTAGAAAATTGGCACAGCGCCAAAACCAAACGTCTGACAAAGTTGGACATGCACAAAAAAGTGACCGCAGCCACATGTTACACCCTATAGGCTCACGTTCGGGGCGAATATCGCAAATTTAAAAATCGAATTTAAAAATTGGCACAGCGCCAAAACCGAACGTCTGACGAAGTTGGACATGCACAAAAAAGTGACCGCAGCCACATGTTACACCCTATAGGCTCACTTTCGGGGCGAATATTGCAAATTTAAAAATCGAATTTAAAAATTGGCACAGCGCCAAAACCGAACGTCTGACGAAGTTGGACATGCACAAAACAGTGACCGCAGCCACATGTTACACCTTATAGGCTCATTTTCGGGGCGAATATCGCAAATTTAAAAATCGAATTTAAAAATTGGCACAGCGCCAAAACAGAACGTCTGACGAAGTTGGTCATGCACAAAAAAGTGACCTCAGCCACATGTTACATCCTATAGGCTCACTTTCGGGTCGAATATAGCAAATTTAAAAATCGAATTTAAAAATTGGCACAGCGCCAAAACCGAACGTCTGACGCAGTTGGTCATGCACAAAAAGGTGACCGCAGCCACATGTTACACCCTATAGGCTCACTTTCGGGTCGAATATCGCAAATTTAAAAATCGAATTTAAAAATTGGCACAGTGCCAAAACCGAACATCTGACAAAGTTGGGCATGCACAAAAAAGGGACCGCAGCCACATGTTACACCATATAGGCTCACTTTTGGGGCGAATATCGCAAATTAAATAAATCGAATTTAAAAATTGGCACAGTGCCAAAACCGAACATCTGACGAAGTTGGGCATGCACAAAAAAATGACCGCAGCCACATGTTACACCCTATAGGCTCACTTTCGGGGCGAATATCGCAAATTAAAAAAATCGAATATAAAAATTGGCACAGCGCCAAAACCGAACGTCTGACGAAGTTGGTCATGCACAAAAAAGTGACCTCAGCCACATGTTACATCCTATAGGCTCACTTTCGGGTCGAATATAGCAAATTTAAAAATCGAATTTAAAAATTGGCACAGCGCCAAAACCGAACGTCTGACGCAGTTGGTCATGCACAAAAAGGTGACCGCAGCCACATGTTACACCCTATAGGCTCACTTTCGGGTCGAATATCGCAAATTTAAAAATCGAATTTAAAAATTGGCACAGTGCCAAAACCGAACGTCTGACGAAGTTGGGCATGCGCAAAAAAGTGACCGCAGCCACATGTTACACCCTATAGGCTCACTTTCGGGGCGAATATCGCAAATTTAAAAATCGAATTTAAAAATTGGCACAGCGCCAAAACCGAACGTCTGACGCAGTTGGTCATGCACAAAAAAGTGACCGCAGCCACATGTTACACCCTATAGGCTCACTTTCGGGGCGAATATCGCAAATTTAAAAATCGAATTTAAAAATAGGCACAGCGCCAAAACCGAACGTCTGACGAAGTTGGACATGCACAAAACAGTGACCGCAGCCACATGTTACACCTTATAGGCTAATTTTCGGGGCAAATATCGCAAATTTAAAAATCGAATTTAAAAATTGGCACAGCGCCAAAACCGAACGTCTGACGAAGTTGGACATGCACACAAAAGTGACCGCAGCCACATGTTACACCCTATAGGCTCACTTTCGGGGCCAATATCGCAAATTTAAAAATCGAATTAGAAAATTGGCACAGCGCCAAAACCAAACGTCTGACAAAGTTGGACATGCACACAAAAGTGACCGCAGCCACATGTTACACCCTATAGGCTCACTTTCGGGGCCAATATCGCAAATTTAAAAATCGAATTAGAAAATTGGCACAGCGCCAAAACCAAACGTCTGACAAAGTTGGACATGCACAAAAAAGTGACCGCAGCGACATGTTACACCCTATAAGCTCTCTTTCGGGACGAATATCGCAAATTAAAAAATTGGAATTTAAAAATTGGCACAGCGCCAAAACCGAACGTCTGACGAAGTTGGACATGCACAAAAAAGTGACCGCAGCCACATGTTACACCCTATAGGCTCACGTTCGGGGCGAATATCGCAAATTTAAAAATCGAATTTAAAAATTGGCACAGCGCCAAAACCGAACGTCTGACGAAGTTGGACATGCACAAAAAAGTGACCGCAGCCACATGTTACACCCTATAGGCTCACTTTCGGGGCGAATATTGCAAATTTAAAAATCGAATTTAAAAATTGGCACAGCGCCAAAACCGAACGTCTGACGAAGTTGGACATGCACAAAACAGTGACCGCAGCCACATGTTACACCTTATAGGCTCATTTTCGGGGCGAATATCGCAAATTTAAAAATCGAATTTAAAAATTGGCACAGCGCCAAAACAGAACGTCTGACGAAGTTGGTCATGCACAAAAAAGTGACCTCAGCCACATGTTACATCCTATAGGCTCACTTTCGGGTCGAATATAGCAAATTTAAAAATCGAATTTAAAAATTGGCACAGCGCCAAAACCGAACGTCTGACGCAGTTGGTCATGCACAAAAAGGTGACCGCAGCCACATGTTACACCCTATAGGCTCACTTTCGGGTCGAATATCGCAAATTTAAAAATCGAATTTAAAAATTGGCACAGTGCCAAAACCGAACATCTGACAAAGTTGGGCATGCACAAAAAAGGGACCGCAGCCACATGTTACACCATATAGGCTCACTTTTGGGGCGAATATCGCAAATTAAATAAATCGAATTTAAAAATTGGCACAGTGCCAAAACCGAACATCTGACGAAGTTGGGCATGCACAAAAAAATGACCGCAGCCACATGTTACACCCTATAGGCTCACTTTCGGGGCGAATATCGCAAATTAAAAAAATCGAATATAAAAATTGGCACAGCGCCAAAACCGAACGTCTGACGAAGTTGGTCATGCACAAAAAAGTGACCTCAGCCACATGTTACATCCTATAGGCTCACTTTCGGGTCGAATATAGCAAATTTAAAAATCGAATTTAAAAATTGGCACAGCGCCAAAACCGAACGTCTGACGCAGTTGGTCATGCACAAAAAGGTGACCGCAGCCACATGTTACACCCTATAGGCTCACTTTCGGGTCGAATATCGCAAATTTAAAAATCGAATTTAAAAATTGGCACAGTGCCAAAACCGAACGTCTGACGAAGTTGGGCATGCGCAAAAAAGTGACCGCAGCCACATGTTACACCCTATAGGCTCACTTTCGGGGCGAATATCGCAAATTTAAAAATCGAATTTAAAAATTGGCACAGTGCCAAAACCGAACATCTGACAAAGTTGGGCATGCACAAAAAAGGGACCGCAGCCACATGTTACACCATATAGGCTCACTTTTGGGGCGAATATCGCAAATTAAATAAATCGAATTTAAAAATTGGCACAGTGCCAAAACCGAACATCTGACGAAGTTGGGCATGCACAAAAAAATGACCGCAGCCACATGTTACACCCTATAGGCTCACTTTCGGGGCGAATATCGCAAATTTAAAAATCGAATTTAAAAATTGGCACAGTGCCAAAACCGAACATCTGACGAAGTTGGGCATGCACAAAAAAGTGACCGCAGCCACATGTTACACCATATAGGCTCACTTTCGGGGCAAATATCGCAAATTAAAAAATCGAATTTAAAAATTGGCACAGCGCCAAAACCGAACGTCTGACGCAGTTGGTCATGCACAAAAAGGTGACCGCAGCCACATGTTACACCCTATAGGCTCACTTTCGGGTCGAATATCGCAAATTTAAAAATCGAATTTAAAAATTGGCACAGTGCCAAAACCGAACATCTGACAAAGTTGGGCATGCACAAAAAAGGGACCGCAGCCACATGTTACACCATATAGGCTCACTTTTGGGGCGAATATCGCAAATTAAATAAATCGAATTTAAAAATTGGCACAGTGCCAAAACCGAACATCTGACGAAGTTGGGCATGCACAAAAAAATGACCGCAGCCACATGTTACACCCTATAGGCTCACTTTCGGGGCGAATATCGCAAATTAAAAAAATCGAATATAAAAATTGGCACAGCGCCAAAACCGAACGTCTGACGAAGTTGGTCATGCACAAAAAAGTGACCTCAGCCACATGTTACATCCTATAGGCTCACTTTCGGGTCGAATATAGCAAATTTAAAAATCGAATTTAAAAATTGGCACAGCGCCAAAACCGAACGTCTGACGCAGTTGGTCATGCACAAAAAGGTGACCGCAGCCACATGTTACACCCTATAGGCTCACTTTCGGGTCGAATATCGCAAATTTAAAAATCGAATTTAAAAATTGGCACAGTGCCAAAACCGAACGTCTGACGAAGTTGGGCATGCGCAAAAAAGTGACCGCAGCCACATGTTACACCCTATAGGCTCACTTTCGGGGCGAATATCGCAAATTTAAAAATCGAATTTAAAAATTGGCACAGTGCCAAAACCGAACATCTGACAAAGTTGGGCATGCACAAAAAAGGGACCGCAGCCACATGTTACACCATATAGGCTCACTTTTGGGGCGAATATCGCAAATTAAATAAATCGAATTTAAAAATTGGCACAGTGCCAAAACCGAACATCTGACGAAGTTGGGCATGCACAAAAAAATGACCGCAGCCACATGTTACACCCTATAGGCTCACTTTCGGGGCGAATATCGCAAATTTAAAAATCGAATTTAAAAATTGGCACAGTGCCAAAACCGAACATCTGACGAAGTTGGGCATGCACAAAAAAGTGACCGCAGCCACATGTTACACCATATAGGCTCACTTTCGGGGCAAATATCGCAAATTAAAAAATCGAATTTAAAAATTGGCACAGCGCCAAAACCGAACGTCTGACGCAGTTGGTCATGCACAAAAAGGTGACCGCAGCCACATGTTACACCCTATAGGCTCACTTTCGGGTCGAATATCGCAAATTTAAAAATCGAATTTAAAAATTGGCACAGTGCCAAAACCGAACATCTGACAAAGTTGGGCATGCACAAAAAAGGGACCGCAGCCACATGTTACACCATATAGGCTCACTTTTGGGGCGAATATCGCAAATTAAATAAATCGAATTTAAAAATTGGCACAGTGCCAAAACCGAACATCTGACGAAGTTGGGCATGCACAAAAAAATGACCGCAGCCACATGTTACACCCTATAGGCTCACTTTCGGGGCGAATATCGCAAATTAAAAAAATCGAATATAAAAATTGGCACAGCGCCAAAACCGAACGTCTGACGAAGTTGGTCATGCACAAAAAAGTGACCTCAGCCACATGTTACATCCTATAGGCTCACTTTCGGGTCGAATATAGCAAATTTAAAAATCGAATTTAAAAATTGGCACAGCGCCAAAACCGAACGTCTGACGCAGTTGGTCATGCACAAAAAGGTGACCGCAGCCACATGTTACACCCTATAGGCTCACTTTCGGGTCAAATATCGCAAATTTAAAAATCGAATTTAAAAATTGGCACAGTGCCAAAACCGAACGTCTGACGAAGTTGGGCATGCGCAAAAAAGTGACCGCAGCCACATGTTACACCCTATAGGCTCACTTTCGGGGCGAATAGCGCAAATTTAAAAATCGAATTTAAAAATTGGCACAGCGCCAAAACCGAACGTCTGACGAAGTTGGTCATGCACAAAAAAGTGACCGCAGCCACATGTTTCACCCTATAGGCTCATTTTCGGGGCGAATATCGCAACTTTAAAAATCAAATTAAAAATTGGCACAGCGCCAAAACCGAACGTCTGACGAAGTTGGTCATGCACAAAAAAGTGACCGCAGCCACATGTTTCACCCTATAGGCTCATTTTCGGGGCGAATATCGCAACTTTAAAAATCAAATTAAAAATTGGCACAGCGCCAAAACCGAACGTCTGACGAAGTTGGTCATGCACAAAAAAGTGACCGCAGCCACATGTTACACCCTATAGGCTCACTTTCGGGGCGAATATCGCAACTTTAAAAATCGAATTAAAAATTGGCACAGCGCCAAAACCGAACGTCTGACGAAGTTGGTCATGCACAAAAAAGTGACCGCAGCCACATGTTACACCCTATAAGCTCACTTTCGGGGCGAATATCGCAACTTTAAAAATCGAATTAAAAAATTGGCACAGCGCCAAAACCGAACGTCTGACGAAGTTGGTCATGCACAAAAAAGTGACCGCAGCCACATGTTACACCCTATAGGCTCACTTTCGGGGCGAATATCGCAAATTTAAAAATCGAATTTAAAAATTGGCACAGCGCCAAAACCGAACGTCTGACGAAGTTGGTCATGCACAAAAAAGTGACCGCAGCCACATGTTACACCCTATAGGCTCACTTTTGGGGCGAATATCGCAAATTTAAAAATCGAATTTAAAAATTGGCACAGCGCCAAAACCGAACGTCTGACGAAGTTGGGCATGCGCAAAAAAGTGACCGCAGCCACATGTTACACCCTATAGGCTCACTTTCGGGGCGAATATCGCAAATTTAAAAATCGAATTTAAAAATTGGCACAGCGCCAAAACCGAACGTCTGACGAAGTTGGGCATGCACAAAAAAGGGACCGCAGCCACATGTTACACCATATAGGCTCACTTTTGGGGCGAATATCGCAAATTAAATAAATCGTATTTAAAAATTGGCACAGTGCCAAAACCGAACATCTGACGAAGTTGGGCATGCACAAAAAAATGACCGCAGCCACATGTTACACCCTATAGGCTCACTTTCGGGGCGAATATAGCAAATTAAAAAAATCGAATATAAAAATTGGCACAGCGCCAAAACCGAACGTCTGACGAAGTTGGGCATGCACAAAAAAGTGACCGCAGCCACATGTTACACCATATAGGCTCACTTTCGGGGCAAATATCGCAAATTAAAAAATCGAATTTAAAAATTGGCACAGCGCCAAAACCGAACGTCTGACGAAGTTGGTCATGCGCAAAAAAGTGACCGCAGCCACATGTTACACCCTATAGGTTCACTTTCGGGGCGAATATCGCAAATTTAAAAATCGAATTTAAAAATTGGCACAGCGCCAAAACCGAACGTCTGACGAAGTTGGTCATGCACAAAAAAGTGACCGCAGCCACATGTTACACCCTATAGGCTCACTTTCGGGCAAATATCGCAAATTAAAAAATCGAAATTAAAAATTGGCACAGCGCCAAAACCGAACGTCTGACGAAGTTGGTCATGCACAAAAAAGTGACCGCAGCCACATGTTTCACCCTATAGGCTCATTTTCGGGGCGAATATCGCAACTTTAAAAATCAAATTAAAAATTGGCACAGCGCCAAAACCGAACGTCTGACGAAGTTGGTCATGCACAAAAAAGTGACCGCAGCCACATGTTACACCCTATAGGCTCACTTTCGGGGCGAATATCGCAACTTTAAAAATCGAATTAAAAATTGGCACAGCGCCAAAACCGAACGTCTGACGAAGTTGGTCATGCACAAAAAAGTGACCGCAGCCACATGTTACACCCTATAAGCTCACTTTCGGGGCGAATATCGCAACTTTAAAAATCGAATTAAAAAATTGGCACAGCGCCAAAACCGAACGTCTGACGAAGTTGGTCATGCACAAAAAAGTGACCGCAGCCACATGTTACACCCTATAGGCTCACTTTCGGGGCGAATATCGCAAATTTAAAAATCGAATTTAAAAATTGGCACAGCGCCAAAACCGAACGTCTGACGAAGTTGGTCATGCACAAAAAAGTGACCGCAGCCACATGTTACACCCTATAGGCTCACTTTTGGGGCGAATATCGCAAATTTAAAAATCGAATTTAAAAATTGGCACAGCGCCAAAACCGAACGTCTGACGAAGTTGGGCATGCGCAAAAAAGTGACCGCAGCCACATGTTACACCCTATAGGCTCACTTTCGGGGCGAATATCGCAAATTTAAAAATCGAATTTAAAAATTGGCACAGCGCCAAAACCGAACGTCTGACGAAGTTGGGCATGCACAAAAAAGGGACCGCAGCCACATGTTACACCATATAGGCTCTCTTTTGGGGCGAATATCGCAAATTAAATAAATCGTATTTAAAAATTGGCACAGTGCCAAAACCGAACATCTGACGAAGTTGGGCATGCACAAAAAAATGACCGCAGCCACATGTTACACCCTATAGGCTCACTTTCGGGGCGAATATAGCAAATTAAAAAAATCGAATATAAAAATTGGCACAGCGCCAAAACCGAACGTCTGACGAAGTTGGGCATGCACAAAAAAGTGACCGCAGCCACATGTTACACCATATAGGCTCACTTTCGGGGCAAATATCGCAAATTAAAAAATCGAATTTAAAAATTGGCACAGCGCCAAAACCGAACGTCTGACGAAGTTGGTCATGCACAAAAAAGTGACCGCAGCCACATGTTACACCCTATAGGTTCACTTTCGGGGCGAATATCGCAAATTTAAAAATCGAATTTAAAAATTGGCACAGCGCCAAAACCGAACGTCTGACGAAGTTGGTCATGCACAAAAAAGTGACCGCAGCCACATGTTACACCCTATAGGCTCACTTTCGGGCAAATATCGCAAATTAAAAAATCGAAATTAAAAATTGGCACAGCGCCAAAACCGAACGTCTGACGAAGTTAGTCATGCACAAAAAAGTGACCGCAGCCACATGTTACATCCTATAGGTTCACTTTCGGGTCGAATATAGCAAATTTAAAAATCGAATTTAAAAATTGGCACAGCGCCGAAACCGAACGTCTGACGAAGTTGGTCATGCACAAAAAAGTGACCGCAGCCACATGTTACACCCTATAGGTTAACTTTCGGGGCGAATATCGCAAATACAAAAATCGAATTTAATAATTGGCACAGCGCCAAAACCGAACGTCTGACAAAGTTGGTCATGCACAAAAAAGTGACCGCAGCCACATGTTACACCCTATAGGCTCACTTTCGGGGCAAATATCGCAAATTAAAAAATCGAATTTAAAAATTGGCACAGCGCCGAAACCGAACGTTTGACGAAGTTGGTCATGCACAAAAAAGTGACCTCAGCCACATGTTACATCCTATAGGCTCACTTTCGGGTCGAATATAGCAAATTTAAAAATCGAATTTAAAAATTGGCACAGCGCCAAAATCGAACGTCTGACGCAGTTGGTCATGCACAAAAAAGTGACCGCGGCCACATGTTACACCCTATAGGTTCACTTTCGGGGCGAATATCGCAAATTTAAAAATCGAATTTAAAAATTGGCACAGCGCCAAAACCGAACGTCTGACGAAGTTGGTCATGCACAAAAAAGTGACCGCGGCCACATGTTACACCCTATAGGTTCACTTTCGGGGCGAATATCGCAAATTTAAAAATCGAATTTAAAAATTGGCACAGCGCCAAAACCGAACGTCTGACGAAGTTGGTCATGCACAAAAAAGTGACCGCAGCCACATGGTACATCCTATAGGCTCACTTTCGGAACTAATATAGCAAATTTAAAAATCGAATTTAAAAATTGGCACAGCGCCAAAACCGAACGTCTGACGCAGTTGGTCATGCACAAAAAGGTGACCGCAGCCACATGTTACACCCTATAAACTCACTTTCGGGTCGAATATCGCAAATTTAAAAATCGAATTTAAACATTGGCACAGTGCCAAAACCGAACATCTGACAAAGTTGGGCATGCACAAAAAAGTGACCGCAGCCACATGTTACACCCTATAGGCTCACGTTCGGGGCGAATATCGCAAATTAAATAAATCGAATTTAAAAATTGGCACAGCGCCAAAACCGAACGTCTGACGAAGTTGGACATGCACAAAAAAGTGACCGCAGCCACATGTTACACCCTATAGGCTCACTTTCGGGGCGAATATTGCAAATTTAAAAATCGAATTTAAAAATTGGCACAGCGCCAAAACCGAACGTCTGACGAAGTTGGACATGCACAAAACAGTGACCGCAGCCACATGTTACACCTTATAGGCTCATTTTCGGGGCGAATATCGCAAATTTAAAAATCGAATTTAAAAATTGGCACAGCGCCAAAACAGAACGTCTGACGAAGTTGGTCATGCACAAAAAAGTGACCTCAGCCACATGTTACATCCTATAGGCTCACTTTCGGGTCGAATATAGCAAATTTAAAAATCGAATTTAAAAATTGGCACAGCGCCAAAACCGAACGTCTGACGCAGTTGGTCATGCACAAAAAGGTGACCGCAGCCACATGTTACACCCTATAGGCTCACTTTCGGGTCGAATATCGCAAATTTAAAAATCGAATTTAAAAATTGGCACAGTGCCAAAACCGAACATCTGACAAAGTTGGGCATGCACAAAAAAGGGACCGCAGCCACATGTTACACCATATAGGCTCACTTTTGGGGCGAATATCGCAAATTAAATAAATCGAATTTAAAAATTGGCACAGTGCCAAAACCGAACATCTGACGAAGTTGGGCATGCACAAAAAAATGACCGCAGCCACATGTTACACCCTATAGGCTCACTTTCGGGGCGAATATCGCAAATTAAAAAAATCGAATATAAAAATTGGCACAGCGCCAAAACCGAACGTCTGACGAAGTTGGTCATGCACAAAAAAGTGACCTCAGCCACATGTTACATCCTATAGGCTCACTTTCGGGTCGAATATAGCAAATTTAAAAATCGAATTTAAAAATTGGCACAGCGCCAAAACCGAACGTCTGACGCAGTTGGTCATGCACAAAAAGGTGACCGCAGCCACATGTTACACCCTATAGGCTCACTTTCGGGTCGAATATCGCAAATTTAAAAATCGAATTTAAAAATTGGCACAGTGCCAAAACCGAACGTCTGACGAAGTTGGGCATGCGCAAAAAAGTGACCGCAGCCACATGTTACACCCTATAGGCTCACTTTCGGGGCGAATATCGCAAATTTAAAAATCGAATTTAAAAATTGGCACAGTGCCAAAACCGAACATCTGACAAAGTTGGGCATGCACAAAAAAGGGACCGCAGCCACATGTTACACCATATAGGCTCACTTTTGGGGCGAATATCGCAAATTAAATAAATCGAATTTAAAAATTGGCACAGTGCCAAAACCGAACATCTGACGAAGTTGGGCATGCACAAAAAAATGACCGCAGCCACATGTTACACCCTATAGGCTCACTTTCGGGGCGAATATCGCAAATTTAAAAATCGAATTTAAAAATTGGCACAGTGCCAAAACCGAACATCTGACGAAGTTGGGCATGCACAAAAAAGTGACCGCAGCCACATGTTACACCATATAGGCTCACTTTCGGGGCAAATATCGCAAATTAAAAAATCGAATTTAAAAATTGGCACAGCGCCAAAACCGAACGTCTGACGCAGTTGGTCATGCACAAAAAGGTGACCGCAGCCACATGTTACACCCTATAGGCTCACTTTCGGGTCGAATATCGCAAATTTAAAAATCGAATTTAAAAATTGGCACAGTGCCAAAACCGAACATCTGACAAAGTTGGGCATGCACAAAAAAGGGACCGCAGCCACATGTTACACCATATAGGCTCACTTTTGGGGCGAATATCGCAAATTAAATAAATCGAATTTAAAAATTGGCACAGTGCCAAAACCGAACATCTGACGAAGTTGGGCATGCACAAAAAAATGACCGCAGCCACATGTTACACCCTATAGGCTCACTTTCGGGGCGAATATCGCAAATTAAAAAAATCGAATATAAAAATTGGCACAGCGCCAAAACCGAACGTCTGACGAAGTTGGTCATGCACAAAAAAAGTGACCTCAGCCACATGTTACATCCTATAGGCTCACTTTCGGGTCGAATATAGCAAATTTAAAAATCGAATTTAAAAATTGGCACAGCGCCAAAACCGAACGTCTGACGCAGTTGGTCATGCACAAAAAGGTGACCGCAGCCACATGTTACACCCTATAGGCTCACTTTCGGGTCAAATATCGCAAATTTAAAAATCGAATTTAAAAATTGGCACAGTGCCAAAACCGAACGTCTGACGAAGTTGGGCATGCGCAAAAAAGTGACCGCAGCCACATGTTACACCCTATAGGCTCACTTTCGGGGCGAATAGCGCAAATTTAAAAATCGAATTTAAAAATTGGCACAGCGCCAAAACCGAACGTCTGACGAAGTTGGTCATGCACAAAAAAGTGACCGCAGCCACATGTTTCACCCTATAGGCTCATTTTCGGGGCGAATATCGCAACTTTAAAAATCAAATTAAAAATTGGCACAGCGCCAAAACCGAACGTCTGACGAAGTTGGTCATGCACAAAAAAGTGACCGCAGCCACATGTTTCACCCTATAGGCTCATTTTCGGGGCGAATATCGCAACTTTAAAAATCAAATTAAAAATTGGCACAGCGCCAAAACCGAACGTCTGACGAAGTTGGTCATGCACAAAAAAGTGACCGCAGCCACATGTTACACCCTATAGGCTCACTTTCGGGGCGAATATCGCAACTTTAAAAATCGAATTAAAAATTGGCACAGCGCCAAAACCGAACGTCTGACGAAGTTGGTCATGCACAAAAAAGTGACCGCAGCCACATGTTACACCCTATAAGCTCACTTTCGGGGCGAATATCGCAACTTTAAAAATCGAATTAAAAAATTGGCACAGCGCCAAAACCGAACGTCTGACGAAGTTGGTCATGCACAAAAAAGTGACCGCAGCCACATGTTACACCCTATAGGCTCACTTTCGGGGCGAATATCGCAAATTTAAAAATCGAATTTAAAAATTGGCACAGCGCCAAAACCGAACGTCTGACGAAGTTGGTCATGCACAAAAAAGTGACCGCAGCCACATGTTACACCCTATAGGCTCACTTTTGGGGCGAATATCGCAAATTTAAAAATCGAATTTAAAAATTGGCACAGCGCCAAAACCGAACGTCTGACGAAGTTGGGCATGCGCAAAAAAGTGACCGCAGCCACATGTTACACCCTATAGGCTCACTTTCGGGGCGAATATCGCAAATTTAAAAATCGAATTTAAAAATTGGCACAGCGCCAAAACCGAACGTCTGACGAAGTTGGGCATGCACAAAAAAGGGACCGCAGCCACATGTTACACCATATAGGCTCACTTTTGGGGCGAATATCGCAAATTAAATAAATCGTATTTAAAAATTGGCACAGTGCCAAAACCGAACATCTGACGAAGTTGGGCATGCACAAAAAAATGACCGCAGCCACATGTTACACCCTATAGGCTCACTTTCGGGGCGAATATAGCAAATTAAAAAAATCGAATATAAAAATTGGCACAGCGCCAAAACCGAACGTCTGACGAAGTTGGGCATGCACAAAAAAGTGACCGCAGCCACATGTTACACCATATAGGCTCACTTTCGGGGCAAATATCGCAAATTAAAAAATCGAATTTAAAAATTGGCACAGCGCCAAAACCGAACGTCTGACGAAGTTGGTCATGCGCAAAAAAGTGACCGCAGCCACATGTTACACCCTATAGGTTCACTTTCGGGGCGAATATCGCAAATTTAAAAATCGAATTTAAAAATTGGCACAGCGCCAAAACCGAACGTCTGACGAAGTTGGTCATGCACAAAAAAGTGACCGCAGCCACATGTTACACCCTATAGGCTCACTTTCGGGCAAATATCGCAAATTAAAAAATCGAAATTAAAAATTGGCACAGCGCCAAAACCGAACGTCTGACGAAGTTGGTCATGCACAAAAAAGTGACCGCAGCCACATGTTTCACCCTATAGGCTCATTTTCGGGGCGAATATCGCAACTTTAAAAATCAAATTAAAAATTGGCACAGCGCCAAAACCGAACGTCTGACGAAGTTGGTCATGCACAAAAAAGTGACCGCAGCCACATGTTACACCCTATAGGCTCACTTTCGGGGCGAATATCGCAACTTTAAAAATCGAATTAAAAATTGGCACAGCGCCAAAACCGAACGTCTGACGAAGTTGGTCATGCACAAAAAAGTGACCGCAGCCACATGTTACACCCTATAAGCTCACTTTCGGGGCGAATATCGCAACTTTAAAAATCGAATTAAAAAATTGGCACAGCGCCAAAACCGAACGTCTGACGAAGTTGGTCATGCACAAAAAAGTGACCGCAGCCACATGTTACACCCTATAGGCTCACTTTCGGGGCGAATATCGCAAATTTAAAAATCGAATTTAAAAATTGGCACAGCGCCAAAACCGAACGTCTGACGAAGTTGGTCATGCACAAAAAAGTGACCGCAGCCACATGTTACACCCTATAGGCTCACTTTTGGGGCGAATATCGCAAATTTAAAAATCGAATTTAAAAATTGGCACAGCGCCAAAACCGAACGTCTGACGAAGTTGGGCATGCGCAAAAAAGTGACCGCAGCCACATGTTACACCCTATAGGCTCACTTTCGGGGCGAATATCGCAAATTTAAAAATCGAATTTAAAAATTGGCACAGCGCCAAAACCGAACGTCTGACGAAGTTGGGCATGCACAAAAAAGGGACCGCAGCCACATGTTACACCATATAGGCTCTCTTTTGGGGCGAATATCGCAAATTAAATAAATCGTATTTAAAAATTGGCACAGTGCCAAAACCGAACATCTGACGAAGTTGGGCATGCACAAAAAAATGACCGCAGCCACATGTTACACCCTATAGGCTCACTTTCGGGGCGAATATAGCAAATTAAAAAAATCGAATATAAAAATTGGCACAGCGCCAAAACCGAACGTCTGACGAAGTTGGGCATGCACAAAAAAGTGACCGCAGCCACATGTTACACCATATAGGCTCACTTTCGGGGCAAATATCGCAAATTAAAAAATCGAATTTAAAAATTGGCACAGCGCCAAAACCGAACGTCTGACGAAGTTGGTCATGCACAAAAAAGTGACCGCAGCCACATGTTACACCCTATAGGTTCACTTTCGGGGCGAATATCGCAAATTTAAAAATCGAATTTAAAAATTGGCACAGCGCCAAAACCGAACGTCTGACGAAGTTGGTCATGCACAAAAAAGTGACCGCAGCCACATGTTACACCCTATAGGCTCACTTTCGGGCAAATATCGCAAATTAAAAAATCGAAATTAAAAATTGGCACAGCGCCAAAACCGAACGTCTGACGAAGTTAGTCATGCACAAAAAAGTGACCGCAGCCACATGTTACATCCTATAGGTTCACTTTCGGGTCGAATATAGCAAATTTAAAAATCGAATTTAAAAATTGGCACAGCGCCGAAACCGAACGTCTGACGAAGTTGGTCATGCACAAAAAAGTGACCGCAGCCACATGTTACACCCTATAGGTTAACTTTCGGGGCGAATATCGCAAATACAAAAATCGAATTTAATAATTGGCACAGCGCCAAAACCGAACGTCTGACAAAGTTGGTCATGCACAAAAAAGTGACCGCAGCCACATGTTACACCCTATAGGCTCACTTTCGGGGCAAATATCGCAAATTAAAAAATCGAATTTAAAAATTGGCACAGCGCCGAAACCGAACGTTTGACGAAGTTGGTCATGCACAAAAAAGTGACCTCAGCCACATGTTACATCCTATAGGCTCACTTTCGGGTCGAATATAGCAAATTTAAAAATCGAATTTAAAAATTGGCACAGCGCCAAAATCGAACGTCTGACGCAGTTGGTCATGCACAAAAAAGTGACCGCGGCCACATGTTACACCCTATAGGTTCACTTTCGGGGCGAATATCGCAAATTTAAAAATCGAATTTAAAAATTGGCACAGCGCCAAAACCGAACGTCTGACGAAGTTGGTCATGCACAAAAAAGTGACCGCGGCCACATGTTACACCCTATAGGTTCACTTTCGGGGCGAATATCGCAAATTTAAAAATCGAATTTAAAAATTGGCACAGCGCCAAAACCGAACGTCTGACGAAGTTGGTCATGCACAAAAAAGTGACCGCAGCCACATGGTACATCCTATAGGCTCACTTTCGGAACTAATATAGCAAATTTAAAAATCGAATTTAAAAATTGGCACAGCGCCAAAACCGAACGTCTGACGCAGTTGGTCATGCACAAAAAGGTGACCGCAGCCACATGTTACACCCTATAAACTCACTTTCGGGTCGAATATCGCAAATTTAAAAATCGAATTTAAACATTGGCACAGTGCCAAAACCGAACATCTGACAAAGTTGGGCATGCACAAAAAAGGGACCGCAGCCACATGTTACACCATATAGGCTCACTTTTGGGGCGAATATCGCAAATTAAATAAATCGAATTTAAAAATTGGCACAGTGCCAAAACCGAACATCTGACGAAGTTGGGCATGCACAAAAAAGTGACCGCAGCCACATGTTACACCATATAGGCTCACTTTCGGGGCAAATATCGCAAATTAAAAAATCGAATTTAAAAATTGGCACAGCGCCAAAACCGAACGTCTGACGCAGTTGGTCATGCACAAAAAAGTGACCGCGGCCACATGTTACACCCTATAGGTTCACTTTCGGGGCGAATATCGCAAATTTAAAAATCGAATTTAAAAATTGGCACAGCGCCAAAACCGAACGTCTGACGAAGTTGGTCATGCACAAAAAAGTGACCGCAGCCACATGTTACACCCTATAGATTCACTTTCGGGGCGAATATCGCAAATACAAAAATCGAATTTAAAAATTGGCACAGCGCCAAAACCGAACGTCTGACGAAGTTGGTCATGCACAAAAAAGTGACCGCAGCCACATGTTTCACCCTATAGGCTCATTTTCGGGGCGAATATCGCAACTTTAAAAATCAAATTAAAAATTGGCACAGCGCCAAAACCGAACGTCTGACGAAGTTGGTCATGCACAAAAAAGTGACCGCAGCCACATGTTTCACCCTATAGGCTCATTTTCGGGGCGAATATCGCAACTTTAAAAATCAAATTAAAAATTGGCACAGCGCCAAAACCGAACGTCTGACGAAGTTGGTCATGCACAAAAAAGTGACCGCAGCCACATGTTACACCCTATAGGCTCACTTTCGGGGCGAATATCGCAACTTTAAAAATCGAATTAAAAATTGGCACAGCGCCAAAACCGAACGTTTGACGAAGTTGGTCATGCACAAAAAAGTGACCGCAGCCACATGTTACACCCTATAGGCTCACTTTTGAGGCGAATATCGCAAATTTAAAAATCGAATTTAAAAATTGGCACAGCGCCAAAACCGAACGTCTGACGAAGTTGGGCATGCGCAAAAAAGTGACCGCAGCCACATGTTACACCCTATAGGCTCACTTTCGGGGCGAAAATCGCAAATTTAAAAATCGAATTTAAAAATTGGCACAGCGCTAAAACCGAACGTCTGACGAAGTTGGGCATGCACAAAAAAGGGACCGCAGCCACATGTTACACCATATAGGCTCACTTTTGGGGCGAATATCGCAAATTAAATAAATCGTATTTAAAAATTGGCACAGTGCCAAAACCGAACATCTGACGAAGTTGGGCATGCACAAAAAAATGACCGCAGCCACATGTTACACCCTATAGGCTCACTTTCGGGGCGAATATCGCAAATTAAAAAAATCGAATATAAACATTGGCACAGCGCCAAAACCGAACGTCTGACGAAGTTGGGCATGCACAAAAAAGTGACCGCAGCCACATGTTACACCATATAGGCTCACTTTCGGGGCAAATATCGCAAATTAAAAAATCGAATTTAAAAATTGGCACAGCGCCAAAACCGAACGTCTGACGAAGTTGGTCATGCACAAAAAAGTGACCGCAGCCACATGTTACACCCTATAGGTTCACTTTCGGGGCGAATATCGCAAATTAAAAAATCGAAATTAAAAATTGGCACAGCGCCAAAACCGAACGTCTGACGAAGTTGGTCATGCACAAAAAAGTGACCGCAGCCACATGGTACATTCTATAGGCTCACTTTCGGAACTAATATAGCAAATTTAAAAATCGAATTTAAAAATTGGCACAGCGCCAAAACCGAACGTCTGACGCAGTTGGTCATGCACAAAAAGGTGACCGCAGCCACATGTTACACCCTATAAACTCACTTTCGGGTCGAATATCGCAAATTTAAAAATCGAATTTAAACATTGGCACAGTGCCAAAACCGAACATCTGACAAAGTTGGGCATGCACAAAAAAGGGACCGCAGCCACATGTTACACCATATAGGCTCACTTTTGGGGCGAATATCGCAAATTAAATAAATCGAATTTAAAAATTGGCACAGTGCCAAAACCGAACATCTGACGAAGTTGGGCATGCACAAAAAAGTGACCGCAGCCACATGTTACACCATATAGGCTCACTTTCGGGGCAAATATCGCAAATTAAAAAATCGAATTTAAAAATTGGCACAGCGCCAAAACCGAACGTCTGACGCAGTTGGTCATGCACAAAAAAGTGACCGCGGCCACATGTTACACCCTATAGGTTCACTTTCGGGGCGAATATCGCAAATTTAAAAATCGAATTTAAAAATTGGCACAGCGCCAAAACCGAACGTCTGACGAAGTTGGTCATGCACAAAAAAGTGACCGCAGCCACATGTTACACCCTATAGATTCACTTTCGGGGCGAATATCGCAAATACAAAAATCGAATTTAAAAATTGGCACAGCGCCAAAACCGAACGTCTGACGAAGTTGGTCATGCACAAAAAAGTGACCGCAGCCACATGTTACACCCTATAGGTTCACTTTTGGGGCGAATATCGCAAATTTAAAAATCGAATTTAAAAATTGGCACAGCGCCAAAACCGAACGTCTGACGAAGTTGGTCATGCACAAAAAAGTGACCGCAGCCACATGGTACATCCTATAGGCTCACTTTCGGGTCTAATATAGCAAATTTAAAAATCGAATTTAAAAATTGGCACAGCGCCAAAACCGAACGTCTGACGCAGTTGGTCATGCACAAAAAGGTGACCGCAGCCATATGTTACACCCTATAAACTCACTTTCGGGTCGAATATCGCAAATTTAAAAATCGAATTTAAACATTGGCACAGTGCCAAAACCGAACATCTGACAAAGTTGGGCATGCACAAAAAAGGGACCGCAGCCACATGTTACACCATATAGGCTCACTTTTGGGGCGAATATCGCAAATTAAATAAATCGAATTTAAAAATTGGCACAGTGCCAAAACCGAACATCTGACGAAGTTGGGCATGCACAAAAAAGTGACCGCAGCCACATGTTACACCATATAGGCTCACTTTCGGGGCAAATATCGCAAATTAAAAAATCGAATTTAAAAATTGGCACAGCGCCAAAACCGAACGTCTGACGCAGTTGGTCATGCACAAAAAAGTGACCGCGGCCACATGTTACACCCTATAGGTTCACTTTCGGGGCGAATATCGCAAATTTAAAAATCGAATTTAAAAATTGGCACAGCGCCAAAACCGAACGTCTGACGAAGTTGGTCATGCACAAAAAAGTGACCGCAGCCACATGTTACACCCTATAGATTCACTTTCGGGGCGAATATCGCAAATACAAAAATCGAATTTAAAAATTGGCACAGCGCCAAAACAGAACGTCTGACGAAGTTGGTCATGCACAAAAAACTGACCGCAGCCACATGTTACACCCTATAGGCTCCCTTTCGGGGCGAATATCGCAAATTTAAAAATCGAATTTAAAAATTGGCACAGCGCCAAAACCGAACGTCTGACGAAGTTGGGCATGCGGAAAAAAGTGACCGCAGCCACATGTTACACCCTATAGGCTCACTGTCGGGGCGAATATCGCAACTTTAAAAATCGAATTTAAAAATTGGCACAGCGACAAAACCGAACGTCTGACGAAGTTGGTCATGCACAAAAAAGTGACCGCAGCCACATGTTACACCCTATAGGCTCACTTTCGGGGCGAATATCGCAACTTTAAAAATCGAATTTAAAAATTGGCACAGCGCCAAAACCGAACGTCTGACGAAGTTGGTCATGCACAAAAAAGTGACCGCAGCCACATGTTACACCCTAAAGGCTCATTTTCTGGGCGAATATCGCAACTTTAAAAATCGAATTTAAAAATTGGCACAGCGCCAAAACCGAACGTCTGACGAAGTTGGTTATGCACAAAAAAGTGACCGCAGCCACATGTTACACCCTATAGGCTCACTTTCGGGGCGAATATCGCAAATTTAAAAATCGAATTTAAAAATTGGCACAGCGCCGAAACCGAACGTCTGACGAAGTTGGTCATGCACAAAAAAGTGACCACAGCCACATGTTACACCCTATAGGCTCGCTTTCGGGGCGAATATCGCAACTTTAAAAATCGAATTTAAAAATTGGCACAGCGCCAAAACAGAACGTCTGACGAAGTTGGTCATGCACAAAAAACTGACCGCAGCCACATGTTACACCCTATAGGCTCCCTTTCGGGGCGAATATCGCAACTTTAAAAATCGAATTTAAAAATTGGCACAGCGCCAAAACCGAACGTCTGACGAAGTTGGTCATGCACAAAAAAGTGACCGCAGCCACATGTTACACCCTATAGGCTCGCTTTCGGGGCAAATATCGCAACTTAAAAAATCGAATTTAAAAATTGGCACAGCGCCAAAACCGAACGTCTGACGAAGTTGGTCACGCACACAAAACTGACCGCAGCCACATGTTACACCCTATAGGCTCCCTTTCGGGGCGAATATCGCAACTTTAAAAATCAAATTTAAAAAATTGGCACAGCGCCAAAACCGAACGTCTGACGAAGTTGGTCATGCACAAAAAAGTGACCGCAGCCACATGTTACACCCTATAGGCTCACTTTCGGGGCGAATATCGCAACTTTAAAAATCGAATTTAAAAATTGGCACAGCGCCAAAACCGAACGTCTGACGAAGTTGGTCATGCACAAAAAAGTGACCGCAGCCACATGTTACACCCTATAGATTCACTTTCGGGGCGAATATCGCAAATACAAAAATCGAATTTAAAAATTGGCACAGCGCCAAAACAGAACGTCTGACGAAGTTGGTCATGCACAAAAAACTGACCGCAGCCACATGTTACACCCTATAGGCTCCCTTTCGGGGCGACTATCGCAAATTTAAAAATCGAATTTAAAAATTGGCACAGCGCCAAAACCGAACGTCTGACGAAGTTGGGCATGCGCAAAAAAGTGACCGCAGCCACATGTTACACCCTATAGGCTCACTGTCGGGGCGAATATCGCAACTTTAAAAATCGAATTTAAAAATTGGCACAGCGACAAAACCGAACGTCTGACGAAGTTGGTCATGCACAAAAAAGTGACCGCAGCCACATGTTACACCCTATAGGCTCACTTTCGGGGCGAATATCGCAACTTTAAAAATCGAATTTAAAAATAGGCACAGCGCCAAAACCGAACGTCTGACGAAGTTGGTCATGCACAAAAAAGTGACCGCAGCCACATGTTACACCCTAAAGGCTCATTTTCTGGGCGAATATCGCAACTTTAAAAATCGAATATAAAAATTGGCACAGCGCCAAAACCGAACGTCTGACGAAGTTGGTTATGCACAAAAAAGTGACCGCAGCCACATGTTACACCCTATAGGCTCACTTTCGGGGCGAATATCGCAAATTTAAAAATCGAATTTAAAAATTGGCACAGCGCCGAAACCGAACGTCTGACGAAGTTGGTCATGCACAAAAAAGTGACCACAGCCACATGTTACACCCTATAGGCTCGCTTTCGGGGCGAATATCGCAACTTTAAAAATCGAATTTAAAAATTGGCACAGCGCCAAAACAGAACGTCTGACGAAGTTGGTCATGCACAAAAAACTGACCGCAGCCACATGTTACACCCTATAGGCTCCCTTTCGGGGCGAATATCGCAACTTTAAAAATCGAATTTAAAAATTGGCACAGCGCCAAAACCGAACGTCTGACGAAGTTGGTCATGCACAAAAAAGTGACCGCAGCCACATGTTACACCCTATAGGCTCGCTTTCGGGGCAAATATCGCAACTTAAAAAATCGAATTTAAAAATTGGCACAGCGCCAAAACCGAACGTCTGACGAAGTTGGGCATGCGCAAAAAAGTGACCGCAGCCACATGTTACACCCTATAGGCTCACTTTCGGGGCGAATATCGCAAATTTAAAAATCGAATTTAAAAATTGGCACAGCGCCAAAACCGAACGTCTGACGAAGTTGGGCATGCACAAAAAAGGGACCGCAGCCACATGTTACACCATATAGGCTCACTTTTGGGGCGAATATCGCAAATTAAATAAATCGTATTTAAAAATTGGCACAGTGCCAAAACCGAACATCTGACGAAGTTGGGCATGCACAAAAAAATGACCGCAGCCACATGTTACACCCTATAGGCTCACTTTCGGGGCGAATATCGCAAATTAAAAAAATCGAATATAAACATTGGCACAGCGCCAAAACCGAACGTCTGACGAAGTTGGGCATGCACAAAAAAGTGACCGCAGCCACATGTTACACCATATAGGCTCACTTTCGGGGCAAATATCGCAAATTAAAAAATCGAATTTAAAAATTGGCACAGCGCCAAAACCGAACGTCTGACGAAGTTGGTCATGCACAAAAAAGTGACCGCAGCCACATGTTACACCCTATAGGTTCACTTTCGGGGCGAATATCGCAAATTTAAAAATCGAATTTAAAAATTGGCACAGCGCCAAAACCGAACGTCTGACGAAGTTGGTCATGCACAAAAAAGTGACCGCAGCCACATGTTACACCCTATAGGCTCACTTTCGGGCAAATATCGCAAATTAAAAAATCGAAATTAAAAATTGGCACAGCGCCAAAACCGAACGTCTGACGAAGTTGGTCATGCACAAAAAAGTGACCGCAGCCACATGGTACATGCTATAGGCTCACTTTCGGAACTAATATAGCAAATTTAAAAATCGAATTTAAAAATTGGCACAGCGCCAAAACCGAACGTCTGACGCAGTTGGTCATGCACAAAAAGGTGACCGCAGCCACATGTTACACCCTATAAACTCACTTTCGGGTCGAATATCGCAAATTTAAAAATCGAATTTAAACATTGGCACAGTGCCAAAACCGAACATCTGACAAAGTTGGGCATGCACAAAAAAGGGACCGCAGCCACATGTTACACCATATAGGCTCACTTTTGGGGCGAATATCGCAAATTAAATAAATCGAATTTAAAAATTGGCACAGTGCCAAAACCGAACATCTGACGAAGTTGGGCATGCACAAAAAAGTGACCGCAGCCACATGTTACACCATATAGGCTCACTTTCGGGGCAAATATCGCAAATTAAAAAATCGAATTTAAAAATTGGCACAGCGCCAAAACCGAACGTCTGACGCAGTTGGTCATGCACAAAAAAGTGACCGCGGCCACATGTTACACCCTATAGGTTCACTTTCGGGGCGAATATCGCAAATTTAAAAATCGAATTTAAAAATTGGCACAGCGCCAAAACCGAACGTCTGACGAAGTTGGTCATGCACAAAAAAGTGACCGCAGCCACATGTTACACCCTATAGATTCACTTTCGGGGCGAATATCGCAAATACAAAAATCGAATTTAAAAATTGGCACAGCGCCAAAACCGAACGTCTGACGAAGTTGGTCATGCACAAAAAAGTGACCGCAGCCACATGTTACACCCTATAGGTTCACTTTCGGGGCGAATATCGCAAATTTAAAAATCGAATTTAAAAATTGGCACAGCGCCAAAACCGAACGTCTGACGAAGTTGGTCATGCACAAAAAAGTGACCGCAGCCACATGGTACATCCTATAAGCTCACTTTCGGGTCTAATATAGCAAATTTAAAAATCGAATTAAAAAATTGGCACAGCGCCAAAACCGAACGTCTGACGCAGTTGGTCATGCACAAAAAGGTGACCGCAGCCATATGTTACACCCTATAAACTCACTTTCGGGTCGAATATCGCAAATTTAAAAATCGAATTTAAACATTGGCACAGTGCCAAAACCGAACATCTGACAAAGTTGGGCATGCACAAAAAAGGGACCGCAGCCACATGTTACACCATATAGGCTCACTTTTGGGGCGAATATCGCAAATTAAATAAATCGAATTTAAAAATTGGCACAGTGCCAAAACCGAACATCTGACGAAGTTGGGCATGCACAAAAAAGTGACCGCAGCCACATGTTACACCATATAGGCTCACTTTCGGGGCAAATATCGCAAATTAAAAAATCGAATTTAAAAATTGGCACAGCGCCAAAACCGAACGTCTGACGCAGTTGGTCATGCACAAAAAAGTGACCGCGGCCACATGTTACACCCTATAGGTTCACTTTCGGGGCGAATATCGCAAATTTAAAAATCGAATTTAAAAATTGGCACAGCGCCAAAACCGAACGTCTGACGAAGTTGGTCATGCACAAAAAAGTGACCGCAGCCACATGTTACACCCTATAGATTCACTTTCGGGGCGAATATCGCAAATACAAAAATCGAATTTAAAAATTGGCACAGCGCCAAAACAGAACGTCTGACGAAGTTGGTCATGCACAAAAAACTGACCGCAGCCACATGTTACACCCTATAGGCTCCCTTTCGGGGCGAATATCGCAAATTTAAAAATCGAATTTAAAAATTGGCACAGCGCCAAAACCGAACGTCTGACGAAGTTGGGCATGCGGAAAAAAGTGACCGCAGCCACATGTTACACCCTATAGGCTCACTGTCGGGGCGAATATCGCAACTTTAAAAATCGAATTTAAAAATTGGCACAGCGACAAAACCGAACGTCTGACGAAGTTGGTCATGCACAAAAAAGTGACCGCAGCCACATGTTACACCCTATAGGCTCACTTTCGGGGCGAATATCGCAACTTTAAAAATCGAATTTAAAAATTGGCACAGCGCCAAAACCGAACGTCTGACGAAGTTGGTTATGCACAAAAAAGTGACCGCAGCCACATGTTACACCCTAAAGGCTCATTTTCTGGGCGAATATCGCAACTTTAAAAATCGAATTTAAAAATTGGCACAGCGCCAAAACCGAACGTCTGACGAAGTTGGTTATGCACAAAAAAGTGACCGCAGCCACATGTTACACCCTATAGGCTCACTTTCGGGGCGAATATCGCAAATTTAAAAATCGAATTTAAAAATTGTCACAGCGCCGAAATCGAACGTCTGACGAAGTTGGTCATGCACAAAAAAGTGACCACAGCCACATGTTACACCCTATAGGCTCGCTTTCGGGGCGAATATCGCAACTTTAAAAATCGAATTTAAAAATTGGCACAGCGCCAAAACAGAACGTCTGACGAAGTTGGTCATGCACAAAAAACTGACCGCAGCCACATGTTACACCCTATAGGCTCCCTTTCGGGGCGAATATCGCAACTTTAAAAATCGAATTTAAAAATTGGCACAGCGCCAAAACCGAACGTCTGACGAAGTTGGTCATGCACAAAAAAGTGACCGCAGCCACATGTTACACCCTATAGGCTCGCTTTCGGGGCAAATATCGCAACTTAAAAAATCGAATTTAAAAATTGGCACAGCGCCAAAACCGAACGTCTGACGAAGTTGGTCACGCACACAAAACTGACCGCAGCCACATGTTACACCCTATAGGCTCCCTTTCGGGGCGAATATCGCAACTTTAAAAATCAAATTTAAAAAATTGGCACAGCGCCAAAACCGAACGTCTGACGAAGTTGGTCATGCACAAAAAAGTGACCGCAGCCACATGTTACACCCTATAGGCTCACTTTCGGGGCCAATATCGCAACTTTAAAAATCGAATTTAAAAATTGGCACAGCGCCAAAACCGAACGTCTGACGAAGTTGGTCATGCACAAAAAAGTGACCGCAGCCACATGTTACACCCTATAGATTCACTTTCGGGGCGAATATCGCAAATACAAAAATCGAATTTAAAAATTGGCACAGCGCCAAAACAGAACGTCTGACGAAGTTGGTCATGCACAAAAAACTGACCGCAGCCACATGTTACACCCTATAGGCTCCCTTTCGGGGCGACTATCGCAAATTTAAAAATCGAATTTAAAAATTGGCACAGCGCCAAAACCGAACGTCTGACGAAGTTGGGCATGCGCAAAAAAGTGACCGCAGCCACATGTTACACCCTATAGGCTCACTGTCGGGGCGAATATCGCAACTTTAAAAATCGAATTAAAAAATTGGCACAGCGACAAAAGCGAACGTCTGACGAAGTTGGTCATGCACAAAAAAGTGACCGCAGCCACATGTTACACCCTATAGGCTCACTTTCGGGGCGAATATCGCAACTTTAAAAATCGAATTTAAAAATTGGCACAGCGCCAAAACCGAACGTCTGACGAAGTTGGTCATGCACAAAAAAGTGACCGCAGCCACATGTTACACCCTAAAGGCTCATTTTCTGGGCGAATATCGCAACTTTAAAAATCGAATTTAAAAATTGGCACAGCGCCAAAACCGAACGTCTGACGAAGTTGGTTATGCACAAAAAAGTGACCGCAGCCACATGTTACACCCTATAGGCTCACTTTCGGGGCGAATATCGCAAATTTAAAAATCGAATTTAAAAATTGGCACAGCGCCGAAACCGAACGTCTGACGAAGTTGGTCATGCACAAAAAAGTGACCACAGCCACATGTTACACCCTATAGGCTCGCTTTCGGGGCGAATATCGCAACTTTAAAAATCGAATTTAAAAATTGGCACAGCGCCAAAACAGAACGTCTGACGAAGTTGGTCATGCACAAAAAACTGACCGCAGCCACATGTTACACCCTATAGGCTCCCTTTCGGGGCGAATATCGCAACTTTAAAAATCGAATTTAAAAATTGGCACAGCGCCAAAACCGAACGTCTGACGAAGTTGGTCATGCACAAAAAAGTGACCGCAGCCACATGTTACACCCTATAGGCTCGCTTTCGGGGCAAATATCGCAACTTAAAAAATCGAATTTAAAAATTGGCACAGCGCCAAAACCGAACGTCTGACGAAGTTGGTCACGCACACAAAACTGACCGCAGCCACATGTTACACCCTATAGGCTCCCTTTCGGGGCGAATATCGCAACTTTAAAAATCAAATTTAAAAAATTGGCACAGCGCCAAAACCGAACGTCTGACGAAGTTGGTCATGCACAAAAAAGTGACCGCAGCCACATGTTACACCCTATAGGCTCACTTTCGGGGCGAATATCGCAACTTTAAAAATCGAATTTAAAAATTGGCACAGCGCCAAAACCGAACGTCTGACGAAGTTGGTCATGCACAAAAAAGTGACCGCAGCCACATGTTACACCCTATAGGCTCACTTTCGGGGCGAATATCGCAACTTTAAAAATCGAATTTAAAAATTGGCACAGCGCCAAAACCGAACGTCTGACGAAGTTGGTCATGCACAAAAAAGTGACCGCAGCCACATGTTACACCCTATAGGCTCACTTTCGGGGCGAATATCGCAACTTTAAAAATCGAATTTAAAAATTGGCACAGCGCCAAAACCGAACGTCTGACGAAGTTGGTCATGCACAAAAAAGTGACCGCAGCCACATGTTAAACCCTATAGGCACGCTTTTGGGGCGAATATCGCAACTTTAAAAATCGAATTTAAAAATTGGCACAGCGACAAAACCGAACGTCTGACGAAGTTGGTCATGCACAAAAAAGTGACCGCAGCCACATGTTACACCCTATAGGCTCACTTTCGGGGCGAATATCGCAACTTTAAAAATCGAATTTAAAAATTGGCACAGCGCCAAAACCGAACGTCTGACGAAGTTGGTCATGCACAAAAAAGTGACCGCAGCCACATGTTACACCCTAAAGGCTCATTTTCTGGGCGAATATCGCAACTTTAAAAATCGAATTTAAAAATTGGCACAGCGCCAAAACCGAACGTCTGACGAAGTTGGTCATGCACAAAAAAGTGACCGCAGCCACATGTTACACCCTATAGGCTCATTTTCTGGGCGAATATCGCAACTTTAAAAATCGAATTTAAAAATTTGCACAGCGCCAAAACCGAACGTCTGACGAAGTTGGTCATGCACAAAAAAGTGACCGCAGCCACATGTTACACCCTATAGGCTCGCTTTCGGGGCGAATATCGCAACTTTAAAAATCGAATTTAAAAATTGGCACAGCGCCAAAACCGAACGTCTGACGAAGTTGGTCATGCACAAAAAAGTGACCGCAGCCACATGTTACACCCTATAGGCTCGCTTTCGGGGCGAATATCGCAACTTTAAAAATCGAATTTAAAAATTGGCACAGCGCCAAAACCGAACGTCTGACGAAGTTGGTCACGCACAAAAAAGTGACCGCAGCCACATGTTACACCCTATAGGCTCACTTTCGGGGCGAATATCGCAACTTTAAAAATCGAATTTGAAAATTGGCACAGCGCCAAAACCGAACGTCTGACGAAGTTGGTCATGCACAAAAAAGTGACCGCAGCCACATGTTACACCCTATAGGCTCACTTTCGGGGCGAATATCGCAACTTTAAAAATCGAATTTAAAAATTGGCACAGCGCCAAAACCGAACGTCTGACGAAGTTGGTCATGCACAAAAAACTGACCGCAGCCACATGTTACACCCTATAGGCTCACTTTCGGGGCGAATATCGCAACTTTAAAAATCGAATTTAAAAATTGGCACAGCGCCAAAACCGAACGTCTGACGAAGTTGGTCATGCACAAAAAAGTGACCGCAGCCACATGTTACACCCTATAGGCTCGCTTTCGGGGCAAATATCGCAACTTAAAAAATCGAATTTAAAAATTGGCACAGCGCCAAAACCGAACGTCTGACGAAGTTGGTCACGCACACAAAACTGACCGCAGCCACATGTTACACCCTATAGGCTCCCTTTCGGGGCGAATATCGCAACTTTAAAAATCAAATTTAAAAAATTGGCACAGCGCCAAAACCGAACGTCTGACGAAGTTGGTCATGCACAAAAAAGTGACCGCAGCCACATGTTACACCCTATAGGCTCACTTTCGGGGCGAATATCGCAACTTTAAAAATCGAATTTAAAAATTGGCACAGCGCCAAAACCGAACGTCTGACGAAGTTGGTCATGCACAAAAAAGTGACCGCAGCCACATGTTACACCCTATAGGCTCACTTTCGGGGCGAATATCGCAACTTTAAAAATCGAATTTAAAAATTGGCACAGCGCCAAAACCGAACGTCTGACGAAGTTGGTCATGCACAAAAAAGTGACCGCAGCCACATGTTACACCCTATAGGCTCACTTTCGGGGCGAATATCGCAACTTTAAAAATCGAATTTAAAAATTGGCACAGCGCCAAAACCGAACGTCTGACGAAGTTGGTCATGCACAAAAAAGTGACCGCAGCCACATGTTAAACCCTATAGGCACGCTTTTGGGGCGAATATCGCAACTTTAAAAATCGAATTTAAAAATTGGCACAGCGACAAAACCGAACGTCTGACGAAGTTGGTCATGCACAAAAAAGTGACCGCAGCCACATGTTACACCCTATAGGCTCACTTTCGGGGCGAATATCGCAACTTTAAAAATCGAATTTAAAAATTGGCACAGCGCCAAAACCGAACGTCTGACGAAGTTGGTCATGCACAAAAAAGTGACCGCAGCCACATGTTACACCCTAAAGGCTCATTTTCTGGGCGAATATCGCAACTTTAAAAATCGAATTAAAAAATTGGCACAGCGCCAAAACCGAACGTCTGACGAAGTTGGTCATGCACAAAAAAGTGACCGCAGCCACATGTTACACCCTATAGGCTCATTTTCTGGGCGAATATCGCAACTTTAAAAATCGAATTTAAAAATTTGCACAGCGCCAAAACCGAACGTCTGACGAAGTTGGTCATGCACAAAAAAGTGACCGCAGCCACATGTTACACCCTATAGGCTCGCTTTCGGGGCGAATATCGCAACTTTAAAAATCGAATTTAAAAATTGGCACAGCGCCAAAACCGAACGTCTGACGAAGTTGGTCATGCACAAAAAAGTGACCGCAGCCACATGTTACACCCTATAGGCTCGCTTTCGGGGCGAATATCGCAACTTTAAAAATCGAATTTAAAAATTGGCACAGCGCCAAAACCGAACGTCTGACGAAGTTGGTCACGCACAAAAAAGTGACCGCAGCCACATGTTACACCCTATAGGCTCACTTTCGGGGCGAATATCGCAACTTTAAAAATCGAATTTGAAAATTGGCACAGCGCCAAAACCGAACGTCTGACGAAGTTGGTCATGCACAAAAAAGTGACCGCAGCCACATGTTACACCCTATAGGCTCACTTTCGGGGCGAATATCGCAACTTTAAAAATCGAATTTAAAAATTGGCACAGCGCCAAAACCGAACGTCTGACGAAGTTGGTCATGCACAAAAAACTGACCGCAGCCACATGTTACACCCTATAGGCTCACTTTCGGGGCGAATATCGCAACTTTAAAAATCGAATATAAAAATTGGCACAGCGCCAAAACCGAACGTCTGACGAAGTTGGTCATGCACAAAAAAGTGACCGCAGCCACATGTTACACCCTATAGGCTCACTTTCCGGGCGAATATCACAACTTTAAAAATCGAATTTTAAAAATTGGCACAGCGCCAAAACCGAACGTCTGACGAAGTTGGTCATGCACAAAAAAGTGACCGCAGCCACATGTTACACCCTATAGGCTCACTTTCGGGGCGAATATTGCAAATTTAAAAATCAAATTTAAAAATTGGCACAGCGCCAAAACCGAACGTCTGACGAAGTTGGGCATGCGCAAAAAAGTGACCGCAGCCACATGTTACACCCTATAAGTTCACTTTCGGGGCGAATATCGCAACTTTAAAAATCGAATTTAAAAATTGGCACAGCGCCAAAACCGAACGTCTGACGAAGTTGGGCATGCGCAAAAAAGTGACCGCAGCCACATGTTACACCCTATAGGCTCACTTTTGGGGCGAATATCGCAAATTTAAAAACAAAAGTTTAAAACGCCTTCTACGTTTTGGCACGATAGTTGCCAGACGGGGATGATGGCTAGTCTACAAGGGGGGATTGTCACTCTACTAGTGATGATTGTCACTCTACTGGGGATGATTGTTACTCTACGTGGTATGATTGACACTCTACTGGGGATGACTGTCACCCTACTGGGGATAATTGTCTGTCTACTGAATATGATCGTCAGTCTACTGGGGATGATTGTCACTCTACGGGGATGATTGTCGGTCTACGGGGGATGATCGTCAGTCTACGGGGGTGATTGTCAGTCTACTGGGGATGGTTGTCACTCTACTGAGGATGATTGTCAGTCTACGGGGGATGATTGTCAGTCTACGGTTTGTGATTGTCAGTCCATCGGGGATGATTTTCACTCTACAGGGGAGGATTATCAGTCTACTGGGAATGATTGTTAGTCTACTGGGGATGATTGTCACTCTGCTGGGGGTGATAGTCAGTCTACTGGGGATGATTGTTAGTCTACTTGGGATAATTGTCACTCTACGGGGGATGACCATGACAGAGCTCAACTGACAAATGACGGAGCCAACTGAGCATGACAGTCTCCCACCGACCAATAAAGAGCCCATCTGACCAGGTTAGAGTCCAACTGGTAATGAAAGAGCCTAACTGGTCACGAAAGACCACTACTGACAAGGACGGACCACCATTGACTAGGACAGAGCCCAACTGACTGAGACGGAACCAAAGTGACGAGGACTGGGACTAACTGCCCAGGACAGAGTTCAACTGACCAGAACGGACCCCAACTGACAAGGACGGAACTCAACCGACCGGGATAGACCACCACTGACCAGGACGGAGTCCACCTGAGCAGGACGAATTCCAATTTACAAAAATTTACTAGACCAAGTCGTAGAAAAACTGGTCAGGACGGACTCCAACTGACCAGGACGGAGACTTACTTGACAGAACAGGCTTCAATTAACTGACGAGGACAGTGTCCAATTGATCGGAACGGACTCCAAATGATTAAGATTGAGCCCAACTGACCTGGACGGAACAAAACTGACCAGGACGGAGCACAGTTGACTAGGACAGATCTCAACTGATCTGGACAGAGCCTAACTGTCCAGGACGGGGTTCATTTAACCAAGACAGAGCCCAACTGACCAAGACGGACCCACCGACCGGGACCTTAACTGACCAGGAGCAAGTTCGGGCGCGAACTATAGTCAACCATTAGTCAGTCTCTGCTTTACCAATGCGCATGCTCAAATGCAGTTCGCTCGAACGGCTCTAGTCGAACTATTGTTGAAAAGATGGCAACCGCTTTGTTTTACATTTGCGACCTTAATGAAATGGGTATTTCCACTATTGTTCCACGCATATAAGTAGGATAAGCCATGGATAAGCCATGTTTCCTACCTCCATGGATAAGCCATAACGTTAGTCATGTTAGTCATTAGGCCCGCCAGATTTTCACTTAACGTTACTGCCTTTCCATCCGTCCGACTACTGACATCCTCTTTTTCTACGTCACTGGTTCTCTCTATGTTTTCCTATGAAAAGAGGCTACTGTCAACCAGCGGCAACCGTGCTCCGGGTCTGGTTCCAAATAGTCGACTAGATAGTTCAACCATTCTGCGTTCGAGCGACGTTAGTCGAACTATGGTTAACTATAGTTCGCGCTCGAACTTGCTCCAGGATTGACTTTAACTGACCGGGATGGACCCCAACTGACCAGGATGGACCCCAACTGACTAGGACGGAGCCCAACTGAGCAGGACGCGTCAACCACAATGACAAGTCAGAGGTCAGCAGTCGGAGGTCAACTATCGGAGGTCGACAATCGGAGTGTAAGAGTGCCACGCCCACACAGATACCTACCCTGCGTCTAGCCGAGTGCTGCCTTTTGGGCAGCAGGTTCCTTTGGGGTTTTTTTCATAAAAATAAAAAAGCCCCTAGACATTGATACTCCAAAAATGCTTACCCAGCTAAGTTCCAAAAAGGACTGTATAGTCACTGAGTAGCCTGAATTTGATGTCAAGCGAGGCCAAGCCCTTGAAATGCTAATTCTGAGAAAGTTTCATAGGGCTGTGCACACACCTATTTCCTGTTTACTCAACAACAAAAACTACCACAAAATGTAACGTATAATGTCAACGACCCAGCTCCACAAATAGGGTCGAGAAGAGTTCATGGGGATCTCCTTACAACTATTCAACCCATTGAGAAAGGTTTGTTTACATTAAGGGGGTGTAAGCATACCTGCTGCCCAAAAGGCAGCTCAGTTTGCGGGTGTGGCGCAGGGATTTTAAATAGGGCATAACATGGCGAGGACCTGGTCATTACTGCGTGATAATTGACCGGGTTTGTGGATGACCACTGGTAATCGAGCAGAAAGCCTGTTATCCCCTTTAATAAATACTTTTTATTTAGAGAATAAATAGTGAATTTGCTTCAATTTTAAAACGCCGGAAGTTCAATTACTGAAAATAATGCGCTCAGCTTGATCGAGTCTTGACCAATCAGAAGCTATCAACTCTCCTAGGTATTTATTAAAGCTTATGATGCGCGCGAAGCACTGTAAGTTACAGCGCCACCAAGCGGTGATACGCCATTCCCCATCGTGCTGTCTCCATTGCCGCTGGCCAGCACACCGCCTGCATTTTACAGGTAAAATTATACGTTTTTATTGAATCATCATTTATGAATCAGTAATATATCAATATATAAAGGACTCGGGTACAATATAACTTTTAGGAATTAAGCAGTTCGTTCAAACTTGGCATAAATTAGGATTTTCTTCTAACTTGCCGTTGGTAAGGGAATTTGATGGAGGCCCTCTTGTGTTCATCACAATAAACTGATCAAATGTTTTCGAACAGTTGATCTAATGATTTTGTAAATAAGTTAGTGTAAATGTTAATAAGTTAGTGTATATAGTAAGTTGTTTATAAATTCACAGAAAATAGGAACACACATTTCAGAATTTTAAATAAATTGAATTTAATCTTTGAACAAACAAAATTCTTCAGAGAGCAATGCCTAGCTACATTAAGAAGTAGATTTGCGGTCCTTAATTTCACTCTAAAAGCTTAATTTATTTGGTAGATTGAATTCATTTCCTGTCATCACGTCATTTTATAAATTCTTGACTTTGGCACTATATTTGTGTCTTTCTTAAAAAGAATTTACAGTTAGGCCAAATAAAAAAAAAAACATGTTTAGCGTCACCGCCCGCTTCCTTTTGGGGGGCCGCCTCCTTTTTTTCTTTTTTTTCTTTTTGAAAAAAATGATAAATTTGTTCATTTTGGTAAAAAAAAAAAAATTAAAAAATTAAAAAAAAAAAATTAAAAAATTTTGAAGATTGTATTTTAGACTTTAGAATCATGTGTCTACATGCTCTGAAAATATTTTGTTTCTAATAATAGGAGGGCTAGGGTGTGACGTGTAGTCGTGTACGGTGCATACATGATCAACCCACATGAATTTTGATTTTTAATCGTGGGTGAACCATGTTTTAATTTTAAATTGCAAGATAGGGTGTGACATGTTCACTACATGACTCGAATTAAAATGTGTCAGGCGGCCATTTAAAAAAAAAAAAAAAAAAAAAAAAAGGGCCTCCTCCTTCCTTTTAAAAAAAAGGCATGACGCTAAACATGTGGGTTTTTTTTATTTGGCCTTAAGTTGAGCATTGTGCAGAATACGATGGAGTATCCACCCTCACTTACCAGCCGGCCATCACAAGAGGACATGTTATAATTAGAATAATTTTAAAAATTAACTTTTCTCAGAAAGGGTTCAATATTATAGAAAGAATATCAATCAATAATAAGAAAGCAAAAAGTCAAAGATTTTGAAAAAAACAACTGCTCAATTTTGCTCAAATTTTGCGCCAAGTGTTTTAATGTACGCACATACACGTCGCACAGCTGTGTGCGTACACACGCACACAAGTGGGTAAATGCCGTCAATAGGGGACGGGGCATTGTCCGACCGTCTTCCCTCTTTTGTTTGTACTCTAACGTTTTCGGATGATCTCCATAGGATTTGCACACGAGTCTGAATCGGGGACCTTTGCGGAATAGGGGACCCCATTGTTCCCTTTGTCATACGTCCCCTATTTCAATCAAAAACAAACGCATCCTCACAGCTATGTAATTAGCTCCAATCGTGGACCCCCTATTGTCCTTTGTATTTTAACTTTTTGGGACATCAATCTCAAAGGTAAACTTTGTCAACAGAGTGCACTATATTGTCCTCAATTATTCAACGTCCACTATTTAAATGCATAAATGGATAGGTATACTACAGCGGGACGCTCCTAATTCGAAAATTGAAATTAATTCTGCGGTATCTCATTTAAAAGCTTCTAACAAATACTGTATGTTAGAAAATTATCAGTTCAATTTGAAAATGAATTTTCAGGGTGCCACACCGAAAAAGCAAGAAAAGAACTTTGTACAGGCCTTTAGTACACTGTTTAAAACCTTAGCAGCCCCCCCCCCCCCCCCCCCCCCCCACCTTCGAAATGAAAACAAATTTTTTGTTTCACCTGCAAAAACCTCAAACGCGTTCGTCAATGTGTGAATACTCCAGTGGCGTAATGTAAACACTGGCACATAGCCAGCCATACTACGTGGACTGCAACCACACGGCTGACGTGGCGAGAAGTGCTCCGCGCAAATTTGGGGTGTAAAATCCTCACTATTCCTATTGCCAGTGGAGTGAGCAGTTAAGTGGATCTCTGGGGAAATCAAATGCCGCATATCCTATATACCTTATGTGTACATATACTGTGAACAGGTTGAATAGCAATTTTAAAAGAATAATAGCTTAATACCATCATGCATAGGTATGGGGCAATTCTGTAATGTCCAGCGCGATAGTAATCGTGATTCACAATTTTTGAAATGATACATATTCTTAATAATATCGGCGCATTACCTTTTAAAGGGTGATATTATTTGTTGTTCTTTTATCAATTTAAAGGAATACTCCAGTTCAAAAAAGTCTCTACAATGTAGGTCTTCGCAAACAATGATCACCGTTATTTCCCGATAATTTTGAACCCCTCAAGTGAGATGGACACTGTAATACCCCCCCCCCCCCCCTCCCCCCCCCCCAAGAAGACAATACAATACAAACACGTCTTCAGTTCAAGCTCTTTGCACTAAGTGTGTTACCCAATGTATATCGAAAAATTGTGGCGAAAAGTAGGGTATCGGTATTATCTCTGCAGTATACCGTTGCTTATCAGTCAACACACGCTGTCTCTCCCAGTTAACGTGAAACGCCTCAGCGATCTCTGATTGGTGGAGCAGGTCATGTACAAGAGGCTTATTATTAGCGCTGATACTGGACCTAAACCTGTCAGGAGAGTATTTGCGTAGCATTTAAACAAAATGCGAAATCGGCCTGAAAATAACGAAAAGGAATCTCTTGACTGTGGTGAAACATTATTTTGTATAATGCTGCTTTTGTCTGGACAGACAACGAGGCTTACATTGGCAGGTCAATAAAAATTGGATAGAAAGAGGTATAAAATATATACACCACATGCTTTTGCTGTATTTTTTTTTGAGGGATGTGTTAGGGGATTCATATTTTATAGTAAATATTGTGACGCTGACTTTTTTGTGTTCATAGATGTTTGACAAAAACCAAAACGATATTGTTGCTGTAATATGATTCCTTTATTTTTTAGACGTCGTGGAATTATCAGGAATAGGAAACCAGAGTATAGCTGCCATTTGAAAGAGAGACCGTCTGCAAGAAAAGAAATAATTAGTGCAACACTATACATTCTGCATTGAATAAGCTATGGTTATCAGCCGTGAGCGCTCCGCGAGCGGTGTTGCGTGCAGATTCTACACACGCGCAAACTGGACACATGGCCGTTTTTTACAAATGAAATTACAGTATCCAAACACACGAATAAAACTAAAAGCAAGACGATATTTTGACTCGTTCACTGAAAACAAAACAGTTATAGTAAAAGACGAAAACCCTCGATTTCCGTGCGTCTCTTTAATAGGCAACTCATTTCGAACAAAATTTGAGGTGCAAAAAAAGGAAGACGAGCAGAAAGGATTCAACAGTAAAAACTATTGTAAACACTACACAAAGTATGGAGAGGTATTTCTACAAATCAGACGTGTTCTACAAACTAGACGTGTTATTTCCCGTCGCTGTAATAGCTTGTCAAACACAGAAGTGCAATCGTTATCCGAGACATCACTTGACGGCCGAGACTGGTGGCGTTTCACGAGTCAGCCGGCCGTGTGTCCGGTATGTCGTTGGAAACCCATATCATCAAATGAAATACGATAAGCAAGAACACATCTCGCGAAATGATTTATACCTCGGGATATCAAGTCACTCCTGCCCCCAATCTGCCGTTTAGGAAGTTCTCCCGTAGGGCATTGCCTCCAGTGGCCGTAAGATAAACGGGAGCGTCTCAGATCCCATCCTACTAAAGACAGTTTTTTGTATCATCTGGGCGTCATACAATTTAAGTCAATAAATAAGGGGAAACGATGGGAACGCAAGATCGTCTTGTATTATGTGTTGCATTGTTTACCCTACCAGCTGACCTGAAAAAAGTGGCTCCGTTTTGATGAAGTAGAGCGCATTTTACCGCTCTCAACTTCAATATCGTCCTCGTATTTAGATGTTCTCGTAAGTCCTGTCCTCGTCAACGTCACACAGAGATTGTCAAAAGGAGCCATCATTTGAAATAATAACGGGATGATAGTGGGACGTCACAGTAACGAACCGGCGGTGTGGCGCGGCGCGACGGTAACACTGTTATAATTATTTCCATTTCCACATTGACTCCTGTACGGCACGGCAAGATGAGAACATCGGACCACATGCAGCGTTGTACCTTGACGTGTAGGGGAGAAACACTTCAACTGTTTCCGATCGTGCTAGTTACTCTGATGGTTATCTGTAGCTCCGGTCTTGTTGATTCTAATGAACAACCAAGAGACATCGACGATAAACTGACTCTTTTTCAGATGGATCCTGTCGAGGTAAGTCAAGTTGCTATCACCCGAATCGTCCTAATTAGACTAGTTACGAGCAGCGAAATGTGAACGTAGGACGGTATACTGTTTATTAATCTTAAGATTATACTGTTTATTCTTCATTTTCTAATCCTTTATATTCACTTTGGACTCCTAAATAGTAATCGGTATAAAAAGTGCGCACGTATGATATCATAAATACCGCTGTATGAAGTTGGACCATAATACGTTATACTGTAAACCATACAAATGCCTGTACAAAATAAGATTTGCATGGGTAAGCCATTTCTGTTTTTATAATTATTATAATACAATAACAAAACAACATCCCCTGAGATACATGAAACGCATAAGGTAGCCTACGTGTATTGCTCTATGGTGCGTACCTGCATGTGTACAAAAATAATTACGAAATAATCATTTTAAATACCTAATGTCTAACAATATATCTCAAGTTATATGTCCCCCCCCCCCTTTTACTTTGAAAGAGCCTGTATACATTCAGACTATTCACAGTTAACTTTGGTTTCTGGACTTTTTAGATAATTAGCATGAATTGGGCTCAATATCGAGTTGTGATTTTCACCCTGCGGTTTTGTATAGTCTACAGACTGACTGTGGGCGAAACTACACACATTAATAAATATCTTGTATTGTGTGGCCTTTTTTGCCCATAAGCTATATTAAGTAACTTTTCAGGGAAAATGATTTACGTCACACGATTATGTGAACATGTTCTGAATATCGAGAGGTAAAGGAGTAAAGCTCACTAGAAATTAGACTCTAGAGGTTTTTGTCAGTGTTCTGAATTTAATTTATAGACTAAAAGCCAGATTTTAATGCCGCGCTTCAGCCCTTATACGCTTTAAGGGGCCCATAGTATATAAACAGCAAAAATCGTTATTTTCTCAGAGGTATGCCACAATATGTCCACATTCAGCATCAAATTACATTTAAGGTCAGCAGAAAACTTTCATATATCAATGCAATGGTATTGTATTACGCATCTCAGATTTGAATTCGGTCCCACAGCCAAAAGTACCATGGTTACAAAACAATAATGGTATGTCGTCAAATTACGAAATTGACGTAGTAACCTCGCAAGATGCGAAGGACTCTTTCTCTAAATTAATTGGTCGTGTTTGCAGGTCAACATTATTGTCAACAATTGAAAACCCATTCCTGTATTTAATCCTGTAACGATAGTTCGCAGCTGGCAAGATCAGGCAATCGTCATTTGTCTGTTATGTGTGTGTTCTTATTTGTCAATATGGGTGATTTATTGGCAACATTTGATGGACGGTTGACTAGTTGAGGTGAGGTGAGTGTGGGTTTTGGTGGGACATCATCTGACCATCATCTGTATACATGCGCAATTACTCCAATACAAAGAAAATTATGAGAAGCAATAATTATTGTACAGCTATAACATTCATTTATTTAATAACAATGTAAACGTTTTGATACGCTTGGAAAACTATGTACGTACTGGGGGGGGGGGGGGGGGGGGGCGTGAACTCCAGAGACAGCTAAGAACTGACTTCCTAACTGTTTCTCTGAAGATTTGGCTCAATAGTATCAAGGAATCTATATGCTGATTTACCTTTTTTGTATTTGCTTGCTGGTTGGGGCCGTAAGTTGTCTTTTTATCTAGGTTTTGTTTTATTTAACCAATTTAATTTGGACTTAGGTCTGAGAACTTGTTCACATCAATTCTGTAAAGGTATTGCATTTCAAATCAAAGGAGGCTTACTTTTATAAATTCATCACGGACGGAATACGAATATTAAACATTTTAGAATTTAATTGTATGAAACCAACAGTTTGATCTCTGTATATGTGTAAATTATATTCAGTGCATTTGCGGTGGGTGGTTCACGTATAGATTATCTTTCAGCCATAAACATTTCCATTTTAATGTTCCTTTGTGGGCTTTAATATTCTTGCATGGATTATAGTATAATAACGTGGAAATGTGGAGACAGCAGAGCACTTTAACAAATGGACCCTCCTGTCGTCAGGCATTAATCACGTAATGAGCAACTATTATGTATGACTCTGCATATGTCGTTTGTATGCAGGACTATTCAATAATAAGTTACGTCACATTAGTGACGTCGTACACAAGCATCGGGATCAGAAATAAAATGTGATAGTTGACATACCTATCATGACGCAGTTGATGTGAAGTTGTGAACTTAATTACAAATAGCTGTTTATAACCGTGGGTGTTAAAAGCGATTAGTCCCCGGAGACTTCTTGTAGACCCAAAGTCGCCAAATGAACTGAGCTTGCTTAATAAAAATGGGCGTTAGGTTTTTTCGGAATCATTTAATTTGGGCGGTCAATTTCCTATTTTGTCTTTGGTTGGTCACATATGCATGGCGTTAAGTAGCACTATTATCTAGTTTGCAAAAATAAGTTTTAGATACAATTTTGAAATAATTTTAAATGATTAGTATTCACAGATCTAGGATTACATCTAAAGACCTTTGTTCGCTGTCCTCACACAATATTTTTTTTTTTTAATTCTGCTGTCAGGTTTTTATTTAATTATTGTTAGTTGTATTTTGCCTGTATTCTCTCTCTGGGTATATGAGGCTAAAACTAATTTCTCCATACCAAATTTGCCAATCTACTCTCCCCCAAAAAAGTTGCGGGACTAAGATTTCAGTGTTGGATTGTGCTTTGAAATTAACAATTATTTACGACACAGACTGACTGGTATTCACGTCAAGCTAGCTCTATGGCCCATCGGTTCGTCTGCCGACCAGCCGAACCCACGAGGGAATGTCTTCCTTTTTTAGTTGTCGACTGTGGAGCTGTTAACGTTACGCTCACGTATTCACTTTATCCGGAGTTACTCGTCCCAGTGGGGTAAACGTATACACGCCTGAACGAGACACACATTCACCAATACCCTTAAGAACGTGCATCAAGTAATCTTTTAATGCGATGTCTTACCCCATCTTATTAAGTATCATATTTTTCATTTTGTGGTTTAGCATAAATGCATTTAATAACATCCTATTTATGTAAACAACTCTTTTATTATTTTCTTTCTGCTTTCAAGTTTCAAGATATACCTAGACCTGCACAACATTCAAAGTAAGCCTGCAATTTGTTTAAACAAAACGACAACTTTAAGGGAGGTTTGGCTAGCCATGCCGCCTGTGTTGGTTTACGTGCTGCCCGTGAAGTGTGATTTCGATTGCTTGATAACAAATTGTGTACGTGAACAGCATGTTCGAAAAAAACAAGCTATCTCGGCTTACTTTAAAAAACACATTGCAGCTTTACATGGTACACCTGACCCCTAATTATGGAACAAAAGCGATGAACTAAAAATGATGTTCAAATTATATTTAGGTGGAGGCAACTAATCTTGGTACAGAGTATCCATCCAAGGACACACGCCATATACATGTACATTTAATATCATCCTGCCGAGTACAATAACCCAATTTTTAGTCAGGATGGATTAATTTGTACAGCTGTTTCAAGCTGAATCATCCGTCTTGAGTCCGTACCGTGTAGTAAACGGCTATAATAAATATTATATGACTAGGATGGCCAGTAGTAGCAAACCGATTCGTTTGTTTGAGAAACACTTACAGGAAAGTTGTTAATTTGAACGAATTCTGGTACGTCCTAGGAACGCACTAATTAACCTTGCGTAACTAACCTTGCTCAATTAACAATTAACAAGCGTATATACGTGCTGATTTCGAAATGACATTTTGATGATAACAACTAGTAATGTATTTTTCTTTTTCTTTTTTGCTGTGTCTATAGAAACTGGCGACGTTTTTCGCCTAAACTTCACCGTGTTTAGTTTACCCTTAGTTCAAGAACACCCGTTCATCTTGTATTCTTCTTTTGTAGAAAGGTTACGTGAGGAATTTTGAAGCCGAGCCGGGTCGAGTTCTTCAGATTGAAACGAAAGCCTTACAACCGCCATTATTCGGTGAGGACAAAATAATGACTCGCGCGGTAGAAAGTGCTCTTTCCGGCCATTAGCCTCGCTTCGAAAACATGCCGGGGAAATATGATATATTTTGTGCTTGGATGTAGCCATTTAGGTTCATTTGACGACGTCATTATAGTATAATTACAATTCTCAACACAGTAATTTGCCATGAATTTACAGGGAAATGTATTAAGTGTATTAAGCTAATGATACGAAACAAGCCATTGACCTATTTTAAATGGAAAAAGAAAACCATTTCCTTTGTTGATAATAACACTTTGGACAGAAAAAGCCTAATGTATGCATTCCAGATTCCTGATTATATAAATAGACCAACAAAATCATAGAATATCCATAACCCAGAAATTATTATTGTGTTTTATTAGTTTTTTCATTTCTTTTGTTTTTTTCTTGTAATACGAGAAAACAAAAAAATTCAAATCAATTTCCAATATATATGAATTCGAAATCTTGATTTTGTTGATAAATTACTGTAAGCTTTCTTCCTGATCCTAAAATCCCTAGAAATTCGCGGATTTCTCTCACCGGACGAGTGTCAATACATAATCGAGCAGGCTCTACGAGAAGGGCTGTACCCAAGCGGGGTGAACGACGACGCTTATTACAAAGATTTGGCCAACGAAGAGGATGTGAAGGATGAAGAGGACGAGCCTACAGCGGGCGAAATGGACAGAGAAGCCGAAGAGACAAACGCGGAGTCGGTTTTTGACGACTTGGACATCAATGGTGACATGGTATTTGTCTTTTTGTACAAGTCTTTGGAAATAAGATTGTACTGGTACCTCGCAAAAAAAAGCTTGACTCAATGTGAAAGATGCTATAATATGGAACAGACTAACTGCACAAAATTTAAAGCAAGACAAGCTCTTTAAAATCGTATTTTGTTGAAAAGTCAAGAACGAATCTTGACTGTTCAGCAGCCCAACAGTATTATGTACAAGTCAGTGCTACCTTTGACCAATCAGGTTTAATAATAAACACTTTTGACAGCGACACATGCCGGCGAGCGGATGTCGTGGGGCACGCGTTTAACCTAAATAACGTCATTCCGATCACTTCATTTTAGGCCTGACACGTGTGTTACAGCAAATTCTTGACAAAGGGCGACGTGGGGTATATTAAGTAGACAGTACTTTTCGTGTTGCACTGTGCTTCTTGCTCGGAGACGCTATTGTGGCGTGTCCGTCCCATGTGAATACCCAAGTCGGAATACCCAAGTCTGTTTATAGAGGTGGTGACAGGAAATTGATTAATTTTTTCTTTCTGTAGCATAAGTTCTTTTGCCGTGTGTTGTTGTTGTTTTCCTTTACTTTTTTTAAATTCAAATGGGCCGGTGCATAAATACAAATCTTAGTCGCCAGACAGACTAATCATACTTTTGTGGCAGGTTAAACATGAGGGAGTTACACAAATCAAAGCGAGAATGTTTAATTAAATGAATGGACGAGTTGCTCAGTGGCCGAATGATGCATCGTTTTTTAATTATAATAAACAATCAAACTTAAGAGTTTCATTATAGACTCCAAATAAACACGTTTCATCGTCATACTTATTGTAATTTATATTATTTTTTTTAAGAAAAAAAAACCACATGAAAAGGAGTTTTCAATACAAACACAAACAAATCAATATTTGTTCATAGTTCTTTATTAGCGAGATACATGTATCGATGTAAAACGAATTAAACTGCTGGCAATACAGACTATTTAGAATGAGACAAATACAAATAATGCATTACGCTAGATACAATGCCTCATATTGACGTCTTCTGATGCTTCTGGGTTTTGTGCGCTTGCAGCCAGCATGTGATACTCGTGTTAAGGGAGACACGTTGTTGGACTGCTGTCCCCGCCAAGGAGTAATGTGGTAACCGTAGTATGCCCAATGAGCTAACATGGGTGACATCTTTCCTGGGTACCTTATGATACTTCCCTGAGAACGACTTCAATCGTTTTGTATTTGTTGGATAGGAAGTGCAGGCTATATACATGTACTTTTGGGAAACGACTGTATTAAAAAGTGCATCAGAAATATACAATCATAGATGTCAGATGTAACAGAGACAGGAACAAGTGGAGCTGAGAATTTATAAAATGACTTGTAGCCGTGTATCTCACATTGCAGACAAATATTTTGGAAATGTTTAGTCGAGTACATGCTCAGGTGTATTAAATCGTCGTTCTATAGGTGTTGGATACAGAGGAACTTCTATCTGTCCTAAACACCGACAACGCATTTCTACGTCACAAGGATGTGTTACAGATGTACAGCGATCTAGGTCTGGACCCGGACTTGGACGGCACACTGACAAGGGATGAGTTTGTCTCGCTAGTCTTCAACGATCGTCTGGCCGACATCGAACGTTGGGTCTGGCAACAGACCGACCACGGAGAGAACAAGATACGGGAAAGCAAACAGGCGTGGCTGGGTGAGCCGGGACCCTCTGCTGACCTGGTGCTAGCAGCCCTACAGAGAAGGTAGGATACCAATTCATTCGGGAGGGGGGGGGGGGGGGGTAGTAGAAGGGGAGGTTAGGGACGCATACTGTTACAACAAATATATACAAAAAACACCCAATATAATTACCCCAATTGTTTGTTAATTTAAATAAATATTTCACTAACTTATGGGGAAAAATACGCTCACGAGTGCAGGCAGCTGGTGTGTTGATCAACAGTGTGGAAAATACAAACCAGTTTGTCTCACCCTTTTGAGCAACATGACGAGGCCTGTAACTCTCTATCCTGTGTACACTAACTGAGAATTTGGACAGGTGAACCTACAAAACAAAATAATAATCAGTGCATTTGACAAAAAGGACCCAGATTAATACGCCACTGGTTCTAAAATCGTATCAACCATTATGGTCGATTTCTTAACAGTAGTAATAGAAGAAAAAATAGTACAAACCTTCAAAAATAAACAGCAACAAAACAAATACACCATTTGAAACTATAACAATTCACTCTGAATAAAATGGTGCGTGTGTTTCATACCAATGTGAATAAACACAAAATTAATGGCGCGATGTTTGTCTTTGCATAACCTTTGAACTTTACATCATTATTGTTTTATTTCTCCAATCCTCACCGTTCTCCACCCACATCCACCCGATCGTTCCTATTATAGTCCTTTCGTGCCACCTGCCATCCGAATCAACAATAAACTGTTGATACAAGCACAGGTTGTCAAAATGATGCCCGCAATGCGTCGCTTTTCTCGCGGGAAATAATGTCAGATAGAATTGCTTGTCTGTCATTTTTATTCTGATACAAAGACACGCACAAACCAAACTTTTTAGGGATTCATTTTCCTTTAACTTTAACTTTGAATTATACTTTTCCAATTCTCCACAAGCGATGCACTGTGTGCTGTACTATGTGCTAAGAATAAATCGTGTTTTGTTATCAAAAGATTTCGCATGACACCACTCAGTTTCAATTGACAAAATTACTCATGGCTGTTAAAATAATTCATTTTGAGCTGAGATTAATTGTTATTTTCCAACTTTTTTTGAGCACTTTGTGAAAAAGATTAAAGTGCCAATTATCGATTAGCCAGAATGGATGATTTTTTAATACTATTTAGGGTCCCCAAAGCCCAGAGAAATTACTGGCCCGGCATACGTTTCGTAAACTCCCCGAGCGTTTCACTGGCTCACCCACTGACTGACTGGTTCACTATAGTCGGGCAATGAATGTTATGATTGCTATCGAATATATTACTACCCCGTAACACCAATGAATAATATAGGTCCTAGTGTATATGGCCTGCTTTATATTAGACTCGACGGAATATTGTGACACATGTCATAGTTTTAAAAGGGTAATGGTTCTAAACATTTATGGCTGTGCGCGCGTATTTTATTAGTCACCGTTACAATACGGACAGAACCGTATCGGTAGTCCTAGGAAACGTTGTGTAATTCTTTAATTTAGCAATATAAAATCAGACAAGTATTAATTACACTGTGCTTGTCATACCTTTACGCCCATTTAAGCGTTTTACACATATTATGCTCTTCGTAACTGTACAGGAAACTAACCGCTCTGCCCTTTCAAGCCAATTATGCAAAGTCGGCGAGCACGACCCCCTATTCTGTTGCAGTCGACCGCCGCGACGGAATCAATTTCGCTTAACCGCCGGCCCAACGAGGTCTGACACCCCACTATAATGTTCCCTGTTGGCAAGCGGACAGGTTGAAGATGCTCAGATGGTTTTAGGGAGATTGGTAGAATTCATCATCTATCGGGCTTATCTTATAGTCTCCATCAGATTGAATACCGGTGGGGCATACTGGATAGAAGACTGTACTATAGTGTACGTAATCAATCTATTTTCTCGACATTGTCATGTGTGGTGTTTATGCAGTCATTATAATGTACCGTCAATTTAGGAGTTGTAACGCAGCACAAATAACACAGCGCACTTTATGTATTACTTATACCCCTTAAATCGCAACTTAACCCCTATAATTATACCTCATGCGATTATCGGTTGCGTCCACTAGTTCTTTTTTCCCTGGTATTTGGAGACAGCGTATTTAGTTTGTATTTGGGATTGTGTAGCTAATTCATTTTACTGGCTCATTCCTGTGTTTAAGAAATTAATACATGCGGAATTTGGAAGCATTATAGTAATGAACTCCGTGCACAAGTACCCTCTCTGCGGCGCAAAAAAGAGAGTTGGGGTATAGCACTCGACGCCATCTTGCCCGACTTCGATTATGAGCCTTTTCGAAACCTTTGCTTCGTCTTCGGTTTTGCCACATAATTCCCTATTCCGAATCATGAGAAGCAAATTATAAATTTAAGCAAATGGAAAAACTGTTGGGTTCATATTAATAAATGTTTCTAAAGTACAAAAGGCATCAACATGTGTCATAATGACGTAATAATAATTGTGTTTTTTGTATGATCAGTAAGTTAATTCAATTAAACGTTTTGATAATAATGCTGGAGGTTACATTTTGGATAACTTCAAATGATTGTAATTAGCCTAATTATTGACTTCGAGGTTTTAATATCATGCAGTTGCTCAGCAACTGATCACACACAATGTTGCTGAAGTTACACCCCGCTAAAATTGTTGTACAATGCTTGTGACCACTCAGTTTCCAGCGGATTTTTGCTCAACAAAAACACCATCGGTTTCAGAAAATTGAACACATTCTCTTATAATTTAGAATACATGAGGGGCAAACAGAATCACAAAGTGTCAGGCTCCCAGTCAACCCACCCATATTTCAATAATCCTGGATCATGACCGATAATAAAAGGCCTATAGAAATTAGAAGCATTATCCCAGTGCGTGTCACTCAGTATAATCAAATAATCGTTTTTTGCAACGTGGTTACGCATTCAGCAAGCGGATTTCAAATCTGTTTAAAATTCTGAGCCTCTTTGTAACTTGATACATGATGAATAATGTAACAAGACGACAGGCATCCTTTGCAACAGGGCCTCAATAGATACCCAGTCGTGACAGGCAATTCACAGATTCGAAGTCGATTTTGCACATCGCATTATGTCCGTATAGGGGGTAATTTCCTCCTATAATACGCAGTCTCGTTTTTTCATTTCTTTCTAAGTGCAGCGCCTCTTTGAAAACCGGATTCTATCTAGAAGTCTCCGAGTCCCAATGGCGTTTTGTTGGCTTTTATTTTTGTGCTGCTTTTATTTTTGTGTTGCTTTGCCACTAATATCGAATCCCTAGAAGAGCCAAGTTGGACTACAGTAGACAAAAATCCTCAATCAACAATTAGAGCTGTTTGTCCAAAACCATTAAATTAAAGCGTTTACTTTGTACAGCTATATTCACTAATGTCTACTATTGTGTTAATAAACACCAAGCTGCCGAACACTATTATTATAGGTAAATCACAGTGTCTATGTTAGGGTTTAGGGAATGCATTAATTGTTTCGGGGGTCACCTAATTGTTTCGTTTGTAAATATTTTTCTAAATGTTTGTGTGTGTCACTAATTGGTAACGGAAGTGGGGTGTTGGTGCCATATTGTAACAATCACTCGCATTCTGTATCATTTTAGTCTTCGTAACATTCACATTCCTTCAAATAGGTCTACAGGGCTAGGTAGGGGGCCTATCTTTCGGAAAATAATTAAAGCAAACAATATTAATGATAACAGTTAGATTTGATTATAATTTTAAAAAGGTAAACATTTAGCGAGTATGGTTTGTCAGAAGCATCTCCGCTATGTATGTACCTATCTTAAATAAAAACAACAACAACAACAAACGCCTAAGACGACGAATACGATGACGTCGACAACAACAGATACACCTGCAATAATAACAACAAAACGAAAATGAAAACACATGCAGTTTAACCAAAATATACTTCTTTTATCCATGGCGTATGCTATGGTGGTTTTGTCCATTCATCTGCTAGTGGTTCTCTTGATAAAAAAGCAGCATGAATAACGCAATGAGCATGTGTGCCACCTGCCAAGAAATTTGTTTCCACACCTTGTTGATTTCCTCTCCTTTTTTTCACAGGGTTGTGTCGTTAACTAGGTTACCGGAGTCGATCGTTCAGTGGAGTGAGCAACTTCAGGTATATGTTAATGAAAGCTGGGCTCCGATTCACACGTAGGCAATGCCCCCAAATGACAAGCAAAGTATTCCCGCTACCTGCACTTGCATTAATCATTTTCTTTGCAACAGCAGTGTCGAGAAATAGGGTATTCTAATTAACAGGAAACTTGCCTTTTAACAATAGCGAAAGCTTAAAGGGAGCACAACTATATAACAGTGTGTAAAATGAAAAGCTATTGATACAGCACGTTTGTGTATGCATGTAGTACCTGTACCGCTTTGACCCAAACTGGTTATTATTGATCTTGTATAGTTTTATTTTCATGTATTGCACATGAAATAAAGAGTTATGATACATTAAATTGGTTTTCACATTTCAGTGGTCAAATTGTGAGTTCAAATCGTGGGTATACGTGGACAATTCGAAAAATTTATTTTAATCAGATTGAGTTCACATAATTGTTTTCATATGCTGGCCAAAACCACAACAAGGTATTACGCTTAGTTGTCTGTTTTAGAAAGTATAGATTTAAGATTCTAGATTTCATTCATTTGTTATGCAAAACCGTGTTACATGAACACTTTTTTCTTATTGTACATTTAAAAATACGCAAGATACACAAGAAAATACAAAATTACTATAATTAAAAATAATATTTTTTATACAAAATGGTCATAAAAAGCGAGAAATATAGGGATTCAGAGCGATTAAAGGTAAGGGGGGAGACAGACAAAACAAAAACAGGTTGGCCAAAGTACATGTAAATGTGATGAATAGAATTGGAAAATGTTGGTAAGTACACATAATGGGAACGTGTTCTGCATGCAGGGAATGATTTAGGGAGGGGCATGGTTGGGAAAGCTAGTTAGGGACTACATCTATGGTAAATTATTAATCAATAAAATGAAATTATATACCCGGTAAGTTAGATGACATTAAAACAAATATACAACACAGCAGGTGAAGTGGCAAAAACTATCTGGTAAAAGTCGAATGGCCCATAGTAAAAATGAACATTTGAACCTATTGATCTTCATTATAATTAAACTCACACTTATCATATACTTTAAAAAGGTAAAGATTAAACTGCAGTTTGTTTGTTTTTGTATCAGTGACGTCTACTAATGGCACGAATAAAATCGTTCATTGCCTAAACTCTTGGAGGCAGTATAGACTCCTTTTCCCACAGGTTTTTATGCGGTTTTAAATACATCGTTTCTGCCCATACTGGGCGCTAGGAATTAACGCTGGTGAGCCTCAGATTTCTGTTAAGGAAACGAACAAAATGATTGGGAAAATTAAAATAATGTGTGTCTGGCCCTCAGCTGTTTCTTTTGCTATTCACCTTAATTGCTATAAAAAAAGATAAGTAAATTGTTCAAAATATGCAGCTCTGCCATTTGTGACCCAGCACGAGTAAATGAGACACTTTGCGGCAAAAATAAAAATTGAGATTTTGATTTCATCATTTAAAGCTTGTTTAGCTTTAAATGATGAAATCAAAATTTCAAATTTTATTTTTGCCTCGAAGTGTCTCATTTACTCGTGCTGGGTCACATTTTGGAATGCAATTCGGTAGGCTCAGATATGTGTTTGTTTACGTGACACTAAACTTTAACTTCTCTTTAGGTCGTCCGTTACGAGGCTGGCGGCCATTTCCACGCACACTACGATTCCAATGAGCTAGATAGTGCCATGGACTGCATGGTGAATGGGGTTTCTGGTCGATTCTGCCGGTGTGTATTCATAAGTCGGGTTGATACCAAATGAGGGCGGTTGAACTATAAGTTGGTGTTTGTGGAATCGAGTGCGAACAAGACCTGTTGTACGTAAACCATCCAAACAGATCGAACTACTATGTCAAAATTATTGTGACTGTTAAGTCAGGTGAATTCTTGATACGGAATTATTCCCAGTCGCTACGCCACTGCCTCTTACAAGAGGACAAGGCGTTTAGAGTGAAACTTAATTATCTAATCGATTTTATATTTTGAAATTAAAATAATAATATTACACATAACTGTCAACTGCAGGTTTCTGACCATACTGTACTACCTTGATGATGATGTACGCGGAGGGGAGACGGCGTTCCCGATAGCAGACAATGGTACTTATTCAGACAGGGTAAGATGGAAACTATCTCGATTGTGACTATAACAAACATATTACAAAACTAATTTTGAATTTAGCCTGTACTGTTATGTTGATGAGATTGTGGCTCGGGGTTTAAAGGATAAACATTCCTTAAAAATCATAAAGATGAATGGCAAAGATGTGAGTGAGAAAGAAAGAAAGGAACAAATCGGACCGAAAATAACTTTGCCGCAACTAATACAAACACAAATCTTTGATTTTACACAACAAACATAGCAGTGTGTGTCCTTTTCGACAATTTAAAAGTCTTTTGGTCATATTTTATTTCCAGGCTACAAAGAGTGAGATTTATGACTTGAGTGATCACTGTCATGACGCCAATGTATACATCAAACCAGAGAAAGGGAAAGCTATTATGTGGTACAACCACTACATCAACGAGACAACAGGTAGATTGAGCTGTCATTTTATGATGTGCAAGAATTCTTCGCTTTTTTACCACCATCAGAAATGGCGTTGAAATAAAAAAATTAAGGTTCTTATATTGAAAACGTTACTAGTAAATCAACTTGTTATTGCACGTATTATTATCTTGGCTCTAGATGTGATATGCGCAAAATAATCCTGTTCATTTTTGTAGCCGGTGATCACATGATAAAAAAGTTGTCGGTGTAGCCGAACCAAGTTATCACGGTGTACGAACATTTCATACGTACTGTGGACCTACGAACAATTGACGTCCACAGGATGCGGGAAGAGGTTACTGATTGTGGATTTGCACATGTCCACACGGTCAGTTTTACTCGTTCTGAAAAAGAGCTCAAAGTTAAAATGGGTTAGGAACGGGGGTTATATTTAGAAAAGATTACGGGGAACACATAAGAGGCCCAGAATCAACATTTGAGTTTCAATAATTTTCCTACAAGCGAAAAAAATGTGTATAGGCAATGTTTTCTTAGCTACATAAAGACGAAGGAATGTAGTACATTATGGAATGTATAATTGCGTGGTTTTTTTTAAACAATCCCTTGAAACTGGACCACGAACAAACTGCCACAGAGGGCGCTAACAATAATCACTGCAGAAGATGCACCAGATGCTATTGAAAACAGTGTAAAATCAACAATGTTCACGACCAAGTTTCATACACACCGTCATCACTGGGGTTTCTCAAACAACAATCTTGGTCTTCCGGTCTTTATCTTTCCATTTCTTTTCAATTTTTAGTGGGTTAGCCGATTACATTTTTTTATATTCACACCAAAAGAAGCTCACCTCCCGAAAAGTGATACTTCCCGAGCCTACAAGCAGCCATTTTACAAATGGCATCCCTCCACGTTCTATAGGCAATTATGAACCATTTTTTTACCGTAATTTGGCAAGTCTGCCCTCAGATTGAAGCTCAAAAACCAGGGAGTTGATCCCATGTTATATTTACACAATCCCACCATTTGTTTAACCAAACGGCCTCCTTTAAAAAAAAAACTGTTGGGGGGGGGGGAGGGGGGGCACATTTCATGCTAATGAAACCGCGTAGAAATTATCCCTTCAATTAGGGTAGTGCACTCTTTATGACGATAACCCGCTGGCTTTAGCTAGCGCACTATGATTGTGTGATAGCGCCCTCTTGTGCTTTTTGAAAGTCTTAATACTGCTTTACATTCATCTTTTCCTCGCGAACTAAAAGTGATTTTTGCCTAAATTAGGTTGGTTGGGCGACCTGAACTTGTTTTCCCTCCATGGTGGCTGCGAGGTCCTACACGGCACCAAATGGATCGCCAACAATTGGATATGGGTGGATGACTCGTACGATCGGCAGCTTCAATACCTAAGGAATGTGCAGCAGACAGAGAAGGAGCAAATCAAAGCTTCTGTAAAAATCTCGGCGCCTCACAAAGTTGCCAGAAAGACCGTGGTGGATTTTCTCGGTGAATTGTTCAGTGTTTTCAAGACAAAGACTGATACTTGCTCGAGTGGAGACGAACTGTAACTCTTATACACGTACCACTAAATATTGGATGGGTATTGTTAGACACTTGTTGTGTGCAAGTGGGTTATATCCCAAAATTGTAAACAAATATTCTACGTTTTCACAGATACTTACGGTAAAATAAATTATTCTGATGTAAGACTTTGGGCATTGAGAGCAACCCCGGAATCTGGGACGCGTAGTTTTCCCCCAGCATGGTAAAGCCATAATATAAATGGGCGTTTCTACGCGTCATGATTATTCAGTATCACTAGCAGGCCGGTACGCAGGATTTTTTTTGGAGACACCTTTGAATTATGTGACCTCTGATGTCGAGTCTTGGCCAAATTTATGTAAAACACAATGCGTGCGCATACCGCCGAGCACATTTGAATATATAGATGTAAACAGAGGGCACATGGTCTGATATTAACTGGAATTATCGTGATGCTGGGGAAAATCACGCATCTGGGACTTACAAAAATTAAAAGGAAATTTGCCGGATAAAGTAGCAATCAACTTAATTCCTTCGTGTATAAATTATTATTATTAATATTTCTGTTGTACTCAAGCCCACTGTCGCAACCCTTAGGGCTGAATTGAAATGGCAGTAGGCCTACAAGAAACTTACATAATTGAAACATTATAATACCCTAACGTTAACGAGTTTTACAAAAATGTTTTGTTTTATTAAATAAAATTAAAATGGCAATTAAAATCACTGACTGTGTCATTCAACATGAATATGCAACCTATAAGAGAAACGGGTATCGATCAAGACTCTGATGTCGAGTCTTGACCAAATTTATGTAAAACACAAGACATGAGAGAATCAATCGGACGATATAAGCCACAGAAACTCCTTCCAGTCTGCATTAGGAAAATATCATTTTGAGAAATTTTGAGTGCTTGAAAAATATATAAAGTATCGAACATTGAACAGGTCACAACTCTTTGTCTCAATATTATGGCTGCCTTGCGCATAATAAGTGTCATAGACTTAATACCTAATAAGCCGCTGAATCGATTTTCAGTGTTTTAAAGTAGGATTGTAAGTCAATGTCAGTGATTTAACCAGTTCGCGCCGGATGACGTATATAAACGCAATAATTCCCCCAAATTCAAAACGGATGACGCATAAACACGCCAAGTTCAAGTTCGAAAATGTATGTCAGCAGCGCGCAAGGCCGGAAATGCGTGGGTGTGCTTCCCGGCACTATCAGCCTGAACACGCTTCGGATCGAGTTTCGTTAAAAATAATCCCGCCCGTCGGCTCGGCGATGTTAAAATAATCCAAACTAATGCGTAATTTTCATTTTTACACTAGAATTATTTGCTAAACTTTTGCTAAATGATTGTCCACATTATCCCAACTACCAAATCAATTAAATAAAAAAGATGTAGCGAAATAAATACGGTGATATAGGCCCTACCGCAATAAATACGGCGATATAACGCAATAAATACGGCGATATAACGCAATAAAAACACGGCGATATAATGCGAATTAGCGAATACGAGCCACCGTAGGTATTTCTATAACTGAACGCTGGCGTATTTACAAAAAATTGTCTGGCTGGCCGGTTTTCTTGGAAAATATTCAATAATGGAAAAGCTAAACTAAAGAGGGCGCACTCGTTGACGGCACGTTTGTTCTCTATAGGCGCGCGTACGGTGGGAATTCCCGTACGGTGGGCCAGTCAAAATTCATGAATTATTCATTATTGCATAGATTACCGTACAACAATATACCGTACAACAATATATGGTGGCCCTGAAGGGACATCAAAGACGCGAATTTCATTTACGACATCACATACTGTTTCACGACATCACATAATTTTGTTTACGACATCACATATTTTTTTACGACATCACATATTTTTTTACGACATCACATATTTTTTTTTACAACATCACATATTTTTTTACGACATCACATAGGTTTTTTTACGACATCACATATTTTTTTACGACATCACATAAGTTTTGTTTACGACATCACATATTAAATCTACGACATCACAAACTTGTATGTACGACATCACATATTTATTTACGACATCACATATTGCATTTACGACATCACATATTGCATTTACGACATCACATACTGCATTTACGACATCACATACTGCATTTACGACATCACACAATTCGTTCACGACTTTTTATTCACGACATGCATGCAAGTCGTGAATATTTTGGTCGCGAATTTTTTAGTAGTAGCTTAGGGCGTCGCGGCTGACCCTGCGGCCTCGATGTTTGCTTGCGCTGGGTATGATTGCATTCCTTTCCTCTTCTGAGAGTGTAAGCACAACCGCGGTGAGATATTAAGGGGCTTGTACGGTGTATGTAGTGACGACCCACGTTCAAAAGTGAAGTTAGTTTTGTTTTGTTTTGAATGGTTGGCTACAAATTAAATAACATCGTTATCTCTTCATTAAATCTTGTCAGTGTACCATTTATTCCCGTTACAAATCTGCGTCCCTTTTCTTCAGCAAATCGAAGACATCCGTCGGGGGATGGGATTGGAAGTTTTGATTCCAAATTTTAAGAAGGAGGATCGAGGTACGTCAAACTTTCATTTTTGTTTAAAGTATACTTTGTTATTAGTTTTGGTTTTTAGTTTGTTTGTATTGCAATGAGTGGTTTAACCTTTGTGTAGTTATTTTATACACCATCTAGTAACTATCCCGCGAATTGGGTCATATAATAAAAAGCAATATCTTACAGAAACTGAGTTCACGTACGTCAGGCTAAAGTCAGCAAACAGAAAAGGGATTTTGTTGGTTTGACTATAGATGTATTTCGGGGTAATAATCTCATACTCAAACAAAACAGATCGCACATTTCCGGGGTAATAAAACATGGTAAACATCGAGCTGATCGTTCCGTAAACCGGACGGCCGAAAAGCGGAGAGGTGGTTAAACCATCGCAATACAAAAAACTAAAAACCAATTGCAATAACGCGGTCAAAAGTATACTTTAAACACAAATGAAAGTTTGACGTAACTCCTCCTTCTTAAAATTTGGGATCAAAACTTCCAATCCCATGATGTCCTCGATCTGCTGAAGAAAAAGGGAAGCAGATTTGTAACGGGAATAAATGGTACACTGACAAGATTTAATGAAGAGATAACGATGTTATTTAATTTGTAGCCAACCATTCAAAACAAAACAAAACTAACTTCACTTTTGAACGTGGGTCGTCACTACACACCGTACAAGCCCCTTAATCATCTCACCGCGGTTGTGCTTACACTCTCAGAAGAGGAAAGGAATGCAATCGTACCAGCGCAAGCAAACATCGAGGCCGCAGGGTCAGCCGCGACGCCCTAAGCTACTACTAAACAATTCGCGACCAAAATATTCACGACTTGCATGCATGTCGTGAATAAAAAGTCGTGAACGAATTGTGTGATGTCGTAAATGCAGTATGTGATGTCGTAAATGCAGTATGTGATGTCGTAAATGCAATATGTGATGTCGTAAATGCAATATGTGATGTCGTAAATAAATATGTGATGTCGTACATACAAGTTTGTGATGTCGTAGATTTAATATGTGATGTCGTAAACAAAACTTATGTGATGTCGTAAAAAAATATGTGATGTCGTAAAAAAACCTATGTGATGTCGTAAAAAAATATGTGATGTTGTAAAAAAAAATATGTGATGTCGTAAAAAAATATGTGATGTCGTAAAAAAATATGTGATGTCGTAAACAAAATTATGTGATGTCGTGAAACAGTATGTGATGTCGTAAATGAAATTCGCGTCTTTGATGTCCCTTCAGGGCCACCATAACAATATGACCGGACCGTACCCGGCCGTACCGTACCCATATCCACATCACGTCACGTGACCGTACCTGTCGCATATATCCGGTTTCGCATAATTGTCGTCGCGTCTATCGTCATCATCTGGTCCGGTCAGGTTGAGAATTTTAAAAAGCAGAGATACTGTTGTAAATGTTAATATTAATAATACGATTAAAAGTGCCTTCTTCATTGTAAATCACGAAGAAAATAGGATCCTTTGTGGTTTAATTGTGTAAAATACCGGTATGATCGTCGCAGTAGTCGGCTAACAACATTGCTCATTTGCAAAAATTTCCGAAAAGGAAATTCGACGTCGTTTGGTTTTCAGTCCCCAGACGCGGCTGTTCCTTCTCTATGGTACGGGATACGGTCCAGGCGGGCAGTGGCCGGATTCCCTTCTGATCCCATTCCTAGCTTGCTGGCCAGAAAGAAAATGGCATTCTTCACCCAGCTCAAGTTGTTATGCTGGAAGAATTACACACTACGTAAAAGACAAAAGGTAAGACAGGAAAAAGAGAGTAGTACCGGTGGCTAGGCCTCCAAAGACTTCCTCGCTCTAGGCCCTACAAATTACAAATTACAGGAGGATCGATCGGCAGGGAGTTGGGGGGAGGGGGGGGGGGGGGTACCTGAACGACCTGGGGGCCCGGGGGGGGGGGGGGGGGGGGCAATAATTTGTTGTTTAGTTTTACTTTTAGGGTCCCTTATAATAATAATATCTAAAAAACATTGGCCCCTACTTCAAATTTGGGCGTTTTAACTAGGTCCTGTTTACTGTACATCATGTACGTGTATATGATACACGTACGATATGTTTGCGTGTCCTGTGCACTTTTTAACAGTTTTTTGTTTGAAGATCATGTTTTTTTGGCACTTTTATTTGTAATTAATTTACAATTTGTTAATTTCATTTGTATCGACTGTTTTCTTCTGTTTAGATCCGTCTTCTTGTAGAGATCATCTGGCCGATTTTAATGTTCATGATTATTGCCCTAGTCAGGATTAATGAGCCGCCCTCACCCCTTCATGAATGTAAGCAGTTCTTCAAATACTTTCATTCACAGATACCGGTAAAACCTTGCTATTCAGAAGAGAACAAAAGCCCCTTTAAATTAGAGGGTTGCAAACACCCCGAACTAGACAATTACTGTTTTTGTTATTAAAACAAAAATCAATTTTTGAATAGCACAGGATTTACAACTTTAAATGCATTTGTCGCAGAATAAATTTGTAATTTAACTAAAAGAAAGTTGATAATTAGGCCAAATAACAAAAAAACATGTTTAGCGTCCTGCCTTTTTGAAAAAAAGAAAGAAGGTCCTTTTTATCTGTAAAATGGCCGCCCGACACATGGTCTCTAACAGGGATGAACAGGGATGTTAAAGTCTAAAAATACGATCTTTTATTTTTATTTTTTGTTTATTTTTTGTTTATTTATCGGGGCATATTGGGGCAAAAACAACAGGACGCTCCTTAAAAATTTGTATTTGTTTTCAGTATAAAAAAAGAAAAAAAGAATGTACATTTATTCAACTTGAATTTACATTTCCCTTGAAGTTTAAATTTAATCGTTATGTGCTTCAAAATTAGGTTTTATGGTGAATAAATATCAAATTTTGAATCTGCGTATTAATCTGAACTGATCTGTGATTGGTTTTGTTTGATTCAGGCCATTTCTTGAGCAAAGCTCTACCATCAGGAGGCCTCCTTCCATTCTTCCAGTCTTTCCTCTGTGACTTTGACAGCAAATGTCATCTGGAGGAAACTTATGGAGAATCGATCGGACACATAAATAACTACGGGGATGCAGGGTAAGGGTATAATAATTAGCATCCAACTTCACTATTGATACATCTTCACATTACACACATACATGTAGGTGGACAAATCCACAAAAACTGCTTTAAATTAGAAATGGTGATATTTTGTTGCATCACATATTGTCTCCCATTTCCTCCTTCATCCAGTTTAACCAAACTATTGAATGATATTGAGAAAGTCCTGAACAACAAAACCACAATGGCGTCCCTGAAAAAGTTTCTTGCCAAAGTGGATGAGTTGAACAAGCTTCTGCCATACATGGACGACTTTAATGGTATTGCTGACACCATTCCTGGTAAGTTTAACCCGCAGAGGCCATAATAGACAGTTTGTATAGTGACATGAATATGTAACATACGTGTCAATGTTGATAGCTGTATAGCATTAGCTGCTGCAAAACCCTGGAACATGTAAATTGTCACAAATGTGTAAATTACGTGTGTACAGGCAAGTTTCGTCAATTGTCTCTCAACAGAATGGAAATAATTGAGGTATCCAAAATTTAATCTAAGCGACTTTCTGGTTTTTTGTTTAACAATCCTTTTTTATATGAGGCTTGCCTTTCTGAGTGAGACCAATAATGGCTTCTTGTATGTCAAAGATTCTGTCAAATTCAAATATTAAAGTTGTATTTGAAGTTTCAAACAACTAAAGTAGCTCGGCACAATATACCACATTTTTAAATTAAAGATTTAAGAAGATCCATACATACATGTACATGTACATAAATTCCTAACCGCCCAAGCATATTCTATTCTCTGGAAGGCAATGAAGTGTGAATTTGTATTATGCAGAGATTTCGGACATTGAAGTAACGAAGATTACTTCAATTACTCCAGTTCAGTTTAGGTTACAACAAGTATGCCTGTAAATTAACTTGTTCATTGACAAAGCATTTTATTGCACTGGTTTTATTTTCACTTTATTATACCACCAAGTAATTTTTAGCTACATTAATGGTACATTATTTTGCTAACCACCAATTACTGTACATTTAGATATCCGTACATGTACATGTGTAGGACCCTGAATTGAAAGCAATCACACATGTATTCAACCTGTGCTGCTAGCCTGATTGTTATGCTAATTTAGTTGGTAATAGACTTTGGCAACACTTCAACTGGCAAGGCAATGTCAATGTTGATTCCATCATACATTGTGCATATGTACTGATAGCACAAACAATACAAGTATGCCTGTAAACCTGTTCTGTTACAAAGCATTTCACTGGTTTTATTTCACTTTACCATGCCACCAAGTAATTTTTAGCTACATTAATATACAATTATTTTGCTAACACACCAATTACATATGTGTACATGATGTAGGGCCCTAAATTGAAAGCAATCACACATGCATTCAATTTCCTGCTGCTAGCCTGATTGTTATGCTAATTTAGTTGGTTAGACTTTGGCAACACTTCAACTGGCAAGGCAATGTCAATGCTGATTCCATCATGTCCATTGTGCATGCACACTGTACCAGAAACAGAAAATCAGGGTAGATCATTAACTATTGCTTTTGGAAAACGTATCACAGTGCGAATTGCAAAATCAGATCGGGTTCAAACATATTATTCACAGAATGCACAGTTCAATTTTGTTTACATAATTATGATTAATGCTGAAAATGAGCGCGCATGATCATGTGATGGGGATGTTGTCGAATCCTGTTTTGTTTTCCTCAACCATCCCATTAAAAAGTGTTACAAGAAATGTTTGACCACTGCATTATAGTTAGCCACCAACCTGAAAAAAGACCCACCTGATAAAAAGACTCATTAGATATTCTTAGATATTTCAAACAAAAATTGCAAGTGTTTAACACTTCCTATCATCTTTCTAAACACAAAAAGTTGGGGACAAAAAGTCCATACATGTTGGTTTTTCATGAGCAAGTTATAGGGAAAAGCAAAAAAACTAAAACAATATTTCCTGTCGGTTGACTTGAGTACAATTGAAATGCATATTGCAAAGCTGGTCCCTGCTGATGGAGACGGTGTGGAGTATGTTGCTATGGAGTCGCGTACATGTACTCGTGTACTTTGTATGCTTGTCACAATGTGTATAATTTCTAAAAGCAAATGAAGTGAAAGTATTTCTAACAGGATGTCTTGTATTGGTTCCTGTAGACACTTGACTGGTGTACTATTTAGACAACCCTGTTATAAATATAAACTTGCTTTAAAATTAATCAATTAAAATTAATTTAAGTAGAAATTAAAATCTTGGCACAACCACCAAAACTATATTGATACTGATATTTAACTTAAAAACCGCACACTATTACAATAAAAAAAAAAAACATTTTTGTAAATTCGTGTTTCATTTAAAGGGTACAGTCAATCCTGAAAGGCGAAAATTTTGTTGACTTAAAGGTAGTATACACCATTGGTAATTTGTTGAATTATCAGGAATGGGTGGATTTGGGGGGTTGTATTTTAGTAAATATCGTTTAACTGACCTGTCCGAATTTTTACATTCATGGATGCCGAGAAAAGCATGAAAAACAGCGTTTGTTTTCCACCGGAGTCGAGCAGTTATTCTTATGTTATCTTTGTTTTTTCGCGCTCGCCGGACGGCGAGAATGAATTTTGGTTTATACAATTCAATTTTTTGGAACAATTACAGGATATCTAGGGCCCTTATTTTTCTGGATGCCTACAATCATTATTTACTTTTAAATAAGTAAGATATTTCTTAATAATTCGGTAGTAAATTTTTTCGATATCTGCAAATGGTGTATACTACCTTTAATTTTTAACCTCATTTTTTGTGTTAAAAAATGGGATACATGTGTGTCATTGAAAGTTGCTTTCATGGCAACCATTGCCTGAGAGTTTAATGATTTATAAAACAAACTTTACAAATTTACTGTACGCATGTACGTCAGGCTCGCGATCACTCATCAATTACCTGAAGAATCCCGATGAAGTAAAGCGGTTTCTTACTAATGACCTGCACTTGGCGCCTGCTGTATCACAAGCAATTCTGAACTCTAACATCAGCAAACAAGAGGTAAGGCTAGAAATCATTGGTACATGTATAAGTAGTGGATAGGGAAATAATATGTGAGCCAGATAAACGTACATAATTCTTAACATTTTGTGTGCTGAAAACAAGTTTCAATTTTAATAACTCATTTTCGGGGAGGGGGGGGGGGGGGGGGGGGTGGTTTGGAGGGGCCAAAGCATTAAAGCACTTAAGTGCAAAGTGTTCAGTTCTTAAAAGATTTTTAAGAAGAGAATTCTTTGAATGGAGAACAAATAGTGCTCTTTTATACAAACACTCTCTTTTTTGTCTTTCTTTTTTGACATCTGCAACCTTCTGGAAAAATTGTTTGGGTACAAATAGATCTGGCTCCGGACCATACATTATCATTGCACATTGTGGGGAGGAACTAGTCTACCCCATGATAACAGAATTACCGCCTGGTAGCCAACATTCCAAAATTGAAAATAATACCTAAAAAACTACAACACATGTTTTTGAAATTGAATTTTACTTGAATCCTATTTGGTATTTCTATGCAGTTTCTAGCCCTAACTAATGCAGACACCTTCCAGAATGCATCCTGCGATGAAGCCAAGTTAAAGCAGATCTTTGGCGTGACCAACTTGACCACACTGCACGAGATGCAGAGAGAACTCTGCAATCTGACCACAGCCGACTTTGCTAGCATTGCTCGGGTCCTCTCTAAGCAGATAGATCTGAAGAAACTGGTGTCTTTGGTAAGACAACTTACCCAATGTACTGTTTAAACAAACTAAACAAACAAATTAGTGGTAGTACCAAAAAGAAATTAGTTGTAAAAAAAAAGTACATGTAGTGCTCAAAATAATTACTGCTAAAAATAATTACTGCTAAGAAGAAATTACTGCTTAACATATATTTTTGCTTAACAAAATTTAGTTGGGGACCAAACTTACTGAAAGAACTCTACCCAAAATCCCAATTTGTTTTCAAATTTGCAGTATATTGTATACCCCCCCCCCCCCCTTATTTTTGACAGATAACAGGTGAAGGGGCCATTCCTGACAGTGTCTTTAGCTTGGATGGCTTGAAATTGTTGAGTGACAGCCTGCTACAAAGCTCAGGTAAAAAAAGCTCAATGTTTGTAAGTTCTGCTCTTTCAAAGTAAGGATTAAATCACAGTGTTGTTATGTACATGTACTTTTGTATGTATAAATCAGTCAGTGGGCAATTTTAATAAATATTGGTGATTTTGTTTTTCATCAGGACTGCCTCTGTCGTACAGTCTACTAACCAACAAAACTGCTTTGGTTCTCTACCTGCAGCAGCAATTGGGCTTGTCTGAGTCTGATGCCAGACTTATTGCAGACTCGGGTGACAATCCCAGAATGGTATGTATCTGGAGCACCTGTCAGCTTGGGTACTTTATTTCCTGGTTTTAGAGACCAATTCATTAAGATCTTCTTCAATGATGTTTAACCAATCACAGCTGCAATGCATGTCTCACATGCACTCATGTTTATTATGACATCTGGTAGTCAAACGTTTCAGTCACAAGTTTGTCAAAAGTCCATCAGTCGAAGTAAGCAAGAGGATGACCAATGACAAAGGAGTGTAGGTTTTTTTCAAGTTAATTTGAATAGCTTGTATAACTTGGGACTGGATGTCTTTAAATGTACTGGTTATGATAGACATGTGGGATATGTGATGAGCTTGTCACTTGTGAGGACTCTTGATGAACTTGTGTCGGACTTGTGGAGACTTGTTTTTGACTTGTTTTTGACTTGTTATTGAATAATTGTGGAGACTTACACATGCAAGGACACTGAGCTTTACCTTACATACGCACTGTGGACATTCCTTTGTATTCGTGTAGTTAACAAACTTTGACTAAATACTCATTTTTCTCGCTTCCCCAAAACAAATTTACCCTCAAATTAGGATTATGGGCCTCTCAGCTGTCCCTTCTATCTTTTCTATATATAACCCTAACCCGTTTTTCCTCTAGCGCTCTTTTTCGGAAACTGAAAAACGGATTGTGGACGTGTGCAAGTCCACACACCGTAACCTCTTCCCGCATCGTGTGGACCTATATTGTTCGGAGGTCCACAGTGCGTATGCAAGACTAACTCACACATGCAAGGCCAGATCCATGCAAAATTTCAACAATTGTATGACATTTGACCTTTTGTCTTGCAGCTAATGCTATACCTACAAGGACACGACATGCGCAACACAGTCTGCAACACCACTCTCTTGCAGGACTATGTCATGACAACTGATCCTGCACAGCTGCAAGAACTCAGTAGAACTCTCTGCAACATGTCTGACACTGACTTAGACCAACTGTCACAGGAAATACAAACATTGGTCAACTTTACTGCCTTATGGAATGCTGTAAGTTGCTTTGTTTTAGTATCAGTGGAACTAGACCTGTACCAACTTATAGAATGCTGCAAGTGCTTTGTGTTGGTATCAGTTCACAATGTAACATCTGGCTTTGGAAGGCCCAGGGGTAAATATTTTCAGGTCATTCTGGTTAGGGCCCATTTTCAAAAATCTGCTTTGTATGAAATAGTTGTAAGCGAATTTACATTTCATTTTGGGTCATATCTTGTTTGTATTCTATACAGTTGAACAGCACTGATATGAATGAGTGGTACAATGATGTTCTCCATGACATGATTGACATCGGACATGAGGTAACACAACAACTTTTGGAGCCATTGTATCTTATCAGGCCAACATTATCTTTGGTTTCTATTGGCACAAATTCACTAAGCATACATGTATTTCTATCCCCGAGAATACACGTGTTTCTATTCCCGAGAATACATGTTATTCTATCCATGAGAATATATGTATTTCTATCCATGAGAATACACGTATTTCTATTCCTTTCCAGATCTCAGAGTTGGACAGCTTCCAAGACCTCTTTGGCGACATTGACTCGATCCTAAACACTAATGACACCAACCAACTAATCTGTGGCAGTGTTGGCGGCGTCAAGGACTTCTCCAATTTCAGCCTGGCAGAGATGTCCAACTCTAACAGCTTCCAGAAACTAACTAGCTCACCAGGGCTAAGTAACTCAGGGCGATCACAGCTGCCCAAGGACAATAATAAAAATGATACGGACGGAGTACGTGGTACGTTAAAAGAGTACATGATCATTGGCAGCCACACAAAAACTACTTTACTGAAGACATAAAGGACCATTTGCTCTTCCTACACTGTTCACCTCTAAAAAATATCGGCACTAAAAAAAAACTTTAAAAAAAACAGAACCTAAACTTGTTGAAGCCTAGCTCATCAGAGGATATTACACTTTTCGACAAAAAAATGGTAATGTGTGGACAACCTTTGGTCACCCTTATTGTCAAGAAATATGATTTTGTCCAAAGTACTCTGTACTTCAAAAAATCAGTCAAATGATTGATCATCAGAAATCGCTTTAATGACAGCAAGCCCTTGTACCGGTGTCTTGTACCAGTACAATCTGTAATCCAAGTTAACCTCTGATAATAATTTGGCATGTTATTTTTATTTATGATAATATAGTCATGTTTATCCCTTTTTTTCTTTTTTAACAGAGGATTGTGCATGGATTCAACAGATTGCGTCCACAAAGATTGGCAAGCTTGCCTGGAAGACGATGAAACCCATGATCCAAGGCTACATTCTATACACACCTGATACCAAGGCAACGCAGCGCATCATGAAGGAGGTACAGGGACTTACACCTGTTCAGACTAGCATTCAAGGGCATTGCTAGAGGATGTGGGGGATAACCCCCCCCCCCCCCCCCCCCATTATCTGTTCTAATTATGTGTGTCTGTCAGCATATACCATAATGAATGCAGTGTTAACTATTACTAGACAACTCTCCAGCACAAATTGGTCAAATTGGTGACACCTGAGCTTGTGTTCTGTAGTCATGACAAGACAAATAAAAGTATATAGGGTATGGTTTCGATCAGGCGGGCAAACTTGCCCGGCAACTGCAAGCACAGATTTGTGGATAATGTTGCTTAAGCCCCGAGGGCCACAATCTTTACGCTTCATGATTCAATGAGATATTGCCTCATTTCTGTAGCACACGCACTGTTTCGCCCTTTGGTATGTGTCATATCTTTATTCGGCTGCACTTTTACACCACTTTCACATTTGTCCAAACTAACAAATAATAAACGTAAATGTTCTTTTTGTCCTGCTTCTGTCTATTGTTACAGGCTGAGCAACCACTAGCATCCCTTGAATTGTTTAAGAACCTTACAGCGAAATGGCTGAAGTATTCACCAACACTTCGCAAGTATGTGGAGGACAGTGCTGCCTTTGACCTGGCCAACGTAAGTATTCAATTTGCAGTGTTAACTATTACTACATAATCGTAATGTCACATTATCTTACAAAACACAATAATAATAATATTTAAGAAATGGCCATATGTCATTTTTAACCAATATAAAAATCAGTTTTAAGTTTTTTGATTGTTGCTTATGAGCCAATAAGTATATTGGTTAATACATTGTATGTGTCACCATAATAGACTTGTACAGAGTTCATTCAATCAAATGTAAGTTTGCATAGACTCGCCACTTTTACATTGTATTAAAAGCTAAGTGTACTGGTGTGCAAGTCTCATTGTGCATGCACTGCTTAATGAAGAACGCTATGCTAGTGTGATGCATGACTGTAAGCGACACAAGTATTTATAAATGATTATATGATGCATTGGGATTATGTCCATATCAAACCTTTCTTCTCTTGGTCAAAACTGGCATCAAAGTTTCACAACTGGATACTTGAAATTATATTCAAGAGAAAACTGATGGATTTAAACAAAGGACTTGAAAACTTAATCCACTTTACTGGGATTACAAAAGGGGTCACAGAATTGCAAGATACTAAGATTTAATACCACTGCACTTACCTGACTATGGAATTAAAGCCACATTTGCCAGTTTATCTTGTAAGAAGACTGAAGGTTTATATTTTGTTTTCTCTAGGAGTTCAGTCAAAACCCAGAGCTCCTTAAGCAGTTGGAAGATCAGTTGCATAAAAACTCATCGGCAGACCTGGTCTTGCTACAGAAGGTTTTACTCCAGGCACGGAATGACAGTAGAGAAAGCAGTAACTTCACCCAGAATCTTCTAAATGCCATTGATGCGTTAGACGAGTTTGCAAACTCCACCATGGAAATTCTCAAGGTAAGCCTGTTTAAATTAGGCTATTCTCACAAGTCAGATCTCAAATTTGATCACCAGTAATAACAGAAATAAATGAATGATAACAAAGAAGTGTCTTGTCATAGAGCATTGTAATAGCTTCTGACTTGACTTGAGACTGGATAACTTGTGATTGACTCATGATTTGGCTTGTGATTGGCATGATTTGTGTGATTGCCTTGTGACTGGTAGTTGACTTATGTTCGATTAGTGATTATAATTAATTTGTCCCATGATCTGTGGTGTAACTAGGGTTAAATTTTTCAAGGGAAGGGGGCAGTGAATGACTTGTGCATTGTAATTGACTTGTGATTGACTTGTGATTTGACTAATGAGATTTGTCTTGGAAAAACTTGTGATTGACATGTGGTTGACTTGTGCTTTACTTGCAAAGACTTGAGATTGAATTGTGATTTCAATTGTGTTTGCATAGTGCGTGAACCTTAAGAAGACGAGAGGTTACGGCACAGAAGAGGAGTTCTATGCTGCTGCTAAGGAACTACAGGGAGATAATCTCTTCTGGGGAGGTAGGCTTACAGTATCAAATCAAAGAAAACTCCAATTGATTCTGATTGTATGTCATATTTTCCCAAACAAAACAGAATGTAACCAAAATTACTGGAACTCGCATTCATGACATTAGACAACAGAATAGTTTATATTCAACTTAGTTTTCAAGGTTAATCACATTTCAACTTGATATGTAATATGTCTTTATTAAATTTTGTAATTAACTTTTATTTCCTCCATCCCCCCCCCTCCCCTCCCTCCCCCCAGCTGCTGTGTTTGAAGGTTTCAATGCTTCTATAGAAGATGACAACATTCCAAAGCATGTAGTTTACCAGTTACGCATGGATAGCAGTATGGTTCGAAGTACTGACAAATACAAGAAATAGTGAGTACATTTGTCTAGCCAAACAAAGTTTCAGGAAGAGACTATGCATTCACTAGTATGTAGATGTATGTGGGAATGTACGTATGTGTCATTTCGGTTAAGGTTTTGAAAAAGTTGTCTGGTCTGGTGTCTTTGTGCCATTCTCACCCATTGCACATCCACGCATTTCCGGCCTTGCTCGCTGCTGACAAACAATCATGTTTTGATTACAAAACATGATTTTGTCTATCTAAGGTAACTATTTACTTCCAAAGTTTTTTGTGTGGAAAATCACCTTCAATTCTTCACATAATTTAGTACAATCCAATTAAGCTATTAAATAATATTTGTGTAGATAACTATTAGGATAAATGCAAATAATCCTATATGCCTTAATATTAAACTTATTATTTGTTTTGTATTTATCATTGTTAGTTTTTGGACGCCGGGACCTATGAGCGATATCTTCAAATACGGCGAGTACATCCGGGGAGGTTTTGTCTTTCTTCAAGACATGTTTGACCAGGGAATCATCAAGGCTTCTCTGCAGAAGAAAGACGCTGGTGCCGGAGCCTACATTCAGGAGTTTCCTTACCCTTGCTACGTCAGTGACATGTGAGTAGTCCATGCTTATCATTCATTGCATTGTAATGGTGTAAAGAATTGGTCCTCAGAAGTTGATCCATTATCATAATTGTAATATTAGTCTTAATTCCAATCTTGTGGCCACTGCAGCATAACCAAAAAACAATTTATAGATTCCCAGCCAACCAATTTTAGGAAAATAGGCCGAAGCATAGAGAACTATAGGATGGGTGAGTACAATGTTCAAGTTCCCTAAAACAATATTAAAATGAGGCAGTTAATTATGTACAAAACTGCACTTTGAGATTATCTGTATTGTGCTGTCACAACCAGGTTTGTCCAGACATTGGGAGCCATTCTTCCTCTGCTCATGATCATCGCTTGGCTGTTCTCTGTAGCCATGATCATCAAAGGTATCGTTTTAGAGAAGGAGCTTCGTCTCAAGGAGGTGATGAAAGTGATGGGTATGGGCAATGGGGTCCACTGGGTGGCCTGGTTCATCAACAGCTTTGTGGTCATGTTCATCAGTAGCTGTCTGCTAATTCTGATTTTCAAGGTACGCGTTTGTCTGTTTATCTGTCGCTGTGTCTATTAGTCTTGATTGCGAGTTTTGAATGTTGGAACAGATGGTTTGCACTGCAGCCATCTTCAAAGTCAACGGGGGTTTAACATAAATAAATATGCCTCAAACTTGGTGGTTAATGTAATCCATCTTTGGTAATTATTATGAAGTTTGTTTAAACCACTGCACTTTTCACACAAGTAGTTATAAGGTGCCAACTTCTCATGCACAGTGTCAATAGGGGCTAACAGAAAGATTCTTTTGAAATATACTGTAGTCTTTTTGAACCGTAATTATGTTGTCTAAAAGGGTGATTTTGTGGATGATTGTAGAGTGGTACCAGTCTAAGAAATGCATTTACTCAAAACTTAAACACACAACCTACTTTTGTGGCATCTTAAACTTGAGTGACAATAATATTACACACAAAAGTATGCCTAATTAAATAATGTTAAAAGGGAAGATCAGTCATTTAACATGTATTATATTTTGTTTTACTAGTTGTGTGGTGGTGTCTATTGCATCACAAATAACTCCTTAAATTGAAAAGTTTGTTTGCTCGTTTGCTGTCTTCTCTTAGGCTGGTAACATCACGATCCAGACCGATGCTTCAGTCCTCCTCCTTATGCTAGTCTCCTTCAGTGTCTCTACTATTGCCCTGTGTTTCTTCATCAGTACTTTCTTCTCCAAAGCCAACCTGTCTGCAGCCTGCGGTGCAGTCTTTTTCTTTCTGTCTTACGTACCCTACAGTTTGGTGTACTCCTGGGATGAGTATATCCCAGCTAGTGCCAAACTTGCTATGGTGAGTTGAGTTGAACTTTTGAAGGGCCCTCAGTTAAATGTTTAAAGCCTAAGTGTTATCTGGAAATAAAACTAATTCACATGCTTGCTCGAGTTGAACTTGAACTTTTTGCTGTACTAATTGCAGACACTTCTGAAGTACATCCATAAGTCCAAACTCTAAAATGCTTGTTTTCTTTGATACAGTGCCTGTCCAACACCATTGCCTTTGGTTATGCCAGCCAGTATGTTTCCCTCTTTGAGATTCAAGGGACAGGGTTGACCTGGGAGACTCTTTGGATATCTCCTGCTTCATCCGGTGAGCAGATGATACCCATTCAAGTCATCACTATGATGTGGTTAGATGCAGTCCTATACATGCTGCTGACATGGTACTTAGAAGCTGTGTTTCCAGGTATGTAAATATTATCAGTTAGAGGTACATGTACTTAAATTTACATAGGATTACCTGCTTTTTTGCAATTTTTTTTCTTCAAGTGAAGCATAAAATTGATCAAAATCTGTAGCAGGGTACATAACAAGGAGTGAAGGATTTTGTAAGAGAGAGCCCCTACATTTTTTTTTTTTTTTTCAGCAGGCTTGTAGAATCACTGACTATGCATGCGTAAAACATATTACGTAAATAAGTAAATGTGTCACATGATTACTTTACACGAGGCTTCTATCTAACAGGTGCTTATGACAGGCTGGTATTTTGATTAATGTTGCCACCCTTCTATCTCACAGGTGCCTATGGCATGCCTCATATTAATGTTGCCTTTCTTCTATCTCACAGGTGCCTATGCCATGCCTCATATTAATGTTGCCACCCTTCTATCTTACAGGTGCCTATGCCATGCCTCATATTAATGTTGCCACCCTTCTATTTCACAGGTGCCTATGCCATGCCTCATATTAATGTTGCCACCCTTCTATCTCACAGGTGCCTATGCCATGCCTCATATTAATGTTGCCTTTCTTCTATCTCACAGGTGCCTAATGTTGCCACCCTTCTATTTCACAGGTGCCTATGGCATGCCTCGTAATAATGTTGCTGCCCTTCTATCTCACAGGTGCCTATGGCATGCCTCATATTAATGTTGCCTTTCTTCTATCTCACAGGTGCCTATGCCATGCCTCGTAATAATGTTGCTGCCCTTCTATCTCACAGGTGCCTATGGCATGCCTCATATTAATGTTGCCTTTCTTCTATCTCACAGGTGCCTATGCCATGCCTCGTAATAATGTTGCTGCCCTTCTATCTCACAGGTGCCTATGGCATGCCTCATATTAATGTTGCCTTTCTTCTATCTCACAGGTGCCTATGCCATGCCTCGTAATAATGTTGCTGCCCTTCTATCTCACAGGTGCCTATGCCATGCCTCATATTAATGTTGCCTTTCTTCTATCTCACAGGTGCCTATGGCATGCCTCGTAATAATGTTGCCGTCCTTCTATCTCACAGGTGCCTATGCCATGCCTCATATTAATGTTGCCTTTCTTCTATCTCACAGGTGCCTATGGCATGCCTCGTAATAATGTTGCCGTCCTTCTATCTCACAGGTGCCTATGGCATGCCTCATATTAATGTTGCCACCCTTCTATTTCACAGGTGCCTATGGTATGCCTCATATTAATGTTGCCACCCTTCTATCTCACAGGTGCCTATGGCATGCCTCGTAATAATGTTGCTGCCCTTCTATCTCACAGGTGCCTATGGCATGCCTCATATTAATATTGCCTCCCATCTATCTCACAGGTGCCTATGGCATGCCCCGTAGCTGGTATTTCCCATTCCAACGATCCTACTGGTGTGGTTCTCGGATCGACACCAGCGAGGATGCAGATTTGCTACCCATGACCTCCAGCAATGGCATACCCACAGGTACCAGACAAGACTTTTTCAGTTAAAGGAAAAGAAAACAAAACATGCGTGTCTCTGTAATTTAAGCAGTGAGTAATATTAAACGAACTTATGAAAACTTAGTATGCTTGGAACATACACTTTCCCTAGTTTTCAATTTTTGTGTATAGATTGTCCCTCAACGATATTTATTTTTGTTGAGAATGTTATAAGAAAAAATTGCAGATAAGTTGTTTATTTCCTTTCGGTCAATCAGAGGACTCGGACTTTGAGCGAGAGCCGACACATCTGAAATTGGGTGCATCGGTCAAGAACTTATACAAAGTCTACCGGACCGGCAAGAAATTAGCCGTGAACAATCTCAGTATCAACTTCTATGAGGGCCAAATTACCTCTTTCCTTGGACACAACGGAGCTGGAAAGACAACCACAATGTAAGTGTGACCCATGCCCCTAAAAATAATGTTTTAAAAGTTGGAAGTAGATATTACTGGATATGTTAGTTTAAGTTCATTAAAATAAAAGATTAATAGTATGTATCCTGTACACTTTTTCTTCTCAGGTCGATTTTGACAGGTTTATTCCCCCCCACGGCCGGCACAGCTTACATCTATGGCAAAGACATCTTGAAGGATATCAACAGGATCCGTACAAGTCTTGGAATGTGTCCACAACACAACGTCCTCTTTGATTAGTGAGTTTTGCATTTATTATTCAAAAAACTAATGTTGGGCAGTAAATAATCTGACAGTGTCTTATTCCTCCTTGTGGAGTATTTATATTCAGAGTTTAATATTCACAGCGTTAATATTGCAGGGTTTTCCATATTATGTAAACAAACTAAAACCCTGCAGGTCAGATTCAGGTCAGGTCAGAGTAAATGCGGTGCTCTGTTAAAATCGCATGTACAAAACTGAAATCTAGGTTTTTGATGGTTTCCACCACCACACAATATGCACATAATGATGTGGTTGTAGTTCTTGAAACATTATAGATTGGTTTTTTTAATGAAATTTGTACTTTTATACATATTTGTATGATGTCACATTGAACCAGACCATTCAAATATTTCATTGAATTTGGTTGACTTAAAAAATATTTGTGTCTGTTAATTTTCTTACAAATAATACAAGAAGAAAATTAAAAGGAATGTCCCGAAAACGTATAACACATTTAAAATAAGAGGTTATATTTTATTGCTTAATTTGTTTGTTGTTAAAGGAAAAAGAATTCACGTTTTTGGTTTTAACCAGTTCGCGCCGGATGACGTATATACTCGCAAAGTTTTCTCCAGATTCAAAACGGATGACGCATAAACACGCCACAAGCAAGGCCGGAAATGTCTGTCAGCAGCGAGCAAGGCCGGAAATGCGTGGGTGTGCTACCAGGTACTATCGGCCTGAACCCGCCTTGGATCGAGTGTCGTTAAAAATAATATCGCGCGACGGCTCGGTGATGTTAAAATGAACCAGGCGCAAACTGGTTAAAATTGATGCTTTATATGATGTTTTCCTTGTCTTAGTTTGAAAGTTTTTTTTAATGGCTCTATACCTTACAGCCTTACAGTGGAGGAGCATCTGTGGTTTTATGCCAAAGTGAAGGGGGCAACAGACAGTGAGATTGCCGTGGAAATGGAAGAAATGTTGAAGCATCTCAACTTGCCTCACAAAAGGAAAGAAATGACTGCTAACCTGTCTGGTAAGATTGACAAATCAGGATTCTTAGAGAATTGTCATCAAAGCCAATTCGCAATACCACTCTACCATAAAACATTTACATGAGAGGATCCATGTTTTTAAAATCGTGTATTACTTTCAGCAGCATTAGAAGCTTAAATTAAACCGATTAAATTATCACGTGGAGCTTTTAGTTTTCATAAATTGCTGTGCAGGTTAGGTATTTATGTGCAGTGCACACAAATGACTACTTAATTTTCTCCATTGTAAATCACTTTTATGATTGCAAAGGCAACACATTACATTTGCAACATAGAAACCAGGATATATATGTTGCCTGGTTGCATACAACTTTTTGCCCAAACTAACATTTTATTTCATTGTTTTTCAGGCGGCATGAAGCGTAAACTGTCCATCGCCATGGCATTTGTAGCTGGATCTAAGACGGTCATCTTGGATGAGCCTACAGCTGGAGTTGATCCCTACGCTAGACGTGAGATATGGGACCTCCTCGGTCAATACAAGGAAGGTAAGACCAAATTTAGTTATCAATTAATATTTTGGATAGAAATGTAGTTCCAGAATTTTAGAGTTGTAGCTCACTTTTGAAAGTGAGTTACATTTCTGTTGAATGACATCTTGAAATATGTTTACTGATAGCTCTCCCTTTTCTACAACAAATCTCTAGATTTTTGTTTCTTTGAACAAATTTTAAATTTGTATGCTTTATTTGAATGAAGCAGATTGTTTTGCTATTCAATAAATAATTCCAAAGTTAATTCCATTTAAAGGGTTTTTATGCGGGCACATTATAGCAGAACTGTTTTCATCTTTTTCACAACATCGTTATATGGACAAAGGTGTTAATTGTTGTTACAATTCTTGCTTTTCTAACTCCAGGTCGTACCATCATCATGTCTACCCATCACATGGATGAAGCAGACGTTCTTGGTGACCGCATCGCTATTATTTCATCTGGTCAGCTACGCTGCTCTGGTTCCTCCCTCTTCCTTAAGAGTCGCTTTGGTGTAGGGTACTACCTCGTTCTCAACAAACGCCTCCCTGGTGATGATGTCGTGATTCCGCCGCACCTCACAAACCCAACAATGTATGATGCAAGACTCCAGAAGAGTGGCTTTATTCCAATGGTCGGTCCAGATCTTGTTGAGGGAGCCATGATGAATCTCGCCGGTGATGAGAAAAGGAAAGAGTTGGATTTGGATCTAGTCGAACCCTCCAAGGTACAAGAAACTCAATAAAAATTAAATCCACAGTCCAAATTAAGTCCAAACATTTGTCATGTTATGGTAGGCTACAATAATGATCTCGGCAAAGTAAGCTGAGTCTGCTGCCAAAATAAATTACTAGTTGCCACTGCATCATTAACTTGGTACCACAGATTTTCCAGTTCTTAGCCAAAAAAAATAACTTTTCATTTTGGTTAATTTAATTTATGTTATTGGAGAAAACAATGCTTGTAACTGACAAATCTTGTGATCAATATATTGTGGATTTGAGTCCAAAAGCTGAACCTCACAAATTCTTGTGTGGTTTCTAAAATTGTTGTATTATGAATTCATTTTCTGTTTTTTTAAGATGAAAGTTGTCCTTGAGCCTGATGATGACGATTTACGGCACAAGAAAGACAAGCCACCCGTGGATATACCAGGTAAATATGAACAATGTCAAATAGTTTCTGCAACCTAATATTTAAGTGTTGTTGTTGTTGTTTCACTTCCAATTAGCACCCCTTGGACAAAGACATTGACAAACTGGAGATCTGCCAATTGAGGGCCGGAACTTTATATATTTTGTTTTGCGTGTACATGTAGACTGTGGTTCTTGTCAAGAGTCAGTCTTAACCAGCTTCATTCAGAGCTACATCCCTGGCGCCATGCTCTGTGAGAACCTTGGTAAAGAATTGTCCTACATCATACCCTCGGGAGCCGGTTACGACAGTGCCCTGGAGTCGTTGTTTCAAGAACTAGAGATGTACAAGGATCGTCTGTACGTCAGTGACTTTGGAATCTCAGATACCTCGTTGGAAGAGGTGGGTGGTAAATTTAATTATTTGGTTTAGTCCTTGATAACGTTTTACATAAATGTTCATTTATTACATAAATTTTCAGAAAGAACTGAATATAGTCAACTTTGCGTGTCTCCAAGGTTTTTTTGTCAGTCACGGATGACACCGGCTTCTTCAATGAGTGTGACACCCTGCAGTCATCAGACAATGGTCTCTTGCCACGCCCATCAATGGGGCGTGGTAGCCTGAGAAGGAGAAGCTATCAACTCCCAGCCAGGAGCAATAGCATCCTTGAGCGACGGAACAGGACACGATCCACAGACGATGCCACTTTAATTGATGAGGATGGTGGGTCCATATCTTGTTTTTGCCTTGTGTGATTGTCTTTTTCCCCTCTGCTGTACTTGACTCTATCACAAGTCTACAGCAAATTGGTTAAAATTACCAGAGCGTGAACATTGACAAAGGAATGCACAGTTCAGTGACTAGTTTAGAGACTGGCTAACTGAGAGGACTTGTGGCCTTAACTAGAAAACTGTAATTCTCAAAAAGAAATCTGTGAATATTATTTTATCCGATTGTTTTTGTTCTACCGTAACAGAGCTAGACATTGCCCACCAAGAACTTGAGGAAGACACTCACAGTATGCACAGCATCAACCTGAACGCCGACAACATTGATGTAACCGAGAGTGCTTTCCCTGAAGCAGACAACCAAGAGAGCCAGAAGGCTGAACAAAACCCTGGACAGAACCCTAGTCAGAACCAAGGCCACAAACCCATCCATGCGAGGGTCCAACGCCAGCTGAGTCGACAGTTGAGTCAACGTCTCCTCCGGCAAGCAAGCCGGGAAGCCGTGTTGAACCAACAGACCAATGGTGAATCTCATTAATAAACCTATACATGGTTTGTCAGTTTGCCAACTGTTTCACTGTGTGAATTTCTTTTGGATTTTGAAGTTGCTAGGAAAGTCCCAATTATGTAAAAAAAATTGTAATTGCCAGAAATCTAGGTATTTCTGCATTGTTTGTACTTTTGTCACTTTTATTGTGTTGATCACAAATTTTAGACATCAGTGGCAACCCAGTAGTATCTTGCATTTGTGCTCCATTGTTTTTCCATCATTGCATTGTAGCCTCATTGTCTTATTTATTGATAATAATTTGATCTATAATTTCAACTCTTTTTTTAAGATATGAAAAGTAAAGGTTAAGTACAGTTTTTCAATGTTTATAGTTTATTTATATTAACCAATGCCTTGCCTTTCAGACGTCGATGTTATCAGATCATCGTCATTGTATACACGTGTCCAGTCATTATTTCATCCAACATTCCATGCAGTACCTACAGAAGGTATTGATCCACCATCAATTGTTTTCTTTTGTTCACTCTGTCAGCTAACTTTCTCTTTATTTCTAGGCCCTGCATGTTCTTGGATCCAGATTGTGTGACGTACCGTACCTTGTGAAAATGTGTCAGATGGGAATTTTCCGGAGTTAAATTGAATTTAGAATTCAACTTTGAAACTAAAATTTGGAATTGAAATTTGAAACTGAAAATTTGAAACTGAATTTTTGTAAAGGGTAAAGAGTTGTTTTGTTTTGTGCAACTTTTGAAATATACTTTGTAAAAGAGGTGAGAATTGTTAAATTCCGATGAAGATGCTGAAACAACAATTTTCTGTGAAACCTAAAGAGCTTAGTTTGCCTTGTTAACCAGTTCGTTGCCGGGGTTATTTTAACATCACCGAGCCGAGGCGCGAGATTTCTAACAAAAAATCAATCCGATGCGGGTTCAGGATGATGGTACCGGGAAGCACAACCACGCATTACTTGCCTAATTGCTCGCTGCTGACAAACATTTCCGGCCTTGCTCGTGACGTGTTTATGCATCATCCGTTTTGAATCATGGAAAAACCTTTGCCTGTATATACGTACCCCGGCGTGTACTGTTTAAAGTGCCTTTTCTTGTATGTACACAGCCCATTGCTTTCAATATTTATTTGTGCACTTTCATGTATATGTTATACCACATGTATTTTGCCTCCCTGGTAGCATTTGAAATCAATTTTGTAGTTTGCCTTCCTGGTAGCATTTGAAATCAATTTTGTAGTTGGGTTACAGTTGCCTGTATTAAGAAACTGGTGCATGTAATTAAGTACCGATTGGAAGATCCTGTGTTGGCAGTAGTAATGACAGCTTCATAATTATGGTAACTTGTTAAAATGTAAACTTTTGCATCTCATTAGAATTACACACATTTCATGGAACACTTGCAAAGAGTGCATTAATATAGTCATTAAAATTTGCTATTTTGTTGGACTCGCAATGGATTCATGAAGGCTTTGCAACTAAAAGAAATTTAAAGAAATGTGACCAAAATTGCAAACTATGTTCATTTTTATTTACAAAATAATTCCAAGAAATGTCCATTATTGAACATAAATTTGTGAATTATTTTGTTGTCACTTCAGCTTTGAAAAACATTCAGCTGCCAAGTTACCTCGAGTCAAAAAAAGTATGATTGATTTTTCTTGTGATATGAGAAATTGTTTATTCGACAGTTTCCATGTCCAATGTTCGAATGCCTGATGCTGAGAGTTCCAGCAATCAAGAAACTAACTTGTCAGGCACTGAGGTACACGGACTCCACCTGATACGAAGACAGTTCTATGCTCTAATGGTCAAAAGATTACACCACTTCAGACGCAGCAAGAAAGGATTCCTTGCACAGGCAAGTTTCCAAAAAAAAAATCTTTATCCTAAGTAGGGGCTTTTTCTAAAAGCTGCCTTTGTGTCGAGAAGAATGAACCTTTTAACCTGTTATCAAAACTATTAAGAAGGCTCTTATTGCTGTGATTCTACAACTTAATTAGTGCTTGTTCTTTTAATTTCCAGGTCATTTTGCCGGTTGTCTTCGTCTGTGTTGCTATGCTCTTCACTGTCATTATGCCACCTCAGACAGATACAAAGAAACTGCCAATGGTGCCCTGGCTGACTGGTAACCCAAACTACATCTTCTACAGCAACGACAACCCGGGCGATGAACTGTCTGCTGGAATGGAGGCTAGCATTATCCAAGATGACCCTGGGATTGGCACCAGATGCATGGACAAAAACCCATTTGCAAAAAGGTGATTTAGAAATGGAATATTTATATATGGTTTCCTCTTTCCTTAAACATGCAGTTCAAAGGAAATTAGTAACTGGAATGTTTTGTTATTTGTAGAAAATGTGGGAGAATTTGAAATTGTGCCATTTATGAGTCACTCCAAACCGAGGACCTCCGCCTATTTGAAAAGGAATGTACACAATCTATTTCTTTTCCCTGTTTTACTATACAAAAAAAAACCATTGTTTATTGTTTACGACAGGAATGATTTCATGATTTTTTATGATTGTTATAATATTTTTTCTTTTTGTTATTTTTTTCAGCGGTTTCCCATGCGAACCCAAATCGACCGGTGATTGGTCAACCAATGATATGGACCCAGACCTCTATGAGAAGTACCAGAACGGAGAACTGACGTGCGAGTGTACTGGTAAAGCCTTTGAGACTTGTGATAAAGGGGCGGAAGGACCGCCCCCTCCTGAACGGTTGGTACCTACTACCGACATCCTACAGAACTACACAGGCATGAACATCAGTTGGTACATCAAGACCACCACTCTAGAATACATCTGGCAGAGGTAGGAATACCCTAGAATACATACGGAAGAGGTCGGAATTAGTGCTGTGTTTTAATCAAATAAAACATATAAGGCAAGAACATAGTTCAGCTTTCTTTGGTTTGTGATTCTTACAGTAGTTGCTTTAAAAAATATATATATATAAATCTTTGAAAATAATTCCATTCCTGGTTGACTTAAAAAGGAGTTTAAGAGTTGCCTCAAAGTGTAACAGGCCTAAATTACGTTGGGAAATTTGAAATTTTTACAACTGGAAGTTGTTAAAATACTTTTCTTATTGTGTTCTTTTCATTTAAAATGTAATAATTATATTTGTAGATTTCTAAAATCAAATATATTGTGTCTTTCAGATTTGGAGGAGTGAGTTTCTTAGAAACAGACGACATGGCTCCACTTACATTTAACATCACCTCTGAGTTACTTGCTAACTGGGATAACACACAAGTCTCACCCAACCCCAACCTCCGCGGCCCAGTTGATGTGAGTTTGCTTAACTCATTCATTGGTTGAAAGAAGTAAATCAGTGGATAATTGCTATGTATGCACTTGCCTTGCACCACTGATTACAATGCAGCCATTAGCTAAACACACCACTTTGTACTACTTCCCAAAGTTCTAGTAGGCCTGGCTTTATTTAGAATGGGGTCACACTTATAAACTAGACTGGCTCATTGTTAAATTTGCAAAACCTTTCTTTTATGATAATGATTACATTTAGTTGATGCAGGCAATAAATAATATTAATTTAATTTTGTTTTCGTTATGCATTTTTGCGCTACATTTCACGAGGTGCAAAATAGTGTCCAAAAGCAGTTTAAAACAAGTTATATAAAAACTAAAAAATATTGTTTTAATGAATTATCTTAAGCAAATGTAGGTTTCTTAAATGGCAGCCAGTCCTTTAATACAAAAGTTAGATTTTTTGTTTGCTTATCATCATCAGGACCTGATACCATCAGACATTACTATAGATGATATCTATTCTGTGATGCTATCGTTTGCCCGCTTCAAAAATCTCAAGGTAAGCAAACAATCGGCATTGTTTTAACAATAACAGTCTACCAAACTTCAAATTAAATTAAATTATATTATCTGGTGGGATGTAATTCTGTCTACCGAATACTCTGCTGGTATTGCTCCAAGGTGTATAACTATATTTAGTCAACTTTTCTAATTTGTCAGGTCTTCATTTATGGAGAGGTACATGTATAGTCAAGCTGTTCATATAAAGCCTGCACATACCATGTGGCAAGGAAACCAGCCACGATACCTTAAAACCGTCAGCAGCAGGGATGTCTAAATTGAGCAGGCAACATTGATAACCATGGTTTTTTTTTCATTTTTCTTAGGTTTGGTGGGATAATGCTGGCTACCATGCCTTACCAGCCTTCATCAACGTTGCCAACAACATGCTGTTTCGTGGCAACATCGAAGAGTCCAAACGGCATCAATACGGCATCTCAACCTACAACTACCCTATCAATCTGACAAGTGATGAACTGCAAGATATAATCATGTGAGTTGAGCGAAGTCAGCATTAAGAATAAGTGGTTTTCTTTCCTTCTGCAGTACCTGGCAACTGGCATCAAATTCCGTCTAGACCAACATGTTGATTTGATCTTTAGTCCCTTATATACCTGATTAATGGAAGGAAAATTGAACCAAAGCATTGATTTATTTCCTTTTGCACGAGATAGACCTGTAACCCTGTAAGACAGTTGTGCAGTAGCAAACAGACACGGATCGATTCTCATATTTTTCCCCTTTCCTGGAAAGAGCTACCTATCGGCATGAGCACGGCCATCTTTATGGTGTTTCTCTTGTGCCGGCCAGTTTCGTTGTCTTTCTGTGCAGACAGATACAGATGCAGATTCTCATATTTTTCCGTTTTCCAGGAAAGAGCTACCTATCAGCATGAGCACGGCCATCTTTGTGGTCTTTGCTTTTGCCTTTGTGCCGGCCAGTTTCGTTGTCTTCCTGATCACGGAGCGAGCGTCCAAGTCCAAACATCTACAGATTATCAGTGGTATCAGCCCTACGACTTACTGGGTGTCTACACTGCTCTGGGACCTGGTCAGTTGATTGGGTTAAACCTACTTTTTACCACACTGCTTATTGACTTGTTTGCTCAGTCTTGTTGACATTACTAAAGCATAAACAAAACAATGTACTATAAGTACATGTAGTAGTAGTAATAATAATGTGTATTTACGAAAGGAACATATCTAACTGTATTGGTGTTAAAGGCACTACCTCATTACCCTGCTCATTGGGCCAATAAAACATTCCAAAGACAGTCTCAGCTCCATGGGGTGTATAAAGCTATGATTCTGCTAGAATCAATCACTACCATCTCTGCCTTTACCATAACTCCAGGATGGGTATAAGCTAACTTATACCTAGATTTTCACTGTTATGGGTTTGGCTTCCTTGTTGACCTAAGTCCCCCATGGTAAGTATAGGGTTAATGAAAAGTGTTCTATCATTCTATTGGCAGACGAACTACCTTATCCCAGCAATCCTGACCTTGTTGGTGTTTAAATGCTTTAATCAAAAAGCATTTGTCAGTACGGAGGCGTTACCAGCCACTGTCCTGTTGCTGTTGATGTATGGGTGAGTCCGAAACCAAACATTTTATGGCTTTAGTCTTTGTTAACTTCATGAATTGGCAAAAACTATTGTAAATACTGTTATTTTTTTCTTGTACACATTCACAAAACCCTAAAAACAATAATTGCACTAAACTCAATCAAGAAACTTTGGTGTGTTTTTTTCTGGGTTTAAATCTGTGTAGTCAAAAATAGATTCCTTTGTTTTGGAGAATGTGCTGTGATGTTTGAGCTCATAATAGCTGGTTGTATGAGCAAATACAGGCAACAATGTTTAATTTGGGGGGTTTTGGGGTGTTTTTCTTTGCCCATTTTACAGATGGGCTATCACACCGATGTCCTACCCAGCATCCTTCTTCTTCTCCACTCCCAGCACGGCTTATCTCTCCCTGGCCTGCTCCAACATGCTGATTGGAATCATAACCATCATGACCACATTTATCTTGGAATTTCTTGGAATGGACGATGATGTATGTCCTGATTTCTGTAAAATACTTTGGTCTTGATGTTCAGGGATTCTCTGTGTACTGCGTCTATTGTCATTCAGCACAAAAATCTGATAAGCACAGAAAATATCTGTTTAGTAAAAACAGGTTACCAGCTTGAAAATGATTGGATTGCTACAGGTATCTGAACTGTGGCTTGCTTTGTCGCATTGACTGTGATCCTGTTTTAAAAGTCTTTGTTGTACTTTTTTTTTATCTCTGCTGTTTTTTCGACTTGAGTGCTGTTTCTTTGACTTGTATGTGTGCTTTGTCACTGTACATGTATATCCAAACATGTGGTCTGAAATAGTAAACTCATCAAAACTACAGTTCGTGAATTGCCATTACGACCGAGGATTCCCTATTGTGTTTTCCTTTATTCCTTTACTGAAACCTAACCCCATTGCTTTGCGCTTATCTTGCCGATCGAGGACAAAGAAACCGTCCTTCGAGGATCTTTTTTTCCCTTTGTTTTCTTTTGTTTTTTCGATCCTCGATCGCAAAAGGAAACAAGTACACTGTTGCTATGAGACTTCTATCAAGTTGTAGACAAGTTTATGACTTTGTTACTTCAGACCTGATACCTTATAATAGATTTGCCATTGACTCCATTTCTTCGAAGTCTTTCCTAAAATCTGAATTCTCTTGTTTTATTTTTCAGAACTTGATGGAAATCAACGAGAGTTTAAAGAAGTTGTTTCTTATTTTCCCACCGTTTTGCCTGGGCCAAGGACTAATGAAAATGTCTAATGTCTCTCTGCAGGCTGAGGTCGAGAGTAAATATGGTGAGAATCTCCCGAAATTGTGCACTTTGTAAACTGTTGTGTGTTTATGTGTGAATGCAAGCTAGTCAACAAAAGTTTGACTAGTCATTCAGCTATTTTAGACCATTCTTATGAGTTAGGTTGCTCCGTGTGTTATTGATAGCTGTGACTGATAACATGTGACAGCTTGATGCATCACAAATCACCTACATGTACATTTGGGTCTCAATTTGAATTGCTCTTGAATTATGTGATGAAATTTGTTTAAGGCTTTAAGAAACACCTTAGCTTTCTTTTCTTGTACAGTCCGGGCCTCGATAATTGGATTGGACCTTTTATGTGCTGTCAATTCTCCTTTTGAGCTTTTGCTTTATGCTTCTTTTTTTCTCCTGTGACTGCATAGAGAATTTGTTGGAGATAGTTCCAACTTCTCCCAACCTCTTAGACTGGGAACTCGTCGGCAGGAACATCTTTGCCCTAGGAATTACTGGTGTGGTCTTCTTTGCTCTGACTCTGCTCATTGAACACAAGTTTTTCTTCAAGCCAAGGTAATTTTGATTACACAACTCTGGCCAAGCTCATTGGCTGAGGGTATGAATCTGCACAAATAAGTAAAAGGTCATGGGTTAAAGTCTCTCGTAAATTAAGAATGTGAATTTTCCCTTTGCAAACTTCATACAGCACACATAATTCACATAATTCCTGCCTACCAATACCTGTGTGAGTTTTTCCTAAGACCCAGCAATCTTTCAAAAATCATGGCTAGACACCATTTTGCCTGCCCAAATTATAAAATATTCACTGTCATTATTCCCCTCCCCCACCCCTCTTTAGATTAATCAAGTCGGAGCATGTTCCTCTAGCTCATGAAGATGACGACGTAGTGAGAGAGAGACACAGAGTATTGTCGGGAGGAGCCACAGATGACATAGTCACAGTGGAGAACCTCACCAAAGTATGAAGGATAACGTTTCCCCCCGCTCATCAGATGCTTTCCTTTTGGAGCAATAATAATCATGGCTGCATTCGCAGTCACCCATTTACCTACGAGTGGGGAGAAGCAATTGGGATAAAGTGTATGCACCACAAGACAAAAATGGACTCTAAACAGATTGAGAGAGATGCTGCAGGCCATAAGGGACTCTTCAGTTATTGTTGTGATAACTTGACGTCAAAACCATTCTAAACTCTGTAATAGGTTTCAACGAAATGGAAAAAAATTGTCAATCAGATTGAATTGTAAATTTAATATTCCATCTACTAAAACATTCGGTTGCGCTACCTGCTGCTAATCAGATTCAAACTAGCCAGCAGACTCCGGCTAGCTCAGTGGTCGAGTGTTAAGACATTTGAACAAGAAAGCAGGAGGTCGATGGTTTGAGTCCCTCTCGAGTCATATTTTTTTTGGAAAGAATCCCCAAAAATCGAATATTGAAGGTTGAATTATATATTTATTTATTTTTTACTTTATTTCTATTTTTGCAGTTTTCATTGATGTGGGTAACTAATCTAACCATTATATCTTTTTCAGGATTTCAACACGAGTCGCGGCATTTGTCGAGCAGTGGACAGGATGTGTGTTGGCATTCCACATGGCGAGGTAAATGTAATTCTGTTTTCAATAAATAGTGTATTCGCCATACAATTGCTGCTTTGCCTGGTGTCATATTTTTGCAGCATCTTTGTTTAGAAAATCAAAACGTTCTTGTTAGATAGACATTTATTTTTCTAAGGAGGAGGGCTTTAAGTTCCTGTCTCCATATGACACATATTTATTATGCTTCTGATTTTATGTATTTCTGTTGTTAAAATCCTCAGTGTTTTGGCCTTCTTGGAGTAAATGGAGCCGGTAAGACCACCACATTTCGAATGCTGACAGGCGACACTCAGGTAACCTCTGGATGTGCCTACATCAACAGGCTGAGCATCTTAAAAGACATGAAACGCATCAGTCACAGCGTTGGATACTGCCCTCAGTTTGATGCTCTCAATGAACTCTTGACAGGAGAGGAACATTTAGCTTTCTATGCAAGACTGCGTGGGGTTCCAGAACAGGATATCAAGAGGGTACGTTAATTAACCTAGTGAATTATTCAAATGCTTTCTTGGATTAAAAATGGTATTGGTACTAAACACCCTGTGAAATTATTCTATTTGGTTTGTTGTCATTTAGAAGAAATCAAGAAATGTAAGGAACAGTTAGACTGATTATTAGAAATTAAGAGTTACTTTGAGAAAATGGACGTTTAATATTATTTTACATAAACAAACCTTAACCCCTTGACGTCGATATTAATTCATCACTGCATTGCATGACTGCACAGCAGCATTTGTCCAGCAGCTGCATGCACAATGGATCTGAGTGTGCAGCTGTGAAGACGGATTAGCGGGCTGCGACTATAGTCGCTCCCTGACGTCAAAGGTTTAAACATAATTGTAATATGTTATGTTTGGCTTAACAAATGTCTCTTCAGGTTGTGGACCGGGGTATCAAGAAGCTTAACCTGGTAAAGTACGCTAAGCGTGTTGCTGGCACTTATAGCGGGGGTAATAAGAGAAAGCTGTCAACAGCGATAGCTCTCATTGGAGAACCTCAACTGATATTCTTGGTGAGTTGTCATCTAATAATTGGATTCCCTTTTTTATATTCTCTTTTAAAAAAAGAACTTTTTTGATAGGACACTTTACTTTCTTATAACCTTTTAGAGCAAAAGTGAATTTTATTCAAAATATTTAAGTATAGAATTAAAATTATAATATTTTACCTTGGAAAAAAATCGCCATTTAGGATGAACCAACAACTGGGATGGACCCCAAGGCTCGCCGTTTTCTCTGGAACTGCATCACTGGCATCATCAAAGAAGGACGCTCTGTCATACTCACCTCACATAGGTAAATCAGGAATAGTAAGAGGCAGGGTTGCAGAATGAGCGAGGGCGCTCTGTTATACTCACCTCACATAGGTAAATCAGTAATAGTAAGAGGAAGGGTTGCAGAATGAGCGAGGGCGCTCTGTCAAACTTACTTCACATAGGTAAATCAGTAATACATGTAGTAAGAGGCAGGGTTGAAGACTTAGCGAGGGCGCTCTGTCATACTCGCCTTACATAGGTAAATCAGGAATATTAGGAGGCAGGGTTGCAGACTGAGCGAGGGGGGTTTTGTCATACTCGCCTCACACAGGTAAATCAGGGGTGCGTTCCGCTTACGCGAACGTTGCCAACGTTGGCCAACGTTAGCGTTGTTCGCGTGAGTGGAACGCAATGTGCGCCAATTATGTTGGCGAACGTTAGCGAAAACGGCGAACGACATTCCGAGCTGTTCGCTGTTGGCCAGTGAGGTATTTTAAAGATGGCGAAGAGGTTAGCAGACGGCAGTGTTCTTTTCACGGTTTTGATTTACGTTTCATACTTTTTTTCATAAACGGTGGATTGTTTTGAGCATTAACAGAAATCTTTTAAAGAAAAATAATGAGTTAGACAAAAAGCAGACAACCAAACGATGTCACTGTCACTGGGCGCCGCCATTTTGAAAACGTTGTTTTCAAAATATCGTTCCACTTTAACTAACGCAAACTCAAAACGTAGGCGAACGTTCGCGCAAACAGTTCGCGTAAGTGGAACGCACCCCAGGAATAGTAAGAGGCAGGGTTGAAGAATGAGCGAGGGCGCTCTGTCATACTCACCTCACATAGGTAAATCAGTAATAGTAAGAGGCAGGGTTGCAGAATGAGCAAAGGTGCTCTGTCATACTCGCCTCACATAGGTAAATCAGGATTATTAGGAGGCAGGGTTGCAGACTGAGCGAGGGCGCTCTGTCATACTCGCCTTACATAGGTAAATCAGGAATATTAGGAGGCAGGGTTGCAGACTGAGCGAGGGCGCTCTGTCATACTCGCCTCACATAGGTAAATCAGGAATAGTAAGAGGCAGGGTTGCAGAATGAGCGAGGGCGCTCTGTCATACTCGCCTTACATAGGTAAATCAGGAATATTAGGAGGCAGGGTTGCAGACTGAGCGAGGGCGCTCTGTCATACTCGCCTCACATAGGTAAATCAGGGGTGCGTTCCACTTACGCGAACTGTTTGCGCGAACGTTCGCCAACGTTTTGAGTTGGCGTTAGTTGAAGTGGAACGATATTTTAAAAACTACGTTTTTAAAATGGCGGCGCCCAGTGAAAGTGACATCGTTTGGTTCGCTGCTTTTTGTCCAACTCATTATTTTTCTTTAAAAGATCCCTGTGAATGCTCAAAACAATCCACCGTTTATAACGAAAAGTATAAAACGTAAATAAAAACCGTGAAAAGAACCCTGCCGTCTGCTAACCGCTTCGCCATCATTAAAATACGTCACTGGCCAACAGCGAACAGCTCGGAATGTCGTTCGCCGTTTTCGCTAACGTTGGCCAACATAATTGGCGCACATTGCGTTCCACTCACGCGAACAACGCTAACGTTGGCCAACGTTGGCAACGTTCGCTGGAGTGGAACGCACCCCAGTAATAGTAAGAGGCAGGGTTGAAGAATGAGCTAAGGCACTCTGTCATACTCGCTTCACATAGGTAAATCAGGATTATTATAGGTTGCATACTGAGTTAGGGTGCTCTGCCGTACTTGCCTCATATAGGTAAATCAGGAATATTAGGAGGCAGGGTTGCAGACTGAGCGAGAGCGCTCTGTTAAACTTGCCTTGCATAGGTAAATCAGGATTATTAGGAGGCAGGGTTGCAGACTGAGCGAGAGCGCTCTGTTAAACTTGCCTTGCATAGGTAAATCAGGATTATTAGGAGGCAGGGTTGCAGACTGAGCGAGAGCGCTCTGTTAAACTTGCCTTGCATAGGTAAATCAGGAATATTAGGAGGCAGGGTTGCAGACTGAGCGAGAGCGCTCTGTTAAACTTGCCTTGCATAGGTAAATCAGGATTATTAGGAGGCAGGGTTGCAGACTGAGCGAGAGCGCTCTGTTAAACTCGCCTTGCATAGGTAAATCAGGATTATTAGGAGGCAGGGTTGCAGACTGAGCGAGAGCGCTCTGTTAAACTTGCCTTGCATAGGTAAATCAGGAATATTAGGAGGCAGGGTTGCAGACTGAGCGAGAGCGCTCTGTTAAACTTGCCTTGCATAGGTAAATCAGGATTATTAGGAGGCAGGGTTGCAGACTGAGCGAGAGCGCTCTGTTAAACTCGCCTTGCATAGGTAAATCAGGATTATTAGGAGGCAGGGTTGCAGACTGAGCGAGAGCGCTCTGTTAAACTTGCCTTGCATAGGTAAATCAGGATTATTAGGAGGCAGGGTTGCAGACTGAGCGAGAGCGCTCTGTTAAACTTGCCTTGCATAGGTAAATCAGGATTATTAGGAGGCAGGGTTGCAGACTGAGCGAGAGCGCTCTGTTAAACTTGCCTTGCATAGGTAAATCAGGAATATTAGGAGGCAGGGTTGCAGACTGAGCGAGAGCGCTCTGTTAAACTTGCCTTGCATAGGTAAATCAGGATTATTAGGAGGCAGGGTTGCAGACTGAGCGAGAGCGCTCTGTTAAACTTGCCTTGCATAGGTAAATCAGGATTATTAGGAGGCAGGGTTGCAGACTGAGCGAGAGCGCTCTGTTAAACTTGCCTTGCATAGGTAAATCAGGATTATTAGGAGGCAGGGTTGCAGACTGAGCGAGAGCGCTCTGTTAAACTTGCCTTGCATAGGTAAATCAGGATTATTAGGAGGCAGGGTTGCAGACTGAGCGAGAGCGCTCTGTTAAACTCGCCTTACATAGGTAAATCAGGATTATTAGGAGGCAGGGTTGCAGACTGATCGAGGGCGCTCTGTTAAACTCGCCTTACATAGGTAAATCAGGATTATTAGGAGGCAGGGTTGCAGACTGAGCGAGAGCGCTCTGTTAAACTTGCCTTGCATAGGTAAATCAGGAATATTAGGAGGCAGGGTTGCAGACTGAGCGAGAGCGCTCTGTTAAACTTGCCTTGCATAGGTAAATCAGGATTATTAGGAGGCAGGGTTGCAGACTGAGCGAGAGCGCTCTGTTAAACTTGCCTTGCATAGGTAAATCAGGATTATTAGGAGGCAGGGTTGCAGACTGAGCGAGAGCGCTCTGTTAAACTTGCCTTGCATAGGTAAATCAGGAATATTAGGAGGCAGGGTTGCAGACTGAGCGAGGGCGCTCTGTTAAACTTGCCTTGCATAGGTAAATCAGGAATATTAGGAGGCAGGGTTGCAGACTGAGCGAGAGCGCTCTGTTAAACTTGCCTTGCATAGGTAAATCAGGATTATTAGGAGGCAGGGTTGCAGACTGAGCGAGAGCGCTCTGTTAAACTTGCCTTGCATAGGTAAATCAGGAATATTAGGAGGCAGGGTTGCAGACTGAGCGAGGGCGCTCTGTTAAACTCGCCTTGCATAGGTAAATCAGGATTATTAGGAGGCAGGGTTGCAGACTGATCGAGGGCGCTCTGTTAAACTCGCCTTGCATAGGTAAATCAGGATTATTAGGAGGCAGGGTTGCAGACTGAGCGAGGGCGCTCTGTTAAACTTGCCTTGCATAGGTAAATCAGGATTATTAGGAGGCAGGGTTGCAGACTCAGCGAGGGCGCTCTGTTAAACTCGCCTTGCATAGGTAAATCAGGATTATTAGGAGGCAAGGTTGCAGACTGAGCGAGGGCGCTCTGTTAAACTCGCCTTGCATAGGTAAATCAGGATTATTAGGAGGCATGGAGCAAGTTCGGGCGCGAACTATAGTTAACCATAAGGTCTATTGTCGATCGGTCGATTTCAACAGGTGGCGCCCTGCGCTACGCAAGAAAGGGAGCATCGCGCGCACGGCGAACCACTCGAAAATCTGTCGTCACAAAATTCCTAAATCTAAAAAGAAGACCAACTCTCATCGTATTTGAGGGCCAAAGGTGTTGTAGTAAATAATGAAAATAACAAAGAGCTTGCTGAGAAGGCATACCGGGCCGAAAAGCTTGGTTTAGTGCAAAACTGCTCCCTTTCCTACCCATCATGCTTTGCGCTATCGCGATCAGCAATAGACCTTATAGTTCGACTAACATCGCTCGAACGCAGGATGGTTGGACTATCTAGTCGACTATTTGGAACCAGACCCCGGAGCACGGTTGCCGCTGGTTGACAGTAGCCTCTTTTCATAGGAAAACATGGAGAGAACCAGTGACGTAGAAAAAGGTGATGTCAGTAGTCGGACGGACGGAGGGAAAGCCAGTATAACGTTAAGTGAAAATCTGGCGGGCCTAATGTAATTTTTGTCTTGTTTTTGGACCAACATGACTAACGTTGTGGCTTATCCTACTTATATGCGTGGAAGAATAGTGGCAAAACCCATTTCATTCATGTCGCAAATGTAAACAAAGCGGTTGCCATCTTTTCAACAATAGTTCGACTAGATCCGTTCGAGCGAACTGCATTTGAGCATGCGCATTGGAAAGGCAGAGACTGACTAATGGTTAACTATAGTTCGCGCCCGAACTTGCTCAGGGTTGCAGACTGAGCGAGGGCGCTCTGTTAAACTCGCCTTGCATAGGTAAATCAGGATTATTAGGAGGCAGGGTTGCAGACTGAGCGAGGGCGCTCTGTTAAACTTGCCTTGCATAGGTAAATCAGGATTATTAGGAGGCAGGGTTGCAGACTGAGCGAGGGCGCTCTGTCATACTCGCCTTACATAGGTAAATCAGGATTATTAGGAGGCAGGGTTGCAGACTGAGCGAGGGCGCTCTGTCATACACGCCTCGCATAGGTTATATAGGCAGGGTTGCAGACTGAGCTAAGACATTGCTGCTCGTTCTCATTTTTAACGGAGAAGAATTATTTTTCAAATTATTCAAATCGAAAAAACATTTGGAACATATAAATTATAAGGGCTTTGAGTAATAATTAATACCAGTAAGGCACAGAAAGAAGAAACCATGGTTACAGATTTGTTTTATCCAAGTTTTGTGTTTGTGTTTGCAGTATGGAGGAATGTGAGGCCTTGTGTACCCGTGTTGCCATCATGGTCAATGGACGATTCAAATGCATTGGTAGTACACAGCATCTTAAATCCAAGTAAGTTGAGCAGAAGTAACATTATTATTTTATTGTGATTATCAATGTGGCTATGAAAATTCAACCGCTTGAACTGAGCCAACCAATTACTTATTGTATACGATAGTGTAATAAAGGAACTACAGTTTGCACAGAGCTGACAGAATGCACAGACACAGCTTTCAATTATGTAAGCCACTGAGGTAACTTCCTATATATGCGAGTTATTTGGACATGAACTCGGCATAGTGTTTGCAGTGAAACAGTTGAGACATTTATTTAAAAGATGTCTTTAAGAATTTGATGCATGTTCCCATCTTGAATAAATTTTACACATGCACCGTTGCTGATGAGTTTATAATAAATAATTTTGGAGAGAAATGTATTTCCTGTTGACATTGTGTACTACTTGTTTTTATCCCAGGTTTGGTGATGGCTACACCATATCCATCCGCGTAGGTGGTGATCCGCCCTGCATGGAGCCACTTATGCGCTTCGTGGCAGAGATGTTTCCACATACAGTCCTCCGTGAACGACACTTCAACATGCTAGAGTATCAGATGCCTACAGCCAGCACTTCCCTAGCCAAGGTCTTTGGTCTGTTTGGAGCCAACAAAGAACGATTTATGATTGAGGATTACTCTATCTGCCAAACAACTCTAGATCAGGTAACTACAGTAGGACAATGACTGCTAAACCAAATGACACTCAAGTGGTCAAGTTCATAACCAGTTCATTGCAGGTGCTACAGTGCAAAGTCAAGTCACAAGTTGTTTAAATGAACAGCAGAGAATAAATACACTGTAAATATGGCAAATGTGCTAATGGGTTTCAATCCATGACTATGTATTTGTTTTTGGTTTTTATGTTACTGTAAATTACTTCAACTTTTGTCCCATAAATGTGCAGGTGTTTATTAACTTTGCCAAGGAACAGAAGACGGGTGACGAGGCAGTACAAGAAACAGAACCCACAGGATTGGCAGTAGTGAACACTCCTGTCAGTAGCCAGATAGTCATGTCTCCTGGTAGGTCTGATGTCTTGTACCCTGACTGATAGCCATGTCTCCTGATAGGTCTGATGTCTTGTACCCTGACTAATTAAATAGTGATGTCTCCTGGTAGGGTTAGGGTGTCATGTGTGGTAACTGAGAATACAGGGAAATTTGCAAGATGTCAAATCTCATTTTCATTTCTTTCAAATTGTAAGTACTTATTCATTTCTACAAATAAGTCCAGAGATCATTTATTGATTTGATTTTGGATTATTGCCTTTCTTGTTTGACAGAGCTTGGTTCAGTTCAGTATGTTCCAACAAACAGCTCAGTTGGTGGCTTTGCCTTAGCTACGGACAACATCTATGGTGGTGTTCTTCGCCATGATGACTCGCCAGGATTCACCAACCCCATGTACAACCAGATGGTGGCCATGCCTGCTGGTAACCAGTGTGGTGGAAAGGGGTTTACCAACCCACTATTCGAGGCCAATCATACCGGGATACCAACACAAAAGATAAACAGCAATAATTCCAATGTTGCTGAGGGTAGGAGAGATGTACTACTGCAACCACAGCCTATGTGTTCTGAAGATGAAAACAAGAGTGATGACGATGTTCTGGATGATTGCCTGGTTCCTAAGCAGGAGCAGGATCAGACCCCAGGGCACAACCCTCCTAATCCAGGACAGACACCTGTGCAGGCCTCCAGTGTCGAGATGCTTCTTAGAGCTGAGCCCAAAGAATCTGTTGTCCCATTTCAACCTGACGCAGAAAATGAGCCTTGGGCATAGTGAGAAAAGGTATTAAAGAAGTGTTTTGTTTTGTAACTTGCACTATCTAAGCACTAATTTGAGCATCAAGGTGCAGCAATCATATTCCTTCTCTAGTAATTTTGTCAAAATTTGTACCCAGATATAACGTGCATTTTTTGTGTCATACCCACAATTATGCACTTCTTGTTTAATTTGTACTTTCAATTTTAACAGTACCAAGTCTTAATAATGTTGGCGGCAATAGATTAAAGAAGTGAGGTTTTATAACCCCTGCTAGGGATGGATGCTAAGGATTGTTGTGTTGACCAATTATATCATCATGTAGTAGATATATTATAAGCTGCGGCAGTATAAGTACCTATATGCCAATGATACAAGGTTTTGGGTCATATTGAAATTTCATAGCTGTTATTGAGACCATAAAGACATATTCAGACAATAAATGTAAGCATTTATCCTGGCAAAATTGAAAGGTGGATAATCTTTTAACTATATTCTAACTTTCATGAAAAAAATTATTTTACACGAAGTACTTTAACGAATTTGATCTTTTTGATAGCAAATAAATCATCTGTATATTTTTATAATAATATAATCACCAATAAGCCTCTGTACTAATGACATCACACGCTGTTTACACATGTGCTTTCTTACGATAGCCTGGTGGGAATGACGGTTTGTAGCCCTATACAGAATAAACATTGTGTTATGTCATCAGTACATAGGATTTTTTGCAAATTCTTTTCATAGCATCAGATGACGTGTAATTTTTATGAATGATGCAATGGTTAACGGTATTCTAATCAGGGTCATCTAATTCAAAGTACTAGAATTTATTTTAACAAAATAAATCATTCAATGTGTTTAAGCAATGATGTTATTAAATTTAAATGTATATTTTTAAAGTACTATTAAGATGAATTTTAGGTAATTTCATTTATTTCTCTGGAACATGCACACCCATTCAATTTGCTTGATGCATCAATGAATAACTATCTGAAATCAAATTGGTTAAGTTGTTAGACAATACATGACTGTCTTATCAAGTCTATAACCTGATGCATGAAAACACTTGCAATAAAAGGCCGTTCTGAATCAACAGACCAGGTGCGTATTATATCGTTTCCATGCACAATCACAGCTTTGCAAGTGAGTTTCTTTAGAATAGCACTTTTTGCCAACCCTAATGCGCATGCATCTAATCTGCATATTATATCACACATATGTTATCATAAGGAACATCTCGCTCTCGGGCGAAGTGGCCATAAAAGGGAATTCCACCCAAACATTGGCACTCCATGTGATTCAAAGCACATCTCAGTCCAACTACCGTAGCACCAAACTATTTACAGTTGAAACCAACATGCCTGCATATTGTGAGGCTCTTCAATTTTTTATTAGTTTTATTCATGTTACTCAGAATTTTTCAAATGTACTATCTATAATATTGTTTGTGAGCTGAAAACTGTCTCTTATCATTTCTTGAAAATTCTCTATTTTTCTTTCAGATTTGTGCACCAATATATAATTATATACTATTATAAGGATGCTGTTTTTATGACTACAGTAAGAATATTAAAACAGAAGTTGCAATTTTGTTTTGTCAACAATTGCTTTTTTTCTTCCAAATTTGTCACAATTTAATTTCGAAAATTGCAAGGGTAAGCCTTACATTTTTACCAAAAATAGTCAAAATGTACCTTTTCTCAACATTTTTAAATGCTAAGGGGTTAGCCTTGCATTTTTTTTCAAATTGGCCACAATTTGCCTTTTTTAAAGAATTTAATACTGTAAGGGGTTAGCCTTACATTTATATCCAAATTGGCCAAAGTGTGACTTTTTGGAAAATTAAAATTGTAAGTGGTTAGCCTTGGATTTTTATCAAAATTTACCACAATTTGCCTTTTTTAAAGAATTTAAACTAAGGGGTTAGCCTTGCATTTTTATCAAAAATAGCCAAAATGTACCTTTTCTCAACACTTTTAAATCTTAAGGGGTTAGCCTTGCATTTGTATCCAATTTGGGCACAATTTGCCTTTTTTAAAGAATTTCAAAAGTAAGGGGTTAGCCTTACATTTTTATCCAAATTGGGCACAATTTGCCTTTTTTTAAGAATTTCAAAAAGTAAGGGGTTAGCCTTACATTTTTATCCAAATTGGGCACAATTTGCCTTTTTTAAAGAATTTCAAAAAGTAAGGGGTTAGCCTTACATTTGTATCCAAATTGGCCAAAATGTGACTTATTGGAAACATTTAAAATTGTAATGGGTTAGCCTTACATTTGTATCCAAATTGGGCACAATTTGCCTTTTTTGAAGAATTTCAAAAAGTAAGGGGTTAGCCTTACATTTTTATAAAAATCGGCCACAATTTGACTTTTTGGAAAAGTTTTAAACTAGGGGGTTAGCCTTGCATTTTTATCAAAACTGACCACAATTTGACTTTTTGGAAAAATTAAATATTGTAAGGGGTTAGCCTTGCATTTTTATCAAAATTGGCCACAATTTGCCTTTTTTAAAGAATTAAAAAAGTAAGGGGTTAGCCTTACATTTTTATCAAAATCGGCCACAATTTGACTTTTTGGAAAAGTTTTAAACTAAGGGGTTAGCCTTCCATTTTTATCAAAAATAGCCAAATGTACCTTTTCTCAACACTTTTAAATGCTAAGGGGTTACCCTGGAAATGTGTATCCAAATTGGGCCCAATTTGCCTTTTTTTATAAATTTCAAAAAGTAAGGGGTTAGCCTTACATTTTTATCCAAATTGGGCACAATTGCCTTTTTTTAAGAATTTCAAAAAGTAAGGGGTTAGCCTTACATTTGTATTCAAATTGGCCAAAATGTGACTTATTGGAAACATTTAAAATTGTAATGGGTTAGCCTTGCATTTTTATCAAAATTGACCACAATTTGACTTTTTGGAAAAATTATAAACTAAGGGGTTAGCCTTGCCTGTTTATCCACAATGGGCACAATTTGCCTTTTTTTAAGAATTTCAAAAAGTAAGGGGTTAGCCTTACATTTGTATCCAAATTGGCCAAAATGTGACTTATTGGAAACATTTAATATTGTAAGGGGTTAGCCTTACATTTGTATCCAAATTGGGCACAATTTGCCTTTTTTAAAGAATTTCAAAAAGAAAGGGGTTGGCCTTACATTTGTATCTAAATTGGCCAAAATGTGACTTATTTAAAACATTTAATATTGTAAGGGGTTAGCCTTACATTTGTATCCAAATTGGGCACAATTTGCCTTTTTTAAAGAATTTCAAAAAGTAAGGGGTTAGCCTTACATTTGTATTCAAATTGGCCAAAATGTGACTTATTGGAAACATTTAAAATTGTAATGGGTTAGCCTTGCATTTTTATCAAAATTGACCACAATTTGACTTTTTGGAAAAATTATAAACTAAGGGGTTAGCCTTGCCTTTTTATCCACAATGGGCACAATTTGCCTTTTTTTAAGAATTTCAAAAAGTAAGGGGTTAGCCTTACATTTGTATCCAAATTGGCCAAAATGTGACTTATTGGAAACATTTAATATTGTAAGGGGTTAGCCTTACATTTGTATCCAAATTGGGCACAATTTGCCTTTTTTAAAGAATTTCAAAAAGAAAGGGGTTGGCCTTACATTTGTATCTAAATTGGCCAAAATGTGACTTATTTAAAACATTTAATATTGTAAGGGGTTAGCCTTACATTTGTATCCAAATTGGGCACAATTTGCCTTTTTTAAAGAATTTCAAAAAGTAAGGGGTTAGCCTTACATTTGTATCCAAATTGGCCAAAATGTGACTTATTGGAAACATTTAATATTGTAAGGGGTTAGCCTTACATTTTTATCAAAATCGGCCACAATTTGACTTTTTGGAAAAGTTTTAAACTAAGGGGTTAGCCTTGCATTTTTATCAAAAATAGCCAAAATTTACCTTTTCTCAACACTTTTAAATGCTAAGGGGTTAGCCTTGCATTTGTATCCAAATTGGGCACAATTTGCCTTTTTTAAAGAATTTCAAAAAGTAAGGGGTTAGCCTTACATTTGTATCCAAATTGGCCAAAATGTGACTTATTGGAAACATTTAATATTGTAAGGGGTTAGCCTTACATTTGTATCCAAATTGGGCACAATTTGCCTTTTTTTAAAGAATTTCAAAAAGTAAGGGGTTAGCCTTACATTTGTATCCAAATTGGCCAAAATGTGACTTATTGGAAACATTTAATATTGTAAGGTGTTAGCCTTACATTTGTATCCAAATTGGGCACAATTTGCCTTTTTTAAAGAATTTCAAAAAGTAAGGGGTTAGCCTTACATTTGTATCCAAATTGGCCAAAATGTGACTTATTGGAAACATTTAATATTGTAAGGGGTTAGCCTTGCATTTTTATCAAAATTGGCCACAATTTGCCTTTTTTAAAGAATTAAAAAAGTAAGGGGTTAGCCTTACATTTTTATCAAAATCGGCCACAATTTTACTTTTTGGAAAAGTTTTAAATTAAGGGGTTAGCCTTGCATTTTTATCAAAAATAGCCAAAATGTACCTTTTCTCAACACTTTTAAATGCTAAGGGGTTACCCTGGAAATTTGTATCCAAATTGGGCCCAATTTGCCTGTTTTTATAAATTTCAAAAAGTAAGGGGTTAGCCTTACATTTTTATCCAAATTGGGCACAATTGCCTTTTTTTAAGAATTTCAAAAAGTAAGGGGTTAGCCTTACATTTTTATCCAAATTGGGCACAATTTGTCTTTTTTAAAGAATTTCAAAAAGTAAGGGGTTAGCCTTACATTTGTATTCAAATTGGCCAAAATGTGACTTATTGGAAACATTTAAAATTGTAATGGGTTAGCCTTGCATTTTTATCAAAATTGACCACAATTTGACTTTTTGGAAAGATTCTAAACTAAGGGGTTAGCCTTGCCTTTTTATCCACAATGGGCACAATTTGCCTTTTTTTAAGAATTTCAAAAAGTAAGGGGTAAGCCTTACATTTGTATCCAAATTGGCCAAAATGTGACTTATTGGAAACATTTAATATTGTAAGGGGTTAGCCTTACATTTGTATCCAAATTGGGCACAATTTGCCTTTTTTAAAGAATTTCAAAAAGAAAAGGGTTGGCCTTACATTTGTATCCAAATTGGCCAAAATGTGACTTATTTAAAACATTTAATATTGTAAGGGGTTAGCCTTACATTTGTATCCAAATTGGGCACAATTTGCCTTTTGTAAAGAATTTCAAAAAGTAAGGGGTTAGCCTTACATTTGTATCCAAATTGGCCAAAATGTGACTTATTGGAAACATTTAATATTGTAAGGGGTTAGCCTTACATTTTTATCAAAACTGACCACAATTTGACTTTTTGGAAAAATTAAATATTGTAAGGGGTTAGCCTTACATTTTTATCAAAATCGGCCACAATTTGACTTTTTGGAAAAGTTTTAAACTAAGGGGTTAGCCTTGCATTTTTATCAAAAATAGCCAAAATGTACCTTTTCTCAACACTTTTAAATGCTAAGGGGTTAGCCTTGCATTTGTATCCAAATTGGGCACAATTTGCCTTTTTTAAAGAATTTCAAAAAGTAAGGGGTTAGCCTTACATTTGTATCCAAATTGGCCAAAATGTGACTTATTGGAAACATTTAATATTGTAAGGGGTTAGCCTTACATTTGTATCCAAATTGGGCACAATTTGCCTTTTTTAAAGAATTTCAAAAAGTAAGGGGTTAGCCTTACATTTGTATCCAAATTGGCCAAAATGTGACTTATTGGAAACATTTAATATTGTAAGGGGTTAGCCTTACATTTTTATCAAAACTGACCACAATTTGACTTTTTGGAAAAATTAAATATTGTAAGGGGTTAGCCTTGCATTTTTATCAAAATTGGCCACAATTTGCCTTTTTTTAAAGATTTAAAAAAGTAAGGGGTTAGCCTTACATTTTTATCAAAATCGGCCACAATTTTACTTTTTGGAAAAATTAAATATTGTAAGGGGTTAGCCTTGCATTTTTATCAAAATTGGCCACAATTTGCCTTTTTTAAAGAATTAAAAAAGTAAGGGGTTAGCCTTACATTTTTATCAAAATCGGCCACAATTTTACTTTTTGGAAAAGTCTTAAACTAAGGGGTTAGCCTTGCATTTTTATCAAAAATAGCCAAAATGTACCTTTTCTCAACACTTTTAAATGCTAAGGGGTTACCCTGGAAATTTGTATCCCAATTTGCCCTTTTTTATAAATTTCAAAAAGTAAGGGGTTAGCCTTACATTTTTATCCAAATTGGGCACAATTGCCTTTTTTTAAGAATTTCAAAAAGTAAGGGGTTAGCCTTACATTTTTATCCAAATTGGGCACAATTTGCCTTTTTTAAAGAATTTCAAAAAGTAAGGGGTTAGCCTTACATTTGTATTCAAATTGGCCAAAATGTGACTTATTGGAAACATTTAAAATTGTAATGGGTTAGCCTTGCATTTTTATCAAAATTGACCACAATTTGACTTTTTGGAAAAATTCTAAACTAAGGGGTTAGCCTTGCCTTTTTATCCACAATGGGCACAATTTGCCTTTTTTAAGAATTTCAAAAAGTAAGGGGTAAGCCTTACATTTGTATCCAAATTGGCCAAAATGTGACTTATTGGAAACATTTAATATTGTAAGGGGTTAGCCTTACATTTGTATCTAAATTGGGCACAATTTGCCTTTTTTAAAGAATTTCAAAAAGAAAGGGGTTGGCCTTACATTTGTATCCAAATTGGCCAAAATGTGACTTATTTAAAACATTTAATATTGTAAGGGGTTAGCCTTACATTTGTATCCAAATTGGGCACAATTTGCCTTTTGTAAAGAATTTCAAAAAGTAAGGGGTTAGCCTTACATTTGTATCCAAATTGGCCAAAATGTGACTTATTGGAAAAATTCTAAACTAAGGGGTTAGCCTTGCATTTTTATCAAAAATAGCCAAAATGTACCTTTTCTTAACACTTTTAAATGCTAAGGGGTTAGTCTTGCAATTTTATTAAAACTGAGCACAATTTGACTTTTTGGAAAAATTAAAAATTGTATAAGGGGTTAGCCTTGCATTTTTATCAAAATGGCCACAATTTGACGTAGTAATCAACTGAAGAAATACTACAAGTGGATATTTCACTTTGATAGATTCATCTGCCAAAAATCCCAGTCATGTAGCTCATTAACGCAATTCAGAAAAATTGTGGTACTTTTTTACAAACATTATTACCAAACATTTTTACTGTCAAATAAAACAAATCTAAGTTAGGACCAATAGCAATTTAAATACTAACTAGCATTGATAATGTACATTTTATTTCAAGGAATATGAATAACTAAATGTATGGGCTCTGTGCACAAGTACTCCCTTAGTGGAAAGAAAAGGAGAGTTGGGAAATCCATATCGACATCTTACCCGACCTCAACTATTATTTTTTTACGCATTGAATTAAGTCAGTGAACAGACAAAGCAATCCCACTGGTATACAATTATACAAGTGCAGTGTATAATACCAGCAATGTACTGCCGAACAGTGCCCTCGTACGACTGAAAAAAGTGTGTTTGTTGATGCCACAAAAGACAGAACGTTAGCTCACAAAAAGTTCTGCCTCAACTTTTGGCTCAACAAATATTTGCATTGATTAATGAATAACAAGTACAATGTACAGCCTATTATGAAAAATAACATATGAAAACTTATTTGTAACTTAAATACCAAAACAATGGGTTTCATTTGGGGAACCTCAGGATAACTCAGGGTTATAAGATCTAATGAACACTAGTTCAGAAGATTCTAGCTTGATGAATGGTGCCACTATTCAACTCTCACATCCTGAAGATACCAAAGTCAGTGTAGCCATCTTCTCTACATTGTGAGACGATACTAAGACACATGCTAAGAACCTGGGAACAGGAATAACAATAACAAGTCATTAATAATAATAACAACGTGGATTTTGTTGTAACAGGCGCCGTATTTTAATACCCACTTGAATATTTCTTTCATCACGATACTATTTTAGGAAGAAGAATCTTAACTTTTGGATGATCCTATGTGCCATATAGAATTATTTGCATTTATCCCACAAGTAAGCTACTAAATAATTATCAAACTGCTTTCTTGGACAGCTAACGTGACTAGTTCTGTTTTTTTGTTTTGGGGGTTATTTTTTTTTTTTGAAGGGGGAGGAGAGTTATCAAGACCAAATCGTATTTTGTGATCATTATAGTTTTCAGTGTTTTCTCAAAATGTGTAATATTTACTGAGATTTTGACAGGTTAGGGATTTGAACGTTTTTTTCTTTGGATTTAGAGTGGTGTTATTACGTTGCATACCTGGCGTGTATGCTGTGGTAGGATTGTGCCATCATCCCACAGTTGTCCACTGGAGTAGAAAGCCGAGATGTGCTGATGATATTTCTCATCAACTTTGTCGCTGCTACTTAATTCCCCAGTCATCTATCATCAACAAATATTACAACATTACATAATTTTAGGAAAATTTCATTCAATATCCAGGATAAGGTGGGGCAAGATTATCTGTACTGGGTACTAATTCCCAAATATATTGAGCCCTTTCTATTGCCGGGTGTATCCTTTCATTTTCCTCATTTTCCTAGATTAGTTTCTTTTAGCTCAACATACCCTCATTTACTTGAGTATACGAAAAAGCTAAACTTAGTGGCACAAAGGGTCAACAAGTTTTTAATTCTGTCACCTGAAAACAAACATGGCTTTTAAAGGACCTTGTTATTGTAAATAGTCCTGTTCAGTTAATATTATTTTTTAATTTGACAATCAATTAATGTAAAAGTTGGTCAGGAATTGTTTGTCTCTATAAAATACAAGGCCTTGCGGAAATAATGTCAAGTGATCTGCTGTTAACTTGTGTTTCGGTTAATATAGTGTGTGATTGGATTGGATTTCCCCTACCATTTCTGCACCATGCCCTGCCTGCTCTGGGGGTGTCATTCCTATTCGTGCTGATGGCCACATGAAGAGAAAACGAGGACTGAAGGATCGACCACACTAGGTTAAAAAAAGGCAAAGTAAAATTGAATATATAGACAAAAAATTTAGTTGGGGAAAGCTTTTGATTCTAATGATTCTAATTAAAATAATCCCAAAAAAATTAAGAGTAATTCAATTTATTTACGGGCCTGTCTCAATTCATGTCCGAGACTTGTTGCTGACAAGTTGCAGGTAGAATCATTCATTTTGTCCAGAAGATGCTCTACATTTGTCCCAGACATGTTCCAGTGAAATTTTCATTAACTGCTTGACTCGCAAATACTGATAACTTCATTGCAGGAAGATTTTGGGGAAGTTGTTCAGAATCCTGCAACTCCTGACAACATGTTCGTAACTCATTCTAGATATAAATTGGCCCCAATAAGGTTTTTACAAAGAAATTAACCAGATAATTTTAACCTGCAACTGCCAAAAGTCTTTTTGTATTTAATTTATAAACATATCTTCTTCAAAAAATATATTTTCATTGTTTGTTCTCGTGAAATGGAAGCATCATGCTACTCACCATGGCAAAATTACTTGGCCCAAAACTGTCTCCGATGATTAGCGTGATCTTAGGTACTTGAGCACATGCTACAGCCATCATCATCTTAGCTCTATTTCTTATCACGTCACCCATTAATGTACCATCTTCTGTCTCCTGCATGCACTCATCTGGTGTCGTGTTCTGTAGGAAGATTAGCGGTATTTGTCGATGACAACATAGCTCCACGAAGTGGGCACCTTTAGTTGCAGCATCGGCAGTTAAGGGTCCATCATTGCCAACAATGCCTACTAGATGACTGTCACAACAATGGGATGAACATTTAATTACATAACAAGAAGTAAAAAATGGCTTGGAGCGAAAATTGAACCAACCACCAAAGGTAAACAAAGCGTCATTTATGGTTTAAAAATTATAATTACTTAAAATTTAGCACACAGGGCAATTATTTTAATTTCACAATGTTTTCCAATTGACTATAAATAGAGGACATACATGTACATATTTGTGGGCAAAGCACATTATAGTACAAAGCCCTGCAACTACCTACCCCTGTATATAAGCCATTCCTGTAACCAGGCTGGGGCCGTACATAGACTTGAACTCATGGAATCGACTGCCGTCAATAAGCCGAGCAATAACCTACAGACGAAACAAATTACGTTTATATGTTGTCAAAATAAATTAATAATTGTGTCACTATAATGCATTCATACAAATAATAAACACATATTTCAAGTGCCATATAAAATACCCTAGTGTTTAGAGGTTGGATTGAATCCTGGCCAGCATCAAATAAAAAGTCATGAACACTACATAATTAGCCTGGTAATTTCTTCGTAGCAGGCAAAACAAACATGCGGGAGAAAACTAATGACTATTTTTTAACCACTTTATTCCTTTTTATAGTTAAGCAAAGAAATTGACTGAAATAGGATATAAACCAGCAACCTGCAGAATTCTTTGTATTATACCTTTTTCATACTTCCCCGGTTGTGTACATCTAAGCCAGGTAGTTCGTCTATGCTATATAAAGGTTCTTCCCAGCACTCAGGTTCTATGGGTCCTTGTTTGTTAAGACTCGCTACAATATCCCTTCCTGTCTCAAAGGCATCATCTTCCATGGAAGCAAAATGATCGGTAACTCCACTGACTCTGAAATAGTAAATACCAATATATGTGTGTGTATATAAGATATTGCTGAAAGATAATTGGGGAGGCTAATCATCCTTACTCATAGCTGGTGTGCTGAATTGCGAAGGATGTGCCTACAACATGGTCGAGCCGCTGGCACGTAAAGGCGCCTACTTTAGCCGTCCACATCGACTCATTTATGACTACGGAGCACAGCCTGAGATCAAAAGTGTTTGATTTTTTTTTCTAGAGAGAGAAAAACTGGAGAGCCCGGGGGGAGGGGGGGGGGGAGGGGGGGGGGGGGTAATTCTCATACTTGCAATGGAGTGTGGCACCTCCTAAGTTTTCTGCACTGACTTTCTCTCCTATTGCAGCAAACACCAAGGGAGGACCCCCCAGAAATATAGTTCCAATCTTGTCAACAATGACGGCTTCGTCGCACATAGCTGGTACATAGGCCCCACCAGCCGTGCAGGAACCACAGACAATGGCTACCTGTATTGTAGAGACAAAATGGTGAAATAAGATCTAGTGGAGTATAGAGGTCAAAGGTGCCTCAAGATCATGACCAAGTGTCATCCATTCACGAATACCGCCATCTTTGTGGTTATCATGCAGGAATAGGGGAGTTCTATTTTCCCTTTGATGGTTTATGGGTTGAAACCCAACGAGGGGAGCCATGGTTCACAATGCAAGTCTATGACTGTCAACTACTTTCTAGTCATGCCAGTCAGATGACTTTATAATAAAATGACAATCAGGGGTAATATTTCTTTCTTTTTGACATCCTGTTGGCCTACAAATGAATGACCTCGAAAACAATATTGTTTAAATATTGGCAGTTTAAACAGCAGGCAGTTTGTCTCCCCCCCTCCCCCCCCCCCCCCCCCCCCCTCATATATACCCCTCTCCCTAGAAAACTTCACCTGGGGTATTTTCAGAGCAGACAACTGAGCCTCGTTGAAAAAAGTCTTGCCGCCGTGCTCCTTGTCTGGAAAAATCTCTGACTAAAAGACAGAATACAATTTTGAAATTTAAAATTTAAATGTATGTAAACCAAATTTGAAATATATGCTCACAAATATTTGCCCTAATTCAATTCCCCTAATCGCCCTGTTTATCACTGTAACCACAAAAGTGCCAGTCATTATTACATGCCCATATGTTTTACTTCCTGGTTTTTTATTATGGATTCATTGCAGAATAAATACAATTTAATTCAATGTAGCACAGGTGTTTAGAATCAGACCAGAGTCAAATTGACAGTGTACCTGTAGAGAAAGGAAGGCACCTCCACTGTCCACAATGTACACACATGGCAATCGATTATGAAGTCCTATCTCCTGTATTCTTAGCTGTTTCTTGACTCCAATGGGGTACACCGTACCACCCTTGACTGAGCCATCGTTGGCCGATATCGCACACCATATACCGTTGATCTTTCCCACACCTGTTTATTAAATTAATAAGAATTACAAAAACTGTGGACGCCGAGATGAAGAGATAACGACCCCCAGTTTCACGTAAAGTTAGGCATGCATGCAGAGTGAAATAAACAAAGGTACCGGTAATCATCAAGGCCTTTTGAAAAAGGTTTATTTTTAGCATGTGGCATCAATTCCTACCGGTCACCATACTTGCACCAGGTACGTCACCATACGGCATCCCAAACCCTGCAAGTGTTCCAATCTCCAAGAATGTATCGTCACTGTACTCGTCAAGCAGCATCCTTAACTTATCTCGAACAAACAGCTTCTTGTTGGCTTTGGTGTGTCGTTCCATTGCTTTAGGACCTCCTCCAGACCTGGCCACTGTTACCATTTGCTTATATTTCTCCTCAAGGTGTTTGCTGCGTTCAAGTCTGGCCTGAAATTCCTTGCAAGATGTGTCAAGGGTTCCGTCCAGCACCTTAAAGACTGGGCGAGGCCGTTTTGTCGTTGCCGCAGGTATTGTGTAACATCTTTTATCAGAGGTGATACACCTAACGTTATGAAAACTTGTGCGCACCTTCAAATTCAATGCACAATTCGACTTCATTTTCACAAGATTGTGATTAACGTTACACTTGTTACAGGCAAAATATTTGTGTCCTAAAAATAAGACTTTACGTAAATCCTGGCCACAGTACCTCATAACATTAACAGGACCTCTACGCAACATGTTGAAGGAATGTAGATGGAAAGTTAATTCAGAAAATCACCAATTTTGTTCAAAGAAAAAATGATCACAACACACAGTCACAAGTCAACTTATCAATTATCAACAATCCACCTGTCCACCCAGTACCGATTAATAACTTGCCGCGCCGCCTCTGTTTTGAAGAGGGCGCCCTCATCCGGTGTTAGAGTACAAAATGTTTCCTGGATACTTTAGTTTTAATAATGCGTTCGATCGAGTGGGTGTGCGTTTTTTGTTTTCCTTTTTCTGCAAACCCCCTCCCTACTCGCTTGCATGTTACTTGCTCAGATAATCATACAACAAACATACACCATGTTATGGACTAGCAGCTTGTGTTTCTGTATTGTTTATTTATTGTGTAGTATTCAACTATTTGTGACTCGAATTAATACATAAATGAATCAACACGACTCGACCTTCTTGACCTAATGACTCGACTCACACAAATCAGTGACTCGTTACAACTCTGCAGACTACAAAATCAATGAGGGGAAAACCACAATTTCTTTGTTCAATTGCCAAATTTATTTTACCATAAATATAATTAAATGCAAAGATTTGTATATATTATTAAGCAGCATGACCGAGTTTTAATCTTATTGCAGCAGTTTTAATCTTATTGGAGATGGATAACATTGAAATTGTTGAAGCCTGGCAGTGTATGTAACATTAAGGGTGCATATTGACATTATATTTATGTTGCCATGGATATAAGTGCTTTTGACAGAATGCAGACACAACTGAAGTTTCCACCAGTCATGAATAAGTCTATCTTTGCAGACAACTTGCAGACCATGCAACAAACCTTTGCAACAGTTAATGGCCCTCGACTCGAAACCTCAACAGATGTTTTTCTCTTTTTATTTTTTTGCAAGATTTTGCTAAAGCGGTCGACACTGACTACAAAATGCAAGAAATATTACTTCCAAAATACAATTAAGTACTTATCAAATACTAAAAGGAGTTGTAAAACTAAAGTTAAATAAGACTATTATAAAACGTTAGGTGCACACAAAATTAACAAGCATAATATTTCAATTTACTTGCCACACTTTCAATTAAAAATTCAAATAAAGAGTTACTGACAGAATTTACAGAAAAAGTGTTCTTTAAATACTTTTAAAATTGAAATATTCCCCCACAAAAGAAATCAAGACACAGGCCACAGTCAGTGATGTGGTTTGACATAATTCTACAACTTTTGTACAAGGCAGAAAATAATTGTAAATGAAATTGTAAACCGACCGATTGCCAAAACCTCAAAGGCACAAAACAAAGTGTTACCTTTTTATTTCAATTGAAAAATAGTTTTGTCATGAAGCACGAGGAAGGCACCAAGAAATTCTTTGGCATAGAAATCTAATTATAATATACACAAGTTATACTCAAAATATTTATTTAAATAATTATACCTACATTCCAAACAATTATACACTAAAATACTGGTTCATAATTTCAGATTACACAATTCCACTTATTGCATATATTATTTTCATTATTATTATTTTCATTATAAAAAAATTACCGAAATCAATTTGTTTAAATTATAGAATAAGTTTATATTAAATATAATTTTACCAATATACTTTGTACTACTCTTTCAATTAACAACTGTATAGTGGTATATGCATCTTTCACGATATACAGACATGTTTATTTGAGCATATCATCTTTCATATATGTTATATATATTTACATATAAAACTGATACAGGTTTTGATGTGATTTAACATGATGAAGGCCAAATGGTCTAAATGTAGAAATAAAGTAGTTGTTTTTTAACTAGAACAGTGAGTATTGTCTTATATGTATTTTAATTAAAATAAATACAATCAACACAATAAAAAAGTATAACTTTTTTGCCAAAGTTAACTATTTGTATGCAAATTGCGATTGTCACTGTGTAAAGCACATGCTAAAATAAAGTACATACAGATTTATTACATTACAATTTTGAAAAGCAGAATGCCTGCATGGTATTCTTTCTTCACACAAGATACATTACAAATAAAAGTACTTAATATGAAACCTTTCAAATCACAGTAAAGCATTTTACTTTGATGTATGTGAACTGCTGAATTAAAAAATGTAAGTTGACATAATTAATTTGCACAAACAAAAAACTACTTTTCCTTACATGAGTATCTTGTCATGAAGAATTCATCCTGTAATTGTTCTATGGGGAAACTTGTTCAAACTCTAGACTCTAAAATCAAATGAAAACTAACAAAAAGTTTTAAACCAGAAAAACTTGTCACCGACATTTCCGCCGATGCCCTTCTGACAACTGTAGTAATGTTAATGCCAAACAATAAAATTACTTGCTTGATTAGCACCAAACGAGGCACACATTGTCTGCTTCTTGGTGAGAAATCTAGTTTCCAGCCAGACCAACGAGAACAACTAAAGAGACGAGAAAAGCGAGCACGCCTACGACATAGATGCAGAGTAGAATCATCTTGGCTGCCGCACCCTACACAAGAAAACATAGTGAACACAAAAATTGAGTTCAAAATATTTGATCCAGTATTTGCATATAACTACAGATAGATCGAGTCTCTAGAAAAAAGTCTTCTGTAAACAGTTGAATAAATGATTGAGGCCAATGAAATAGACCAACATAATGTCTTTGAAGTGTCTTACCCAGGTTGGGAATGTGTCTTACAGAATGCTTGCAAAATATATCTGAAAGACTGATATCACACTGGGCTAAGCTAAAAGAATCCACTTAACTGATGACAAAATTACTGTATATCTGCCAGTGCAACTAAAATCCCTGCTCCCTCTCTCAAAAACCCATAATAAATAGATGGTAATGAGACCATTTACAATCATATGATGGTATTTTGCACGTATTTTGACAAGCGATGCCCACCCCCCCCCCCCCCCCCCCCCCCCAGAAAACTGCAATGCCATTTGGTTTAACATATAACATCATCGATCATAGAGCTATTCCTCATGTTGAGTTTTCAATAGATTTTGGGACGTTACCAACGGTTTGTGCATACATACAATATGGAATCAAAGATATGCTTACAGCTGGTGGTTCAGTGTTAGCTAGCTGTTGGCTTGAGTCCCCTCCTTTTGTGTTAAGTGGTATGTCATTGTTACGGCCTGCAGTCACGTGGAGAGAAAGGTTGGAAAACGTGAACTAAAAAAAACCTGTTTTTCTAAATGTAGTTGTAATTTTAAATTAAAAGGTATTTAACTTCCTTATATACAATCGAAAGATAAAGTTTTTTAACTTTGTCCATATTAGATTTTAGTTTGTGCAACATGGTTTTGATTTTTTGGAACTCGCTCTTCGGAGATAACAAATTAATTTGCAGTGAAACTAATTAATTGTTCACAACAAAACTCAACTTCACAAGACGATTTTCACTCACATTCTGAAGGTATTCTAAACTGTAAAATATACACAATACACTGACAATTAACACTGGTGCAGTGCAATACAATCATACATGGAGGTGGAATCATACAACCGCAAAGAATTACAGAAGATAAATATTTGTGGTCTGATGAATATAAACTTAAAACCTTTGCGAGTTTGAAAGAAAACAAACACATATACAGGCAGGATGATGAAGCTAGTTTTGACTGTTTATACACACTGACATTGGATAACAGAGAATTTAACTTACTGCACCCTTTTTTCCTTTCAATTTTTCTTTCAATGTTTGAAAAGAATATTCAATTTCTAGATGGTTATAGATACCCTTCTTCCAGCCTTACTTACAATGAGGTATCAGAAAAGTGACTATGTCTCGTACTCATGATTGGTTGTAACTGCATGCAAGTTTCAGTGGATTTTAGTAATACACATTACAATATCGTGAATGATACCTTCTTTTATCAAGGGTTACTTTATTTCACCAGTGAATACAGTGAATGGTAACTGGGCTCACACAATTGCATGACATGCCATAAACATCTTGATGTCTTAGGTACCTGGCTCATTTGAATTAGGTTCCGTATCAGGTCGAGTAGGGGCTGGATTTACCACTGCTGCATTTATGAAAAAAATGGTTAGAATGAAACCGGTTCTCAACAGCTACTCAGTTTTGGTCTAAAACAGGGGGGGGATTGGACTTCGGTGACAAAGTAATTTTCTAAATTCTCCTGCATCCCGAAAGATAAGAAACCTTTAAACAATACACTCTCAAGGTACATTAGTTTGGAAAAGAGAAGAATTTGGAAAGTGTTGAAAAAATCTCTTATGGCTTGAGATCTAGTCATGATTTAACTGGTTATATTTGCTACCTTTGTTCTCTGCCATGCGTCCTACTACTTCAAAGAGGAACCACATGACAAAGTGAAAGCTAACAAAGCCCGTCATAATGAAGAAGGCATAGCTGGCTAAGCCATTCAGGAGAGATGTCTGGTAGCCGATGCCTAAGAAGATGGTCACCACTGGAGAGACAAAGAACAAATAAATATAGAAAGGCACAATAATACTGGTTAACAGACTCCAAAATATACAGAGAGATTAATAATAGAATAGTAATAATCTAGAAACAACCAGATATTTGGGGGTTTAAGTTGATAGCCCCGGTTGAGCAATGCAATGTCAATCGAGAAAATTAATATATATATGACAAAATGAAGTAAGAGAGAAAAAGGTCAGACATACTCACATCCCAACAGGTGCGCTAGGATCCCCACACTCCAATGAGCCCAGTTGAAGATTGGTCGTCTAAAAACACAATGAAAGCGGATGACCAGCTTTATTGATGCTACCGTTGAGTAATCTTTTTATATACATAAAATGTGTACATGTGCCAATTTTGGGCAGCCATTACTCTATTGCCCCTGATCAAACCAATTCTACAAACCATGGACTGAGCTTCCTGGATAGTATACAACTTGATCATACAAAACAAAAAATAGGCTTTGAAACACAACAAAACTATAACAATACATTGGAACTCTTCAAAAGTATTTTGTTCACGTTATTGATCGAAATCCAGCTTTTTGTTACTTAAATCTGAAACTTTAGATATAAAGATGTCATATAAGACAAATCTAATTTTGACAACAAATTTTACCCTCTCAACTTTAACAGGCCATTACACAAAAATGTATAGCTTGGCTTATATCACCTTTTCCGGGAGCGGGTCACATATATATGACAAGTGATCAAATTCTTACTTGGGCGTTCCAGGGTGCGGTCTGATGATGGCCATAATTGGGTTGATAATCCCGAGGCACGTTACTATGATACCACACACAGCGTGGGCGACAGTTACAACATTCTGGGCAGGACAAAGAATGACCCAATCAAAACTGTCACAATGTTGAGGAAAATTAAGAAAACAAAGTGTAGGAAGGTGCAAGTCTAGTCTTGTTTGCTGTCATGTTTTGTTTCCTCTTTACTGAACTTTTAACTACAATTTGAGTTTTAACTATTGTCATAGTTTTGTTTACATTTTCTAATTGCAATTGTAAGTGTTAATCACATCACTAACTGTTAATAATATTTAATTCACTCAATTTGTGTTCCTGTTTAACTCACAAATGTAGCGACGAAGCCTCCCACAAGGACAAATATCAGAATAAAAGCAGTACAGAAACACAAGACACAGGTCACCATGCATGCCCGATGGATCTGAAGTAAAACAAAAGCAAATGTCCTCTTTTAAGATGTCTACATTAATTAGGTAAAAAACAGTATCCCACAAGTATAATCAATTAGTGTTAGAAATAGTTCAAAATTACTGAGTAATTGTTCCATGCTAACCAGATGTGGGCTCCCCCCACCGCACCCACAACTATTTTAAGTCAAAAGTCAGCAGTTCAGCACGAATAGTTTATCTTTATTATCCACAAGGCCACAAAACTGGCATCTATACTACACTGTGTGATACAATAAATTGTATCTGTATTCATGACAAAAACAGAAAGGTAATTGATATGAAATTCTGTCCATATTATGACAATGCCCAGCACGGTAGGAAAATTAAAGGCAAAGTGAATTTGACGTCAGGAAACAATAGTTGCAAAATTTGTTGTAGTCAAAATGTGTCCAACGTTTGTGAATTTGAAGTGCAAATACTTGTCATTATGTCACAGATACGTAATCAAGGGTTCACTATCTCACTGACTTTGAACTGACAATTATATTACTATAATAATAATAATAATGTTCGTGCTTATATAGCGCTTTACATCGTATCAACGATCTCAAAGCACTTTACAATTATTACCCCCGTTCATCAGGCCCTGGACCACGCGGCAGCCGTTTATAGGCGCTCAATCGGCCTCGACCCTCACAGGTACCCATTTATACTCCTGGGTGGAGAGAGGCAATTGTAGTTAAGTGTCTTGCCCAAGGACACAAACACCATGTTCCTGGTCGGGTTCGAATCCAAGCACCATCGTACATGAGTCGAACACCGTAACCACTGGGCCATGACATTCTACTATTGTTATTGCTAAGTAACAAGCTAGCTAGGTAAACCAATAACCCACTTACAGTGAACCAGACTTTTTGACCAAGGAGTGTTGAATCGGGCCACAACGGTTTGAAGAATCGGGCTAGGGTGATGCCGATACTCGCACAACCAATCCATGCAATCATCATCAGAGAGGCTTGATAAATAAATAAATCAAAACAATGTGGGAATTATGTTATTACTTATCCCATAAGCATAGAGTCAAATATGGAATTGTCAAAAGTGCAACACGGACTACATTTTCTAATGTTCCTTGAGCACAAGTGGGATAATAAATTTATTATCAAGAAAACTTGCTGCACAGTAAAAATGAAATATTACACACTGTGCGCAAACTTTTTATTATGGCCATACATGCAGTAGAAACCCTTAGAATAACATAATATGCCAAGTGAAATTTGGTATGGGATATCAAACTGTTATTGCCATATAAACTAATCAGGATTGAGGATTCAATTAATTAGGTTTACTTGGGAAGAAAGCTATACACTATCTCACCATGAGCTTTTGCTAAGACATGAGTTGATTCTCCCATGCCTTCACCAAACTCTGTCAACTTGAATGTTTCTGCAGTAGGCCACCTCCCTTCATGTTGGTTGCCAGCAATAGAACCTAACAGGCAAACCAATTAGATACATATATTAATTTTTACAGTCATCAAATTAACTTCCATAGCTACAAGGGAAATGAACTTATGGCTGGATAAAGAATATTGACAGACAAGTTTAGGATTGTAACAAATATATGAAATATACAAATAACTACTAAATATTTTAGGATCTTAAAATGTGAGCCGTCAATTGTGACAAAATGCATTCCTTTTATTTTAGCCCCGTCCTGTTACTTGCAACAGGACTTGTGTGACGATTTACTGAAAAAATGTTTGGGAAGAGGAATCATTCTTAGGCTCCCGTATGGAAATTACTTTTTTTCCAGAAAACAAATTAACATTTAGATTATTAAACAACTGCAGATCAGAACAAACAAGCTTAATTTACAAATGTTTCTGGCAAAAGCAAAACACTATAATATGCCCAAAGGGGCAAACTTGTTATTTGTTTACCATCATCGTTGATAGACGATCCGGTTGCAAGTAAGATGTAGTACTCATTATCACCAGTGATGTTATAGAATGTGTCGTCACCTTGCAAAAAGGGCTGTCTGTTCATGCTACATGTTATTACATTATTCTCAAACTCAATAGTTTCCAAACTTACGGTGTTCTGTGATCGGAAAAACAAATCAAAGAAAACCAAAGAAAACCAAAGTGATGAATTGTTTAATCCTAATTTTTGTAAGACACATGTTTGCGTTTAGGAGATATGTTAATCTTAATGTTGGTTTTTCCCTCGACTGAGATTATTTAGAATGAGCAGAGTTTACTTAGTACTATATAATGCCATTGCCCAGTCGTCATGGTGTTTGACTCATGTGCGATGGTGCGTCGGTTTAAACCCTGTCAGGAACATATCTTGTGCCCTTGGGCAAGACACTTAACTACAATTTCCTCTCTGAACCCAGCAGTATGAATGGGTACCTGTGGAGATCAAGGTTGAATTGAGCGCAGATATTGGCTGCCATGTGGTTTAGGGCCTGATGATCGGGGTAATAATAGTGCCATGAGCGTCGTTATCCGCGGATACGTGCGAAATATAAATGCACATTATTATTACTGTTTGAGAATTCAGGCAAGAATATTTGTAAGCCTGTGAGGGTGAGAAATTAAATTTAGCATCAGGGATATGTAATTTGTAGTACATGTATTAGGTTTTACTTGATATTAGAACAAATTATATTGTCAGTTATCAGCTATCCAGTTTTAGTTCAATATATATTTATTGTAGCACCCTACTTACCTCAGGAATCTCTTTGCCATCCGAGTTGAAGGCAGCAGTATTCTCAGATCTTTTGACTTGCAAGTTTGAAGTGCATGCATACACGTCAGCTGGAAACTAAAAATAACACAAAAACAAAACAAAACAAATAATGTACCAACATGACATAGCAATCAAAAATAATCAATCTGCAGTCTTTTGTCAGTAGGCCTATACAAATAATGAATGTTTGTCAGTGCAATGAAAATAATAATTTAATGAGTTGACAGATGGCATACGCTGCCTTCCATGAGTCAAAGTGGAATGGAATGGAACCAAATGAAATTATTCTTTCTATTGCACAAATTAAGAAACACCTAAATAGTTGTTATTTGATATTTGATTGGAAAAACTGTTTGCACTTACCTTCAATTTTACTTCAATACATGACCATCAACAACATAATAACTATAAAGCTAGTGAAACTGGTAGTTAAACTGCAATCTCATATAATTATAAGTTTATGCTTTGCAATCGATAGCTTGAAATAGCTTGCGATTGACTACAAAGTTTAACTAGTCAGGGCTTCAAAAACTTACCATTCCGTCGATGACGTTGGATTGCCGAAGCCCAAAGGCCACATAGCCTTGGGCCTTTCCCATCATTACAAAGTGAACTTGGCCATCTTGTAACCCTTGCCAAGTTAAGTAGGCCTGACAGTCGCTACCAGAACATTGAGGTGGCTGCTTGAAGCAGCCTTTGGTTTCACCACATCCAACCAGCTAGATAGAGTGAATAAACAAAACTATATAATCACCCTTGTGGGTATATTTATCTTTTTCCTTTCTTTTATTTGATTTTACTAAATGTACATCCTACTTGATTAAATGTTTGTTAAGGTTGATCTAATATGCTGCATTGAACTGAATTAGAAAATCCAATTGGAAATCTATTTCTTTGCTACTATACTGTACATTTGTATATCACCATGGCAATGAGGTTGGTTGGGCTCTTGCTTCAAAGTTACTGTGTGGAATGGAAGAGGACTACTTGTTTGAATGGGTGGGCCTCCTGGTTAGAATTGGCATTGCCTACTGGCTGGAATGGGCGAGGCCTACTGGCTGGAATACGTGTGGCTTACTGGCTGGAATGGGCGAGGCCTACAGGCTGGAATATGGGCGATTGAGGCCTACTGGTTGGAATGTAGGCCTCTGGTTGGAATATGGGTGTGGCCTACTGGTTGGAATATGGGTGTGGCCTATTGGTTGGAATGGGCGAGGACTACTGGTCGGAATACGGGCGAGGCCTACTGGTTGGAATACGGGCGAGGCCTACTGGTTGGAAAACGGGCGAGGCCTACTGCATGGTCGGAATACGGGCGAGGCCTACTGGTTGGAATACGGGCGAGGCCTACTGGTTGGAATACGGGCGAGGCCTACTGGTTGGAATATGGATGTGGCTTACTTACATCACCACCTGGTGGCAAGGTTGGTAGAGCCAATTGTGACTGTAGCTTCAAAGCAGCAGGTGCTGGCCATCGTTCTGAGTGTATATTTCCAGTAATACTGCCTAGAGATGGTTACAACAAAAGGAAGAATATATCTTAAGGAATGTTCAAATAGCTTCTCCGGGTGGACCCAGGTAGCCTCATGCCATTTGAAAATAGCTCTAACGTCTTACTTTGGTCATTCACTACAGAGGCCTATTCTTAGAAAAGGGTGTTTGGTGGATAAAAATTTCACGCATTTGTTGTAAAAAAACTGGCAAATATGGCAGCTGCAGAGATCCACACATTAAGTGTCAATTTGCTTTGAGGAAATGTTACCATCGGGGTTAATCTTGTCACCGATAGCTAGCAACAGGAAGTACGCGTTGTTCCCACTAATGTCGTAAAAAGTTTCATCGCTGGCTAAGCTGACTCTTCTCGTAAAAACACATTTGATTACAGTCTTAAAATCTGGAACTGCAAAATGGGTTGCCAGGGATACGTCCACAGCATCCTGAATAAAGCAAATGCAAACAGAAAAAGAACAATTTTTTGTTCAGTGCCACGTCAGTATCGATAATAATAGGCAGTTCTTATTTATAGCAAACGTATCTACCAAGACTGGTCCTCGAGGCACTGTGTTATTATAATATATTTGGAATATAAACAAATTAGAATTTACTCTTTAAACTTCAAAAAAGAGAAACCGATTGAAAAGCTGTATGCTTACATTTGGAATGACCCTGTCTTCTGAATTGTACGGAATCACATTTTCTGAACGCCTGACTTCCCCCCTGCTAGTGCAGGCATACACTTCAGCTGGGCTCTGCCATAAGACATTTCAAGTAGGAAATTACAAAAACAAAAACTAATAATGTTATCACACTTCATTGTTCAAAATATAGTGTAGTTGAAAAGCTTAACAAACAGATTAGTAATTTATTTTGTAAGACGGAAGGAAGATGTAAATAAAGTCAAATCTGTGCACATAAACCTACCATGCCAGATGTTGTTTCTTCCGGTCTAAGTCCAAAGGCCACCCAGTGAAGAGTATTTGTAGCACTCACTGACGCCCACAAAGCAAACTGTATCTGGCCATCATTGGTGTTTTCCCAGGTCAGAAAAGCCCTGCAGTCATTTTCACCTGTGCATTCCTCAGGATACCTGAAGCAGCCTTTTATCTCACCGCATCGATTCAGCTTGAATTGGGCAAAAAGATGACCAAACTTGTAGGTTATAACCAGGTGCTAATTTAAGAGTCTCACAACTGGTTCAACAACCATTTTACCTCAACAGACCACCCTTTAAGCTGATAGTTTTTAGTGAAAACTGCTTTGCATACAAAAAAATTAATCGCACAGTTAATTAACCAACAGGACTGTCGTGATGCATGTAAATGTGTGTATGTCAATATCTTGGACTGAACATTTATGAAAATCTTCAACAGGTTTAACCCCTGATCAGTGATTTTAATTCTAAAAGTGCTTAGTGTCTTTACTGGTTTATTACTTATATTACTTATTACTTTTTAAGTATAATTACTTATTTCTATTAATTTATTACTTATATATACCTCTGGCTCAGACGGCACATCAAAATCCAACTGTAACCTCAAAGCTACGGGAGTAGCTCGACGAGCCACATGGTAAGTATTACTAATGTTTCCTGAATAAAAATACAAAAATAACAAACACATCACCATCTCTGGGATCAAAAACACAGATTTCACTAGAGGAGGGGAGGGGCGCCAACATAGGGCAAGATATCAGTTGGTAGAGCACTGGTCCGGTATTCCGGAGGTCGCAGGTTCAAGTCCTGCCTTGCCGATTTCTTTGTTTACTTTGTAAATTGTCTTTCTGTCAGCAAAATCGTGTAGCTGTGCCAGTTATTCTGCACTGACTAGCACCACCTAATCACCAACAGCTTATACAAGATCGTCAGCAATATACCCCGTCTCCACAACTGCACAGTCAAAATAGTCTGGCAATTCACTGCTGATAGACCAACTTGGTACTCTTATCAATAAGCTTTAAAACAGGAACCAGTCTAGTCAGGACTATAACTTGCGAGTTCAATGTCAGTGTTTCTTAAGCCTTCATATTTCCCCATTAAGGGAGAAAGGGTCTTTTAATTACAGGTGAGGATTTCAGCGTGCCAATATTCACCATTAGCATTGATTCTGTTGCTGGCAGCCATCAAGAGGTAGTATGAATTGTTCCCACTAATGTCAAAGAAAGTCGCATCATTAGCTACGTTGACACTTCTTGTAAACACGCAACTGACCACGTTGTCCGTGTAAGAAATTGATTCAGTTATCACAGAATCCTAAGAGAAAGATAACGAATATATAAAAACTTCAACATACATGTACATGTATAACTTCAATGCAAATTATTCTTTCTGCATGGACAAAACCTCTCCAGAATTTCGGCAATATCTCAAAATCGCTACAACCTTTTGAAATGAAATTTGTACAGGTTAGTTTTATGGTATATATCTATAACTATATAGGATTGAAACAAACAGTGGGTTCCAATTACTAAACGTATACGGTCCCTTTAATGTAATCATTTTCTTATAAGAGACAGCATTCAAAAAAGTAGACGCTATATTGTTTTTGCATGGAGTCCACTGATGACCTTCAATTACTGCACTTACCCCAGAAATGTTTTTAGGCACAGAGTTCCAAGAACCTTCAGGAGTTAAAACGTTCTCAGTTCTTTTCACAAGATCGCCCAGTCTGGTGCAGACGTAAACATCTGCTGGGGCCTAATACAATTAAAAATATTTAAACACAGGTATAAATGAATTTATTTAATATTTTCTTGATTCGGGAACCCAAAATATGGTCGACCGAGAAATGAAAATCAAACAAATAAAAAGGAACACCCTATAAGCAACAGAATCCAGTTTGTCGCGTCAATTTAATTTGGTCCTTCACATATTCACTAAGTCAGTTTTTACAGTCAGAATTACTTGGTTGGTCTAATCAGTGGTTTCGTTTGGTCCATTCGATCATTTCAATAATTTCATCTGTTGATCGGTCGGTCAACAGTTAGTCATGTGAGTCAATCTTTTAGTCACCTCATTTGGTCAGTAGGTAGATGATCAGTCGGTCAGTCCAATCGGCAATTCTGTTCAGTCCGTCTATCCAGTTAGTGGGTTCCTATGGTCATTCAACTCCATCGGTCTGTTGATCATTTATTAGTCAGTCAGTCAATAAAACATACCATGCCAGCAGGTACAGACTCAGGTCGCAGTCCAATTGCCACCCAAGCAAGATCTTGCGATGCCCTCATGGAAAAACGAGTCCTACCATCACTCGTGTTCTCCCACGTGACAAACATTACACAATCATCGCCAGTGCAATCTGATGGGTGCTTGAAGCAGCCTTTTGCATTTTCAGCTCCGCATCCATTTAGCTAAATAAGGGAAAAAATAATGTTTAAAAAAAAAATATTTTGTGCATGCTGCAAAAATGTGATGTCATCTTCTCCCGAGGTCAGGTAAACTAACTTACGAATGGTTATAAGTACATTTTCTAATTCATGGCAAATTTCTTGTACGTTTTAATTATAACACACTGGTTGGAATGGGCTAAGCCTACTGGTTGGAATGGGCGAGGCCTACTGGTTGGAATGGGCGAGGCCTACTGGTTGGAATGGGCGAGGCCTACTGGTTGGAATATGGGCGAGGCCTGTTGGAATATGGGTGTGGCCTACTGGTTGGAATATGGATGTGGCTTACTTACATCACCACCTGGTGGCGAGGTTGGTAGAGCCAATTGTGACTGTAGCTTCAAAGCAGCAGGTGTTGGCCATCGTTCTGTGTGTATATTTCCAGTAATACTGCCTAGAGATGGTTACAATAAAAGAAAGAATATATCTTAAGGAATGTTCAAATAGCTTCTCCGGGTGGACCCAGGTAGCCCCATGCCATTTGATAATAGCTCTAACGTCTTACTTTGGTCATTCACTATAGAGGCCTATTCTTAGAAAAGGGTACGTGCTTGGTGGATAAATATTGCACGCATTTGTTGTAAAAAACTGGCTCAGCTGCAGAGATCCACACATTAAGTGTCAATTTTCATTGAGGAAATGTTACCATCGGGGTTAATCTTGTCACCGATAGCTAGCAACAGGAAGTACGCGTTGTTTCCACTAATGTCGTAAAAAGTTTCATCGCTGGCTAAGCTGACTCTTCTCGTAAAAACACATTTGATTACAGTCTTAAAATCTGGAACTGCAAAATGGGTTGCCAGGGATACGTCCACCACATCCTGGATAAAGCAAATGCAAACAGAAAAAAAAAAATTTTTTGTTCAGTGCCACGTCAGTATCGATAATAATAGGCAGTTCTTATTTATAGCAAACGTATCTACCAAGACTGGTCCTTGAGGCGCTGTGTTATTATAATATATTTGGAATATAAACAAATTAGAATTTACTCTTTAAACTTCCAACAAAAGAAACCGATTGAAAAGCTGTATGCTTACATTTGGAATGACTCTGTCTTCTGAATTGTACGGAATCACATTTTCTGAACGCCTGACTTCCCCCCTGCTAGTGCAGGCATACACTTCAGCTGGGCTCTGCCATAAAACATTTCAAGTAGGAAATTACAAAAACAAAAACTAATAATGTTATCACACTTCATTGTTCAAAATATAGTGTAGTTGAAAAGCTTAACAAACAGATTAGTAATTTATTTTGTAAGACTGTGAAGGAAGATGTAAATAAAGTCAAATCTGTGCACATAAACCTACCATGCCAGATGTTGTTTCTTCTGGTCGAAGTCCAAAGGCCACCCAGTGAAGAGTATTTGTAGCACTCACTGACGCCCACAAAGCAAACTGTATCTGGCCATCATTGGTGTTTTCCCAGGTCAAAAAAGCCCTGCAGTCATTTTCACCTGTGCATTCCTCAGGATACCTGAAGCAGCCTTTAATCTCACCGCATCGATTCAGCTTGAATTGGGCAAAAAGATGACCAAACTTGCAGGTTATAATTAAGTGCTAATTTCAGAGTCTCACAACTGGTTCAACATTACCATTTTACATCAACAGACCACCCTTTAAATTTGATAAGCTGATAGTTTTTAGTGAAAAATGATTTGTAAACAAAAAAATTAATCGCACAGTTAATTAACCAACAGGACTGTCGTGATGCATGTAAATGTGTGTATGTCAATATCTTGGACTGTACATTTATGAAAATCTTCAACAGGTTTATCCCCTGATCAGTGATTTTAATTCTAAAAGTGCTTAGTGTCTTTACTGGTTTATTACTTATATTACTTATTACTTTTTAAGTATAATTACTTATTTCTATTAATTTATTACTTATATATACCTCTGGCTCAGACGGCACATCAAAATCCAACTGTAACCTCAAAGCTACGGGAGTAGCTCGACGAGCCACATGGTAAGTATTACTAATGTTTCCTGAATAAAAATACAAAAATAACAAACACATCACCATCTCTGGGATCAAAAACACAGATTTCACTAGAGGAGGGGAGGGGGCGTCAACATAGGGCAAGATATCAGTTGGTAGAGCACTGGTCCGGTATTCCGGAGGTCGCAGGTTCAAGTCCTGCCTCGCCGATTTCTTTGTTCACTTTGTAAATTGTCTTTCTGTCAGCAAAATCGTGTAGCTGTGCCAGTTATTCTGCACTGACTAGCACCACCTAATCACCAACAGCTTATACAAGATCGTCAGCAATATACCCCGTCTCCACAACTGCACAGTCAAAATAGTCTAGCAATTCACTGCTGATAGACCAACTTGGTACTCTTATCAATAAGCTTTAAAACAGAAACCAGTCTATAGTCAGGACTATAACTTGCAAGTTCAATATATTTCCCATTAAGGGAGAAAGGGTCTTTTAATTACAGGTGAGGATTTCAGTGTGCCAATATTCACCATTAGCATTGATTCTGTTGCTGGCAGCCATCAAGAGGTAGTATGAATTGTTCCCACTAATGTCAAAGAAAGTCGCATCATCAGCTACGTTGATACTTCTTGTAAACACGCAACTGACCACGTTGTCCGTGTAAGAAATTGATTCAGTTATCACAGAATCCTAAGAGAAAGATAACGAATATATAAAATATTCAACATAACTTCAATGCAAATTATTCTTTCTGCGTGGACAAAACCGCTCCAGAATTTCGGCAATATCTCAAAATCGCTACCACCTTTTGAAATGAAATTTTTACAGGTTAGTTTTATGGTATATATCTATAACTATATAGGATTGAAACAAACAGTGGGTTCCAATTACCAAACGTATACGGTTTGCATGGAGTCCACTGATGACCTTCAATTACTGCACTTACCCCAGAAATGTTTTTAGGCACAGAGTTCCAAAAACCTTCAGGAGTTAAAACGTTCTCAGTTCTTTCCACAAGATTTTCCAGTCTGGTGCAGACGTAAACATCTGCTGGAGCCTAATACAATGAAAAATATTTAAACACAGGTATAAATGAATTTATTTAATGTTTTCTTGAGTCGGGAACCCAAAATATGGTCGACCGAGAAATGAAAATCAAACAAATAAAAAGGAACACCCTATAAGCAACAGAATCCAGTTTATTGGGTAATTTTAATTTGGTCCCTCACAAGTTCACTCAGTCAGTTTTTACAGTCAGTATCACTTGGCTGGTCTAATCAGTGGTTTCGTTTGGTCCATTCGATCATTTCATTAATTTTATTTGTTGATCAGTCGGTCAACAGTTAGTCATGTCAACAGTTAGTCATGTGAGTCAATCTTTTAGTCACCCCATTTGGTCAGTAGGTAGATGATCAGTCGGTCAGTCCAATCGGCAATTCTGTTCAGTCCGTCTATCCAGTTAGTCGGTTCCTATGGTCATTCAACTCCATCGGTCTGTTGATCATTTATTAGTCAGTCAGTCAGTCAATAAAACATACCATGCCAGCAGGTACAGATTCAGGTCGCAGTCCAATTGCCACCCAAGCGAGATCTTGCGATGCCCTCATGGAAAAACGAGTTCTACCATCACTCGTGTTCTCCCACGTGACAAACATTACACAATCATCGCCAGTGCAATCTGATGGGTGCTTGAAGCAGCCTTTTGCATTTTCAGCTCCGCATCCATTTAGCTAAATAAGGGAAAAAATAATTTGTTTAAAAAAAATGTAAAATTGTGCATATGCTGCAAAAAGGTGATGTCATCTTCCCCTGAGGTCAGGTAAACTAACTTAAGAATGGTTATAAGTACATTTTCTAATTTATGGAAAATTTCTTGTACGTTTTAATTATAACACACGTGATCACAAACAGCTTTACGGCTAAATAACAAAACAAGTTTCTCTTCTGAACTTATTTGGGGAAAAAAGAGAATGAGGGTACTTTTTGGAGGCTTGACGTATATGACTTTATAGTAGAATTATATAGCATTGCATCATATTTTAATTGGTAGGCCTATACAAATAATGAATATTTGTGAGTGCAATGTTAGAAATATTTTTATGAGGCATTTAAATGAGGCGCACGAGGCACAGCCAAGTGAATCTTTCAGTGAATGAAAATGCACAAATTAAAAAGCACTTATTTGTTTGTATTTACATAATCTCCTCCCACCTGAGCACTTGCCAACTGTCTCTTGTATACTTACATTTTGGCATGATGTCAGCCGAAGACTTGCCGATAAGAAAAGTACAAAGACTGCACAAACTGCACGTCTACCCATTTTGGACAGAGCGAGTTACACCTTTGTGCAAAAAGAAAACACTGTCAAACAGATTTGTTATACTACAAACAATAGGCATATTGCCTAGGTTATAAAGTTATCAATTTATCAATTTTTTCCAACTCGGAAATTTCAGGTAACAAGAATATATACATGACTTAGGCTAACGTTTGGTATACCTGCCCTCAGTACTATACTCTATAGTCTATACTCTGATTTTAAAAACATTGCACTATTGTCATGATTGATAAAAACCGTACAGTACTACTAGTAGGCCTAGGCTACAGCAATTTGTTTGAAATAATGTTTATCTCCAATGTGTCCACATAATGCACTTCCACCCCCCCCCCCCCCCCCCCCCCCCCCCCCACCCCTTCCCTTCTTCGGTACGTACCCCAAATACAAATTATATCAACTGTATAATTACTAAGTTATTTAGTGTGAAATTACTTACTGTGTTTAGCAATAACACGGACGACTGTGTATGTGCGCTTATACGTTGCAATGTAAACAGCTGTACGTTAAGAGCAATTCCATCCAAAGTTCCTGTCCAAAGCTCCATCCAAAGTTCCATCCAAAACAATGAGTCCATTCCATCATGCTTGTCGCGGTCTCACGGAAATTAAGCGATCGAAGGCGTGCGCGTGGTTGTTTTTACAAAAACTCACTGTCATCCCCTTAAACCAATAACATAACTGATTGCACGGACAAAGGTCAAGTACACCCCATTTAACTTAAGGTACGGCTTATCAATTATTTCAGTTTTTAATCTCTGCCTGATACTGTCTGGTACTCATTCTTTTGTTTAAACTTCCTTATTGAAATAGGGTGGGGCCGCGTGTCCTAGTAATTTTGGCCCTGTTTTTGCTTTATAGAATAGGTGCGTCGACAAGTTTATACGAAATGTATATAGTGCCATCAGGCTGAAAATACATGTATTTCGGCAGTTATTAACAATGTCGCTAATTCCCAGGTTTTTATTGTAAAATTGGGCGTGATCCCTGGACACACGGAATTAAGGTGCTTGACTTTTGACTAGCGCCGTCGAACAAAAATGCTGACAATTTTGGAGACCGCAAACATAGGGCAAACTTTAAGATAGCTCAGTTCCGGAGGTCGCAGGTTTGAGTCCTGCCTTGCCTTCTTTGTTTCACTTGTTGGCAGTTATTACCTCTTCAAATGTCATCATTATTAGTTTCACTTCACAGCAAGAAGTACCGATGGCAGTAATGGATCGTTTCTAGTACATGTACCGGTAGATAATGTTGCCCCTAGGCCTATACGAAATTCAAACACTTCACGCGAGCTCATTATTAGGGAGAAATTGACTTGCACGGATGATGGATGTGTGTATTCTGAGTAGATCTACCCGGCCCAACGGTTTTCCTCATTTTGAATTGGTGAATAATTATTAATGACTTTTTTTTCATTTCCCGTGCCTATTTTTTTTAACATGCGAAAACAATCCAGCAGATTCATGGAATATTCTGAGAGAAAATTATAGAATCATTTGGAAGAGCCCAAGAACAAAAGAATTTAAGACAGAGAAATGACAACCTTCGCAATATGATGTTGTTGTTTAAAAGACGAAATGATGAACAGTGTGCACAAATACAAAGAGCGAAGGATCGTAATAAAGGCAAAAAATAGATTTTTCTATTTGATCAAAGGCCTTCAAGTTGCCATTGCATCATAAAACTAGTCTTTCAAACCGAATGGAGTCTTTATTTTCCGTGATGGATTAACTTAATGTCATCTCTAAAACCTTATTCCTCCATGCTATACAAACAAAACAAAAACCAAGTGGATGGAATGGTCTTATTCAATCATACGACATGACCGATATGCATTTCAGTAACTTTAGTCAGAACACAGAGAAAGGATGAAGGAGCTATAAATCTGGATATTGATCGTTGTACTCCGACAAAACGGATATACCCGCATCGCATCAGATTTTATGGTCGGAACATCCGTGTAAAACTGTAATATGACGCGGATTCGGAGAAATCAATATTTAATAGTTCGATTGACAGGCTTTTGAGTCACAGTGTCTGGCCAGCTTGAAAAAGTTAAATTGGGTTGTTTCATTTTGTGGATTGCTTGTGTGTTTGCAATTTGGTCGAATAAACCATGGAGGATGCTCTTATTCCTCCATGAATAAACAAATAATAATAATAATAATAACAGGATCTGTCATTTCCAAGAAATTTGAGAAAAATCGAAACCCAAACGACGCGCATATTATGAGCGCCCTCTGTGCATCGAGTGTGCCCGGCCCGCGCGCGCCGCGCCGCGGGCCGGCCGGTGTGAAAGGTAATTCTGTCCCCCCTGGTAAATGTGTCCCCCCGGACAGACTTACCAGGCCGTGACCCGGTAAATCTGTCCGGGGGGACACATTTACCTAGGTATTTCTGTCCCCCTCCAGGTAATTCTGTCTCCCTGCCCAACGTTAAACGTGTCCCCCTGGTAAAATTGTCCCGTGCAACGTCACAAGTCTAGCACCCACTAGACGCAACAACCAGTGTAGTACAGGTTCACACCTTCATGGTGCATCATTTGTGGCAGACTGTAGGATGTGTAGTGTACTACAAATTACTAGGTTGTCAAAAGTGCTGCCACATTCGTGCTGGGTATACAGAATTTGTACGCGTGCAAGAAGTCTGAAAATACTGATTACCGCTAATTTCCCTTTCGCGCAGAAACGTAGATCGGTTGATTTAATTAACACAGTTATTTATATTTTTATTTTTATTTTGATAAATCGATGAAGGGAACAGAAGTCCAAATAATAAATACCATGTGGGCTTTTCATTGAAATAACATCAAAATAACCACTTATGTGTGGAACATTGGGGGACAAAATTACCTAGAGAGGGGACAGAATAAACTGGAGGGGGACGGAATTAACGGCTCTAGGGGGGCACTTTTACCTAGGTAATTCTGTCCCCCCGGACAATTTTACCGGGGGACAGAATTACCTTCCACACCGGCCCCGGTCTTGCCAGAGAAATATGCAACTTTTTTCATAAACATTTCCATAAAGTCGAGTTGTCTCAACGGTCGAGTTGTCTCAACGGTCGAGTTGTCCCGAGTCGAGTTGTTTTAACGGTCGACTTGTCTAAACGGTCGAGTTGTCTCAACGGTCGACTCGTCTGACATTCTACCATATAGTGCATATAGTGCCATATGGTGCATCCATTCTACGATTCACCACATACCTGTACACGTCGAACACGGTACGGTTCATTTGTAAACAAACATTAACAAAATCGTTGGAAAGAGTAAGAATTTGTACTGATCAACAGGAGTAGTTATAATTTACAGTCAACCGATTTAGAAATTGTAGTCCAGGCACGCATACCGCAGAACACTGGAGTTCAGTGGGGGGTTGTTTAAACGCAATCTTGAGTTTTGCGCAAAGTTATACTCCCTCCTGTCTGGCCTGTACTGATGAGTTCATTTCCCGAAATCCATTCAAAGGGAAATGAAGAAATGAACTCAGGAGCGAGTAAAATAAATCTGCGCAAAACTCAAGATTGCGCTTAACAATGGCGATTCTAAAATCGGTACACTAGTGTGAAGACCGTTTATGTGAAAAATATGTGCCAAGTCTGCATTAAATAAATGAGTATGAAGCAAGGCGAGGTGAGGTTCCGGCTGGCCGGATCGAGTGAAAGCAGGTTGGTTAAATACTGATGAGTGAATACTGTTTTTAGATCTTATATAATTTTCTCATTTCATTGCATACTTAGATTTAGGTGGTTTTCAGGCAATTGACCAAGAAGTGGTGATATAATATTCTTCAAGATGGGTTCCATGATGGCAAAAGCGATGGATGAAAGCTTTAAGAAGAACAAGGTGTTCATGGAGGAATCACAGGCAGTAATGGTATGTATGCTGCCTATGAAAGGGATTCTTTGATTATAATTATATTCATGACAAAACCTGCATGACAAAAATGTGGAAATTTGCTTTTGTTTTAATCATTCATACGTTATAAACAAAGAAACTGCATAGTTACTCAAGCACGAGTCCCCAACACAGACTGCATACATATTCTTGACTTTTTTGTAACCCATTTCTCTGTAGCTAGAACGGCAAATCCAAATGCAGAATCAGATGAGAGAGAGAATGCTAGCAATGCAGCTTTCTGGAGCCAGGGAGATGTTTAACTGGGTCTCGTCATTCTATGGAGTGACGGCATTATTTTGTGTAGCTGGGTAAAAATAGAAAAGTTCTTGTCTTGTAACCGACTACGGTACCTGTTTAGTAAATACATGTACACATGCGTGTATCAGGCATGAGATTTTTCCGACTTTTATCTGAATTCAGACTTGTTGAACCTCAAAAAAATACATCGTTAGTGATAGTGTACAAGATATTTATTTGTTTGACATTTCATCAAATTAACAATCTCATCCCTGGTGTATGTGATTTGGTTGCAGGGCAATGCCATAGATGCCCGAGTGTAAACAAATATGCAGTTAATTGGTTTTCTTTGTGAAAGTTGTCTGATAAGTCGCACAACTTGTTCACTTAAATGTAAAAACACTTGTCTATGTGCATTTAGAAATGGGCCTTTACTTTGAAAATTATGTTTAAACTTTCTTTACTGTCCTGGAATTTTAACCCAAGGTTAAAAACCATTATTATTTTGTTGGAACTTGAAATAGGGTGTCCAAATTGCAGATCTCAAACAAAAATGCTCAAACTATCTTGACCCATTAGGCAGCCGGAAATAACACAAATTTAGTTAGCATATATATTGTTCGGTGAAACTAAAAGTAAATTTGAGTAATTACCAGCCAATGGCCATTCCTGTATGGCACCTGTCTTAGTTGAAAATAACACCGTCTCCACCCGAATGCACTCTTGCCCTCCCCGTTTTCATTATTTCTTTTTAAAATTAATATAAACAAATTGTTTTGGGTGTTTTTTTTGTAGGTTTTTGAAGAGGAAAAACCCGGCTGTTCTTGTTCCCCTAATACCGTTAACGTTCATTGTGGGATACCAATATGACTACACATACGGAACAAAAGTCCTGCGAATACGAGGCAAGTAAATGTAACATTGCACCCTCGGGTATTGGAAGGAAAAATCCCATCAGGTGGAGACGTTTTGATGTCACAATCCATTGTGTACCATGTAAAGAAAGCCAACATAATTATGTGATGAACATTGAGTATTAATGTGGTGCTTATGAATTTATCCCAATGTGTGTGCTCCCATGATTAAATGTACTAAAGTTCACTGCATTCTGGTATTCACTCCTGGGTGGAAAGAGACAATTGTAGTAAAGTGTCTTGCCCAAGGGCACCATGTTCCACTGTCGGGGTTTGGACCCAAGTACTATTCAGCACCCTAATCATTTCATCAAGATGTTCCTATGGCTTAGATTCCGTTATCCATCTTTAACTGAAATCATGAAAACTAGTCCTTGTCTTTTCACCAATGCTGGTTTATTAAACACAGGATGTTTTACTTTCTAAAATTGGCTCAACTTTCTAAATAAAAAGCAAGTTTCAGCCCACCACATTGATAATAAATACATTTTTAAAACCAGATATGATCAAATATACAACTGGAGGCAATAAAATACAAATTGTATTTTGGTTTTTTTGGAGCAGAGGGTGCAGAGTCTATCTTGAAGGAGGAGAGGAACCTACTACCAGTCCCTCTTGGTCTGCCTAACTTAACGAGCATCGATGCAGCCAGAAATGCCTCCGAGTCACCGTAACAGTCTCTCAGGGCTGACTAACTACATGTATGGATCACAATGGCAACATTCAAAAGCTTGATGGATAATTGAGGGCACTCGATCAGTTTCAACCAATAAACTAAATCGTGGCTGCCCTAAATCTTATTTTAATCCACAACAGGAGTGAGGCCTGTGCCTTTCCCCCACCGGCTTGACGGCACAGTTTTTAAGTGTAGAATGTACGAGTTATCTTTAGTAGGTTTGAACAAATGGTATATTTTTAAGATAAGGCAATAAATGAGACGTTTTCAAAACAGGTCATGGCCATTCCCAATTTGTCAAAACAGGTCATGGCCAATTTTGTCTAAGTTGGTTGGTGTGGTTTAATTATTTTTTTTCAAATGGCATTGAAATGGCATTGTTAACAAAATCACTAATTCACAATCTGTTTAAATATAAATGTTGCCATTCAGAAATGACAATGAAACGGGACATAAATATCTCGGGACATAAGTTTTATAACTTGTGTAATGGTTATAATAAAATGGTTGGAGGTAATTTAGAATTATAAATTATAGATTTTCCATGTAACTACAATCCACTTTTGTGAATTTTGTTGTTTAGTCTAGTAAATATTCATGTGTGTTTTATGTAATTGTAGTAATGATTTGAAAAATAAATAGACATTTGTATTTTCTTTCAATACCTTTATGGCATTATTCTTCTGAGTTGCTTGACTTTTAGATGAGCTTCCAAACTATAAAATAAAATGAGCCTTTGACAGATCATCTGGGTTTTCTCAAACCCTGCTTAGTGGACGATGGTGAAATATGCAGAAAACAGTTCCTCTCCACACTGTATTTCTCTCAATGAAACCAGAACCACCATACGCATCAATCTGTGAGAGAACAGGTCATCAATCAAAAGTAACTCTCTGAATCTGTGAGAGAGGGGGGGGGGGGGGGCCTCATATAAATCCACGTAAAAACAAAAAAATGATACAGCTACATGTATGTGCAGGTTAGATGACGTGGATGAACTGGTTGGAGTGCATATATAGTTCAAGTACATAATTACAAAATAGTACACGTTATACTAAATAATTAAAATGGTGTCTCAGGGAAATGTTTGCTACCCACCTTGGCTTTGAGGAGTCCCCTTGCTGATAGGTGGAACTGTAGAACGCATTAGGTATGAATTGTAACAGATGAAACGAAAACGATTCGGGCACATCAAACTCTTGATAGACTACATTGGCCTCATTGTCTGCACAGGGCAAATTTGTCTGAATTTAGCAACCAGCATGCATGAGCTTAATTTCTGTTTGACGAAGGGGTTAGTCCATATACTAATTGTTTATACGAAGTAAAATAAGAAAAACAATTATTTCCATTTTATTAGTTTGTTTACCTTTGTTTTGATTATTAACATACTGTCCTACTGCCATTGGATTTGTCAGTGTGTCAGTCAACCAGCTGAGGTCAGAGGTCAAATAGGGTCCCATCATATCTCGCCGAGTGCACGACCTACAATGAAAGTATACAACTGTCGTTACAAATTATCTTAGCTTAGATACAAGTTTTTCTTCCTTTCGTCTTTAACAAATGACCTACAATCAGTAGGATCAATTTTTAAAACTGAAATTATCTGCAGCAAGTCTGGATAAGAACCGGACGTCTGAAATATTGTAACAACACTTTCCTATGTTGACACATTCCGAAATTGTCAATTTCTTTGACAGTAAAGTTTTCCTTTGTTTAATAATCACCGATCCACATACCAACTTTTCATTTGGTTTTTTTCAAAGCCACCAGCCTCCTCCTCAATCTAGAATTTAATGGCAATGTTTCAGTAGGACTTTGGAATAAGCAAGGTCTGATGGATAACATGTTCAAATTCACAAAACCAAGCAAAATCCACACCAACTCGTTCTTAGCGTCAAATACCTGTACACCATTCTTGAGATACCCTTATCATTTCCATCAATTAGAGTTCCATCAAGGCATCGGAAGATGAACGGATTGGCTATGGACTGCAGTAAAATTGGCTCCCATAACTTGTAGACTGTGCCTATGAGGCAAGGATTATCATTAAAGCAAGTTAAATGGCGCTCATCACATTTTTTTTACACCTGTGGATGTCACAAGATATTCAAAGGCATTCAAGTTTGTATATGGGCTGGTGAAAGACTTCGAATGGACTGGACTACAACATCTAAAATCTGCCCCCAAAAAAACCAGCTCAATTTTGCACAATTGGTCACCACTCACCAGGGATCCTTTTAAATTTGGTATGAAATGCCAGCAAATAAAACCAGGTCACAATTGTGGGTGACTCATACTTGCCTGGATACAATGCAACGATAGTGTCAGCTGGGATGGTTCCACGAGTCACAAACACCCCGGTACCGCCCTCTGCAATGCTACTCGGCCGTCGCTCTATGGTGAATCCCAGCATTCTCTGCATGACCTCTAACCCCTTGTGACATCTCAGTCTGGTACCATGTAGTGCATTGTTTCTTTGATTCGGAGATGTTGCATTCATGACGCTTCTACAGGATGAGGTGGTGCCATAAAATGTACATACCATTTTTGCAGTTGGTTTAATGGCAAGACTTTCTGTTACTCTACTCTGCAGGTTACAGAGATTGTTGGATAATGTCTTTCCAGCTAAGTCTGGGCCCTTCACTGTTTTACCAAATTGGAACCCAAAGAATTGTTTTAATTGAAGCACATCCACATGTGTTATCTTAATAAGTTGTTGTACCAAGTATAGGAAGCTATATTTGATGTTAAAATTATCCTGTGTGGTTGTAAGCATCTTCTGACACTCATTCTTGTTTGGGTACAGGCAAGAGTAATGACACAAGTCACATTGGTTTAAAACTTCCACTGACTGGAAGTGCCTATTACTTCCAATCCCATTGACCTCTTGACCTTTTGTCCTTTGAACTCTGGGGTTATGCATCTCATCATTGGAGCCATTATCCTGTGCAGCTAAACCAGTGAAGAAAAGCTTCAACGACTGTTCAACTTTGCTGTCGGGGATCACTTTGTCATTTCTCTTATCTTTTACTGTTCGGACCCTTCTGAAAATGAAAATCAAAACAAATTGAACAAAAATTAGACTACAGCATACTTTTAACAAAATATGAAAAAAGGTTGGCATGTTACATGCATTTTAAATTATTCAAAAATTTTCTTTTGCAAATTTGGGACAGGTATTTCATACCGTAAAATACTTAAGTAAGTTTAATAGTCGAGGCCGGGCAGGCTGACGTCATGATGAACAAGTACTAGATGTCCACACGTACAGTACCCTACTTCTACTTTTGGCAAGAGTTCTAATCTAAATGTTAATTATACTATTTATTTTTGCTTCCTTTAGTTTCTACTCCTAGAAATTCAGTTTTCAACAGCAGTTATGTACTACAGTACATGCATTGCAAAAAATATTAATGTAATTGCATTTCAGTTTCAACCAGAGTGCTTTTGTTGGATAATTGACTAAATGTTAAACTAGATGATCTATATTGGACAAACTGATAATAAGGAAGGTGCCAGGATCGAATACAGAATATAATATACATTTTTTAGAGTTAATAAATACTAAAATAGAAATATACACTTATTTATTATTTTTAATAATAACTTATTTTGGCGAAACGTCAAAAAAAAAATTCTCACCTTTTTCTTAAATTGAGGGCAATCCATGGAACAAATCTATACTTGTACTGTTTCCATCGTTTTGCCAAGAAACTCAGCATTTCAGCTAAAAAAAGTTGTACGCTTCAGCGAAACACTATTAACCGTACACGCACGTCCATGGGGGCTGCCATCTTGGAAACGCAATTCAGTTTTGTCAAAAGAGGGCGCCATTTATCGTAGCAGATTGTGGATTTTAATTCCACAGGGAAAAAACTTCAAGCACTCACAAAATTAATGTTCAGTTGGTTTATTAAACATATTTTCAAGAGCCAGATTCCGTGATATTTGTTATCCCAAAGCAAACAACATTTGGTACGTTATTGATTTATTTTACAATGATGCATGATTCAGTTTGGTAAAAGTAGGCCTATAAAAGAACAATGACCTTTGCGGGGGGAGTGAAAACCTGAACATTTCTCAATTTGTTATTTGTTTGAATGATGTATGACGGATTTTAATCTTAATTTTGCTAAATTTATTAACCACTTCCAGGCTTAGAATGATAACATTATCCTCAAAAATACTTCACAAATTTGTTCACATGAATTATGTTTGAGAAATGTTTTTCAAATGGTCATCTGAATGAGAAATTGTATCAGGCGGATAAAGAAACGAAAATCTCAAAAAGGTACAAGAAAGCAATCTCTAGTTTCTAAAATATTTTAAAAATATGTTTTGATCAAAACAATATTGTGTGCCTTGGTCCGGCAAATCTTCATCGATGGGAATTCATAAAAAATGTTTGTCGTTTGTCTGGGATTTTTTTAATTATTTATTAAAGGTAGAATACACCATTGGTAATTGCTTGAATTATCATAAATGGGTGGATTTGGGGGTTGTATTTTAACTTGCCTGTTTGAAGTTTTACAATCATGGATGCCAATTGCAAAGGAAAGCTAGGAAAACAGCGTTCGTTTTTAACTGGCGTAGGGCGCAGTGGTTCTTATGTTACTCTTGTTTTTTCCGCGATCGCCGTCTGGCGATCGAGATTTTTAAAAATAAAACTCAATTGTTCAGAACAATTATAGGCTATCTAGCGCAATCATTTTGCTGGATGCCTACAACCATTATTTCCTTTCAAATAAGTAAGATATTTCTTAATAATTCGGTAACTATTTTTGATTTCTGCAAATGGTGTATCCTACTTTTATTGAAGGATGTTTCTCATAACATTCATTTGTTTAATGTTTGTTGAGATGGTGATTTTATTTTTTTATTTGTAGTTTTTCTCTGAGGACTTCCATTCCTTTGGTGTTGATTTTGGTGAGATTCTTCAGGACTGGCTTCAAGATGTTAATGACACGTTGTCTGGACTCCTTTCGACCACAGTCAAGAAGGCTACATACAAAGAAAAGTTACAAGAAAAACTATTTCAGGATGCCAGTTTAACTGAGGAAATAAAGTTATCCGCTCACATTAAATCAACGAAGGATGCCATATGGGTTAAATGGTGTTGGGCACAAATTGTAGTTCACCATAGTTTGACTAAATTCAGTCGAACAAAGGATTGTTGGACAAAGGAAAGCCAGGTATATCATCAAGCACGAGGAAGGTCCACTGACATTTTGCTCTACGTCTAAATAACATCACCAATCGAACTAGTTGACTTATGGTCCTTGCCTAAATTTGCTTCAACAGTCTTACTGATATGTTACATTGAGTCATACAGAGCACATTGACTTGGTCCTTTAGTCAAAAACAAACACAGATTTGATGAGGAACTTTGTGTCTGACTAGACTGACCTTGCGAGGACCAAGGCTCCCCTGTTGGCTCTTGTCCAAGCCTGAAGAGAGTACTCATCAACAGCATCCAGAAGAATGTCAGAAAACACCTGCTCATTGTCATCAACACCTGTTTAATAAATACGTACATACACACAAAAACAATCACTACGTTATTATCTTGAATCCAGTATTAACAAAACAAGGAATCCTTAAAAGTGCCTGATTGCCTTTTACATTGAATTGTAACAAATGTTAGGAGTGAAACAAAGCTTCTATTTTATTGTGTAGGTTGCTATGCTATATCCTACAAGGTTTATACAATGTTTTGCATATTTTCTCTAATTTTAACTCCTATACCTTCACGTCACCCTTGTAAGTAAAACGCACAAAAAATACTTGTTCCTGATGCTTTATACGCTTCTTTTTCCAGATCAAATATGTATTTGGGCAATTTTGAACTTAAAAACATCAACAAAAGAAACCGACTAAATGATTACCTTCTGTGGCATTTTCCAGCGTGGTTTTCTGGTGTTGCAGGAGTTTTCTGATGACCAAATGGCCAGCTGGGTGCTCAATGATATGAACCTATCAAATCAAGGAAACAAATCTCAGAAAACTCAATTGGTTGATCTTTGATTGAGATTGAGCATTGAGTCCAAGTCATGAGTCCCTTGAGTAAAGTCCCAATTCACAAGTCAGTTATTTTGAGTAAAAGTCAGCCATTTACAAACTAGTTGAGACAGCAACTCAAGTTGAATGTTAGGATCCTATTCATTTTTGTTAATAATTGTATGTTTAGATTGAGCGCAAATAGAGACTGAGTGTTAAGTCCTTGATTTGTGTTCGTATCCAAAGTTAGAGTCACTCAGTTGTAGTCTGAGTAAACAGCTGTTGTCAAGTGAGATTGAGTCCAAAATGTGACTCGGCTGTAAAGTGGTTCAAGTTCCAAGTAGCTTGATTTGAGATAATACAAATCACAAATCATTCTCTTAGACTCAGAGCCTTTTGTTATTATAGCTAAAATAAAAAAAGACAATATCCAGTCTCCTTCAATAACCCTTCCACACGCAAAAGGGCGACACTTTGACAAATGAAGCAATTTGATGGTGTGGAAGGCAACTCATAGAATACTCCTTGGGGGTTAGGGTCAAGAGCTTGCCCTGACCTCATTTAGCTGGTCCTCGCCATCACTTGTGAAGGCTGGTATAAACTCTGCAGCAGCTAGCGATGCAATTGCCTGGTATCCTGCTACCTTGTCCCCTGCAATCATAAACTCTTGTGAATACTAAGTCTTGGACAAGAATCGTTACACTTAATACCTCATAATACCAACAAGCACAATTCATTTCACAGCTAGAAGATGTACTATTTTTGTATTTTTTTTTCAATTATCACCCTGAAAAATACATTATGTTCTTAAATCATTATTATTCTGGCAATACAATGTTTTTCACTTTCGAATGATTCAGACTGTCCGACATCTGTTAAATGATTTACAACCTGACAATACTTTATTTCTTGTATGCTAATCTTGGACATCTCAACTGGCTCATGTAGTAGAATATGATAAGAACTAACCTTTTGCATGTGTGAGTACAGCAATCATTAGCAGGCAGCTAGATTTACTGTAAGCTAATTCCTTGGCATTCTCACTGACATAGCTCAACAATGGACCTGAGGCCGCTGCTAACAACTCCTGCTTCCTTAGCTGTACGTCTTTTTTGCTGCAAACAAACAATAACAAAATGATATTATCTCTTGCTGCTTGCTTAAGAATTAATGTGTTTCAAACACATACTTGCAATAAGAAAAACCTTTCAATCCAAAGTTCCAATTTTGTTATATTTGAATGGTAAACTTATTATTTTTTTCTTTAATGGCCAATTCATATTATATGTTAGTCATTCTCATCCAAAAGGAAATTGTTGTCCTTTAAATTTTTTTTTAAATATTTGTACCAACAAAATCAGAAGGATTTTGTCTCTTCAAAATTTACTGATCAATTAACCCGACCCCATGATGTTTTGACCAATCATAGCTATGACCTGTGCATTGTGACATGCAGCTGGGACATGTATCGTGACATTGGTAAAGAACACATTGCCTTCTGTATATGCAGTGGGTGCTGCCTAATGAATCAGTCATTTGATACCTTGTAGAATTGCTGTCTCCTTTCTGTAATATCTGCACCACTTGGGGATGAAAATGAGTCGAGTCTCTCCGTGACAGAAGATAGAGGAGCACCTTACGCCCGTACGGATCCTCTGCAACCTCCAAGATGGATTTCATCATTTCCTGTCAAAAGATAATCCTAGTTAACCATTAAATATCTATAAACCACAGACGCAAGTCCACAATGAGTACTGACACAATAATTATGAGCAAGTTCGAGCGAGCACTGTGGTTAACCATAGTTTGACCAAATTACCTCAACAATAATTATGAGCAAGTTCAAGTGAGCACTATGGTTAACCATAATTTGACCAAATTAACTCAACAATAACTATGAGCAAGATCAAATACTCACATCAATGATGACTTTTCGAACCAGTAACGTGTCGTCCACACAGTCAAACATCGCAAGCAACACTAGGTGACCAAACTCCTCTTTGCAAATCTTGACGACAAATGTCTTGAAGGATTTGATGATGGCTTTACGATCCTGAGATATTGGAAAGCAACAACAACAAATCATGACCTTACTTGTGCAAAGTTGAGCTGCAAAAGTTCATTGAGCTTGTGAATATTAATCAAAGTATGTTATCAATTGATATATCTTTCAAAGATATTTGGTGATCCACAAGGGCCAGGCTGGTGCTGACTGACTGACTGACTGACTGACTGTCTGTCATGTGACTTAGTTTGGTTGTTGGTCAGTGAAGAGAACCAGGCAGTGCTATTGTATTGGATTCCCTGTAATCCACCATCCGATTCATGAAAAGGTTTCCAGCAAAAAGCCGTTTTTTACAATATAAAGTAAATAAGAGAAGATTAGACGGACCTGTCACATTTAATACCTCGTGTTTTTGAAATTCCAATATCAGAAAGCAGAAAATAAACACATTGACGGTTTATACAATTGATTACATGTACCTTGGCAGTGCCATACCACAGACAATGCATAGCTGCCCTTGCCCCATCACGGGTGTGCAAAATCTGAACTACCACGTCCCGCATACCTTCTATCAATTCCTGAGCAGAAAACAAATGAACAGCAACTTGAAATCAGACTTGCGTTCTATGTTTGTACATAAAACCAAATTGTATTTGAAGTAACTCAAGTCTGTCAAAATAGATATTCGATCCAGACAGGTAAACTTAAGTTTTATACCCCCTAAAAGAACATAAAAATACTAGATTATGAGGAAAAAAATTGTCAAAAGTTAAAAAAAGAACATGATTTGTAAAATTTTTACTGTTTTCATCTTGGCTGGTGCATGAACCAAGAAATCCAATAGCGCTTTGTGTATGATGGAATGCTTCACAACTGACCTGCAACGGGGAGGAAAACAAAAAACAACTTTGCTTCAGGAAAACCTTGTTTCTATGTTATCTGTTTAAACGTTAAGGTGTTACCCAATTAGTTAAACCTAAGACTAGCAGCAAAATAAGTAAAGAGACTGGTTTTCACTCACAAGGTACGGAAAGTGAAAATTATGAAGAGACCAGGGAAAATCTCAATAAGTGAAATGAATATTTATGATCATTAAATATAATTGTAATTCTTTCTTTCTTACAGATGACGTATTGGTTATTCCCAAAACCCACCCTAAACCATTCTTTATTACCAATTGCTGATTTATGTTTTACTCAGAATTATCCTACTTTTCAACGACTTGACTAAGCATCTTCAGCATGTGTTCCATGATTCCTTGCTTCTTGTCTGGTTGTTTTTCCAAGATGTCTTCAAGAGTGTGAATGCCTTCCTCCTACCAAAAAAAACGTTAGATACTCGTCAAACTACAAAAAAGTCAAGGTGCTATGACTTCTAAGAGATAGGGCACAAGCCACTCTTTTCTTACATTGGTTGTGATGTACATTGAACATTGAACAAAACTTGAGAATTTAGAATGGCTTCTACCAAAAATGGATGAACTAGTTTGCCAATAAGCACTGGGACATGTCAACCAATTAATCTCTGTACCGACCCAAACTAATCTACTTGGTACTGCCTGTACTGCCCAAAATAGCCCCTGTACTCCTTGGTTTATGAATTCATCAGGGAATAAATACAATTTAATACAATGTAGCAAATGTGATGTTAGGTTAAAATTGACATGCATTAACACAAACCTTGAAGATAGCAAAGCGTGGACCATAAAACTCCTCCAGCATGGCTGATCGTTGTTTAGCATTAGCGTGGTTGTTGTATGCCAACTCTAAGACTTCAGCTGCTTCGCGGTGCCTGACAAGTTTACTGACCTGTCCGTAAAAGCAGGTCATGATGTAGGAGCGATTCTCCTTGCTGCCATAACGCAGCATCTTCATCACAAAATGCTTGGAGTACTTGCCTTTCGCCAAAAGTATAATTTTATCAGAATCTGTTTTTGCAAAAGCGTAGGAGATAAATAAGTAAAGCTAAAGAAAGATAGAGACCAAAAAAGAAAAGTAGCTGAATAAGAAAACATTAGTTGTCAATCTTTAAAACAATTTAAACGTTTCAATAAAGTGTTTTGGGGGGATTTGCTATTCCCAGGAAGAAAAAAAAAACTACATATTTCTGTATTAAAACAAAACATTTAACCAACCTTTGACCTCATCAAAGATTTCCTGTCTCTGATTGTCGCTTCCAAACTGCAGACAGCACTGGATGACCCTGACTGTGTCATGAGCCGTCAATAGCTGCAAACAAATATAAAAAAAAGGAGTAGGCATTTGGCCAGCGAAGGCTTTAGTAACACCCAATTTTCCGGATGAATCAAAGATAACCACCAGTAAAAAATGTTTACTAACCAAATTTTTTTAAGAAACAGCAAAGAATATGGAATATTTAACTGGTGTCACAGTAACTCAGACCTGTGTAATCTTTATTTATTCTTATGAATCAAGCTGCTATATCTTAGAACACAATCCGAGTTTAAATACCTCAAATACTTTGCCTTTGATCAGTCCACACATCTCTGTCAGCAGCTTGCATCTCTTCTCATTACTGCATTTCTTCCTGTTACAAAAAATATATATATTAGAATTACTCATATTTTCTTTTGTTTATGTAACTTGATTCTAACCATCATATAATAAAATGTGCTGAGAAGAATCACGTTTTGTGAGAGTGTGTGACACAAAGAAAATGTTGTTAACAAATAACAACACCCCATTAAGCTCAAATCAGGACTTACTCTCGGACAGTATTCCAAATGACCTTTGCTCGCTGCGTCAGCTCGTAATTGATTTTCAGTTTTTGTCGCTCTACTTTCCTGTCTTTGAAACTTAATTCCTCCAGTTTTGGCCGTTTAGAAGCCTCGTCCTCACCTGACAAGAATTGGAAAAAACGGAAAAAAACATCCACCAAACAAATAAAACTAACAGAGCTTCATAAAAAGCAATTAAATTACAACCATCATCGTTTACTTAATACTTTCAATAGTCTGAGTTTGATGAGTGAAGGTCTTCACCACAACCTAAAATATAAAGAGTTTCTTATAATATTAATATTATTGGTCAAACCCACCTTTTTCATTGCCATCGCTTTTTCTCTTGAGACTCCCATTTGCTGCTTTCCCCTTTTCACTATTTTTATCTGTAGAATTCTGTTTAACTGTGGGACGTTTCTGGAGCTTCTTAGCTTTCTTTGGATCTCCGCTTTGCTTCTTTTGTAGTTTGGCACCTTGTCCTTGTTTACTAACAGATTTTGGAGTTTTGCCAGCTTTCTTGGAGACTGTTTTTGGAGGGTATGAGATAACTTTTGGCGAAGAAACAGATTTCATCTTTGGCTTAACCATGGCTGTAATCTGCAGAAAAGTACCAGACTATTAACTTGTGACAATAATAACTGTAGGCAATGAGCCAAGTAATTTGGCCTATAATCATGGTAATTTGGCCTGTAGTGTAATCATGGTAATTGGCCTGTATGGTAATTGGCCTGTTATCATGGTAATTTGGCCTGTAAATCATGGTAATTGGCCTGTAATCATGGTAATTTGGCCTGTAATCATGGTAATTTGGCCTGTAATCATGGTAATTTGGCCTGTAAATCATGGTAATTGGCCTGTAATCATGGTAATTTGGCCTGTATTTGTAATCATGGTAATTTGGCCTGTAATCATGGTAATTGGCCTGTAATCATGGTAATTGGCTTGTATTTGTAATCATGGTAATTTGGCCTGTAATCATGGTAATTCGGCCTGTATTTGTAATCATGGTAATTTGGCCTGTAATCATGGTAATTGGCCTGTAATCATGGTAATTTGGCCTGTAATCATGGTAATTGGCCTGTAATCATGGTAATTTGGCCTGTATTTGTAATCATGGTAATTTGGCCTGTAATCATGGTAATTGGCCTGTAATCATGGTAATTGGCTTGTATTTGTAATCATGGTAATTTGGCCTGTAATAATGGTAATTGGCCCGAGTGCATTTTGTCGCCCCGACTTTTCACGATCGGAAAAGGGACAAACAATAATAACCTAAAAATGGATTGTGTTCCCTATATAGGAACAGGGCTCAATATACAATCGCCTAACAAGGCCACAGAGGTTGCGTAAAAAGTCTCCAGCTTCTTCAGTTCTTGTGATTGTCACTCTTTGAGTAGTTTGTCTTTTGTCTGACTCTGATTTCACACAAATTATTGCCATGAGAATGAGATTCTAAAAAACACTACACTATTTGTCTAAATTGTAATTAAATAAGTATACTTCTCTCACTTTACATTAACTCCCGTCGATTCTGACCAAAAGGTTTGTGTCCTAATTTAACAAGCATGCACATGTTGCGCTTTGCTTTCCACGTTGTGCACTGTATGCATGGCTCCTGAATAAATGCACGTTGATTACACGCTGAGAAACTAATAGGTACAAGACAAAAAATACACGCCGAGAACAGCGCCACCAAGAGTCAATTTTTGTTAAAGCCCACGACCAATGTTTTTAAAACTTTGATTCCATTTCCGGTGCGGCTTCGACCTCATTTATATAGGCTAAGTCAACAAAATGAACAGGCATAATTATTCCTTAAACACAGGCCTTTTAATTATTATAGAATTTAATGTTCCATAAGATCATAGCGCTGGTACCCTCGACACGACGAGCTGATAACGGGTTACAAAAATTGTTTCTTTTTTTTTCAATTGCTATTTTCGGTGATCCACTTTTGCATGAAATATTTTACACAAATCTATTTTTCTTCACAATTTTTTTTTCACAAAATACGAATTATTGGCTGTCAGACTATAATTTGGCCTTTATTAATATAGGGTGTGTTATCTGTGCGCACACAAGAAAATAAAGCCAGACGCCCAAATTCAGAATAATTTATTACTGTTTCCCTTAAAACAACATACAAATTGAAAATTCGTAAGGAGAAATGCCGTTTTAAAGAGAACGAGGCAGAAATCCTCTTAATCGAAATCCACAAAAACAATGATTGGAGGTTTTTTTTTTTAATATAATGACGTTGTATTTTAGACACACTGCATAACTATAGTGAGTGACGAATTACTACTTAAAAATCAGTTTATCAGCTATGATTAGTTTGTTTGAACACGTGGGAATATCTCAAGAGATCTTGATGTTTGCTTGATTTGCATAGGTACACACGACGGTGAACGTATGACTCAAAATATAGTATCAACAAAAGCTGCCATTATTCGGTTGATTATGACAATTGGCGTGGGCACTTCTTTGAACAACGACGGGCCGCGCGTATCTCTGAGTTTTACACTATAAAAGTACTGCCGTTTCGATATAGTTCACCCGTTTTGTGGCCAGAGCCATCCTATGTCAGCACCTCACCTGATGACACGCAGAACGAGGAAGAAGTTGAGAAAAGTTTTACAACTACCAAAAGCATCGGCTGCCTTGTCCTTCATTGAGCTATAGCTCCATAATTGAACGAATCAAGGTTTGCCATTTTGTTTCTTTATTGTGCTGTAACATATAGCCTATTGTTCTATACATGTGTTGACTCAGTGAAGATTTATTTTAGAGAAAAAAGTTGCGTAAATCGCTCGTCTTAATTATGATATATTCAAAGGTAATAACTTGGTATAATTGTATAGTTTCATGGAAAATGAGAACTAAATTATCTATTTTTTTGGCACAATTCACAGTTTGTTTGGGAAACAAACTTGTTTTTTTGCGGTCCGACCGTGGCGGGTTATTTTGTGGTTGGCGCAAAATGTAATTCAAAAGCTTTGTTTTTAAGAGGTTTACAGACTCCTAAATAACAACAATTAATTAGTTAATGTATTTTAAAAGAATATACAAAATAAAATTTCGTTGGAAGAAAAAAGTGCACGGGGCAAACGACTTTTAGAAAAACACACCGGACAAGGTGAGCAAAAACAGCATTCTACAAAGGTTAATAAGTACAGTAAATGACAGTTTTTACGTAGAAACTTTTATTATTTGTTAACTTGTCTTTGCCTCTAGAAGAATTTCGAGTGTAGTTGTCGTTGTGATAAAGTGCAAACAGTCACAACCGTATCAACTGGTTTGGTTAGATCGTGCAAACACTGAGAATGGAGGTCGCTAACATTCCTAATGCATTACTGCAATATTACACACACGCCTTCCTGACATTGGCACTATTGACACAACTGGGGGCGCCCCAAATAGCGGTCGACCAGTGCGGGGTTTCTAAAGGCTGCTTCAGGACACCAATGAACTGTGACAGTGTGACGTCGTGTGATGTCATTGTGACGTGGCAGGAAACGGCAGATAGGGGTTCTATAATGTTCCAGTTAGCCGGAGTGTCGCCTGGCTATGTAGGTGTTGGATTCTCTGGCAATCAGCTTATGGTAAGATATTTCATTTTATAAGTTATTACAATTATTGCACATTCATAGTCGGTTCCCCCTGTTTTGTTTTGTTTTTACTGAAATGATGCTTTTTGATGACTGAGAAAGAGAAGGAAAACAATTGTAAAGTTGTGTTCTTTATTTCCCTTTTTTCTTTGTTGCTGTTTGTAGTCGAACACAGACGTTTTAGCCTGTGTTGACAACAATGGAGTAACACTGAAACATTTCTACAATCCAGTCAGCCACGTCAATGAACTACGAACACAGGTCCGTCTTAATACCCTCCTAAAATTTGACAATCGATCGCCATTTTTCTTAGCGTATAATTAAACATTTAAACGAGAGTTTGGTACAGTATTATGCATATTGTGACTCTGAAATTATCTCTTGGGCTATACTCTCATGTGTAACGTCACATAGAAATACGTGGGTCAACGTTTCAGGTAAAACAAACCATTAACTCGTGATTTTAATGTGTGAGGCCCATTTTTGGCAAACCCTGAAGTGTAATTTGTTGTTATCAGATGGGAGTGGCGGATGTGGCAGCGTTCTCCGCCAATGGGGTCATCCAGTGTAACTTCACACGGGTTAAGTTTATCGATGGGCAAGCAGAGTTTGCGGACCTCAGAGAAGACACATATGTTATACTCGCTAGAGGGCGTCAGAGTGGGGGTAAGTTAATAAACACATACACAAGATGTAACATTTTGAAGTTTTTACCTCTTCTTTTAAGTTTGTTAAATTTTGCGTGACAAAGAAATTGATTATCGTTTTTTGAGTATCGTGAAGTGCAACGGTAATTGTCTAAAAGGTGCAAAGTATCAAGCATTTCGACTGTAAATGTGATAAGCTATAAATTGTTTTCTCCACTATTATGTATCGTAACTATGGAGTAAAGAGACTTGATAGAACTTTACGCCGATGTCCTTTATGAACTATTGTAATTGGAATTTATTTTAATGTGCAGGTTTCCTGACCTATCATACCCTTGGGTATTCTATCAGCGACAGTAAACAGGATTTGTCAATTTACCGAGCCCCAGACCTCTTGCCGACGGTACATCCCCCCGATGAAGGCAACGGTACACCGAGTACACATCAACCACGTGAACCGGAATGTCGCCACGTAACAGAAGCTTCGAATGGCCTCACAATTAGTACGTATCACATTCATGTCATTAGAAAGATTATTATCCAATCAAGAGCCTAGGCACTTTGTTAGAATACTGTAGTTTATTACAATCTAGACTATACTTGTTACAATGACGAAGTTATAGATGAAAATTTGACCTAAAATTCACGTTTGACGAATTGGCTTCATTGTATATTGCATAGAACAACAAAGTAATAAAACATGACATTTATTACATTAACAATAAACTCTTTTACAGATTTATAATTAAACGTAATATCTATACCAATTATATTGCCATTTTCCTATTTGAGGTAATACTGTTTATTTTTACTTATATCACAACTTTAATACTCTTCCTTGCTTTATATCTGTCTTTCTCTCTGCAGGTAATGGTGCCCAAAGACAATGTGGTTCTATGACAATGATTACTATGGTAACGCTCATCAGTGTTATGTGTCAACTAAGAGCAGGTTGTGGTTTGTAAACAATTGTCATTACTAAAACAAATCATATAAAAGATGCATTTTTGTTTCAGGGGTGTGACATCACAAAAGACTACGTGTTTTCTTTATTTTCTCCTTGCCGCACGCGCCCCTGGATAACCAATGGCAGTAATTCCTGATTATAGTCTGGCTCGAGTTGTTTGTACACTATTATATGAGAGGCAGACACAACGTACATGTAAATTACAGAGGCCCCTGAGAAAGTATATAAGAAAAAAACACGCAAAAAGGGCGGAACGGCAAGGTTGACAAACGTTACACGAAACAAAATCGTATCAAGGGGGGGGGGCTTCATTATCCGATAAAGCCCCTTGATCCCTGTCAGTCCAGGTATGGCATCCAGAACCCACCATGTAACAACGGATTAGATCGGCTATCTGTGGTAGGGAAGTTGGCGGGCGTCGCCGTAGACTGGTAGTAATGCAATCGCTGTAGTAGCTTCAATACGACCTCCTTATGGTCGGGGGCAACGTTGCAGGTTTCTCGAGGATCGTACCTGATGTTGTAAAGTTGGATGGCGTTTAAGGATGATCCTGGACACGGTCGAATGGGGAGGATGTCAGGTGACTCGGATGGCCGACGCCAAAATGGAACTCCTACAAGTGAAGATATAGGATTAAACAAATTGTTCACTAAGTGAACAAAGACAATTGGCAAGGCGAGACTCGAACCTGCTTCCGGAGGAGGCAGGTTCGAGTCCCGCCTTGCATTTATTTTGCTCACTTTAAAACAATCCCAGTGACACAGTTAGCAACCAAATGTTGACTCTGCTTCATCAGTAAACCAGGTAACACCTGTCAAAGTCACGTGATGTTTTCACAATTAATCCACGTGCACATTCTACAAAACAGTAGCGCCCATGTGCATGGTGTTTTCTATGACAGACTGCCCGAGGCACGCATGAGTATGTAATGTCTTCACGGTGTTTCCTCGCAGACGGAAATCCACTGGAATAGCATGCGTCGGCAACTAGGATCTCCAGCTTGAATTTAAAGGGGTGTTTTGCTTTGGATCGGGCGTTTTTATGTATAAAAATGAAATGGATAATATTATGGTTGGGAAGTAGAATATAAAGATCACACAACTATTTCTTTAAAATTGCGTAGTTTTTGTTACATTTTGTGACAAATAACGGTCCGCCATTTTGTAGAACCAAATGTTTTACTCCGCAAAATGACGGACTGTGTTTACGAGTCGTATTTCCAGTCACACGTGTCTGTTGGTCTAGGTTTTATTTAGATTCTACAGTGGCATGGAGCCTCAAGTCCTAGTGTGATATGCCGGCCGCGTATCCAATGCACTGTTTGCGGCACCAGTCTGATTACTCGAGATACAGCCCATAATAATGGGCGATGTACCCCTTTAAAGTCGAATATGTTATTGCCGTACAGAATTGACGACTGTTTCTTGCGTTTCTTCATGACACTAAAATATGATAACAAGATTTCAGGTGTTTTGAATGCATGTTTCAAAAAAGGAAAGGCCATTATTTCATTGTCGTTAAACAGCTACAGAACAGGCAACAGCATAAATTAATCGAAACATTAATTTTAAGCATCATGTACATAAATTATTCTTATACATGTACCAATCTTTTTACATCTTTCGCATATTGTTAAACCCCAATTAAAGCGCTCATTGGCATCACGTCTAAGCCATACATACATAGTGCGTGGAAAACAGTTTGAGTAAACTGTTAAAATCTTAATCTTTCATTTGAACATGGCATATCAAGAAGTTGTTACCTCTTACAAAGCGCCCTCATAGGCAGCTCTTTTATGAAAATGTAAAACAGTCATATTCATGTTGGGGTTATCATAACAAATTGTTGCTAGTTAGATAATGTATTAACATAAATCTTGGTGTTTTTTTATTAATGTCATAGGCCTACTCGTAAGCACATTTAAGGTTACTATATTTGGTTAAAATTCATCATTTCATTGCCGTACCCATATACTAAAACAAGATAGCTTATTGTCTTTGTTCTAACATTCTAAATCTGTCCGACTGTCGGGTCGGACAGATATCTATTATCCAATATCTATTATCCTAATTTGATTCAGACGATTTCATCATGGATCCGCACGTGCAATGCATTAAAGACACCCGCATAACATTTGGTACCAATCATAGATTTACCCGGTTGTTCGAATCTCCTTAGCTTTAAGCGTTTCTTAATTGTCTATGTTATCAATCATGTATATGCCCTTTGTCCGTTTTAACTTAACTTGACGAAGGTGCATTGTTCAGGAGTATGCTTAGGCCTATCGGATGGGATAAGCTTTGAGAACGGAAAGTAAGTAATGAAAGTAAGGAATAGACAAGGAACTTAACTTTTGCGAAACACCAAACCCCGTATAGGCGAATCCAGGCACATAATCAATGTACGCTCATGAACATACATGTACATGTATATAGGTAGCTCAACGCTTTCCCTTATGAAGAGGGATATTAGTTGGTATATAGCTGTACATGTGTATGCTAAAATGTCTCCGTTTTTGTTATAAAATAAGCATATTTTTACCTGAGGTTCCAGTCAGTAACTTCCAATCACCGACTCTGATTGCAGAACGGATACCGGGGTCGAAATCGTGGCCCCCTGGTAAGGAGTCTAACAACGCCTGGTCATCGAGTGTAATATCAGCGTAGTTGTACATGGGATCGATGTTGTGAAGAATCTCGGTACGAGGTGACACGGCCCCTTGACTACGCGAGATAGATGTTTGTTTAATAAAAGATTATTTTTTTTAAACCAAGCAGAATTTGTGGGTGAGGTGTTATAAAACAAATATTGAATGCTTTATCTCGTGGTGTAGTAAAACTATAGTCCCCTCGGTGATCCATGAAGCATTCCATTTTTCTTGGCTTTGCCTCGGGAAACAAGAACGCTTCATGGATCACCTTATAAGGGGGATAGTTACTACACCATTCGAAGCATTCAATATTAATTGTGTATACTGTACGCATTTTTTAACAAGAACGAAGCTGGTTACCAACCTGATAGTCTGCCACACATCATAGCCATCCAGTGGCTTAGTGTCATTAGTCTGGCCCCCGGCGACGCTGCGTACTAGAGTTGGTAACCAATCACTGACATGGATAAGCTGTGTGTTGATGGTACCCTGTACAACTTTAGGTAGAAGTGGACTGCTAACAAAGCCAACGGCGCGCACGCCGCCTTCGTTCAAAAACGACTTCCCGCCACGAAGCGGCCAGTTGTTACCAAATGAGTTCAAAGAACCTCCGTTGTCTGTCAAGAAATTGAACCAAAGGGTAAAAGACATTGCCTTAATCTGTCTTTACAACTACATCTGTACTATTGTCATTATCAGGACTGACTGATTCATGTTAAAAAAGAAAAAAAAGAAAAAAACATGTTAACTATCTTGCTGTTGTGGCACTTTGCTGCCTCAGCAACGATTCGAAGACGATTCGAACATGCTGATTTGGCCTACTTGGGACATGCCCCCCAAAACAGGGTTCAGGGTTAATATTTATGTCATAATATTGGCTATTTATGCCCTAATAAGCTATACACAACGAGCGTTTTTAGATGCTAACAATGGACATTCCGACCAATGGTTGAAGGATAACTATACCAACCCGAAGAAAAGATGATGATGGTGTTATCCCAAACTCCTTCTTCTTTGAGTGTCAACGTCAGGTTTCTTACACTTTCATCCACAGCACTGACCATTCCTGCGTAAGTTTGTCTTTGAGTCGAACTGATCGATTCTCGGTATAGATTCTTGTAGCGTTCAGGAGCTTGTATTGGAAAATGGACGTTTTTGTAGGCCAGGTACAGGAAAAACGGCTGGTAGGGAAAACAGTCAACAATTTACGACAGGCTTAAAAATATCGTAGATGCAGGTTTGGAGTTTGAACCAAACCTGAACAATATCTAAATAATGATTTGATTTCATCACGACATTTAATTGAAGGTTACCAAACCCATCTCTGAACTCTACCGCCCTTCAGTTGTACTATGCTTTCTGCATAAAAAAGGTGTAACACATTTTGTTTCTACACGTGGTGTCAGAAATTATGAAAATCCTTAGTCTTGTTAAAAGACTATTAGTCGTTCCTGGCAAGCGCGGTGAAGACCGAGTTCAGAATATGATTCCAGATCCAATCTTAGACTCCAGATATCTAAACATACGTGTAACAGGCGAAATATTTCAATTATGTTTTTCAGCAACCTTTAATCTTTATTTTAAATTTAAGTGATAAACTGTATGTTAGTGTGTTTGAACATTTTACAATTTAATAGCTTTTTGACATATTCTGGATCAATTTTATTTCCAAGTATAAATCGATATTTTCTTTATTTGTATGTACATTGTACATGTACATAACCTAGGCTATAGAGCCACTTTGAAAAAATCTTATCTTTGCCCTCACACTAGGGTCGCAACCACATTCCAATCCTCTAAGTAATCACCGTTGTGATCATACCCACTGCCCCCAACTCATTCATTAGGTTTTATAGTTACTCTTGTTTATTGCCCCTTGTAATCCCTTGATAGTTGCCCAGGAATGTGAGGCACAGGCCCACACATTCTTGTTGTCAAATAGTTCAGTCTTGAAGTAGCCACTGACGCGAAAACACATAAAAAGTCTTCTGTTGAGAAAGTTATTCTACAGCGCTGGCTGCGCGCAGCTGCCATGCAGCCACTGGTGATTATGAATGAATAAAAACATGATTTCAAAACTTGAAGAGCCTGTTTCCGGTCACATACGTAACCTTACGTGACATGCGCGCGTAAGTACTATGTCGGGTTGTCTCTGGTCCGAGTGCCAAAAGTCCATTGCAAGACTTAATTATGATACATCTGGTCCGTACAGACCTCTGCGGCGGCGGCTTGACCGTGCTTGCCAGGGACTGTATGGCTGAATTAGGTCAACTATAGGTGAATTAGATTTATCTAAAAGAATGTCCATAGCAATCACCTTATCTTGCTGACGTTTCTTGATGATTTCCTGTGCCCTCGATGTGAAGAGTTCTGCGCTGTAGATGCCGTCATATTGACGAACATTTCTCAACTCTCGCGTGGTATCGTCATGGAGATCGTGCCCCGAGTTCTCATTGTGACCTTCCATAGAACGATTGTAGTACCAATGATCCCCTCCCCCCGTGTACAGACCTGAATACAAAAATAACAATATTATTTGAGATCAGATCTACACGGGCCTGGGGGATAAGGGCTAGGCCTATATCCTAGGCCGCAAATTAAATAGGAAAACCATGCAAGCACCTGCATGCTACTCTCCTCCCCCCCCCCCAAAAAAAAAAGAATTAAAAAAAAACAGTAATAAATAAAATCAAAGTAAACCTTTTTAAGCCAATTGGATTCGACATAAATCACTCGGACTAAACCACTTCACAGAGACCGATACCCACTCATTTGTCCAGATATGTTAGATTGAAAACGTACTTCAGTATAGAAAGGGTATCGAGAACAAATTCCTTTATTTCTGCTTACCAAAGAACGTATCGAAACCTCTACTAGTCGGCAGGCAAGCTTTGTGGCAGAATCCAAGATGCCATTTGCCAATGGAATGAGTTGAATAGCCAGCCTCCTTTAACTTGGTTGGGAGTGTTACCTCGTTTAGTGGTAAGCACTGCGGTCTGGCGTGCTCAAATAAATAGTGCTGGATTCCCATGTGGATCTGTGAAAATACGGTACGAGGTTGATCACATGATCACTGGGAAATCTAACTCGGAAAGATGGTGGACTACAATGAGGTTTTGTTTTTGGTTAATTATTAGTACACCTTATACCAGACCAAACTGATTTTGATGTGTTCATTTCTTTTATCATCTGGCCTATACATTGACTCTATTCAATTATTATTATTTTTGTTTGTGCCAATTGTTCTTAGTGTAAAAAGTTGTAAATTGAATTTGGTTTTGAGAAGTGCACAAAGGGAATGCAAGTGCATGTGACGTTTAATACTTGGGGGCATGGTGGTGGAGGGCTATGCGCCCCGCCCACCACACCGCTCCACCCACACCAAAAAAGGTCGAATCCTATAAAAACATAATGCAATGGCCCCTACAGAAACTGATTCCACTTTGTCCCTCCTAGCTTCCAGCCCTATCGCCTCACTATTGCAGGTTAGACCCCATGTACACCATCAGACTAAAACGGGTGGGTTTTTTTGGGGAAAGGTGATCGTCATTGTTACACGCTCGATGAGTCAAATCATCTTCTCTTGTCTTTTGTTTTAATGAATAGTTTCCTTATCTATATATGCACGTTAGATGTGCCACTGTTATTTGTTCAACATAGGAACCCGATAATTAGGTGAAATAAGGTAATCTTAGGTCTTTTTCTTTAGGTAACCGTGTACACCGGTCAATGTTATTGAACAATTCATTACAAGAGAAGGGGGATTTTCACTGGAGGTTTTAGAACTTGGTATTCTGGATTGAAACAACAAACTTTAACAAGTGAACAAAGTTCATGTATTGATAACTTTGTGAAAAATCAGAATGGGACTTTGGGACAGCCATTTTATAACAGTTTTTATAACCCTGACTTTATGACCCGTGCACACGTGTTTAAATTGTTAATAATTAGCAACAACGGAACCGAATACCAACAAGATTGCGTGCATGTACGTACGTGTGTACATTTTGTGACTCGCCAAAATTGGTATTATAATTTATACGCAGCAGTTGAGTATAATAACTTTAATTAATAACATTTACCAATTTCTAAGAGTTTTTTTTCCAAAAGTGCAATTACAATAGTTAATGCTTCAACAAACGTTGGTCGAAAGTTAGGGAACAGTTTGCAATATTTTTGTAAGTATACACGCCGCTTATTTTAGTGCATTTTACGTTGCCCGCCACATTATTTCACCTAGACACGCCCATTACCTGGTATCTCCCCGTCATGAGTTGGCTTCTAGTCGGTGAACATAGTGGCTGTACGTAGTAATTCTCCAATTTAACACCTTGTCCAGCAAGTTCATCAATGGCAGGTGTTCTGATGGCCGACCGACCGATCTTAGCGTGGTAACCCACATCATTATAACCCAAATCGTCCACCAGAAGAAACAAGATGTTGGGTTTTTGTGAAGAGTCCCCTTGGCTTGACGGAGCAAGTCTTGATGTATCAACGTGTCGGATGTAAGTCAAGTCAGAGTTGTAGAGATAACGATAGGTTTCAAAGACAAGGAGCAACGCTATCGCAATAATAGACAAGATAACTGTTAACCTAGCCGGCTGACATCTAACAAGTAACCGAATCACCGCCATGTTGACTGCTCACTTCTAACTAGCCCTTGTGTTTTAAAATACCGCCAATCGGATTCAGAGAGTACCTTCTCACCGATGTAGCCTGTGCAACTAGTCCAACCGATGCACCGGACACCGTGCAATACGTGGTGCTAGAACATGTTGATCATGAACGCTCGACTTCGTACCCAATCGCAGACTGACGCTGTATTGATGTGTTGATTTCTCGTTCATCAATACCAGAAGGGTGATTTATAATATTTAAATCATGTTTTCCTGCCATGTGCACCAATTCAAGGCTGGTTTTCAACAGCTTGTTTCTAACCGAAGCTTAACGTGGTAGCCAAGTTTACATGTTATTTCCTAACATTATGAGTCCGTAGGACTCTTACAGTGACTCATAATCCAAATTTACTGGAGTAGTGAAAACCGACCGGGGTTCTATTTTAAGATCGCTGGGTAAAAAACTAGCGACACGTGAATGATTCAAAATATATTGCATGCGTTTTGGAGAAAAACATTTCAAGAGACATGACAATTCGAAAATAACAGTTCTCTTTAACATTAGATAATATTAACGATAACGGCCATTTTATCACAACGCACGCGCATTCGAAAGGGGCGGGTCTTAAACATAGCGACGGACTGACGGTGGTTATACTATAGCTTGGAGGTTATCAAACTCACAACAGAAAATCTAAATGTTGCATACAAACGTCACTGCAAATTACCGGAAGTCGAGTTCTTGCAAATTATAAAAGTACATGTACATGGGATCCGCATGACATGTAGGCCTAATGGATGTTGCCACTGTGGACACATTTGTAACTCTATAATGTTTTTGACCAGACATCAGCCATCAGTCGATTTTATTCCAAGTTCCCTCCTATCGCTTAAAACCGATTTCGGATTTTAAAGATTTTCATTGAGCTACTTTCTGCATTTTTATTAATAAATACTAAAATACATCATTGTCAGTTGAATTGTACGTCTGTCCGAGACTCAGAAAAGACCTATCAATGGTATTCTCTCTTACATTCGGTAAAAAGGTCTTCTGTCAGATTCTACTCTGTCGGTCATAATCATAATCTATATCCTTTGCAGAGTACCTCAAGCCGGATGTGATTCATAACGCAACGGTGAATGGCGCACTATGAACGCACCGCAAGGGGTTCACCAAACCTCGGTCTTGCGTCGGGAACCTCGGAAACTTCCTCCATGCTCAGATCAATGCGACCAGTGTACTTTCCTGAGGCCAGATCTGAGACGTATCCATAGTTTGGCCAATCCCAAAGCTTTACTGTGGGAAATACTTCACCAGTTCAAATTTGCGACTTAACTTTACATTTGCCAAGCAGGCAAAATCAGCCAAAGTGCATATTACTGTCTTATATAAACAAAGCTACCCGAAAAGAAATAACAATATTTAGGCCTACTATAAAGAAAAGCCGTTGTTTTTGGTAACCTCGCTATTTGTGAAATGGAACCACCGCAAGGTCATAGAATTTTAATGACATTATTTTTAATATAACGATCCCAGTCAGCCGGGTCATTATTGAGACCATGCATCGCTTTCGTGTGCAGTTGTAAATAGAAACAGTACAACAATATCATAGTCCATTGCAATTTTTGAAAATCTCCCAAAAAAGATTTACCTCAGTTTACACAGCGCCTGAAAATCCATCTTTATCTGGTATATTGGTGGGTCGTTAAACACCGCAAAAAATAGAACTTCCATTCCACGGTACGGATGTTCGATTTGGGCACACGTGGATTTATTCGGGTATTTATGAAACAAATAATTAATGTTTCAGGACAATTTTGTATTCAGAAATCCACGGATCATCTAATGGCACCCGTTAAAGCTCATTTGTACACAATAATAGGCCTATAAATAATAGTTTATGAACACTTAGTCTTAAATGAAATGACGGAAGAGACAATAATTAGATTATAAAATATTATTATATAATTTGGTAAATTATAATTATTTTACAAACATAAATATCCAAATCAAAGATAAATGCTCTATCCCCAATCGTCTTTCAGTGCACAAAAGTTTCTATACGAAACCCCTTAATCACAGAAACCATGCACCCATTCATTTCCGCACGACGTATGCAAACAAAAACATCGCAGATAGAAGCATGCCCTGACTCCTTACACCATTTGCTGAAATCGAAAAAACAAACCCATTGCAATGATTTAATGGCAAAATGGTAACACATTATCACATGAATTTACATAACCTCATGACCACGCACACAACATGTTTATACGCCTCCAGTCAGGGACCCCTAAACTTTTTTGGAATCGGAATTGGGGACATTTTTCAAATAGGGGACCCTATTGTCCTCTATTGTTTTACGTCCCCGGTTTCAATCAAAAACAAACTCACGAATTACCTGGCGATAGTCAATAGTGGCATATACCCTCAGTGAAATGTAACAATGGTTTAATAGTGCCAACTGCCAAGTAACAATAATTGTCGTCTGTGCCGTGTTTCATTGGTACGGTTCGTATATGTGAAAGAGGGGACCCCATTAGTTCCCCATACCTACGAAAACACGTCTCCGGCTCCTTATTTGCATAATTATGAAAAATGTTGGAACATGCAAATTGTCCAATACCAGGCTGAGAGCAGGTATAGTGGTGGGGGCGTACTATACGACTCCACGGGGGCGAGGTTGAACTTAATAACTTCAGTAACATAACCTCAAAGGGTCAAATAAACCAAGTAATTATAAATTAGGTTCAACTTTAGTCACGTGACAAATGTTCAACGTGGCAGGACAAATTGTACTCACCACTTCCAAATGTGATCTCCGATGACAGGACTTTCGTCCAGTATTCTGTCTTCTTAAGGCCAACAACTGTCGCACTGAATCGTTTAATTAAGGAACAAAATAAGAACGTTTTAGTGGACAACCGTTCACACCAAGGTCACGTGGCTTTGTAAAGATGTTATTGCTGGGACATAATTATAAATATTAATTTTCTGGATTAAATATGCGCTCTTGGTATTCAGGGGAATAATAAAATGAAAAGCAACGGAATGCAATATCCGAGATTTTTACTTGAAAACGAGGGGGCCGATGTCAGTGCTTGGCCCCATCCATGTGGCTGTTACGCTGACTTTCTTGTTCCTATCTGCATGTCCCCAAGCGCTCTGAAATATAACAACAAAACCAACATAAGAATGTTTACCTTTTTGTTAGCTTGTGTTTTAGACACCTTGGTTTGGTTTGCATGGCAATTTTAAATCTTAAAAATGTGTCTTGTGTTTCGAAAATCGAAGTTAATATATACCCACTCTAAATAATAGCTCTGTTCAATCCATGGGATATGAACCATTTTTAAAACCTCGGCTTCGTCTGCACCGTGGCTATGTCATTCACGCATTCAATGTAGACAGTGAAATATAAGAACCGTCGGGTTTTTTCAGCGGGATTTGTTCAAATCGAAGAATCTGACGCATATCGATCAGGAATGTCAAATGTTAGCGTCCTGTGCATAAATATATGAAGACACATGCCCTAATAAATGAGAAAATGCCTTACATTAAACGTTCCGCATCGTATGAATTGTGTCCCAACTGCTGGTAAGGATATGAAGCTACCCACAGCGTCTAAAGTCGGGCCACCGACTCGTCGAGCCTGCAGAAAGAACCCACGGAATGGCGTCGATGCGTCATTGGCATAAACGCTCACTGCAGGTAAAAAACAATACATCACGCATTGAACGTTGAAATACTTAACAAAAAACACGATATTTGTAATGTGGCGGGATGTTTTTTGTTTTAACGAAAAACTACTTATATTTATTCTAGTTCTGGCGTCTGCTACACCTTTCGGTGTTTCATTTAAAAGTTAAAAAAGGGAATGATGATTATCGACAAAGAAAAGGAAAACCAATCATATCAAACTAGGGTCGAAGTTTTATTGTTAAACCGGTAAGATAGAAAGCTAACAAAAAAGGTCAGATCGTGCACGACCGTTGTTGTTTTTGGCATCTGTTGTATTGACACGATGATTATTCAGCATATCAGTGAGATTGTGTAAAATGGCGATGGTTTATAGAACTTGATAAAAATGCACTCTAATAACCTTGAGCTCGATAGTGGAACTGACGTTAACTACGTTGACAAAAAAATTAAAAACAATAATAATGAGGATGATGACAATGATTGGGATGTTACAATGACGACAATGGCATTAGCAACAGTGATGACGATGACATTGGCAATCATACGATGACAATAATGACCAACACAACAACAACGTGGAAATGATTTATTTAGTGATAAGCGGACGCTTATTACGCTGAGTCGACATGACATTGTGATGGCAATGAACTTGGCGACATTGACAATGACGACGACAGGTCACCAACCTTCAATCGATGTCGCTTTCTTGTACTGATCCATATTCAAACTGATGGCAAACGGCACATTTCCTGAAGCCGTAGATACTCCGTGACCTGGTAGAATGGTTTCACACAGTTCCGAATATTCTCCCGTTGGTGGCCCGGTGCCGTACGCCAAAGAGGCTGGTATGATAACCAGCACCAACAACAATGTTGACGTATACATGATGAAGCAGTTAGCGTGAATTCCTAATCCAATCGAGGATCACATGCGAAAACAATAATGGAGTATAGATAAATTGTGATGACTATTTCATCATACTGTTGCATTAGATTTCGATACAAAAAAGTACTGAACAAGCTAGACGAACAATGCTATGGAAATAAAAAACAGAAAAGAATTTCAATACATATATCTATTGCACAACGCATCAACTCCAGCAGGTGATTTAGTTATTTCAATTCAATAAAAATAAACACACATGGGATACACACAATCGTATCTCCTTGAACAAAATCACACACATAGAACAGGCTTGGCTGCCTTATAAAATGTCAGGCAATTGTTATGAAAACATCAAACATGTTCGATGCTTCCATTCTTACAAGTTTGCAGGCTTACGTTTCGGCTGAGAAAAATCCCAAATGATTTGAAGAAGAACGCAAAACCACAGAGCATATACCTTGATGTAGTGTGTTTTGTCAATTGCGCTTGTGACGAACTGTGGTCACCAAATGGGTGTACGCTGATCTAGTGCAAAGTCCATGTACAGAATAATGCACAGCCACAATGAATTGTTTACAGATAAGATAAAACGGATGAATTATATGATAACAGAAATGGAAAAATACCGGTTCATGCTTCATACGAAAACGAACGCAAAGCAGATTTGACGTCACATTTTACCAGAGTTAAAATGGGTTCAACTTTTGCGAATTTGCAGGCGGCGATAAAATTCCCCCACGTTACAAATTCGCCGTTTGCGTTCGCGCCGAGCCTATACCGGCCGCGATTTTCTTTCAAATCAAAAACCAAAAAAACTGCCAAGCTTAACTCGTTTGACTTTATAATTATCATTGTGAGGGCGCTCTTTATTCGTATCGAAAAGAATACCTTTGAGGAAAGCTATGTTCTGATATTGGCCATAAATAATCATTCCATGATTGCTGTCAGACTCGTTCACAGCTGTTGTGCCTACAGAAACACAAATGGTTTGATTTATTGCAACATCTTTGGGGGCCTGAACTTAAAAAATATCCTTCATGTTAATAATAGGGACGATGTTTAACGATAAACTATGTATATCGTGTATAAAATGGCGTTATATCTACTGAAAACAACAGGGTGTTAAATGCTCATCCCAAAAATACATGTACATTAGTTTGAATGTAACATTAAACGAAAAACGTGTAATTGCTTTACAAATTCGAAAGTGTATGTCTTCCGACAATAATGCAGGCGGGATAAGTTATACGTAAGGGGTGTAGCTATCTCAATAGCGGCATGCTTGTTTTAGAGGATTGTGGACGCCAAAAAGGGGAACAATGTTTGTTTCCGTCCATGGTTTTTTAAACATAAACTTGGAAGTAGAATTTAACAAAAAAAATTGACATGTTCGGAAAAAGTACTTTATTCCTACGTAAGGTGTCAATTTCATAGTGTAGAGGTATTCCTCTTTAAAATGTATTGTCCAGGGAGGCTATTAAAAAAACAAACGTATAGTTAAAGGGGTGCATGAGCCATGTCTTCTCTGTTTTCTCTAAATATAGAACAGGTCAGCTGATATGCATCCTTCTTAATATTTGATCACATTACTTCAAAAGAAAGATATACACAAAGAACTACGATGTTGTAAGTTAAAATATGGACACGGATACCGTGCAATACGGTCATGTAACTTTGAGATCGAAGGTGAAGCTCGATCCCTGTGGACTCCGGTGCGCTCCCTGTCGACCGCGTAACTTAAGTCTTCCTCACATACCAATCAAACTGGGTTTAATGTTTACATGAAGGTGACGTCACGTCCAGACAATACCAGAAAGAGAGAGCTGCTGTGTGTATGTCCGACCTTGATCACACAGCGTGTGTGTTAATTTTATGTCGCTGGCCTGTTTTCACTACTACAAAGAGGTCGTGAAAGTGTACGCGTTGCATGCAGTTTCTGTCGACTTTACTATAAGAGAAAAGTGTTGAGTGGTATTTTCGCTCATTCTTCGCTCAAGCACATCATAGGCAGAACCAACAGCAACCATTTATTCACCCTAAGGTGTGCCAGGATCAATATGGCTGCCGGATTTGAGATTTTCGCATTGGCATCACTTCCACTTTTTCTGGATCTGCTCTCTCTGGGATGTACTCAAGGTAGGAAATGCAATCGTATAGGCCGACTCCCCGTAGACAACACGACTCAGTGATGCAAGAGAATAGAGATAATAAGGATGGGAGGAGTAGGTGGACCACTTGCGGATGTTGCACAAGAGAAATGACGTGAAAAAATAGTTTACATATGTCTAGACATTTTATACCCCCCTTATGTGGTCGCATAGAAGTTGTGGGGAGGTTGGCTCAGAACTTCGACTTCATCATAATAGTTAATACTATAGTTAGAATATAGCGGTCGAGCTATGGAGTGGTCAGTGGTCGAACGTATGGTTAATTGCTCTTGAACAAAAGATCCAATTAGGAAGATCGGTTTAAATTCATAAATGTCTTGAAAACGTCGTTCAAATACTCATCGAGGCCTCGTGATAACAGGTGGATTATGAGGAACACGGTTCAATAATACAACAAATATTTGATTCGTGCTTATTGTAGGCCTACCGTAAAAGCTATATTTAAAAAAATGTCTAGTTTTCTTGACAAAAACACTGAATAGGGCCTACACTAAGATATCGTAGCATACACAAACAACATTCAATGTATTTGTTAGTAGGACGACACAACGTGACATTGAGATGCCTCACGTGATGCATGTCTGTGCAGCGATGTTAATAGATACAAAAGACCATCTGTCGCTAGAATTTACATATTGAGGATGAGAAGAAAATGAGTTCAGTTTTTATAATAACAATTAACGAATTTTGACCTGGAAAACCCAGCCGTTTTTTTATTGCTAATATAATTAAAATTAAAAGAAAAGATATGAGGGTATTTGGTGTCAACGGAGCTTCAGGTTAATTACAAATAATGCATCTTGTAAACATTAGCATTTTTGTTTTTGTGGGGAGAGTATTCCGAGTTATTATTGGTGACTTTCTACCGTGAGAACCCTAGACGATATATAAATTTTGTTATATCTTGTTTTTATCGCAACAAGCCTGAAGCTCAAACTTAACCAAACAAATTCTTTTTAACTCTCCTTTTCACCACCCCGGTATAAAGTGAACAATACAATAACCTTATTTCTTTTGAAGCAGGTTTTTCCACACCTTAAAGCAAATCCGTTGTTGTTAGCCCGTAAAGCAACAGGTCTGCAGGTTTTTATATGCTTCACTTGTGATGCATTATTAATAAGAAATAGCTGTAGGGAATAGTGGGCATTTTTATTATTACATTGTACCGAGATACAGTCCTTGGATAACCCATTGAACTCACGTGATCAACTCAGACAGCTATTATGATCTACCATGTGTTCTTATTCCTCTATGGATCTACAGACAGTATTTGGTTTTTCAATTTGTCGTGATTAATGATGCGCAAAGAAACAATGACTGGCGTGACACGCATACACTCCATAAATGTAATTAATATGTGCACGGCAAAAAAACACCCGGGAACCATTCACATGACATATACAATGTGTGGTATCTTGCTTAGATAACCATTTTCTGTGCAAAGCAAATTATCATGCTTGAGAAGCTGAAACCTTCCCTCTAATGTTAGGCTCCATGAAAATTCACGCTACGTTAATTGAGAAACAAGTTAGTTTTTAATTACTTGTCGAATTTCTGTTCAACCGCACCGTACAGTCGGCACCCTGCAGTGCAAACAACGTAAAGTGTTTGGTTAATTGTTAAACAGTCTCTCGGCCGTTTGGCGCTCACAAACTTAGCACCTCGACCACCCCCCCCCCCCCCCCCCCCCTCCCGCTTCCCTAAACAAAAGCCAAACCACATTACGGACGCTTCATAAATTAACCCTGACGAAGATCCAACCATTACTCGACCAACGATTATGTGCTTTAAATTGTGAGAAAGCGGTTTGCGTTATAGAAGCGATTGTGCTTTATGTATTTATAGTATGGATGGAAATACGTATAGTCTCTCCATGTGATCAAGAAGCTTTTGAAACTATGTGTCGTTAAGCGAGGGTGCATTTCTGGTTACATACCTGATAATACCTTGACCTGTTGAGGATTGAAATGTAAATTGTACATGTGATTGTTAATAATTGTTAATAAAATTGGCTCGACAGTAGCAGGCGAATAATATTTGCTAAATGACATTCATTGACAACAACTGACTGGTGTTTTTAATTTAATTTCAAGTTTATTTCACATAACAAATCTTCATACAATTTAGGGTGTCAAGGACACAAGAAATATTCAAATTAGATAATTATTAATTGTCAATAATTGTTAATAAGGCATGAGTATTCATGCAGCTTGACCGTTGGTATTGTTTTATCCCCAGATTCATCACTACCGCAGCACGCCGATTCCCCACTACCCGGTAAGTACACCCGTCATCTTAATAATTGAAGAATTTACTTTAAAGACAATATTTTGGGTTTCTTAATTGCAAATTTTACAGAAACAAAGTATTAATCATTGGAATTAGACATCGAACGACAAAATCGCTAAGTGTGAGTTGGAAAGATTGTTACAATGAACAAATACACACACTGTTTGGTTCTCAGATGGCACTGTGCGTCTGAGAGGTGGGTTCACGCCCTACCAGGGCCGGGTTGAGATCTACCATGAAGACGTCTGGGGAACGATCTGTGATGCGGACTGGAGTACCAATAACGCCCTAGTCGTGTGTCGCCAGTTGGGCTACGGTGGAGTCAGCAGATCTGGACTGGAAGGCTTCGGTCAGGGTACCGGGCCGATATTCCTAGAGGGATTGAACTGTGGCGGGTACGAAGACGGGCTGGCAGAATGCCCCAGGACGGGATGGTCGGGGTCTCCTTGTGACCACGCCCAAGACGTGGGTGTGACATGCAACGTGGACGGAGACCAAGCCACACCTGCCCCGTCAGAAATTAAAGGTGTGCTATAGAGATAACGTGTTTGTAATTTCAGGAGATTTTAAGCTGATTTTAAAATACTATATTGATTTAAAAGCAATTTAACTGATGTAGGCCTACTAAAAGGGCACCAGGGCGAGTTTTCATGAAAGGGAAATGAAAAGGTGTAAAATATCTGTGTGGAACAAGGCATTGTACAAACGGTAACTTTCTCATTGCGTCGGCCTTTTATTACGAACGTAGTGCTCAAAATGGTTTGTCGTTGTTAACAAAATAAATAATACAATAAAGGACAATAATTACCAAGTGATCTGAGCCAAATGAAATAATGGAGTTCCAAAGTAATATTTGCTTACAAAGTTGATGTCTTATAAATGACGATAACATTTTAGTATGCAATGATAGCTGCGTGGTGGATTTTCCACTATAGATCATGCATATAGTTATTACCCTTAGGCTATTTTGTTTTTAGATGGTTCTCTTCGTCTCGTCGACGGTACCTATCCGCACAACGGTCGAGTGGAGGTCTACTACCAAGGAGTCTGGGGAACCATCTGCCGTGACAGTACAGACGTCGAGGTACCAGACGTACTCTGCAAGCAGCTAGGTTACGAGTCTGCCGACCCGCCTGCTGCTGTGCCTCCTCAGGGATACGGACCGGGGTCAGGGGTCATCCACTTGGGTCACATGAAATGCGAGGGGAACGAGGCCAAGTTGGCATTCTGCGCCCACGATAAATGGGGAGAAAATGACTGTACGCATGCTGATGACGTCATGGTTAGCTGTAAGACATACACTCCACCAGCAGGTAAAATGAAATCAATGCCAACAAATTACGGTTGTCTTCATCTCTTTCTAAAATTACCCCCACCCCCCCCCCCCCCCTCCTCCTCCTCCTCGGTCTCCTACGTAAAGTACGTGTAGTTAAGCCACACAAATTCGGAGAAGTTGGCAGATATATCACGCGGCACGTTGACTAAAACTACGTCGATGTAATGCCTCGTCTTAGAACTGTTTTCTGTAGAGTATTACCGAGAAATCCAGTTAGTATCAGCTTTCTCTAAATAAAAATAAAAGCACGCATTCTTTTGCTTCGGGTCTCCTCAAATTGTTTTGTTCAATGAAACGCGCTCATCGCAAGGCTTAAAGCCACTCAAGGAAGATGGATATCATAGGAACAAAGATAGGCACGAGCAGCTAACCCATAGGCCATCCCAAAAGTACACCTCGGGCGATTTACCTAACTAAACTAAGATCGTGAATTAGATCGTGAAGAAAAAAAACAAACTTGAAAAACTACTTGGTCAAGGACTAGGGTGATCACCACATTATTTTGTAATTATTCTTATCTCCCAATTTGGATGGTCCTCTCTGCTGCCATTCAAAATCTGAGATCACATTTAACTTATCACACCATTCTTGTTATCGTCATATAGATGGTGACCTTCGCCTAGTGTCAGGAGGCGACCCAGCCCAAGGTCAAGTTGAGATTAACTACCAGGGAGTATGGGGTACTGTGTGTGACACCGACTGGACTATCAAAGATGCCACGGTAGTCTGCAGACAGCTAGGTTTCCAGCCAGCTCGAGCTTCCCTGTCTTACTCCTATTTCTTAGACGAAGACTCCATCAGTCCTATTTTATTTGATAACGTCGTGTGCGAAGGTTCGGAGGCCAAACTGGAGGATTGCGTTCACTCCTGGCGAGGCGAGGCCTGCAAACACTGGGAGGATGTCGGTGTTATGTGTGGAGCACCTTTTGTGTTTAAGCCAGTCACTACGGAAGGTTTGTAAACAAAATTCACACAGGGTACCAGCGTTTGATGCTGGTGATGAGTTCGGCCTGGCTCCTATTGATCTGTGGTTCGGGGTTTATTTCTTTCTTGCCCCCTTGTTCGGCATGATGATAATGATCTTAATGTGATATACACATGTACATGTAATTTGTTTTTATCACAGATGGTCGAGTTCGACTTGCAGGTGGAACCTACCCCCATAATGGGCGTGTCGAAATCAAATACCAGGGGGAGTGGGGAACCGTGTGCGACCAAGGATGGAACATGGAGGCTGCAAACGTGGTGTGTCGTCAGCTGGGCTACCTCTCAGCAGAGAGCGCCCTTCCGAGGGCGTTCTTCGGTGAAGGGTCAGGTGTCATTTATTTGGACCAGGTCACATGTGAGGGTAGGGAGTCCGAGTTGGCTTTCTGTACCCACGCCAAGTGGGGCGAGAATCAATGCGATCATAGGCAAGACGCCAGTGTGGTATGCACTGCGCCGCTGCCGGATGGAGCTACGACTGGTGAGGAGGCTACTGTCTGTCTATCCCGTCTAACTGTTTGTTTGTCTTACTCGTTTCACTCATTGTAGCAGTACCGTAGTCCAGTTCATTACAAGTTTAATCACAAGAGTTTGGTGGCAAGTAAAACACGAGACAATTAGTTTTCAAAGACAAGTTCTCATCATAGCGCACAATTCGCTCTTCATCCACATCACTCAGTTTTATATTTTAATACGCAGATATTACAAAGAAGATGTAGTAATTTTCTTGTTTGTTTTCTCGACTAGGCCTATGTAAGATTCTATACAATAATAAAAACCACCACCAAAGAAAGCTATTGGATTGGTTCTGTTAGTTCGTCCCGTATTACTGAATTTACTGTCATCATAAATCATGAACATTTCTCTGTAGATGGTTCCGTTCGGTTAGTTGACGGCGAACTGTCCCAATTGGATGGTCGACTGCTGGTGCGTTACCAAGGAGTATGGGGAACCGTCTGTGGTACAAATTGGCTTAGTATCAACAGCGATGTGGTATGCAAACAACTCGGCTACTGGTCGGCTCATCCAGATAGACCCGTCTACAATGCTCCCGATCATGGCTCCTTGTCACCCATCATGCTTAGTGAAATCATGTGTTCTGGGAACGAAGAGCGTTTGGTAGACTGTTTCCACGACGGTTGGGCCGTGACTGGCTGCACTCACGAGTCAGATATTGGAATATCATGCAGTGATACCAGACCTACAACCCCGATCCCAGAAACTACAAGTAGGCCTGTTATTACCACAGTCAAACCCGCTACCGCCAGTCCTACTTTTGGCTTTTTGCCTAGTACTACCTCATCTCCTACACCAACTCTTTGTAAGTATGAGCATCACACAGCCCTTTCTCTGTCGCTTATTTTGTACCATCTAGAAATCCATCTGTTGGCATTTTCACCAGAAGGTTGGATTTAAGAATGTCGGATAGGAGTTAAAACTCACATTTTTCAACCTGTTTATTAACCACATGTAGCCGAAATAAAACCGACATGGGGATTACCAGATTAAAATTAACCCTCCATTTATTTGTAAAAATAAATTAACCAGATTTTATCTCCTAAATTTAGTTGGAAATAAATCTGATCACAATGGAGACAATGGAGGTGGTTCTGGCGGTCACAAAGGATTTGTGAGTTCTACCACTTTCGGTCCAGTTGAAATGAAACATGGGCCTATAAAAGGTAATGATTAATTCAAGCTCTAATTCAAAAAGGCGAATTGTGATGAGCCTACAAGTCAAACCAAGACAAGTTGCACAGAGCTGAAATTCGCATTTCTTTACTACATCTCACTCTCAATTCTGTTTTACCCTTTGCCAGCCGCCTTTCCACCGATGTGGGTGATCGTTGTCCTCGTTCTCATGGTTCCCGCCATCATCGTTATTTTTGTCATCGGGATCTACGTTAAGAATAGACAACACGGCTCATACAAGCCTGTCGACGACCACGGTGCAATGCCGGAGCATGTTTAGTCTTATTTCAAAGCGGTTCATTCTGGTAATAATTTAGGTATACACTGCACTTTAGTACTTCGCTCATGTAGCCTGAAGCAGATATGTTGGTACTGCGAAATGTATGTTTCTGATGTGCGACACACCATAGATAGCTATATAGATGGCGATTCCATTCTTTGTTCGATGGGCTTTCATGTTTTTAAACTTGTTTGTTAGTTGCTACTTGCTACTAGTAATAATAACCTAGAGTATTTTTTTAAGCATGTAATATCGTCCATCTTGATTTGTGTAAATTGGAAACAATTTTCATTTTCACCTGTCACCATCAAATAACTCAACAACATGTATCTCAGAACACAATTCATACATTTATTTCGGTGTGTTTCTGCAAAACAGCATGCATGCTATATATTTTATTGTGATACATAAAACCGGGTCTAATAATATAGGTTTCATATAAAACACCTCAAGAAAACAAGTTAGATGTAACATTTATAATTATGCGAATGTAACGTTTCTCGCAAGACTTTGACCAAAGCTGTACAGAAACTCGTCACATTTTATAGATCCTAGTTTTTAAGTTTAGTTGAAAAGGTACTATATGTTTAACATAGTCAAAAGTGAATAGATTGTTGATATTTAGAAGTCTTGTTATTATGGTAGTGTGGTTTAAGCGCAGGTTATTTAATTGACTCATAAAACATGTTTAAAGTGAATTCATTAATGTACATGTAATTGCCACACTTTTATATCTATTCGATGAGCCACTCGTTTTTATTAGATTAAAATGGTGTATAATTTTTGGGTGTATTTCCGGAGTAATGGAAACTTAGCCACAAGCAAAAAAGCAATACACTGTTGTCTCTTAATGCTTTTATTTCTAAGTATTTCTTCTTTGATGCTTTAAAAAATGATGCAATAAAAAGCTTAATAATTGTAATTAAACATAATTATTTCAGAAACTGTCGATGTTTCGATCATTCGTTGGCAGGCGCGCCCCTGAATAAGACAATTGGTCCAGATGCTAACACAAGAGGGCGGCGTACACTGTTAATCAGGCAATCAACGCCCAAAACGTGGTAAAGGTCAATAAAAAGATGCTTCTTGAAACTGCAACTGCAAGAAAACAGGGAAACAAATGATTGAAATCACTTACCGTTTAGAGCATGTACTCCACGTTTGCTTGAAAACTATAAATCAGGATTGTTTCGATACCCGGAATTTTACGTTTTGGCCGAGTATTAAACGGGGCATGACGATTTTTAGCTTTCCTTTCCGTAGAGTCAAGAGTACCCACAGAATACCGGCATTTGAACCTGAGGATTGCGCCCTCCAGAGGGCTCTCACCCAGCAATAATCCAAGCATCCGCGATATGTCGCTGGCCCAATATTCAAAATTAGCAAAATTCCAATATATCAACGTATAAACGAGGTATAGTTTTACATACAGGTTTGTCCACGGGGCATTAGTTCGAAGATTGGGGAATTGTCTCACCCAACGCCTTTCTGGGTAAATTACTTAATAATCGTCAAGGCAAATGACGGTCGTATACGTACCAGGTGCAGCAATAGACAAAGCTTGTGATGTCACGCCTTCCCAGTAAACGCTGGCTGGATCCTTCACAATAGTTGCCCTGCAGACCACCAACAATATAATTATCTTAGGGTTACCTTATTGAATTGATAGGAAATTTTCCCGAAGTGCCCAACCTTAACTGAAGTTCCTAGAGTTGTGACAACTGGCCCTATAGACCTAGGTCCAGCAATACTTACTGGAATACAAGAGATCCGCTGTTATCGGATGGTGGCATCCATGTTGCAGTAATTTCTGTCTTGGGACTATCGTTGCTATGGCTCCAGGCACCCTATCGGATCAATCACACAAACACTTTGATTATAACGACTAACAACCACCCAAAAGACCGACCAACTGACCAACCGACAGACTGACTGTAAGGCCAGAGAGAACAAAAGTCATGAATTAAGGGCACCACCATTTAATATGTAATTTAAAATGATTTAATTTAATATGATTTAAAATGGAAAAAATTTCGGAATTGTGTGAGTCAACTTGAATTTGAGGACTTACCGCTGCGGAGGTGCAGGCAAGAACGTGCGATCCCTGAGGAACGTCGCTGAATGTTCCAAGAGCGTCCGTCTGAGCCAAGTCTGATTGGCTCCTTGCCTGAACAAAGAAACCGGCGAAGGTTACACCCTGGTTGGCACGCACTGTCACTGTGGTAACGAAATCAAGAAATCGTTGCAGGTTAGTAGTAAGGTGGGTTTAGCAGGTGCACATGGATGGGGTTAATTGGCTGGGTTAGACTAGGCTGGGCTGCAGTGGCTTGGGGGCCATCATGCGCGGATCCAGGGGGGGGGGCGCACCCGGCGCGCGCCCCCCCTAAAAAAATCTCGAGAAGATTGAGATCTCGCGCGTTGGGGCTTCGCGCCTCCTGCGCTCCCATATCTTCTCCCAATATATTATGTTGACAATTTTTGGCGCCCCCTCTAACCGAAATTCCTGGATCCGCCCCTGGCCATAGATAAGCTGTGCTGGGGGCGTTGAGCGCCCGACCTCATGGCTCAAAATATCGGACTTTTGGTAGGCACTCATCATGGGTAGGGTGGCTTGATATCGATGAGTTGGGTGGGCTAGTTATGCACAAACTCTCACTATCTTTTTTGAGGGAGTATCATCAGTGTCCAGAACAAATTTCAATGATAGTGTCCTAAAGAAGCATTTTGGAATCACTGTCATTACCCTGTATAGGTTGTCCCGTGGTATATGTGGTGTTACTGACTATGATGGTATAAGGCGCCTGACCTGTAGCCGTGTTGGTAGGATGGTGATCACCGGGTGACATACTGGTGCAAACATCAGGGTGATGCCCTACCGGTACCCCTTCCGGTAAAGCCATGATGCAAGACGGAAAAATAACAGCAAGGAATACTATACCAATCCCCATCTTGGACTCTGAAGTTACATGATTGAAATAATAAAATACGTCGATAAAGGACAAAACGCAAAATTGAATTTACATCATATCCGACGCAAATTCCAACTGAGCTTTTCCCCCAAGATATGCGACCACAAAAGGCGTTATCTTTATTAACTGCATCCCCACCCTTATTTCCTATTGTTCTTGCTTGTAAGGCGTCAACTTGAAACCCCGTGAGACAGTAACACGCAGCACAAGACGGAACATAAGATGTACGTCAATGTATAATCAGACAATGTCCTACAAGTAGGACCTGTAATATTTGTTATAACTGCATCTCCGTCCTCGGACCCACATGCCAACGCAGTCAAAATATAGTGGTATGGTACCCGACTGAGCCCTCCTTTTGGAATCTTCTCCCTTGGCTTTGGGATACCAGACTGGACCCATTCTGAGAGGCTACTAAAATAGTAAATTTGGCCCAGCCAGAACTAATCGACGGTAATTTGCCGTTTGCACTGTCAGTGTTAACTGCAGAAAACATGTCGTGTTATGTGATATCTTCCCTGAACAACACATACATGTATTAAACTCTATACGCACAATGTTTTAAACTGTTTGCTCTCCTATGCTCTTATCACGATTCAAACCGAAACAATATTTACCTTGAAAGCACTGTTGCCGATCTGAAGAGACCTATCCAATGTTGGAACTTGGAAATGAGGATACCAAATTGTAGACGCATATGAAGGTCTACTTCGCACGAATGTCTACTTCGCCTGGACTTTATTTCCTGGACTTATGGAGATAACATTCGCATCGTATACATGACAATGTTTAACTCATTCCCCGGTGTTTAAAGGTATTTCCTATGAGGCTGGGTAAAATTTAAAAAAATTCAGGGGGCGTTGCCCTCTTTAGTTTTTATTTAAATAAACGAAAGTAAAACATGAAAATGACCAGTTGCAACAAATATTACATGAAGCTATAAAAGAAAACACCACAAGGAAAAAAAGTTACTAACCAACATTTTCAATTTTAAATCGATAATTAAACAAACAACTAGCTGTATAGTATATTGCAGCTTACCAAAACTAAAAACTCTAGAAAACAAACATCAGCCTAACAGATTATTAACTCCCGTTCATCATTATCAGGCATACAATTCTGAGCTTGATGGTCTTTTTAAAAGATGAACGAGTTGTACTGCACTTTTAAGCACATACGTGTGACCTTCCACGTATTACACTTGAACTACAAGATAATATTATGAATTAAATGTTTCTACCAAGATGTCAAATGTGCAGCTAGCTGCCTATAGGGCTGATAAAGTTTATCGACCTCATACTGAAGTACTGAAGTACATACTAAAGCAACATAGCACTAAACTCTAATATTTTTAATGTACTATCGAAGCGAGAAAAACAGCACTGGCATTTTCTGGAATAGGTTCTTTGTGCAATTGTAATTATAATTCAAGTATGTAAATGTACATTAATATTGTATATGCGAAAACATACAATTAATTCACATACTCGAATTAAAGATTTATAAGAATTATAAGAATGTTTCTCAGTTCCAGATTTATGTCTTTTCAACATGTTTGCACTGATTGACCTTCATTGAGATAATATGAAGGAAAACACACTGTCAGGTCGAAACATTCTTTCCGCCAAGGAAAACAGAAATGCTGGTCAGATGTCGTGTAGATGTCGCTATATAGGTGACTACACGGACCCCTTCAAAATAGTGAGTAGGATTAATGTAATGGCCAGGAGCATCGTAGTCACAGTCACACTAGGTCTAAATACGTAGGAAGCTGTATAGGAAAAAAAACAAGAACCCAAGAGAAAACCAATAATTAAAGCCGTGGTCGGCGAGAGCTGGAAAGTACACCTGTAGGGCACTACTTCTCACTATTATTGTTATTTTATTTGTCTATTGTTTGAAATGTATTTAGGTGTGAGTTTTTGATGATTCGGTGTAATTAATTTGTATTTGATTAAACAAATATCGTAACACTTACAATTTGATCTGCCAAGGCATATTCGTCCCCGGCCCCGCGTTGATGCTGTGGAATAAAAGCGCACTTTCACCTTTTTTTTTACATTTAATAAGGGAATAAATGTGTGTTCGGGAGGTTTTAACCACTCTGTTTAATACCGCTTGGAGTCTGGGTGCTGATAATTACCCGAGCCGAAGGCGAGGGTAATTATCAGCACCCAGACTCCAAGCGGTATTAAACAGAGTGATTAATACCGACCGAACACACATTTATTCCCATTCATAAATACCTTTTTTGTAAAATTCAGCCAAAAAAGCCCCGAAAATCACGGCAAATTGTCGCAAGTAAATTTCGGTGTTTCGCCATTCTGTGTGTTTTCCCCTATCCATGTTCACGGGCCACTGTCAAATGACATGTTTCCGCCTCTGTCGCTCTACGTCACAATACATGCAATAAAGCGTATTTACCATTGATCTCCATTATATAGACTGGATAGGCCTCCGCGTCTAATACCCCAGTCACAATTGGCTTGCGATGGGTTTGCGATTAGTTTGCGGCGGATTTCTAGGCATTTTCGGCCGGGGCCCCACGGGACTCCTTGCGGCTGCCGAATCATTTTTTGGCATCGGGCGGGCATCGAGTTACTTTTAACTCGGACTTAAAACCTGGTGCGGCGTTTCGCATCGCAAACTGACCCGTCATGGCAGCGTACGGGGCACTTTTAATTGTGACTGTGACCGCCATATCGCACGATCTTTCGCCGACCTCTACACGCCGGCCGATGCCTATAAATCGCACACGCCGCCCGGGCTCCGCTTTAATTGTGACTGGGGTATTAATGGCGTACGCGCGCGTGTTTTTTTCAAAGGGAAAAGAACGAACGTGACGCGACCGCGTTTGTGCACGACTTATGGAATTTTTGTAAAAAGTGGAAGACTTTTTTTCTTAAATTCGTCATATTTGGAGGAAAACAGGATTTTGCACCCGAATGGTTCAAAATAGATAAGAACAATGGTCTGCGCAGCAGTGAAGTGCCCGGAGAAGGATGTCCATTGAGTTGTCCATGTGCAGGGGCTACTTTTGTTGCCAACTGGTTTTAAACACTTCTAGCCATGTCTTTATCGTCCGTTTAAAACCGGCCACGTGACGGGCTCTCGACCAATAGGAATGCCTAAACTGTCCCAGGTATTTATGAATTTCTTTTACTGGTATACAATCTGTGAAAGAACGATATTAAAAAGTGTTCAGCCCTTAGGGCTTGATATAATTTTCAACGTCTGGTTATTACAGTTTGAGAACTGAAAAATAAGTGTGCCTTATGGTCTATAGTAGCGTATGTCTATTTGTCTCGTAGTCGTAGGTCCGATGTGGCCGGCTGTGTTTCGGGGTGATCTTAGGGCTGTATGGCCGTCTTTACCTGCAGGGGTAGTCGTTTCCTCTTGCTCATAACCCCTCGGACGTGACGAAAAGAATATGGCTGGTGATTCCACGTTGGTCCAAAACTCACTTGCTGGTCCTTTGACTATCGTTGCCCTGCCATATAAATTCACGACACAGAAAGCTTTATCCGGTTAGCCAAAGAGCGCTAGTAATTAGTGGTACGTGCGTGACTATGACATAGTCACTTACGAACCAGATAACTGAAAGCTGATTGGTCGATAGTTTTCAATAGGCGTGGCCTATTTTCAGTCATTTCTCGTGCACTATAGCCCTTCGTACTGCATGTTACGTACATTTTAACGTGTGTATTGTACATGCGGGGCCGGGGTCACTGCCGAGGCTTGTATTTTGTAGACTGTGACTTCCAAGGGAAATCTCCTGCACAGTATAATATAATAATCGGTCAAACTACACATATGTCGGTTCTGCACGATAACGAGAGCATCGAGCGACGACGTATGACCTCTATACTGAAACATTAGATGACGTCATCGTCAAAAGATTGGGAAAGTGACTAGATTTTGCGCAGACGTATAATATCAGTCGAAGCTGATTGGTCCCTAGTTTGCATTAGGCGGGGCCTCCTTCAGCCAAATCACGTTTCATTATTGGCACTGTGGATTCACTGTAATATAATAGTGAATAGAAGGAAATACCTGAATATGATTGGTCCCTGGTCCGTTGTGGGCGGAGCCCATGTCGCCGTCACTGCAGTTTTTGGCGAGTCGCCGTTGTGTCCCCATGCGCTCTGACGACAAAGTTAACGAATATCTGCATAATTGCTTATCAGGTATTGTAAGCATTATATTATATCAAGTATTGTAAACATTCTGAAGGGGCCAACAAGTTGCCAACAACTCCTTCCAAAACGGCATTTTTCAGTGCTCCCCTAACTACAACCTACATACACCACCTTGACATCCCGCGGGGTAAACTCACCGCAGGAGTAACACACGTTATGAATTTAGTGCCGCTAGAGATGGAGGTAAATTCTCCAAGTGCCTCGGTGATGTCACGTCCCGTTGCCTGACGACGGGCCTGGAGGAAGAAACCTTGGAAGGAGACGCCTCTATTGGCTCTGACTGTCACTATTCATTCAGACAAGAAAGAGTCAGATCAGAAATGTTTGCCCATAACTGTCTTTATTCCTTCGCTTTACCACAATACGACGTTTTGGCGTTATTTCTCGACGAAAACAACTAAATCGGGAATACAATAATAATGTCTAAAAAGCATTTCGTGTCGTTTGCAGTTCTTGCGACGCAGATTTTTGTTTTCCTGTGTCCTGCGACTCGGATTTTCTTTTCTGTGTCCTTGCCTGATACGATCATGGCTACAATATATCTATCAAGAAATAGCTAGTAGGCATATTTGTTTTATTTATTAGGTGTATTAAATACACAATTCATTAAACGGTTTTAAAGGTTTTTAGGAAAAGTAGCTAATTATTGGCTGGATTTGTATCTCAAAAATGCTTAAGGTCTACCTGACTGAAAGAGCTATTACAAATCTATTCAGATTACAGTAATCATTCTGTGGAATAGTTAGTCTGAGACTACTTACCATGAACCGGCTGATTTGGTCCGTAGTTGTACCGACTAATCTGGATGGTGTACGGCGCAGGTCCGCTGGCCGTGCGCGGCCGGTGACCCACGGGGTCCATATCGCGGCAGACACGCTGAATCGCCACTGGGGGACCGGACGGGTAGGAAAGAGAAAACCTCGGCAGAAGAAAAAGTAACATCAGGACAACCGCGTTATCCATTCTCAATTTACAAAATGACACCTCTCTGGTCCAACTTTGTGTAGAAAAGGTGAAAAGACGACTTAAATCTCGACAAGCTCCAAAACGTTAAAACATAAAAACAAAAAACACGTGTCACAAATTCGAAGAAACTGTAATTGTTAGTGTGTTGTTTCAGTTCATATAGCTGGTCCAAGTTGGCCAAAGAGACGAGGATGTGACTTCAGATGTTACGATCGCGGTTATCTCGAAATAAACAAGGAGTCAGTTCATGTCTCTAGTTTCGAAACCCGCCAATTGGTACTCTGGGAACATAATACAGCCTCCTTGAATTGTAGTACATGTAGTAGTTTTGATCGAGGAACAGAACAAATATCTCCAATTTATACCACACTACCATAATAACAAATGGCACCATACGGTCAAGATATGACATTCAATCGCTTATTCTCCCTTGGGCGGTTGTGGATTTTTGTATCTTGTAAAAGGTCAAACAATTATTGAAACTAAATCCTACAACCGGGATGAGGCGGGGCGGTGTAAATGACTGAGAAGCAAAGTTATGTCTGTGTTTTCCGTTTGGCGTAAAACTCGGAAAAAAGTCTAATCGAGTACAGCAGCAGACTGCAGAGGATGAAGGTAGAAATATATATTCCTAACTCCACGATTTGAGCAAGTTCTTGTTTCGTTATTCACAGAATAACTTTCACCAATAAATTAGCTGGTTAACCTGTTATGAAGTATAACAATTAACAGTGGGCACATACTGACATAGTGCAAGTTTAATGAATTAGTAATCAATTATATTATTCACATTTTATTGACTTCTTCACAACGTGCTTTTAACCTACTAGTCAAAAGTACCCGTGGGTGTAATATATGACCGGAAGAAGGGAAGTTGGGGATGGGGTGACGTACCCGTACCCGTAAGTTTGGGCGAGATCGGACCAAGGACTTGGGAGGAGTAGCGAAAAACCGAACATTTGACCTTTGACCCCAGTGACCTTGACCTAGTACCCGTGGGTGTAATATATGACCGGAAGAAGGGAAGTTGGGGATGGGGTGACGTACCCGTACCCGTAAGTTTGGGCGAGATCGGACCAAGGACTTGGGAGGAGTAGCGAAAAACCGAACATTTGACCTTTGACCCCAGTGACCTTGACCTAGTACCCGTGGGTGTAATATATGACCGGAAGAAGGGAAGTTGGGGATGGGGTGACGTACCCGTACCCGTAAGTTTGGGCGAGATCGGACCAAGGACTTGGGAGGAGTAGCGAAAAACCGAACATTTGACCTTTGACCCCAGTGACCTTGACCTTTCCAAAAATGAACCCCTCAAGGGCAATTCTGGGGTGAACTTACATCCACCCACCAAGTTTGGGCGAGATCGGACCAAGGACTTGGGAGGAGTAGCGAAACAAACAGACAAACGTTGCTCGAATTATAGTATGATACCAAGACAGGGCATAAAATGTGTTTGAGAAGAGATAATTATTCCCCTGGGCCATCGAACCATCTATTCCCAACTCCACGATCGAACTGATTTGTCCGACTGCATGTATGTTTGAGCTTAAATTACAAGCAAAGCTCAATACTTTTAAATATTTGTTTAATTAAAAAGGCCCACCCAAAGTAATGATTTACTTTTAACTGCTTTTCGCAATTAATCAGGCTTCCCAGTTGAGGTGAAAAAATACAAAAATAAAATAACTGGAATAAGCAAGTGGCCTTCTTTTAGATAATTAATACCGTGTATACAAGTGTTTTAATATCACTTTGTTAAAACTCGACACCAATTGCGAGGTTTTTGTTCACTGAAGTGGTTTTATAGTATCACATTTTGGGTAAACATTTGGTGCCACTATATCCATGTTATTACAATATGCACATTTCACAGCTGCAGTGGTACAAATAGGGTAACATTCATTTGAATGACAATAAATAGCTCAACAATAAAACAGAAGTATCCATGTACATGTAATACATTCAAACATGTTATCAGTTGACACCAGGCGCTGCGAGGATGTATACGTTTGCAGTGTCAGTGACCAAACAAAATGGAAAGCCTAGCTCTAGTGTTTTGGGGGTCAGAAAAGGTAACACAAGAAACTTGTTCTACACAAAAATAACACAATAACAACCATTTTTTCAAGAATGGTTATGTGAATGTTTATATCCTACTTATAAATGCTCTTTCTGATAAAAATCATTTCGTTCAAAATGCGTTTTGTAGACCAATTGGGCGATTACAGGACATAGTTCCCCTTTAAAATACATGATTTCCGAATTCATAATGATTCACTCAAGCTACTTCAAAATGCAATAAAGCATCCATTCAATTTCTACATACTTTACAACCTCAGCACCAAACAATACACACTATACCGTTAAATGACTTACCCATAACCAGATTTATATAAAAAGGCTAACCAGATTATTTTGTGTCACATATTTATGTCATATTCTTTCAAAGGGCATCAATTGTGGCTGGCATGTGTCTTTCTAAAACTTACAATATCCTACAAAACCTTCCAAAACCCAAAAGATTTGGGAGAAATTAAAGTGTTGCTTTTGTACACTGAACACTGTACTCATTTGAGGTCAAGGGTCATAGTGGCTGGTTCCTCTAGATATGACTTCCAGATGTTAGAGAATCTAGCAATGGTTGCACCGTCGATAACCCTGTGGTCAGCTGACCAGCTGACGTTCATTATGTAGGCCTTGTAGACTCGGTCATCCTTATCGAAACGTGGCACGGCCTGTCAGGAACAAAAAAGCAAGTATTTAGAGCTCTCAAATCTCACTGCTTTCTTAAAGCTTCTTTAAAATATTAATAACAATTTTTCTCTTACTTGAATTTTTCCTATTGCTCCGATGGCTACTGTCCCAGGCAACAAGACAGGTTTGGTGTACGTACCACCAATCTAAAAAAACAAACCATGGAACAGATAGTTACAAGTTACATTCCCTGATGGCATTGTATTGTATCAATGATAATAACCTGAGGCAATTGAGTAGCCAATCAGCATACTGCCATCATAAGTAACAGGTGGAATTTACAATCAGATGTTAAACACCTGTTGGAGACTGAGAACCCTCAGGCAGGTTATTCGTTGAGTAAAGATTGAAGGGGTCAAATGTTATTGTAGATGAACATTAGTCAGAGCACTTTGGAAGGATGACTGGGTAGATATTGGTGGTGTGTTAAAAATATTAAAGACTACAATAACTGAAAAGCCAGTATAAAAGAGAAATCAGTCTGATGTTTTTGACTTACCATTCCAACATTGGACAGTGTGAATGTGACCCCTGCGAGGTCATTGGACCCCAACTTGCCATCGTAACCCAGGGACATGAGTCGGGTCAGCTCCTGGGCAATCTCAAACACTGTCTTGGCTTGAACATTCTTAATGTTGGGCACTAAGAGACCGTGTGGTGTGTCCATGGCGAAGCCAATGTTGTGACTGGCCTAAAAAAGACAACTAGGATATTTTGTACTTGTATTTTAGTGTTCTGGTTATACCTACATGTACATCGATAATCCAATGTGCGTAACTCACACTTTGACCACAAATAACGTACCTTGTAAGTTAGGTTTTCACACTTTTCATCAACTGAAGCATTGAGAATAGGGAAATAGTGGAGTGCCATGGAAGCAGCCTAAATGGAAAAAAAGTAAAAATAAATAAAAATTCAAAATACATCAAAATAGTGCAAATAAAGCAAAAGTTTGGAGTATTAAATATACAAATTTGTTTTCTTAATCTGTTTGTTTATTACATGTAGCATGTTTGTTTTTCTTCTTAAAATGCTTAGGAGCAAAGCATGTTGGGCTAAGGCTCTGAGTTGTCCCCCCCCCCCTCCCCCAAGCCCGCCCCCTCTAGCTACACTGTTTTTAAGTTATTACCTTGATGAACATGGGCGTGAGTGAGAATTTGACACCCCTCTGCCCAGCAACCTCCTTAAACACCCCTCGTAGTTGCAACAGGGACGATACGTCAATCTCGTCACAGTAACCAAAATGAGGGATCTGATTGGCTGACGTCATTGTCTTCACCATGGCCTTCTTGATGCCTTGAATCAGCTCAGTTCGATCCTGACCAACGATGGATGGCTCTTGGGGTCTGGGTGGAGGAACTGGCGGGGTGATGGGTAGAGGAGAAGGTCGGGACTGGGGTGTGGGTGCAGGTGGTTTGGGTGGGGCTGGTGTAACCAAAACAAATTAACATTAAACATCACTTTAATAAGTTAGCACTTCTTCAATACAATCAATGCAGATAAACAAATTTTGAACAGTTCTAATTTTAGTTTTTTCTTCATCTTTTTCAAGGGCAAATCTGGCTCTTCAATTGTTGTTTTTTTCATTCAATTGCTGTGGATTGTCTCACTCTATACAGCAAAGGTGGTACTGCTGCAAATCACCTCAAATGCTCTCTCTTTGTAGATGGTATCTCTCTACACCATACCTTGAAGGTGTCTGTGCATGGTTTGAATTCTTTAAGGAAGTTAACTCTGCAGATAACATACTTAAATACCTGCTGTTGTTGTTGCTGCTGCACCACTTTGAACCATGTTTATGTATCGTAACATATCCTCTTTGAGCACTCGGCCATCTTTACCAGTACCGTCAACATCAGCCAGGGAAATCTGCATGAGGAAAACACAGAAACAGAACCTTGCAAAACTATCTCTTAACATAGGAAATTTTTGAAACCTTGGCACCAACTCCAGCTTCTACTTGAGTACATTTTAAGCTGAAGCTGTAGACAAAGCCGAAATTTTGAAGTGTTTCCACTTGGATGAGTCTCATGGATAACCTGTTTAGCGCCCTCTATAGTTGCCACAAAGAAGCAATGTATTGCCTTGCTGCCCTTGCACACAGCTGATCAAATGAATTTTGTTGGATTGGATCCAACAAAATGAGTCTTGGGGACAATCTTGCACTCAGTTTTACCCGTGCAGTATGGAAGCACATATTTGCTCCCCATTTTAATGAGAGTCATAATTTTTTTTTTGAATTGGGTCCAAAAGAACCAAAATGTCCTTTCTCAGGGAGAATGTGTGCATTCTACAGATTTCCAATGTGTAAAATTGTATTAAATGCTGTAAAGAAACTCCAGTAACTTGCGAGTCATTTTGTTGGGTTGTGTCACAATTGTGGCTGTCAACCTTACATTGTTCTCCATTGCCAGTCTCTTGACTGCAGGCGTGGCCAACACTTTGACGTTACGTTCCTCATCGTTTGTGACATCCCCTGTGTCCTGGTCTGTGTCACTATCACTATCACTATCAGATGTCTGATCCATGTCTGAAAATATACCAAACAAAAATCGAACAAAAAATAATTTCTCACTATGTAGCTTTTTAGTGTACAGCTCTCTGAGAATTATTTTAATGCCTCCAATGGACAACTGGTGGAAAATCTCGGGAGAAAGAGTGAAGAAATATGAAACTGCAAGGTAGTGCCGTTACCTTGACTTGATCCAGAATCTACTTGTATATCCACAAGTGGGCTTCCGACTCGTGCAATGTCGTCAACTTCATAATGAATCTTTTTGACAACTCCGTCGTACCGACTTGTTATCGTAACGGAAGCCTTGTCACTCTGAACCTCACATATAGCATCAAACTGGGCGACAGTGTCCCCTTCTTTAATATACCTGGCAAAATAAACGAAAAAATGAAATACCTCATACAATATCCATACTTAGTTCTGATTTCCTGGACTATTTTATTCATTCAAGTCTATGAGCTTCAGATCACACAGATGGCAGATTGGGAATGTGTCCATCCTGATAAAAGAAAACTTACCACTCTTTAACAACGACCTCCGCTATTCCTTCCCCAATATCTGATAATTTGAACTGCATGACATCGCCATGTAAAACTGAAGGGGTAAAAAAAAAAGCAAAACAAGGTTAGGCACTAGTGCACATCGAGGCTTTAAAATGTTGATAAATAAATAAGTCAGGAAAACAACTACTTTTTACCAGACGATGTTCCCAGCTGCCTTTGTAGAGCTGGCTGGTCCAACCGTGATTTATAAAACCTTGCAAGTTGCCATTTATCAGAAGATGTAAATTGATGATGGTATCGCACTAAGCTGCAGACACTGAAATGACGAGATGTGCATCTCTGGGTGTTCAAAATACAGAGACAAACCAAAATGAAATGTGTATGGCAACAATGCGACCATATGTCGGCATGTGCTAATATTGCTAATTATGTGGCCAAAATAAATATAGAGAAAATTGTTTTGTTTGGATTTTATTGTTTTATTGGCATCGCTCGCTTTGCTGGAATGAGAACACTTAACGATACTCCATGAATGAACTCGTATTCGTAACATGAGGTGGCTTTTGCATTCATCATGTTCATGCATAACATTTCATATTACATCAATCATTACTCATTTAATGCTTTATGCACAAGGCGCCTGTGACCACTGGTGACTGTGTAGGAAATATGGGAAAACATTGACACCGAGTTGCACGCTGCTGTGCACAAAGTTGATATTTGTTCGATGTTCATTTTGCTACAACAAATAAAAGTGTAAGATAGAAACATAACTGGATCTTACATAATTACGTATACAACGCTGTAATGGCGATGAACGAATCAAAACTTGTCGAATGAAACTCGCCATCTCCGTAGATCCCGTACATGTACCGTGCGAAGAAAGCCGGTGCTGTTGACTTCTCCAAAATCCATGTAGAATAGGGTGATGTAGTACGGTATCCCTTATAGGACAACAAGTCACACCCCTGCCCCGCCTAGGCGCATTGGGATCGTGTGAAAAGAGCTCACAGGAAAAACTTGTTCATTGCACCATGATGATGAAGCCTTCGAATAGCTTCGATCGACTTTCATCCTAATTAAATGGGGCCACGGCTATCTACGCTGTCCAGCTGTCCATTTGTTAATGTATTCATTATATGTGTTTCTCAACCCACCATTTTTTTTATTTTATTAAGCCCTATTATTTTACTGTTTACAAATTACAAATAATTATTTATGAAAAGTTATAGTGGTCACTAATTCTTACAATTAGAGGGCTCCTTTGGAAAGCAGTTTGTTTACTGAAATGGACTACCCTAGCCCTCATTACATTAAATAAATAATAAAAACTAAGGAAATGATTTGAATTTCTTGACGAAGATATTGTAATATTTTACTCCTTTTCTTTATTTCTGATTCCGAGTCACGGTAATTCTAAATTTTAGTCTAAAACATTGCACACATTTTTAATAATAAATTTGTCATCTAGCAGTATCCATACGTTCATTTCACCCTGGGCTCCATATATTCTAGGTGGAATTCGATTTATTTGGAGATTACCACGTGGCTACGTACCTAGGCCGGGCTACATGCCGTCCGCGCAAATTACTCGTCTACTCTTTTCTTGGGCTACATGATCCAGTATTTCAATGTTTGGAACATTATTGTTGTCTACCCTAATTATAACACAAATAAACCACAATAATTATTGTAAGCGTGAGCTGGAAATTGGAACCCCATTTCGGCCACGGCCTCAGACTTAGTTGCCATCTGCAGTATATTTGGGTTGGGTAGAAGTTGACGTTGCACCTCTGTCTCAAGACTCAAATTTAATATTTGTATTCCTCCATTCATGATAAACTGTGTAAAAGCATGGAGGAATGGTAAAAGTAACGTTATGGATGGATGGGCAAGCTGGTGTGGATAGAGTAGCTTACTTTACACATGGTTCCAATGTCATGAGCGAATCTGGAGTTCCTACCTCCATGGCTAGTGTAATTGTTAGGCCCAGTAGTACAATTTGACACAACAACAGGAGGGTTAAAAATTAATTTCCAGTTTGTAAAAATAGGCGTATACAAGTTTATTATACTATAAATAATTTTTTTTCAATTTCGTTTGGCAGTGCAAATTAATCTTTAGTTTTGTAATAACAATACTCAATTAGGCCAAATTTCTGTTATTATTTTTCACATTTTTAGGAAGATGGCAGCTGCAGCAAAGATCATCGTTGATGGAAGTGTCATGGAAGGAGTAAGTCATACACAACAGTGGGGGGGGGGGAAGAGGGGTGGGGGGGGGGGGGAAGAGGGGGGGGGGGGAAGAGGGGGGGGGAGGGGGGGGCGTGGGAAAGGGGGGGCGTGGGAAAGGGGGGGCGTGGGAAAGGGGGGGGGGCGTAGGAAAGGGGGGGGGGGGGGGGGCGTGGGAAGGGGGGGGGGAAGGCAAGGGAAGGCAAGGGAGGGAGGCTTTTGGAATGGGAGTTTAGATAACCTCCAAACCCCATCCTTTTATGTGCAATGCTCATAACAAAATTGTAGTATAATTGCCATAAACTCCTGTAAAAAGTGTGAACCAAACTTTTACACTGTCTATCTAGGGTGGGCAGATATTGCGGATTGCATCAGCTTTGAGTTGCCTGACCTGTCAACCAATCACAGTGCAGAAAATCAGGGCTGGGAGGAGCAAACCAGGACTAAGGTAAAAAAACTCCTCTTTCATTGGTCAACTTCATCAATAAAGTTAACATTGAACCAATCACAGCACCTAACTGTAATTACAAGTTACAACAATTCAACTAATTTGAATGTGTTTGTCATTGTACAAAGAGCAAACCTTACTTACTAAGAGAATATAAATGTCCAAAACTGAGACTATTCCATGTCCAACTCACATGGCTGGCAATAACACAGGAGCCTACAGAAAGTTGCTGTAGCAATAAGGCATTGGTTTCCATAGGTGCACATGTTATTGCCAATTGTACCCACCTGAAGCTAATGTCCAATGTCCAGCTGAGACCGCCTAGATGACCAACTTATCAAACCTTTTATCAACTAAAGCAAGCAACACTAGTCTTTATTTTGCATCTGGGACAGACCGCAGCATTTGAGTGGTCTTCAGCTAGTCCGAGATCTCTGCTCCGGTCAACTGATAGGCGCATCAGAGGGATCCACTGAGATCACTTTAATCCCGTCAAAAATCCAAGCAGGCAGATATATAGCTGACACACATACTGCAGGGTAAGAGATAGTAGATTAAAAACACTAGATATTTATAATACCCCCCCAAAAAAACCCAAAAAACAACAACAAATTCTAACAAAGAAGGAACACTTATATTGAAGACTAGAAATTTATTAACAGATTTTGAATTTCCTCTATTTGTTGATATCGGAAACAATGCCTAATTCTTAACTATTAGGCAAAATCCCAGCCATCAAAAACAAAACCAAACAACCCAACATTTATAATTCTTGGCCTTTTCAAAATCAAATCAACCCCTGTTCGGTCTCTAACTGTATATCCGCAATGTAGCATAGGAAAATAACGATTCGCAAAAATGTTAGATAAATAATGGTTTACCGAGTACAATAGATACAGTTTCTTAGAAATGCCAATTTTCCTCCGCCAATGTCTAGGAGTGTAGTCCTACTAATGCAGGTGTCTATGCCTTGTATGCTGTTTGCTGTTGGACACAGCCAGGTTACTCTAAAAGGGGGCACTAACGCTGAAATGGCACCCCAGATTGACTACACAACACTAGTAAGCATTTAAACAACATCAAAATGACTTCACTTAAATGGCGACATCTTAAAAGAAATATTGATAACAATTCTTACCAGATAACAATAAATCAAAATCTAATAGTGGAAAACTAGGCAAATCTTTCAAGAAAAATGATAACTTGATGATAATCCGGTTCTGAAAAGACTGAATGTTTGTATTTGTGTGAAGTCAGATGGATGTTGCACTTTAATATTATTATTTTTATTATTAAATACAAAATAGTCCCTCACCCCCCCCCCCCCCCTTTTTACAGGAGCATTTGCCTGATCCTACAGTTAGTTCTCCCATGCTGCTGGTTAAGCAATGGACTAGTCCATATTGTTATGAGGGGTGGCACAGATACAGACATGGCTCCGCCTCTTGATCATTACATCATGGTAAGATACCATGGAAACAAAACAAGTCTATTTTTGTCTTGGTTTTTAAAGTAAGCATTCCCATTGAGACAATGAAATCTACATTTAGTACAAATAGTACCGTTCCATCTAAATTAAAAAGAGCACCTTTTCTCTCAAAACTGTTTTTGTACAGGTTTTTCAGCCAATGATCGAACGATTTGGAGTCAACTTTGAATGTGATGTAAAAAGAAGGTAAGTAAATCCGTTATTCTTTTATTGTTGTTCTGATCCAGGCACCTTAAGTGGGCCTTGGCCTGAAGCTGACTAATCAAAATGATATCTTTCTTATTTATTTTCTTATTTGGTGTCAGGGGTTACTTCCCTAAGGGTGGTGGAGAGATCCAGGTCCGCACTACCCCCCTCCAGTGTCTTCAACCCGTAGACATCACCGATGTAGGCCAAGTCACAAAGATTGAAGGGCGAGCATTTGTTGCAGGAGTCTTGCCTTTAAAGGTAGAATGTTTGAAACTTTAGGCAGTTTCATTAATTGGCTGTAACAATGTCATTTAAATGACTCTTGAGTTCGTTTTGTAGGTGATACTAAACAAACAAATTACAAGTCAAACTGCAGTACTTGTCCATTTTCCTGTACCCGTTACAGATTGCTAAAAGCATGGCGGACACAGCGAGTGGCATCATACGCAGCAGATTTCCCAGTATTCCAGTTCACATCAAGGCTGTTCAAGAGGCTTCAGCGGTTGGCAATGGATGCGGTATTATGTGAGTATTACATAAGGGACCATTGAAACCATCAAGTTACTAATAACATCACTATTTGCTGGAGTTACCAGATGGTGTTAGCATTGTATACGTTGCCTCATAATTGTTAGGAGCTGGTCTATAAATGGTGAAGCAACAACAATTTCTGAGTTATTCATCAGAGGGAATTTGCATATAATTCAGTATTGTATTTTGCCCTTCACCAATTTCTTTTAGTAGTAAAAGGAGGTTGTGGGTTTGTGTCCCACCTGAACAGTTTGCCTACACTCAACAGATTCCTAGTTTTATTTCTTGACACTACGAAACGGTTCCATTTGTTTTTGTTTTGTTTTTTCTATAGAGTGGTTGCTGATTCAAGTACTGGTTGCAAATTGGCCGGTTCTGCCTTGGGGAAGAGAGGTTAGTAGCATGCAGCCATCGTAGACAACTCAAGTCTGTAATGCACAGACCAAGAATCCTCTCTTATTGATTCTGAGATTGCTCAGCTATTTAGGGTTAACCTTTTCGTCTTCATTTTTTCATTCTTTAGGTGTACCAGCTGAGCAAGTTGGCAAGGAAGCTGCCGAGATGCTCTTGGGAAATCTTGATCATGGAGGATGTGTGGATGAATACTTACAAGACCAGGTAGATACCAATTGTGGTTTGAGGTTTTAATTTTCTTTCTAAATAAGCCTTGCTGTGTTTGCAACCAAAATGTCCAAATATTGAAGTACAGGTAGCAAGTTTTAGAAGACCAGTAATAAATCAAACTGAAAATTTTAAATATGAGGAAATGGTTTGTAGAATCAAAGGCATAACTTTTCCCAAGTTATTCTTGCAGCAAACCTTTTTTTACAGTCCATTTTTGCAGAGTTAAGGGGCTTTGGTTCAAGAATTAAAAATTTAACAGTAACATAAGTTTGTCCACGTGTTTACCACGACTGTTATTTGCCTTACAGTTGATTATTTTCATGGCCTTGGCCAATGGAATCTCTAAAGTGTTGATAGGACCACTGACACTACACACAAAAACAGCAATTCATGTCACTGAGAAACTAACCAAGGTAAGCCAGGCAGAATGGATGGGTGAAGAAACAAAAAGCTTTGAGGGGGTGGGGTGGTCTCTGAATAGCTGATGACCTACTTGGTCACGTCAAAGAAACAATGAATTTGTCTGGAATGTTGTTTGAACCTGTCACCTGTGCATTGCTGTTCCTGTGTTCTACCAACTAAGCTATCCAGCCTTGTGTTGACAATGCCCCAAAGGCCTGATGCTAACAACACTTGCAAATTGTGTAACTTTTTGTCTTTTCTTCATAGGCAAAATTCAAAGTCCAAAAAGTGTTTGGTGAAGGCGATTCTGAGAGGAGCATAATAGAATGTGAGGGCATTGGACTACAGAAATAGAAAGGTTATACGTCTCGTCTTATAATGATGAACAAGATCAATCATTGCCAACAAAGTATAAACAGTTTAAAGAGGTACAAAAAGAAAAATAGTTCAGTAATTTCATTTTTGCAGCTCATTTGATATGAGATACAAATGGCAGAAAAATTTGTTATTTTAGGGGCTGTAGTAAGTTGCCATAGGTACTTTACTCTCAGACTTTGTTTGGCTTTTTTCTGATTTAGGGGTGTGCAAGGTAAACGTAAAGTTGCTGTTCAGATTATTTGTAAAGAGTGCAGCCTGATTTTCATATCTTAAAATCCCCCCCAAAATCTTGCTTTTTATTGTCTGAGAAGTTAAAGTAACTTGTAAAGTTGGTTACGGGGACCGGTTTCAATGTACACCCCTGTTCCTATTTCATGTACTGAAATGAATACTGTTTATTTTGAAGAAACAAATCTAAATGGTTTTTGTTACAAAGAGGAAAGATTTAATGGAACAACAAAAAGTCACAAATTAAACCGTTTTACTTTAAAAACAAACTTGAGGTTTTCATTATTACTTACTATTTATTTATAAACCTATTGATGAAATCAATTTTAAGTATTTAAAAAAGCACTTTAATTGCTTGAAATAAGGTGTGGTTTTCTTTGTGCAATTTAAAAAAGTAAGAAAATTGTCAGATTAATTTAGAAGATATTTGTATTTGCATGTAGTAAACAGAACAAACTGTTGTTAATTTGGATATCAACAGCAGGAAAACAAAACAGCTTTATCCCAATGAAAATTTGACACTTTCACAGAAAAAAAACAGTCGGACAGGAAGCATATGAATTTAAAGACATCTTGCCACACTACCTGTAATTACTACCCTCCCCCCCCCCCCCCCCAACAAAGTGGGCTTGACTCCCACACCTTATATACACACACATGTACAATATTTACAAATGCTTTACAAAATAAACTGGTCACCTAACTGACATGTTTTGTAGCCAGAGTATTATGTGAACCAGAACAACCATTGCCACCAAGGGTACTAGACTTGACGATCTCCGAAGAATGCATCCGTTGCTATATAGATGCATCTCCAGAGCAATGCTGCTGTCGTAGTTCTGATGCTTGGGTGATTCTGTGGAGAAACAAAAGACAATCTCTGATGTTCTCTCAAAAACTGGTTTATTAATGGTTGCCATTAACAGGATTCCTTGCAACTTCATAAATCAAGGCAAACTTGAATTAAGTATTTTCCATTCATAAAAAAAGTAAATGTCTTAGTAAACACAGAAAGTTTTTGCTACTGGTGCGTCCATTGGGCTGAAAGAAACTCGCAAACCTGGTGAAGTTTCAGCTTGGGTCAAAACATTCTTGATTTTGTCTAAATGACATAAATCCAGAGAAAACGAATTGTGTGGTACCCCTGATCCTTAACCCCCTATGGTGTGTGCAAAATCATATTGATTTAAGGATATGGGAGGGAGTAAGCTTTTTGATACTAATTTAGTAAGTTACTTTTGGATAAATAAAAGTTTCATCCAAGGCTTTGTTCCTTACCTATTTCCTCGCTGCATCCTTTCAATTCGTGTCTCTTGCATTCGAACGCACCGTCTACGCACTGACAGTAGTTACAGTTTATATACATCCAGTCGCCGTGGCGCACGGTATCACAGCTACTGTTAACCTGGTGCTCGCAGTACCGGCCCGTGTACTTGGAGTTACAAAAACAGAACGAACGAAGGAAGCCCGTGCCTCCATTCATACAGTGGGTGGAGTCGTGTCTGTAGGCGGCTGTTGATGTGAACCGTGGTTAATGTCATTATTGTATTAAGAAAACGTGTCAACTTGTCAATTGAAAGCCTGTATTAATGTAGTAAATGGAAATAATGAAAACAATCAAAACCGCGAAAACGGTGACATCTATGATCGAGAAAATGGCAGAATTTGTGTTACTGTTGCCTCCTCTCTTCAACTGTAATTCGTCAGGATTTCTGCACACTCCTTTTCTACAACATTAATTTGTATTCCCTATGTATTTACGCAGATGTTATTGACACATTTGCGGCACTTTCTAGGGATAGGGAAAAGGTTATTCGTGTATAGTAATAACTTATTTACGCCTGTTGTGGCTAAAATTTACCCCAGTTATTGACAAAATAAGCTCCCACCTAACCTTGGAAATGTTCACCTGTGTCCCACCCAGAAAGGACTGAGGATACACCCCCATTGTCCCCCTCGTGCCCTTGAGGTTTATTTAACGTGGTGGAATTATACAGCTATCAAGAAAGTATTGTCATTCAGATCCTACCATTTCACAATGTAATCCTCTGGTTTTATGAATCTCTTTAAGAGCTCAACATTGATTACTGTTGGAGTTTGTCATTGTCGGGTTGGATGTGGGATGTGGGATGTGGGAGATTTGGTTGAGTGGGTTTTGTTATTGGAGTACCCCTTTAGATCGGCACCAATTGAAATGCATCTACGTGGCAACACGCAGCTGGTCGTACAAATAAACAAATGCTTACTGGGTTCGCTGCTATCTTGCCTTGGTTCACGACGTGTGCTGCCAGCCTCACCGGCGATACCTTCACCCAGGGTTTTGTTGGGTCTCCACGGCTTGCTTCGGCCTGTCGACCCGCTCCCCTCGAAACCACTTCCCGTGGCTTGGGAGTCCGTAGGATTGGAGAAATTGTCCAAGTTAACCACGACTTCTCGAAATTGGCCTAATCAGTTACAAGAAAAAGAAGATATAACTACGAAATTAGCGACCAATAATTCCTCAATGTAAGAAAAGACGGCATTATTTTAAGCTCATGAAGTTATGAACTTCCTACGGAACATTCTCAAATCGGAATGCTCATGAACATAAATCATTTGCTCGTCAATGGCGCCGTATACATCAGAAAAGACGATTGATAATTTTACAAGATACTACTGTAATTAAAACCTAAGGAAAAGGATAAGAGAAGGGATCAGACTAAATTACTTGAAACATGGAGAAATAAGACGTACGGTGTATTCAAGAAATAATTGACACGTTTTCGAGATGAAATGCATTTAGAAACTTGGTGTTCCCCGGTTTGTTTGTTTCCTTTTCTCCCTAGATAATTGCGTAACTGTTTAATCAGTGTAGGAAACCTGAATCTCTCTCCATTGCCATAATCTCTCAACAGGTGTTACTTGGTAAACACATCAACAACCGTGATTCGCTGGACTGCGACTGCGTGCGTACGTACATGTACTTCGGGCCACCACGTGTTTGTTTACCGTATTCACAAGAGCCATACATGTACCTCTAGCTCTATACCCGTAAGTTCATTTAGCCAGCTCATTGATTGGGTCTATACAGATAAATTCTTGAACTTCAACTTGTTGACGAAATCGTAAGACACTATGTAAAAAGTTGCAACAATCTCCGTTTTAAAAGTATCATTAAATAGTTCCATCAATTTCGCAGAAAAGTTTTAAATTACTGCTAGACTTCTCAGTCTCACTTAGTTTTGTTTCTGAATCCGATGTTTGAGAAAGGCCTCCCTCCGCCCAATATTCCTAACTTCTCCAGAGGCTTTAGTAATAGGTAGAGCATAGAGCAAGGGTGAAGCTACAAGAAAAAGATATCTCGAAAAAAAATCGAAAATATATTATAAAGCTTCTCACCTCTCATACGTTTCGAATCTGCTCGTGAAGCCAAAATGAGTACGTACAGACAAACGAAGAATACCCTGCGTTGAAATTGGGAAAATGGAATTATAAACAATGAAAATACCAACTTCAACATTTGTCTACACGTTTCCAGACCAAAAAAACCCACGCCTTCCAAAACTGATATCGAAACTGTCATTACGGTATGGTAAAATGTTATTGGGCATTGTGGAATGTTATCCACGATTCTTTCCTCCAATGCTACACATGCCCTATCCGTGGAAAAACATCGCAAAATCAACTGATAACATTCAAACCATGGAGGAATACCATGATTCGTTTTGTACCAATCAACTACATTCAAACATATCCATGGAGGTAGGAAACATCAACCTCCATGATCAAACCATGGAGGAATAAGAAGGAATCAAACTATGTACGTACCAACATACCAACGACCCCCACAAAGTCCCATGCTTACCCGCAATCAACTGTAAATTGCATGGCAACACCTCCGTCAAATGCCAGTGCGATTCTATATGAATCTACCATCCAATCCAGTCAATCTATAGTTAGTATCCACAAGATATAATCCGTCAGTTTTGGCACAAATGAGAGCATTTCCATCCACAAGATGTTGGTAAAGTTCCAGGGAAGATTTGAGTCCAAGACGTAATGGTTCTTGAAGCACTAGCCTGGCTGGCAGCAAGGCGGAAAGTTCTCCTTAAATTGTCCCCTCACTCTCTAAATGAACTCAGTCAAGCGTACCAAACCGAGAGCCACATGATTCAGCAAGGCTTGAATGATTGACGGTTACCCTTTTCACACTCTACCGTGAAGAAGGTACAATGGTTCCCCTAGGAGCATGTCCTTGTGAGCGCCCACCAACCGGTTGGGTAATTCATTGTGGCCATTTTTGTGGTTGTCTAATCTCCAGTTCAAGAAAACAATGTTGTAATTATGCAAATAAGGCTGGATTGGTGGGTTGTTGCGTGGCTACCTCTATGGTTGTTTTTACAGCTGATATACAGTGACTGGAGTGGATGGTTCTATAAGACCGTGGACGATTCCTCCATGGGAATGTTTTTGTAAGACCATAGAGCTATGGTAAGACTGAATGTTTTAGTATGGGACATCGATGATGCGCCCAAAGCACAAAAGTGCAGGGATTCATCGCTGGCATAAAATAGGGACCTGCTTGGAAGCTGTCGGTGTTGTCTTGCCATTGTCCACTTTATTCTTAAACATTCTAATTTATTGGCGTATTCAGGTGTTTTTTTAAGATGTATTCCCTCTGCTATTTTCGAGTCAAGTTCTCTTTGGCAAATATTCGTTTTCGACTATTTCAGTTTTTACAACCAACTCAAATATTTTTACTTTTCAACCATTGAGCTCAGTATAATTTAATATTTTAGACTAAAATGTGACCGATAACAACGGAAGACTGATTTTATTGCAAATGTTACTCACTTGCTTCAGTTTGATCTCCGGCCTATAAAAACATGTTTGTTACTTTGTACACATTTTCGTTTCGATTTGGTCACATTGTTTGGTTTTATTTTGTTATAACAATTTTTATTTGTTTGCATAACCAACAGACAAAGCAACGAATTGACACATTTCATCATCTCTGTAGTTTAATAATATAATGGTGCACCTTAATTCGTCAACTTCTCACGGGGATCATGCCCTATTATGGCAAAACCAGTTTATATTAACAGCCAATTTCTACAAAGTTTAGACAAGATTTGTATACATTTATACATTTGTTGTATAGCATTGCATTACATTATTGTAACTATAGGCATAATTATGGGTTTTTTTAACAGATGTTTATAATTTTTCATAAATGCTTTATTACTTTGTTAATTGCTTTGAAATCACGAAGACATTGATAAGACAGTTTTTCCCCTTTGGTTTTTCATAAATATATTGTGATCTTAGATGATACTATCGTATACCTTGAATTAGTTCCATTTCCAAGTACGTGATTTATTGTGTACGTGTTTGATATCGTGCGAGTGCAAAATGAAAGGTACGTGATCACTTTGTAGTTGTGTACACAAACAAAACTACCGATGCGTGTACACGGTAGTTTTTGTGTACATCCATTATATTTTAATGTGCAAAGTTAACATGATTAATGTGCAATTAATTGTGTTGGTATTTGGAAATGGAACTAAGGTAACGTGTTCGACATTGTAGGCCTATCTTGCCAAAATAATAACAAACCAAAACTAATTGAATGTCTTATCCAGATCTTCGTATTACACGTTTGGGAAGTGTCGATTAAAAACTAGAGATTCGACTTAAAAGCCGGTTCATAAACTGAACGGAGTGTAAACCCGATGCAAATTTGCTTTTAAGCATTCCCGCGAAATTTCCCGTAAAATTGCTGAAATTTGGTGAAGTTTTGTCAATTCGCTGTCCAAAAATTCTTCCACCCCCCCCCCCCCCCCCCCAAAAAAAAAAAAACCCCAAAAAACACAAATTCGCGTCGGGTATAAACCGGCCTTTACGTACGAGAAATTTATGGTAAAACTTGTACAAACTTTAAATAACGAGCTTGTATTGTAGATTTAGATTATTCGATTTAAATTATCTCAAAGGTGGTATCCAGTGAGCCGAAGGTTAAAATAATGTCCATCAGAACAGCGTAATTATCTGCCAATTTCCTCCTCGTCCGTCACTGGTGTTGGTCATCTTAAGATTCTAAAAGCTGCAAGTAGAGACAAAAATATGAACAAACGAATCAATTAAAACCAGCATATTGCTTGATAAGTCAAAGAAACGAACGTTCCTTCACTTCCTGTCACTTGTACTAGTAAAACACAGTCAGATCATCGTTTAAATACTGACTAATTAACTATCAGCAGACAAAATATAACTGCTAGTATAAGTACAGCTGGCATATCAATCACCTCCAATTTGTTCATTTCTCTATAGTTATATCAAATTAACAAGGGGATTATGAACTGTTTTGCTATCAAGAGAGGCAGGGGTTCATAGATTTAAAACATTTCAGGTTGCTAGAACAAATGGCCTCATAACAGCAAAAAGAGTCATATCCGGGGGGAAATCCCTTTCTGGATCAAATAAAAGTTCTTGATTAATGTTCCTATCATGTTAATCTTGATAACTTCCTCTACCGCGCCGAGCTTGCCAGGCAGCATGTGCGACTTATTCTCCGGGGGTGGGCGTAATTGAAATCCATGTCTTGGGCCAATACTTACCGGTGTTTAGTTTACAGCCCGCCCGATAACATCAAGATGGGTCTTCCTCCTGGCTTTAATTCCTGGTCGTAATCTTGGACGAGTGCTGCTTTGTGCACGTACGTCGCCTCCTATAACAGTCTCCACCTCGAGCTGATTAAAAGATATAAAAAAAACTCGGCCTTGGCTGGGCGAGATAGTATTATTCCAACTTATCATGAAAACACCCACCAAACAATCGGCCAGTCTTCGTGGCTTCCATCTTAGGCGAGTTCATCTGGAGTCGCATCTCTCCCTTATTCAGCTTGAGGGTTACGTCGCATCCCATGACAGTCTCCATTTAGCGCTGTTTAAAAGAAAACAAACTTGGACTTGGCTGGGCCAGGTTATTATTCCAACGTATCGTGAAAACAGTCATGGAGTCGACTCCAAGTCAAGTCGCGAAACAGTCATCGAGTCGACTCCAAGTCAAGTCATGAAATTGGTCTTTTGTCGCTAAAAGATTAGGCCTAACTATTTTCTATAACTAAACAAGCTATACACAAATATATTTCTAATCTATCTAAACTATGTTCTTTACCTTCCCTCTCAACATTTTTTGTTTGTTTTGAAATGAACGTGCGGCACTCGAGGATTGCTATCATGGCTTTCTTAATACATGCCAGCACAAAAATCCGTATACCTTATTTTACTTGGGTAATTGTGTTGGTTCTTGATCTTGCCGACCTTGATTGATCGGACTTACAAAATTACAGACAAATCGACATGGGAGAAATTGCGTGTATACATGAGGCTGACAACCTATCCTCGCAACTGGGCCGACGATTCGGTACCGATTGTCCTCGCATTTCTCTTCGCTGAAACTTGAACACAAACGAACAGCTTCTGTATAAATGCCAACACACCAATGGGTGTTCTACAAATTTGGCCTTGTATAAACAAAGCCAAATGCAGGCATTATATTGAATTGAAATAAATAATAAACCGTGATAATTACATTTTTTGGGCCGTGCCGATCTTTGTTAATCGGACTTATAAATAGTTATTTTGATATGGGAAAAACATTGTTACGAAGTATTTTAAAACTTCGTACAAACGGAGGGGCAAAACAATCAAGTTCTGATAACACACAGGTCCAGTTATAGAAACACGCAAACAATAACCACGTTTATTTTTTTGCGCGTGCCGACCCTAATTGCTGATCGGTCTTACAATATGACTTGCTTTATGTTTAGTTGTCTTACAAGAAATCACTGTTATGACTTTTGAAAAGACACGATGACCAAGCAAAACAAAATTTTGCATAGATAGGTAGAACTCCGATACATTATAATACCGGGGAATACAATACCGTGTTCGCATTTAGAGGAGTAGTTTTCTTGAAATTGCCGCGATAGACAGCAACAATCAATTTATATACAAAATACACATTTCCTTGCCAAGCAATCCTTGCCGTTCGGACTTACTTGTGAAAATTGTTAAGGCCGTTTGTAATTTTGTCGAAGCCCGCTCATCAATAATTGTACTTGCACGCCGCGTTTTTATACATTTGTCGGAGCCAATCCGACTGGATCCAGTCGGTTAATTTAAAAAAAAAAAGTTGACTCGACCCTACTTGCTCAATTTGTATGAAAATTGACGGGTCCGAGCGGCGACTCGCACGTTTACGACTACATGTATTTGCAGATTAAATGCCGTGCCGCACTGGAAGCATCGTCGTAATCACCGTAGTCCGCAGTTTCCGTTGTCGCGTGAGTTATCTTTGCGCAGTGATGTCGGTCACACATCCTTTCCACATAAATCCCATCAAGCTAATAAAGATTGTGCAGCTTAGACATAGGCTGTACATTATGCCTTAACCTACTCGAAGTATTTCTACGCACGACAATATTCCACGATCCTCTCATTTATAATTCAGAAAAAAAAAAAAAACATATTCACACAAATTTTAAAGGCAAATAATTTTTAAGAAAATATAGAAAATTATCAAGTTAAACAAAGAATCGTGTTGTTTTTCATATAGGACAATGCCCTACTTTGAAAGAAATTAAACCGCGGAAGGAATACAGTGGTCTTTGGCAAAGACCACGCCCTGGGCTGCGTTCGCCCTCCAGTCACGCGAACAATATTGTTCGGGTCCGTTCGCTAACTTGTTTGGAGCACATCCAATGGGAAATTAAAGCGTTTGCGTAGTTGACAAACGTTGGCAACGTTTGAGTGAGCATTCCTTTTTATTAGTTTCGCATAATAATTATCAGGGCCAATTGAATCATGCAGGACGATTAGATTAACATATTTGATTGTGTTTGAAGCAAACAACAGAATACTCACGCATGTTTTGAATATTTACACATGTAGCAAAATAGAAGGCAGAAGGACCTCTCCTTATTTGTGTTGGTCATTGTGTTCCAAAATCTCAGGTATTCTTTTCAGATATCTAGGGCCCAAGATTGTGTCGGTCATAGTGTTCCCGGAATCTTCGACCATTGTATATCTAGGGCGCGGGATGTGTTTAACAATAGTCCGAGGGAGCGTGTATAGGTCATAGCCTAGGAACAAAAGGAGGTTCACTCTGCCTTTAATTTTGTTAATAGTGCTGGGTACATGTATATGATTTTATGTACTTTTTACGGATTCCGTGTAGTTAAATTTATTTAATTACAATGTCTAGCTGTTGGTGCTTTAATAATTATCGTCTATTATTTAAGAATGTGTAAATCAATTTACTACATGAATTTTGGACCGCATCAGTTCAAGTGCGCCCTCTTTGAATTTGGCGCTGCGGTGAACATTTTCTTTCACGATTTTGTCATGAAACAGTCGTAGATATTTAAGATGGCGACTTCCAAACGCAGGCTGGTGAAACGACACGTGCAAGAACAAGAAGACGATTCAGACGAATTTGATTCAAGTTCGGCAGAGGAAAGCGAGGATTCTGATGCTGAGGTTTATCTATATTAATATATTATCGTTATTTTAATAAGCATACTGCTTTCGGATCAAGGATTTCAAAAGAATATTCCAAATAAAATTAATATTATGTGCATTATTTCCCCTTAACCATGTTAACCAGTTGCGGTATTATAGAGACCTACATTAAATAATGTTAAAATTGTTCATCGGTGCGATCTAAATCTACGTAATACTTTAGTCACTTACGTTAAACATCAGCTGCTTATAAGCCAGTTCGATATTCCCGCTGCGCGTGTACACATGGAGATTTTACGATTTTTTCTTTTGAGATAAACATTTCAGCGATTGCGTGCAAAAGCATAGCGGGGGTACCAGCGATTTTAAAGAGATTGTCGTGTTCTAAAGTTATTAAGTAACATTTTTTTTTTACGTTTTGGTGTTTTCAGGTGTTTTGTGTGGCCAAACTTTTGTTCGAACAAAGTTCCCATCGTCTTTTCGATTTCACAAGAAAATGCACAAAATGCGGATTCGGTTACCACGTCCCCCATAGCCTTGTGTGCATTTGTCTGCCGTGTTTATCCCAAGAGAAAAATTGTTGAATCTTGTTGTGCACATGCGCAGTTGGAATGTCGAAGTGGCTTATTGCACAATTACATCAGTACAGTACTACTAGTACAATATACAGTCATGACACTTGACAGTTGATTAAACCAAATGATGAATGGAGGAAGAAATTCGGGCTGGTTCGCTGTCATGCGAAAAGTAATTTACAATCATATGTCATGCATTCGCAACGAAATTTGCTTGACTTTAATTAAAATGTGATCAATAATTGCAAGTTTGCAGTGCGAAAACTTTCCTTCCACTGACATCATCACGAATTTGTATTCACGTCAGCCGGTGAAAACATCTTTTTTGCTTTGCGTTAACATTCAATTATGTATCGAGCTTATTACTGACTTTTTTGTTAAATATGCATTCTTCTACAGTTGCAGAAAGCATTCGCCAAAGGACATCTGAAGCCTGGTCTAAATGTTGTGACTCACGGACCAAAGAAATGCATCAACGATGTGGTAAGACACTCCCCCCAAAGAAATACAAAATTAATGAATACAAATAAAACATAATTAGACTTTGATTAGAAATGTATTCATACTTCAAGGTGGGAAGGTTGAAGGGGAACTACAAGGGGCTGACAACTGACGGGGGAGATGCTAGAAGTACACTCCATTCCCAAGTTTTTCCTTTTTTTCCTTATTAAATAATTGAAGATCCTCGGAGTGCAGAGGAATAGACAGCAGATTATTTGTTGAAACAATTGTGTTCTTTCCTTGCCTGGTTTGTTTATAAAAAAGGAACGTTTTTGGTGGGTGGGGGGGGGGGGGTGTGGTATGGTCCATTTGGGTTCCTCTCTAATTATTTGAATCGTTTATCATACAATTGCAGGCAGGAATAAAAGAGGGCCTCGCTGAGCTTCATCAGAATCTTCCGTGGATTGAAAGGCTGGACATAGTCAATGAAGAGGTCAGGAAAAGTTCCACAGACAAAGAAGAAGAAGAAGTAGAACAGTTAAAGAAAGTGACTTCAGATGATGATGTACACAACGACTTCAAACGAGAGATGACATTGTGAGTGTTGTGTGTGATTATAAATCAAAAGGATTATGCATTGCAGTCTGCAGAACAAATCATGGCTGGAACATTTAATCTTGGCTTGCTGTTCAATGATGTTTCACAGTTTAAATATTGAGGAGGTACAGGTATTGTGCACCAAGTGTCGAAGCACAAGCTTGATTGTTATTTGATTTGTTAATTTACCAGTTATCGTCAGGGTCAGGCAGCAGCCCTTGAAGCTATCCTCGATTACAGAAACTCGGCCTGCCAACGAAGAGACCAGAAGACTACTTCGCTGAGAATGGCTAAGATTTGATTGTTATTTGATTTGTTAATTTACCCGCAGTTATCGTCAGGGTCAGGCAGCAGCCCTTGAAGCTATCCCTCGATTACAGAAACTCGGCCTGCCAACGAAGAGACCTGAAGACTACTTTGCTGAGATGGCTAAGACGGATGAACACATGAGAAAGGTAACCCTGTCTAAATTAGATTACACGGATAAGGAAAGAAAGTAGTATCCTGACGATACTTCAGCTTAATGCATAGCGCAAAGCTAGAATCATGTTTAAATACGATAAGAGCTCAATACTCCTTAGCGTAATCAGCTCAACGTTCTCAATCTGTTTCCTTTGACAGGTCAGGAAGAAACTTATAGGCAAGCAGTTGTCTATCGAGAGATCTGAGAAGGCCAAGAAATTACGAGAATTAAAGAAGTTTGGCAAAAAGGTTAGTATTTGGCTTTGATTTTCTCATTCACATTTGTGTTTTTATCATCAATTGTTTTTATATCAGAACACTAGTTCTGTCTATGTCTTTTTAAAGGGACAATATGCGCCTTTTTTTCTTCTTGTTTGAAGCAGCAAAAGTGCTCAAAATATAGAGAAAGACGCTTGACAAACAACCTGATGAAATTTTTAGCTTTGTCAATGCTGCATAATCAGAGAAAAGATTTCGATTTAATTTCAAAATTTGCTGAGTTACAATTTGAATTGCGATCACAATTTGCGTCAAGGCCTCAGTCTCGGCCAGCGGATTGCATATACTCTCGTGTCTCTCACTTAACTGACTAATAGTAGTGCCAACGCATGAGCCTAGCATTGTTCGAACACTTGTGCATCTCTTAGACGCACAATTAGAAATTGCATTCTTTTGTTATTTTCTCCAAAATGACAGCGTGCCAGACAGAATAATTTTTAAAAAAAATTCAATAAATTTAGAATAAATAATATTTTAGGAAGTGAGCTTTCCAATAGTGGTTTTTTTCAGGTAATTTTTGGATAGCTGCAAAATGTGTACCTGTATTCCGCCTTTATGTATAAATATTTTAGTTGAGCATACATTTGTTCAGCAAAGATGTTTTTTAAATAGACATAATGGAAAAGTTGATTGTCCAGTTAGTCCATTGTTTATATTTTTATGCTGTTTTTGTTTATTTCTAGATTCAACACGAGGTACTCCTTAAGCGACAAAAAGATAAGAAAGAATTGAATGAATCTGTCAAGAAATTCAGACGAGGTAATAAAGTGAATACATCTCATAGAAGTCTGCAAATTGTTGAAGGTGTTAAGCATGCACAGTCCTTGTGTCATTGCACTGTCAAGTAATTTAGATGTAGCCTTAGTCTGATTTTAAGTCTTCTTTTCTATTGCCATTGTTTGCATAGGCAAGAAGGATGCTCTAGACATCTTAGAAGATCTTGACAGGAAACCGCGGAAGCAGCAAGATTGGTAATAACGACAAGTTCCAGAGTGAGCATAGTGTTAAAAAATAATGGGTAAGCAATTGAAAATGAGGATTTCACATCAATGTGTCTCACTCATTCCTCATGTAATTGTAGCTTTTATTTTAGCTGCAAACTGTACACAGTGCAGAAGGGAAAAAAATGTGAAAAATAGTCACTGTTTCCCTCAACCTTGGATTCAAGTCCAATCTATTTCCTTCTTTTGTTATTTTTCAGAAAAGGCAAAAAGCGGGAATACAGAGACGAGAAATTTGGAGAAGGTGGAAAGAAAACGAGGATCAAAGAGAAACACAAAAGAGAGTGCTTATGATGAAAGCGGAGGAAATACATCTCAAGAAAATCAGGGAACAGGGAGCTACGTTATTCAGGTACTGGTTTTGTTGGAGTCATTTGTCCTTCTTTAGCAGTATTTAAAATTGTACTTTCGTTTTAGAGGTGAAGATATTAAACATCAAAGTGTAGTAATTTATCAGCTTGTATTAGGTTGAATCGGGAGCAAAGTGAATACAGAAAAGCTAAAGACTTAAGCTTATATCTGCATTTATTCATTTATTTTATTCATGAAGATGAAAAATTATAAAACTGGCGTTTTGTTTTGTTCATTTCAATGTTCAGCCGGGTAAGAAATATCAGGGCACAGCTCAAGAAACAGATGAAACGTCCAGGAAAGGCACGAAGACAACAGGCCAAGTCGCACGCAGGAAAAAGTGAGGATTGTGAGTGTGTAAATGCTCTGCCAGGAACTCCAACGATGACTGTCATAATAGTGCGGTGAACTCGAATATGAATTTGCTCTACCCAAGTAATGCTCGGACTCTGCAGTGGTACCTGCTTGTTACAAAGATGGCAATTTTACTTTTGAATACTTTTTAAACTTGATAGGTTGGGGGAGGGTGGGGGTACATGTAGATGTACATGTAGATTGGATGTGAATACCATTGATAAGTTCATGTGGTGCCAAATAATACTCAATATTTCCATCGTTTATGAATTTGTGGAGTTTTTCGAGAGGGGGGGGGGGGGTGGGAGGGGGAGGGGGGGAGGGGGCATGTTTTGTGATACATTTTTAATAAGATTTTGGAGGAAAGTTTCATTTTGGAATGTAAGATTTCTTTTAGTTGTTAATGGCGTTAGCCAAAATTGGTCTAGTTTCATGTTTTCTGCTGGATAAACCTTAAATAACAAACCATTGTTGTCTAGGTGATTAATTTCTAATGTAATTTCCATATTAATAACCTGTCAAAGGAAAATACTGTATGCATTTATAATTGTTGGTGGTTTTTAATGTTTCGAAAACGATTCTAAAACTGACTAAGATCACGTTTTCCAACTTGCAGGTTCTCATTTAGTTTGCAGATGAAAATAAGGGGTTTTGAACAGGTGAACAATTTGGCTCACTACCTAAACCTCTGCTTTCCTACTGGAAATTATTTTAATCAAAACAGACTACAAATAGCCATTTCAGAATCAAATTGCGTGTTTTTATTTACAATATCTTTACAAATAAACAATTGTTTAAAAATGTAAATAAACAGAAATTGCATGGTCGAGTATTGGGATTTACTAGAAAGTACCCCATGTCAAAATAGTGGCAGAGATAGTCTGTTTCCCCCTCTGAAAAAAAGAGCTTTAGAGGAAAAATAGGGTTTTTGGGGGTTATTTGTAAAAAGAAAACGAAGGGGGAGCATCGCATGACCCAGAACCGAAAATTTGGGGTTTATGGGGGGGGGGGGGGGGGGGGGGGGGGGGGGGGGGGGGGAACAAATGTGTAGAAGTAACTTGCACATGTTTGGCCAACTCGTAGACCCGTATGAGAACTGATGAGCAAAACTTGAAAAGCCATTTCAGCATTGATAGTCCTAAATCTTAGAAGGTGTAAGACCCAGGGAAGGGTTATTGCAAGTTTTCCTGTTGTTCTTTCTGTCTTCCATGCTGCATCCATGTATTTGGTGATTTCAGAATTGCTGTCTTGGGAAGTGAAGTCTACGGTCCTCTCGGTCCTGAGGTAGCTAGGGTTAAAAAATGACAAAATGGAATACCAACGTTAATACAAAATTCTCCGACAAGGTTTGGTAGGAAGTCTTAACAATATATTTGAGAACTCGGCTGTAGAGTGCTGAGTCCCTCTCAAAGATGTACATTTATGTACACTTGAAGTATGAATGTTTGTGTTTTTACTTTCTGATGGTAGGCATCCAGTGAACCCCCTCTAAACAAAGACTTTAATTTTATTTCACCTGCGAGAGCTAAATTGTTGTCTGCCAGCCAATAATTCAAGTTTGTCACAAAATAATCAGTAACTTAACACTCACTTAACCAGTTCCTTCAGAGCCGGGATTATTTTAACATCACCGAGCCCACGGGCGGGATTATTTTTAACGAAACTCAATCCGAAGCGTGTTCAGGCTGATAGTGCCGGAAGCACACCCACGCATTGTCCAGCCTTGCCCGCTGCTGACATACATTTCCGAACTTGAACTTGGCGTGTTTATGCGTCATCCGTTTTGAATCTGGGGACAATTTTTGCGTTTATATACGTCATCCGGCGCGAACTGGTTAATAACTTTTATATTAAAGAAAAATGAATATAAAAACAAGTTTAGTTGTTTGTAGAGGAGAAACTAGAAAATAGCACGGAAAGGCATCTTTACAAATTCTTGTTAATAAAGCTTCAGAGTAAATTCAGATCTACCAGTGGGGTGTAGTACCAGCCAACTTCTTGGGCTTCGGTTTGTGGAAATTCAAACTTCTTCACAGGTTCTTGGTAAGATCGCTTGATGATTCGGAGAAAATGAGTCTGAAAAAAGACGATATGTGACATGTCATCAAAATGCAATAATGAGACTAGGAGACTGGTCTGAAAAATGACATTTGGGGTGGGAGGTGCCCCCTGTGCCCCCTCCCCCCTGTTGTTACGCCACTGTGCATAGTCACGTGCCCTAATTAGTTTACACCCAGTACATAGACTCATTCTTACCATCTTCTTCACCATCAGCTGAGTCGTGTAGTGAGTTGGGCTTCCCTGTTAATGTGTACACTGCAAACAAAATGGGAAAAAAATTACTCGTAATTTGGTTTAACTCCTAATTGATTCTACATTGAACAGTTGTCAATAATTATAGTAAGACAAAAAAAGCGAAGAACACGCTTTTTTCGAAACGTTTAAAACAACATAGCTCATCCCACCACCCCCCCCCCCCCCCCTTTATATTTGAAAACCAAACTCATTCCGCTTAAAATTATTCAAAATATAATATACCAAGACAAGTTCTTTGCCCTAATGAAATATCAAGAAACCAACAACATCATTTCCGTAATACTTAATAATTATTAATGGCACTGTTATAAAAATTATAAAAACCACCGACGAAATAATATTGCATTTGCAACAATGACTTACTTTTCTTGAACGGGTTGATGCTGTAATTCGTGTACAACTTCTGTGTTTTGTTCTCCTTTTTTATCGTCTCACACAGGATGGCATTTTGATGGACGATGTTAATTGGATCTTTCTCTTTTGTTTTCTGTCCGGCCGCTGCAGCTTGTGCCATTTTTACTGCTAAAAATGAACTCGTGCATGCAGCTGATACGAACTACTGTACATGTATACAAACGATGTATACACACAGCGCGATGTGGCGCATGGCCGCAGCAACGTGTACACAGTAAACAATGGTTGCTATGGGGCGTGCGTCACGTCAATGCATGATGCACGATCACCGTGCGACATTTACATAATCTATGTAGCAGAAATCGGTATCGAAAAGTGACGTGTTTTTTCGGATGCTTTCCGTAAAATCGGATGCTTTTCTAGTTCGGGTGCTTTTTTGTAAACCCGGTTGCTTTTTACGCATTCGAATTAGGAAAGCATCCGAATTGTAAAAACATGCCCGTTTGAAGAAAGTTGAAGACATCGATTCTGCTTCATAATAAACACGCACTCAACACACGTATGAGCAGTTTGATTAACATTCGGGTAGTTTTTATATAACATGTACAAGGTCTTTTCATTTTACGTCAACGATATTTTAAGATATGATTTAAGCAAACTTCGCCACACAAATTAACTAATTATTCATTTTAAACACTTTCAACCTGCCGCTAGAGGGCGCTATAAAATTGTATACTGTCACTGTGTGGTCACTGGTAACTTGTTTGTGTAAAATACAACTAGCCATAGCCTGACGTCGTTGAAAATAAGTTTATACCATTTTCCACTTTATACTTAAATAGCACTTCCGGTTTGGGCCGGTAGGAAGGGTCACGTAATTTTACGCACACGAGATAAATCTTTGATTATTTTATCGATTCCATCCACATTTATTGAAATATCCTGTTTTGTGAGGTCCTGTCGATCGCCTAGTCGTCACGGGGAGCCGGGAGACGATTTTCACATGGGCTCCTAAAAACCACAAACTCTACCCCCAAAAGAATTCTGCATGATTAAACAATTTGTGTGTGCTCAGAAAATGAAAATCCAAATTATTCAGAGAAAAAACCTAAAGATTTGATACGCAGAAATGAAAACTGAAATGTGATGGCTTCAGCACGGCTAGAGAGTAAATAGCCTACGCTATAGCTCAAGTAAGTATTTAAAATAATCCATATAATTATACAAAATATACATACATTCTATATTATTACTCTTGTGCACATTTTTGTATTTATTTGCAGACTCGTACTTGTCTACATATCATTCAACCTCTCATGACCTTTGACTATTGTGTTTGTCTAGCTTTATTCTTGGTTCTCGGCGGCGCTCGTATACATGACGTCTGTCCTTATGGCATACTTGCGGTCACGTTTCAACAAGGACCCTTCGTGGTACAACTTATGTTCGAAGATCAGAACCCGTCCTGATTGGGTAAAACACAAAAACATTTGCAATAAAGTTATGAAAACTGGCGTTAAATTTTGAAGAAGATCGGCGGATCTGATTAATATACAACCAACACTTATAATATTACAAAATATGTCTGGTTAAAAATTTAACCTCAAACAGAAAATAACGAGTAAAAAAATAAAATGCCCCAGCCTTGTCAAATAGAGAGAAATTAAATTAACATGTTGAACAATGCTCTCGTTCTCGAATCAAATCCCCCAATTTTTCCTTTTTTTAAGTTCACCGACAACAATTATAGGCCTATCCTCAAAAACTGTTACTATAATCTCACCAATTTTGGGAACACATTCCACCGGTGGACCTGATTGATTGTAATAAGGCAGAAATGTAGTGCTTCCTCCTTTGAATCCCTGAATGGCAATACAAAAGAATTACTTTAAACTCTGTGTAAATTATTTTCCAAACATTGACGACACTTTGACCTAATGAGAGATGTTGCAGCGTGAATTATGTGACTCTCGGCTTGCCGAGCCGAGTAACCGAAAATGTTCATTCATTGTTTTCCGACGTTATTCCTAATGGCGCCCTAGCTGATCCTTGCGACAACAGCTTGTTTTATGTAGACATAATACATCGTTTTTAGGTCAAGGAGTTCCTCAAGCCAAAAATAAAGAACATTGAGTTAAACTAATAAGGCAGACATGGAAATCAAACAATACCTCGTTGAGGTAAATCTGTACAGTAACCAAGGAGAGTTCTCCATTGTCGCGTTCATAGCTACCATCACGATGCGGCTGGAAATATTCACCCGGATCGTATCGCAGAAACCGCAATCTAAAAAGAAACAGATAAACATGGAACGACAGTTTTACCAAATTGCAAGACTTGAAAGACTTGAAACATTTCTACTTTATAAAAAACCTTATAAGACTAAAACCAACTCGTTTTCACGACAATGAAATGATTCGCACCTCTCGTTCAGTCCAAGGGCTCTATAACCTTTAAACGTCTGTGGAATATACTCGGCTAGTCTCTGCCAGAAGACGTCGGCTAGCTCAGTCGAGTCGATCAAACAGCGCTGGTTGTTGCGAATCTCAGGCAATAGCTTTTGTCTGAAAAAAATACATTTTGACGACCTTTTTCAAGATTTGTAAAATCAGAGGATTTAACTAAGAATAGAATCGAACGGGCTCATAATAGGATTTGTTTATAAAACGGATGAATGTGGGGAAATCCAATTAGAACACGCCCCCCCCCCCCCCCCCCCCCCAATATTCATCTTTTGGGAAAACTAGTCATACTCATATTAAGTCATAATCATCCGCCTTATAAACAAATTCAAAATATCTATTCCTAAATTTTACAATGATGCATGTATTTTTATTAACAGTTTAATTTATAGCAATTTCCAACTTACCTCCCACCCCCGATGTTAACCAAGGCTTGCACATACCCCTTCTCCTCAGAACACCGAATGAGTTCCTCACATTCCTTATACAAATTATCATAAAACTAAGCTATTATGAATCCAAACATATCGGTACGTAATAGACAATGCATTTTGGGGGTTGGTTTAATACAGGGCCGATTTGTATTATTTTCTGAACGCCGAAGCGAACTTTATACGAAATCTAAATTTTGTTTAATTCCACTGAATTATTCAGTATACGGCGTTTGGTAAACGACATTAATTTTTAACATATTATTTTAATGGAAAAAAAAGGATAAAGTAAAAGATTTAAAACCCGAAGATGTCCCTTGAAGATTGTCATCGATATTCACCTCTTTGGTAAAGACATTGTCAAGAATAAAGGCAACCTTTTCTCCCTTCTTTGCCCCGGGTGGAATAATGTCTTTCTTGACGGGGCGTGGCCGCTTAGAAGTCTTCGATAGTAACTCGAAAGTTCTGTGAAATGGAAGAAAGGACAAATACGTAACGCAAAGAAAGAAACAAGTCTTGAAAAAAGAATACATGTTATTATATACGCGGGCTCGATCCTGAAAATAAGGGAACATGTATGTACATGTACCTCCATTTACGTGGAACTTTTTGCTGTCCTGCCGCCGCGCCGCGCTTTGAGTTAGAACGAGTGACACATGATCAGCGGCTAATCATAATGACGGGGTTTGTGTTCAAAATATGTCATGATGACCCACAGGCGTTTTGTTTATAGGTGTGTTTTTAACTGATTAGGTGAACTAGGCGGGGTTGTCCCCTTATAGCTCTAAATTACACATTGCGTTGAAACGTGTCGCCGTTACGTCTCAATATATGCCGTTGTTAAAACAACTTTGTATGTCATACAACCCATAATGAATAGTTGAAAACGAAACTATTAAAATTTATGTGCACTGAAACTTGGTGATGGCGAAGTTGGCTCACAGAGTCCAAAAGGTCTTCTATAGTGAGCTGGTTAATTATTAACATGTTATTACTTACGCGATGATATTTTAGAGTTATTTATAGATATTTTAAAATGGATTAGCAATATCTAAAAATTAATAAAGGTAGCTCTACAATATTTTATTAATATATTTAATTTATTTAGAGGTATAGCATCTCTAAATAACTTTAATATATCGTCGCGTAAGTGCTAAGCGAATCTTGTGACGTAGAGCCTATATTATACGTATACATAACGGGTTTAGGTGCATAATTTCGTTCACGATATACATATAAAAAGCAGATTTTAACTACAAACTGAAGGACCTAGTACTAGATTAATCGCCTTGATTTCCCATGAATGTGAAGTCTCAGTGATGGAATATAAAAAAAAATCCCTAAACGGAGGAGGAATATTGGGATACTGGTCGAATGAAAATTAAGAGGCGTATATCCAGAGGTGGCAATTGCATCAGGAAAATACAAAACAAGAAATCGGGAAAATTAATAATTTAAAAAAATGGATGCTGTTAAAGAAGTAACAAAAAGTCCCCCCCCCCCCCTCCCCTCCCCCCTCCCCCCTCCCCCCCCCCCCCCCCATCCCCCCCCCCCCCCCCCCATCCCCCCCCCCCCCCATCCCCCCTTCCCCCTCCCTCCTCCCCCTCCCAGTAATGACTTACTGTGTTAAATCGGCAGTTTCAAATTCCATGTCACCGAAGAGCTGGACTAGTCGTAGGCCTATAAACGTCAAATTCACAGGCGGCGATGATAACCGGCGGTTGTGCGCTGAAAACACAATAAAGTTGAGCAAAAACAAATGTCTGGTGAAAATGCACAACTGTGATGTGTTGGAAATTTATATGAGGAACAAAAATCAGACGGTTTTAATGGTATTGGCCAACATTTGCCTCTACGTTTTTATAGTCTACATGACTGCGTATTCAGTTGCTTCCGCGTACTAACGTGTCAACACACGTAAGCGCCATAACAACACGTCATCATCTAAAAATAGAAACGAAAGACGGGTATAAAAAGAGTGTGGTCGGCATTGCATCAACCAGGGGCATCATCTAATTTGTTCAAGTGTCGCTCCTCGCATATTTTGAATACAAGTTTGGAGTATGATTAAACCATGAATTGTTATTATGTATACCACATTTTGATTTAAATATCCGATCGGCACAAGGTTCAGGCTCCGACGGAGTCGACATAATGCAAATAATTCGTAACTAAAGCTACTCAGCACTGAGTCGGTGCGCGCAATGTTTTCGTCATAGCAGGCGTAGCCTAGTGCCTTCGTGATAACATTGATAGCATGCTCATCTCGGTGTATCCTCGAAGGACTGATTTATGCACCCAAAAAGAAGAAGAAAAAAACCTCACACACAAAAGTAACTTCAGTTGACTTTCGACGGTGCAGTTATTTAGGTATTCTCCTAACTCAAACTCGACTAGGAGAATATGCGCGTTATATGTCGCTCTCTCTGTATAACGTAAAACTGTTATCTTCGAAAATGTGATGCCTCGAACAAAACAGGTTCATCGCGTGACGGACGATATGTACGTATATACATGTACTTGATATAACAGTCCAAAGTACATGTACATGTACGTACATGTATAGAGCAATTAGGACCATTTTGTAACCATAGTAACTATACCATTATATTTTCCATTCACATCGCCATATAATGGCGGGCGCGTTGCTGCCGGCTAAGTTTACATGATACATAAACACAAAGCAGGAAACAGTAAAACAAATTTGTAATCCGTATATGGTGGATTATCGTGAAGAGCATGGCCTACGGGCCTGGTTATTTTCGGTAGTTTTTTTCGCCCTCCGTTTAGCCTTTAAATTTGCACAAGTTTTTTCGTAGTCACATTTTAAAATAATTAGGTATAATTTCTACTTTGTTCACGTTTTTGATCTAGTGTTCATTGTGTTCGATCCATGGAGCTATATTAAATTAATTTCAAGTAGGGAGCCTATCTCTATGGTTTGATCACATAATGCATGCGGCGCCGCGCCGAGGCGAGGGTTGACGCGAGATTCGAGATGAAGTGCGCCCTTTACGGCGACTGCTGGTGTTTTTCTTTCTAATTGGTCTTGTCACCAAGTTGCCTAATGCTATTCAAACTGCAGAATGAACGTGGAACCAGACTAAAGGGAACGCTGCATTCGATTTCGAAAAAAAAATCAAAACACGGCCGTTCGCCTTCTCCGGCCCTTTGTGCTTAAAGATGTGAATATTGTGTAAAGCATATCTTGCAATTGTAAGTCAATTCTTGTTTCGTCTTTTTAAACCTTTTGAAAAAATCGGGAGTGAGTAGTAATACTACTTAAAATTAAAGATTAGAAATAGACCTAAAATTTAGACCCGTGAACGTTGCACTTGCTAGGCTAGTGTAAAAAAATAAAAAATACATTTTATGCATTTACAACTGTTAACATCATTTAGAGTATATTTTCAGGAACATTTTAAACCATAAATTAGCTCTATACGGTGCTGCTGAGCAAATTTACTGCGATTTTTGTGCGAGAACCCTTCAAGCAAGTTCATTACATTAAATGCATTGTTTAAATGGCACAACTATAGTGATTGTAGTTTGGTCCTAATTACACTAACTAAACAGTTCAGATCCAAACTGCTGGCATTCAGTAGACGTATTCCATTTTCCCCAAACACATTTAATTCCCCAAATTTGTTCCCTAATATTAATGCTAGAATTTAAGGAATAATGTTAATAATACTATTACTAACCGATTTACACCTGGGATTTTTACCGGAGATTTAGAGGCACAGGAATATCACATTTTATGATTACACAAACATCAAAACGAAACTGCACGAGCGCCCGCCGCTAGCAACGGCACCACGCCGCATGCGCCACGCCGCATGCGCGAGAAAAATCTCCCACGCGACAATCGCCCATGACGCGGTGAAATTTCAAGTCCCGCGTAAAGTGCATTTCGCGTCAAATAACTCCGATTCCGCTGCTTTTCCCCCCCAAGTAAATGCAATATTACATAAAGAAAAACAAGATTTATCAAATGTTAGGTCGATTAGCCGCGAATAAATTCATTTGGTAGTTGAAAATCGGACTCCAAACTTACCTTTAACAATTTGGCAGACGAAAACCGATCGTAACTAACGTGAACACCCATCAAAATGGAGCGTGGTTATTCTATTTTTAACCAAGCTCGACTAAAGTGTCTCTACTGCAATGAGAAAACTGTTTACTACTATTTCATGTATGGTATAAATAAGTCAATTTTCACAACAAGTTTCCATACGCGAAATAGCATTACGCGATGAACAGCGCCCTCTCGGGGTTTCGCACGCGCCTACACTTGCCACTGACTGTACTGACTGACTGATGAGTGAGTATATCGAGTGTACATGAATTATCGCTACACTCTGTTGTCTAGACGAACACGAGAAATTATGTATTGATAAAAGCCGCCATGTCATTTTCTGGCCCGATTTGTTATTTTCCTTTTAACTTAATTAGGACCCCAATGCAATGGAAATAAGCCTGTAAAATTTGCTTTTGGGGGCCATCCCATTCCCAGGTTAAATCAACTGTTTTTGTTTTAATGTATTTTTTATCTGTCATAATATTGTTGTTGAGTTAACCTGAATAAATAAATCAATCAAATCAAATACTTATGCTCTTGTAGTTGTACACCAAATTCCGCAACACAGCACATTTTTTTCTCATAAATTGAGTAAAAAAGGGAAGAGTCCAACACAAAGTAAACGTGTTGCCTTTCCCCTTTTTAGGGGTACCGTAGCGTGCGATTTATGGAAGATTCTCGCACGGTGCCCCGACTCCTACAATATAATATGCCTTATTTGGTTTTTTTAACCAGGTGAGCCTACAAAGAAATATTGCTGGCTGGACTGATGACAGTGTAAGACAGTATCACATTAATCTCAACCAGATGTATTGGACAAGCTTCCATCCAGAGAATTAAAAGCCTGGCCGTGTTAAGCTTCAAGCTCTAAACTTGATCCTAAAGATGGATCAAGATTACCAGAAACGGCTGTTGAGGCAACAGAATGGTGAGGGATCAGTTGGATCTCCAACATTAATGGTAAGCACTAGGACTACACTAGTCACTACTAAAGTTAGGGACTTTTAAAAAGTAATCAGAATAGTATTACTAGTAAAAAAATAAGTAGAGCGTATCGATTTTAAATCACATATTCCAAAACTACTTCGATTTCCCAAAATTAACAAGCGGTTGGGGAGATACGCTTGTTTAAAATATGGAAACGCGGCCGTCAGGGTTCGTTTTACAAAAAAAAAGTTGCATGCACTGGTGCATGTAGACCAAAAAACCTACATGCACCAGCAAAAAGTTACATGCACCATTAATTTTGCAAACTCGTACTATACTCCGCGGCCGCCGTTGCAAAAATCACAATTCACTGACAGCGCGTGCAACACGTGCGTGCGACAGCGAGTGTAGTCTTGGTGCAAGACGTTCTTGTTGAGTTAGTAAAACCATAAAAACCATAGGGCCTATGTACTCAACACTATACGCGTCGCGACTATTCCACCGATAGAGGGCGTATTCTGGAAGCCGCGAATCTGTTCTGAGCCGATGTGTGGTGGTTATCTGGAAGTTTCCCAACAGCGCCCTCTATTGTTTGATAGTCGTTAGGCGCAGGGGCGCTAAATCGCGATAGTTGCGTGATAATGAACAACAACGTCTTGCACCAAGACTACAGCGAGTGCTGAGCAAATATTGCCTAGAGCGCTAGAACATGACGCGACGCGACGGCGTGCGCAAGTTTACTGATTCTGAATCTGCTGCAAGGAATAAATTATGAATTTATGAAATAAATAACACGTTCGTACATTATCTGGTAAAGTATTCAACCAACTTTATTTGTATTCTCACTGGTAGACCGGCAGCCCGCGGACATTTGGTTAGATGAACTAGGTACCAATATCTGACTATGGGAGTGTGTAGGGGGTCACCTGAGATGAATGGAAATGAGAGTCTGCCGGGTACCACCAGCTGCATGCACCCCTGGGGGACCCCCAAAGTGGTCAAAAACTGGGTACTAAATAGTTGAGCGAGGTACCACTAAAAAATGATGCCAAATGAACAAGTTGAGTTCATAGAGTACAAAATAGGTTACGACAGACGAAAAGACCGCTGCACTACGCGTACCAGACACCCCAAACATGGACCCTCTACGTCATTTTCTGTGGCTATTTTTAGAAAAAAGGGGGCAAAAAGTAAAAACCGCTATATATTCACGCAAACAATTAACACCAGTTACTGTTTTTTAGTCCCTAATGGTGAGTTGAATCTGTGAAAATATCCACAATGTTTTCAAATTATAATTAATTATGTTTTATGTATATAATATCACTTTAAAATTAACAAGCCACGCCCCTTTTAGAGGTTCCCCTGATTCTAAGTAGTACGCATTTTCCAGCGACTATCAGTGCATGTGTTTGGGTGCAAACCAGTTTGAACTTGTAGACCAATGCCTTGCAAACATTTGACATCATTTTAACGATAAATTAGTTGTGGGCGTGGTTTTTAAATTAACAAACCACGCCTTTTTAGGGGTTTCCCTGATTCTAACCAATACGCATTTTTCACTGCGATTGTTGTATGTGGTTTGTGTGCAAACCAGGTTGAAATTGTAGATCAATGCCTTGCAAACATTTGACATCATTTTAACGATAAATTTGTTGTGGGCGTGGTTTTTAAATTAACAAACAATTTTCAAAGCAATTATTGTTGCATGTGTTTTGGGTGCAAACCAGTAGACCAATGTCTTGCAAACCATTTTTGGAAACATTGGACACCATTTTTCTGAGAAATTAGTTGTGGGCGTGGCTTTTAAATTAGCAAACTGTGCCTATTTAGGTACATTTCCCTGATTTTAAGCAGTATACGCATTTTGGAAATGGGCGTAAACCTGCGTCTACAGTAAAACACCTTTTATATAACACGGTCCTTTGGGACTTTACAAATACCTTGTTATAACAGGTACTCTATAACCTTGTTGAGTAAAAGCCACCATCTTCAATTTACCACCCAACGCCTTTAAAAGTATGATGTCGGCATAAATATTAAGAAAAGCGTATGGGTCAGAGGATTCCGCTTACTGAGACTTTCGATATGAATCATGCAACATTTTAACTGAATGGAATGGACTGGAAGCTCTTTTTAATCGCAATGCATTCATATTAGGGGAGTCAGGCTGGCGTAGCGGTTCTTTTCTCGCCTTCCACCACTATGACCCGGGTTCGAACCCCGCCTGGGCCAATATGTGGATTAGGTTTCCAGTCACTGCCTTCCCCCCCCCCCCCCCCCCCCCCCCCCCCCCCCACACTGTTTCCAGTCCCTCCCTATTCTTCTGGGGTTTTCCTTCGACCTCTAAAACTGTACCTTCTTCTGATTGTTTTCTCTCAACAGGTTTCTTCAGGCTTGCGAGCTACAGTGCCTAGAGCGTTTTTGAGGGATCTTTGGTTTCAAAAAACAGAAAGAATTAATAACAGTAATAATATACTATACTTCTTCATATACAAACACGTGTGCGTTTGTATACAGTGCGCGTGCTTTCATATTCAAGGTTAATAGAAAATGTAGGATTTTTAAAAAGCCAAACCCACAACTAATTTCTTATTAAAATGGTGTCAAATGTTTGCAAGGCATTGGTCTACAAGTTCAAACTGGTTTGCACCCAAAACACATACAACAATAATCGCTGAAAATGCGTATACTGCTTAGAATCAGGGAAATGTACCTAAATAGGCGCAGTTTGCTAATTTAAAAGCCACGCCCACAATTAATTTCTCAGAAAAATGATATCTAATGTTTCCAAAAATGGTTTGCAAGCCGCATTGGTATATTGGTTTGCACCCAAAAACACATGCAACAATAATCGCAGTGAAAAATGCGTATTGTTTAGAATCAGGGAAACCCCTGAAAAGGCGTGGTTTGTTAATTTAAAAACCACGCCCACAACTAATTTATTGTTAAAATGATGTCAAATGTTTGCAAGGCATTGGTCTACAAGTTCAAACTGGTTTGCACCCAAAACACATACAACAATTATCGCAGTGAAAAATGCGTACTGTTTAGAATCAGGAAAACCCCTAAAAAGGCGTGGTTTGTTAATTTAAAAACCACGCCCACAACTAATAATTTATCGTTAAAATGATGTCAAATGTTTGCAAGGCATTGGTCTACAAGTTCAAACTGGTTTGCACCCAAACACATGCACTGATAGTCGCTGACAAATACGTACTACTTAGAATCAGGGAAACCCCTAAAAGGGGCGTGGCTTGTTAATTTTAAAGTGATATTATATACATAAAACATAATTAATTATCATTTGAAAACATTGTGGATATTTTCACAGATTCAACTCATCGTTAGGGACTAAAAAAACCAGTAACTGGTGTTCATGTTTGCGTGAATATATAGCGGTTTTCACTTTTTGCCCCCTTTTTTCAAAAAATAGCCACAGAAAATGACGTAGAGGGTCCATGTTTGGGGTGTCTGGTACGCGTAGTGCAGCGGTCTTTTCGTCTGTCGTAACCTATTTTGTACTCTATGAACTCAACTTGTTCATTTGGCATCATTTTTTAGTGGTACCTCGCTCAACTATTTAGTACCCAGTTTTTGACCACTTTGGGGGTCCCCCAGGGGTGCATGCAGCTGGTGGTACCCGGCAGACTCTCATTTCCATTCATCTCAGGTGACCCCCTACACACTCCCATAGTCAGATATTGGTACCTAGTTCATCTAACCAAATGTCCGCGGGCTGCCGGTCTATGGGGCTGATAAATATATGTCTGAAATGAGTACTTTGGTGGTCAAAAAGCTACATGCACGGCGTGCACGTGGGGCAGAAAAGTTACGTGCACAAACAAAAATCTACATGCACTGGTGCATGCGTGCACCCGGGTAAATCGAACCCTGGCGGCCGTTTTCTAACCGCGCCGATAGTGTAATTGAATATAAGAGAAGAACACAATAATGTGATATTACGCGCAGTGCGGGTTTTGCCGCACAAATCCTCTTTCCTATTGTCAAGATAAATCTTTTGTGTTGTTTAGTCTAGAATTCAAACGTTTGAAAACCATGATCGAACCATGATCGAACGTACAGATAGCTAGCTCTGCCCTTGGCAGAAGAACGCCCTCGTGTGACAAAGCAAACTCCAGAAAGCGTACGTTCGCATTGGCGCTTGACTCGCAACTTATTATTATTATCCCCTGTAGTTTTTATTCTGTGTACGGTTTATTGCTTTTTAAATGTTATTGTTGCACTTTCCGTTTTAACATCAATTGTTAATGACATTTCCCCGTGTAATTGGTTAAATCTCTTCTTTACGTAGGTCAATGTGTTTTATGTTGTTAATCACAGACCTAGTATTTTCTTTTCATTTTATTTGTAAACTGTTTTTATTCACGTATAATCGTTAATCACTTCATTATTTTATTCATACTTCTTTGTTATAATTTTAGTATTTATTCTTGGAGTTTGTTCTTTTTTCCGTTCTCATTTACAGCTCAGAATTTACTATTTTCATCCTTGCATTTCATCCGCGATGAAGTTATATGTCTCCATTAACAAAATATTAGTTTGTACCATGTCACAACATAGCTTAAATAGTGTTTGTATGTAAGCAAAACCGATGCACACCATGTCAATTTTATGTACTTGCCCATCACATGGTGAATTAACGAATATCGCGTCGTTAAAGACAGTTTTTTTAAACGAAATTTACATGAAGATATAATTAACAAAAATATATTAATACATTACTTTTAGTAGTTTCAATTTATTATTACGTACACACCAATCGTTGCCAACAAATATTGTGAGTTCGAGACAGTACTAACCAGTTTAGGCTTATCTAATCCGCCGCAACGTGTCTTGAGCCAGTTTACGGTTAAAATAGTCATATGGGTATTTCTTTGATGATTATGAATAGCAGCAATCTTGAAGGGACATTGCTTATTCCTTGTTTTTATTTATGTCTGTGATAGTACGTAGACAATTATGTGAAGGTATAATAGAGCAAGGCTCATTAATACACATGTACAATTTGTTTTAGTAACGTTGCGCTCTCTTCATCAGTTTCATACCGACTCGAGTTCGTATAACGACGTGCGTTGTATGCGCGATGCTGCGTGCAGGCTTAATAATAATATCAATGCGCGCAGCATGCAGCATGCATATATCGCGGATTCGCGAAGGGCGGAAGGCGCGCGTGCGATGCACGCACTACGAACTCGGTGTGAAACTGACGAAGAGAGTCGACAAGTTTAACGCTGTTTTGAGTTTATTTATTTTTCACTTGTTAGTTCTTTTAGCGCTTTAACCGTTGTGATTAACTTTGCAACAGAAGCACGTTATTGAGCACACTTGTCAGCACAGTCTGTTCGCCACCGTCAGTTTGATGGACGAAGGTTGTTATCACCACCAGTCGGCACCGTTCCGTCTAATGCCGGTTAAGAACGAGTCGAGACAGAAGGATTTTCACTTTTAGGCCTATATATGACCGGCTCACGGCTCACCACTTGTAGCTGTTTCCGACGATGTCATGTGGAAATGGTAGAATGATCGTGAAGACCAGCAACAACATGAGCAAACATTTTGGTCAATTATTTTCTTTCTTAGAAGTGCTCCACACCACAAGCCTCTTGACGGAGCATGATGTGGTTAAATTCAGTCTCTACAGGGAGAGTAAACGGAAATGGATCAAATTATAAAAAGTACTTTATCAATAGGCCTATGTGGCTTGCTCTCTTGGAGAAAAAAATATTGTATACAGTGTGACCCACAAAAATACGGACCAGTCTGAGGCCAACCTAGGCCTATACTAATGAATGAAAAATCTTTCTATAAATATTACTAATATAATTATTACGATTTGGGGCAGTAGTGTAGCTCCCAACCTTATTTTTAGGAAGCGAAGTCGGAGGTCTTTCGCAACAAGAAATATTCACAGCACCTTCGAATTTAACACATGTCCAAACGACAAGTTACAAACGTGCAGGTAATATATTTAAAATGGTAACATTGTGAGTGTATTACACAACAAGTCCGACACTATTAAATCTGGTATGGATAATGAATACAAATTGGAATGCTGTTAGAAGCAATGTATTTTAAGGTAAAAAACCTTACCTATTATTGGGTAAATAACATGACATATATATGGTTTAAATATTGTTTTGACTCACCATGTAAAGACGCACTTAATTTTCGTGCTGTTCCAATATACGTACATATCTGTATTGCGCCATCTGCAAGAATGATACCCGTTTAATTGGTATACGCTTCAGGCAGCGATTAAAACGGGCGACGCAGTCGATTGGCATGATATTTATTGCCTGCTACCTATAAGCGTGTGTTATTTACGTACTTTTTGACTGCATATTATTATTGGCCTGGGTAATTGAAAAAGCCTTGTGAAGACATTTTCTTTGTACATCATAATTTTAGAAGATTGTCAAAGTCATTGGTGGCTATTTTATATTTATGTATTTCTTAATTTGTATATTACTAATATTATTAGGCTTGCCATCAGTATATGTAATTTAGTCGTACTACATGTATACAGAAACCCACCTAGTCAGAGTTAAATTAATTAAAACTAAATAAAAGAACAGAGAACAATCGAAGCCATTGTCCAACAAAACGTTTCTTCAACGTCACATTATTTGAGTGTCCGATGTTTGAGTTACCAAAACAAAATCTTAAGGAAAAACCAAACCACAAAAACCCCGTCGTCCAGGTTGGACGCGGCGGCGCTGACAAAATAAATTGCCGCGCTAGATAGTTGAAAGCGGAGGACGCATGAGGGCGCATTAATGCGAGTCTATCGTCGATTAAATTAGAGCGTTTGGAATCAAGACTAAACAGTTGACAGGCGTCGGATACTGCCGACTTTATTAATTTTATGGGCGCCATAAAAACTAAGAGCACATCCGGATTGACATGAAATTCGGCCAATATGTTAAACAAACTTCCCTTTTGCCGCCTACATTAAAAAAAATCGCGCCCGGTAACGCAAAAGGTTTCATTTTCACTGTTTAATATTTGCACTAATTTAAAAATTCTCAATGCTTTCCCGTTATAATAAAATCACCCACCCACAAAAAAAAAAAAAGTAAGAAATCACGCAAGCTCCTGGCTAAAACAAATTATACTCTAAATCATTAAGAATATAAATATAAAGAGGGCATTTTCTTATTAGCGCCGACAGCGCGTGAACATAATTAACGCGTGAAATCTGACACCACTTTTTAAAAAACGTTTGCGGCTGATGACGTCACACTATTTCCAACGCGCTACTAAAGTACTTTCTCAAAGAGTTAACACCCCCTACGTACTATCATTGTCTGTTTAAATATTGAGAAATTGTTGGTTTTTGTGTTTGTGTTTTGTTATGGTGTAATGGGTATAAAAAACAAATATTGAATGATCTTACACGCTAATGGGAGCATCACACTGAAAGGTGATACAGAGCAAGTTGTGTGGCTTAACCATTAGTTAGTTGGTTCAGGGTTTAAACAAAACAAATTCCATTGATAAAATTCTACAACAGTAAATAGACTGTGTGCTCATTGTACAATGCCATGTGTATGTAAACCGTATAATCCTTGTGATTATTGTTACAGCCATTGTCACCTGGCCAGGCCGCCTCTCCCAAAAAAGACAGATTCAGTGATAGGTAAGTAGATATCTACTAGGTCAGTTTGCGGTTATTAAATTATCCGTGTAACCGTTCGTTTTACGGTTACGGTTAACCGTAACCGTAGCAATATAAAAATATATAAAAAAAAAAAATAAAAAAAAAAAATTTGGAACACTTTAGAACAACTAATGTTGAGGCAACACTCTTTGCAAATGACCATGCACTTTCAGAAATCTTTTGTATAACAGCAATGCAACCAGCTTGATTAAACCGGTCCCATACAGTCATCTAGTTCAAGGTTATCATTGTATTAAACTTGCTGTTAGATGTCTGGGTGAAGGAGAACAAGGCTGCATACAAATGTCTTGGCTAGGGCTTATAGTTACACTTGCGTGTATAGAAGCAACCCTAGCCACTTAAAATGTTTTGTAATGCCAGCCATAACCAATGTGTTATACTGATTATGATTTCTCTGGTTTTGTAGATTTATACCCAGTCGAGCAGGGACAAATTGGTACGTTGGGTTCAACTCCAAACAAGAGCAAAACGAGGAATCACCGTCCACTACGCGTAGAGCGAAGGATGAGTCTGACACTAACAAGAGTGAGTTGATATTTCTGACTGGAGTCAATGAAAGGAAGCTGCAAATAAACCTCTCAATAATTACAGAGTTACTATTGTATGCTTTGTCACCAAGATTGCTGTTATCTTGCGCTTTAATATGTGAATGCCCAATCTGCTCGTAATTAACACGTAGGCTCTATGCGTCCGTCTTTCTGCATGTTCATGTGACTTCAATAGACCTTCTATTCTAAATGACTCCTTACCCATATCATTGCATGCATGTGCAGTTGAAATATTGAACTGACTGGCTAGTTGGTCTTGAATTCTGTGCCATAAATATTTATACTGGTATGCAGCCAAACGCTCGCTCTGTTATCTTCTGGAAATCAGAATGCCAAATTGCAGTACAGTGCTGTACCGTTCCCTGTGGTCTTCTCCCTGTCAGCCACAGACATGCTGGCCTACCACTGTCTCCTCAAGAATGAGCTTCTTGGAGCCAACATCGACAAGATTAAAGATCCGCAGTGTGAAGATCGACGCATGGTCAGTCCACAGAAGGCTAAACGTAACCTGTTCCAGTACAGCGTCCAGACCAAGACACCAAGCATTGCCAAGAGTGAAGACTTATCATCTTACTCACTGTCACCAGTTGGAAGCAAAAGGTTTGTCAGTATGGTGTGGAGTTGGTATGTTGGTTGCTTCTGCACTAGTGAGCAGCAGGTTGTGGGTTCGACTCTCACTGGAGTAAGCTTTCCAAGTTGACAATCAAGCCCTCAGACAGCACTGGATATAAAGTGTTTATTAAATGACATTGGGAAAATGTAAAACCCTACAATTGTAACTATTATATCTCAAGTCAACTCACCAGCTATTCCAAATGAAATGTGAGAAAGCCTGTCATTGACGTTGTTCATTGCCTTTTACTTGTGACTGGATTCGTGATTTAGTTTTAATTTTACTTTTGATAGATTTCACTGTATCATTGAGCCTGCTGCCAAACCTATAGTGTCTTAGCCTATACCAGTAAGGTAGTAATTGTTCATTTTTGTCATGTGACACAAAATCTATCCAATCAGAGCTCAAAGCTCATCAGCGTTTCCCTGCGCCCAGTATGGGTGGTGGGCACGAGTGAAATTCCCACCAATCCAATGTATGTAATAGTCAACGAACAAACAAATTACCCTCTTCATGTAGTAAAAGCAATGCAGTCACATGTTATTCACCAATTAAAAACATTTCAAATTTCCTACCAGCCAAAAGTTGTTACTGTCGCCCCGGAAGCCAATGCGTAAGATCTCAAAGATTCCATTCAAAGTCCTGGATGCACCTGAGCTTCAAGATGACTTCTATCTCAACCTTGTTGATTGGTCATCTACGAATATACTCAGCGTTGGTCTGGGAACCTGTGTCTATTTATGGAGTGCTTGCACAAGCCAGGTAAAGAAGCTGATCAGTCAGACGTTTACAAGCTATTTACAAATTGTTTAGTATTGTGTTGTAAGTAAACTGTAGGTACAGATGCACGTACATTTATCTTAAACACTAGATAAAGACTTGTGTTATCGTTGATTGTTTATCATTTTTTGTTATCATTTGTTGTAGGTGACGAGGCTGTGTGATTTATCAGTTGATGGCGATACTGTCACATCGGTATCATGGAATGAAAGGGTAAGTTATTCCTTGATGATAAAAGCATCTTCTACAAACAGTTGCTCAATGTGTTGGATTCTTGTGATAAAACAAACATTTCTGCTATAATTTACCATTGTACTGTGTGTTGAATGTAGGGCAATCTAGTCGCTGTAGGAACGCACAAAGGACTGGTACAAGTCTGGGACTCGTCTACCCAGAAGCGGGTCAACACACTGAAGGGTCATTCAGCAAGAGTAGGTCAGTAGAGCTGGTTGTCTGATGGGAGTGGCTAGGATTAATAGGGGGGGGGATATAAATAGACGGACTCTTTCGTCCTTGCGTACTGTGTATGCGGAGGTTTGACCATTGTAGACATTCTTTGTTTTACTTGATGTGTTTATGTACCTAGGTGCCCTGGCATGGAATGCTGACATGTTATCATCAGGGAGCAGAGATCGTATGATACTCCAACGAGACGTGCGTACGCCAACAACTCCCGAAAGACGATTAGTTGGCCACAGACAGGAAGTCTGTGGGCTGAAATGGTCACCTGACCACCAGCATCTAGCGTCGGGTGGTAATGATAACAAGGTATGACCAGGACCAGGACTTTGATACATGACAATGTTGTGCATTTTTATAAATACACAGAAATTAATAAACATCTTTGCATTTTCTCAAGTTGATGTGACCATTCACCAACATTTTTTAAATCGCGCAGCACAGAATACGTGGAACCTGTGCCTGAATAGATTTTTGTAAAAGATAGACAGAATAGTTACAATGTAATACATTGTGTATCTTTTTGAATTCCACATAGCTGTTTGTATGGAATAACTCCAGTCTCACGCCAGTCCAGCAGTACACTGACCATTTAGCGGCGGTCAAGGCCATTGCATGGTCACCCCACCAGCACGGGCTGCTAGCGTCCGGAGGAGGCACTGCTGACCGGTGCATAAGATTCTGGAATACGCTGACCGGTCAGCCACTCAATTCAGTAGATACTGGGTCGCAGGTTTGTAACCTGGCCTGGTCCAAACACGACAATGAGTTGGTAAGTAACTGGATTAGAATTGAGGATCACAAATCAAATGTGACGTGTTTCCAAAGTCTGCCATCTATTGGCCGAACTTAAAAATTGCCACAAATGGTGTGTGAGTGAAACGCTTAACCCCAAAAGTTTAACTCAAGCAATTACTGTGGGATTAAAAATTACATTTGTGATATGTTCCTTGGCAAAATTACGCCCACTTTATAGGTTTGTGACATCATGAAGATGAGGGAATTGTAGTACAGGGATAATGCTTTAATGAACCCTAACACTCCTCAATCCTCCAAAATCAATATGATTTTGCGCACACCCTAGCGAGTTAGGGTTAAAGAAGCTTGCTTCAAAATACATTGCATGTTTATATTTAAAGTATTGCCCGGACAACTTCAAATTCACAGACCTAGAAAGTGACATCAATGTATTCAGTGACATTATGCTGTTGTAATTTGTAATGTCATTTTTCTTGTTGACAGGTTTTAAGGTACAATTTTCAATCACCTAATTGTTTTGTTACAGGTTAGCACTCATGGCTACTCACAGAATCAAATCTTAGTGTGGAAGTATCCATCGCTGGTGGAGGTAGCGAAATTAACGGGACATACATACAGAGTATTGTATCTGGTAAGATTATCACCCATGTTGTCCCCTTAGCTCACCTATTATCCTAATTGACCCTTCCAGATTTTGTCATAATTTCCGCCGACTTTTGGTTGTATATCTCACTGTGCTTGTCAACAAGTTTCAGTAAATTGAGAACAGTTGGAGCAGGACTAATTTTTAAGAGTTTTGGATTTCATGAGTCGTATTTTTACCTTTCATGAGTCGTATTTTTGTCTGTCATGACTAATCTTGAAATTATTGAAATGTATGAGATGTTCTGGAAGTAACAGCTAAATTTCCCACTCCAGTCAGTATCTTGGTTATAATTTTTGTCAGATCCCCATAGTTAGAGATCAGAGTCAGTGAACAAAACTTGATATGAAATTGTTAGACTCCATACTTTTAAAATTGTTGATATTTGATTGGCTAGGCTGTGTCACCTGACGGAGAGGCCATTGTAACTGGAGCCGGAGATGAAACCCTTCGATTCTGGAATGTCTTCAGCAAGTCACGGTCATCCAAGGTAAAGATACTGTAGGCAGAAGTCTGTCAAGAACTTTCCTAATGCTGTCTTTTAATCAATGCATTAGTTACAGTCTGTTTTGTGAATGTTCCGTAATTAGATCTGTAGTTTGTCAGAGCCTTGATGTAAACAGAAGACAGGAAACGACTGAAAACTTTTATATTTTGGAGTTTTCTAATTGATCTGTTTGCGTTTGTTTTGACAGGAATCCAAGTCGGTGTTGAATCTGTTTAACCACATCAGGTGATGCGAGAAGCAGACAGTTGCAACTGGAGGGATTAAAAAAAAGGCAAGCCTGTGAATTTGTACAAGATAGGCTTAATAACGTAAGATAACAAAAACGATTCTACTTTATTTAACACTATCCTCTGTGCATTTTGTATTGATTCTTGACCAATGGATTCTTCAGTCCAACCCTTAAATCTTAGGTCATCCCAATGACTATGTCATTGAATATTTCTTTTGATCTTTTTACGTTTCACAGCTAGCTTCCTTTAAGATGGGTCGCAATTATTTCCAACAATAAAATATGGGTTGTTTTTTTGCCAAAAAAAGTGTTTGGCAACATTTTCAACCAGCACTTGGTTAAAGTCAAAACTGCAAAGAATTAAAAGTAAGAGTATTATTCTGTAAGAATACTAAAAGTGATAAATACGCCAAATTTATAGTGAAATGGGAGAGCAAGTATTTGCTGTAGTTCTGTCCTTGTTCTAAAAATGAAGTATGAAGAATGTATGAAAGAAACTGCAAGTTCAATTCTTTTGAAGACTTTTTCTATTCCCTTTTTTTTTTAGCCGACTTTATTTTAATTATTTTATTTAATTTTATTATTTTTTTAGTTGAGGGAAGAAAACAGAAATAATTGATATTGATTTTTCTGCTACAGTTAATAATCATCATTTTAAACTTAATTTATTACTTGTTTTAGTAGATCGAGTACATATCAGTGTGTACAAAAGATTTGTTTTGAGGGGGGGAAGTATTTTCCCCAAAAGATGCAAGCACAGCTTTCCCCAGATCTTTTTTAGCTTTTTTACCCACAAATCATGTTTTTGTTTCATACAAATTTGTTTCAAATGTTTAATTTGGTTTTGTTGGGAAAAACATATTATTGTGCAAGAAAAGAAAAAAGAAAAAAAACTGTAAAACTAATTTACTGTTTCACCAGTCGGAAGTAGTGCATGTAAAATAAAGTTGTGCATCATACACAAGTATATAACAGGAAATATCACCTTCAAAGAACACTGTATTTTATTGGTTTGGGTCCTGGGTCAGCCTAGAGTCCCGGCGCTAGCCTTAAGTCCCGAGGCCAGCCTTGAGTTTGAATAATCAACTAAGTGTCTGCTTGAGAGTAAGTTGGATTACTTTGGATGTCCGTCCCATATAAAAGAAGCTTTGCATTTCTGACTGCCACCCTAACCAACCAACCAACCCTGCCTGTCACTGACTGTACGTACCACCCAAAACCGCCCTGGGTATTACTGTACCGCCTAAAACTCCAGGAGTATCCAATGGCTTACAGATTCATCCTTGAATTATTTGTTTTACGTGGTAGTTAGCCCAACTACAGACCACTTCTGAAGATGATTTTTCCCCTAATTGCTTGATCCTCACAACAACAAACAAGTTTGTAAATTATCTTGTGACAATTAAGAATGAAGTTTTCACCATTTTTATTACCATCACATTCACAGAGTGATTACAATAGTGCAAACCTAAATTATCAACAACAAAATCCACTGTGACACTTTATTACAGAAGAGATGTGTTTGTAACATTGTCAACAGGTAGCTATCACAGGTGGTTCACATTTGTCCTTCAAATATAGCGTGAATTGAACATCTATTTCTGTTGTGCGTTTTCTTAATTGTTTTGAATATTTTGTATAAAGTACAATCCAAATGTTTCCTCAATATTTACCATATACATGTATTACAATCCTTAAAAACCACCTCATGTCCCCACAAACAATTCCCACAAACAAACTCATCTGTCGACAAAAATTCATAAAATCTGAGAAAATGGCTGAATTTTATAAGGATAAATATGTGGTTCTTAATATCTCATAATCTACATGTAAAATTTTCAAAATATACATAGATATTCTTGAATTAAAAATAGTGCTGAAATATAGATTCATAAATGTCCACTGGTTACAGTAAAAATGTATCGAATCTTCTTTAAAATGTGCATAGACAGTAAAAGACACTAAAGACATAAAAACACAACACAATAATTCTTTCTGTACAGGACGTTGACTATTACTCAATTATGTTAATCCATTCTTGGTTTTTCTTTTATAATTTAGATTTTAACAACTTTGACCAAATGACCTGGCAAAAGTGTCTGTTGAAGTATTAAAGTAATTGGGTATAATTTATAAATCTACTTCATTATCCATTAAAGGTAGGATACACCATTGGTAATTGCTTGATTTATCATGAATAGGTAGATTTTATCGGTTGTATTTTTTTTCTTTTTTCGGAATAATTACAGGATATCTAAGGCAATTATTTTGCTGGATGCCTGGAATCTGTATTTACTTTCAAATAAGTAAGATATTTTTTAATAATTTGGTAGTAAATATTTTGATATCTGCAAATAGTGTATCCTACCTTAAATACATGTACTAAAATGAATACTTCCATTTATATATCGCCGAAAAACACAATTTGTTTAATTTAAGTAAATTAAAGTCTACCTATTATTAAAGGTAAATGACGAACACAAATCAACAATATTATTTTTAGTCTAGTTATTCTAACACCAAATATTTATTAATTATGAATCCAAACACACATCAATAAAATAAAACAAGTCAATAAAATTACCTAATTATCTGACAAAATGTAATGAAGTTGAATGGCCTTAACAAAACTTGTTGATTCTAGGCCCCCGTTTGTTTCATGCACAAGATCATGTAATCAGTTCAAACATGTCAAATCAGAACACACAAGGTGCACCTTCTGCTTCAAATTTTGTAAGCCAACTAACTATTTGTGAGATAAACTAATCTGAAATGGCAGTAAAAAGTAAACCAATTGTACTATTTTTAATTGCGAATAATTGAAAATACATTTTAAAATGATAATTTAGAAACTTATCGCAAAGGCTCATTTCATGCCTCAAATCTTCAAAAATTACATTTTTCTCTACGCTCCTCGCTCATGTCACCATCTTAGATTCTGCGAACCCATCTCTTTAGCAATTTCTAATCCAAATTTCGTCTATAATATATATTTTTCATGATTTATTGTCATTTCAAAGATTTCACTACATAACGAAGCCTACTTTGTCAATATTCAAACGACAGAAAGGCATCATTAGACATTTTTATAATATAAGTTGATTCAATTTCTGCCCAGCTCTGTCTAGTTTTGACCAAAAAAACCTAAAAAAACAAAAAACAGCCATCACCAAAACTTTGATATTCCGCCGTAGTACTTTCATGGATTTAAACCAAAAATACATCTAATCTAATTTAAATCATCTTTCCAAACACAGCCTTTTTTAGGTAATTTTCAAAGTTAAGTTGTATTTTCGACAGGTTTTTCTTGTTATTTCGTTTAATCATCTTTCGGATGATTGACACACCTGCTTTTGTTGTTGTTTTCTATATCCAGCTGTTGTGTTATTCAGTTGTCGTTTACATCTTTAGAATGAACACCAGAACCACAATCAACAAGAGGGTGCTCAGTCGTCCTGATAGATTGCTTCCACCGTTATCGCCAGTACCGCCTATTAAAATAAGAAGACAAAAACATGACATCATTCACTTTAAACTTGGCCACCATAACTATGTCCCATTCAATGCCAACTCGACTCGACCCTTTAAACCCAATCACCAAGGATATTTACTTTGTCAATATTTACCCAAGCCAATTATTAAGAACTATAATTCCTTACAATGTCCCTGGTGACCCAGTTAATGAACAAAGCAGTGTAGTAATAATAACAATCAGTACAATTAGTCCCCTTTAGAAATAGATACTTTCTAAAAAGAAAAGCAAATTGTCAGCATAGTTCATGTCCTGGGTTGTGTCTGCTGTGGGGTGTATTTGGGCTAGCGTGTTAGAGTGTTCTTCCCACAGGTAAACATTAGTTATTGATGATATACATGTATAACCAAAAGAATATACAATGTATTACAACGATTTTGGAAATTGCTCATGCATGGAGTTTGGCGAAGCATATACAAACCTGTATGTATGTGAATTAGTTGAAAAGCAAGCGATAAGCAAGATAGGAACCAGCTAGCAGGGTACCAGAAGAGAGAGAGGCGAGTTTGGAGGCCGCCCCTCCTGGCATGTTAGTGGGTGTGACAGTGTCTTCACCAAGAGATTAAGCAAGACATTAAGATTAGCACAGATTAGTGCAATAGATGACAGATTTGAAAGATCCGTAGGATTAAGCATTATACATGTAGGTTAGAGATTATAAGCTTGAGTGACAAATGAGGATTAGAGGTAATCTTCACATGATAAGAGTGCTTAAATAAGATCTGAAAACCAAGAAATACATAGTTATTGAAAACTAATTTGGTAAAAGGGACAAATAAAGATTAGCAACGAGGATATTGGTTGAATTATAGAAGATCAGGAGTTATAAACTTTGATCAACAATAGTTATAAAGCTTAGCCAGAAAAAAGGATTTGTAGAAAGGATCAGAGAGATAAGGGGATTAGTGAGATAACTTGAGTATATAAGCTTAACACAGGATAGGGGTATTAATCACAAGATCTATAGTGACATCACAAGCATTCAGCGAGGATTAGTAGAACAGATTAAAGATGTTGGATAGTGTGTTAAGCAGATTACAGGAGATCAGATTATAATGGGAAAATGGGAATATTACTACAAAACCCACCAAACAGCAGACAGATTGGACAAATAAGTTGGACAGCAACGAGCAAGCTTGCCTAGCCCTGCAGTCGTGCAGTAATAATTCTTACCGTCACAGGCCTTGATACAGATTTTGTTTGAAACCATCGGAGTCTGTCCATGGTACCCTATCATGTTGGGTGTTCCCTCAGTGACTGTACCTCCTTCAGTGGGAACCAACAGATGTAAGCAGCCGCTGGGGTCGTCAGTGAATGACACATCCTGTCAATATACAAGAATTTGGGTGATAAAACTGGCACAGGTCAAGCTATTCAATGGTCTAAATGGTACCACATGTTTACTTTTTGGTGGTGAGGAGCAATTGTGATAAAGTGTCTTACCTAAAGACACAAGCAACATGATACCCTTTTGGTTGAACTCACAGCCACAGCACATCTGCTAATGAACACCACAACTGCTAATGAGCCACAAAGGTACTACGACCCAAATACCTAAAGAATAATTGTGTTCCATTTGCTTTGGCTGCAAGAACACCTTGCAAAAGAATTTTGGCAAAACTTGCATCCAAATAGAAGGGGGGGGGAATTTTCCTTCATTTTATCTTCTGCTACAAAAACTGAGGAAAATGTGTACTTCGATTTTCAGAGTAGTCCTGTCCCACTTCTTTACTCCTCATCCCTACCTGATTATCCCCCGTGTCCCTGAGACGTCGGAATGCCAGCGTCATGACGCCATTGTCGTAAGAGGCAGTGACATCTTCAAGATCGTTGTTATCATCAAGGACCACCGTGTTTTGGCTCTTTCCTCCCAAGTAGCGGTCTTCAACTACTACCATACCATTGGCGTCGTTAAAGGCAATCACTGCATCTGAACCAATCTGTAAAAGTGGACAGAGAAACTGTTGTCGTACTTGTTGTCATAAGGGTGCGTGTACTGTGTCAAAGGAAGGATGTATTTACCTATTGACGGTACTTCGGTGGGACATTTACTTTGCTGTTTAACGCACACATTGCGTGCACACTATATGGATCACGGTACTTCAGGTACAGTCACGAAGCAAGATGGCGCCTAATTGGAACCGATTTAATGGTGGCCCATCAGCCTCTCTCTTTTTAAACAACAAGGGGGTACTTCTGCACAAGATGGATAAGTTCTTTTGTGAAGCAACACATGCTACTGTTTCCTGCTAAGCACTGTTTATTTGCTTGGCACTATTTTTTGCTTGGCTGCAATTTCTGTTTAGCATTTGTTTCTGCTATAGCACTGTTTGCTGCTATGCATTTTCTGCGAACCTGTTTTTTGCTAACCTCCGTTTTTTGCTAAGCACCGATGTTTTCTGCGTAGCATTTTCTGCTAACCTCTGTTTTCTACTATAACCTTTGTTTTCTGCTTAGCACTAATTTCTGCTCAGCTAAGAATTTTCTGTTTAGCAGCTCTGCTTACCATAGCGCCTTGCCTAGAGAACCCCACGCCAGTCCACCTGTTACTTTCTGTCTTAGCGACGATGTTGAATTGGATCTTATCGTCAGCCTCTCTGTAACTCAGAGTGATTTTGTAATTACAGTCATCTCCTTGGCAGTTCATAGGCATTCTATAGCCGGCAGTGCAGGGGCCCATTGGTGGTGGTGGTGAATTGGGGTCCTCTGTTAGGGAAACAACAATTTAAAACAAAAAAGCAATATAATATTCTGACTGATTAAACTTGTACATGTACTGAGACACATTAGTGTTTGAGCACCCATCATTTGTGAAGCTTTTACATGTAACATAATTTCAAATTTCAAATTTATCTTTAATTGTAGAAACATCTATCTCCCTAAAACCACACTATATTTTTCTTCTAAATGTGTATACTGTGTACCTTGGCAACACTGTCTCTGTTTAAATTGTTGTCCAACTTAGATGCCGGGATGCAAATTACCACTTACCATAAAAGTTCATGTTAGGCACCTGTCCGCGCTGGTTTCTGATAGTGCCGTGATACTTCAGCTCAAAGCGTTTATAGAACTTTTGGTTAGTTGTGCATAGTTCAATGCCGCTGGGAGGGTTATGCACACGGCTTCCATACTCCTGGCCACGAGCAAAGATGACGGTCATAGGTCCATTTACTACACTGTGATCAGAACGCTCAGTGGCTAGCAGGAAATAAAAAAGTCCATTTTATTTAGAAAGATTTCATCTTGTTGAGATTTTGGTGGAAAATTGTCTAAAATGCCTGTTCTTCTCTGGACATCACTTCTGTTACTAAGTTACATGCATTTCAATCTTCTCCTAAAATCTAATTTAATTTTATCTGTGGTAGAACTGCCTGGAATGTTTGATGTAGCCTTCTCTAACATGCTCTTGACCACCCCCACCCCCAAACAAACGATAATAAGTAGGTTACTGCAAATACTCCCACATGTCCATTGAAGTAAAACACAAACTTACCTGTGAGCTTCTTGCGGAATTTGATGATACTGTAATCGTTGTACTCCTTTCCACCTGCTGCTGTTAAGCTGTCCATACCTCCATAGAAACTGTCATGTCTTGGAGTAGACCGATCACGGGTATAGTAATCACCGATACGAGACAGATCATCGTCTACCATACCAATCACGATATCCATGCAATCCATTGGATGTAAGGCACCTGCATATAGGTATAGTTATAAGCATAGCATCATTTGCATGTCATCACCATTCAAATCCTAAAGCATTCAAAACCCAACATAAAGTTTCAGCTTGGTGGATTACACTTTGAGAAAACAGTGAAATACCATGCACAACCTTTTGATCATGGTTTCCACCGATAAGTCACTTCAGCTGATCATTTCAAATCGCCTACATTTCTTGATTTTATAAAAATACAGCATGTATAGAATAATTTGGCAGGGTGTTAAGTAAATATACCATCTTTAATCAAAGTAAACTTTTCATATAATTGTTGATTATGCATGGTTAAATGTAAACAAATCAACAGCGATAAATAAAAATGACATCGTTAAATATTGCCTTGTTTTCTCTTACCTGCTGGATCCTCGGGTTCTCCTGTTGAATTTAAAATGAAAAAACAAGTAATTTAGGAACTGAAAATGCTAAAAAAAAGTACAAATTGTTCTTACAATCAATATAAGTATTTGATTACATAAGCATGTAGCATGATGAGTGGCTAGTGTTTGGCTAGTATTGTCAGGGTCATAGTTCAACTCATGCTTAGAAATAAGATAGGTTGTTTGCGGTAACACCACAGTAATACTCTTTAGTAAGATGTGTGATTCTAACTGGCCTCAGAATTTAACTGCGCCAGAGTTGAAATATGTTCAACTTTTGTGAATTTGCAGCACAAAAACTTGCTGTGACGTCACAAATTCCCATTCGCTTTCGTGCCGAGTATGAACAGGGCTAATTTACCTTCTGGCTCTGCACTTGGCTCCGCATCTGGTTCAGCACTTGGCTCCGCCCCTGGTTCAGAGCCCAATGGGACACACATTCCATCATCGTGGTCCATATCTGAGTCGTTACCGTGAGAGTGGCGTGGAATACGAACTGAGCGGACAGAACGACGGCGTCGTTGCTACATGAGAACATTAAGCAGTGTGATACAATTAAGTCATACAAATCTTAATACATGTAAACACAGCTTTCGCATTTGAGAATGTGTACAAAATGGAAGCGGTTTGGGTTTTGTAGTAGCAAATAACTGCCAACTACAAAAAATATAGCAGAACATGGTTTTTGGACCCATTTTATTTCCTTGAGCAAAGTTTGTCCAAACCAAAAAAATGTACCGGTACTCCACAAAATTGACCCGAATTTGGAAGAGTTGAAATAACCAAATTAATCTCAAGACTTTTTTGGCAGAGCTCTGAAGAAACCACAGCTCCCCAAGAATTCTGATTGTCCTGAAAAGGCCTTCCAGAAGAAACATGATGTGACTGACTGACTGACTGACTGAGTATGAATAATGTCTTTAACTGAGACTTCCTAATTTAATGACGTCTTGGGTTCTCACCACGGTCGTCGTCGGTTCAGCTGTAGGTGGTCCTTGTGGTTCCCCCACCGGTTCCCCTGTGGTGTAAGCCACGGGGAAGTCACGACAAGTGCCATTCATACCTGCCAATCCAAATAAAATAGTGAAGTTTGTGTTACTTGTCCAATTGAATGAATTGTACCTCAAATGTACTGCCCAAAACTCTACTCTACCTGTTACAAAATCATACTAGAGAGGCAAAATGAAAAAGAAAAAAACAACTTTCTACCTGTGGGGCGCCATCCAAATCCAATCCAGCCTTTGCCAGTTGACTTGACAATCACTTCAACTTCATTTGTGGCCTGCAAATGCAATCCAAGAATTTCAAATTAATCTTCATCATAATGCCTAAATCTATTCTGGGCAGGTAATGTACTTTTTAGGTCGTCTTTTTTCTCAGAGCCACTATTTCTTCCTCTCAAACAGCATCTGTGTCGTTTAAAATTTTGCATGGATTTTTTTATTTTTTTTCTGATTGAGATATGTGCTGTAAAATAACATTTTTGTAATCATTATTAATAATAGTGTTGGTAATGAAACTGAAGACTCCTCATTCCCTAAAATCTGTTATCAATTTGGAAACTTGTTCTACAGCAACAAACATAATATTTTTTAAACACACTTGACTCTCAAACAAAATCCCAACAAGGAAGTCAACACTTACAGTCAGTATTTTGTAGTAAACTGACATTGAATCTGACAGATCCCTGTGGTAGTAGCTAGACATCTCCTCAGTTGTCATGTCAACCTTGAAGTCAGAAGGGTTTTCTTTAACGAAAAGAAGCGCACAATGTTTGGTCCCTCATTTTACACAATATTCTGCTATTTACTCTAGATTACTGTTCAATTTCGTCAGTAAAAACAAATTCTCTCAAATAAATTTCCTTGTCACTTTCTGTTAAATCCAACGAAACAAACTACTGCAAAATCTTTTTTTACAAAATACAGAAATGTAAAAAAGGCATTTTTGTAATATGGATTTAGGCTCTTTAAAATTTACTTTGGTTTTGGTTTGGGACAGGCCCTACCTGTTACTCTCTGGACCCTACCAAACTACCCTAGCTCTCTATGTCCTTAGGAAGTCTTCAGGAAATGTAAACAAATCTTGTTCATGTGCTATTTTATGAAGTTGCTTATCTTGTCTTTTTTCTTAAAGGAGTGGCAATATCTAAAGGATATGGAGTATAGGAAAATGACTTCATCCTAATCGTCATCTTCCCATATTGAATACAGACAACATCCATTAGTTTCACAAACCGTCATATTTGTTTCTGTAAACCACTTACCCATTTGGCATTTTTGCCCAAAGTATCCGTCCCTACAGAAGCAGACGGAGCGAGGGTAGGTGTAGCTAACATCAGAGACCTCCGTACATACACCATTATTGCTGCAATCTGCTTCATTCATGCACTCGTCTAAGTACAAAAATAGAAATTAGCCAAACGATAAACAATGATGAGCTGATGTCATTAGTTGCTTGGCATCCAAATTTGCTACCAGATGTTGTTTGCTTCAAAGTTCAATAGCTAAGAAAGCTTTAGGTTGCAGTTTACATTAACGTACATCTTCATTTTTTGCACTTACAATAACGAACGTCCTTTTTTTTGCACTTTACATTAACGAACGTCTTAATGTTTTGCACTCTATGTTTTTTTTTTTGTTTTTTTTTTTTTAGGTTCATAATGTTTTGGTTAATAATTATTTAACATGCGTTTTTTTGTTTCAACCAAACCCTCCTATTTTTCTTTTTGTAATATATATTATTATTTTTTTTTTTATTTTTTTTTTTATTTTTTTTGGGGGGGGGGAATGGCAGGTTCGAGTTGTTCTGTAAAAGCTTGCCACTATTAGGAGATTAGAAGCTTCATTGATGTTGCTTTTATACTTACCAACATACTGGCAGAAATCACCACTCGCGAGGTCGTCACATATGCACTTGTTTTCAGTGCATTGCCCTTGGCCAGAACATTCCATGTTGGTGTTACAGACAGCACCAGCTAAAATCAATCCAAAAGAAGTACAGAACAGAAACTAGTGCTTAGTGTTTTCAATTTAAAGCCAACATTATATTCCTCCGCTCATTTTTTATTAATTCTTTTTAACAGAATATTTCTTTGATTAAAATTTTTTCATTTGCATTTCTGTGGAAATGACATGTTTTCGCTAAGCAAATTGTTTAAATTACGGTCAAATTTTAAACATCGACCAATCAGTGCAAGTCTATTTTCATCCAATCATGAGCAAGAGTAGGCCTATAGTTCAAACTTCTGGTGTTAGTGTATTTTTCAGCCAATCATTGTCAAAGTTCCAGTTATGGCTTTGGTCTTTGGTCAACCAATCATAGTGTCCCATTCAACTTCTCAGAGTCACATGATTACGCATGTAACTTTTCAACCAATCATGGCCTGGTATTTCAGTATGTGTCATCTAATCAGAACTTTGGGCCATACTAAAGAGGTAGGACCTTTCCAAACAAATTCTAAATGCTTTACACAATTTTACACAATTGTTGAGGCCTACCATTTGTTGGGTTGTTTATTTTTGAAGAAATGTTCATCCTTATCTTTTTAACAAATAAATCTATACATTTAGATGTGATAGTGTTCTTGCGTTTTTGCCCCTTCTTTTAACCCCCTTTCCATTCAATTCCCCCCTTTACTGAAAGCTATAATTCCGCCCCTGCATTTACCTGTGATTGTGATATCAGCACAGCTGTGGAACGTATAGAATGGCAGGTTAGGGTCACCTGTTACCCACTCAGCAGCGTTACGGTTCAATACAAGAGTGTAATTACCCTCCATGGATGGGATCTCAACCTCATGCATGATGCTCCTGTAGATCAATAGGGGAAAACAATCAGAGCCATTCGATAAAATATATCTTCTTCTTTTTTATGGAAAAGCTCAGACTACAGTTCCTTCTCTTTATCTGCTTTCAACATTTCCACCTTAAATGTTGATATTTTTCAAGCATTACAAAGTTATTCCTTTGCCAAAGTCATGAAAAAGTATCTTTAACAATTTTGAATAATTTGCAATAAGCAAGTAGACCTGTTTTTCAGAAGGCTGGATTGAAAAGAAAACAATTAAGAACAGCTTATAAAAATAGCTGAAAAATACGGACTTATTAGTTTGAGAGGGGAGGGTTCATTTCAAAGCCAGGACTTCAATTTTCTTTTTTTAAGATTTGAAGGAAATGCTCTAAACTCACCCAGTTTGGTTAATGCCGACCCATTCATCCTCGGTTGTCAAGTGGGCCAGGATTTCAGAGCCGTTCCGTGGAATGATCATCAATTTATAACCACCCTGCAGTAGGAAAATGTAATCCATTTATAGTAACCACGTAGAACAATTCCTCCATGGTAACAGTTACTAACCACACCGTCAACCATTAGATACATAAAAACAAGCAATTGTGTAACCCACACACAAATATTTCCTATCTTTGTCACTGCAATATATATATACCCTTGGATGAAAACGAATAAAAGGCGACATAATTCATTTGACCTAGCTTTCTAAATCTATAATAGTTGGGATTCTAGGCCAAGTTCTATTTCAATTTGCTGATTTACAGCGGTTAAGCTGAGCTGTCAAAGAAGTCCTGGCTTTTGAAAAGCTTACAATCTGGTCATTCTTAGTTATCCAGATTTCATACAAAAATGCTTGTATGACAAAAGAAGTGGGCACTGTCTGAAATCCCATGAAAGCGTTTACACAATTCACACTTTCTATCATTCCATTTTATGTTTACAAGCATGTCTTTATCACTACACACCTTGAAATCGATAATAATATGGATTCTGAGGCCAGTTAAATACACGTACATGTACTAGAGATCAATAACGATAAACCAGACAACAACATGACCACAGCAATGTATAGATAGACGCCTCTCAAATCAAACTATAACAAGTGGGAGAACTGAGGCTGGAGAGAGATGTGACTGAACAACTACACACATTAAGCCTATGAGATAGGAACTTGTAACCAGGATTTATTTGCCAGAGTAATCTAATGTAGACCTACTCCTAGAAAAACTGCGAATATACATTATTTTTAATTTTGTGATGTGATGTTTTGATTGGGCGTTGTTTCGAATGCCTGTTAAAATATCCATCAAATCTTTTTTTCTATTTTGAAAAATATCAGTGACTTCAATTGTTCTTTCCACCCCTGCATACTACACTCTGAAAAACTGCCAAAAAGAAAAATTTCGATCAAGACAGAAGTGCAAATTAATAGAAACATTTTTGGTTTTTAATTTAAAAAAATGTGTTTAGATGCGGCAGCAAAAATAGATATGCACGAGGACGAGAAACTATGTTTTCCTTTTATTGAGCCGAATTAAGCATTAATCAAGCAACCATGAAATTGGAGGCTGAATTTATGCAATCCATCTGGTTGTGGGCATCTATCCAAGCTTGAAATAATTGGCAATTCAAAAAATTACCAATTTATTTTTGTCACTGTCTCTATTTAATGGCACACTAGAGTGATATATTTGAAGTTTCCAATTGCATTTTCTATACTGAAATTATTTTCAATATTGAAGATACTCCATGCTCAACCCCTACAACTTGCATTCATACATTCATTAAAATTTACTTGAGCCGGTAAAATGTGTGGTTTTTTCCCTTCCACAAGAAAAACCTTTCCAATCTTATTGACGCAGAGGAAAGTCTTCTGACTGCACAAGGCACGATCGAGCTACTCGAATTGTTCAAGCAAAATCAAATTACTCCTTCAAGAAAGTGGAAAATAATTGCATTTGGAGTTCGCAACACAATGGACTTCCACTAACTTGTTTATTTTCTCTGATATGTTATGCATGTCTTGCTTTTGTTAATTTTGTAGCCATTGTTGTCTGCATTTTTCTTGGGACCAAATAACGAACAGACAAAAATGGCATCAGAAAACAAAAACACTGCTGAAAAACCATGGGCTTGCATATTTAATTTGTTGAGCAAAGTAACAGAAAACTACATATCGTAATTCCTTTACAATAAGATGACCAGATGACCAACTTGCCCTAGTGAGGCATTGATCACTTTGCATGCATTGATAGACCTGGCCCTTGTCCTCAGAGTAAACACTAGAAACAGGGTGGGCCAAGCAAACCTGAAACTCCCAAACACGTCCTTGAGGTACACTATACAGAATTGTAAATAATGAACTCACCTACCATACAGCTAATAAGAGCTCATTGTAAAGTAACCATAGAAACCACATTTGTAATGAATGGCAGTCTGCATATTCATGAGCCATAATTGAGGAATAATGAAATGCATGCAAGCTTTTACAGGTACTGTATTTGTATGGCTTTTTATATTCCAAGCTTGATAATAACATTTTACTACTACATATTGAAGAGTACCGTATTATTTGCATAATACATAAAGGATACCAACTACATATTGAAATATACACTGTTATATGTTTTTTTCCTTGGGGTGGGGTCTTTTTTAGTTCTTTCAAATATAGTATCTTCGATATTTGTTTCACTGCCATATACCCAATTAATGTGTTGCGTACATATAATCACTAAGTAATAAATTATATTTTGTTATTCCGCAGGCGTAGAAAGCTTCTTCTTTTTTCATGTCAATATCACAGGCAGTATACAGGACTTATTGTCACTTCTGTCATTGTCATTAGAATGTTGTGTCATTGTCATTGTCATTGTCATTGCTTACCCTGTGTGAATATGCAAGATGCCAGGTGACATTGACCTTCTGGCCAGGTGCAAACGTTGTCACTAAACCACCTGTAAATGTAATAAACAAACCCCGAAATATTAACATCCACCTTTACGATGGTTCCAAAGATGCAGTTCAACTTGTTTAATTGTCTGCATTTTTTCACAGAAGTTTAACAACTGGTGTTATTTGCACACTATTTGCACACCTTTCACTGTTCATTTTGTCAAGATCTTGACCCTTTTTAACAAAAAAATAATATATAATAATAACACATTCATACACCTTTATGTAACTCAAGAAACTTTGTCAGGTGTTTTGGTCTGTGTACTGATATGCACATCTCCCAAGCATAGGATCAGTGTACATGCAGATGCTATTCCTAGTAAGAATAAGACACACTCATTAGACTCTTTTCTTGGTATTATCAAAGTCATAATCCTCTAATTGTCATGGAAGGTTCTGTGCTCGTTTTCACCAGCTTTGTCCTTTCTTGGGTACTGTTCCTTGCTCTATGAATACACACAGTACTGCTTTTCATTGATTCTTCCCATGAGATGCAAATATGTGTGGGTGGTTTGCTTCCTTGCCAGTTATTATTGTTTGTCACTTTGTAGACTCTCAACTCAAGGACATTTTAACTGAATTTCTTTCAAGAATAGCTTCCAAGGAGAATTCTTTCCCTCCTCACTGAAATGCTGTAAGGGGCTGTACAAAGTTTCACAACCCATTTTATAACAATTAGTTTAGCCATGGATTATTTTCTTCCTCCATGGTTCAGCCAATTTTGTTTAATTTCCAAAACCATGACTCTTCTGAATTGATAAACTAACGTCTAAGTGCCCGGCCTATTCTTCAAGATGATTTTATTTTTTCCTGCCCTGTGGATGTTTTTTTCTTTAAAGTGATTGCATAACAAATGTTCACACTCAATTCAGCTGAGCTCTGTCACTTGTTTATTAACTAGAACATGATTATCCTTACAATAGTTGAACTAAGTTTTTGAGATAGAATTCTTTTTTAGATGCTTTTTGTTTTTGCAGTAATATGCAAGACAAAGTAAACCTAATTTATACTTCCAAACCTCTTCAGAGGACATTTTCCCACAGATAACACTTCAAACGCATTTTCTGACAGGTGGCAAGGTTACATTTGTTCTGATATATAATCATTAAGACTAGCCTCGTGAAGGATAAATACTCCCTGATCAAATAACAAAAATAAAAAATGAAACAAGATTATCTCCTGGACATCTCACGGACAGAGTAATTGCATATTGGCTAAGAGTAATTAGCTAAGAGTATTATTGACTGCAAACATTGGAAGTTATTAGGATAAAACCATGATAAAAATATATATTTTTGCAGATGGAGGTTTTACCCTTTACTGACGAGCATTATGTGGAAACTACAAATTGGAAACAATATTGTGGACGGCTGACCACCTTGACTTTTATAATTACTGCAACTTGAATTTGTACGCTACATGTGCATTATTTAGAGGAATACATGTTTGTAAGGTCGGCATTAAAACTGCAGTCAATACAAAGAGCTCGGAGCAGCAACTGAAGGTCGGGCACAAAATTAAAAGAATAAGGCATTGTCAGCACTGACAGAAGATTGGTATGGTTACTGTTTCTATGGTAACGGAGCATAAAAAAACGTCAAAAAAAAGATACCTGGGAATGATGATGAAGTTATATTCGGTCTCTGTTGACAATCATTTAAGAGGACTACAGCGGAAATTATGAAATCGTAAATGTCAGACACATTTTGGATTGTGACTGGACGGTGTACGTGCATATATCAAAGGCCAACAAACAAGTTATTACAAATGGACATGAAAACATTTCTTTGGTGTTTTTTAAGAGTATTTGCTTTTGGTAAAAGAAAAAAGAAAGATTAACACTTCCACATTTTAAGTACCTTTATATGAAATAAGAAAAAGGTACTAGGTACGGGGCTAGGCATTACATACTCATTGTGCAGCAAAGATTGCAAGAGAAAAATGTCTACACTATTTTTTTGCCCTTTAAATAATAATTGTTTTAAACTCGTGTTTCCCACAACCATTTCCTACCAAACTTTTGTTCTACAGTTCCATTTTTAACCTTCCAGATTTTATCTCATATTCCTTCTTAGCACTGAAAAAATATTGATAAGCTACAAACATTCACGAGTATTATGCACAAAGTTACAGTTTGCCCCGGTTAGTGAGTTTAACAAACTCATGAAAGACAAATTTTTTTTTAAACAATAACTGTGAACTTTTTGTGTATTTTATTCAATGAAATATTTGCACAAACACGCGTCAGCTTGCATTTTAGTCATTTTGAGTGAGTGACATGCATTAATTTGCTATAAGCAAATCATCTTGTTTTCTTTTCTTTGATTCTATTCATGTCAACTCATGGGTGTCATAATGGCTTACTGAGCCAAGTGCGTCACAAGCAAAATAATAGTCTATTATGGTTACTGAAAAGTTACCTAGGACACAGGGTTAATGGAAAAAGGAACCTTGGTAAAATTGACTGATCCTTGACCTTAAGAACAAGAATGACTAGTTTATTTAACCAGGCTTGAATTGCAACCCTAGCAAAGTTGGTTTCCAAATAGTTCAATGAATAAGCATACTTTTTGAATTGGTTAAAAAAAAAAAACTTTGGTAGTAACACTACAAAACTGTTTGTATGTTTACGACCGTCTATTTTTTCCCAATTATTTTTCAAGTCAGCTCATTAAAAACAGAATCTGAAGTTGAAACATTACAAGTTTGCAACTAACGAGATGCTGCGATATTATGGTTTAGGTCATGCGTGTCAGACATAATAATTAACGTTAGATGAAAACAACGAAATGAATTACCTTAAATGTCACCTTTGCATTTGAATAAGGATTTAAATCTAGTTCAGTATTCAAACACTTGTGGTTTTGAGCAAGCCACTTTACAGCAATTTCCTAAATTCGGAATCTAAATGAAAACCTACAAGACTTCAAAATTAAAGTTTGCCATTAGCATGACTACTTCCTTTTATTATAATTACTGGTACACCAGAGCACAACCTTGATGAATGTAGCTGTCTGTATAACCCATGTTTTTTTAAGCCCCTGTGATGTTACAACACATATTTCTTCAAGCTGTGCCTACAATAGGAGTGGGCGGAAGCATTTTTACAAAGAAGCCAATAATTGACATTTATTATGCATCATTTATAATTGTCCAATCTCAGAAGGTGAATCCAACTCGGTGGCTCAAAGGGGTGGGGTGGGGATGGGGATGGGGATGGGGTGGGGTGGGAATGGGGATGGAGGTAGCAGTAGCTGTCAAGGGAGGAAGGGTTGCTGGCATATTCTTTTCTGCCTGATTTATTCGAGGTTGTTTATATGTCAGATTTCATACAAGTTGTCATAGTAACACATCAAGAAGACTGTAAATGTAGGGGAAAAAAAAGGTTTCACAGTGTCAATCTAAAAGACAAGGACAAAAACAGGAAAATATGTAAGATATTTTTGCTAACAATTTCTTTTTGTCAAATGGTTTTTCTTTTAGTTGATAGAAACTGGTTTGAACTAATTAAAGGAGCCTTTTACACACAGACTATTCAGTGAAATTATGGATGAACATTTGACCAATAGCCTTCAGTCATCAATGAAACAGCGATATATGTTCTAATTATAAGGTTTTTGGTGAGTTAAACTAATTGGGCACCTGACCTACGGAGTAACAAACGATCTGATCATGTTAAAAATGTCAATAAAGTCTAACAACAAAAGACCACAGTTGGCCTAGCCAGCTTGTATTTCACTGAAGTTTTGATTTTGCAATAAGAAGTCTTGTACAAAAGAAGACAATAAATGAAATAGGCAAGCAAAACTGGGAGTAGATTTTCTTTAGTAGCTATAAGACCCATATCTGAAGTCAGAAAGTACGGACATTGTGTCAAAGCTTTTGCTACTTGTGCCGTCTGAATGACGTTTGTTTAGCGTTGTTGTGTCTGAAGGCCACTAGCGATATCGATTGACTGAAAGTTGCTGCAAAATTTCACAGGATGGAGTGGAAATACAAAATAGATGATCTGCAGCATCTGTTGGCTACTGTGCGAACTCCATCTAATGTAAAATTGTAATGGATATCCAGCACAGAATGGGCAACTAAAGCAGCCTTCGAGAATAGGCACTGACACTGAGAGATGGTATCACGAAATGGTGACAAGCCCACCCACAGGTTTACTGTTTTGCTGCAAATTATTTCATGGCTTGCAATAATTCATGAAAACCACACCCCATTTTGAATCAAGGAGTTGCAGACAACCACGACATACTTTAAAATGGAACATTAGTTTTTTGTTATTTTGGATACGACTATTAAAAGACCAACTACAGTTGATAATTTTGAGCAATAATTGCTTGAGAAAAATACGAGATAACCCCACACCACGTATTGCTATACTTACGCAAAACAAACACTTTTCGTTAAAGGGTTGAATTCATTTACAACGGCCCATACCCAAAAAACTCACCGTGTATCAAATGTTCAAAATGTAAACTTTCCATACGTACAGACGCATTTGCTTTTCAATTCAACTTGTTCTTCTGTTCGAACAGTAGGTAATTCTTTCCCTCCAATAACCATCAATCCTATCACCAACAACTTACACCTGTTAGGACCGGTTTTATCCACTCATTTTTAAATCCAAGTCCAAACTATACTCGCAAGTTTCTTTCAATAAATTATTTTCCCCCTCCCAAACAATACCATTTCCAGCGAAATAAAAGATAATCAAACACATTAAACAATCTTTACGATGGAAAAGAAACAGTTTACTGACCAGAAGGCATCCCGCAAGGAACTTGCGTCCGGACGTTGTCCAAGAAGTCGAAATCAAATTTCCTCGCTGGCGGCCAAGTCAGCCGGACGTGCGCCGCAGCGAGCCCTACGAACAGAACCAGCACAGTCACGCTCAAACTCATCCATCGTGCCATCCTTTAGGACTGTCTAAAATCGACTCAGAAAGTTTTAATTTCGGAGGCAAAGGATGAAATCGGTGACTGTCTTGTCACTGGGAGGCACGTTTATTAGGAACCAACTGGGAATGGTCTAGAAATAGTCTTGACTTGTTAATAAGATATCAGAGGAAACAAAAATTGCATCGGTTGGTGGAGGATGCTTCTCTTGGCGTCTATTTGTGAGTGCCGAGTACACACAAAGCGCGTGACGCACGTAAATGTACATCAATACCAGACCAGGATCCGGGAGGCGGTGACAATAGATGCACGCACTAAATGCACTGCTACGCAGAAACGTGCGCAGTTTGGGTGACGGAGAAAACTGGGCCAACCACAATCGATGATGACAAGACAAAACGAGTAAATCTAGAGTCAAGTTTGCTTTTTTGTACCCTCAAGTTTCGATTATCGTGAATACAGCAAAAGGGAAGAGTGGACACCATTGCCCCAAATGGCACTCACCCAGTATTTGTCATATCCCACCCCCTCCCCTTTCAATGGTATATGTTTGGTACTTAACAAGGTACCAAGTGGAATTTAGCACCCTTTCACGACTACATGCAAAATGCAACCCCTTTCCGTTCTAATTTATTTGTAGCTACTATTTTGAGTAGGCCTAAAGGCTAAAGCTGAGCAAAGTTGCTAAACGACAAACTATCGTCATTTCCCACCCATTTATATATGAGGAACCCGATTAGCAAACCAACAAAGAGCAAATAAAAAATAAATACTGTTATATTACGGGGCTTTTTAATTGCACTGTATCACCAACAACTTTGGCAACAAGTATAGTATACCGCTGATGTTCCAACGCGAAGATCAAGACTCGTTTATTATTTCAGTTGTTTAATATCACGTCCATTAGCAGATTATTAATTTCGGAGCCGTATTTTTTTCTCCAGTTCCACTAAATCATCTTTCTATTTTGGTAGTAGAGCTTTGTTTGTATAGTCGTAAATGTCCCATATGCATGGTCTCAACAAAAGGTTGTTAATGTACAAGTTCCAACCAAGAATTCGTCATTCAGCCTACAGTACTCGTAATTAGCGGTGCATGTAGCTGGTCTTTTCCAACTATTTATTTTAATTTGCAACTGACTGTGGTACGGTACAAGTTTGCAATGGAACGGTGACGATGTAATTCAAACAGAAATCTGCGTCTTTCACCGCCACCCAGCCGAGGCGGCGCGAGTCACGTTCCGTTACGGTACGCCTGGCGCGGATATGTGTACAATCGCGTACAATCGTGTACAAAATTATAGTTAAATAATTTACTAGATACTGACAAGCTTTACTATTTTATCTCGTGGCTTAAGAAAAAAACAATTTGATAATGACAAAATTCACATTGAATCCCTCACAACGAATAACAACATAATACGGGAGGAATTTAACATTTACAAAATCGTTTTAAAGCTCATACATGCGGGGCCTGTTTTTGCGACCGTGACGGCAAACACGTTTCGGCTTTGGTCATTGTTTGGTTGAACATTTTTGCGGGTGCTAGTGACGTACCTGTTCCCGCCAAAACTAGTCACGGTCTCAAAAGCAGGCCCTTGAAGTTACCTTGGTACGTAAGGCGGTGTACCAGAGGGGCATAAAGAGAGGTATTTTGATTGGTATAACCGTCACAATAGAACCTGCCGCGCCATCGCCTATTCACAACATGCTCACAACCACACAGTGACCAGGCACTTTTTGCAGAAAGAACATGGCCACTACCCAACTGCCAAAATCAATAATCTGCTACTCGAGCTCCTGGGTTTTCTCTTTCAAAAGCATTTAAGTAAAAATAATCACTTTCTGAATGGAAAGTAAAGAGAGGGCACTGACCGACCCACTCCGTGGATTTTGGGGTGAAATTTCGCCACCTTCGGATCTTTCGTATGATTTCTCAAAGTAAAACTGTTTGAACAAAAAAACAGATATGGGGATAGATTACCTTCCTGGGTGTCACCCGTCTACCCCTGCATAATGAAAACTTTAACCCGATTTCAAGCAAAAGCTCTGACTGGTTTGTGTGTGTGTAGTGAGCAGGGAGAGTTGACCTTCCTAATTATAATAACACCCGCAGCGCGCACAGACCATGGAAATCTCCCCACGTGAGTTATTCCATTACGATTTATAGGGGAGTTTAAACGACAAATAGTACATCATGTACATTTGTACAGAGTCGAACAATTACCCTTGGACTTCTTGTTAGGCATTAGGCTATAACATGTTTAATTCACTACAGTAAACAGAAAGAAATACATGCTAATTTGTAATGTAAAACAAACAAGCGATAGAAATGAACATTGACATACACGATCGTAAAATCAACAGCACGTGTGCACGTACATATACGTGTGTATGTTTTCATAAACCTACAGGGAGAATGCAGTAGTCCTAGCGTGATTCAAAAGGTCACCAAGCCGGGTGCCGAAGTAGAAAATGCGTGATTGGACACTATGTTTTATCATAAATGGGCGGCCGAACTAAACCACCAATCAATGTATGTCTTATATCACTGGAAAGCTATTGAAATCGGCTACACAAATCCGTTCACCAGGAGTCTGTACGACAAGCGGTTATTGATATACGACCTGCTGAACGTAAAAAAGTGTACCCAAAAGGGCGAAAGGTCATCGCGTCCCATTGAAAACGTGGCTTGAAACACACACTTCCCTAACATTTGGCGGGACCCCTGAAGGTATCATGATATCGAGAGTTAGATTTTAAAAAAGCTTAATGTGTCTTTTTTTAGAAACCGTTCACCAGAAATTTACAGCTCATTTAGTTTTAAAGATACGTTCGGTTTTGTAAAAACAATGCTGCATTTTTGGGTCATTTCCCGTGTTGAAGCGCGCGTGCATTGTTTTGGTTGAGCAGATGACCGTAAGTTTTCATTATGGGGTCTTTTACGGGTTTGACCAGAGGGGAAATCTTAAACAGTTAAAACAAATACAAACATAATATACATTGCCTGAGTGTTGGAATTGTACACGTAGAAAACAAAACAAACGGAAATAGATTGCCTTCAATACAATAATTACTATGTACCCCTAACTTCTAAGGATTACAATGAATGCAAACAAAGCTTCATCATCCAATATTTATTTAAACTCTTCCCTCAACAGGTGGGTTTTTTTACGGTCGCGTGTTACAGCCCCCTCTATTTTTAACTTCTGGAAACATTGTCAAATTGTGTACAGTTGGCATATACTTGAAATTTCACAGAAAAAGGCGAAGCGATTCATTGACTAGATGTCCCAGATTAGGGTTGCTTGTAGTTAACATTACCGTTTTAAACTTCCGTTGTTGTTATTTCCTATCGCCCCTTATATTCTGGGAGACAGCTCCTGGAATCTGTCATTTCGTTTCACCACTAAAAGAAATCATGATACAGGTTGGTGATGTCCTACGATCAGTCAAGTTGGCTGGTTTCTGGAAATATCAAGATATGAATACAAATTGTGTTTTATGACCAAAATATTGTACACGGCCCCTTCGAGACTGTCATATATCCACAGACCCGAAGCAGGTTTGGTTGTTTTAACGTTCTTTGAACGTTCTTGCGATTTAGTCTGGTTTTGAATAAATGCTGAAAATAAAATGTATACAAACTAAATGCTCCTGCAACGATTTTTTGTTTGTCTCAGAAATTCAATTTCACCGCAATTTCAGCATAATAATATCTGATTCGTTCATCATGGATGGACGGTACGATAAGGCCCGGTATGGTATAGGCTCTTCTGTTTATTTCCATGTCATGGCACAAGACTTCTTAAGTGGATAAAAGTTCCAATGACAAAATAGCCAAACACCCACATATAGGTGTCACGGTTCTATACATACTTGAAAGTTAGGGTGCGATTATGTCAGTTTTCTTGTTGATAGTCTGAAATTTTTCATGTTAATGAAGAAAGCGGAATACTTTTAAGCACTCACATAAATCCACACGCGTGTATGTACGTGGGCATAGTGTTACCGGATACTAGATAATATAATGCAGCATGATATACAGGGGATTTCCCTCAATACCCCTGCAAAGTACAAATCTGTGTTCACCTTTTTTAAGCTTCAAAGACAAGATTAAATGGATGACTGCATGTGGTTACTGAACAACCTTTCATAGAATTGCGACTGCTCCAGGCAGAAACATTGACCCCCCCCCCCCCCCCCCCCCACCCCTGTTAAAAATATTGTACACAAATAAAGGGCATTGTCGTTATTCTTTTGTAAAGATAATATTTCCCCCCTTTTTTAATTCTAAATAACGTCATTCCCGGAAGAAAATTGTTTTTATTCCGAGAGTTCGGATTCAATAACAGAATGTAACTGGTATCGAGTCAGTAAATTAAAATCTAGTGTAAACTTCCTGCTTTCTGTGTAACATAATTTGTTGACAGTTTAAATTCAGTGTTGTGGCCCTCATAATCGACCTTCATGCTCCAGAATATTGTACATGTATAAACTTTGTACCCCTTACTAGACCACATCTAGACCACCTCAGATTAGGCCTACCGATAAATAACAATTATTCACCACATTCTTTAAGTGCAACTCATTGCAAGGTACACCTTTCGAGTAGACTCATAAATGTTCGGTGCATGGAATTTTACGAGAGACGCAAATCTGAGCGCAATGTGAGCCAGCAACGCCAGCGTATATTTTTGCAGGGATACTGTCGCGCTACCTGTTATCAAGGAATTCTTGGTCATCGTGATAAAGTTCATTTTATTAAACATAATTGTGAAATCCAATCAACACGCACAGTTGATTGTCTAAGGCTTCACTGGTAAAATCACGATCCAACTGCTGATGTTATTTCTCCAATAGACTGTTTCGAAATGCAGTGATCTGGCGGCTAAGCAATTCTAGGTGAGTGTAGTTTGCATTTTCCTTTTTCTTTAGAATTTAGAATACGAGTGACAGAAACATTTAGCTGTTTATTTGAAATGGTATAAGTGGGAACGAAAAAGAAATTTTACTCGTGATCCCAACAATGTCGCTTCTCAGGTTGTATCGTAAAATTTAGCGTGATCCCTGGCCACACGGAATTCAGGTGTTTGTGACTTTTGACTAGCGCCCTCGAGCAAAGATACTGAGAATTTGGGAGACCGCCAACATAGGGCAAGATAGCTCAGTTGGTAGTTACAGGAAAAGCATATTCTTGAAATAACTTTCGGTACTCATTTTATTTCAGACCCTTCTTTCATTGCAAATAACAAAAAATCCCGATATAGACCTAGAGCATTTTAGTTTCGGTATTAAGCATATCAACGCTTACAATAGCTTTACCTGCAAAATACCCCTCATAATTTGGGTTTCTAGTTGCAACGTTTGTCGTTCACAGTGCAACGTTAGGATTGAAGTGTTTCTGTTGCAACATTATGTGAATGGAACTAAACCGTAAGCCGGCAACTTTGTTGTTGTTTCTAAACATCAAACTTTGGACTCTCTGAGTATTTGTATCAGATATGTTTGACCGTAAACTTGCCTGAATCAATTCTTAACGCATGACATTTCGGTGTACAATTTCCATAGAGTTAAACGAACATAATAATAGCGTGACAGCATTCATACAAACTTAGCGTGAATCGATTCTTTACGCATGACATTTGTGTGTACAATAATTATTTCCACCGAGATAAACAACTTATTTACCCTTCTTATTAATAACATACACCGTAGTAATTTCCAAAAATGGTTGGGATTATACTTTAGAGTAGTTATTACAAATTGGTAATTTTGTATACAAAAACAACAACATTATTATAATAAAAGAGGAAAGTAATCAGTACTAAAAGAATTAGTATTAATCAGAATTAGTATTAATGTTTTGGATTCCTGTCAACATCCTTGTACGACTGTATTATGTTATATGTACTGTTATTTTATTTGATAATGTATGCAGGGCCCCAATGAAAACCAGTTTTAAACTGTTTGGGCACACCCTGGGTAAACAATTGACAAAAATAAATAAATAAAATAAACCACCAACTTTTATTCTGGTAATTTAAATCAACCGATGACTCCTATATCAATTGGCCTCAATTTGCCTAAAGCATCACACACACGCATATCTTACTAATTCGTTGTCGACAATGTACCAGCAACCCTTTTGATCAAAGAAACTGTTCACGTACTGAAAGCTATACAAATGTATTGTGTATTTTACACCTCTTTCAGTGTGGCTGATGCAAAAGTAAGTGATGGCCGGGCTGCTCCGACTACGGAAGCGATCAGACACAGTCCACGTCCCAGGGACCCGAGCATGTCAGCCCAGGCCCCCCGTACCGGATTCTCGAGCTCTCAGACGGCAGGAGGGAGACTGTGACGACAAGGGTAGAAGGCAAAGTCTTTCGGACCCAGCCAAACGAAAAACCATCTTGATGTCGAAGGTTGGAGTTGGAGGGCTGCTCGGAAAACTGGGGTAAGTGCTAGTAGTCTTGTCAAATATTTCAGAGGAAAAAAATCAAAATAGATTTGGTCTAAATCTGTTTTGAAAGAAAAGAAAATATATTGACGTGAGAGATGTCTCGCCCGCCTTTCGAACCATGCTCCTACCCTATTGAATAATTTCTCTTCGCGTTATTCAACAATTATTTTACGGAAATTGTTACCAAAATCTGATTAAAAATTGGTAACTGTATTTGTATGGACAAAGGTAATTGAATTGAAGTAGAAGTAGACCAACAAGCCCAACTTTACTGAGCCACTGGGCAATTAGTAATAAAAGGGTCTTTTCGAATCCCTGGCTTCGTTTCCTCTGTGGCTTAGGGTGAATTTAAGCTCCCAAATTCGGGAACTCCAGCCACATTCTGATGTCTGTTTGTGCTTCAGAAACATTCAATCTATTGCTATGAACCGAAAGGTTCAAATATTTCCGTTTGCTGCTGATTCGATTTGCTTCTCAGTGATTTTAAATTCGAAGGCGAACCAAAGTAAAGGTTTTGAAAACCCCAAGAAAACGTATAAAAAAACTTGTATAGCGCTGGTACATTGTATAGAAAATCTATTTACTGCGCTATTTTGTAGCATGAGGGCGCCCTAACGGTTTTATGGTCTCGAGCAGTTGTGCCGAATTGGCGACGGAAGTAAGGTTAACGAAACACATACGAAAAAAACCTTTGCTTTAATGTACCCTCCGGTAACGTTAATTTGAATGTTACTGTGATAAAGTATTGCATGGGCGCGGCCTGCACATTCCCGCAATTGTTACAAATTAAACTTCTGTCACGATCGGCAAAGGCGGCCCACAGCGCGCGCGCGGCGGCCAGAATGATGAGACCGTAAAACTGTAAGAGCGCCCTCAACGATGAATACAAACTTCATGAGCGGGAGATTTGATTTACCTAACACTAAATTAAGTTTACACATTAAAATGTGACATTATCTGTTATAAAATTATTCATCTGTTGAATTTGGAAAGGTAATCGTACATCTAGCGATAGTGTAAACCATTTTGGTTAGTTTTTAAGGAGCAACAAATGATGTATAAATATATTTTTGAGTAAACTTTCTGGAAAAAACATCAACATGAAGCGAAGAGTTCTGTAAAAATTGTTGAATAAATTCAAGTCAACAAATTTCTAAAAAGCAAAAGACTCACTTATAAAAGAAAAGGAACCAAATAACCAGCAATCTTGATCTTTTAGGAGTTCCTTTTAAGAAGAAAAGGCTGATATTTCTGAGGGGAATACGGCACCATGCCATAATTCTTTTTGCCAGCAGCATTCCGTTATTTGTATGGAGCATGTGTTTAAGAGTATTAATAGCTGTTTTTGTAGAGCATGCGAGACTAGCATTTACAAATATATAGAGACTTTGCCTGTGATTTTTGCGCTAATTAACTTTTGTCAACTTATAGATGAAAAAGTTCACTTTGATAAAACTTTTGAGACAGTATAGTTGTAACTGCAAACATTCAACATGGTTCAGTTTACAGTATGTTCAGCACCCCCATCACTAAGCCCCGCCCCCTCAGTACTGCTTGAAGAGCGCCATCTAGCTTTTACGCTTTCAGACTATGAAACACGAACCCTCACTAGCACTGTGACCCAAAAAGTTTGTCTTTGATGAACATCTGGAGAGTCACGTTTGTTTTAACTGGCTAGCTGCCACGATACAAGTTCAATCTGGTTAAAGTATATTTGGCACCCCTCACACTAAGCTCCGCCCCCTTTTTCTTAGAGAGCGCCCTCTAACTGTCGCGCTTTCATAAATTGTACTGCCCCCTTGCAAAAAAAATTGCCTTTCTTTCATACTAGCCTCATTTTCTATGCCCAAAACAGGCCAAAATGACCTCTTATGGTACCTAAAAGATGGCGTAATATTCCCCAAGGGTAAAAATACGTAAAAATACGTAAAAATATGGAACGCTTCACGATTTTGCGTGTCATCCTTGCGCAGGGGCCATGCTAATCTTCTCTGTATCGTTCCAATTTTAGTATATGTGCAGCCGAAGCTAGCACGCTCTACTACCCTACGAGAATCATATATATGCGGTTCACTTCTACGCAGTTAAAATATCACAAGTGATTTCAGTTTAAAGTTATTAAAGGGGTTTGTTTGAGTCATGTGAATGATTCACCACCAAAATACTGATATCAGCAGACAGAGAAGGAAATTACCTCCAATATGTGGTCTATAACACTGTTTAATGTTGTATAATTATCTTATAATATCATATTTTAGAAAGCATTTACGGCAAGAAAACGGTCACTGAGACTGAAATTTATCAGCACAGCTGCAGCTAAGCTCAAAGGTTTCCTGGTCACCTTTAGTGCTTAACCGTTGAGCCATTATGTATGTTAATTAGCGAGCTAACCACAGAGGCCATTCATTGGTTCCCATTGATTAGTAGGAGGAGCTTAAATGGTTCAGTGACCTTTAACGTTTACGCGCACACATGCTGTGGCTCTTTCATGAATGCCTGCAGACAAAGGAGTAGCTTTCATTATGTGTTAGTGTTGGGACAACAACACTAAAATGCTTCCACACCTCTCTTAAGAAACTACCTTATTACCTATACCCTATAAAACTAGTGATGTTTCTCCTCAAAGGAAGCCAGGTTGTCTCTTAAATCTCCTCTGACTTTCTCCTGAAACCTCACTTGTTTTATAAGATAAAGACAGACTTTGGCTGGAAGCTAAACTAACAGCAGGAATTCATGCAAACAAGTTACCTTCCAAAGATTTCCTTCAAACTGTTCAATCATTCTATGTCTCAGTCACTCGACAACCATGTCAAGAATCTTGAATTTCCATCATAGCAGATCACCTTGTCTTAGTCTAGATTGTACTAGGTTGTGCTTCTTAACTTGGGACTATCTCTTCCCATCATTGTCAGCTGCTTATTCCCACTGTCTGAAATACAATTGTAAAGCACAAATCCAAGTACAGATTTCCTGACTGTAAAAAACAGAAACATGCAATCAGCCATTTCAAGATCCACCTGATGAAGCCATGGGAAAATAACAGGTACACAATTTAGCACAACATTTGCTTTGGCCACTGACCTTTGTAGAGATCTACTCATCGACTGTTGCCTTCTTCGCGGTCACTTGGATTTACTTGTGCAAAATGTCATGTCATCATCAGTGGAACACTGAATACTGACTTTGTAGTAAGTCTTCTTTATTTGGTTTGAGATGGCCCTAGGTTTCTTACCAGTCACACAATTGTGTCTTGGTTGCATCTTCTGATCATCTTTCTATTCTTTGACTCATCTTGTTTCAATAATCATCTTGAGTTGTGTAATCATCTGTGAAGCAAAAAGACAAATAATTTGTCCTGTCATTAAAAACAGCATCTTTGAATTATCCAAGCAAAGAATCTTTTTTGGCAGAGCTGAATTAAGCTTTTAAAGAAAACAAACTTACAAGCCCTCAAAGATATTATTTTAAAAACACAACTGTTTTCCATTTCAGCCTCTTGACTTTGCAAAGAAAATGTTTAAGTTTCACTAAGGTAACCCGCACCCTATGCACTATGAATTCACCCATTTGTAAACATGTCTCCACTGAGCATTATTGTAGGATAAGAGAGTAAAATATGTTTTTTGTATAAAATATGAAGACCACCATCTGATTTAAAATCTAGTTGGGTGTTTCCCTAAATTGATACATGAAATGTTTGTTGACTGCGTGCACTGAGTAGGTTGCTCATTACAGCATAGGAAGCGTGCTTGATTTATTTATCAGGATGGTGATTCATGCTAATTTGCATGCTGATAAACGTATATACACATAGGTCATGTGTGGGTAGCAGCCACAACTGCTGCGGTTGAACAAACTTTTAGTGCCACAGTGCATGCAGCACTGCTGCTGTTTTGTGTTTGAAGGATACTGACTCTGTTTCCCTGACTGAGAGCATTGTGGAAAGTGGATGGGTGGGCCGGGTAATGGAGGGGGGGGGGAGGGGAGGGAGTAATTCAGTTTGGTCTGCCGACTTCAACAAATGTTGGGTTGTTGTAGTCATCGGACCAAACTAAGTAAAATAAGTGAAGCTGTAAGATGTAAGTTTGACTATAGTCTGCTGACTATAACAAATGTTGGGTTGTTGTAGTCATCGGACCAAACTAAGTAAAATAAGTGAAGCTGTAAGATGTAAGTTTGACTATAGTCTGCTGACTATAACAAATGTTGGGTTGTTTGTAGTCATCCATAGAGAAAGGAACAGTGTTTCTTTCTCTCTATCGGACCAGTAGCAGTTTTGTGGCACAGCAGAAGGAATTATTCCCGGACCCTCTTTGTCAAAATTATGATAAAGATATTAGGTTTTGTAAGGATACTTATTTAATTTAGTGTATGTAAAATAAGTGAAGCTAGTTTTACCTCAGGAAACCTATTAACCTACCTTGCTGAAGCCAATCAATCAATCAATCAGTCAGTTTCACCAGAGACTCTCCTGACCTTGGTCACATTTGCAGATAAGGAACAGATGATGGGTGCTTTTCTGTTAATGTTGCTGACTGTACTAAGAAGCACGCTTGATAAAAGAAAAACGCCACAGAACAATCAATGATTTCCTAGAAGTCAAAGAGCTGAACAAGAACCCTAAAAGAAAAAAACAAAACAGTGAGTTTCTATCCTTCTATGCAGCTACACACTGTGCCATTTACAGGATTAGGTAGTCAAGTTGACAAGGTGCAACTTCAAGTCATCTTTACCCCTCCCTCCCCCACCCCCAATATAATTACCTCCCCCCCCCCTTTTTGAAATTTGATCAGTACCAACCCCCTCCCCTTTAAAAAATAGTGCTCCCCCAGGGCCTCCTCCCCAACACACACACTACAAATTCAACCCTAGTTATAATTACACATCTGAAACAAAAGAATTGGATTCTTTTGTATGATGTTGCGAATGCCGTGAGGGGGTTGTTGGGGGGGGGGGGGGGGGTAAGTCCCCCCTCCCTCCTCCCCTTTTACAGGATAGCACATCTTTTTAGGATAGCACAAGCACTGTTTAGTCACAACTGTTCTCCTCTCAACCATGAAGCTAGGAACATCCTAGAGGAACAGCTCAACATACCTCTTAATACCTCAACAGCCTTCGGTTTAAACAAATGGCGGACTCCAAAATAAGATGTGCTACTTCATATGGGTGTAAATTTTACCCACACTCCAAAGATTACCCTCATATTGAGTCTACCAAAGCCTATACTGGGTCATAAACTCCTAAACACTGACTGATTGAAACCCAGTGTCTACAGACTTGTTTACTGTATTCACTCAAGTTGTTTACCTTGTGTCTTGGCTGATACACAGACATCTCCCTTGTCTCCTGAAGTCTGATAAGAAAGATACAATACAATCAGTATATGATATCAGTGAACACAAGAAATATCTTGCATCATGGTTGTAACTTATTCCTCCATGGCTGTATCCTCATCATGTAGACAACAGGGGTGGCAATCTTGCCCAAGCCTGACATTTTCTTAAATTTAAAAGGAAATTGAAATAAAGCTGATACTGGCTCCCCTTAAAAAAACTTAACAAGCGAAATAAATGTCATGCAGTTTTCCACTTTGCCCACACCCCTCCTTAACGTGAAATCTTTCTGGGATACTTCTCTTTAGTTGCAACCCTACCCCCCACCCCCCCCCCCCCCACCTTATATTCAGCCCGTCACTAATGTTTTGATAATGGGCCACAAAAGTATTGAAAAATACTCAGTACAATTCCAACATTCAGGGGTGAAATCTAAAATGCTTAGACCTGCGTTCCGAGGCATTGTTGGATAGATCGGTCCGCTAGCCTGCTGTCTGGCATTTTTTGTATAATTTTGGGCCAATTTTAGTACTATATTTACACCCCCTTCCACCCCCCCCCCCCCCCCCCCCCCCCACAACCCAAATGCCTCCATTCCATCTCTAAATTATATAAAAAATTGGGTTTTTCCCTTCACCAATGTATTTAATGAAAACTGTATATTCATCAGTGCAACTGAACAAAAATACCCGGGTGAGATTCGAACCACTGACCTTTATCTTATCAGTGCAGATTTCTCACCACTTGACCACTAAGCTTGCCGCAGTCAGTTTGAGTCTGATGTTGTAGCGGGTATCGCAAACGAACAATTCCCAAGATATTATCAGTAGGAATTATTTGCTGAATTAACACCTGTCAGGGTTGTTCTCAATGTCCTATAACTATACCTGCAGTCCACCTGTTGACCAAATAAATCTAACAATTGTTTGTTATACATGCAGCTGGAAAATACATCCAATACATTTGCAATGATGAGAGATAAACAAAAACAATCATAACATTGATTGCTCCACTTGCAACTATTGAAATATTCATTTCAAAATTCCAAGATGACCATTTTGTGTGCAAAATATAAACAAAACAAAAAACATTTGTATACCTTCAAAATAGTTGAATCACATCCAAATCTGTCTTACATTTGAAAAAAACAATTAGCATCAGTTGTCCTTAATTCCTACTTCCACCTGCATTCAATGAAACCTGAAATAAAATGAGATAAGAAAATGTAAACAAAAATTGAATTGAATCAAATATATATGTCATTACAGTAATTGCTTATAGTTAAGAGGAATTGCTAATTGTTAAGAGCTATGTGACACGAACCATGAAGGAATTAAAATCTTTGTTTCTGTATGTTATATTTCTCTTAACTGTTATTAGTTGCAAATTTAAGTGTAATTGTCAAAGTCAATAGTAACAAAGTACATTTTCACTAACCACTTTTCTTACCTCCATGGTTAATGTCAAGTAAATTAATGCTGTACCCAAAGTCATGATCTCTCTCCGTACTGTCAATTGTATCCACATTTTTTGTTTAAACATCTGTCAAGTTTCATGCAATTATGTGTTTATATGATATCTTTGCAATTAAGTTTTGGTACTACAAACCTTTTATAATTGTATACTGGTTATGAAACTCCAATTGACACATGCAGTTCAAAGTAAAACATGTAATTGTGCCTTATACAATTCCCTACTTTTCAAACTTTGTTGTCTTTATCGCCAACTATATAACTACCATTACATTTTGTTTCTAAATTTGGCTTACTTTTTTAGAAGTTTATTGTCGCTGACTCCGACTGCACCTCGGATTTACTACACCAGCAAAAGCTACAATTTCCTTCCCCAAAAGAAACTAGTGCCCTTCAATCGCGAGATGGTAGCATCGTACTCAGGACCGTACGGGGGACTCACCAACAGCGGGCCAATCCTTCCAAATTATGTGGAAGAGAACACTGCGATGTCCCCCGCTAACGGCAACGCGGTGCACGGTGTGAAGACGCAACAGAAGGGAGCCGAAAGCAGTGGTAAATAAACATATCTCGCTCACTATTTGACATAGTTTTTACGCCTATTCACCTGAACATATTTGCAATTTGGTTGGGTGAGGAAGGCCCAGTTTACCTGGACTGACCATGCAGTTCCCGTACTAAAGGTTGTTCCTCCAATAAGATTGTTCCTTCAATAGTGTTGTCCGGTTGTCCGATTATGCCAGCTGACATGTTTGTCGAATATAAGTCGACAAAGTTCAAAAGATTTCTTTTTTAGCTTGGTCTAACAAATTGACAAGAAATGTGTAGTGTTGCTTTTTATGGTCGGGCTTCCGTCTGTCTAAATGCAAAGAGTGATAACATTATAAACAATGTTTTCTAACATGCAGTCTTCCCGAACGAAACACTGATGAGTGACCGAGAAAACAGCTAATCCTATTATGTATGAAGGGTACACTGTGTTCACCCAGAAAAGCAATAACAGTCGTGCTTTGATGAACGCGCGACACACGCAAAGCAAAGCTGATAGAGCGCCGGCGTTTTGTGGTTTTTTGTTTTTGGTTTTAAAACAGTCAGTGTCGACGCCAAGCTCCCGCCATACTTGTATTCTCGTTTCAGTCAGTCAGCTATTGTGTTTAGCTTATTAAGTGCCCCCATCACCCCCATACTTTATACTTTTAAGTTAAAGAATTGAACGCAAGGGTCGAGGGAATTTCACTTTGATACTGATGATTTTTGTGCCCCCATCACCCCAATACTTTATACCTTTAAGTTAAAGAATTGAACGCAAGGGTCGAGGGAATTTCACTTTGATACTGATGATTCCCCTGTGGTTTTTAAACCCAGACCAAAACAACGAACTGTATGGAGCCGATCGCCCTGGCCAACCTCTCAGCGCCACGAAATTAATCGACCATCAAACGTTATTTGACATATTCCGGCCTTGCACACCCACCGACCTAGAAAATACCTAGAATGACCAGATTATTTGTTAGTGACTTTATAGTGTGCCGTGGTATATGGTATGATGAGTGCATGATGAGTGGTAGTATAGTATGACAAAAACAGTTTATGTTAAACGGCCTAATCTATAACCATACTTTAGCTCCTTTATGACTAAGAACCTCGATGTCCTATACGTAGAAAGTATACGTAATAATCAAGTTTAAAGTTTAGACATGATGCTGCTTTGTATAGTGTCTTACACGGGTGTCTTGGTCACGCTCCACGAAACACTGAGGCTATTACTAGTAAAAACCCATTTTAGGCTAATAATAACAAAGTTACAGCTAAGAACAGTGGATAATACAATGAAGACTTGTCAACTTAGACGTCAACTTCAAGATAAAACCTCTAAACTCACACTGACTTACCTGTTTCGGCTTTGAATGTCTTCATCGGTCGTGGCTTTGCCCGAGTCAACTTCAGTACCAAATGACAGCACGAGCTCTCTATATAAAGTGCGCGCTCGCGCTCACGAGCACGTGGCTGACGCCAATACCATTATTCCAAACTCCAACACCATTATTCCAAACTCCAACTAGGCTTTTTTTTGTGGCCCAATCACAATTGCCAAACTGCTTGAACGACACCATGTGGAGACGAGGATGGGGTTTGAAAAACGACCGTGCAGTTGTGTTGACAGCAAAACAACAGATGGCGCTCTATATGTTAACCGTGGACCTTCATGTCCTTGTTACGTGTGTGCCAATTAAATGGCATTTAGTAGGAAACTCTAATTTGATTGTAGTTTTTGTGTGTGAGCCAGGAGTATCATGCACAACACATTAAACTTCTTACGCAATATTTATTAAATCGAAAAACATTTGTACGGGTATTTATATAACTTTACATTAGTTGGCACTATTAAGGGTCATGTAACAGCCGTCGGTCATATTACGGTCGCGATTTGCAGAGTTAAATGTACGCGTGTGAGTATTGCGCAATAGGTGATTAATAATTTATATTAAATAGATTCTCTTTCAGCTGGGCATCGGGGGATGTAGCTCAGTGGTAGAGCGCGCGTTTCGCATACGCGAGGCCCCGGGTTCAATCCCCGGCATCTCCATGAATGTTTTAGCCGAGTATTTCTGTTTCAACATCTGTGCTATATGTAATTATTGGATATTTTTTTTTCCAGTTGCATTAAAGACATTGATGAAAGAATTTCTTTCTTCTGTACCATGTGTTCATTTAAGAATTAGTTGTTCTTACTTTTTGTTCAGATTTCCATTCTTTATGTGTTCGATCTATGTCCAAATTATAATTTACTTTTTGTTTAACAAAATAATATTCTTTTCTTTTAAACAGGAAGAAGAAATATTAAACCGTTTATAAAAATACAAGAACTGAATCTAAACTATAATCATTTGTCAGTCAATCTAGTATGATCATTGTATTATATTTTATATGTATTGATCACGATCATGTCCAGTCATTCTCGTTTTGTAAACTTATCTGCAGAGAAAAGGCCTCCGTTGGATTTTGACGACTCGAGATGGAGTCTACGGAATGAAAAGGCTTATGGCATGTCAGTATCCCTCTACGAGTACAAAACCAGTGACAAGAAAGAATGCACAGGTATTAAAGGGGAAACACCTCTGTTTTAAATTGTATATCGGAGTTATACCGGTACCATGGACCGACCGGGCACACTCACGAAGCCCCCTTTCGGTGGCAGAAGATGCTAAACACTCGTACACACACCCATGTTCATCTAGAGGCTCGTGTACGGAAATCCCTTGGTAATAAATAATACAATTTAGTTTATTTTACACCAGCTACCTGTGTATATTTCGTTATTATTCAGGAGACCCAATTGCCGATGTGTTTGCAATCCATGCGACTCATAACAGTTGCATCATGGCGGTAGCTGACGGGGTGGGGTGGGGGCAGACTGCAAGAAGAGCAGCCCAGTGCGCCGTCAAGGGATCAATGGAGTACTTGCAGAATACACTCTATTCTAAAAACTACCTAAATGAGCCTTTCACTACTACAGAGGTCTTCAAGGTAATTGGAAGTGTTGGTCGTGATAAATAGTTCATCAAATCTATTCGGTTTGTCTATAGTCATCGTAAACTCGATCGACGTCATTTTGTCTTCATTGTATTCCACTTGTGGAATCGAGTCCGTGGTCACAAGTCCGTATACTTCCGATATTTAAAGGACTTATGATTTTCCTTGTTTGACCGGCGTTCCGATGCCTATACGTGACGGACTTTATTTGACAACACATTCACCGCGCTTTACTGTGTATACTAATCGCCGTGGCCCCATTATCACAAAAATCCACAATAACTGCCACCTTCACAATATCACCACCACCATCACCATAATTATACTGTCGTGTATCGTTGTTAAGTTTGACTCAATAAGTAACCCAAATGTTCTTTGACCCAATTATTATCTTTCCAAGTGCATGACAGAGTCACTGGACGAAGCCCAAGAACTGATTATATCACGGGAGGGTTCTCTAACCACTTTGTGCTTGGCTGTTGTCGCTGATGTTGTGTCAGACGACCCGACATCTAAAGCCCTGTGTGTCATTAGCGTTGGTGACAGCCTGGCTTTTGTCAACAGTCGGCGACATGGAGTCAAGGAGGTCACTGTCGGTACGTTGTCGTAATCGTTTATCGTTACCCACGTTCCATGTTCATTTACTTTTGACCATAGGAATCTTGGATTCATTTGAAAGTTTATTTTGCTTTCAACAGCTACTCCCTATATTCAACAACTTCATCACCAACAATAGCCAAAATTTGTATTTATCTTGTACCAATACATGTAATTCAAAATTTTAAAGAAAAACAACTCTCTGTTATTTTGTTGTAATGTGATTCATAACATTCATTTTTCTCTGGATTCCCACTGGTTCATGCATGTTTTATTTTTGTTTCAAGGTTGCAGAGAGTACAATCTTCATAGAAATATCCGCTTTTGTGACGGGGCCCTAGGCCCATGCTTCGGTGAAAACCCAGACTTGGAAAACCTGACTTTCTCCTACACCACTGTGGAAGAAGGCGACATAGTGTTTTTGACGAGTGACGGGGTATCAGATAATTTCGACCCGGTAGTTGCCAAAAGGGCTGTGGCCAATACTGACTTTAAGTCCAACAAGAGCCGGGCTGAGATGATCTTCAGTGACGACCAGTGGGAATCACGGAATAGGGAAGACCTAGGGCGCCTCCCAGCGGTGACACCGAGAGAGAGGCAGGAGGAGATGACGAGGAAGATGGATGAAGTCATCCATAAGACGGAGATTCCCAGCGAGGATCCATACTCTGCCTCCTCCCTCTGTAGCAAGCTGCTGCAACACGTGGTGAACCTAACAGAGCGAAAACGAGCCGCTCATGAAGCCACTAACAACATCATCAGCGTCTGCGAAAAGGAGTGTCTTGAGACTCAGACCATGATGATGGGTAAAGAGGCGCTGTCAAAACACGCTCGAAGTCATCCAGGGAAGCTAGACCACGCTACGGTTGTGGCATACGTCGTGGGAAGAACGTCTGATCCCAAAGAAACACAATCTCCAGCGATCAAGGAGGTCTCAACACTGGACGCGTCCAGTTATTTTGATGTCTCCGTTGGGAATAAGCAGTGTAAAGATTACATTTCTTTGATCGATTGAAAATAAAACTTCGGATTTTAGAGAGTAAAACTGAATTAGTATTGCGCCGAATCAGCTGCAAGAAACGACACAATGAAAACTCCAAGTATTTCTAGTCACAACAACCCTTTGCCGTGAAATATTTAATTTGCAGGTACATGTACAATGTATACAGTTTCAGAGCATTTTGGACCAGCTGTCTAAAATTGCAATGTAAATATTTATTGGTCGGTTCTGCACACTGTTCACATTTTTCTTTTCAGTGCTACATTAATTAGATTTGAAATTTAGACAAGTAAATGTAAATTAAAATTATAAGAAGATGACCCGCTTGAAAATGACAATTGGCATTGCATTGCAGTTTGTAGATGCGCTATAGCATAGCCATGTTGTTTGGCCCTGGCAGGCGACATGGTATTTATAAATACAAAACCAAATCACTATTTTACGACCACCATGCACACAAATAAACTTTGTTGCTATTTACTGTTTTGTTTGTATAGGTAAAAAGAAAACATCGATGGTTCAAAATACCTGTATTTTTTAAATGCATGTTATCTGTTACAAAGGATTTTACGTCATAAGAAATGTTATATTGATTAAAGCAAATGTCTTGCGTTTAATTTTTTATTATAAAGATTGGTTTAAGGCAGTTTATCGTAGCATCCGACATTAAACAAATTGAACAATTTAATTTAATTTAATGTCTACAAATTTAGGAACTGCACATACATTAGGTTTACTTTCATCACGACGGGGGTGAGGCGAAGTATATATTATGTCCGCCTGTGTCGATCGTCAGCAAGGACAGCCTTGTTGAGTAAATTACTAAATAAAGGATAGTAAAAATGATATGATACTTATGAATGAAAAATACATAATTAATTGTTCATGACTATAGCTAGGATCAAAAGATCATTATCAGCAAAAAAGGCCGGGGAGGGGAAGGGGGAGGGGGATGGTACGGAATGGGACAGAATGGGGCAGGGGGATACGGAGATGATTCAATTGTTCAGCTCGTTCATTTTGCATGACGCTTTGAGAATGCCAGTCGTTAAACACTGGATTAGTGTCATTAGCCACATCGGTCAATCAGAATGCATGAAAGAATTGATTGTAGGCCCCCTATGTGATGTATTGTGTTTAGAACACAATACGGGTTAAATCATGCGGCGAATAAAAAAATATGAACGAAGTGTTAGTACTTACGTAGCATTTCATAATACTCAACACATTTCCGTCACCATCGAAGTAGCAGAAACATTGCTCTTTGCTTCCCGGCTTACGACATGCTAGAAACAAAGTTACAGTCAACTTTACACCACCTTTCATACACCTTCAAGTTTAGTTTTTTTTTAAACTGTTAACGTTTAGGTAAACAAAAAAAAATTGATTTAGAAACCATTGTTGGCGATACATTTAAAAAATCGAGTCCCAACTTACTGGCTAAGAAAGGCGCCCGTCGTTTAGCTATCTCCATATCAGCCTCCATAGGCGCAAAATCTTGTAAATCCTCAAGGAAGGGTGCGGCCTGGGCCACGACTACCACAGCCAACAACAAACACACAACCAGTCCCTTCATTCTTGATCGACGTTCGCTACAACAAAAAACGCGGGAAATACTATTAATTATGCGTATTTTTATGTATCAACTGATTTGTTTATTATTTGGTTTCACGAACTTGCAAATACCCCTCTCCCCAACCCTCTCTCTTGGATACTGACTGGAAGCGAAGTCTGAGACGTACCCGGGGTTTCGTATGAGTGTTTCTTACCTTTTTGCTTGCAAGACTCACACTGAACAGCAACTATAGATGGTCGAGAGAAAACTGTTTTGGCACTTTCTGTCGCGTCGCTTTCAAGTTGACGAATGTTCAGAGTTTAGTGAGCAGTTGCTTTATAAACCCCTCCAGTCTACTCATCGACACGCACGAGTTCGCCAATTAATAGCCAAACACCGCCAACCTGGCTCTGGGTTTAAAGGTGAATGCAACATCATCAACATCTGAGTTCCAAAAGATGTTCAGAAAAACAGGAAACACACAGGGGAATCGATTCCCTGACTATCAAAACTAACTTGAGACAGGCAGGAGCTATTTTGTCATTAACAAAATGTCTGGGTTTACTATATAATTTTAATGGTTTCTCAAACAATAGCAAAAGTTAAATTGACACATTTTGACCGGGTTCGTGCCCCCCGATGAGAAATGGTGATGGTGTTTAATATTTCGACCAAAAAAACCCACATTTGTTTGTGGTTTACAAAATACAGAAGAAATTACTTCACATATAAAGAAATAATGTTTACCACACATTTACATTCGTCATCTAAAAAATGAGAGATATTTTTTACAAATTCCTCAAGTAAGACCTTTAATCATACCGGGAAAAAACAATCCACTTGTCCTTTGAATCGTGGCTCAAGTTGTAACCACTCATGCCCATCAACCTCTGACACTTTACAGGGGAAATTTAATAACATCTTTATTATGACAAATCGTTTGTTATTTAATATTATGAAACCAGATTTTCGGTGAACAATTTTATATCAAAGCTCGTCAACCGTGAAGCACGTGAGGGGGCACTCCGTGAGTAATTAAAAAAGGGTGATGTACTTTGGGAAAACAAAACATATTTTATCAGTGGAGTCTATTGGAGAATGACTGAGTTGTTTATATATGCGGGGTTCAAGTGTTGGGGGATAAGTTTTAATACTTATCGGCACCTGTCGTTGTTGTCTGGTTTTTTAGTTGTTGCTGCTATTTTACCACAAGCTATCATGTGATTGGATACTGTAATTTGATTTGTCGAGAGGGATTACGTGTCCAGTCAATTGTATGGCACACTCCTATAGACGATGTGCCCTCTGACGTCACGTGTTTACATCTGTATTCAAATGTGCCCGGCAGTGATGCGCACCCATCATGTTTTACATAAAATTTGCTTAAAGACTGACGTCGCAGGTCAGATCGCCTTTGAATTATGTGACCTCTGATGTCATCTCTTAACCAAAATTATGTAAAACATGATTCGTGCGCATATTGACGGGCACATTTAAATACAGATGTAAACAGAGGCACATCATCTATAGCACGATATCACGCTACTATTCTGTAATGTGCGCTGTATTACAGTGGTACCCACGCAATTTTAAACTGCAATACCATAGCAAACTATTGTGGGATCAGCGAAGTGCAGACAATCGACATTATCGCTAAAAAGTACTATAGTCCTACGCTTGCACCTACAATATTGACAATAGCCTAACTATGGGACAAGAAACCGACAGTGATCCGCTGTTAGTGAACGCGGGGTTTGTTTTAATCTGTTTCTTCAAGAGTTATAGAGTAAGTTACAAAAATGAAAATATAACTACAGTGTATTGTATTTATTTGTCTAACTTATTTGCACGATATAACAAAACATTGTTGGCTGCCGTGGTGTATCCCACATCACAACAGTCAACTGTTAAACATAAACAGGGTAACATGTATTACGCCTTGAGCACCGATATATCATGGTATAGGTGGGTATACGTACGCTTTATAAATACTCATTATTATTATTGTGTGGCTGACTGTTCTTCTTTTATAATATGAAGCAGATAGGCCTATATAAGGCAGAGCTCCCCTTCTTTTGTGTTGGTCATTGTTCCGGGAATTCTTTTCGGATATCCAGGGGTGTGTTTTGTGTATAGGGGGGTACGGGGACAAAAGGGGCTCTAAAATCGTGCTGGGTATGTTTCGAAATTGGCTTGGTTTGCCAATCATATGTATGTCTTGTGTTTGACAATACCCCAATCCTAAAACCAATCAAAAGTTCAATAGTTTACTAATATGAGTCTCATGACCATGGCGTCAGAGCCTACTTGTTGAACCGAAACGAAATGACCGTGCTAATTAGAATCAGTTCGCATGATATTACACACGACCGGCTTAATAAGCCTGAATTAAACCACCTGCTTGGGTACTTCTGATCCCACCCAACACAAGTAAAAAACCAATTTGTTTCAATTTAGGTGAATCTGTTATGAAGGTTATATTGGAGTGACATTCCCAGTCACGTCATCAAACTTGACATAAAATAGGACCGCCATGCATGAGCCATATGGCACTTCTATTGAATCTAACTGAGGACTTTTGACAGCTAATTATCATGTTTAATCCTCCATGGAAGGTGCACATTTCCAACTTGATGACAAATCTTGTTATCTCAATGCATCCCATCTGCTGATAGGTGAAATATGACCGACGATATTTGTGTCGGTTACCCGGGTGTTAGGTTATACACAAAACGAAAGTCTTATTACAAGGAAAGTCTTATTACGAATATCTTATTACAATTTTTTTTAATTGATGTAATCTATCGATTCCTCGGGTGTTAAAACGTCATTACAGCAATTGTTAAATATTGCATATTACACCAAAAAAATCTACCAAACAAAAAACTCGGAACAAAATCTCGTGAAGTGTTTTTGTCTGAACTGGATTGTGTTGGTTGTGAAAGGTGTACACAAGGACTTTAACCCTCATTATTGTATAACAAAATGTTGCCGAGTCCGTGCAAGGCTTATATTACTATAGGATCAACACCACACAAAATCATCGTATAGTGATATACAGTGAATTAATTACAATACTATAACACACAACGCGGAATTGTTACCTTTTCTATTTCTCGCTATAATTGTGTAAATGACTGCCCTTCGGGTTGATTTCACAAACATTTGGTGATATCGTATACTTCGTCTATCTGCGCCAACCAAAATTAATCTATTTCTCATATTGTTCTGCTATTATAATAACGGTACCACATAGCAACCTGTGATGACATGTGAAGAACTCGTTAACACAAATCGGGTGTTTTTTCTTTTGTTTAAACCGCCACTATAAGTTCACTGTACCTTTATATAAATTATTATGCAGTAATTGACAATCTCCTCGGGAATTTTGAAAAATTGATTGATATGCAAGTGACACTAAGTAAGTCTATACAATAATCACAGCCGGGTTAATACTTGGCTCAATAATTAAAATAAGTGCAGCACAAGGTCTCTTAACTAGATACGTCTATACTAGACATTTAGAGAAAATTGTGACAAGTGACAAGATGTTATACCATTTATAATAGGGCTACTTTTTGCACTCTATAGTTCTCTGTACCTCTCTGTACTAAGTTGTAGTTCGTATGGATGAAGTCTTTCACAAACGAAACATTTAACAGTTATCTTAAAGATAATTACATAATGCCATAAAATGCATGTGTCACTTAAGACTTTAAAAACTGGGGACGATTTAAAAAGAAAAACAAAATACTTTGTCAAAAAAGATACAAAACAAAGACTTAGCTAAAACAAAGTTGGCCCTTCTGTTTGTAGCACAATAAATAAACATTGACCATTATTCTAAAATTGTCGAAAGACTGTTCATTGAAATTAATGTCCATGTCAATATTAATAGGTTTATGACACTTTCAATCAGGCCTTAAACAAACCTTAAATGTCCGCTGTATTGATAATATTCTTCTACAATAATACTAGAGATTTCGAGAAGGTGTCAATCTTCGAATCCTGGGACGAGAGATTATTTTTCAGCTCAGCTCTGTCGTTATTATTAGTATCTGATGCGTCTGATGTCGCACATACCAGTTTCTCGCCAGAATTTGCCAATGGGTGTGGCTGGGAGTGGCACTGTGTCATGTTGGCAAGCACCGTGTACTTCAAACCACACCCTGTAGGATAGTTCTCAAGGTAGGGCGAGGTTGGGGTGGAATCGTAGGAAACCCTTGAGGTTTTCTTGCAGGCTGAGGAGTCTTCATCCACTGATGTTTGTCTCGAGGGGCAGCAGGTTGAGACAGGTGTGTATCCCGAGGCCAGTGCGACCGGGTATTTGTCTGGAGGTGAGACTAGACAAGTCGGTGCTCGTGAAGATGATTGGTTGAATACTGCACAGTCCCTTTGATTGGTCTCTTCGTTAGACGGAACTTCAAGCAGATCTACAAAAACACTGTTCTTGGCCCCTTCATCCAAGGAGAAGGACTGCTTCAACCATGAAGTAAAGACTACGTCATTGGCTGGTACCTTGCCTCCATCGTCACCACTCAGGAAGATATCGTCCGCGGCACCAGACTTGGTATCCGTGGAGTATCCACTCGAGCTTGTTCGTTTGCTTACTCCTGACGAGTCACGTGATATTGATGACGTCTGGCGTTCCAGAGCCTCTGGTTGGTTGAGTAGATCGTAGGTTTCCATCTCCGGCACGTGACGACGGAGTGAAGAATAAGCCCGTGACGAGGCTCGTTTCTGCCAGAGGTGATCAAGGGAAAATTGTACAAATCGTCACCGTTTTCACGAAGAGGCAAATTGAGCCTTTCACGGTCTGAACAAACTTTCGAGATAATCGCTTGTAAAGTTTGTCCTTTTTTCTTTTGGCAGTTTTAAACATAAATATCCATAGAATATACAAGATTAAGGTATCATGGGAAAGAAGAGAATTCAATCTTCTTAAATATAGCAAACGTTAAGAAAAATAGGTGATTAGTTTTGCAGAATTAATCAATTAATAGAATTGCCTCTTCGTGAAAACGAAAAAAACGATACATTAGCAAATTCGCCCGTGGCTGTGAGAGTCAGAATGTATACATTTTCCCCATTGCGCCCCCAATTTGTCTCTTCGTGAAAACGCTAAAAGCCACTTCGCGACCAATTCGCCCAATTCGCCTCTTCGTGAAAACGCTAAAGTGACTAAGCGCACCAAAGTGCCCTTCATAAACACGTTGAAGTCAACGCTATTTCGAATTTGCCTCTTCGTGAAAACGCTAAAAGCCACTTCGCGACCAATTCGCCCAATTCGCCTCTTCGTGAAAACGCTAAAGTGACTACGCGCACCAAAGTGCCCTTCATAAACACGTTGAAGTCAACGCTATTTCGAATTTGCCTCTTCGTGAAAACGCAAAAGGGCACTTGAGGACCAATTCGCCCATTAGTTAATTAGGTTAATTGTGATTTTAATGATTTTGTGGATGTATAACTTCACCAGGTTGTAGAAATTGCAATATTTAATCGTTTTCATCAAAAAAAAAAATTTCGATAAATAGACGATTTTTCATGAAATTCGCCTCTTCGTGAAAACGGTGACGAAATGTCACCGTAAGCTTTACCAATGAATTCGTTATTATTCAGATACAAAATAATCAGAAAATAATTGACTTTTCAGGCAGCTTAGTTTAAGCAACATCGCCCAAGTACTGTTAATGTTGTTTGTGGGTGGAAATCTATTTGTTTCTTCTTCAATAATCCATGGTTAAATTGTAAAAACATTTTTCTTGTCTGTGAAGAGAATATGCTGGTTAATTTGTTGACATCTACTCACCAAGATCTTGTTGTCTGTCAGGCTCTGAAACCTTTCATCTTTGCAGGTTGTGTTGATCGTACGATAGGCTATGACAATCAGAATGAACACGATAAGGCCACCGACGACAATCACAGACGTAATGATGCCATCTATGTTCCTCACTGGAATACACAACAAATCAGTAAAGTTTAACACAACAAATCAGTAAAGTTTAACACAACAAATCAGTAAAGTTTAACACAACAAATCAGTAAAGTTTAACTGTTTAACTGCAATCAAAAATAAATGCAATCCGCGCATTTAATCACCGTGAAAGCAATTGCAAGTCATTACAAAATGTGCATGTATAGTATGGCATAACAAGATAACGCAACGCAACGCAATTATAGTTTGAATTTTGTGACTGACTATTATATAACGACTGCGTGATAACGTGAATCTGCAACCTTCCTATATTTCAACATCCAATCTAGAAACACGAATTCAATTAACAAAAAGTATAGGCCTATTATTAAACGGAGTGGATAATTTTATCAGGGTTGTCTTTTATAGGGAAAATCGCCAAAACGTATTTTGTTCACACTCCCAGAAATTAAACTCACAGCGAAACGGAGTAATCAAGTTTATTTGAGTTTTATGTATGGCTTTATCAATATAGTTGAGTATTTTTGTAAAGATTTTTGAAGTGATGGTATAAATCGTTGATGTCTAATGATGCAAGAAATCATTTATCTGCATCGATCGCTACTCACCTGGCTCGGCAACCCGACGGATGTTTCCTGCCATGCCTAAGGAGGTAGCATTAAACCCAGTCTTCACAATCGCCGCCACTTCCACTGTATACGTCCTGGAACCCAGACTACCAATCTCAAACTCTGTACCATTTATGACTGTTTCCTCCTTCTTGAGGACGCCCTTTTCCCCGCCTAACTCCAATGATAACGTCACACGGTAACCAAGGATACACTGCTTATATCCCGATGGAGGTTGCCATGCGATGACTTGCGCGGAATTGAAGGGATTCGTTAGAAGTCGGATAGCTTCAGGTTCGGAGTTAGCCATTCCTGCCGTACCAAACAAAAGAAATGTACTTCTAAAATCAGAAAAACTACTCCAACTAACACTGGAAATTCATAAGAGTTTTTGCATTCAGACATTTAACTCAGTCCTCCAGATCGCGCCTTCGCACAGATTACTTTTGAGGTCAGATCTTCAATTGTCTCTTTTCAATTCAAGATAACAATCGTCTGCTATAATATTTAGCTCACCAACGACTGTTGCCGGAAGAGGTTTTGTCGAACTCTCTTTTCCTCCAGCGGTCGTGTTGGCAAATACAACAACGTCGTACCTATCCCACCGACTGAGGTCATAAATAGTCGTTGACGTAGATGACGTCACGTTAAGGGTCACGTGTTCTCCACCGGGTTCCGGTCGGCTGAATCTAACTTCGTAGAAGAGACTATCGCCATTCCACTTTGATCGTGGAGGCGACTGGAGAAGAAACAAGTCGCCAAGAATGCATTATTATTTTGTACGTAAAAATGGACTAATCGCTGTATTGTCTCACTCACCTGGCAATTACAGTCGTTTTAAAACGGGTCATAAAAGCGCACATAAACCAGTGACTATTCTCTTACCTCTTGTCTAGTTCCCGCCTTTAGGACTAGACTCATGGGGGGGGGTGCAGCCCAGACATTTATTATAGGTTGTCGAAGACACCAACAAATGACCATACTCTGATTTTTTTCAACAATATAGCAAGTGCTTTTTTACACACGAATCACAATTTTCGTAACTAAGATTGTTGGTGCTTTATGGCGGCTCAAGCCTCTCAAATCCCGAACTACCAACATCCTTACCTTAAAATACTTTATAATAAATCTTTTCTCAGTTTCACAGAACTTTTAACGAACATGGTTTGGCAACACAGCTGAGTATCTGAAGTGAAGACCTAGAAGTTGACTTGAGAGTGTTATAGTTAAAACTGACTTTGCAGGAGGAATAATGAATAATGTTTGTTTAATTACCTTCCACTCGACCCGGATGTCTCGAGAGTCAGGATTACTGCAGTCAATTTCCAAGAATTCTAGAGGATACAAGGTTGGCCCCTCGGAAGGAACTGTTAGAACAAAAAACAGAACCCCTATCCCAATAACTTAAATTGTTATTGTTCAAGGACTTGACGAAAGCAGTTTGCATCCGTTGTTTGAGGCCGGTTTAAACCCGTTGATGATAATTCGTAATACACCTGCTTTCTTGATATCATTACTTGTACGTAGGTTGGTAGCATTGCTGTACCACACTTGGATACATAGACACATTCATAGATACATGCTAAACTTTGTGAGGATATCACCAATATATAAGTTGACTCAGTGAGCCAAGTTGTTTCTTTCAAGGAAAAAAGGGAAAGACTTCGACAAATTTAGGACCAGAAAAGTTCAATTAATAGAATACATGACTAGAAAACAGTCCAACCTGCACCAATCAGCTGACTACAGCAAGAGTCAGCTGGGTGCGTGTTTGACTGTTTTCCAGTCAAATTATAGTCAAACTATATAACACCACCTTATGTTGTTGTGTCCATTAGTTTCTTCTCAAAGAAAGAGAAACTTCGTCAGCAAAGTGCGTCTCTTCCCTGTCAGCTGTGACTATACTCCGAGTAGTTGGTCGACTTTCAGAATAATCAAGTTTCCCTTCCCCCATGATTTCATTATTATTGTTTACCTGCTTCACGCGTCCTCCATGTCATCGTGGTTGTATCAATGCTGTATTTTTTGGTTCCTATCCGTGCCTGAGCGGTCAACGCATACTCGGTGTTAGGTTCTAGATCGGCCAGTGTCAAGTCGGTGAAGTTGATACCGGGCGAACGCTTGATGGCAGGAACATCTTCGCGTCTCGCTTCCTAAACAAACCGGTACAAAATCAACACGGTGTTCCGGGCGAGGTGCAATTCTTGTGTGGCAAACCTTTATTTTACGATAAGTAAGTTGTTGGTTTTTTTCAACCTAAGTCTCTCTCACAATGGCAGAAACTAGGGATTCTTGCCTCTGTTTTTTTCAACCAAAAAGCTGAATCTTATTATAGTTTTAATAACTCATACTTGTGGAAAGTTCTGTTCAGTGGCACGTGTAGGCCTAATGTAGGCTTTTTCTATTTGTTTTTTGGTTGATTTAAAGGGATCGTATACGTTTGGTAATTGGAACCCACTGTTTGTTTCAACCCTATATAGTTATAGATATACCATAAAACTAACCTGTACAAATTTCATTTCAAAAGGTGGTAGCGATTTTGAGATATTGTCGAGCGGTTTTGTCCACGCAGGAAGAATAATCTGCATTGGAATACACACTCTGAGAAACGTCACTGCAGTAACGCTTCTCAGATTCAATTTGTTTGGGATAAAAAGCGATATATTTTTGTTCTTATAACCGCGGGACTTCTAAAGTTTCTAAAAATGCATTATACTATCCAAAGCTGCTGTACTTCTTACCGAGTAAGTTTTTATTGTCATACATTTTTGGAGTAATTACCAAACGTATACGATCCCTTTAATTCAAACCAAAATAATCGCTTTGTATAGTTTTATCATTTAATTGTTTTTACCATAGTCCAAAGCGTTGTATTCGTTGTCCCATACGGAATGCGCCACAGTGTGTAGTTATAGTACACCCTAGACACACCACCAAGGTTTCTGTCATCCATAAGGATGTAGTTCCCAGTTGCCCCATCCGGGAAGGGTGTCTGTGGGGCGACTAGGCCAACTCGCTGCGAGTCAAATGTTGCGTCCAGTTTCAAAATGGCGGGGGCGCCTATTGTAGCTGTGAGTGATCAAAAGAAAACAATATTATTATTAAAATTATGTAAATTTACATAATCAGACGAAACTGATTGGCTAGAGCCCGTCACGTGGGTGACGTCAAAAAGCCAATCACTGATGATCACAGTTATGGCAGGAAAATTATATAAGGCTTTCTGTTTTTATTACGAAGATTCGCAGACAAACTAAATGTACCTGTACGGGTTTGTGACGTGAACAAAATATGTTTTCTGTGTTTTTTTAGAAACAATTGTTTCTAGCTAATACCCCTCCCCCCCCAAAAAAAAAAAAAAAAAAAAAAAAGAAGAAGAAGAAGAAGACAATAACAGACTTTGAAACACAATAGATTCATCTTTAAAACGAAAAATAAGATACCGTTCACATTAAAGAAAGACGGTGGAAAAGGTTAACATATTTCTGGAAAATGGAGATTAAAATGATTGTACCTTCAGTGTACGGTGTGAATTCCACGGATATGTGCGGGGAGGCGGGCCCGAGAGGTCCGTCATGGCGGTACACGCGTACGTCGAATCCCGCCATTACGGCATCTTTTACCACGCGTTTGGTGAATAGCTCAAGGAGGGATTGTGTCATGTTGGCGCACTCAAGGCGTTGGATGTCGGTGCATCTAGGAATGTTATACCATCTTAGACAAAGAGAGGGGGGGGGGGTTTAATGTATTAATAAATAACTAAATCACCGCAATCATCATGTGGTCACTGTCCGTCACTGCCCTAATAAATCACATTGCTGGCTTTCTGTGACAGCATACGGACAGACAGCCCGACAGACCGACATTTCGTCAGTATCAATAATCCGTTAATAATCCGTATACACAATGATGCAATATATAAAAGCAATACTAGCCCTCAATCTTATGTTTCGATTAACCCTTCGCGATTAAACTAATTCAACGGCTAAAAAACACTCATTTGTTTTCAACGGATATTATATAAAAAGTGTTGGTTTGATATAGTATTGGTAAAATAAATTGAATTTTGCTTTGATTGTCAATAATTATGTATTATTTCCCACGCTTGCTTTTCAGTTTCAATGTTTGACCAGGTATACGTTTAAACAAACAGTGTTTGTTTGTGGAGTTCAAACAAACAGTTTAAAAGGAAACAAAGGCGGAAAGATTCTCCAAACCTAGGACTCATCCCCGGTTGGGCTCCAGGTTCCAACTTCATGATTTTAACCACCTTACATAAAACGTCAATTGTCTGTTCCAAAAACACATAATTTTCTAACATGAGGCCACAATGCGACTTTAAATTGGTTATAAAAGCCTGTTTCTGAAGTCTGAGACGAAGCCGATGCCGCACCGTAACCTTGTTTTGGGAAATGATCCAGGAAAAACTGGTATGTTTAAAGTATTACCAAGCCAACTTACTTCCTTTTGTTGTGGCTGTATTCCACCGTGTACATGGTTTTATTGTTTTCATCACTCGGTGCTAACCAGCGTACCTCGAAGTTTAAATTCAGCAAGCTTTTCGTTGCATTGTGCGGCAGTAGCATTGCTGCAAGTAGTAACATTTACAATTATATTTGAGGTATTTTAAACGTGTTTTGAAAGACAGTGAATTTAATCAGTAAACTACTGCGAAGTAGAAATGCAATATTACAACATGCATGTCAGACTAAAACTTAAGTTGTAGTGGAATTTGTTGTAGGAATACTTATTTAAATAAATTATCAAATATCACTGTTGGACAGTAACATTGCTGATAGCGTCAACAATGACATATGTTTACTCATAGCCAAGTCTACCTTTTGACATTTGCCCCCGACGCAATGTTCAAGTGTGCTTTTTCATAAACGAATTATGAGCTTCACAAATATACATTCACGTCGATCAAATGTTAGTTAAACCAACGCAAATCAGCTATTTTGAACATTTAAAAAAAAATCATATTAACAATACAATTAAGCGCGAAAAGCGTTTACAATATTATTCCGTCATGCCCATTCTTTAAGTCTACTCGAATTCAATTTATATTATAAATTTACTTCTGAATTATTTATTGTTCTTTGACAATCTGGTTATTTACCAGTATAGTTTATTGAATACTATTGTATTTTTTCCAATCAGGTGATAGCATGGAAATCAATAAATCAAAAAATTCAATAAATCAGTAATAAGATATATAACTGAGCAAGCCTCGAAAACAATGGAGGGTTTTCATTTTAGTGCCTTTGTGTAATACAAATATGCATGTATATCTTGGATTACATTTTTTAAAGGTGAAATAAAACAGGATTTTGGTTGTTGCTGCATGGGATGACCTTGTATGCGCGTATTAAAAAGTGCACTTCTATTGTGTAATGTAAGGTCACAAAACAAAACCAAAAGAGCCATTTCTATGTTCTATTATTAATATAAGGAAATGCATGGCTGATCACGCCGATGGGAGAAGAGTACAGAAATGTACAGAAATTTGCCGTGGGCTAAACTGATGAAAAATACAAACCGGCCACTGAAACATCACACATCGGCTTGTTAATTTAGCGTGTTTTTTTGTTTTGGCTGAATTATTTAGAAACGCCTCTTCAACGTAAAACTAGCTCTACATGTGTATACATGTCAGAATGAATTTTGTTTTCGATCGAGAATAATACACCTGCTTTCTTGATATCATTACCTGTACGTAGGTTGGTAGCATTGCTATACCACACATGGATACATAGACACATCCAGTTATACATGCTAAACTTTGTGAGGATATCAACAATCATAGGCCTATAAGTTGACTCAGTGAGCCAAGTTGTTTCTTTCAAGGATAAAAGGGAAAGACTTCGACAAATTTAGGACCAGAAAAGTTCAATTAATAGAATACATGACTAGAAAACAGTCCAACCTGCACCAATCAGCTGACTACAGCAAGAGTCAGCTGGGTGCGTGTTTGACTGTTTTCCAGTCAAATTATAGTCAAACTATATAACAACACCTTATGTTGTTGTGCCCATTAGTTTCTTCTCAAAGAAAGAGAAACTTCGTCAGCAAAGTACGTCTCTTCCCTGTCAGCTGTGACTACTCTGAGTAGTTGGTCGACTTTCAGAATAATCAAGTTTTCCTTCCCCCATGATTTCATTATTATTGTTTACCTGCTTCACGCGTCCTCCATGTCATCGTGGTTGTATCAATGCTGTATTTTTCGGTTCCTATCCGTGCCTGAGCGGTCAACGCATACTCGGTGTTAGGTTCTAGATCGGCTAGTGTCAAGTCGGTGAAGTTGATACCGCGCGGACGCTTGGCAGGAACATCTTCGCGTCTTGCTTCCTAAACAAACCGGTACAAAATCAACACGGTGTTTCGGGCGAGGTGCAATTCTTGTGTGGCAAACCTTTATTTTACGATAAGTAGGTTGTTGTTTTTTTCAACCTAAGTCTCTCTCACAATGGCAGAAACTAGGGATTCTTGCCTCTGTTTTTTCAACCCCAAAAGCTGAATCTTTACCTATATAGTTTTAATAACTCATATATTTGTGGAAAGTTCTGTTCAGCGGCACGTGTAGGCCTAATGTAGGCTATTTTTATATGTTGTTACCCAAATAATCGATTTGTATAGTTTTATCATTGAATTGTTTTTACCATAGTCCAAAGCGTTGTATCCGTAGTCCCATACGGAATGCGCCACAGTGTGTAGTTATAGTACACCCTGGACACACCACTAAGGTTTCTGTCATCCATAAGGATGTACTTCCCAGTTGCCCCATCCGGGAAGGGTGTCTGTGGGGCGACTAGGCCAACTCGCTGCGAGTCAAATGTTGCGTCCAGTTTCAAAATGGCGGGGGCGCCTATTGTAGCTGTGAGTGATCAAAAGAAAACAATATTATTATTAAAATTATGTAAATTTACATAATCAGACGAAACTGATTGGCTAGAGCCCGTCACGTGGGTGACGTTGAAAAGCCAATCACTGGTGATCACAGTTATGGCAGACAAATTAAATGTACCTGTAAGGGTTTGTGACGTGAACAAATCTTTCTGTTTTTTGAGAAACAATTGTTTCTAGCTTAGTTTATAAAGTCTATAGTCTAGTTTATAAAGAAAGAAAATGTGGAAAATGTTAAAAAATATTTCTGGAAAATGAAGATTAAAATGGTTGTACCTTCAGTGTACGGTGAGAAATGCACGGGTATGAACGGGGATGCGGGCGCGAAAGGTCCGTCATGACGGTACACGCGTACGTTGAAGCCCGTCAATACGGCATCATCTACCACGCGTTTGGTGAATAGCTCAAGGAGGGATTGTGTCATGTTGGCGCACTCAAGGCGTTGGATGTCGGTGCATCTAGGAATGTTATGCCATCTTAGACAAAGAGAGGGGGTGGATTTTTTTGTTTAATGTATTAATAAATAACTAAATCACCGCAATCATCATGTGGTCACTGTCCGTCACTGCCCTAATAAATCACATTGCTGGCTTTCTGTGACAGCATACGGACAGACAGCCCGACAGACCGACATTTCGTCAGTATCAATAATCCGTTAATAATCCGTATACACAATGATGCAATATATAAAAGCAATACTAGCCCTCAATCTTATGTTTCGATTAACCCTTCGCGATTAAACTAATTCAACGGCTAAAAAACACTCATTTGTTTTCAACGGATATTATATAAAAAGTGTTGGTTTGATATAGTATTGGTAAAATAAATTGAATTTTGCTTTGATTGTCAATAATTATGTATTATTTCCCACGCTTGCTTCTCAGTTTCAATGTTTGACCAGGTATACGTTTAAACAAACAGTGTTTGTTTGTGGAGTTCAAACAAACAGTTTAAAAGGAAACAAAGGCGGAAAGATTCTCCAAACCTAGGACTCATCCCCGGTTGGGCTCCAGGTTCCAACTTCATGATTTTAACCACCTCACATAAAACATCAATTGTCTGTTCCAAAAATCACATAATTTTCTAACATGAGGCCACAATGCGACTTTAAATTGGTTATAAAAGCCTGTTTCTGAAGTCTGAGACGAAGCCGATGCCGCACCGTAACCTTGTTTTGGGAAATGATCCAGGAAAAACTGGTATGTTTAAAGTATTACCAAGCCAACTTACTTCCTTCTGTTGTGGCTGTATTCCACCGTGTACATGGTTTTATTGTTTTCATCACTCGGTGCTAACCAGCGTACCTCGAAGTTTAAATTCAGCAAGCTTTTGGTTGCATTGTGCGGCATTAGCATTGCTGCAAGTAGTAACATTAACAATTATATTTGAGGTATTCTAAACGTGTTTTGAAAGACGGTGAATTTAATCAGTAAACTACTGCGAAGTAGAAATGCAATAGGCCTATTACAACATGCATGTCAGACCAAAACTTAAGTTGTAGTGGAATTTGTTGTAGGAATACTTATTTAAATAAATTATCAAATATCACTGTTGGACAGTAACATTGCTGATAGCGTCAACAATGACATATGTTTACTCATAGCCAAGTCTACCTTTTGACATTTGCCCTCAATAAACGAATTATGAGCTTCACAAATATACATTCACGTCGATCAAATGTTAGTTAAACCAACGCAAATCAGCTATTTTGAAGATTTGAAAAAGTCATATAAACAATACAATTAAACGCGAAAAGCGTTTATAATCTTATTCCGTCATGCCCATTCTTTAAGTCTACTCGAATTCAATTTATATTATAAATTTACTTCTGAATTATTTATTGTTCTTTGATAATCTGGTTATTTACCAGTATATAGTTTATTGATTACTATTGTATTTTTCCAATCAGGTGAAAGCATGGAAATCAACAAATCAAAAAATTCAATAAATCAGTAATAAAATATAACTGAGCAAGCCTCGAAAACAATGGAGGGTTTTCATTTTTGTGCCTTTGTGTAATACAAATATGCATGTAACTATCATAGATTTCATTTTTTAAAGGTAAAATAAAACAGGTTTTTGGTTGTTGCTGCATGGGATGACCTTGTATGCGCGTATTAAAAAGTGCACTTCTATTGTGTAATGTAAGGTCACAAAACAAAACCCAAGGAGCCATTTCTATGTTCTATTATTAATATAAGGAAATGCATGGCTGATCACGCGGATGGGAGAAGAGTACAGAAATGTACAGAAATTTGCCGTGGGCTATAAACTGATGAAAAATCCAAACCGGCCACTGAGACATCGCACATCGGCTTGTTAATTTAGCGGTTTTTTAGTTTGGCTGAATTATTTAGAAACGCCTCTTCAACGTAAAACTAGCTCTACATGTGTATATATTGTCAGAATTACTCGACCGAGAATGATGAATACTGAATTACCTCTGGCATTATTGTGACAAAGGGATTTCCTTTTTGATAAATTGGCAACCGAAAATATCTCCAATATATTTTCCTTTGAAGGAAACAGGACCATATAACTCTGCTATTCACGCGTGCACGGAGAAAAGAGTAAACCAAACGTTTTATTTGCTAATTCTTTAATTATTCCATTCTTGTTGAAAACAGGTGCCTTTTAAATATTTTGTTTGCCATACTATCCCATGGCGCTTTCATTGTAATGATTCGTTTTTTCTTCATGAATTAAAATATTCGCCATGCATGAACTCTGTGCCGAAAGCAGCTTAAACAACATTCTTAAATTTAATTAAGTTTTTTCTTAACTCATTTTGCCTTAGTAAATACAATACTTGGGCAATTTTTCTTCAACTTATCCTGCAACTGAAATGCATTCATTTGATTTATAAAAAAATCAAACAAAAACTATGTTATTTCGGCCTAGTCCCCCAACTATAACTTAGAGGTGGGGTTGGAATTCTCCAGTATTTCTCATTTGAGGGATACAAATAAATATAAAGGAATCCACGAATCTGGATTCCCTACCGCGCAAAGTCCGCGCATGATATAACAGAAACTGCCGTATATTCAGTTTCAATGTTTGCCCTGCCATAAGGTCCCCTTAGTTATAGACGGTTTTGAAAAGAAAACAAATAACTTTAACAAGTATAATGACTACTATTTAGGGTACTCATGTATATTTTGCAGTTAATTCAAAATGACACAATACGGTTTTGTTCGCCTCTTGACATTTGAATATCTCCATTTATCATTTTTCTTTGCTAATTCCTGCAAAGTATGCCTCGGAACGCACCCGCGCAAAATCGTCAAAACAACACTAAAAAGGCGAAGTTTGTTAATCTGATTTTCTCCCAAAATAAAACAACAATTTGTATTCATTTTAACTCACTAAGAAGATAAATTAGGCCAGTTTTGTTTTACTCCTAACAACTTGATTATGTTAATTCTTTGCAAAACTGCATTATGTCTTTCGGCATAGCCTATTATATTATAAATGTATGTTTGTGCCAAAACACAAACAATCATACAAGTATTGTTGTCGTAATGTTTCAGGAAGCATTATTTTGTCTATATCCATACGACACAAAATGTTTTATTTAAATAATAAAAACATATAAAAGGGAGCAATAAAATCTCCACTGTAGGCTTGCGTGCATTATAAAAAAAACAATTGTTTTTTACAAATTGTTTCGCATTACAATATTAATGCCGAGTGTGTAAGCAGGGCCGCAAAATACAGTTATTTAGGACAGTATAGATCCCCACTACAACAAAATTACTATAAACATCAGACAGTATTCGACATGCATACCATGCTAATTAAGGTCAAATAACTAACTAAACCGTAATGAAAAAAGTGGAAAATATACACAAAATATTGACTCAAGCAACCTACTTTAAACTAATTGTTATAGGTAAAGCCTGAAAATATCATGCCTGAGAAGCGCTATACTTACATGAAGCGACGCCTATCCAACCCGCAAGCGTCATCAGCAAACAAACGAACAACTTTGCCATCATTATGGTTTTGGTTGGTGCATGGATATATATTACATTGTGGATACAACAACGCGGAACTTCTACGGTGGAGTTCAGGGCAGGCCCGACCTATTACCTGCAGGCGTAGTTATGATCTGGCACTGTCGTTGTTGATTATTGCGCATTCTCCTCCTCCCTTGTTTGCTTTCTAAACCACTAAACCGCTGTTTACTTTGTACACTGTATAGTTCATGGCCATCGCGCGGCGCCTTTGGGATTTTGTTTGTCATTTGCAGGTGTGAATTTTAAATGGTTCGGGCGCCCTCATCATGCGTAGTGGGCTCACCAGAAAGGAAAAAAAGAACGCAATGGGATGATAATCTAACTGAATAGCCGGCCGAGCTATTTTTTATCGAAATGAATATATTATAGAGTTTGCTTGTAGATTCTTTTTATTTCGTGTATGTGGGCGGAACGACAGCGGGAAGGGAGGCATCAATAGCAGCCAACACCGTGTTTTTATGCTGTTTTCAGCCTATATCTGTTACCGTTTACTCACATTTGAGTGATACATTCATCTGAAAAAAACCTGAAAAAATAAAGATACTGAGCGCGAGTCACTTTTGGAAATAGCGAGAATATAAAAGCGGGAATAAGAATAAACGGGAGAGGACTATGCATGTGCGTGTATAGTACAAACTGGCATCAAGGTCAATGGCGAGATCTATAGATGACGTGACTTGGATATTCGGCTGATAATGTCGCCGTGGGTGTGTTATTGCGTACTTAGCCCATTATTGGGATCGGAGGCAACTTGATCTTGCACGATGAGAGCACGGATGAGAATATATGAGAATCATAGAAAACTTATCCATATTATTTTGCTCGTTCGACCGAGCCTGGCAAAAGTCTCTAATAATGGGTATTTTCCCCCGAAACCCTTGCTATTATGTCTTCGCAAACCAAATATAAATATTCCTACATTTGGCTTCATATCAACCAGTTTTAATGTTTCTGAAGCAGCATACGCACACAAATATAGTGAAATCTCCCAAATCGGGGTCCAATATCTCCTTTGAGCCAAAGACAAATACGGCGCCTGAGTTTCAAAAAGGCCTGACAGACTTCGGCAGGAAGGGCGGGGCTCAAGGTGGCATGCAGTGTTGAAAATGCAATAGCTCTTGCTCGAAATACATCAATCTGATGAGATTTGCATAGCGAAAAGGCAACAAGATAAGTAGTTTGCTGTAACACCGTGTGGTAATTCTCTTTAGTAAGATGTGTGGCATCGTGTGATTTTGTACGATACTCACGAGTAGTCTTAACCATGGAGGAATAAACTAGTTTATTCCTCCATGTCTTAACAAAGCAATGTCTGCTGAATGCATTATTGATCTATCCAAATTTCAAATAAAAAACGAGTCAACTGAAACTCAAAAATTGAATGGCACGCAATTAACCGAATAGTTTGTCACTCAAAATAAGATTTATTGAATTGTTACTGGCTTGTGATAACAATTTAATTTGTTTTGATCAAAACTCCTGCCATTGCTGCGTATTCTTCGTTTGTAGCATGGTTTTAGCAGCTCGAAATGACACACCAGGAGACATAAACAGCGCCCTCTGTGAAACTCATTCAACTTATCCGGCATTTGCTGAATTCACACTCACAGGTTTGTTAGCTCACAATTCACTGTATATGGAAAGGAAATGTTAGCAAAATAATTCTACTGATTTAACTCTTTATTTCTATTCGCCCACAATTGACAAATGTACCAGTCCCCAACCATAATATATTCATTAAAAAGTTTTACCCTGCTCCAAACAAATTGTCACAGGAAGGCACTACTAGTATACATGTACTAAAATTCTCTCCAACTTAATCCTCCAAGATAATTTTAACAATTTTGATGAGTTTCACAACATTAGACCCATATTTCTCTGATGTTGGCTCGTAGACCAAACAAAACCCGTACGACGCACCAAGCGACAGGAGGGCAAACAGAGAAAGAATGATTCTTAGAGATCTAAACCATGCCGGGTAGGCCTTAAAGCTCATGTCAGCAGCCCAGGTCATTAACAAACCGGTCATGATGCATATCTGGCTAGCTTGGAGAGGCATCAGTAAGCCTAACCATGCAATAATGGACGGTGCAACACTGTACACCAGCGTGGTCCACGTTGGACCAAAGCCTTCTTTTTCTGTCAAGGTAAAACCCCATCTTACACCTCCTAAAAACGATAAGACAGAGGCTCCATAAGCAGCTTGGGCCCACAAGATGTTGTGAGTGACTGTAAAAGTTGCAGCGGTGTAAACAGCGGGAGCAACAAAGGGTATCAATCCAGACAGACCAAGCATTAGCGCAGGGAGAGGTGTTTCTTTAAGACCCTGTTGGTGTCTTGTCAAGAAGTTGGACACCCTGCCATTCTGATGGCTTGAGGTGTGAAAACAAGCTGTCATTGCAGGATGAAAACCACCAAAGTCATGAGAGCGTAAAACTAAGCATGTTGCTTGGCCTCTATGTCTTGTAGTTGTAGGAGAACTCGATTTCCCTAATAATGTTTCTAGTTCTTGAGGTTTCCAAATTGCAGAAGATGAGGTCTTAGAGTAGCACTGAGTGATACTCCATGATGGCAGTACTTTAGTTGCAGTATCCTTCAACTTACTGACATGTTCGAGGCATCTCAAAAGTCTAAACATTGTGCTGTGCTTGCGGCAAGGCCGGTCTCTGAAAAACAGAAAAACAAATACTGCCATGTTGTCAAAATGAAGAACTTCTCGAGATCCCCCTCCTCATTAACCCCCCCCCCCCCCCCTCCTATTACCCCCCCCCTCCTATTACCCCCCCCCCCTCATTACCCCCCCCTCCTATTACCCCCCCTTATTACACCCCCCCTCCCCCTCATTACACCCCCCCCCATTACACACCCCCCCCCCCCCCCATTACACCCCCCCCCCCCATTACACCCCCCCCCCCCCCCCATTACACCCCCCCCCCCCCCCATTACACCCCCCCCCCCCCCCCCCCCCCCCATTACACCCCCCCCCCACAAGAAGTTACGGTTTCACTAAAATTAAAACATTCCAACCATTCAACGGACAGCTGGCACAAAATGCAGTGCTCTGTTTGAAGCAGGTATTTGGTGATACACTGTACATGAATAATAAAAGTACAATAACATGTCTACTCAAGCGTCAAAGAAGCTTGTCCGGTCACCTAACATGCCTAAAACATGCCTAAAATCTTTGGCCGGCTACGCTACAGGGAGCGCAAGCTTGGACAACTCGACCGGTGGAACAACTCGACCGATGGGACAACTCGACCACGGGACAACTTTGCCCAATTGCCATATCCGGTGTCGAACTGTTGCGTGCCCGCCACACGCGTACTGCACTGGAACACATTGTTGTGGTGCATATTTGTTTTTTAAAAATGTAAAAGTTAAATTGTCTCGACGGTCGAGTTGTCCTACCGGTCGAGTTGTCTCAAAGGCCTGCCTAGTTGTCCCACTGGCCTATCAAGTGTAGTTGTCCCGAGTCGAGTTGACCCAAATTAACCAGTCGAGTTGTCTCACCAGTCGAGTTGATTGACATTCAGTAAATAGTACATGTATACAGTGCAGTGCAGTTTTGGAGAGCGAGGTTGACTGGCCGCACTGGATTGTGCGCGTGCGTGCGTGCGCGCCCAATAGTAAATTTGACCTTTGACCGCTTTCCGTACTCGACTCGTCGTAGATTCGTATCGTAAAATGAAATCTTGAAAACTTCAATTTCTCAACCATTTATTGTTCATATCCATAATTAAAAATTACTTATATAAAATGTGAATAAACAGAAACTGTTGTTGTGTTAAAATGTAAACAGTTAATTTTTTGAAAGCAAATTTTTCGAACATTTTCTCGCGAGATAATCTAATTTTAACGATAGTTGACGTGAAGTTGATCAGCATCCATGTTGAAATTATTTTGAGTAATTTGTAAAGTTGTGAAACTTGTTGACATTTTCAGGAAGATTGTTGGAACAATTCTATGAATGGATTGCCAGGATCACGTTGTAATTTTGAGGAAAATCTTTCTAGGTAAGTATATGATTCTTTTATCATTCAATGTGTCCGTGATGATGTTCTTTCGGATGCGAAATTTCAACAACTTTCACCAAGTTACCACCACCATACACAGTGAACGCGCCGCCGACCCGACGACAGTTACACCGCGGAATTTGGTGTACAAGGAATTAAGTAATTAACACTAAACAGGAAAATAATAATAATAATTCAGGCCAGAAAATGACATGGCGACTTTTTTTGTGTTCGAAATAACAACAGCGCGTGGCGGAACACCGCTAGTCCGCTACGTTCATGGGTCTATTGGTCAATGCCAATGCAATGGTCAACCTAGGCTATCATACATAACATGGTCAACTCGTACGCGAGCCAACTCGTACGCGAGCCAACTCGTACGCGAGCCAACTCGTACGCGAGCCAACTCGTACGCGAGCCAACTCGTACGCGAGCCAACTTGATTCTCGATCATTAAATTTTCAACTGACTATTTTGCAGGGGCCGGATTTATTTGGGACTCTGGCCGATAAGTGTACGTTGTGACTCCAGCTCTAATTGCGAATCTTCTAATGTCATTAGCTTATTTAGAGCTGGAGTTACTCACGCTAATCACGTGCATTTAATTATTCTATTTAACGGCGAGGATTTATTCAGACGTTGTATAAAACAAACAATGAATGTTTTATATTCGTGCAATCGTGCGATGAAAAGAATAATTCCATTCGGTGACAGAACAGAACATTCCATCTTTAGATGAAATTATTCTTACCATTCTTACCATCGCATTGTATAATATTCACAATTTTTTTTCCAACAGCTGTTATTTACTCTTGACTCGGACCTCAGATCCATGTTGGTGTGATCGTGACATTACAAAAGTTGAGGCGTCTCCATTGAAAAATACCGACATCAAGATTGGTGCAAGAGATAAAGTGGCAAGATATTGATCTGTAGCAGCTACTCTTCTCCGTGGAATGCATAAAGAAATATCAGATATCCATATCATCAGCTAGTGTTTGTTGTGAAGGTCTTCAAAGCATGCACCCTCGGTGGATACATGTGTCATGACTGCATAAAGCAAGGAGCCACTCTTTACTACATCCAGAGACAGAAGAATTTGCATATTATTTTTTCGGTCTAATAGTTTTACAACTTGCAAGTGCTAGCGATTGCAACGTGTCGTCAATTTTGTTTGCCTAACTAAAATACGAGCCTAGCTTTCCGTGCTTCCATTAGTAAAGTTATTCATTTTTAGTGGTAATTTTGTGCTATTTTTTTTTTTTTATATGCAAAAGGTCTTTGGGTCTTTCATTTGTCTTTTTTCTACACTCAGTTTACCAAACAAAAACGCAATGGCAATATTACAGTTGTTTAGCTCGTAACACACATTCTAAAATGGTGCACTAACCAAAGATTTCATTTTTTTTGCGCATTAAATTTTAAAGTCCAGTCTGTGATGTAGAAAAAAGAAGAGGTTTGTTTGCTTTAAAGTCTACAGTGGAAAAGAGTAAAATGGTGGAGTGGCTCTTATAACAGCTTGCTTAGGGTTAGACCGAGAAAATAACAGCTTGCTTAGGGTTAGACCGAGACTCAAAACCACATCCAAAGTGCCTTGTTACCAGAGATAATCCCAGACAGACGGGAAAACTGTAGAATTTCCCTCTTCGTCACCAAGCTGCATTCGAGGTGGACCCCATGTGACTTGGGACAGTTAGCAGCGACGATTTTAAGATGGCTAGGTAGCCCGCGATACACACTTAGACTGGTCCAGTCAAGAGATTGGAGATCAAAGACTTAGCGTTTTATGCAAGAGGGAGGAGAAATTGAAGACACAAGTGCCTGCAGTACAGTGAACGCGATCCGCCTTCATTGTCTGCCCAATTCAGGAGGTAAATACTCAGAATTGTCTCAATGTCAATTTTAATTTAGAGGGCAATTACATTATTATAAAAAGGAAGTGTAATGTCTACGACAGAGCCAATTAACCATAGAAAATTGTCTGTAATCTTCTTTTCCAATTAATACTAGATGATGGGTACTTGTGTAATATTTGAAAAATACATGTTCAGGTTTATTCACTGAGCAATGAGTTGAAACTAATTGAGCTGCATCTATGACATTACATAACGCTGATAATTGTCCCAGAATAGAATTAAAAGACATTTGGTGATTCTAATTTTCAATTCAGACATGTGGGTGGAACTTGTTATAAAAATGCTAAAAGAGTTAACGTCATGTTAAAATAATGTTCAGTATGGTATACTTATATGGTATACTTACTGAATCAAACACACTGAATTCTCAAAAATATTGTTCAGTTTAGTAGTCATTTGTTATAGTAAATTTCTGACACCAATGCTGGTTTTATTGGTACTTGCATTTTGAGAGCTAAAATTATTTTTGTTAAAGCCGAATGATTGCTATAGTGGTGTTTGCTCTAGCGTGTGGCTGTACTACACGTAACTCGAAGGATCTTGTCAAATTATTTGTTGATTTGACTGTTGTCTGACGATAAATGTTGACACATTCTATTGACTTGTTCAGGGGCAGAATGATATGGTATTGGCTGACATGGCCAACCCTCCTGAGCATGACTTTGCTCCCACTTGGCTCAAGATTCCCACACACCAACAGGTCAGTACTCGGTGCTTGTTGTAATAGTAGTTCCATTGTATTAGACGTAAAGTTTGGACAATTCACTTATGTGTATGGGTATTTCCATAAATAAGGAACACAGTCTGTGACATGTGTATTTTGATCCTAAAATCAGTAAAACAACTTTATGTTGAACATTACTTTTAAAAAATTGCATATTGACTAAGTTCCATATAAATGGTGATAAAACAATTATTCTGAACTAAAATTACAGTGGATTAGCTCCAAATAGGGTGGTTTACGCGAAAAAAATAGGGTTCCTCGCGTAAGTGGGACACCGAAATGAAAAATCTTACATTTGGGCATCCTAAAACATGTTTTTTGCTAATTTTATGTTCTTTTCATAACGATTGATCATGTTGCAAGTCAAAAATCCACTTAATTAATCACACTTGAACTAATCCCTAATTTTTGGCCAGGAAAGTGATTCCTGGCGGTTCCTCGTGTAAGTGGGACACCAAATCTTTATTTTTATTATTTTTTTAAATTTGATGCAAAGATGTCAATTTTTATTCATGTATGTGAAGAAACCACAATTCAGAAACAAATCAAGTAGAATTAACAGCAAATAACATGTGATAACATCTAAAAAATGAATCATCAATATGTCCCGACGTAATATTTGATGGGACACCAAGGTCATCTGGAAAAATTAAGAATGACCATAATTTTCAGATTTGATATATTTTCACCACCTATTCTGTCTAAAACTTTAAAACCATGTAAATGCTACAAGAAATGACCAAAAAATAGAGCCACTGCTGCTTAATATGGATTCCACACTCACAGTAAAGGTTCACTTAGTAAGCTATTTTTGGGGACACCAAACCTTACACGAGGAACCCATTTACAGAATTTCGCTCAAATTTTTAAAAATAAATTAAGTTTTAGGTTTCAGCTTATTGTTTTCAAAATTGGTTTGTTATCTATCATTTATGACCATCTGTAATCCATTTTACCATACGATAGGGCTGCAGATCTAACAAATTGACAGTGATGTAAAAATGTCACAGCATTTTGCCCAAAAAAGTGATATTGTCAGCATTTATTCCATCAAAATATACAAGTCCGTTTGTAAAATAAAAATATTTTTTATCTTATTATTGAAGATACACCCCTGCACAACAATATTTAAAAGTAAAAGTGAGCATGGGACTTGGACTTTCTTAGCTATGATCTGGTGAAGTCACTCATGTCACTGAAAATGATATTTTTCCAGTGAGACCTGAATTTATGGAAATACCCGTATATACTAGTGATAATTTAAAAAAATTGATTTTAATTCAGATGAATGGTATCATTGGTTACTCTAATCATTTAGAAAAGTATAATTATTTATCTAACTTTATGCTGTTTTAGAAATTGGCTTGTAACAACATGGTGTCGTACCTAACCGGACAAACGGATTACTTTCTGTATTTATTTAATTTTTAGTTACAAGTAAGAGTTGCACCCAACATTGTCAGAAATAAACTATATTTCATTGAAATGCAGATAAGTAGATCCATTAAATTTGTGGAGTATTGATTTTTTAGGTTTCTCTTTGAGGCATCTGAAAAGGACTTATGGTGGAACTTAAGTTTTTCCTTTTGAATTCTCCAGCAGTCATCCAAGCCACCACATTTAAACTACAGTAGCCACAGTGCCAGACCCCAGGACGAACACCATGACAGATACAAATCAAGACACTACTCCACAGACTCACAATATGGCTACGGTAGATCACCAACTCCCGACCAATTCGGCTTCAGGGGCAGAGATGGTAAATCTTTTGTTTATTAGACAAAAAAACACCAAATAGTTAGGGCAGATTAAAACGATTTACCATTGCTATAAATAGGCGATGGGCTTTACAGAGAGCAACAATCTTGATAAGTCATCTTGCTAAAGGACACAAGTTCTTTCATGTAAAGTCAATCCTCAGACATCCATAAGAACTTTAATCAGATGGGTTACTATTGTTGTTGATAGAGTACTGTTAATGCAACTACTGGTAACATTTGAAAGCAACCACAATTCTTGCAATCTTTTCATTATTTGTAGAGAATCGTATCTTGTCCAGTGCAAGTAACCGTCACCACTCGGTTGATTCTCTGCCATGGGACCCAGACCCTACCACCCATTGGAACCTCTCCCAGTTCAACGGTAACTCCAGCAGCACCTATGCGACATCAGGCTACCCTCGCCGGGGTAGCTCGGTACCCCGTAATGGTCACCAGCAGTACTCCAACAACGGGCGCTTTGACGGCAGCGGGTTTGCCTCAAGCAGAGGACAGTACCAACAGGGCAAACCAGCCGCAACAGCACGACAGAGGTACTCAATGTTTTCTTGTGTTTTGGATATAGTCAAGCAGAGTTGTTTAACTGTCAGGGTAACGCGTCTGTTTAATTTCTACATCCTTTAAACCTTTAAAGAGTTTTAAGGATTTAGACAATAATGCGCTGAACTACTGTTGTCAACAGAAGGCCTAACACCTTATGAGAGTTTAAATACAGTGACTGAGACCTTGTCTGTCTCCACCAGATGAATATTTTTGTTGTTAGACGATTCATGAAATGTTTGTTGCAGAAATGTTTAGGGAGTTTACTTTAAACAGTTTGTGTCATTCATGTTTTCTGTTTGCACCATTTAGGTACAATTCTGGACCCAGGAGTGGCTATTCAGAGAGGGAGGATAACAGTAAGGACACGCCTACAAAAGAGGAGGAGCAAAGAGAAGGATCAGACGATGCAGGGAAGGAAAGCGATAACAAGAGTGCCTTATCCAATCAGGACTTTGTAAGTATTTTATTGAGCTATAAAGTAGCCAAACATGGAACAAACAGCTGCTAAGTGCTGCTTACAACTTAGAACAAGGGTCTGCACACATGACCCTGGATATGCAAACGTTTCCTATAACTATGGAGAATGTGCATAGAGCATGAACAGTGTGAAAGTACAAAGTAACAAATAACCTGAAGTCTCCAAAATTGTCATTTTGATAAATACCCAAGTAACCTCTATCCTGCAAAATCATCCAGCATTAGTTTTTGCCTTATGACCTGGATCCTGCATTATCCCCCAGTGGCAAAACCCAAAACACCCTCAATCTTGCAAAGTCCTCTGATGCATCAACTTCCAAGTGCCCTTAATCCTGCAAAATCTTGCATTTTGCAAAGAGGATTTGGGAGGATTTGGGAAGGTTGGGATTATTGTGTCTCATCAACATTCAATTTTGTCCCACTAGCCATCCCTATCTGGCACTGGTGATGACGTAGAAACAAGTTCAACAATAAAGAAGAGTATTCCTCCTGGAGCGTGGGGTAAGTGATTGAATGTCATTGTACATGTAGTAGCCGAGCTGTGCCTATTTGCATCACTAGCATGTAGAAATAAGTAACTCTAAATATGCATGGAAAGGAAAATTGGTAATTTCTGTCTCTCAAACAAACTTTAAGTTTGAATTTCCTTAACAGTATAAGTATCTTTTAACCCTAATGTCCCAGGCATTCATTTGGGGTACAGTACACAGTTCTACAAAATACTACTCAATTCTCACAGGCCAGTGTAGAAAGATAACTGCATACTACAGTTTACTCAAGTAGTATTTTGTAGTATTGGGTGACGTTAGGGTTAAACAAAACACCCTTTTTTTCAGAAAACCCCCCAGGAACTAATACCAAAGTCATCAGTGGTCGGAAAGTGCAGCTGATAAAGAAATCTATTCCAAGCACCTCAGAAACCAAGTCATCTCCTCGCACCATCGTCCCATCATCCACATCAACAGTAAACACCCCTGCAGGGTCAAAGGTCGTAGGTCACAATGGGTCAGCCGGCCAGACGTCTAAAGTTTTAGTTTCCTCAAACGTTAGCTCCAATGTTGTGTTAAAATCCATGACGTATGTTACTCCAATGGTAAGTGTAAAAACATTTTTATTATTGTTGAACAAGTCCAAAAGGTTTTAGAAGCACTTTTCTCAGAACCCTTTTTGTTCTCAATCCCAGTAAAAAGTTTACCTTTTATTTGTGGGCAGAATACTAAACGCAATTTTGCTGTTTACTGTGTGGTTTTTGTCTATCCAATCAAAACATTTACTTTGTTAGTTAATTTATTTCATCAAATTGCCTCTAATTTGATTTGCTGGTATGTGTTGATCTTGGTTATGAATGAATGGCTCAATTTTTGTTTTTGACAAGGTTTCCTCTCGGAATAAGGATTCATCAATCCGATCAGCTCCAGTGCCATCTAGTAGAATCTCGCCGGTACCCAGCAAACTATCACCGGTCCCTATCCTGAATAGATCCACACCCATAGAAATTAATCCTTCACCTGTCAACAAAGCACCAACTACCAAATCATCTACCCAAAAAGCTCCTGTAAGCAATTCACCAGTCAGCAATGCAGCAACTCCCGCTCCAAAACCTTCAATCGTTTCTTTAAGTTCAGCCTCCCAAGAAGTCACTCAAGTCACAGCCGATGTCAGCAAGGCAGATAGCAGCAATGATTCGTCTTTGCCCAGAGTGACTCCTTCTGGCATCGCATTAGAACCTGTCTTAAAAGACTCCGGCAAGACGGAACAGCCAACAACCAAATCCATTATTGATGCCTCGGTATCCATGACTCTAACTAAGCCAACAGTGGTCACTAAGGTTTCTTCAACAATCACTCCTTGCAAGACATCTGTCTCCAAAATCTTCTCTCAGTTTTCTTCTAAGCCAACCTCAATCACCAACATGTCATTGGCAATCACACCAGCTAAGCCAACATCAATCACCAACATGTCATTAGCGATCACCCCAGCCAAGCCAACATCTGTCACCAACATGTCATCAGCGATCACCCCAGCCAAGCCAACATCTGTCACCAACATGTCATCAGCGATCACCCCAGCCAAGCCAACATCTGTCACCAACATGTCATCAGCGATCACCCCAGCCAAGCTAACGTCAATCACCAACATGTCATCAGCAATCACCCCAACCAAGCCAACGTCAATCACCAACATGTCATCAGCGATCACACCAGCCAAGCTAACATCTGTCACTAACATGTCATCGGCAGTCACCCCAACTAAGCCCACATTATTCACCAACATGTCATTGGCAATCAAACCAGCCAAGCCAACATCAATCATCAAAATTTCATCGGCAATTACACCAGCCAAGCCAACATCTGTCACCAACATGTCATCAGCGATCACCCCAGCCAAGCCAACGTCAAACACCAACATGTCATTAGCGATCACCCCAGCCAAGCCAACGTCGAACACCAACATGTCATTAGCGATCACCCCAGCCAAGCCAAGATTAATCAACAACATGTCATTTGCGATCACCCCAGCCAAGCCAACGTCAATCACCAACATGTCAGTGGCGATCACACCAGCAAAGCAAATGTCAATCACCAACATGTCATCAACCCTTAAGAGCAAGCCAACCCCAACTGCTACTCGCCTGGCTGTGAACCTCAATAGACCCACCCCCGTCGGGGGCCGATTGGCTCCAGTCTTCGGTCGGCCCTCTCCTGTGTCTTCCACTCGATCCTCTGTGACCATCATGAACCGACAGAGACCGGCACCGACGGGTACCAGCAGCCCAGTACCAGTCAGTCTTCGTTCCGGACCCACTGGGTCTTTGAACAACAGGAAGGAGAAATCTGTCATCCCGGTCAATAAAATGAAACTACTTACTAAAGAGGTAAGTACTTTTTAGCACTCAAGTCAGACATTTTGAAAAACTTTAACATTTTTAGGCCATGGCCTAAGATCTCGACTCTGACATAATAAAGAATTCTTGACTATTTGTTGTCAGCCCAAACATTTCAGTGTCTCTTGTTTCACATCCCAACTGCCAGTAATCTGACATTCCATATTAGTATACTGTTTTGTAAGACATAAGTTTTAGCATCAGGTAGATGAAAAATGAAGTATTGTGTTTTGCCGGTGAGGAAACATAATTTGTTGTGCATTGTACACTTGGTGGTGGCCAAAACTTCAACAATTTGGGTGTTTGAGTGGTTGTGTGCTGTTAGAGCCGCTAGACATGTTATACTGCAGTTAAAGCAAGATGCTTTGTCTGAAACTACGTTCACAAATCACCACCATTAAACACCTATTTTTGTGTTTACCTTTGGTTATAGCTTCCCTCCTCCCTACCCACCCCAACCCCAACCCCCACCCCCACCCCCACACTTAAAATTTCCTGCTCAAGCCCCACCACGCTCAAACCCAAGAAAGGAGACAAGCTGGTCTTCCTCAATCAACTTCGGCGATCAAGCAACGGCGATCTTTCCCAAGAGGTTAGCCAGAACAACGTAGAGAACCTGAGAGAAAAGGAAGGGAATGTCAAGATGAACGGATCCACATCACAACCAGTGAGTGGTTTTGTTCTATTAATCCAAGCAAGTTCGAAGAAAAAAGGGAACGTGGCCTTATTTGTATCGAATGCATAAGAGTTGGCAATGGTTAGTTTAGTTAGGTCCATGTCTTTCTACTTCAGTATTAGTACTGGCCTCGCAGCATAACTGACCAATAGAGAATGTATTTCCGGTGAACATTTATTAAAACAAAAGTGTCAGGCTTCACAACAATTAAAGTAGTGCTTATGTACATAATCTGTGTGTCAAATTCAGCTGAGTAACAGCTAGTGAACAGGTTAGGTGTTGTCTCAATGCTCCTTGGTTGCATAGTTGGTTTCCGAATTATTGGACTCGACCTAAGTGACTTGAGACTTTGACTTGCACTTGGCTACAACTCCTTTCAAAATTCTGATTTTACAGCCGTACAAAATCAGAAGGTGAAGATATTATGTGTAACAAATAGCAATATTACTTCCAACAATTGTTTTAAGAGATGTGCTTTATTTAAATAGAAGACAATAATGAAGAGAGAGTACCCCGACATCAAGACCAACGGTATCGACATCCACAATGACTTCACGGCAATCGAGAAAGGATCCGAGGAAGACAACATGCCCAACTTCTACCCAGTTTTCTCACCAGTCAAGGATGTGCCCGACATGTCTAGCAGTCTTGAAGCTGAGAAAAGGTACAACGGAGAAAGAAAATGTTGAAAATTAGGCAGAACCTGCAATAAATTAAGGCTAACCCTGCTAGATGCAACACAGTGCAACAGGTGTACAGTCAAACACCTTTTATAACAATTACCTCGTTATAACAGGTACCTTGTATTATCAGGAATGGTGCTTGTGGAGGATAAATAATAATAATAATAAATAATAATAATGCGCTGGATGTGGTGTGAAGTACTACCTAGGTAGGGGAGGGTAATGGAACTAGGGGCCGTAACTACTGTCGTTGGATTTGGGTATAGGTGACCCTTCAGCCGGGATTGGGTCTTGGTGGCGTTCCTGGAGTTCCTGGGAGAGATGTTGTATTTTGAGTGCTCTTATTATCAGGGTTTGACTGTAATCAAACCCCTCCTTCTGGTTAAATGTGCACTTGAAAATATACTTTTGCTTCTTGAGATTCATTTAGGTTAATCATTTCTTCCGTTTAATCTTTGATCCAAGGACTGTTTCATTCAATTCAGACTTTATTGTTGTTCTCTATTCCTCCCAGGCTGTTACAGGAGATGGGTTGGCACGAACACAGTGACAATGAGGAAGGTTACGCCCCCCTAACTGAAGATGAACTAAAAGAGTTCAAGAAAAGATCTCAACAGGTATGACTGACTAGAAAAAACAAATCTAAATAACTACACTGAACAATTAACTCAAAAACATATTTAGAATGTTGGATTATAGAATGTTGTTAGTTTTATCAATATAATTTTCTTCATGTTAACTTGCACAATAAGCGAGTTAGTGGTTATGAAGCATAGAAAAGAAAATGTAAAGAAATCACAGAAAACCGTGAAGAATATTTAAGTGGGTAAACACACATAATCATATAGGAACTTGATTCCCCAATCATAATTATTTGTTTGCAGGTGAAAAAGAATGGTTTGACGAGAGCTCTGCCAGCGACTTGGAACAGCGCCAGCCTACCCATCTGCTCTATGGCTCAAGTTTGTCTGGATGACGGCTTTACAAGTAGTGATTCGGACTCCTCTGATGAGCAGGGCTGAAGGTTTACACTTGTGATTGTCTGAATAGGTTCCGCTACGAGAAGTTTCAGTTGAAAACATCAGCCGGTGACGACTTTAAGATGGATATGTGAAGAGATTTTTGGAAAAGTTTTTGTATCGTTAAGTATCCAAATTGAGCCATCATAAATGCAATGTTTTAGAAACAAAACCACTCTGCTATTCAGGGTTTCTTAGGAACTGCGAGAAGAGACAATGTGAAGATTTAAAACTACTCGACTATTTAAAAAGCAATGTTTGTCTTTTAAGGACATAGTGGTTTTTGCAATTAGCATTGTGTACCTGTGAAGATTTTGCTGGAGACCGAAAAGTAAATCTTTTGAAATGCCTACAGCACCAGTTTTTGTTGTTTTAATTTTATTGCATACGCTTCATATTCTTGTCTCTGAGCAAAATACATTCAAAACATTTCAAGAATTTAAAATTTCTTTTGCATGCCCTTGTTTATAAGATATGGCTTCAATAGTTTGTGCATTTTTGTGTTTGGGAGATTTTGTTTTAAATCTATGTATTTAAAAAAATTGTTTTTCAGCGCATCACAAATTTGTGTGCTTTCAAATTGACCGACGTGATTTATGCTTTAATGTTAACATTATTTGGAGAAGTGATAGAAAATACACTCGATCTCAGGTTAATGAAGTTATAAAGGAACATGTTTCTCATCAGATTCAAATTAATTTACATTCAGATCTGCCTGTTTTTATTTCTTTTCGAGATGATTATTCATTTGATTCGTTTTTTGGAGTTGTATTGCTTCTGAATATCTCATATTACCTTTTATTTTCGTGTTGTTGGTTTCAAACCCTGTAGAAAGTAGTCCAAAATTAATATTCAAGTTTTTACTCGAATGATCTTACACTGACACAAGTTTGTTAAGATATCTTTTGGGTACATATCTTTGTTAATGAAAGAACACAAGAAGAAACAAATTGCTTTTTGTGTTTGTAATCTTATATTTATTTAAAGAAACTGCTGTTTCTATTTGATTTATGTTTAACCCCAATGAAATTAACGTGTATTCAGCTATAAATCCTCCTTAGAACTCAATTTGTCTCATAGAGGGAAAACAACTTGTGAATAAGTAATTCCAAAAAAATTATTTTATTGGACTCTGATATTTTTTGACATTTGGAATTACGTTACCCTGAAAATGTTATTTTACGTCACACGTCGAGTTAAAATCACATCAACTATTTTTTTTTTTAAGTTATATGTTTTGGCTTGTGTATATTTTTGGCCAAGTCGGTCGGCACCAAGTTGAAAGGGAATTTGTGTATTGTTTTGGTTGTGTGAGCACAAATTCTGTATAATTTCTTTTCTATAAAAAAAGGAGTTTTTCTCAATAATAGACTCTGCATTTGGCAGGTGTTTATGTACAGTGTAATAATAATACTTGCAATGATTGATGTTTTCCCACAAGACGGATTATTGTAACCAAATAAAACTTTGTTTGCTAATTTGGCTCTTTTTCTTCTGTCTCCAACCAACCCTGGACATAATAATGTGTATTATTGTGAGTGTAAATGCCCCTGTAATTTGTGAGTTCAGGTCTTTTATCAATTTTTGGAACAAACTTCTGTAGTTGATTAACATAGGCTGGGGCTGCATACGCTACGAACGTGTGACTTGTTTTCACTGATACACATTCTGTATGTATTTTGTTGCAAATTTATAAACATGAAACAGTCGTTTTTGTACATCGCTGGTGTCCACACATCACATGATAGCCATGCGGATACCAGGGGGTGAGCTTTCCGATCCGAGCTTTGCATGCATTAATTAGGTGGCACTTGTCGACTGCATCGATCGAAACACAGCTACGGATTTGGTGCGAAATTTCTGTACTTTCACGACGATGGGAGGTCGAGAGAAAGCAACGGTAAGCTTGTTTATTTTGTACTTTCTAATTGCAAATGTTATGTTTACAGCTCAAATTCGACAAAATATGTTGGAAATTTCTTTCACATTTTCTGGCACCCGTCAACTTTGTTAATGCTCGACAGACATTTGCATAATAATGTCGACACGCCTTCAAATCCTGTCGATGCGCAGCTAGCTAGCTAAAGCTAGCCAATTAAGTCGGCACGTACGGCTGCTCTTATTCCTCCATGAGTATACATAGTCGTTCGCATAATGAGTTCTTTCCGTGCCGTCTTTTGTAAAAACCTTGTTCTTTGTTTGCCTTCCAAGTTCCATACTTTTTATTCAATCATTTGCAAACAAATCGTCGTCACGACACTAGTGAAGTGTGGTCGACGGACATCGACGGAGAAGACTTAATATAATGCGATGCCAATGTTGTTCATTTCTCCTGTACTTCTAGTTCTACGGCCATACAGCCTGTACAGCTGTATTTCCACTTTTAAACACAAGCACCCTATATATGTACATCTACATACTAACTACGTGTGATTTGTGGGAGCCGTGATTAAATACCCAGGGAGTGGACAGTCTTTAATTTTGTATTAAAGTTTTTTACAGTAATTTTATCGAGTTATAAAGTCTGCAGACAGTGCAGTGATGGTTCACTTACTTAGTCGCAGTCGGAACTTTTGTTGTCTGAACATTTACTAATTTAACGGGTTACATTTTAACGGGTTACATTTTAACTTTACATCCCAATTTAATTTTAATTGTCTAAAGACAATGGATCCTGACAAAGATGAGAAACCATGTACAAAGGAACTTGAGATGTGTCTCGAGCAGACGAGGACGGAGAATTACTCATCCCACACTGATGACCATTGTGTGGCAAAAGCATCCTCGGACTTTGCGAGCAAAAAGGATGAGTTGGATGAGGGAAATGTTTCCAAGGATTCGTCTTCGCAGATGAATGATTTAATTCAGTTATCCCAACAGTCGTTGACTGATTGCGTCACTATCATCGGTTTGAAAGGAAATGGCAAGGGTTACGTCATCGAAGGTTACATCTTTATCCGAGATAGGTGCCGGAATGGCAACATGTACCTTAAATGCCGGAATCGTTTGTGTAAAGCACGTGCCATCATCAGTCGGTTGAACTACGTGTCGTTGGCTGGATCTGGTCATGAACCGCGATGCCCGCCAGCGGGGAATCTCGTCAACTACAACTGTTTGAGTCAGATCATCCCAACCTACCCTGACACGATTCCACAAAAACATCCTGTACATTCTTTGTTTGCGAGAGATGAGTATTTTCCGGAAGTAGTTCAGGAGTCTGGCGAATTGGAAAACTGTCATGGGAGCTGTCTTTATCCAAATGGTGATGACTTTCCTGATCAGATGAACGGGTGCAGAAACCCTCATGACAATGGCGATGTGGATGGTTACATCAATACGGATGAAGATTACGAAGTTGATCAGGATTGTTCGATTGTGTCTTATTCGACGCTTCGGTTGCAACAGGTTTTGGCACCACCTCTTCAGTCACGACCAACTAAACGCATCAGGATCCGCGATGAAGATACTATGACAACAAGCAGTCGCCCATACCCTGTGGGCATCAACCCAAGTGCACATATGACAGAAAAAGTCCCAGAAATTAGTCTTGATGATAATGGACCTCCTGTCAAAAAGCACCAAAGCCATCCTTCTAAACAGCACTTTGTCACTCCCAGGCAAAACTCGCAACAAATACAGGCCATTTTCAGAGCACTCAGTGATGTACGCAAAAAAGTGAAACAGCTTCAGAAATACCAGGTGTGATGAATTGGAAACAATTATTTATTTCATTGCTACACGTATGTCTCGCAAACATTACCAATCTTTACCAACATTTTTAATTTAAACTAATGAGATGAACCTCAATGCTTTACTTTGCTCTATTTCTCTGAGCAGAATTTCCCTCCTCTGAAGAATGACTTGATTCTCCGAGCGGCGAGAGGGGAGAAGACAGAGCGAGTACCAGTCTGGGTCATGAGGCAGGCTGGACGATACCTCCCAGGTCAGTTTAAATTAAGGCTACCCCCCCCCCCCCCCCCACCCCCCCCCCCCCCACCCCCCCCCCCCCCCACCCCCCCCCCCCCCCCACCCCCCCCCCCCCCCCCCCCACCCCCCCCCCCCCCACCCCCCCACCCCACCCCCCCACCCCTGACTACTGCAAAAATAGACACAAAAACCTTGACTTAACAGCTTGTAATTATTTGTTATGCTTTTTTTTATCTTTATAGAGTTTCAAGCTACAAGGAAGGAGCATGATTTTTTTGAAATATGCCAGACGCCAGAACTTGCCTGTGAAGTCACATTACAGGTAGGATGTCAGTAAAGATTTCAAAAGATTTCATTTGTATTATTTGCCTGGTACCTTATTTTGTTATGAGGATTCCAATTTGAACTGATCTTTTTTCTTCGTAGCCTATCGCCCGCTTCGATTTGGATGCAGCTATCATCTTCTCGGATATTCTTGTTATACCTCAAGTCCTTGGCATCCATGTTGAGATGGTCACTGGCAAGGTAAGTCTATTGCACAATCATATTCTTGGATAAGCTTAATTGTTTATATTAGCAATTAAATATCATAACTTTGGTTATTGTAGTTGCAAGACAGAATTAGTACTACATGTACAATGTCTTTACTTCAACTAAACCAGCAGCTGCGAAAGATTAAACCATGGCAATTTCCACTAAAGATGGTCGTTTTTTGTTTTGAAGGGTTTGGTCTTTGACAACACCCTGAGTTCTCCAGAAGACCTTGCCAGACTTCACAATGACGTTGATGTCACTGACGCCCTCAGTTATGTCTTTGATGCTATCACGTTGACGAGACGTCGGTTGGAAGGAAAGGTTCCACTGATAGGCTTCTCTGGGGCACCGGTAGGTATCAGTCCAGACACAAGTAACAGGGCATGACAAATAACAAGGAACAATACTTTTGTTATTTGAAAAGTTTGTGACCTGATCAAGATTTGAGATTAACCTGTGATAGAATATGCTTGATAATCAAAATATGCAAATTACGAGTTTGATATTGGCAAGTTTGTGTTAATTTTGGTAAATTTGGTGAAAAAGTTTAGGTAAATTCTATACAAATTCTTTTAGCTTGGTCCTTTGATTGACTGATCATTCATCCTACCCCCTATCCTTTTTCTTTCTTGCACATAACCGGAGTCCTGCAAAAACCTGCAATATTTATTATTGGTGACCACTGCCTGAATCCTGCAATGGGTGTACCATTGATTTGGGATGGTTAGGATTATTCGACTAAACAACTTTTTTTTTTAAGTCTGAAACTAAGACTTTGGGTCCAGTTCATCTAGGCAACCCTTCTCTTTTTTATTATTGCATAAGAGGAAGTACAATATGTATTGGCTCTTTATTTTGGCAGTGGACACTAATGGGTTACTGTATTGAAGGAACAGGGAACTCCACCACACTAAGTAAAGCCAAGAAATGGCTGTATGCTCATCCAGAACAGAGTCACAAGTTACTACAGTTACTGACAGACAAGATAGTGGACTATCTGGTTGGACAGGTGCTGGCTGGGGCACAGGTGAGTTGATTGATTGATTGATTGATTGGGTTTGTTGGTTTTAGCGTTTGCTTAACTGACTAGTCATTGGACCAACAAATTCATAGGTTGATGATTGATCTGGTAATTGGTCAATCCATAACATACACATGCAGTCATATAGCAATATACAAGAGGCTGGTTTCATCTGACATAGCCCAAAGAACCAATTACATTTATTTTCACATTGTCCCAAACATGGTGGAACATTCCACATGGACTCTGTGAACTTACAAAACACCTTTTGAAATCTGCCCAGACTTCAATAAAAAACTGTTTTCATTTCAGCTCTTACAGGTGTTTGACTCTAACGTCGGTGTGTTAGGTCCCGACCTGTTCATGACCTTTGCCCTTCCCTACCTGAAGGAGATCGTAAACAGAGTAAAGAGCACTTTGAAAGAGACAAACAATGAGCCAGTCCCCATGGTAACTACAACAATTAGTTGGTTAGCCAAAAAGTGGTGTATATGCTGTATGTATTATTTATGCACAATGTGGTTTTGGAGAGTAGTTAAAAAATATAACCATAATGTCTTTGATGAATTGACTTCTATTTTCACCCTTAATATATTTGTGGTCAATTTGCAGATCGTGTTTGCCAAAGGTTGTCACTATGCTATCGAGGAGCTTTCTAAAATAGGATATGATGTTATCAGTTTGGACTGGACCATTCAGCCAGAGGTAGCAAGGTAAGTACAAGTCAGGGAATTGCAGAACATCTTTGTTGATTATATTTGACGATATTCATTTTCTGAAGTGGCACTAGGCTGGCGGGAGTCACACTAGTACACATGCTCTAGACCCTTACACTGAGTGTTATCATCAATGACCTTTAATTACCTTTAATTACCTTTATTTACCTTTAATTACCTTTATTTACCTTTATTTACCTTTAATTACCGTTGTCTTTTGTATTCATGTTGCAGGGCCAAAACCTCATCCAATGTTTCTCTGCAAGGAAACCTAGATCCCTGTGCCATGTACAGCAGTAAGGATGACATTGAGGGCCTTGTGGGTAAGATGTTAAATCGTTTTGGCACTCAGCGTTACATCGCCAATTTGGGTCATGGCGTTTATCCAGATTTTGATCCTGAGCATGTCAGAACCTTTATAGACACAGTCCACGCTCAGTCAGAAGCAATCAACAAACGCGACGCATCAGGGAACATAAAATAAACCGACCAAAGGTTTAATCTAAAACCTCCAAGATCTTGCAAAATCCACCAATACTTTTTTTCAAAGGATTTTGCAGGACCGAAAAGTGCTGCCGTTGCTGCTGTAATTTTAAGTGCAAAAGATTTTGTAGAACGGGCTGCAGAAAGACGAGGCTGAATATCAACCTTGATTTGGACATTCTACCAATTTGACTCACCCAACTAGCATCTCAGCCGGATGCTGTTTTCACACTTAACAATGTTTTGGTTTCTTTCTCATTTTATTTCGTTTACATATTTATTTTCGTTAGAGTCTACTAAATATCAGCAAAAATCATGTTAAAGCTGTAAATTTATTTAAGTGCCTAGAGAATTTAAAATTTAAGTATACATTTCTTTTTCTTTTTTTCTTCCACAAATATATTTCAACACATAAGCACTTATCTGGTATGTCCATCAACATGCATAATTGTTAAAGTTTTTTTAATTTCTTGGTGACAACAATTGGGTTTCTCAAAATTGAAAGTAATTTGTTAAAAAAAGTTTATATTATAGGCCTTAAAGGTACGATACACCATTGGTAATTGTTTGAATTATCAGAAATTGGGTGGTTTGGGGGATTGTATTTTATAGTAAATATCATTTAACTGACTTGTCATGGATGCTAAGAAAAAAACAAGAAAAAAAGGCGTTTGTTTTTAACTGGCGTCGGGCAATTGTTTCTGTTGTTCTTTAACACTAAGCAAATTGGAATCCGATAAATTTGTTAAATGGATATTCATATTGTGCATTACAATTATAAAGTAACATTTGTCAAATTCTGGAAATGTTAGTGTTCATTCATACCAATAAGTACATGTTCAGGTATTTTAGCATTTTGAAAAAAATAATCACTCTCAAATACATAACATCTCAGTCAAACTCATTTAAGCATGAACCTATATCAGTGCCAATTTACTATGAAATACTAGAAGAAACTAAATATGTTAAACTGCTAACGTTTAAATAAAGCCTTAATGTGAAACTGTACATATTCTACAGAAAACGTCTTAGTAGACAGTGTCAGTATTATTGCGTATTTCTCAGTCGTCATTGTCAATGTCCATATTAATAACCTTGTTTGTCACTTAAAGGTAGAATATTACACCATTTGTAATTACTTGAAATATCAGGAATGGGTTGAGGGGGTTGAATTTTATAGTAAATGTCATTAAACTAACCTGTACGAAGTAATTTTTACAATCATAGATGCCGTGAAAAACCCCACAAAAAACGTTTTTGGGCAGTTCTTATTTACGAGTTGTCCAAAACACAGCTTTCCCCCTTCCCTTCAAAACAAAGACAATTCCTCTTAATTAGTCGTCGCATAGTGGTTCGGCTTAATTACCGATGACTTCATTGATGTTCGGCTGTCCTCCCGGAAACATGGCGGGCCAGAAGAACTTCATCCCCGATGAAGAAAACAAACGGGATATGACACAGCCCCAGAGGACGGTTCAAGAAACTCTGCATGCTGTCCAGAATGTTGATCATCATTACCCTCTTCCAGAACTGAAGTTTTCAGTCAACAGATTAAAACTGAATGTGAAAAGGTTTATTTTCGTGATGTATCGAAGCCTGTCGGCGAACCAACCCTTAACAGGAGCGATTCGGGTCGCTCCTGGTTCTATGCCTGATTCTATGCCTGATTCTGATGCCAGTTTTCAGAAATAAATAAATATAAAAAAAACATTTGAACCGTATCAATTTTTAGGAAATATGAACTTGACGATATTCTTTTTAATTAACTAGACTTTGGGTTTGTTCTAGGACAATAGCCATTCCTTTGACGTCTAGTTGTGCCTAAAAGGTATTTCAAACGTCGGTTTTGGTTCTTCATCAGTCGGTTCAGGTTCCGGTCGGTTTAGGTTCCCCAGTCAGTTCTGGTGCGAGCGACGTAGTCCCATTCACCTTGCAGATCCAAGATGCCAAAATCAACAAAAGTGTGCGAGCATTTGATATTCGTCTGGACTATAGAGCTGAATCACCTAGGCCTACCCATCGATCGTTCTACTCCTAGTATTCCTCCATGGTCCTACTACACTAAACAAAACATTCTGCTTTCAAGGGGTATACAAATTCACCGGACGACTGTTTTATGCATGCAGCGTCCGCGATAAAGAAAAAAAACCAGCCAGCAGTCGTCTGGGTTAATTCAAGATGGCGTCATGTGCGTAGCTACTCGCCGGCGGATCAGCAGAGAAAACGGACAATTTCACTGATTTATACTGCTCATTACCGAACCAAATAGCCAGAGATTGACGTAGTATCATGGCTGATGTCCGAGACATCCTGGAGTGGGATGTTGACGTGCAGGCTGAGCCAGGAACTGCCCCTAACGTTAGTTCATCCACCAGCTGCGGCGATTCGGCGGCACAGCAAATGCGCAAGAAAGATGAGATTATCGGATCTCATGCATCTGACAAAAAACAGGTACAGTGAATGAATGATTGAAGGCACCACCCAGTAGTGTTTGTCAAAATCGGATTTAAAACAGGTTTTATGATTCGAAAATGGTTTCTGCAACCTTTATAATTTATAAAACAGTTTTTCCTTTCTTTTGTTTAATCCTTAAATATTTATTTAAGTTTTTAGACAAAACTCAATATTATTATTATTATTATATTAATATACTTTTAATTCCGAATTCACCTAGTACTGGGCCCTAGTTATCGATTTTTTACATTTGTACATGATCTGGCGATTATTACTAGAGCCCCGAGGATGGGTAACCTGCATCAGTCAAACTCAAAATGTCTTTAAATGTGGTTTAAAATGTTGCCACCACCACAAAAATATTTAACGAAATGCCTCCAAAAAATCTCCTAAATAGCCTTCTATCATGTGTCCAAGATCTTTGGGGGTACTCGCGATCAATTCTTTACTGCAAATTCAGAAAATTTGACCCCAGTATTCAAGTACTACTGCGCACTTGCTGTTTGCAATGATTTGGAGCCTTTGTAGATATGGCAGCGCCGCATCATTAATGTCTGTGATGTCACAGGTCAAACAGTGTATACTCGGACTATACTTTTTATAATTTGTCCAGTTGATGCCACACTAATCCACCAAATAGGCTTACTATAGTTTTGTGACAGTATAAAGCTGATTCCATGTCCTTGAGTATTGACTATACTTCATATGCTTTAATTGGTTACAGAAATCTAGGAAGAGTCAGGAGCCAACCTTTAAGCGTCCTGAGGGAATGCACAGGGAGGTCTATGCACTGCTCTACTCTGATAAAAAGTAAGCGTGTGCAAGTCCCGACTGATCTGGGGCCTGATGGCAATCCCTAGCCCCAGCAGGGGATTATGGTTAGGGTGCTATCTACAAGATGAATTACATCCAGTTTTTAGCACTGACACTCGAGAAATCTAAGCCCACCTCATTAGCTTGGATACAGCTCAGTTGTGCAAGATCAACTAAAACCTCCTGATTGGAAGGATTAGGGTTAATCAGGGGTTAATCATGCCCAAAACTCATTGTGGATCTAGATGCAACTTCAGTGATTTTGTACCAAGTCTATGGAGAATCAAGAAAACAAGTATTTTTATCTAACAAAAATCTAAATCCAAAACACTTTTGCAAAGACTGACCTACACTGAGATGACATGATGAACGTGAACACAGGTCATGGAGTCGTGGGTCATAGCCACATCTAATTCATAATCTTCTATAATCTTATTTCAACATATCGTTGACTAAAAGCACAATTCTTTTGTTTTAATAGACGTTTGTCCTTTTTTTTTCATCAGAGATCCGCCTCCATTGATCCCGTCTGACAGCAACAAGGGATACAAACAGATGAAAGCTAAACTTGGTCGAAGTAAAGTCCGCCCCTGGAAACGAATGCCATTCACAAACCCTGCAAGAAAAGTAATATTTCTTGTTATTGTTGTTAGTTTTTATCTACATTTTGACGGATTAAACTGATTTTTAAGTCAATTTGTATTGATCAACTAAATAGAAGTTTCCTAGTTCGTCAGAAATATGTTTGCTTGGGACAAAATGCTGATACCCAACTGTGTATCAAAATAATGACTGAAGAAATGAATTAGGTTTTGTTGTTTTTAAAGTGAATATTTATTGATTTGAAGGTAACTTTGTAGTTAAAATAATGAGAAATCATAATTTGGAATGAAACTGTTTATAACTCACTGGACTGAGGTCACATCTTAAACTCTTGTCTAAGACTGTTGTCCAGGTATATGTGCCCAGTACAACTACGTGGGGAAATGTTGACAAAAGTCTTAGCTGTAGCTCTTAAAGCCCGTTTTGGACACGGCCTTTGTTATGCTATCTTGCCAGACAGTCATTGTTTGACATCTTTTACAGGACGGTGCAGTTTTCCATCACTGGAGAAGAGTAGCAGATGAAGGCAAGGACTATCCCTTTGCTCGCTTTAACAAGGTAAAATAATCAGCATACATTACACACAGATGAATTATAGGCTGTGGCTTACAGTTAAACGTGTCTATGAGAAGTGGCTAAAGCCACTTTCCATAGACACAGTGTAATTGTGAGTCATAGCCAAGTGATTTCATTGTTGCATTGCACAGTAATACTGCCCTCTGTTGTATAAAGCCCGTCAGCTCTATTGTCCCATTTAATGGCATTGCTATTAAAGCTAAAATATTGCTAAATAGCAAGTGTACATTGGCAATTTCTAGGCAGTAACTTAACCCATTAGTCTATGTACCGCCCGAAACCGCCCGCTGCCATTGGGTTTGCAGGTGCATTTCAACCATGGATTTTTAATTTGTTTAAAGGAAGTTTCGATACCACTGTACACCAGTCAAGAATACCAGCTGCATCTACACGATGAGAAATGGACTAAGCAGGCTACCGACCACCTGTTTGACCTCTGTAACCGCTTTGACCTCCGCTGGGTCGTAGTTCATGATAGATTTGACTACGCCTCCTATGGGGTGAGTCTGTTGATCCTTTTCTGCCCAATCAGATGTTAATGAGAACTTAACTAAATCGGAGTTTGAACCCGCAACCTTTGGATTGGTAGCTGTTTGCTATTTGTTGATGTTTTAATTTAAGTGGCAAATATCTCAGCAAATATCTTTGTTTTTCCAATCTATTTTAGAATTAAAACAAATTAGAACAGTTAGAGTTGATGCTGTTTTCATTAATACTTAAATCTATAAATGGGCTAAACCAAAGTAGTAATGTGCGTAATTGGTTGTGTTTTACAGAGACGTAGTATTGAGGATATGAAGGAGCGTTATTACAACATCATCAACAAATTAGCCAAAGCTCGGGCTGACCCGAATCTGAGTAACAGGGCTGCGCAGGTCTACGATGGAGAACACGAACGTAAGAGGAAAGAACAGCTGTTGAGATTGTTCAATCGGACTCAAGAACAGGTCAGTCTCATTTCTACTCTAACTCTAACTCCCTACCACATTGTTCTTACACATAACCTGAATCCTGCAAAATCCTCCTGGAGACAAGGGTCTGCACACATGACCATTGGTATGCAAACGTTTCCTATCCTTGACACATAACTTACACCTTGACTGAAGCTCTATGGAGAATGTGCATAGAGCATGAACAGTGTGAAAGTACAAATGACAAATAACAACATCAATCCTCCAAAAAAATCCAGCATTAGTTTAGGTCTTATGATCTGTATCCTGCATTATCCTCCAGTGGCAAAAACCCCAAATGCCTTCAATCCTGCAAAATCTTGCATTTTGCAAAGAAGATTTTGGAGGATTTGGGATGGTTAGGGTTAAACATTAACATTAATTTTGTGTTTAGGTTGAGGAGGAGGAAATGCTGATAGCCGAACTAAAAAAGATTGAACTCCGTAAGAAAGAGCGTGAGAAGAAGACCCAAGACTTGCAGAAATTGATCACGGCTGCCGACAACAACGCAGAGCTGAGACGAACTGAACGCAAGATTACTAAGAAGAAGATTCAGCTACCTCAGAGTAAATCCAGGAAAGAAATTGAAGGAAGCTCCAAGGTATTCAGAGGAATAACAAGAATAGCAAAAAGAGTTAATCTAGAGTGTGTTTTAGTTAGGACTATTTTCAGACAAAGTTTAGTTTTAAGAATTTGCTTTCCAAAATTTGTATTGATGATGTGTGTGTTTGTGTCACATAAATACCAAAACTCGATGTTTAGCCGTGTACCCCCATATGCCAAGAAGCTGATTAACAAGGCCCAATTCTCATTGCATTGAAAAATATATATGACTGTCATTTCCAACATGCCACAATATCCTACAAATCACATTATGTTAGAGCAGAATATAGAATAACAGATTTTTTTATTTATTCTAACAGTAACCTTGCAAATTGTTGACATATTTTTCATTTTGAAGCAAATTCTAGAGACTGGTGGAATTAAGTTTCCTGATTTCAAGCAGTCTGGAGTATATCTTAGAAGTCAAAAGGTAAAAACTTAATTGTGTAGAGTCGTATCAGTATCGATAATATTATCAATCAAATTGATTGATTTCTTTTTAAGTCTGTCGTAAATTTTAGGTTGCAACGTTAAATACAGGCATAAAACTTTTCCTTGGATCAACCATTAAATATTTGTCAAGTTTGAAATTTCCTCTTCTGTTTATGAATAATTCCCAGTTACATACCTGTGAATAACTTGGCAAATCTACTCAGAGCCAATTTTGTAAAAATGCTGAGCCCGAAATTGTTGATGTGCTAAGCACTAAGCTATCTACCAGTTACAAACATTTTACAATATTGCAAGAAGTTTTAGCCGATGATCCATTTTTACTGGGTTGAAAGTGTAAATTTCATTTTTCGTGTTTTGTGCTGCTCTTAAAACGCCTGTGATATTTTGTGCCGATTTGTGTCTTTGTAGATGAAGCTGCCATCCTCAGTTGGTCAGAAGAAGACAAAAGCAATTGAGCATTTGCTGGATGAATTAGGCATTCCTATCCAACCGATGCCAACCGATGATATAAGCCAGTTATACAATGAACTCAGGTGAGGAAGAACATACACCTACATAGGCTGTCAACCTGTCAATCAATTAGTGTATACTAACCAATCAGATCACAACTTTTAGTCAGGTGATCACAGTAGTCCTGTCAAACTTGGTCACACACACCGTAAAAAATGTACACAAACCAAAAATGAGCGGCGCTTCTATCGAAAACAACAAAGATGATTGCCACTGTCAATTAAGGGCATTGTCAGCAAGTGGGACACAGAACTGATCACATGTTAGCAACAACAACTGGCTTAACCAATGTTCCAGGGTTATTGAAATAATCCTCATAATCTAAAAAACAAACGTTCAAGCCAATTGATAATCTTGTGTTTACAGGTCAGACATGGTTCTTCTGTATGAGTTGAAGCTGGCCCATGCTAACTGTGAATTTGAGCTGCAGACGCTACGTCATCGCTATGAGGCCTTAGCTCCAGGTAAACTCCCCTCATCAGCACTGTCCCTTAACCAGCATCCCCCACCTACCACTGAGGAGGATACAGAGGCCACACCCACATTAGAAGACGAAGGAGTTGATGTGAAGATAGAAGACAGCTCTGACGATCAGTCCTCCAAAAATAAGAAGGTGAGTTGATGCAAGAGGTTTGATACAGCAACAATAGTTAGAAAGCCATTTTCAAATTATTCATCTGTTTTAGACTGACGTGCTATTCTCACCTCCTCCTCCCTGACCAAAACAACACCACTCGGACTGAACCAGAGTATGCCCAAAATTTGAGTTGCACCGGTTTTCAAATAAATTAATCCGAAGAAGGCTTTTCAGATGTTTCTAATTGGAAAACTAACATATTTATCGTAATAGTGTGCCATTGTTTTGCCATATTGAGTTAGTTGTCAAGCCATGTTCCTTGTCCTAAACTAAACAATGTGAGCTCTCAGTCCAAGTCCATTGGGATCTAAGCAGAGTGTCCCTGAGCAAGGTCCTTTACAAAAGTCTTAATTTCTTCCTCTTTTTCTATGCAGGTTTCTGAGATTATCGATGTCGTCACCACATCACCTTCAACACCAGTAAGTAAAAGTGCCACCTTACAACAAGTGACGTTAAAGGTGGAATATACCTTTTGCAAGTATCAAAAAAACTGTTGAAAAGCTACTTGTTGTAAAGAGATTTATGATTCTAAACTCCCTGTAAAATTATTCCATCTGACATGCTGTCATTTGGAAGAAAATAACAAAAGAATGTCATCTCCAAATGTACGTCTCAGAGACGCACATTTGGACCTTTCTGCAAATAGTGCGCGCAAGTGTTCAAATGATGCGCGGTGCATCGGTTGGGGCTACTATTGGTCAGTTCAGTGCATGACACGTGAGTAGCTGCAATCCGCTGGCTGAGAACGCACCATGAATGCAGAATTTGGTCAAAATTCAAATTATGACTCGGCAAATTTTGAATTAAAATCAGTCTTAGAATATTGTTTTCCCGGAATATGCATCATTCACAGAGCTAAAACTTTGCCAGGTTATTTGTCGAGCACCTTCATTTATATTTTGAGAACTTTTGCTGCTTCAAACGATAAAAATGCACCACTGACAAATGGTATATTGTTCCTTTAAAATAAAGTTATTTAGTTGTTCAATAAAAGTTAAATTTCATCTACGTTCTGTCTAATTTTACTGCTTCACTTTTTGTTTTAATAATCAAATGCTTAGAAAAAATAACTATACTTAAAATCTTCTTCTTTTTTTCTTTCTTAATTTGTTTACTTTTCTTTTGTTTTTTTACAGCGGAAGAGACGAACAGCAATTGAACAGAGCAACATGATGAAGAAGCTAAAGAAGTGATGAGTACAATCTACTGCATGCAACTACATTCATTTCTGTTGACTCTAAACTGCCTTGAATCTATTAAAATCCACCATTTGTAAGATTTTGATGGATGTAGGACTGACAGTCTTGATGCTCCTGATGTTTATACAGCTCATCCTGAGATCTAAGCTAGAATATTGTCCAACTCGCGATTACTTGAAGTCTCTTTTCTAGATGCTAGTTCTAGAATTTTTTTTATTTAATGCACTCACTTAAATAGAGAAAATAATGAAAATAAAAATGATGTGCCATCATTTTGCTTCGTTAACGTAAAGGCCTGTCGTCTGCTCACAAATTAGATTTGACATCATCGATCGACTAGACGCGTTCGATTGAAAAACACCACGCATGCGTGAAGTTGAATCAGAAATTGACCACATTTGAACAATTACAGGATATCCAGCGCAATCATTTTGCTGGATGCCTAGAATGTTTATTTACTTTCAAATAAGAGATTTTGTAATAATTAGGTAGTGAACATTTTTGGTATCGGCAAATGGTGTATCCTACCTTTAAACACAACCCCCTTCCTACCCCACCCCCCCCCCCCCCCCCCCACAAAAATTCATGCCAGTTTTAATAAGACCACAGCTAAAAGCTGCCCGTATAGAAATCAACAATTATTGTGAAATACTTTCCTGATTCATTTGCAATGGCTCTGTGCCAATAGTTGGACAGTATCTCTCCATTCCGACCTAGTCCCCTTTCAAATATCACCGAGCAGTAAAATTACTTGGCAAAAACCCAAAAGGTTTTCTGTGCAAGCTTTTTTTCCTTTGTGCAGATTACCAGGGGCCCTGAAATTCCAAAGAAAGACGCTACTGATTCTGCAAAAACAATCCTTTTCAATGTACCGGTTTGGTTTGTGGCATTGAATTTTTGGGGGCGGTTTCTTTGAACAGTTTTATTTTGGAGACTGCTAGCGTAACTAATCACTAAAATTGTACGCGCGTTTCTTCCTTCTAAACCATGCGTGCAGATTTCCAGGGGCTCTAAAATTCCTTTCAAAAAAATGCACCGGTTTTGTTTGTGGCATTGAATTTTTGGGGGCGGTTTCTTTGAGCAGTTTTATTTTGGAGACTGCTAGCGTAACTAAGCACTAAAATTGTAAGCGTGTTGATTTATCACTTGGCAAAATCTAGAAAATGATTTTTTTTGGCAGGCTTTCTTCCTTCTAAACCATGCGTGCAGATTTCCAGGGGCTCTAAAATTCCTTTAAAAAAAATGGGGGTATTATTTGAACAATGGTGTTTGGCGCCATTCAATTTGGTTTCCTGGCTGCATATGTCAATACATGTATATGGCTGTCGGAGGGGATTTTGTGTTGATATTGAAAACAAGTTACTACTGTTATCCACATTTATCTATAAATAACATACAATCCTTGAGCTAGGGGAATTTGGGGGAATTTTTTTCAGTACTGCATAACACAAATACATTTATATGGTTGCATTTGATTATTTTAACAATAGTACTGAAACATTTATTTTGTGAAATGTTAGTTCCGCAGATCTTGTGTAAATTTGCAAATACTTTTTTGAAACTTTTGGTTCTTAACCAAGACGACATGTAAACTTTACAAGTTATCTGGAAATTTACAGACAGCAAAATACATTTAACCAGTTCGCGCCGGATGACGTATATAAACGCAAACATTTCCCCAAATTCAAAACGGATGACAAATAAATACGCCAAGTTCAAGTTCGGAAATGTATGTCAGCAGCGCGCAAGGCCGGAAATGCGTGGGTGTGCTACCCAGCACTATCGGCCTGAACACGCTTCGGATCGAGTTTCGTTAAAAATAATCCCGCCCGTCGGCTCGGCGATGTAAAAATAATCCCGGCGCGAACTGGTTAAACGTTTATATCTTTGATAAGGCATAAAAAAAAATGTTATGTTGGCGTAACGGGCCCCAAAAAAATAGGGTAGGTAGGTAGGGATTTTTTTTTTTTTTTTTTTTCTCAGCAATGAAAATGATGTTTTCTAATTGTTTAAGCCGGTAGTGATACACGATAGTGTGTCCAGGTTCAATATTTTCACAATCCACACACACAACAATGAGAAACGGTCAGAAATGGTTTCAAATGTATTTATAACTAGATTTATACAGATTTTAATCATTAAATTTCGTCCCTTGAAAAAAAAAATATCCAGGGTCGGCCGGGTTACGCGGCCGCCAACATAACATTTTTTTTTTCAATTCAATTCTATTCAATTTCATGCAAAAAAATTTAAGACCTTATACTTGAATACTGCTGTAAAATGCCACATCATGCTAAATAAATTGCAAAATTTTACTTTGTTCACAGCTCTGCTTAATACTTTCTTACGAGTGAATGCATGATTGCTTTTTTTGTAACACACTTCAATTCAATGTCAAAGATTTTTAATACAAAATCAGTACAAAATATTTATCAAGTACCCTCGATATGTAGTCCAATCTGAATTATCCAAAGAAATACACCTGGAAGAGCGAGCTATAAATAAACCAACATTGACACAACGTTGAAAAAAAAAGCCTCTTTTGTTAAAGTACAGGCACCTTTACATAAATATACACCACCTAAATTCACCCTGCCTATTAGTTCTTATATCACCTCTGACTGCCCAAGAAATCGTGGTTTTCTAGATTTATCGACAGGTAAATATAGTGTCATAGAAGTTGATCTCTTCGGCAATAGAAATGCAATTATTTCTTCATATTCGTCAGTTTCAGTGTGCTTTCTGTCTCTAAACATTTCCCCGATTACCAAATCTCAGTCTCTTTAGGCTTGAGCACCAATATTACAATCGGCATAAGAAGCAGAATAAGAATCATCTTAGAATAAGCATCACATCTTAAAAAGCTTGTGTAAATTTCCAAAATATAAACTGGAAAGATATACTTCTGAGAATGGAACCCATACAGCTCAGTACATGTATTTCTAAAAACCTAATAAATAACCATTCCCTAACCCCCTTACCCATCTCCACTGTGACCCCTTCTTATTTTCCCTTTCTTGTACCCCTCTTACAACACCCTCCCTACTGTTGTGTATATATGACTCGTCTGGCCCTGATGTAGTCTTGTCCTTTCTGTACTGTCAGATCAGTTTTATCTTCAGGTCTCAAGTTGATGGCTCGTATACGCTCTCTGCAGGAAAGAAAGAAATAACTCATAAAGGTTGTGGTGCGTTAAGCTTTGTCAGTGACTTCCAAATGCTGCAAAGTGAGCAAAAACATACTTCAATTCACTCTAAAGGGGCGGGGCTGCCTCCTGTAAACTTCTTTTTTTTGAGGGAGGCACCAACATTTCTTGTAGTTTTTCTTCGTCAACTCTTCTGCATATCAATTGTCTTCATTTAAAAATGTCATGAACGCAAGTTTTCAATACTTATGATCATAATTACAAAATGCTTGTCCATAGCTTGTCCATAGCTTGTTGGCATACCCAAGTTACATTAAAACAGTAAATTTTTAATTAAACAATTAACTTGGCGTAAAGAACAGATCTTCAGTGATTTATTCAATGAATTTCTTTGATAATTTCTTTCTATAAATCTATAACATGGAGTACATGTATATTTCACATTTCAAGGACATTTTCTGATCTTCCTATAGGGACATTTAGTCTTCTTGACTTACTGCATCATGTTATCTCGAGATGTCCTTTCTCTTTTGACTTTGGAGTTAAAGACGCTGCGATGACCATTGCGATGTTGGGCGTCTTCGTATCGTTGTAAATCATAACGACCTGCACCAACTGGATTCTAATGAAAAATAAAGGACAACGTAGACAAAAGTCACTTTTTATTCATTGCCTAAAAAAATCAGTAATTTATTGCATTCTGTTTCCGTAGTCTTCGAGTTCTAAAATTCCTAAGCTAGTTTGATCGTTGCTCCAATATTACAGAAAAAAACTGAACTTGTAAGTTTTTTATCAGATTGAAATTCTCATCATGTTCAATTCGAGCAATCTATTTCAGAAATATGAGGAGTGCAATTTGCTGCACAAATGGTTGCATCAGATTTATGACAAGTTCTCAGTTTACTTGGTCAGTCAGTATAAAGACAGTCATCAGATGACAAAAGGCTTTCCCTTCAGGTCCAGCAGAAATAACTAGGTGACAGATAAAGAACCCGATTCTAGACTTACCGTTTGTCCCATGAAGAATTTGCGAGCCCTCTTGTCGAATCGTTCAGCTGAGGAGATGAATGGAGGAAGGTTCTTACCCTCGACTCTGCTGAGCTCTCTGGCTGTGTAATTGCCTGGGCCGGGCTCACTCTGTGAATTATGAAGAAAAGGGAAAAAATCATATCCGACATAAAACTTGAAACAAATGACATATTGTTGTGGTCAAATCTATCACAAGTAAGACTGGATAACAGAAATAGAGGAAGATCTTTGTCATAGTTCAACTGAATGGCCGCTGACTTGTCTTGGGACTGGATAAGTTGTGATGGACTCGAATTCAACAATTGATGTGTCTCGCAAGTTTGTCTCAAGCCAAATCCCCAGGTATCCTTTGTCAGTGTGGATCTCTTGTACCTGGACTTGTTTATTGACTTCTGATTTTCTTTTGAAATGGAACAGAAACTCACTTGGCATCTGGGCCACTGTGACAGCGTAGAACAGTTCATTCGTTCCGTCGGCAGGTCTGGATACTGGCAATGTTTGCCAAATCTTCCTTGCCACTTATGATGCTCGTCATCCCACTTGCCTACAAAAGACTTCAGATTATACTGACCGGGACCCAAATTATGTTGACCCTGAAAGACAAAGTGAGAAATGCAGAAAACATGGCATTAAAAACTCCCTGTACCGCCCCAAACTGTCCTTCCTGTTGCTGATCAGAGAATAAATATACATGTAAATGGTTTAAGCATGTAATGGGTTTATGTAAACATAATAACATATGAAAGCACACATGCAGAAAAAAAAACACCATTTCAGTTCAGAGTGACGAAATGTGCTAGTTTATTTTTGTGAAATTAACATGCCTCAAGTTAATAATATGCAGAACCTGACAACAACAACAAACTTATGGCACTGGAGAGAATAAAAAGACAACGTTACTCATTATATGACCCGAGTTGGGAATCGAACCTGGGCCACAGTGGTGAGATGCAAGTGTTTTACTATAGTTTGTCATAAATTTTTAGAGACACAAGTTTTAGAGAAACTTTCAAAAATGCCAGGAAATCTAGTACTGACCGATTTAGCTAGATGACCAGTTCTGATGGTAGCGTTGCGATCTCCAGTGAACAAATCGTATGGGCCTCTCACACTCGTCACTTTCTTGGCAAGTTCGTCGGTGAAACTCTCTGTTTGATAAGTCCCAGGACCCAACTCACAACCCTGCCAACAACACAAGCATAACAAGTTATTATCTCTGATCCCAAGGACTTGTGACAATATTCATTCAATTGAGTTTAAATCTCGCTTAATTCTCAAATTAAAGATATTTTAAAAAAATGGTAAATACTCCACTAAAAGCACTGCTCAGCACAGGGAACCAGTTGCAGTAAACTGTCCAGCTCAAGAACACAACACCAATGCTGGCATATATCCAGTATAGGTTTTATGGTTTTAGTAAAACTTTGCGAAAAAATGCGACGAAATACAAGTTTAGATGTGGTACAAAAGTGGATTGTTTAGGGTGGGGGTCGGGATGAGTATGTGAATACCAGCAATTGTGGGGCATAAAAAAAGGGCATAAAAAAAGGGCATAAAAAAAGGGTACAAAAAAAAAGGAGACAACAGGGGGTCCACAATTGCCAGCGTTTACAAATACATGTATATCCCTGGGTGTGCGGATGTTTTCCAGAGGAATGGCAAGAAATACCCACCACAGAAGGTAGATGTCTTGGTGTGGATGAGCCAGCATCTAGCAGACCTATAGTACTTGCAGAGACTTTAGATTTCTTCTCCACGGCACTGTGAGGTATACCACCCTCGCCATACGTGCCTGGACCAGGAACCTTACTCTGTAAACAAAAAGAAATAAAGGTTGTCATTCATTGGCATTACGGGGAATCCTGATAACTCTACCCGACTCAAACATGACAGTCAGTCAGGTACAAACGGGACACTAGGCGGAACCTACGGGCCCGTATTAGAAGTCTATCACTTTGCCAAACAAAGTACCGTGCAGGCATGGCCTTTGTTAGCTTACTGTGGCCATTGATAGCTTACTGTGGCCTTTGTTAGCTTACTGTGGCCTTTGTTAGCTTACTGTGGCCTTTGTTAGCTTACTGTGGCCTTTGTTAGCTTACTGTGGCCTTTGTTAGCTTACTGTGGCCTTTGTTAGCTTACTGTGGCCTTTGTTAGCTTACTGAGGCCATTGATAGCTTACTGTGGCCTTTGTTAGCTTACTGTGGCCTTTGTTAGCTTACTGTGGCCTTTGTTAGCTTACTGTGGCCTTTGTTAGCTTACTGTGGCCTTTGTTAGCTTACTGTGGCCTTTGTTAGCTTACTGTGGCCTTTGTTAGCTTACTGTGGCCTTTGTTAGCTTACTGTGGCCTTTGTTAGCTTACTGTGGCCTTTGTTAGCTTACTGTGGCCTTTGTTAGCTTACTGTGGCCTTTGTTAGCTTACTGTGGCCTTTGTTAGCTTACTGTGGCCTTTGTTAGCTTACTGTGGCCTTTGTTAGCTTACTGTGGCCTTTGTTAGCTTACTGAGGCCATTGATAGCTTACTGTGGCCTTTGTTAGCTTACTGTGGCCTTTGTTAGCTTACTGTGGCCTTTGTTAGCTTACTGTGGCCTTTGTTAGCTTACTGTGGCCTTTGTTAGCTTACTGTGGCCTTTGTTAGCTTACTGTGGCCTTTGTTAGCTTACTGTGGCCTTTGTTAGCTTACTGTGGCCTTTGTTAGCTTACTGTGGCCTTTGTTAGCTTACTGTGGCCTTTGTTAGCTTACTGTGGCCATTGATAGCTTACTGTGGCCTTTGTTAGCTTACTGTGGCCATTGATAGCTTACTGTGGCCTTTGTTAGCTTACTGTGGCCTTTGTTAGCTTACTGTGGCCTTTGTTAGCTTACTGTGGCCTTTGTTAGCTTACTGTGGCCTTTGTTAGCTTACTGTGGCCTTTGTTAGCTTACTGTGGCCTTTGTTAGCTTACTGTGGCCTTTGTTAGCTTACTGTGGCCTTTGTTAGCTTACTGTGGCCATTGATAGCTTACTGTGGCCTTTGTTAGCTTACTGTGGCCTTTGTTAGCTTACTGTGGCCTTTGTTAGCTTACTGTGGCCTTTGTTAGCTTACTGTGGCCTTTGTTAGCTTACTGTGGCCTTTGTTAGCTTACTGTGGCCTTTGTTAGCTTACTGTGGCCTTTGTTAGCTTACTGTGGCCTTTGTTAGCTTACTGTGGCCTTTGTTAGCTTACTGTGGCCTTTGTTAGCTTACTGTGACCTTTGTTAGCTTACTGTGGCCTTTGTTAGCTTACTGTGGCCTTTGTTAGCTTACTGTGGCCTTTGTTAGCTTACTGTGGCCATTGATAGCTTACCGTGGCCGTTGATAGCTTACCGCAGCCTTTGATAGCTTACCGTGGCTATTCCTTGAAATCGTCTCTCTCGAGTCTGACAAATTCCTCGGTTGCTCAGCGGCCTGTCGTCGATTAACTGGAGGAAATCTTTGATGTTGTACGTCCCTGGTCCAAGGTTTTTTACCTGCAAGTGTTAAATTTAAGATCACGTTGTACGACCCATGCATGATAGTATGGAAAGCAAAGTAAGCATGGCAAGTCCTTGGGCCAACTTTATTTCATAGAGCTGCTTAAGCACAAAAATTGCTTAAGCGCAAACAAATTGCTTAGTCAAACCAGCTTACCAGCCACAACTCCTTGTGATGTATATGTCATTAGTCAGGTTAGTTTTGGGAATAATTTTTGCTCATTTTTCAATATAAAAACCACTACTATAGACGTCTGCAATAATAACAAGCCATAGCCAGGTCATTCTGCCGTGGCCTAATAACTGACCAGCAATTTCTTCTTCTCCCATTGATCCTTGTGTAGTAGATGAGGCAAAGCAGCCATGCGAGTTGTCTCATAGGCCCTAGCCCAGCCCGGCCCCGATGCCCTGTTATCTACGGCATTCTGACTGAAGGCTCCCGCTTCTACTTGATAGGTACCCGGTCCAAGTTTCCTCTTCTGTGAATGGAAAGATTTCCAGAAAGAAGTAAAAGCTATTTATTTTGAGCTACTATATAGTACTAGTACAATGATTGTATCTTATTTCTAGTCTTAGCTCCTTTATAGCAATTTATAATATTTTATTGAACACTAATATTTTTGTAGTATAATAATATAACTTTTAAAATAATAATTGTATAAGTTATTAATATTAATGCTCACTTTTTACAAACTAGCATGAAGCAAGTCATTTATTTTCTTGCAGGCCTACTTCTATTTTTATAAATGATCACAATTGTTTTAGTGTGGAAGGTTTATATCTTACCAATGGTGTCATAGATTTATTGTCATACCAGACTTGGGTGTAGGTTCCTGGCATCTTATTCTGAGGATGCACCCCGGACACATCAAACCTGCACCCCAAAAAATAAGACTCGTGCAATTGTTTTCCTCAATGAAATACTAGTACTAGTAGCCATAATAAAATTAAATTGTGAATGTCCACGTTATTCACTGGGTCAGACAATACAAAATAAGTTCTGATTTTCACTCATCCATGAACACATTCCCACCACTAAGGCCCCCCCCCCCCCCCCCAACTAAACAAACAAACACGAAACAACTTTATTATAATTTTGTTAAAATCAATTCAGCCTATTTTAGTATTTTATATTATAATTATTTTAAACTTCTCGAAATTGTTTGTTGTAATCTCAATTAAGTCTTGAATAAACCCAGAATCTAACAAGTTATACAACATGATAAAACTTTCTTTGATCGTGATGCGTCCCCGTTCAATTCATTTGCCTCACCGTGCTTTCTGTGTTCCGAATGGTGCACCCTGAAATGTCTTCACCACCGCCATTTCCAGATTTAGTTTGCCCGATTGCGGTGCCTATATTACTTTCTGTAAAAGATTATTTAAACCTACTATTATAATCATAAACGTTTATATAGCTCTTGTTCAAGTGCAGCGCGATCTGCACTAACGTTACAAACTATAGCATGCAGCACACCTGTTGAATCAAGTTTAGAAGTCTAGTTGTGCACTACACATGGCGTTGTCAATAGCGACGAACGCAGGTGTTTACATAAAATAGCGCCCTCTTTAGTTTAAGTCCAACTTTTGTTTCTCGTGCAGAGGCGAACTGGGCGCTGGCTTCGATATTTATGTGCACGTCGCGTATAATCTTTATACGCGCTATACAGTGCGTTTGCGAACGACACGATTATGGTTCCACTACACTTAGGATAAAAAAAAAAATCTTATGTTGGCGTAACGGGCCCCCAAAAATAGGGTAGGTAGGTCGGGATTCTTTTTTTTTTTTTTTCTTTTTCTTTTTCTTTCAGCAATGAAAATGATATGTTTTCTAATTGTTTAAGCCGGTAGTGATACACGATAGCGTGTCCAGGTTCAATATTTTCACTATCCACACACACAACAATGATAAACGGTCAGAAATGGTTGCAAACGTATTTATAACTAGATTTATATAGATTTTAATCATTAAATTTCGTCCCTTGAAAATAAAATATCCAGGGTCGGCCATATTTTTAGGGTCGGTCGGGTTACGCCAACATAACATATTTTTTTTTTATGCCTTACGGCGCTCATTGTAACCAACACCAAAATTGAAAGAAAGAGCGCCGCCTGGTGACGCTCATGAGGAGAGTGGCCATATTTTTTTGACTGGAAATTAAAGATTAAAAATCCTAGAACAATTTACTTTTCAAATTTATGGGGGTTGACCGAATGATTTTTTTTTAATACTCCCCTTCACACAAACCACCCCTAAACTGGTGGCCCAGCTCTGGGTCCAGGTATCAATGTAGCCCCCCGCTGCCAAATAGACCCACGTATTGGTCTTTTTGTGAACGGAATCCCCCGAGTTGGAAGCCACGGGTCACCAATTCTTGATTTCCACAAATATTTCTACAATCAGTCCAATGTATAGGCCCCAGGGACCTCTTATTCAAAATTACCGGAGGGATCACAAAATATTAATGAGCTCGTGCGCAGTGATTTCCAGAGACTCACATGCACAGTTATAGACCAGCTCCCATTCTCTGTCTTAAAGTCGTCTTTGCAAACTCGATCCCGCGATTTATCTTTTTCCTTATTTTTCTGCAGGATGGGAGTCAATCAGCTAGCAATCGCAGAATGGTGATCGTCAACATACATGTATATGTACGTTCATGTACATAAGTACTAAAAAGCGCACAGGCCCGCGAGACTGCTGAATGGGTAGTTGACTGCGTGTAGACGCTATGCATATTCGAATGGTTGAATTTGCATGAAAAGGTCACGCCCCATTTTCGCAAGGGAGTTTGCAAAGACTAGGCGCTGGCCAGTTGGGAAGCACTCAAGATGCGCTTTGAGATCTGATTGGATATATATTAATGGTTCTTAACCAATCAGACTGCTCCGTCACAATTTGGCAGCATGTCTCATTGCTTGTGCACAAAGCTGAAAACAGGTTCAGTCGGTGATTGACGAATAAACGCATGGGATCGACAATGTACATGTACGTGCCCGCAATTAGGATGGCGTTCCGCCGCACCCCGGCACCGGCAAACGTGGCAGGCGCACGGCATGCAGGCGCGGCGGCCGCGAGAGGCAAATAAAACCACTCATTAACCGACTTGATTTCAAGTCTAGCATCGGCCCTATTTTCAACACTTTGATTTTGTAATCGTTTAGTGGGTGTACTCTATTACCCAGCACGATATTATGAGACCGAGACCGAGGGCTAGGGACTCCCCCCCTATACCCCCATACTATACACTCTCTAGGCTATTGTTATATAACGCACCCCCCCCCCCCCCCCCCTAGAAACCTTCAAAAATATCGGCAAACCACAGCATTCCCTAAACACAATGACCAATAAAAGGATGGGGGAGGGGTCCCTCTGTCTTATATTTTGCTCCATTCCATTGAAAAGATTTCAAAGCGGTAGGTACGGGTCAGCTATGAAACAAAAATATAGTTATTGCAGTTTAGTATGGCGCACTCCTTGCACTAAAGCCATGGTCGACGTATCAAAGCGTGTCAATACTATACCGCAAACAGTCATGCATGTGTGGTCTTTGCACCGCATCGTCACCCCACCACCTACACGCTTAGAACTTGAAGGGAACAAAGTTTGCACAACAAAAGTGAGAGTGGGAAGTGCCTCGTTGGTGGTATCGCGTGATTATGGTAAATTAGGGAGGGGAACAACACCGGCGTTTTGACACCCAAAGAAAAAGTTTCGGTGTGGGTTTTGGGACCATCATCACTTCGTGTTCGTTCGCGGTGGATGCTAGAGGCAGTTAGGTGTACCGCGCTGGATTGAGACCCGACGGTACCCCGTCATCATGGATTCCTGGCTGTATGTACTGCTCTTTGCCGCTTCCTTTGCAGCAAATACAGGAATTGCTAATGGTGAGTAAATTTAAAAGTTCAGCTTCAACACTGGAAACGTTTTTTTAATTTTATCAGTGTACATCAGTCTATACGTGTCGTCGGGGGCGCGGCCGCCTGAAAGCATCACCAACTTTATCCCGCTGTTAAATGCCCGGGGCATCCGAAAACAGTAATTCATTGCTGACAAAACAAATGTATATAGGTCCGAGGCTGTCAATGAACGCTGATTTACCATTTTCGTTTGCCATTTCGTTTCAACTTTTTTTGTCCAAAAGTCGTCCTGTTTCACACATAAGTCGCAACTAAAGCCCAGCCGACATGACTTTAAATATTATGTGTCGATCGTATGCACGAGTCCGTATAATGGCACTAAATTGTTGATTTAATGACATGAAGTGAAATTAGTATCGTCATAAAATCAGTTGACAAATCCCCATTTAGCACGAAACCAGTCAGTACGATAGACCTATAGTTGCAAATGTATAGCTCTTTCATCATGATATTTTGTAGCTAGTAGTGTCCGCTTCAATAATTCGAGTTGAATAGAGAAATGACCTGCCGTTGTGCGGCATAAGAGCCAGGGCCGGAGGACAACTTGCTATAATTATGATGTCATAAATACGCAACTAGACTGCCATAGGCTTTACAAAGACTTGAAGAATCTGACAAGTACATCCACAACTGAACCGCACGTGGGCGTAGGACCCTTGGTGGCGCGTATGTAAACAACCCGTCGTTGCACAACCCAGTCTAGTTCTTCTTAAATGTAAACAACCCGTCGTTGCACAACCCAGTCTAGTTCTTCTTAAATTGTGTACATATCACAATTGACCAATTGTGTGTATATCACAATTTAAGAAACTATAGGCCTATGCGCAGTAATGCTGGCAAAACAGAGGTTGGTCTTTAAAGAGTGAATGAACAAGTGTATGATGTTCTTATTACTTGAATTAGTTGGTTTAAATTCATTACTTTGTTTTGGGGTAGGATAAGGGAAAAGTCGGGTAAGGAAAAAAAAAGAAAGACAAAATTAAGAGACAATGCACTTAAACTTGCGTCAAATCAGAACAATAATAACAATTACTGTTAGCGCCCTCTAGTGGCCGTTAAATCCAAGATTTGCATCACATGTGTTTTTTGTTGTCAAATTCTAATGCCGCGAAGCCTCTCCGAGGAAAGTTGATTTCCGAAGTGAAGGTTTTCTCTAAATTTTCGCTGTACTAAGTAAAACTCAGTAGTAGATAAGTTAAACCCCGCCACTCACTTCATATTTGAATACTAGGGTAAACACCCAAACAAATCTGCAAATAAACCTGGTCGACATTCTGACAAACAAACCTGATACTTAATGTGCACAAACCTATGGAGCCGAATACCAGTTACAATGTTTATTCGATTTCTACAATAAGGTCTAGTCGATCGGTTGATTTCAACAGGTGGCGCCCTGTGCTACGGCGTACTGAGTAAAGAAAGGGGGCATCGCGCTCGCACGACGAACCACTCGAAAATATGTCGTCAACAAAATTCCTAAATCTAAAAAGAAGACCAACTCTCATCGTATTTGAGGGCCAGAGGTGTTGTAGTAAATGATGAAAAGCACAAAGAGCTTTATTTACAAAACAGCTCCCTTTGTCTACCCATCATTCTTTGCGCTACTTTGGGATCGCGATCAGCAACCTAATGTACGTATGCTTTTATATTGTATTTTGAGAATAATTGTGGAAATCTTTTCACACATTGTTGCACTAGTAATTACAAATTTTAAAAATTCAAATTTAATAAAGCCTAGCATTTAGCCAATTTGATGTCGAACGTTTTTAGACTGAACAATGTATTTTTTAAGGTTGAACAAAACAAAACATGCTGTCATGTGGGTTTGTTATTCAAAATTCGGTCTCAGAATTCATTGCTCACAACTGAGCTAACTCGACCGTTTGTCCGATAAATGGAAAGACACGCCGACCGTTGAGACACGCCGACCGTTGAGACACGCCAACCGTTGAGACACGCCGACCGTTGAGACACGCCGACCGTTGAGACACGCCGACCGTTGAGACAGGCCGACCGTTGAGACAGGCCGACCGTTGAGACAGGCCGACCGTTGAGACAGGCCGACCGTTGAGACAGGCCGACCGTTGAGACAGGCCGACCGTTGAGACAGGCCGACCGTTGAGACAGGCCGACCGTTGAGACAGGCCGACCGTTGAGACACGCCGACCGTTGAGACACGCCGACCGTTGAGACACGCCGACCGTTGAGACACGCCGACCGTTGAGACACGCCGACCGTTGAGACAACTCGCCGTTGAGACAACTCGCCGTTGAGTGGGTGGAGTGGATTGAGTAGGATGGGTAGGGTGGGTAGGTGTAGGGAAGGGTGGGAAGGGTGAGTAGGTGTAGGGAAGGGTGAGTAGGGTGAGTAGGTGTAGGGAAGGGTGAGTAGGGTGAGACAGGCCGACCGTTGAGACAAGCCGACCGTTGAGACACGCCGACCGTTGAGGCACGCCGACCGTTGAGACACGCCGACCGTTGAGACACGCCGACCGTTGAGACACGTGTCTCAACGGTCGACAGGTCTCGACACATCAAAGTGTCTCGTTACGTCGACCCACGTCGACCCACGTCTCAACATGTCGACCCACGTCGAGACACGCCGACCGTAGGGTGAGTAGGTGTAGGGAAGGGTGAGTAGGTGTAGGGAAGGGTGAGTAGGTGTAGGGAAGGGTGAGTAGGTGTAGGGAAGGGTGAGTAGGTGTAGGGAAGGGTGAGTAGGTGTAGGGAAGGGTTAGTAGGTGTAGGGAAGGGTGAGTAGGTGTAGGGAAGGGTGAGTAGGTGTAGGGAAGGGTGAGTAGGGTGAGACAGGCCGACCGTTGAGACAAGCCGACCGTTGAGGCACGCCGACCGTTGAGACACGCCGACCGTTGAGACACGCCGACCGTTGAGACACGTGTCTCAACGGTCGACAGGTCTCGACACATCAAAGTGTCTCGTTACGTCGACCCACGTCGACCCACGTCGAAAACATGTCGACCCACGTCGAGACACGCCGACCGTAGGGTGAGTAGGTGTAGGGAAGGGTGAGTAGGTGTAGGGAAGGGTGAGTAGGTGTAGGGAAGGGTGAGTAGGGTGAGACAGGCCGACCGTTGAGACACGCCGACCGTTGAGACACGCCGACCGTTGAGGCACGCCGACCGTTGAGACACGCCGACCGTTGAGACACGCCGACCGTTGAGACACGTGTCTCAACGGTCGACAGGTCTCGACACATCAAAGTGTCTCGTTACGTCGACCCACGTCGACCCACGTCTCAACATGTCGACCCACGTCGAGACACGCCGACCGTAGGGTGAGTAGGTGTAGGGAAGGGTGAGTAGGTGTAGGGAAGGGTGAGTAGGTGTAGGGAAGGGTGAGTAGGTGTAGGGAAGGGTGAGTAGGTGTAGGGAAGGGTGAGTAGGTGTAGGGAAGGGTGAGTAGGTGTAGGGAAGGGTGAGTAGGTGTAGGGAAGGGTGAGTAGGTGTAGGAAAGGGTGAGTAGGTGTAGGAAAGGGTGAGTAGGTGTAGGGAAGGGTGAGTAGGTGTAGGGAAGGGTGAGTAGGTGTAGGGAAGGGTGAGTAGGTGTAGGGAAGGGTGAGTAGGTGTAGGGAAGGGTGAGTAGGTGTAGGGAAGGGTGAGTAGGTGTAGGGAAGGGTGAGTAGGTGTAGGGAAGGGTGAGTAGGTGTAGGGAAGGGTGAGTAGGTGTAGGGAAGGGTGAGTAGGTGTAGGGAAGGGTGAGTAGGTGTAGGGAAGGGTGAGTAGGTGTAGGGAAGGGTGAGTAGGTGTAGGGAAGGGTGAGTAGGTGTAGAGAAGGGTGAGTAGGTGTAGAGAAGGGTGAGTAGGTTGAGTAGCTGTAGGGAAGGGTGAGTAGGGTGAGTAGGTGTAGGGAAGGGTGAGTAGGGTGAGTCGACCCACGTTGAGACACGTCGACCCACGTTGAGACACGTCGACCCACGTTGAGACACGTCGACCCTTGTTGAGACACGTCGACCCACATTGAGACACGCCGACCGTTGAGACACGCCGACCGTTGAGACACGCCGACCGTTGAGACACGCCGACCGTTGAGACACGCCGACCGTTGAGACACGCCGACCGTTGAGACACGCCGACCGTTGAGACACGCCGACCGTTGAGACACGCCGACCGTTGAGACACGCCGACCCAACTTGCGCCGACCGTTGAGACAGGCCGACCGTTGAGACAGGCCGACCGTTGAGACAGGCCGACCGTTGAGACAGGCGAACCGTTGAGACACGCCGACCGTTGAGACACGCCGACCGTTGAGACACGCCGACCGTTGAGACACGCCGACCGTTGAGACACGCCGACCGTTGAGACACGCCGACCGTTGAGACAACTCGCCGTTGAGTGGGTGGAGTGGATTGAGTAGGGTGGGTAGGTGTAGGGAAGGGTGGGAAGGGTGAGTAGGTGTAGGGAAGGGTGAGTAGGGTGAGACAGGCCGACCGTTGAGACAAGCCGACCGTTGAGACACGTCGACCGTTGAGGCACGCCGACCGTTGAGACACGCCGACCGTTGAGACACGCCGACCGTTGAGACACGTGTCTCAACGGTCGACAGGTCTCGACACATCAAAGTGTCTCGTTACGTCGACCCACGTCGACCCACGTCTCAACATGTCGACCCACGTCGAGACACGCCGACCGTAGGGTGAGAAGGTGTAGGAAAGGGTGAGTAGGTGTAGGGAAGGGTGAGTAGGTGTAGGGAAGGGTGAGTAGGTGTAGGGAAGGGCGAGTAGGTGTAGGGAAGGGTGAGTAGGTGTAGGGAAGGGTGAGTAGGTGTAGGGAAGGGTGAGTAGGGTGAGACAGGCCGACCGTTGAGACAAGCCGACCGTTGAGACACGTCGACCGTTGAGGCACGCCGACCGTTGAGACACGCCGACCGTTGAGACACGCCGACCGTTGAGACACGCCGACCGTTGAGACACGTGTCTCAACGGTCGACAGGTCTCGACACATCAAAGTGTCTCGTTACGTCGACCCACGTCGACCCACGTCTCAACATGTCGACCCACGTCGAGACACGCCGACCGTAGGGTGAGAAGGTGTAGGAAAGGGTGAGTAGGTGTAGGGAAGGGTGAGTAGGTGTAGGGAAGGGTGAGTAGGTGTAGGGAAGGGTGAGTAGGTGTAGGGAAGGGTGAGTAGGTGTAGGGAAGGGTGAGTAGGTGTAGGGAAGGGCGAGTAGGTGTAGGGAAGGGTGAGTAGGGTGAGACAGGCCGACCGTTGAGACAAGCCGACCGTTGAGACACGTCGACCGTTGAGGCACGCCGACCGTTGAGACACGCCGACCGTTGAGACACGCCGACCGTTGAGACACGTGTCTCAACGGTCGACAGGTCTCGACACATCAAAGTGTCTCGTTACGTCGACCCACGTCGACCCACGTCTCAACATGTCGACCCACGTCGAGACACGCCGACCGTAGGGTGAGAAGGTGTAGGGAAGGGTGAGTAGGTGTAGGGAAGGGTGAGTAGGTGTAGGGAAGGGTGAGTAGGTGTAGGGAAGGGTGAGTAGGGTGAGACAAGCCGACCGTTGAGACACGCCGACCGTTGAGACACGCCGACTGTTGAGGCACGCCGACCGTTGAGACACACCGACCGTTGAGACACGCCGACTGTTGAGACACGTGTCTCAATGGTCGACAGGTCTCGACACATCAAAGTGTCTCGTTACGTCGACCCACGTCGACCCACGTCTCAACATGTCGACCCACGTCGAGACACGCCGTCGGTAGGGTGAGTAGGTGTAGGGAAGGGTGAGTAGGTGTAGGGAAGGGTGAGTAGGTTGAGTAGCTGTAGGGAAGGGTGAGTAGGGTGAGTAGGTGTAGGGAAGGGTGAGTAGGTGTAGGGAAGGGTGAGTAGGTGTAGGAAAGGGTGAGTAGGGTGAGTCGACCCACGTTGAGACACGTCGACCCACGTTGAGACATGTCGACCTTTGTTGAGACAAAAAAGGGTGGGTGAGTAGGTTGAGTAGCTGTAGGGAAGGGTGAGTAGGGTGAGTAGGTGTAGGGAAGGGTGAGTAGGTGTAGGGAAGGGTGAGTAGGTGTAGGGAAGGGTGAGTAGGTGTAGGGAAGGGTGAGTAGGTGTAGGGAAGGGTGAGTAGGTGTAGGGAAGGGTGAGTAGGTGCAGGGATGGGTGAGTAGGTGTAGGGAAGGGTGAGTAGGTGTAGGGAAGGGTGAGTAAGTGTAGGGAAGGGTGAGTAGGGTGAGACAGGCCGACCGTTGAGACAGGCCGACCGTTGAGACAGGCCGACCGTTGAGACACGCCGACCGTTGAGACACGCCGACCGTTGAGACACGCCGACCGTTGAGACACGCCGACCGTTGAGACACGCCAACCGTTGAGACACGCCGACCAAACTTGCGCCGACCGTTGAGACACGCCGACCGTTGAGACACGCCGACCGTTGATACACGCCGACCGTTGAGACACGCCGACCGTTGAGACACGCCGACCGTTGAGACACGCCGACCGTTGAGACACGCCGACCGTTGAGACACGCCGAACGTTGAGACACGCCGAACGTTGAGACACGCCGACCCAACTTGCGCCGACCGTTGGGACACGCCGACCGTTGAAACAAAAAAGGAAATATGGATGTAACATTGAAACTGTCATTGTTACAACAGAAAGACGCATATTTGTTATATTTTATTTTTTTAATTGACATGATCTAAAACCTTGCTAAATATTTCACATATGAATGTTACACAAAATAACCGAATCAAAATGTTATGATACTTTAAAAGATATAAATACATATGTATTAACACTGTTATTCCAACCAGATGGAAATTGACCCATTTCCCAATAGGATAAGGACAGTTTTGTTCTATCAGTAAGGTTGTGTGTACTGTGTACTTGATGTACCGTGAACTTCAAATTCAATAGCAACTAGTGTATTTTGTTCCTTATAGTATTTTGGTAATATAGCCAATCAACTGTGCAATCCTGCCAAGAGTTTGAATGATCACTTCTTCCATGTCAGTTGACAGGTTCTTTTATAGCTGGACTAAAGGGCACTTAACCAAACTCAAACACAGGTTATTTTTTCTGGCGGAAAACTTAAAAGAAAAATTGCACAGTAAGGGGCCGTCCAAAGTTGTCAACATTTTTAAGGTCGTACAGAGCGTACTACTTTTCAAGACCCCCCTCCCTCCCCCCAAAGTAGTACTTTTCAACATTTAGTCCAAACACCGGTAGGGCGCGGTGGGGCATTGCGTGCACGATGTCCATGCACAGCTGTGGGACGAGTCGCAGTACAGTCATGTCAAAGGTTATTCATTCACGTTTGGCACATTCGCGCGCTTATTCAGGGCTAGGGCATCAATGTGTGTTTGTACACCGCATGGTTAATGTTGCGCTATACGAAATCATTGACAACTCGGTCACGGCGGCATGTAGTGCTGGCGGCGTCAAAAGTAACTCATTCTTGCAAGCTACGTATAGCTAGCCAGGGACGCATCAGGTTTTTTTTCTCGGAGTCGCACAATAGCTATTAACAAGGTATAACCATACCTGCCGAAGCAATCATTTTTGAACAGCGGACTTTGTATCGCTTCTGATTTTAACGTTGAAAATTCTTTCGAGATAAAAAAAAGCAGGAAACAAAACCAATTATATAATTATCTTTTGCTGTTTGTACGGTACAAAATCAACATTTTATTCACAATTTAAAGTCGTACGCGGCCTCCGACCCCCCTCCCCCCTGTCGTACGCTTTGTACGACCATTAAAATGTTGAAAACTTTGGACGGCCCCTAAGGTCCTTTACTAATAACAGGGTAGGGTAGGATATGTAGAGTGTACATGCCATTGCAGCTTAATTTTATACCAACCTAACCATACACTGTGCCTACATGTAGAATGAAAGAATAGTCCAAGAACTTTGTTTATACACGTGCTGCATATATTCCTCTTGAAGTTTTGCCAGGAGTTTGTTTCCATCTAACCTGTGATCTGTATGGTTTCAAGAGGATAATTTCTACCTCGATATCCTTGAGTACAGGGCCACAAGATAAATTAAAAGTAGGAATTCGTTAACTGCTCTGCTAATTTCTTTTGTAGCCCTGTAAATGTACTTTGAGTGGCTTCTAGCTTCAGGGCAAATATGCAATTAAAATATGACACAACAAGAAGTACTTCCTGTGGTGTGGGAGGAACGATACAATGCAGTTAACAGTTGATTGAATTTGTTACTATTTTTTGCAATGACAAAAAATGGCAATTCAATCCAATACAAGTGAACAAAGAAATTGTCAAGGCGCGACCTCCGGTAGAGTGCCAGTCCGGTATTCCGAAGGTTACAAGTTAAAGTCCCCCCTTGCCAATTTCTTTGTTAACTTTGAAATTTCCTTTGTGGTTTATTTGTGAAATTGTACAACCGAGTACGGTTGTTGTTAAACCATGCATTGCCCCCAAACACTATGATTTTATTGATTCACTAGGTGATAACAATGTAATTGCATTAGGAAACTGAAGGATCTTTATTTATTTACCTCTTTTATCTGTTGACTTTCAGATTTGGTTAATTTTAAAAACGTAAAATAAAATTTAGATTTTATCAAAATCTTGAAAAATGTGTTGGCAAATTTAAGCTGGAAAGGGTAAATGCTGAATTTCCTGTGAGAAAGATGATTGAAATATCAGACTAAATTTACAAGAAAAAACAGCAAGTAAAGATTCATCCAAATACTTGGCTATGGTTGGAAATTACAAACACGCCTATGGATGTGGCTGCATGCAGCCTCCAATAGTAATTAGAACGTGGCATAATTGTTAATTTCTTTTACATTTTCTTCAACAGCATCTGCCGAGTTGTAAATAAGTACTGGTAGGTTTTATTATTATTTCTCATGAGAGAGTGTTTCAGCTGTTCCTGTTGAACTGAGAGGTCTGAGAATTACAGAGCTTCAAATTGCTTCTCTCCACCTAGGAGTATAAATGGGGTACCTTTGAAGGTAGAGATTGTAGTCATTGTACTGTTCTTGAGCTGCTTTAAAAAAACAACAATCTGGCCTGATGAACGGGGATGATACATGTAAATGTGTAGCAATTGAGACCTTTGGTATAAAGCGCTATATAAGCACCACATTACATTCATATATTAAATATAATATTTTTGACTGTCTTCTGTCTTTGATTTGACTACCCAGGAGCCGAGTGTGACAACATGCCATGTCAAAATGGTGGCTTCTGCATAGACTTCGGCAACAACTATTTCTGTATCTGTAAACAAGGCTTCTCTGGAAGAAACTGTACAACTGGTAACTATCATTTTTCTTTTGAAATTAAAGACGAGGGGGTTATTGAAAGTTGTAAGTTTATCACCCACCAACAGTATACTCTTGCTGGGGGTAGCCTTAGTATTTAAAGAGTATTTTAACATCAGTTTATATCAAATGAGGCCCAAATTGTAAATATTTTTGTGGTAAACAAACAAAATATTGCTCATTTCATGCAAATTCACCCACATTTCTGAGTTTTCTGTGGTCCCGCTCAGATTTTGTTGAAACTTGTTATAATAATATCTGCATGTGAAAATATATGCAAAATGTTTGCATTTGTAATTCGTTCCCAAGATATGACCCCTTGATAATTCCTACCCTGCCCACTTTTTTAATTCATAGTTGTACTGATTAGTTTTGGTTTTTTTTTGCATTTTTAGTGGACCCCTAACCCATTTCTCAAAAATTCATTGATTTTTTCAAAAAATGTGATACAGAAGTCTGATTCTATCATAAGAACCACTTTACGTTTTATTAATAAAATATAGGTCCTGCATGACCCTTGTTTGAGATAACAATAATTGTTTGCCATCTTTACCTGCCTACTTTGCCCGCCATCTTTGCCCGCCATCTTTGCCCTCACCGTTTTTACTCCCCCCCCCCCCCCCCCCCCCCCCCTGGCCCCTGGTCTTTCCCCCCCGACTTACCCCTTTGCCCCGAATTACCCCTTCGTCCCCCCTCCCCACACCCCTTCTTTTACAGTCGAGCATCCATGTATGAGCAATCCATGCATAAATAATGCAACATGTGAGGAATTAAACAATGAATACACCTGCAACTGTGAACCATTTTATTCCGGTGTCAACTGTGAAACAGGTTAGTTAATATTATAATGCCTCAGATCACCCTTCTTGATTGGCCGAGAGCGAGTCACATGACATTTTTTCTATTTTGCTGTGCAGTAAAAAGTACTTTGACCATATAGCAACCAAAATAGTGTATCTGTAGCTAAGTATGTACGTATGTATTGTACTATGTGTAGAACGTAGTATTGTGTGCAAATACATATGGGTGTACGCATTGGACGTTGTGCATTGCGCGTATTGTTCTAAAGCGTCAACGCTGTCTGCTGACCTGGGTTCAAACAATTTTTTGAAGGGGTGGTTTGAAAAAGAGCAAGTACATTGTCCACGTATTTTCTATATTGAAATAGAAGTACCTTCTTCTGATGAAATTAATCAGATATAAAATCCAGCAAAATCACGGGTTGAGGTGTTATAAAACAAATATTGACTGTTTTATCTCATTGTAAACTAGCCTCTCTTAGTGACCATGGAACATTATAATTTCTCTCAGCTTCGCTTGAGAAAAGACTACTGCGCGATTTTAAATTGCCTTGAGAAAAGGCTACATGTAGTTTTACTACACCACTCAAACCAGTCAAAACAAATTTCAGTGTGTATTTCAAGTTTTTGATTTGACTAATTTAGGCAGTGGATGATACAGCCCACATTCTGGAAGTTGCCTTTAGTGATGGAGGGTTCTAGACTTTGATTAATTACGTCACTCCTTGAGGAATTTCTCAGGGGAATTTGTTTGTTGAAACAAACAAATGCAGAATGTTCGTAGTGATAGTCTACTCGAACAAAACAGAAATATTAATAGAACTTCCTTCAAGAAAATACTGTCAGGACGGGAGCAGTTTGGAAGATGTGTGATATAAAGAAACCCATACAAATTCCGTTTTTCTCCTTAGACTTGCGTCCCTGCGTGAGTAACCCTTGTTTGAATGAATCAACATGCGTGGACAATTTAAGGAGTGATATCTACACCTATACCTGTGTTTGTCAGGCCGGATACACTGGACAAAACTGCGGAACTGGTAAGTTAAGTCAAACAAAGTATCAAATGTTGACCAGTTTTAGCAAAAACTTGCAAAAGACTTTTCTGTAAAAGTAAAAATTTAAAATGGCTTTCAGTTCAAGTAGCTGTGTTCCTTTTCTCATGATTAGACTCAAAGTAGGGTTTGTTAGGATTTTATGAAGAGGTCTTTTCCTACTAGTTCGAAAATATGTTATGATTATTCACTACAACCAGAAAACTTTTCCATTTAAAACGACAGTGCTGTAGTCTATTTAGATTGCATTTTAATTAAAGTTGTATTCTTTTCTTTGCAGACATTGACGAGTGTGCCAGTGCTCCGTGTATGAATAGTGCAACATGTCAACAATCAATCAATGAATATTCATGCACATGTGCTGTATTTTTTTCTGGTGTCAACTGTGAAACAGGTATGGTTTGTTGTCCGTCCATTCCCACATTTTATCTTAGTTTTGGTGTGTTTTTTCCATGCCAATATGTTTAGATTATACAGCAGTTTACACTGGCTCTCATTAAAATGGAATAAGAATGAGAAATGATTTTTGAAACTACTGTCATTGATTAGTATATTTAAAAAACAAAAATTTAAATTTTATTTTAGAAATCCGCCCATGCATGAGTGACCCTTGTATGAATGGAGCGACCTGCATAGACAACTCCATTGATTCCTACACCTGTATCTGTCGGGCTGGGTACACTGGACAAGACTGCGAAACTGGTAAATGAAATGTCTATTCCCTTAATAAACACTTGTTACCCTCATACACAAATAAACATAGTTATGGTTCATTAAGAACATTTTGTTTCTCATAATTGCCTGAATATTAGTAGACGTCTAAAAAAAAAATATGAAATATTATTTGGGATATACACAGATTTAAACCTTAATGAACACATTCCCATTAAACAAAATTTACGAGTTGCACTCTTAGAGCGTTAACCCTTTTAATTCCTCACTCACCGGATTATACGCACGAGTGCACAGTAGCCTTTGTCTGTCTGTAACAAAGGCCATGTTCTACAGCATAGCACAGCTGACAACAGCATTCGTGACAGATTAGCGTGCCTGACAGATTAGCATTCGTGACAGATTAGTGTGCCTGACAGATTAGCATGCTGCAGCAGCTCCTTAGCGTCAAGGGTTCAAGATTGTTCCTTTGTTTAATATTTTTCACATTGGATAAAAAATGAAAATATATTGACCTAGATACATTAGGAAACTTATTTGTAAAGACTGTTTACGTGATCGTTGGTATGTCCTTGAATAGTTTTTTTTACTTTTATCAAGTTAGACTGTACAGTCCTGGATTTTTATGAAAATGCACAATAACATTTCATCAGTCACAGATATTGGGGGCGGTTTTGAAAAATATGTACCATTAGCCATTGTTAACCAGTTTGCGCCGGAGGACATTTATTCACATGACGCATAAACCCACCACGAGCGAGGCCAGAAATGTCTGTCAGCAGCGAGCAAGGCCGGTAATGCGTGGGTGTGCTTCCTGATACTATCGGCCTGAACCCGCCTCGTGTTTTGTTAAAAATAATCCTGCACCTCGGCTTGGTAAATGTTCTAATAATCCCAGCGCGAACTGGTTAAAGGAGTATTGCATGGCCAAATCATCAATGGGTTTATTTTGTTTTCGAGCATTTTTTTCTCACTCGTCAATAATCTGTCGTCATAGATGTTATATTAATATGCGAATCAGACTTCCATCTATGTGAACATTTTTGATGTTTTTATACGGTTAATGCCAAAACATTGTGTGGAGCGCTTTATATCAACACATCACTGCCAATATTAATATTGGGTAACAAGTTTGACTATATAACTTTATTTTTTTGTTTTGCAGACATAAACGAGTGTACTAGTGCTCCATGTATGAATGATGCAACATGTCGAGATATGATCAATGAATATTCATGTGCTTGTCCACCGTTTTACTCTGGCGTCAACTGTGAAACAGGTATTGTTATTATTACAATACCATATTTTTCTCTCTGTGATGTTTTAGGTAGAATAGAACTGTTTAAAATCCTTACTATTGAAGAAAAACAGGCAAAAACAGTTTCCTTCCATTTTTATTTATGATCAAAACATATTTTTATTTGTAGTTTTATGTTTAACGGGGCAATATACCTTTTGCAGTTATCCAACAAGTAACCTAACAAAATAATATTATTGTAGAGATATTATTAATTCTAAACTCCATGTAAAATTCGTCCATCTGGCATGCTGTCATTTTGAACAAAAGAATGTCATTTCCGCAAATAGTGCGCACAAGTGTTTAAACCGACGCACGACACAGTGTGTGACACGCGAGTAGATGCAATATAATGGCTAGTCGCAATTCAAATACGGACTAGGCAAATTTTGAATTGAAATTGAAATCTTAGAATTTTGTTTTCCCTGAATATGCAGCACTCGCAGAGCTAAAAACTTCTTTTCATTTTGATCACACTTTTGCTGTTTCAAAAGATAAAAATGCACAACTGACAAATGGTATATTTCACCGTTTAATTGATTAATTTATTTATTCGTTCATATTATTTCAGAAATTCGCCCATGCATGAGTGACCCTTGTATGAATGGAGCGACCTGCATAGACAACTCCATTGATTCCTACACCTGTACCTGTCAGATGGGGTACACTGGACAAGACTGCGAAACTGGTAAATGAAAGTAATCATATGTTGACCCAGCCAACCAATTTAAGAAAAAAACTGCACACTAATTTTGTTCTTAAAACAAATTAAAATTTATTTGCACCTGTTGCTGCTGTAAGTGCTGAGAATTTAACGTGATTTTTGTGGTTAAAAAGTTTTTAACGCAATGTCCTTATGTAGTAACTGATTTTTTTCCCTGGGGTATCGATTTTAACTGGAAAAGATTTCTTGAACTTACAAAATCGTTTCCAGTGAGTTTGGGTCTTTTTTGTTCTTAGGTTTTCAAATTTTGCTTCTGAAGATGATCTTGTTAAGATTATGCTTCTTAGTTTAATTGACTTGTATATTTGTTGAGGTTATTCCAGTCAAAAAGCAATTGAAATTGTTGATGAGTTTTTCATTTGCCATTTCTGTTGCGCAGATATTGATGAATGCCAGGATATTCCCTGCGCTAACAATGGAACCTGCATAAATGAGCTCGGAGGATTTCACTGTGACTGTCTATTCCCATGGATAGGAACCAATTGTACTGAAGGTAAGAACTGAACTACAGAATCCAATTTAGTGTTTTTGCAGAGATACCCTCTCAATGGTTGAAAAAGGGATATAGTTTGGTAGGAAGCCATTAAATTAGGCCGTGTTCATATGACGAGGCTATGGTTAAAAGTGCACCCGAGTCTATGATAGTGGCTGCAACCACTTCCCATGGATTCATCTGTAATTTCAAGCTATAGCCAATACCAGAAATATTTGAGTAGTACATCATTTTGGGGAATTATTTGTACTCTTGTAATTTCCTTTTACTCTTGCAGTGAATTGAGTTGATTTATCCTTATTTATGCAATTTGTTGTCTCTTAACATTTGATAGCTTTTTATTATTTGTACTAATGTTTTTCATTGCAGAATTTGACTTCTGTGGCACTGAACCATGCCTGAATGGTGGCATGTGTGTTCCTTTCGATTTGCATGGTATCTGCATGTGTACTGACAACTACGATGGGGTTATTTGTGAATTGTACTCAGGTTTGTCGTCATTTTTAGTTATGTTGCCCTGACTTTTTAACAAGTTTCCAATATAATTGCTGAACCAACCCAGCGTATTCCGTCTCGTGCTGCCCCTGGCTTCATTGATTTATGGATCAGTAAATACTATATAATGCGATGCGATGCGATATGATTGCAACCTAATGCTGTTTTTATTTTTCAGATATCATCTCAATAAAGTTAAATCAGTGCAAAAGTGTTAAAATCGCATGAATTTGGGACTGAGAAATATTTCCAATTTGTTAAAAAAAAACTTTAACAAAAATCTTGACTATTCATAGACTTGCACAACCGCTGGTGAAGTAGTGTCAGGATTACATGTACATTCTTTCCAAAAGCTCCATAGATTATGCCACTTGCCTATGTGCCTGTCTAGTAGTTGTATTGTTTTCTAAATGGGTGTCTAAAGTAACAGTAATTGTGACATTGTTTTTTATTAATTTCCTCTGTTGATCTTGTTTCTCTGCAGGTCCAGCCACAACAACCCCACCCGTACCTACCATGATGCCTACTACCAAAGCAACAACATCTACACTTCCCATGACGACAATTGAGGATTCCTTTACAACAACTGAATCCACAAATACCACAATCGCCGTGTATACCCAGCATCCTGCTCTCATCGAGCTCATGGTAGAAACCGACACCCCTGCCATCTCAACGGATTTTACCATTAACACAGTTCCTGTTAATGCAATCAGTAAAATCATCAATCAAACAGACATCGGGTCCATCACCTTGTTTATCACCACATCTGTTGGGGCAAGCACTACTATAGTTGTTTCTACAATGGAACCCTCGGACATGTTCATTATGGTTGAAACAGTAGATGCTGAGAACACTGCTTCATTGGCTTTTGGAGCAGCGAACACAACAGTACCAACAATGGCGACTCCAGCAACAACAGTGGGCGAATCCACAGTGGTTTCTGGTGGTCCATCTGTCGGGTCGACCCAGTCCCCAATTGTTACAAGGTTCATGAAGGCTCTGAGCACAATGGGTAGTGCCTTTGTAGTAGCAGCTGTGACCACCGCGAGCCCTGCAAACTTCACCCTGGTTATATTAACCAGAAATCCAGACCAAACTGCCAATGTCAACTTCGAAACAGTTCCCGGCAATGCTGCTTATGATGTGCAGTCTGTTACAGTTAACCCGGATACCCTTGTTTTGTCATTCAAAACAACAGAGGCTGTTAATGTAACATGGACCATGAGTTTGTTGGAAATGGCCAATATTTCCTTAATTGTCGATACTCTTGACGAATCAAACGTCATTGTACTTGAAGAAAAGTCTTTGTCAACCCAGATGCCTACAGTACCAATGGTGCAAAGTTTTCTAAGATATCTGAGTACCGAAGGAAGCACTGTGGTAAGAGCCTCTGCATCAACCACTAGTCCTGCAAATTATACTTTGATCATCTATACCAGAAACCCAGGTCAAACCGCCAATGTGAGCCTGATCCATTCACCTGATGAGGCAGTGTTTGATGTGTTGGCCCGTATCATTTCTGACTATGAACTGACTGTGACATTCAGAACCTCGGAAGCTGCTAATGTTTCTTTACTCGTAACCTTGTTGGAATCAGCAAATATCTCTCTTCGGGTTGACACAGCAGATCAGTCAAGTGTAGTGGTACTTGCGGAAGATACACGAGTGCCATCAACAATGCAGCCAGTAGTTGTAGAAAGCTTTTCAAGGTATCTGACTACCCAGGGAAGTAGTCTGGTTAGAGCTTCTGCTTCAACTGCTAGTCCTGCAAATTACACACTGGTCATATTCACCAGAAACCCGGGGCAAACCGCCAATGTTAGCCTGATGACATCACCTTCTGGAGCTGCCTTTGATGTGATGCGTCTTGTCAGTGTCAGTCCAGATGCTCTTACTTTGACATTCAGGTCATCCGAAGCTGTTAATACGACTTTGCTTATTTCTTTGTTGGAATCGGCAAATATCTCTCTTCGGGTTGACACAGCAGATCAGTCAAGTGTAGTGGTACTTGCGGAAGATACAGGAGTGCCATCAACAATGCAGCCATCAAATGGGATGACATCACAACAAACCTCTATGGGTGCAACAATGTCTGCAGAACCAAGCTCATCTCAGCCAATGATGACCTCACAAACCATGAGTGCGTCTGATCAAATGACATCCCAACAGGTTTCTATGTCAAGCCAACCTTTCACAACCAGCTCGCCACCAATTGTAGGAGTAAGGTCATTGACTACTCGAGGACCTTCAGTTGTAAAAGCTTTTGCCTCTACACAAAGTCCGGCTAATTATACCCTCGTCATTTACACAAGAGACCCAGAAAGAACGGTTAATGTGAGCTATATGACAGACCCTGATAGTGTTATTTACGACACCGAGATGCTTGTTGATGACGATCTTGAATCACTTACGGTGACTTTTAAAACTCGACAGGCTGTTAATACAACTGTTATACTTGGCCTGTTGGAGTCTGCCAATGTAACCTTCCGAGTAGACACAGCAGACCCATCTAGTGCAGTTATGTTAGCACTTGATGGTGACATGACATCAATACAGCCACCTTCATCTACATCAACAATGTCTGCAGAACCAAGCTCATCTCAGCCTATGATGACTTCACAAACCATGAGTGCGTCTAATCAAATGACATCCCAACAGGTTTCTATGTCAAGCCAACCTACAACTAGCTCACCACCGATTGTAGGAGTAAGGTCATTGTCTACTCGAGGACCTTCAGTTGTAAAAGCTTTTGCCTCTACACAAAGTCCGGCTAATTATACCCTCGTCATTTACACAAGAGACCCAGAAAGAACGGTTAATGTGAGCTATATGACAGACCCTGATAGTGTTATTTACGACGACGAGATGCTTGTTGATGACGATCTTGAATCACTTACGGTGACTTTTAAAACTCGACAGGCTGTTAATACAACTGTTATACTTGGCCTGTTGGAGTCTGCAAATGTAACCTTCCGAGTAGACACAGCAGACCCATCTAGTGCAGTTATGTTAGCACTTGATGGTGACATGACATCAATGCAGCCACCTTCATCTACATCAACAATGTCTGCAGAACCAAGCTCATCTCAGCCAATGATGACCTCACAAACCATGAGTGCATCTGATCAAATGACATCCCAACAGGTTTCTATGTCAAGCCAACCTTTCACAACCAGCTCACCACCAATTGTAGGAGTAAGGTCATTGACTACTCGAGGACCTTCAGTTGTAAAAGCTTTTGCCTCTACACAAAGTCCGGCTAATTATACCCTCGTCATTTACACAAGAGACCCAGAAAGAACGGTTAATGTGAGCTATATGACAGACCCTGATAGTGTTATTTACGACACCGAGATGCTTGTTGATGACGATCCTGAATCACTTACGGTGACTTTTAAAACTCGACAGGCTGTTGATACAACTGTTATACTTGGCCTGTTGGAGTCTGCCAATGTAACCTTCCGAGTAGACACAGCAGACCCATCTAGTGCAGTTATGTTAGCACTTGATGGTGACATGACATCAATGCAGCCACCTTCATCTACATCAACAATGTCTGCAGAACCAAGCTCATCTCAGCCTATGATGACTTCACAAACCATGAGTGCGTCTAATCAAATGACATCCCAACAGGTTTCTATGTCAAGCCAACCTACAACTAGCTCACCACCGATTGTAGGAGTAAGGTCATTGTCTACTCAAGGACCTTCGGTAGTAAAAGCTTTTGCCTCTACACAAAGTCCGGCTAATTATACCCTCGTCATTTACACAAGAGACCCAGAAAGAACGGTTAATGTGAGCTATATGACAGACCCTGATAGTGTTATTTACGACGACGAGATGGTTGTTGATGACAATCCTGAATCACTTACGGTGACTTTTAAAACTCGACAGGCTGTTGATACAACTGTTATACTTGGCCTGTTGGAGTCTGCCAATGTAACCTTCCGAGTAGACACAGCAGACCCATCTAGTGCAGTTATGTTAGCACTTGATGGTGACATGACATCAATGCAGCCACCTTCATCTACATCAACAATGTCTGCAGAACCAAGCTCATCTCAGCCAATGATGACCTCACAAACCATGAGTGCGTCTGATCAAATGACATCCCAACAGGTTTCTATGTCAAGCCAACCTTTCACAACCAGCTCACCACCAATTGTAGGAGTAAGGTCATTGACTACTCGAGGATCTTCAGTTGTAAAAGCTTTTGCCTCTACACAAAGTCCGGCTAATTATACCCTCGTCATTTACACAAGAGACCCAGAAAGAACGGTTAATGTGAGCTATATGACAGACCCTGATAGTGTTATTTACGACGACGAGATGCTTGTTGATGACGATCCTGAATCACTTACGGTGACATTTAAAACTCGACAGGCTGTTAATACAACTGTTATACTTGGCCTGTTGGAGTCTGCCAATGTAACCTTCCGAGTAGACACAGCAGACCCATCTAGTGCAGTTATGTTAGCACTTGATGGTGACATGACATCAATGCAGCCACCTTCATCTACATCAACAATGTCTGCAGAACCAAGCTCATCTCAGCCTATGATGACTTCACAAACCATGAGTGCGTCTGATCAAATGACATCCCAACCGGTTTCTATGTCAAGCCAACCTACAACTAGCTCACCACTGATTGTAGGAGTAAGGTCATTGTCTACTCAAGGACCTTCGGTAGTAAAAGCTTTTGCCTCTACACAAAGTCCGGCTAATTATACCCTCGTCATTTACACAAGAGACCCAGAAAGAACGGTTAATGTGAGCTTTATGACAGACCCTGATAGTGTTATTTACGACACCGAGATGCTTGTTGATGACGATCCTGAATCACTTACGGTGACATTTAAAACTCGACAGGCTGTTGATACAACTGTTATACTTGGCCTGTTGGAGTCTGCAAATGTAACCTTCCGAGTAGACACAGCAGAACCATCTAGTGAAGTTATGTTAGCACTTGATGGTGCCATCACATCAATGCAGCCACCTTCATCTACATCAACAATGTCTGCAGAACCAAGCTCATCTCAGCCAATGATGACCTCACAAACCATGAGTGCGTCTGATCAAATGACATCCCAACAGGTTTCTATGTCAAGCCAACCTACAACTAGCTCACCACCGATTGTAGGAGTAAGGTCATTGTCTACTCAAGGACCTTCAGTTGTAAAAGCTTTTGCCTCTACACAAAGTCCGGCTAATTATACCCTCGTCATTTACACAAGAGACCCAGAAAGAACGGTTAATGTGAGCTATATGACAGACCCTGATAGTGTTATTTACGACGACGAGATGCTTGTTGATGACGATCCTGAATCACTTACGGTGACTTTTAAAACTCGACAGGCTGTTGATACAACTGTTATACTTGGCCTGTTGGAGTCTGCCAATGTAACCTTCCGAGTAGACACAGCAGACCCATCTAGTGCAGTTATGTTAGCACTTGATGGTGACATGACATCAATGCAGCCACCTTCATCTACATCAACAATGTCTGCAGAACGAAGCTCATCTCAGCCAATGATGACCTCACAAACCATGAGTGCGTCTGATCAAATGACATCCCAACAGGTTTCTATGTCAAGCCAACCTTTCACAACCAGCTCACCACCAATTGTAGGAGTAAGGTCATTGACTACTCAAGGACCTTCAGTTGTAAAAGCTTTTGCCTCTACACAAAGTCCGGCTAATTATACCCTCGTCATTTACACAAGAGACCCAGAAAGAACGGTTAATGTGAGCTATATGACAGACCCTGATAGTGTTATTTACGACACCAAGATGCTTGTTGATGACGATCCTGAATCACTTACGTTGACATTTAAAACTCGACAGGCTGTTGATACAACTGTTATACTTGGCCTGTTGGAGTCTGCAAATGTAACCTTCCGAGTAGACACAGCAGACCCATCTAGTGCAGTTATGTTAGCACTTGATGGTGACATGACATCAATGCAGCCACCTTCATCTACATCAACAGTGGTCTCAACAGGCGTCTCTACTGAACCAAATATTCGGACACTCGCAGAAACACTCTATTCTTCGGGCAACTCCATTGTAAGAGCTTGTGTCTCAGCTAGAGAAGCTGCTGTTCATACGCTTCTAGTATCCACCACTAACCCTTCATTGACTGTTGGCGTTATGCTCGAGACAGATCCTCCTGGTGTTGCCTGTTTCCCACACATTATAAGAAGTAATGACCTGGAAACCCTCATGATTATCCTCAGACCCTCAGAAGAAGTGAAGGTTACTTTTATAATCACCCTACTGGAATCGGCCAACATCACTCTTACAACTGAAACCGCAGATCCATCTCCAATTATAGAGTTTATTGTTGGGGGTACAGTCAGCTCTACCATGCAGCCAACAATCTTGGTATCAACAACAGTCTCTCAAACTGCGCCCACGACGACGACAGAAACCATTTATCAGAGTACTACCAAGCCACAGATTGTAGAATCATTTGTCAGATCACTGAGCACCTCTGGAAACAGCACTGTAAGAGCCTCTGTATCAACTGTTAGTCCTGCAACTTATACACTGGTCATTTACACTCAGAATCCTGATCAAACTGCTGATATAACCCTGAGTACCATTCCTGCCAATGTCTCTTATGATATAAGCCGTGAAATAATTGATAATCCTGCAGCCTTGATAATGACATTCAAAACACCTGATAATGTTGACACAACCATAATAATGAATTTACTGGAATCGGCAAACGTCTCACTTCAGGTGGATACAGCAGACCAGGAGATTGAGGTAGTCCTGGCAGAGGATCCTAGTACTCCATCAACAGATGTGCAAAGCTTCACCCGATCTCTGAGTACCCAAGGAAGTACTCAAGTAGAGGCATCAGTCTCAACCAGTTATCCTGCAAACTATACACTGACCGTCTATACGGACAACCCTCAACAAAATGCAAACCTCAGTCTGCAAACCATACCAGATGAATCTGCATATGACATCCTCGTCTTCACCACGGAAGACAATCAGGCAGTGGCAATGCTCTTCAAGACTTCAGAAGCAGTAAATGTGACTGTACTCATCACTCTCGATGATCCAGCCAATATTATTCTGCAGGTTCATACAGCTGATCCTTCCAGTGTTGTATCCCTTGTGGAGGTAGTGGATATTAGAACGACCACACTTACTCCCACTCAACCTCAAGGATCTTCTCTAACACTAGGTACCAACCGAGGCGGCATTGTGGAAGCTTATGCTGCCACCAATGACACGGCCGCCCTTATCCTGAATCTGTTTACAGAGAACCCAGAGAATGTTGATGTGAGCATCGTGACTCAACCATCGGATATTTCAACCGACATTACGAGATTGAATGGCCCTGATGGGCGATCTGTGTTGTTAATAATCACAGTTTCAGAACCAGCTAATACGACTGTGAGAATCACTCTGATGAATGCAGCCAACATTTCTTTAGTGGTTTACACCGAAGGTTATTACATCAGTCGACTTGTAGAGGTCACCGCAGATGTAACAACAGTGCCAGTGGTCACAGTTGGTAAGTGAAAAAACAACCTTTATATTCTGCCCATTATATTGATGCTGCCCAAAATAAAAGCCTCAAATAAGGCCAGTTAAAATTCAATGTGAAAACAAATGCGAAAATATAATGTCACGTTAAGTTTTCAGAAAATGAAGCAAGAAATGGGACCCTCTCCTTCTTTGTGGTGGTTATTGTACTGGCGGATTGTTGTGGGTTCTTAGGAATCCTTTTTAGGTTTTTAGGGGGGTGCGTTAGCTAACAATAAAGTCTAGAGTGTGTTTAGTTTGGAGGGACTCGGGGAGGGGAGGGGAGGGGAGGGGAGGGGGGAGAGGAGGGGGAGGGGTGGAGGTCGTCGGTCCCATAAGTTTTCCTGCTGCAAATTTGCAAAAGTGGAATACACTTGAACTTTGGCGAATTTCGCAGAGAATACTTCCAGATGTCACATTTGCATTGCATCGTATGAAGTATGAACCAGTCTTAGTTGATTTTACATTCTCAAGATATAGAAACATATTTGCACATAAGGCATATCGTGCACTGAGGTATGTTTGTTTGGTTAGTAATTGGTCGTGCATATATGCACTGTGTGTGGGGCTTGCATGTGCACACTGACACCTTCAATGTGCAACACGAGTGGCCAAACCCGACTCTCAAAAGTCTAGCTTATACTTGTACTTCCTTGATTTGTGCTCTTGGGCTGATGATTAATATAAACACAAAGTTTTCCCCAGATTCAAAACGGATGACGCATAAACACGCCACGAGCAAGGCCGGAAATGTCTGTCAGCAGCGAACAAGGCCGGAAATGCGTGGGTGTGCTTCCCGGTACAGGCGGCCTGAACCTGCTTCAGATCGAAATTCGTTAAAAATAATCCCACGCGTCGGCTCGGTGATGTTAAAATAATTCCGGCACGTACTGGTTAAGGCATGTCTGATTTAGACGTTTTCAAAAAAAAAAAAAATAATAATAATTTTATAAATTAAACAATTAAGACAAATTAACAAGCTGCAAATGTGTCCTTCCGGGTTGAAACAACAGATTCTACAACAGAGGTAGTAGTGACTCCAATGACTCCATCCAGTCCAGGACCATCTACAGCAGGACCAGGTGATTCCTCTACCATAACACGAAAGCTCAGTGTGCCTGCAGATGTGACAGTTGAGGCTTCTGCCACCTTGGACAGACCTGCAAATATCACCTTTGTCATTTACACGATGAATCCAGATGAGGTGAGCGGTGTAAGATTGCAGACAAGTCCTACAGGCGTGGCCAGAGATGTTAGGGTCAGCATTTCCAGTAATCCAGAGAGATTTGTTATGCGTTTCACCATTTCAGCAGCCTCTATTTTAAATATTTTCTGGCCTACAATTCAAGCAGCAAACATTTCCTTCACTGTTGAGTTGCTGGGCCAGGGGAGCTCTTCCAATCAGGTGGATCTTTTCATTGTTGGTGGTCCTCCTTCAGCGACACCCCCAATAACTTCACAGACACCAGCAACGACTTCACCGACACCAGCAACGACTTCACCGACACCAGCAACGACTTCACCGACACCACCAACGACTTCACCGACACCACCAACGACTTCACCGACACCAGCAACGACTTCACCGACACCACCAACGACTTCACCGACACCAGCAACGACTTCACCGACACCAGCAACGACTTCACCGACACCAGCAACGACTTCACCGACACCAGCAACGACTTCACCGACACCCGCAACGACTTCACCGACACCACCAACGACTTCACCGACACCAGCAACGACTTCACCGACACCACCAACGACTTCACCGACACCAGCAACGACTTCACCGACACCACCAACGACTTCACCGACACCAGCAACGACTTCACCGACACCAGCAACGACTTCACCGACACCAGCAACGACTTCACCGACACCAGCAACGACTTCACCGACACCAGCAACGACTTCACCGACACCACCAACGACTTCACCGACACCAGCAACGACTTCACCGACACCAGCAACGACTTCACCGACACCAGCAACGACTTCACCGACACCAGCAACGACTTCACCGACACCAGCAACGACTTCACCGACACCAGCAACGACTTCACCGACACCAGCAACGACTTCACCGACACCAGCAACGACTTCACCGACACCAGCAACGACTTCACCGACACCAGCAACGACTTCACCGACACCAGCAACGACTTCACCGACACCAGCAACGACTTCACCGACACCAGCAACGACTTCACCGACACCAGCAACGACTTCACCGACACCAGCAACGACTTCACCGACACCAGCAACGACTTCACCGACACCCGCTGTCTTTGTAAACACCACTCGATCTCTTCTGATAATGGGACCTTCTCAAAGCTCTCTGCTCATCAATGCAAGATCGGCAGCTTCTGTTGTGGTGGACGTCAGTGGTCTGGCGGAGTTCAGCGCCAACTTCAAAGGATTGGATGCTGTGCAAGTCCAGCAAACTACCTCCACTGATAAGGGATCCTCTCTACGGTTTGTTATCATCAGTCCTGTCAACTTTACAGTTGTGATCGCCGCACAAGATGATGTGGAGATACTTGTCACAGTGATTAGTACACAACCAGATGCTGCTTTAGTTACCATAGTAACTGAGAGTGAAATCCCTGCAACATTGCAGCCGCCTGGTGAGTTGATACTCGGTTTACACTCCCAATTCTAGAATCAGATCTAAGTTCTGTATTCACATCATGATCTATTTCTTGAATCGTTCCTATTTATGTTACATGCCGATTAATATAGTTTATTATATTAAACTGTGATTAATGTTCTCTGATGTAGTGATTACCTTTTGTCTTTTTTAGGCCCCTTGACTGTTGTGAGAAATTTGCGGACGTACCGTGGTAGCTCGACAATTAAGGCAATGGCCTCGACTACCAGGCCAGCCAATTTTACAGTTGAGATATTTACTTTCGTACCCTCTGAAACTGTTGACATTTATATCAAGACTGTTCCCAGCAGGCTTGCAGTCGACATCATTCCCAGTAGTGATCCAGATAAGATAACCTATATGTTCAAGACCCTTGTAGCCGCAGAAACCACTGTGTTGATGTTGTTAGCTGATCCAAGTAATATCTCCTTCACAGTAACTAACGTTGATGACGCTAGTACGGTGACTCTAATTAATCTATCAGAGATCCAAGTGACGAATGTCACCAGGACTATCACTACAACAGGTGCTGCCACATCATTAGTCTCAATTGAGACATTTGAGCCATCTGTGATATACCTCCTCATCAATGGCTCGGCAAATATCAGCCTAGCGGCAGAGCCCCGTGGATCAGTACAGACCGAGACAATTCCGATGCCAGGATCTAGTGTTGTCAAACTCAACTCAACAGTACCTGCTAACATCACGCTATTTGTGACGACTGGCCAAGCTGTTGTGATTCAGACAATTGTGGAATCCCTCAATCCTGGGTCAGCCGTAATCCTGTTGGAAGATGAGATTCAACCAACCAACCAACCTCCTGCAACCACCATAGTCCTCCTGATGTCCTCACAGACTCAAAGACAAGGTAGGTTGTCTGTTGAGACAACTGCACACAGCGACCATTCATCAAAACCCCATGACATCATCCTTAAACCTCACCACTGATCTCTGCAGCTGTAACTTGACATCCTTCTATTCACCGCACCAGTTTTACCACCTTCCCTTTACAGCACCAGTTTTACCACCTTCCCTTTACATTACAACACTGTCACAATTGGTTTCTGCACTATAAATCTGCATGATTAATCTGTGTGCTTAACAAGAGTGTTTAATACTGGTCAGTTTTGTAAATACACTACTTTACATAAATGTACTTTGTTTGGATGGTCAGCCCTCGCTCTGAATATCACCATTAATAACCTAACGAGGACAAACAAATGCCAACAACTAAAATACATTGGACTAGTGGTTCTTGCGATTCTTGCACCTACCTGGTGGTGTTTCCAAAATGCTTAGTATAATACATGTACATCCTTGCCTTATCCATTAACTTTTCATTTCATTTAAAGAAGTGTCGTACTAAAATAACTTAATTATGGTAGCAAATATGTTTTAACTGGCAATAGATAACAGATGTCATTAAATATGAAAATTTTACATTTAAAACGTTTTTACCAATTGTCTTTTGTGTTATTACCCAGTAGTTTTAACCATTAGGCAAAGGTCCCCCCCCCCCTTTTTGCGTTGGTCATTGCGAATATCAGGAATTCCTTTCAGATATATAGGGGGAACGTAAACAATAGTTTGTCATTTTGGGCTGGGTGTGGCTTGTAGCATCCATTTAAAGAGTCGTTTCAATCTTCATCCATTTTTGTAGGGAATCCGATGATCTTCAGTATGCCAATAGTCCAAAGCGGCGAGACTGTGGTGGCTTGGAATTTCAGCGTGTCAGACGAGCCGTTCATTCTAGGCTTCATTCTCCAATACCGCGAGGCTAACTCCAGTGTCTTTACCAGCACTCCCCTCATCCCACCCTCGGCCCGTAACTACACCCTGACTGACTTGGAGGATGGCATAGTGTACGTAGTGCAGCTGACTGCAGTGGACAGAGTCGCTCGGTCCTTTCAGAAGCCTGTCATGACTCTATCTAGAGGTGAGTTGGGTTCAAAACAAGATGTCTCGTGGCCTCGTGGTCTGGTGCATTGAATTTGCCGCCTGTGGGTAAAGCTGCAGGTTGTGGGTTCGAGTCCGGTCTAGGACTATGGTGCGTGTGCCCTTAGACAAGGCGCGGCACTTTGTCACTCATTGCTTTTCCCCCACCCAGCAGTTAAATTGTGGACCTGTGAGGGTGGAGATGATTATCTGCTAATGGTTATCATAATTCTCCACAGGAAGCCGAGATGGTATTTTGAATGTTTCGTTGATATGAGCAGAGATAATAACGACACAGTGCCTTGAGTACCAGTCTTTGTAGATACGTGTGCTATAAGAATTGCCTATTATTATTCTTATCTCCAAAATCCATCATTGTGCAGAAAACAACGGGCACGTTCTTTATCCTGTCCAGGGGCATTGAATCCCATACAAATGAATAATGCTCTGGGTTACATCCTCCCAAACCACCTGCTGAATTTGGAGGTGGTACAAACTCGAAATGTTCATATCTAAAAATCCATATTCGATTCTGATTGAAATTTTCTAGACATTATGGACCCAGTCCCAGGTGTCGGTCGCCCTTCTGAGATCAAGTTGGATGTCTTCCATTGGATTCTCATCAGCTCCGCTATCTTGGTGGTTGTTCTTCTTGTTATTGTTGTCATTGGAATGCTGGTCTGCTTAAGACAGAAACCCAAGAAGGCGCAAGATGGAGTAGAAGATCCAGCAATAGATGAAACCACTGCCTAGCTACGGTAGGTACAAATGTACGTGGTACTCGTACATAACCTCTAAAGAGACCCCTGCCTAGACCCTGGATGAAACCACTGCCTATTTATGTGCATTTCCCAAATCCTTAGAGACCTGTGTTTCATATTGTGCATTTATTTCATAAATACCAAGCTGGCTTATTACATCGTTATGAGTACAGATGAGATAGCATTCTTATTGTTTTCTTTACCATTCAACTTCAGTGGTTGAAGACAGCATTGGTGTGTTCCAGATGCTTGGAGGATTGTGAAGACACCATCGGGTACCGTTTATTGAAATCATTTGCTTTTATTTTTAAATGTATTAATTACTTTATTATACAGAATATAACGCAAAGCCTCATTTTTAACCAAGATGGCTTGAATTAAAGCTATGGAACTATTTGATATAATTTAATATTTTAAGGTTTTTTTGGGGTAGTAATGGTGATCATCGTGAACATTAAAACAATTGTTATGTTCTATATAGGTTCTTAAAAGTTATTAATATTAGTACAAGCCAGTTTAGGGGTAATGTTGAATTTTATTTGACCGTTGTGCGTAGAAATTATTTTGAAGATTTTTAAATTGCCACTGTGTAATTTAAATCTTTATTTGTTGATGTCCTTTTGTTTTACCAATTACATCAGTACTGTAAGAATTTCTTGATTGTCAATTTAATACGATACAAAATGGCTACAAGTTTTTGACAGTTTTAGTCTTTTCTTTGTCTAGCCACATTTGGATAATTAGCTACAGAGAAATATGGACTGTAAAACTTCACTTTTTCTGTTGCCATTGTTGCGACAACATGTACAGTCCTTAATCATTCATTTTTAATATGATTGTTCACATTCCTGAGAGACAAAAAGTTAGGAAACAAAATTGAAACTGTACTGCGCACATTTGGTTTTCACATGAAATGTAAATGTCAATCTGGGTACATGTTTGTATTACTAATGAAGATTAGATTTTTGTAAATTTTGTTATGGTTTTGAACATATATGTGACCCAGCACGAGTAAATGAGACACTTTGAGGCAAAAATAAAAATTGAGATTTTGATTTCATTATATAAAGCTAAACAAGCTTTAAATGATGAAATCGAAATCTAAATTTTCATTTTTGCCTCAAAGTGTCTCATTTACTCGTGCTGGGTCACACATTCGCATTTTTGGATCACTGTGGAGACATGGCTTTGTTCTCGTGTACAAAATGGTTAGAAAGCCGAGCACGTTTTTCAAAATGCTCCCATTTTAACCATAATTTTGTTCCTGGGTTGAAATTTCGACCCAATATACCCTATATTATACCCTAACCCAAACACTAACCCTAACCCACATCCTAATCCTAGTTTTTGAGTAATTTAAGTAAAATCCAAAAATCTAATTCGTGAAATTCCCAATGGAGACCTATTCATCTATAGAAATTTACCCTCCGGAGACGTTTTGTCTCCATTGTACACATTGTGTTCATGTCTCCAGAGGGTACGGTATTTCGCACCACATATTTTGACATGTATTTGTTTACATATATTTTACAAGTATACACTAGTATTTCTACAAGGTGATATCGATTTATAAACAGTACTCGGTGTTTAGCTGCATCGATTAGGTGATATCGATTTATAAACAGTACTCAGTGTTTAGCTGCATCGATTAGGTGATATCGATTTATAAACAGTACTCGGTGTTTAGCTGCATGTATTTCTACAAGGTGATATCGATTTATAAACAGTACTCAGTGTTTAGCTGCATCGATTAGGTGATATCGATTTATAAACAGTACTCGGTGTTTAGCTGCATCGATTAGGTGATATCGATTTATAAACAGTACTCGGTGTTTAGCTGCATGTATTTCTACAAGGTGATATCGATTTATAAACAGTACTCAGTGTTTAGCTGCATGTATTTTGAAATTATACTCCCATTTTATAACCTTGATTGAAAGCAAAAATATGTAATGAGAACATTTACTACAGTGGATGCTGTTATAACGACATGGGATCCACGGATTTTGTTTTGTATAGTGATTTCTTTAATCCACTGGTCCATCAGGTGCAAGCAATTTGAACGATCTTGAACAGGTGCCTCCCATTGAATAAGTAATTACATAATATGTACAAGCTTACAGAAACGGTGGCTTTTCTCTTCTATTATTATGTTTGGACCAAACAATCGGGAGCAAAGAATGGAGGATTTTGTTACTCCGTTGACATTTTTTTTCAACATCGTTTGGTATTTTTGTACACAAAATCAGGGGCCAAGGATGGTGTTTGGTGTAGCAGCGTTCCACTGTTTACTAAATAATAGTGTAGAAATAAATTTTAATTGGTGTTGTATTTTATTTGCAAAAATAATTTGGGGTTTGTAAAATAAAAATTGAATCGTGCATTTTTGCAGTTCCTTCATAACAAAACAGCATTGTCGACTAATACATATAGATAGAGCCCTGACTCTTGTTAGCAATCACTTCTAGTCAAAAGAAGTGTAGATTGAAAAAAATACATACATGTATAATGTTCTAGAATGTTTATATCAGTTCAGCTATGAAAAGAGTTTTCCGGTCTGATACAGTCTGATTATGATAGATTCTGTCTGATACAGTTTATAATAATCTGATACAGATTCTATAATGTAGCAAAGTGTTTATCAATAAAGCAGGATACAAGCTTATTAAAAAAAAACAATTTAATAAGCCGGCATTTTATATTCATCAATGTTTGTATAATAAACAGAAATATTGTAAAATGATTCCTGTCATCTCAACTTAGTGACTCGCCTTTTAACCCAATAAACAGTAGGATTATAGATCTTTCTTTTTTACATTTTATATACAAAATTATAGCAATTTTTTTTATAAAAATGCAACCCTTACCCCTTACAATTATGTTTGTTTTTTTTACGATTATTTTACCATTTCTAATAAAAATGTATGGCTAACCCCTTATTTTTGAAATATTCAAAGAATTAACAATCGCAAGGGGTTAGCCTTGCTTTTTTTGTCCCAAATTGCTAAACGTTGATATTTGTTATTAATTTACAATTGCCCATAATGGCTACAATTTGGCAAATAATTAACAATTGCAAGGGGTTAGCCTTGCATTTTTGTCAAAAATTACCAAAATTTGACATTTTCAAATAATTAACAATTGCAAGGGATTAGCCTTGCTTTTTTTTCAAAATATGACAAAAGTTGACATTTTCAAATAATTAACAATTGCAAGGGGTTAGCCTTGCATTTTTGCCCAAAATTGCTAAAATTTGATATTTTCAAATAATTAACAATTGCAAGGGGTTAGCCTTGCATTTTTGCCCAAAATGGTTAAAATTTGACATTTTCAAATAATTAACAATTGCAAAGGGTTAGCCTTGCATTTTTGCCCAAAATGGCTAAAAATTGACATTTTCAAATAATTAACAATTGCAAGGGGTTAGCCTTGCTGTTTTGTCTAAAATGGCTAAATTTTGACATTTTCAAATAATTAAAAATTGCAAGGGGTTAGCCTTGCATTTTTGCCTAAAATGGCTAAAATTTGACACTTTCAAATAATTAAAAATTGCAAGGGGTTAGCCTTGCATTTTTGCCCAAAATGGCTAAAATTTGACATTTTCAAATAATTAACAATTGCAAGGGGTTAGCCTTGCATTTTTGCCCCAAATGTCTAAAATTTGACATTTTCAAATAATTACAAATTGCAAGGGGTTAGCCTTGCATTTTTGCCCAAAATTGCTAAAATTTGACACTTTCAAATAATTAACAATTGCAAGGGGTTAGCCTTGCATTTTTGCCCAAAATGGCTAAAATTTGACATTTTCAAATAATTAACAATTGCAAGGGGTTAGCCTTGCATTTTTGCCCAAAATGGCTAAAATTTGACACTTTCAAATAATTAACAATTGCAAGGGGTTAGCCTTGGATTTTTGCCCAAAATGGCTAAAATTTGACATTTTCAAATAATTAACAATTGCAAGGGGTTAGCCTTGCATTTTTGCCCAAAATGGCTAAAATTTGACATTTTCAAATAATTTACAATTGCAAGGGGTTAGCCTTGGATTTTTGCCCAAAATGGCTAAAATTTGACATTTTTAAATAATTAACAATTGCAAGGGGTTAGCCTTGCATTTTTGTCAAAAATGGCCACAATTTTACATTTTCAAAAAATTAACAATTGCAAGGGGTTAGCCTTGGATTTTTGCCCAAAATGGCTAAATTTTGACATTTTCAAATAATTAACAATTGCAAGGGGTTAGCCTTGCATTTTTGTCAAAAATGGCCACAATTTTACTTTTTCAAAAAATTTACAATTTTTGCCCAAAATGGCTAAAATTTGACATTTTCAAATAATTAACAATTGGAAGGGGTTAGCCTTGCATTTTTGCCCAAAATGGCTAAAATTTGACACTTTCAAATAATTAAAGATTGCAAGGGGTTAGCCTTGGATTGTTGCCCAAAATGGCTAAAATTTGACATTTTCAAATAATTAACAATTGCAAGGGGTTAGCCTTGCATTTTTGTCAAAAATGGCCACAATTTTACTTTTTCAAAAAATTTACAATTTTTGCCCAAAATGGCTAAAATTTGACATTTTCAAATAATTAACAATTGGAAGGGGTTAGCCTTGCATTTTTGCCCAAAATGGCTAAAATTTGACACTTTCAAATAATTAAAGATTGCAAGGGGTTAGCCTTGGATTGTTGCCCAAAATGGCTAAAATTTCACATTTTCAAATAATTAACAATTGCAAGGGGTTAGCCTTGCATTTTTGCCCAAAATGGCTAAAATTTGACATTTTCAAATAATTTACAATTGCAAGGGGTTAGCCTTGGATTTTTGCCCAAAATGTCTAAAATTTGACACTTTCAAATAATTAAAAATTGCAAGGGGTTAGCCTTGCAATTTTGCCCAAAATGTCTAAAATTTGACATTTTCAAATAATTAACAATTGCAAGGGGTTAGCCTTGCATTTTTGCCCAAAATGGCCAAAATTTGACACTTTCAAATAATTAACAATTGCAAGGGGTTAGCCTTGGAATTTTGCCCAAAATGGCTAAAATTTAACATTTTCAAATAATTAACAATTGCAAGGGGTTAGCCTTGCATTTTTGCCCAAAATGGCTAAAAATTGACATTTTCAAATAATAAAAAATTGCAAGGGGTTAGCCTTGCTTTTTTGTCAAAATATGACAAAAGTTGACATTTTCAAATAATTAACAATTGCAAGGGGTTAGCCTTGCATTTTTTGCCCAAAATGTCTAAAATTTGACACTTTCAAATAATTAAAAATTGCAAGGGGTTAGCCTTGCAATTTTGCCCAAAATGTCTAAAATTTGACATTTTCAAATAATTAACAATTGCAAGGGGTTAGCCTTGCATTTTTGCCCAAAATGGCCAAAATTTGACACTTTCAAATAATTAACAATTGCAAGGGGTTAGCCTTGGAATTTTGCCCAAAATGGCTAAAATTTAACATTTTCAAATAATTAACAATTGCAAGGGGTTAGCCTTGCATTTTTGCCCAAAATGGCTAAAAATTGACATTTTCAAATAATAAAAAATTGCAAGGGGTTAGCCTTGCTTTTTTGTCAAAATGTGACAAAAGTTGACATTTTCAAATAATTAACAATTGCAAGGGGTTAGCCTTGCATTTTTGTCCAAAATGGCTAAAATTTGACATTTTCAAATAATTAACAATTGCAAGGGGTTAGCCTTTCATTTTTGCCCCAAATGTCTAAAATTTGACATTTTCAAATAATTAGAAATTGCAAGGGGTTAGCCTTGCATTTTTGCCCAAAATTGCTAAAATTTGACACTTTCAAATAATTAAAAATTGCAAGGGGTTAGCCTTGCAGTTTTGCCCAAAATTTTTAAAATTGACATTTTCAAATAATTTAAAATTGCAAGGGGTTAGCCTTGCATTTTTGCCCCAAATGGCAAAAATTTGACACTTTCAAATAATTAAAAATTGCAAGGGGTTAGCCTTGCATTTTTGCCCAAAATGTCAAAAATTTGACATTTTCAATTAATAAAAAATTGCAAGGGGTTAGCCTTGCATTTTCGCCCCAAATGGCTAAAATTTGACACTTTCAAATAATTAACAATTGCAACGGGTTAGCCTTGCATTTTTGCCCCAAATAGCTAAAATTAGACATTTTCAAATAATTAACAATTGCAAGGGGTTGGCCTTGGATTTTTGCCCAAAATGGCTAAATTTTGACATTTTCAAATAATTAACAATTGCAAGGGGTTAGCCTTGCATTTTTGTCAAAAATGGCCAAAATTTGACATTTTCAAAAAATTTACAATTGCAAGGGGTTAGCCTTGCATGTTTGCCCAAAATTGCAAAAATTTGACAATTTCAAATAATTAACAATTGCAAGGGGTTAGCCTTGGAATTTTGCCCAAAATGGCTAAAATTTAACATTTTCAAATAATTAACAATTGCAAGGGGTTAGCCGTTCATTTTTGCCCAAAATGGCAAAAAATTGACATTTTCAAATAATTAACAATTGCAAGGGGTTAGCCTTGCTGTTTTGTCTAAAATGTCTAAAATTTGACATTTTCAAATAATTAAAAATTGCAAGGGGTTAGCCTTGCATTTCTGCCCAAAATGGCTAAAATTTGACATTTTCAAATAATTAACCATGGCAAGGGGTTAGCCTTGGATATTTGCCCAAAATGGCTAAAATTTGACATTTTCAAATAATTAACAATTGGAAGGGGTTAGCCTTGCATTTTTGCCCAAAATGGCTAAAATTTGACACTTTCAAATAATTAAAGATTGCAAGGGGTTAGCCTTGGATTGTTGCCCAAAATGGCTAAAATTTGACATTTTCAAATAATTAACAATTGCAAGGGGTTAGCCTTGCATTTTTGTCAAAAATGGCCACAATTTTACTTTTTCAAAAAATTTACAATTTTTGCCCAAAATGGCTAAAATTTGACATTTTCAAATAATTAACAATTGGAAGGGGTTAGCCTTGCATTTTTGCCCAAAATGGCTAAAATTTGACACTTTCAAATAATTAAAGATTGCAAGGGGTTAGCCTTGGATTGTTGCCCAAAATGGCTAAAATTTGACACTTTCAAATAATTAACAATTGCAAGGGGTTAGCCTTGCATTTTTGCCCAAAATGGCTAAAATTTGACATTTTCAAATAATTAACAATTGCAAGGGGTTAGCCTTGTATTTTTGTCAAAAATGGCAAAAAATTGACATTTTCAAATAATTAACAATTGTAAGGGGTTAGCCTTGCATTTTTGCCCAAAATTGCAAAAATTTGAAATTTTCAAATAATTAACAATTGCAAAGGGTTAGCCTTGGAATTTTGCCCAAAATGGCTAAAATTTAACATGTTCAAATAATTAACAATTGCAAGGGGTTAGCCTTGCATTTTTGCCCAAAATGGCTAAAATTTGACATTTTCAAATAATGAACAATTGCAAGGGGTTAGCCTTTCATTTTTGCCCAAAATGGCAAAAAATTGACATTTTTTAATAATTAACAATTGCAAGGGGTTAGCCTTGCTGTTTTGTCTAAAATGTCTAGAATTTGACATTTTCAAATAATTAAAAATTGCAAGGGGTTAGCCTTGCATTTTTTGCCCAAAATGTCTAAAATTTGACACTTTCAAATAATTAAAAATTGCAAGGGGTTAGCCTTGCAATTTTGCCCAAAATGTCTAAAATTTGACATTTTCAAATAATTAACAATTGCAAGGGGTTAGCCTTGCATTTTTGCCCAAAATGGCCAAAATTTGACACTTTCAAATGATTAACAATTGCAAGGGGTTAGCCTTGGAATTTTGCCCAAAATGGCTAAAATTTAACATTTTCAAATAATTAACAATTGCAAGGGGTTAGCCTTGCATTTTTGCCCAAAATGGCTAAAATTTGACATTTTCAAATAATTAACAATTGCAAGGGGTTAGCCTTTCATTTTTGCCCCAAATGTCTAAAATTTGACATTTTCAAATAATTAGAAATTGCAAGGGGTTAGCCTTGCATTTTTGCCCAAGATGGCTAAAATTTGACACTTTCAAATAATTAACAATTGCAAGGGGTTAGCCTTGCATTTTTGCCCAAAATGTCTAAAATTTGACATTTTCAAATAATTAAAAATTGCAAGGGGTTAGCCTTGCTTTTTTGTCAAAATATGACAAAAGTTGACATTTTCAAATAATTAACAATTGCAAGGGGTTAGCCTTTCATTTTTGCCCAAAATGGCAAAAAATTGACATTTTTTAATAATTAACAATTGCAAGGGGTTAGCCTTGCTGTTTTGTCTAAAATGTCTAAAATTTGACATTTTCAAATAATTAAAAATTGCAAGGGGTTAGCCTTGCATTTTTTGCCCCAAATGTCTAAAATTTGACACTTTCAAATAATTAAAAATTGCAAGGGGTTAGCCTTGCAATTTTGCCCAAAATGTCTAAAATTTGACATTTTCAAATAATTAACAATTGCAAGGGGTTAGCCTTGCATTTTTGCCCAAAATGGCCAAAATTTGACACTTTCAAATAATTAACAATTGCAAGGGGTTAGCCTTGGAATTTTGCCAAAAATGGCTAAAATTTAACATTTTCAAATAATTAACAATTGCAAGGGGTTAGCCTTGCATTTTTGCCCAAAATGGCTAAAATTTGACATTTTCAAATAATTAACAATTGCAAGGGGTTAGCCTTTCATTTTTGCCCCAAATGTCTAAAATTTGACATTTTCAAATAATTAGAAATTGCAAGGGGTTAGCCTTGCATTTTTGCCCAAAATGGCTAAAATTTGACACTTTCAAATAATTAACAATTGCAAGGGGTTAGCCTTGCATTTTTGCCCAAAATGTCTAAAATTTGACATTTTCAAATAATTAAAAATTGCAAGGGGTTAGCCTTGCTTTTTTGTCAAAATATGACAAAAGTTGACATTTTCAAATAATTAACAATTGCAAGGGGTTAGCCTTGCATTTTTGCCCAAAATGTCTAAAATTTGACATTTTCAAATAATTAAAAATTGCAAGGGGTTAGCCTTGCATTTTTTCCCAAAATGGCCAAAATTTGACACTTTCAAATAATTAAAAATTGCAAGGGGTTAGCCTTGCATTTTTGCCCAAAATGTCTAAAATTTGACATTTTCAAATAATTAAAGATTGCAAGGGGTTAGTTAGCCTTGCATTTTTGCCCAAAATGGCTAAAAATTTGACACTTTCAAATAATTAACAATTGCAAGGGGTTAGCCTTGCATTTTTGTCAAAAATGGCCACAATTTTACATTTTCAAAAAATTAACAATTGCAAGGAGTTAGGCCTTGCATTTTTGCCCAAAATGGCTAAAATTTGACATTTTCAATTAATTAACAATTGCAAGGGGTTAGCCTTTCATTTTTTCCCCAAATGTCTAAAATTTGACATTTTCAAATAATTAGAAATTGCAAGGGGTTAGCCTTGCATTTTTGCCCAAAATGGCTAAAATTTGACACTTTCAAATAATTAACAATTGCAAGGGGTTAGCCTTTGATTTTTGCCCAAAATGACCAAAAGTTGACATATTCAAATAATTAACAATTGCAAGGGGCTAGCTTTGCTTTTTTGTCCAAAATGGCTAAAAGTTTATATTGTTTAATAATTTACAATTGTAGGGGGTTGGCCTTGCTTTTTTGGTTAAAAATGACCAAAGGTTGACATATTCAAATAATTAACAATTGTAAGGGGTTAGCCTTACATTTTTTTCAAAAATGGCAAATAATTGGCATTTTCAAATAAGGCCCAAATTTAACTTTTTCGAAGAATTAAAAATTAAAAAAGGATTAGCCTTGTATTGTATTTTATATTGTATTTTTTGGAAATTTTTCATTAAAAGTGGTTAACCACTTACCCTAATTTGTTTTAATTTGTAATACAAATGAAATGTGGACCAATTTTGAAAATGTCAAATGTTTACATATATTTTATAAAGGATTGATAAGATCACTGAAAATTTGTTACAAAAAAGAAAGAAAACACGCTGCTCTTGATTCATTCAAACTGTCATTTATTGAAAAAAGGTTTTGTGAGAATAAACTGAACTGAAAGATTTCCTACTTTTCACAGATTTAATGCTAATATTAATACATACACAGATTCGTATTAAATAAAAACAAATGGCTTAACAGTTGTTTACTAAAAGGTGTGTTTTGTTATTTGATTATTTATAATGTGTTGAGTTACTGTGTGTACATATTTACATATTTTAACAATTCTGTCAAAACGTACCAGTATCTCACAGCCAATACATTATCGGTTTCCCTTTTATTAATACAAAAGGTTTGAAAAAGACTTCAAGCATCAAACAATTTGAATGAAAGAAATTGTTCCTTTAACCAGTTCGCGCCGGGATTATTTTAACATCGCCGAGCCCACGGGCGGGATTATTTTTAACGAAACTCAATCCGAAGCGGGTTCAGGCTGATAGTGACGGGAAGCACACCCACGCATTTCCGGCCTTGCTCGCTGCTGACATACATTTCCGAACTTGAACTTGGCGTGTTTATGCGTCATCCGTTTTGAATCTGGGGAAATTTTTGCGTTTATATACGTCATCCGGCGGGAACTGGTTAAGTTCGAGTAGTACCTTAAAAATGATTGTGGGCACTATTAACAAAGACTGATCATGAACAAGAATTGACTAAGTCTTGTGAACGCATTATGACATTGAATTATGAATAATGTAAACAATGTAATACATAGAGAATGTAACATATAATAGGCTTACAAACCACCCTTACAAACCACTTACAAGACCCACCCTGGCAGTGTGTAATACTCAGAAACCAAATCCAGTCAGATTTCATTTTTAGGAGCTGTGGGACCCCAAAAAATAGGAAAAGTCTAAAAAAAGTAGGAAAAGTAAGAATAGTTTAAAGCCAGCATACAATGCAAACGATGCCAGTCAACCAGTGATATGGAAAAGCATGGTACATCCACAAATGATCAAACTGCTGTTTGCAATAAACCTTTCCTTTTCAATTATTGCCACGTTAAACTAAACAATGCAGAAATTACAGAGGTAAATGTTTATGTTTAGTTCAAAACACAATAGTATATTATACTGGAAAATTGATTATATTGACAGTATAGGAATAGTTCAATCCCATGTGTCTTTGTCTTTTCAGTTTTATTATCCCTAAAGCTGTCAAATGATTTTTGTTTATTGGACATTTGTACACGTTTTCCTGATATTTGTAATCCAGATGTAATTCCAAACTTAATAATCTAAAGGAAAAGACTCTAAAGTAAATATTTAACAATTATTTTAATAAATACAGGTCTATGAGTTAGAATACGCTTCTTGCCTTAATATCAAAATAAAGCGCCCCATAGTTCACAACTACTTTTGGATCCATTTATTTCCCCAATAGTGAAGCTATTGTAGTAAACTACCTTGCCCAGAGACATACACACACAACTGGATTATGATTGGTTGTCCTCGCTCTGATCAGCTGGTTCCCTTTGGATGTATTGCTCCAATTGCTTTCTCAGCTGTCTACTTCTGTCTTTAAGACTCGGCTCAGAGTCTGTGGTCATGCCTAGCAGGGCATCTTCCAAGTTAGACAACATGTCGGCACTCAGCAATACCATCCGATTGATATCTGCAGGAAGAAATACAATAAGAAGAACAAACCACCTTTAAAGATTCAGGCTTAAGAGGAGACTATATTCCATCTGTGGACCCTAATGTCTTTTGTTCAACGTCTACGATTGATTTTATTTACAAACCCACCACAAACCTATGCAAAGAGAGACAATTGTTGTAAAATACCTTGCCTAAGGACATACAGAATGGACAGCATAAGCTTTAACTATTTATTCATTATTCCACTGACCGACAGATATAGCGCTAAATACCTTTTAGTTTTGCAACAAGTTTTTCCAGAATAGTCAGAGCCTGTTTCCGTATAGCAACATACTTGACGATACCTGCAGCAAAATACCAAGAATTAGTCAGGTTAGAAAATGGTAATGAAACGCTCTTTGTTTATATAAAGAGTTCGCAAGAGAAATCCGTCTCAATGTCCTGATACGGAGTAAGAAAATGACCACTGGGCTGTTGTCTTCTGGACCTTTGACAAGGGTCATCTTAAGTGAAATATTTACTGGTAAAATTGTAACAAACTCTGGCCTACCCAGACATCGGCAGAAATCCGGAATAATGCGGATGAGAATACTGGCTAAAAACTTGCAGTCAATATCGCTGATTCCTGGAGTGAGGAACATCAACCTGTAGGAGTGTTAAACAAATAAATAAATAAACAAACAAACACAATGTCTCATAAATGTGACCCGCTCCATCGTAATCAGGAATAAGTCGCTGAGGCCATTTTACGCAATCGGCCGTTGAAGTGAACGCATGGGTGAAAATCGTGACCAAGTCGATTTTCTGAACATTGTATTTTTAGGAAGTGTAGTTATCACAGATTATTGTCATTAATGTCTTGTATGTAAAAACGATCAATAACGATGAAAATGAAGAGGATATGTGTGCGCTGTTTGTATGATTTTGGTAAATTTTGTTTATTTCAAAGCAATTTTTCTCAGAATGTGGATTCGGCAAATAAATATACACCTGTCATCTTCATCAGACCATAACTCGTTAACCTAAACAGATACACACTTGTGATGGGTATCATTAGAAAGCTTATGAAATTCCCTTTCTCGCCATGTGCATATCTCCAAAAGTCATGTTGCGACTTATTCCTGATTTCGATGGAGCGGGTCAAAAATGTCCACCTTTAATCACATGGATGCGAGTTCTAATAGGAAAGTTGTGACTGTCGTTTTAGTTTAATAAGAGGAGAGGCTGTGGCTGCTTCAATAGGCATATACAATTACAAGCCGTAGCTAAGTAATTTGAAGACGCGGCTTATTGCTTGATAAACAAGTAGTACTTTTAACCAGTTCGCACCGGGATTATTTTGCCATTGATCGGACCCAGGCGCAGGATTTGTTTTTACGAACAAAGTGGGTTCATGCCGGCACTTGTGGGTTAGCACACTCTGCCTTGCTCGATGCGAGCCGATCGCTAACGGATATTTCAGGTCTCGCTCCAAGTTGTTCGTCATCCGTTTTGAATTTCGGAAAATCTTTGTGTGTATACACGTCCTCCGACGCGAGCTGGTTAATAAGAACAATGTCCAAGGAGGAGTTGAAATGAATCATTCTCTGTCCTACCTGTCAAAGAAGACACCTAGAGACTTGAGGATAGCAACTTGAGTCTTGAAGGTGCTCGTTTGTAGACCCTCTGAGAAGTAACGACATAGATCTTGGTGGAACAAATCTACAAGAAAACACCAACAAATAACTAGAATGTTCATTCTGAAGTTCTTTCTTTAGTCACACTCCAACTCTTAAATACTCCAACTTAAACTTGCTATAACTCTGCTAGTTTTGTGGTTTAGTTCTTACCTTGCGTTTGTCTCTCTCGTGGCCAGGCTTTGCCCAGACTCTCATAAGCACATTCCTGCAACTTCAGTATCTGATCTTGTTTAGATCGGTCCGACTCTTCGTCAGAATTGTCAGAATTATCCTTCTTGTCCTGAAACAAAAACATTTAAATCAAGAGTTTGAGGAATTTAATTGGAAAAATGTACCTTAACCTGGCAAGAGGAACAGGTGAAGAAGTCTAAGTGTAGAAGTTCTACTGTAGAAGTAGAAGTCTTATTTTGAAAACAAAGTGTACATAAAAGTTACTTTAAAGTTGCCAACCTAAAGATTTAGAAAACTATTTAACTAAAAAGGAGTAATAAATGGCCTCAGCTTTACCTTGGATACTATCGGGAAGAGAATTTGAGAGAGTTCTTCAAACCTATCGATGCCGTGAGCCTCTAAGATGGAAGACAAGCACTCCAAGGCAGTTATCTTGTAGTCGATACGTTCTTTCTTACATTCCTTAAAGACAGCTGTAAGGATTATCTCCATAGTGGGCTGATCAGGACTGGCATTGGTGGGGTTCTGAAGGGCGGATCTAAAATTGTGAAAAGAGGAATCAAATAACTCCTTCCTAAAATGAATTGAATTTATTTGACTGTACTGCTTGTACGTTGGTTACTTCCCACAATCCCATGGATTCACCAAAGAATATTTGGAGTAATTGACTCACTGAATAAAATATCACATTATTTTTATGTTTCCAAATTCCTGCTTCAATAACTCTGTATCTTTGACTTAAGGTTTCATGAAGAGAACATGAGCTATATATTTTTACCTGCACGATGTACACACTGTGGAGATTGCCTTAAGAAGCTCATCCTGTGACAAGAAGGAAAACAAAGAAATTATCAGGCAACTTAAATAACAAGACAATGACTGACTTGGGACCAGATTATAACAAATCTAAACCTTAATTGTGCTCATGGCCTTGATTTTACACCACACAAACAAAGTACAAAGTACAAAGTACAAGGAACAAGCAACGTACACACACACTCGATAGTGCAAAACTACCATGGAAAAAAGGGAGAATTCTACTCGTAATTTGTATTGCTTGGAAAAATGATTTAACAAAGATGTTTTGTATTGTGAGCGTCCTGAAAATCTAGCTACCTTTCCGTCCCATGTCCTACCAGCTAGCCCTCCAACCAATGTTCCTAGTAGCCTTCCTAGGTGTGGTGGATGTAAGTTAGAACCTAGCTTCTTAGCTACAGTGCTCATTGATCTAGCAGCCTGGGCTTTACGTGGCCAGGATTGAGAGCCAAGAGATTCCTGTGTTAAGCTGACTATCTCTGATAGATACAGCTTGATTCCACTCTCGGTACCTATAAGGAGAGACAAAGATTACAACAGACAAATTAGCCTCCCCGAGCTATCCAGCCCCATGTTGTTGTTCAAGAGACTCTACTACCTGTTAAATTGTGACTTATTTATCCCATTCTAATCTCACCTGGAGTTGAGTCTAGCCACACTTCCTCCCACACACAGTCTTTATCTTCGTTACGTCTGCTCACTATCAAATAAAAAAAGCAGAACACTATTTCCTTTAAACAGATCACTTGATGGTTCATTTGTTCACAGTGCATTTGTGTTTCCATTTTCTACTCTCCAACTCACATTATCTTCAGATTAGTGCTGGGCTTTAAAACCGAATTTTTTAATATTCGGTTTTAATTCCACTTTTCGGTTACAATTTAGAAAACCGAATATTCGAAACCAACCAAAAAAGTTTAGTCTTCCATTTTTGTGTAACACAGGCTGAAGAAGACAATTGTAACATCTTCCAATTTGCTCCACGGTTTGTAGTAGTGGTTTTATTATTAGCCTGCCCATTTGACTTATTTGTGAGTTCCCATTCATTTGCCCTCACATCACAGCTCTGGGGTGTTTTTATAAAGACCCAGTGGTCACTGAATCCTCCCCACTATAACCAGTCATTGAGAGGGCATTTCGTGTGGCCCCTCACTCATTACTTTTTGCTGGTATGATTGTGAGCTGGATGAGAACTTCCGTTGAAATCCAATAATCGGTATTCGGTTTGAAAAAATTAGGATAACCGAATTTTGAAATCTCTGATTTCCCCCACCACTACTTCCAATTACCGTTTTCTTTCTTGACATGCATAGCAAGGAATGCTAGTGGCATGGTCAATGCATTGTGTTTCTTGAAGGTGTCTGGGCTATGTCTTGACATAGCTTGTAAGGTCAACCCGCATGCTGTATGAAGAGCCTCATCTATCAAAATAGACAAACCAAATGTGCCAAATTATTGAAATTCAAAAATATGTTTAAAATGAGATGTCCTAATAGTTTCAACTTTTCTCAAGAGCATTTCGTCTTTGAGACGTTCAGCTGGTACCAAAACATTAAACCTTCGATTTATTTTTTAATTTCTACATTAAAATTACCGGTTAATCTTGTCAGTTATAATTTATACAATGGTAAAACCCATTGACAATTCAAGAAACATAAAATGTTAGATTTATCCCATTAGTATTTCTTGATCTGGTATTGAATTTCACGGTATAAAAACAATATCATCATTATTGTTGTTGTTGTTGTTGTTTGTTATTTACTATTGTTGTTTATTTATCTCAATCAATCAAGACAGCTGGGACTAACCATCTTTCTCAGTGTACCACGTTTTCAGTCGAGTAATCAGCTTCTGAACGCTACTGTCTTTGGCAATCTGTACGTCCAAAATCAAAACCAAATAGAACGTTACTGATACTTTAAAACATTTGTTCATATTATTATTGTTATTATTACATGTACCTGTGACTTATAAGTATTTCTTTGCTGAATCAAGTCAGCGTTTATTGCTAACATGACCTGAAACATGTGCCACTATAATTCAAGATAACAATTACAAGGAAATCTCTGGATAAACAATATCAGTGTGATACTTTTTAACATTATTTTGCATTCAAATAAGCGTGCTAGTTGCTGATTGGTCCTTACTGCGATCAGGTGACCAATGGCGGATGCATTGCTTTTACGGACAGCAGGGCTTTTGTCATTCAGACCAGTGAGGAATGCACTTAACAGCTTTCCTGGAAGAACACAAACAAAGTAGAAAAGAAAGGTCAGTATCAAAATGAGACTTGATTAAGCTAGGATCTTGCAAGACATAGCATTTTCCAATTTCGGAGATCTGAAACGAATTGAAGTGGATAATTTCTCAGAAATAAAGTTCTCAAAAATTGTTTCTCTTACAAAAAATCTAGCTCTAAAAAAGCAATTTAGAAAAACTCAAACTACTCCTTTTCTTCGTTTTAACCCTCGCATGAAAAAAGAAATGGTTGAGAGATCAACAACATCTTGATTCTAAGACTTGCCTGCGTATGGGGACAGATCCAACGGACATTGATGACAGAGAAGAACGATGAAGCTAGAACAGCCAGCCTGGAATACAGACATAAAGCGTAAATAACAAGCATTAATTATACCAACTAGTTCTGCGATTAGTATGGACATTCAGGCTATCCAAGTAATGATTTCATAGTAGTACTGTCTATGTTTCATCAGATGGAATTTGCGTTGGGAAATGTTAACTTAATGTTAGAATGTTTGCCCGTGTATTTATACTGTATACTCTTGTATACTGATTCTTGGAACTCAAATCCACAACCTCCTTCTTTCTAGTGCAGACGTCTTACTACTTGACCACCGAGCTAACCAGGGTAAGCTTGCTGACTCGAACACACAACCTCCTTCTTTCTAGCGCAAACGTCTTACTACTTGACCACCGAGCTAGCTGGGGTCAGCTGGCTAACTCAAACCCACAACCTCCTTCTTTCTAGTGCATACGTCTGACCACCGAGCTAGCAGGATCGACTAGCTGGTTTGGAATTAGCAGCGTGTACCACAACCACATGTTTCCAATCCACTACCTACCTTTGTTCCCATGCCGATACCACTGCGAATCAGGTCACAGATCTTAGGAACCAGCTCCATCAAGACGTCAGCATCAACGTATTGTGCACACTGAAATCAACCAATCAAAACCATTACAAGTTGGATGCAAACTAGACCACATTTGGTGTCAAATTACTGTAACAATGACCCGAAAAGGTAAGTTAAGTTGCAGCATAGCTCAATACTTACTGTTGAAACTTTCATCAAGTGAAGAGAACTGCGTCACAAAGATCTTCATCACATAATTATCTCTTTTTAAGAGATAGAGTGAAAACCTTACAAACCATAAACAGAACCAGCACAATCAGAGTCCTACGCACATTTATCTGCAACTGCTTGTTTTCAAGACAACTTTTTATATTCCAAGTCTGATCAAGTCAAAATATCAGAATATTGGTCTACTCACCATGTTGATCATTTCCATCATAGGAGAGGATTTACTCATTGCGATGCGAGCGTTATCAAACTATACAAATATAGAGATCAGAAAAACATGTCTTAACAAATATACAGGACACAATTTAAATATTTGAAACCACATTACTTAAATAATTTTTTCAACACAACCAAACTACAGAATATATTATAATTAGAAATTAAAATAATTTTACACCTTTCATTTTAGGTTTTTAAGTTTTATCAACATCAGTAATAAATTCCATTGAGGGACTGGTGCAAGTCTAGAGGTGACTGACCTTTTCCTGACTGTCTTGACTCTGTCCTACATGTAGACTCATGTAGTTCATAGCCTGGTGTTCCAAACCACTCAATGATTCTAGTTGGGCAATCACTAATACTGCCATGTGAGGTTTGAGTCTACTACCTGCCTTCTTACTGATCTGGAGTAAGGTGTACAGGCTAGCCACAAAACAGAGCAAAAGACAAGAAAACTATTTAAAAGTCTTGTAATAAGGATGGCTTCTTAGAGTATTTATGTTGTGTACCAATTGCTTCAAGTTATTTAGGTTATTCCTTAAGATATACAATCCAAAAGTGTGACCTATTGGTGTCCCTGTAATTACATCCGACCTGTGTAATTTCCATGCAAGTGTAATTAAAAATTACTTCAAACTAGTTTGTATTTGTTTGAAAGGTACTTTGCATTGAATAATCACCATTCTTGAAGATTAAAGGCATTATTAAGATTGTGTCCGGAATTTACAAAATCTTATATCGATGTAACAGAGACCAAAAAAGGACCCCAATTTTATCTGTAAATAAGTGCATTATGGATACTTTCACATTAAAAAAACCAAACTGGCATGACATTTTTAGACCCAGTTAATGTGATATGGACAGCCACTGTTAAAAAATAACATTCCTCCTAACCACAAAACACACAAATATAATTTCCACAAAAATTCCATACTCTGACTTGTACTATGCACCAGAAACAAGAAAGAAAAAAATCCTATAGGTCTTATTCTAATCTGGGCATTAATACTTAATTGGGTAGACTTACCTAATTGCACGGACTTCTTCAACTCTACTTGGGAGGCCATGCTCCAGTAAACACGGTAACACCATTGCTAAGGCCAGCTCTCCGACCTTACCATAAGACAGGTCACACATCTTAATGCTCACCTAGAGAAAGCAAAACATGAATATTCATCGAGTAATCTAAGGATATCAATCGGCAATCCTATCTTAATACATACACTACTAAAAAATAAGATATACAAAATTATACATATTCGTAAGTACACAAATATTTGTCAATATAATCTTTAAACACATCCTACAAAAGAAAAACAATGAATCCCAGTTCATACTTTATGACATCAACAATAGAGTGTGTAAGTTTACCTTGAAGTATTCTAAAGGAATTCTAAAAGTGTTCTAAAGGAATTCTAAAAGTATTCTAGAAGTATTCTAAAAGTATTCTAGAAGTATTCTAGAAGTATTCTAAAAGTATTCTAAAAGTATTCTAAAAGTATTCTAGAAGTATTCTAGAAGTATTCTACAAGTATTCTACAAGTATTCTACAAGTATTCTACAAGTATTCTACAAGTATTCTATAAGTATTCTATAAGTATTCTAAAAGTTTTCTAAAAGTATTACAGAATTATTTTTGGAAGTATTCTAGAAGTATTCTAGAAGTATTCTAGAAGTATTCTAGAAGTATTAGAGAGCTACGTAAAGCTACTTTTAAGAGCTACCTAAAAGTAAAAAATTCAAAGCTGGAAAGGGATTAGATGACAAACAGAAATGCAACAATAATATCCAATGGTTCGCTACCTTGCTTAGTGATCGACAGGCAGCCTCAGCTGCCTTGCGTACGGACTCCTAAAAAAGTAAACAAAAAAGAAAGATATTGAATGCCCTTAATATTTAGACATCGATGTCCGACACAGACCACATATCAAATATCTGTTTTTAATGAAATAATACCTTGATGTTCTCTGGCATTTTAAGTCAATTTAGGAGAGGTTTGGATGTTATTGATCACTTACTTTGATGTCGTCCAGTACTTTCAGACAACTCTCCCATAATTCTGGCAAGGATTCCACGATGCTATCGTTTCTCCCTCGAAGTAAATCACTCACTGCCAAACAACTGTGGTAAATAATACACATCCACTCAAATAAAAAACAAACAACAATAACTAAATCCAACATTTGAAATGTACGTTATGGTTTGGCCTACTTTATGCCTATTTCTGTCAACTACTGTCAACAGCAGCACTTAAAATAGTCATGTTTTAATCTTTGTAATAAGTTCAACACAATTTTGTGAAACTACCAGGAAATGGTTCAGCAAAGGTTTTGTGCATACGTTGATTCACGGTTCCTCCAAGCATGATGAGTCAAATGATGCAATAGATCAGCAACAATCTCCTTCAGATACCTATCAACCTGAAGAAAGAAACCCCAATCAATCAATCAATCAATCAATCAATCAATCAATCAATCAATCAATCAATCAATCAATCAATCAATCAATCAATCAATCAATCAATCAATCAATCAATCAATCAATCAATCAATCAATCAATCAATCAATCAATCAATCAATCAATCAATCAATCAATCAATCAATCAATCAATCAATCAATCAATCAATCAATCAATCAATCAATCAATCAATCAATCAATCAATCAATCAATCAATCAATCAATCAACCAATCAACCAATCAATCAATCAACCAATCAACCAATCAACCAATCAACCAATCAACCAATCAATCAATCAATCAATCAATCAATCAATCAATCAATCCATTCAATAAGTATTCTTATTTAAGCAAGTTTGGACATTTTTTTTTTAACAAACTATTTTATGTTTTGTTTGCATTTTAATCCACCTTTGTTTGGACAATTGGATTTTGTTTTTTATTATACGTTAAGACTGTATTTCTAAAATAAAAAGTTACGCCTTGATGATTTTAACTTCAGATTTTCAAATCGAATATCAATTATAGATGCCAAATCGCTTTTATTACGATATATACTCGTGAAATGAGCCAAGTTATATATTTGCCAAACTATTAAATGAACAAATTACCAGAGAAATAAACATTTTACCACGTTCTTGTTATCCTTGACCAATGCGCTCCAGATGCTGGTCATTGCTTGACGGACAGGTCCACTAGGGTCATACTGGTATCTGTACAGACGGGGTACCAGCTTAGATAGGTATGGCGTTAACTGGTCCCCTGCATGAGCAGCTATTGAGCTAAAGCCAAATGCTGCACCCTGTTATCACAAATCAAATACATGTAGCATTTGTTGTTATTGATTATCTTATTACGTCAATTAATACGCGTCGAGTCTATTACCTATTTGGTCCATTACCTTGCGTGAGTTCCACATGGCGTTGTGATTGGCTAAATGCATGAACTTATAGATGAGATCTGGTTGGTTCATGTCACTGGCCAATGAACACAGCTCTTTGTAAGTTGAAAGGGCTCCGCTGTCAACCAACCAATGAAAACAGAGAATTAACAGAGAGATTTGGTTGCAACAATACATATCTGAATTGCAACTAACATGCGATCTGATTGGATCATGCAATGGCCAATGAGCACAGCTCTTTTGGATCGGCTGTGAACCAACCAATGAAAACAGGGCAATTAAACATGCAATCTGATTGGTTCATTTCACACAGTTCTTTGTATAAAGTAGATGGGATTTCCCTGTGTATTAAATTAAGTCTAAATGTGAACTTACCCTTCAGGATTACCTCCTAAGGAACCTTCTGCAAACACTTTTGTCTCGCCTGTTACAGTATGCTTGGTTCTTGTCAACAATAAACAAACAAATTAATGTTAATGTGGGTTTTTTAAGTGACTAACATGCAACCTAACGGACAGATGTAAACATGAAGAAATTGTTTCAAACTGTTATGCAATAAAGTTCTTCAAATTCTGAATACGGATGCATCTTGATGAGGTCACCCGGGTTGGTTGGTTGGTTTATACTTGGTGTTAAAGCAAATGTCAAACACGTTAAATATTAACTCTGCATGTATATTAATCAAAGATGACACATTTTAACACTGGCAAATGTCGAAGCGAGATTAGAATGACATCTAATTAGGCTATAGGGTGAATCAATAGTGCGTTCTTTTCTTAGTCTTATTGATACCGCTTGTTACTGTAAATCACAACAGTACCAGCCCTACCTCTTTGAGTGCATCTACTGAGACAGGCAGTACTAGCCCTACCTCTTTGAGTGCATCTACTGAGACAGGCAGTACCAGCCCTACCTCTTTGAGTGCATCTACTGAGACAGGCAGTACTAGCCCTACCTCTTTGAGTGCATCTACTGAGACAGGCAGTACTAGCCCTACCTCTTTGAGTGCATCTACTGAGACAGTACTAGCCCTACCTCTTTCCCGTCATAAGTGCATCTACTAAGACAGACACCAAGTCCTTTTTTCTATCTGCCGTACTCTGCTCATACACTAGACTCAAGCCTTTGGATGCCACTTCTTGCGTAATTTCTGAAGAAACAGAGCGATAAAAAAATGACCCAATTGGATGGCGATAATCAATGGCGATAAAAGTTCTCTGGATATGAATTCTTGAAATTGATGCCGAATATTCAAGTATAAACTTATCATCCGCTATTGAGTTGGGAATTTATTAACTTTTATTATCACTGCATTTGAAACTGATTTCTGGGCTTTCTTCCCTTTAATTGGTTTTGCTAGAGAAAATAAACAATTTTGATTATCAGTAACAATTAGTCAGTTTTCCTCTATTCTGATACAACAATAATAAAAAATGAAATATAACAGCACCCGTTTAGAATTGACTACATACAGAAAATTGGCTGCTGCAGTCCTCTAAAACAAAGTCCTATGTCAAGTCAATGAAAACAACAGTGCACATTCACTTTATAATTGACATGAGTCAGTGAAATAAAACAGGTGTTATATACCTTCTCTCTCTGACAGCATATTGACAAATGCCTGTTGAATGTCCTTCATTTGTGTCTGTGTCGTTGGCTGGTTGCCGCATTGCTTAACTATTGACAGCAGCCATATACAGGCCGCCTGTTAGCAAAATGATCAAGCCAACAAATAAACAAATATCATTGGATCATTACAACTAGTCAAATTGCTTAACTCAAACTTCTCCTTCAAATGAAAGATATAGTAACTCAACATATAATCCTTATAAATACGGAATAACATGAATTTACAAATTGTACAATTATAACAAAGAATCTGAAAATACAACCAAAGCAGAAAAACGATCAGCAAAATGCATTAACACTTCACTATCTAAACATAAAATAATCTCAAATACACCACTTTCTGTAAGGATTAAAAACGTGCCAAATACGCAAATGTTATTACTAATTGTTGTCAACAAATAAACCCCGCCACTGGATTTTCAATATCTTACCTGTCTCTTGTGTGGATTCTGACTGGTAATTTCCTCCCTCAGGATTCTCATCAGCAGCCACTCCAACCAGTTTTGTTTCTTCTCTGATGCCCCCTCTGGAGATTGCACAGCACTGTTGACATTCGTGTCTTGTGTCCAGACATCTCTACCTGCTATTGAGGCTGGTCCGAGGGCAGCGTGACTCAGCGCTTTACCGACGCTGAAATGTAGCTCCACCTCCTTGGTCTTGTTGAACAAAGAGCGACAAAACGTCAAATTTCACTTATTTAACCCAATTTCACTTATTTAACCCAATTCCACTTATTTAACTCAATTTCAATTATTTAACCCAATTTCAAGGCTCTGTTTATTGTTAGTGAAAAAAACCTGCTTATGGCTCACAAAAAACCTTACAAAAACCAAGAAAACCTTTTGATAAAAAAATTTTTTTTTCTCAAAAACACTCTTCATATCCAAAGATCCTTGTACATCATCTATATTTCTTGATTTCTTCGAAATGACAGCAAGCCAGACGGAATACTTTCATGCAGTGATAGTACCTGTAAATCTGTAATCCCAGTAAACAATTTAAGAGGTAAGTTTCGAGACAAATGCAAATGAAGCTATATTCCTTTGAATATTGAGATAACTCTGATTGCTAGACTTACACTGGCTGACTTGATGAGTCCTTCTAAGACGTCTTGAGTAAATGAGAAATCCATTTCTCCTATAGGGAGGTAGCCTAGAGTTGTTGCTGCTTGCTCCTTGACCTAAGCCCAAAACAAAAATGTCATCAATTTGTCAGAAGCTATACACCAAGATATGCCGAGACGTCAAAGGTCCCTTCAAACAAATTCAAGAATATGTGCAAAGATAAAACGTTAACAATTGATATTTCAGGGGTGAGTTTTCACACTTACACTTAGGTTGATGGGTAATATGATAGGATTAAGACTTTTTGACCCCCATATCTTTGTTCATGCCAGTAGGAATTTAGCTTAATCTTGAATAGATTTGTTGGTTTTAGCATTCACAACTTGATCCGGAAGACTGTTCCACTCATTGATAATCCTAATTGAGAAGAAATTCTTTCTAATGTTTAGTCCCTTCTTTAAATAGCTTGTCGGCTTGACCCGTTTGGACTTCTTTGGAAGAGCTTTCCTTCTATTCCTTCCAGCCCAATCAGGATCAACAGAAATTGACACACAATTGATTACTAAAATGGCCACCTACATGTGTGACATGTTTGGATGACTGCAACTTAGCTACAAGCTTTTCAACCAACAGTCTCTTTGTGGGTTCACCCTCCTTGCTGGCTGGCTTTCCCTTCTTGCCAGCTTTGGTATCTTCCATACCATTAGTTGCTTCAGACTGCTGGGCCGTACCACCATCAGGAAGGGGGAGTGCACCACAGCGGGCGATCTCACCAATAGCTAGACAGGCCGCAGTGCTCATGAGAGGTGTGGTGTTGTCCAGTGAAAAAGCTGTTTGGAAAATGTTCAATTAATGAAGCTTAGAATTATATAAATCGGTAATTAGGTTTTGCAAACTTTTCTATTTTTTGTTAGCCACATTCCTTGTGCTAATGTCTAAAGCACATGGTTAGAAAACACAATGTGATACCATGGAGACTTAGATGTGTTGAATCCAATGTGGGCCTAGCCAAATGAATATTCTTAAAATGAAAACTGTCCTGAAGATGGGCCAACTATTATTGTTTTTGCAATATTCTTTACCTGAATAGCAACAGCTTTGTCTCGGTATAAACTTGCCATTCTTGAGTTTCCTCACCCTCCCAACTTCTTTCTTATCGGACAATTCTTATCGGACAAGGTACGGGATGCAGTTCCCTTCAAACTTCTACATCTAATCAACTCGAGAACACTTACCCAGAACCTTCACAGCATCGGTGATTGCATTGTCAAGTTGTGTTGTTGCTTTATCCTCCTTGCTAGTCTGTTGACTGTCTGTAATCATAAACACTTACCCAGAACCTTCACAGCATCGGTGATTGCATTGTCAAGTTGTGTTGTTGCTTTATCCTCCTTGCTAGTCTGTTGACTGTCTGTAATCATAAACACTTACCCAGAACCTTCACAGCATCGGTGATTGCATTGTCAAGTTGTGTTGTTGCTTTATCCTGCTCGCTAGTCTGTTGACTGTCTGTAATCATAAACACTTACCCAGAACCTTCACAGCATCGGTGATTGCATTGTCAAGTTGTGTTGTTGCTTTATCCTCCTTGCTAGTCTGTTGACTGTCTGTAATCATAAACACTTACCCAGAACCTTCACAGCATCGGTGATTGCATTGTCAAGTTGTGTTGTTGCTTTATCCTGCTCGCTAGTCTGTTGACTGTCTGTAATCATAAACACTTACCCAGAACCTTCACAGCATCGGTGATTGCATTGTCAAGTTGTGTTGTTGCTTTATCCTCCTTGCTAGTCTGTTGACTGTCTGTAATCATAAACACTTACCCAGAACCTTCACAGCATCGGTGATTGCATTGTCAAGTTGTGTTGTTGCTTTATCCTGCTCGCTAGTCTGTTGACTGTCTGTAATCATAAACACTTACCCAGAACCTTCACAGCATCGGTGATTGCATTGTCAAGTTGTGTTGTTGCTTTATCCTCCTTGCTAGTCTGTTGACTGTCTGTAATCATAAACACTTACCCAGAACCTTCACAGCATCGGTGATTGCATTGTCAAGTTGTGTTGTTGCTTTATCCTCCTTGCTAGTCTGTTGACTGTCTGTAATCATAAACACTTACCCAGAACCTTCACAGCATCGGTGATTGCATTGTCAAGTTGTGTTGTTGCTTTATCCTCCTTGCTAGTCTGTTGACTGTCTGTAATCATAAACACTTACCCAGAACCTTCACAGCATCGGTGATTGCATTGTCAAGTTGTGTTGTTGCTTTATCCTGCTCGCTAGTCTGTTGACTGTCTGTAATCATGCTTGGATCTTGACGTTTGTTCCTTGACAGATATCGGCCGATGACGTAACCCAGAGCTAGGAGGGATCCGTGGTGGTCCTCAAAGGAATGGGACTTTAAAAAAATGGAATAATAACAATAACAAATTGAGTCAAAATGCAGCATAAAGGACAGTCCGGGAATGTGATGCGAATTTGACTTTATGAATCCACTGTTAAGAGTTGAAATTTGTAGCTAAAGTTTTCACTTGTGTAATTTTAAACATTCTCTCACTTTTAATTGGATATTTTCTATGTACAGCAACATTCTAGATTTGCAAATAGTATAAGTGACCACCTAAAATATCATGCGATCAGATAAAATGCTGACAACTTTTGAAACGTTAACAAATTTGCAGGCTATAATAGCTACAAAAAACAAGAATTGACAATGCAGGGTTTTGAGTGATTAAGAAACTTCCACAAGTCTGGGTGAATTAAATACTGGGCTTCCAGTACAAGAAACCTTTCTTGCAACTGTACCTGGTCTTTGACGATCTTGGTGAATTCTTTAATGTTCTCCATCAGTTTGCCTGTGTTGCATGCATCACATACAATCCCGTATAACTGAGCTGCGGTGTTCCTCATGTGTTCATGGTTACCATTTACAAAATTCTGTTTAAAAATGAGAAATATGAGGAATAAGCTATTAACAGACAGATTGATCGATTGAAGGTTGGTTTATACTTCACACGAAAGCACAAAATGCGATACGAATTTAACGTCACAAACATTTAACGTCACAAACCATTTACTACAAACATTCATCGGAGTTGAAATGTACAAATCAAATAAGTTAAGAGGGCCTAATATTTTGATCTTAACAAGATCTTCTTTAAAGACTCCTTCGGAGTTGAAAAGTGTTAAACTTTCACAAATTTACAGCAAGAAAACTTGCTGTTACGTCACAATTTCACGTTAACATGCTTTAATGCAAAGTATAACCAGGGCTTTACTGACTTTAAAAAACAAAACAAAAAAAACACCGCACCTTGACCCACGCTAGCTGGTCCACAAACTGTTTGGCCATTCTGTCTGCTGTCATGGCAACAATCTCCAGGAGACACTTCATGACGTCACGTGACCCGGCAGCATTCAGCAGCTGTTGCATCAGACCTATATACACCAAGACGGGACTCTGAGCGCTCAGTCCTGATTGGTTGAGAAGCTGGTTGACATGGAGACTAGCTATGGGAGCGTCTGATTCCAGGTCAAAAGGCGAATCTTTCTTGATGTGTATCCCGGCGTCATGAAGTAAACAGGAACGAAGATAGAAAATGACCTGAAAGACAAACAAGTTAATTTCAAATTTAGAAATCATTAACTAAGACAAACTACATATAACAGCATCAATTGACTTAACTGTGTTCTAATGTATGATACATATATACATGTTTACATATACACCTTTCCTACCTGACTGAACATTTCTGGCCGAAATGGCAAAGCTGTGTTACCAGAGAGATATCGAGACGGACCCTTGACTCGCTTAGATGACTGTAGGAAAATCCAGAGATTAATGTGATAAAAATGAAGCTATTAGCATGAAAACTATGTGATCATTCAAATTATATGGGTTATTATGGACTAAGGTAAGGAACATCTAGGTTCTCTGCAAAATAGCTTTCAAAGTGTTCGGAAGGTTTCAAAAAATAAAAGGTGACGAAAACATGGTGCTTGTGTTCTTGGGCAAGATATTACTACAATTGATTCTGCCTACGAAGGTAGAGACCAGAATGCACTGATCTCGAGGTGCAACAGAAAAATGGTCAGATGGCCCGATGAACGGGGGTAATAATTGTAGAGACAATTTTGAAAATTGTTGCACTGTTCTAAATAAGCACCATATTATTATTGTACAGAATTAATAAAATAAAAATAAAATGAATAACAGCAAGGTATTTTATGATTTATTTTACCATTTCGCTGATGTACAGCACCATTTCAGGGAATGACGGCACTAGAGCTTCGTTGTTAGCTGCTCCCCTGTCGTTACTGTGCTCTAAGCTATCCTTCCCTGGTTCCCCGCTAGGAATACTCAATGCTTTCATTGCTTCCTGCTGAATATCCTCTTTCCTGAAATAAAATGCGTATTGAGCACCAAAAACTGGTTGGAAATTACAGGTTTATTTGTTTACATTTAAATAATGAGATCAACAGCCACTTACAACCGCCAGTTACAACAGCCACTTAATTACACCAATCATATTGACATTAAATATAAAAATATATGGTATTATAAAAATCATATTGACATTAAATATACAAATATAGTATTTTATAAATCGTACAATTCCTAAAAAATGTTTGGCACTTACACGTCTCCTGTAGCTAACAGCAGGGCATAGCGTGACGCAATGTGGTTGCCTGGAAACACGACTCGTGCATACTGAACAGCAACAAGACGAGCTTGGGGTTCAGACTATAAATGCAAGAATTATACAATCTTTTGTCAGACTAAGACAAGTGTACTCTAAGAATCATGGTATTTTGACATCCGTAATTCAAAGTCGGCCACTAGTCAATAACAACTCAAGTCTCAAGTAAAAGGAACAGAACATTACAAAGGTACGTCTTCGTCCACGTTCCTTTGAATAGCTTGACACTCTAAGATGACTGGCTGTTGTTGTTACCTTCTCAATGTTGCTCATGATAAGACTCTGCAGAATCTGTAGGTTGGATTTGTCTAAGTTCTTGTAGGCAGATGCCATGAGAGCTAAAGCTTCTTGAATATGGAGGCGAATGTTGGCATCCTCCTGAAGAAATGAAACACAAACGAAATAGTTGACTTCTAGATACATTGACTTTGTGCTGTTCAACACTAGTTCATCATTTAGTTTAATAGCCAGTCAGCCACAAAAACAAATAGACCTTTAATTTGTTTGTAAACAGTGAGCTCAACATTCTGTATGGATGCCATAAAGGCAGAAATTGAAGCTGTACTCGGCAAACAATTTGCTAAAAACTTTTATATTAAGGCCCTTAATATGTAAAGCCTAGGTCACACCGGACAAGGACCCAACAAGGACCACCCAGGACCACCCCGGACAACCCCGGACCACAGTTTTATCAGTCCGGGGTGGTCCGGAGCGAAAAAGCGACCGACGACCGTCAAAACTCCTTCACGCCGGACCCAACAAGGAAGCACTACGGACGAACAAGGAGTCAACAAGGATGAGCACGGATCAACAAGGAGGTGACACGGACCAAGCACGGACCGCACACGGTGTCTACACGGATGACCCCGGACCGGCACGGACCAGCACGGAAGAGACACGGACTATGCCGGATCACCCCGGACCGCCCCGGACTCGACAAGGACTGCCACGGATGCTACACGGATGCTACACGGACCGCCCCGGACCACCCTGGACCACAGCATTTTCCCTATAAAAACATGAACCTTGTATGGTCCTTGTTCGTCCGGGGTCATCCGTAGCCTTGCCGTGTCCGAATAAACCATCCCGGATGCCCAAGGATGAACAAGGATGAACAAGGAGGCACTAAGGATGAACACGGAGCCAACAAGGACCCAACAAGGACCGCCCCGGACTACCCCGGACCACCCCGGATTAAGCCATCGCCCCGGATCACCCCGGATGTTTTAAACATTTTAAAACGTCCGGGGCCGACTCCCGGACCGCCAAGGATCATCCCGGACCATCCCGGACCGCCCCGGACGAACAAGGACCCAACAAGGATCGGACCCCGGACTGCCCCGGACCACGTCCGGGGTGGTCCGGGATGGTCCGGGAGTCCGGTGTGACTGGGGCTTAAGAAAGAGGCAATTTTATGATATCTTCAGTAGAATTCAGTGGTTATTTTAATTAATTCTAAACAATCTAATGATATCTTTGAAAACAACGTCGAAAATGGACAAAAGCTACAGACATTAAACAGGTGTAACAACAAGTGGATTAATTATCCGATACTAGGAATACAAATTAAATCTACTCACTGTTGATAGGGCATCAAAGAACTGTTGCAATAATGCCATGTCTTTGATGAATAGTAGAGGTACCCGTCTAAGAAACAAGAAATAGTAAGCATCATGCAATAGATGCAATATTTATAATACTTGTAATGGGCATTGGAACATTTTATGGTATCTGCGCAAAATATATAACATTATTACTAAAATTATTATTACTAACTTTTTACGATTTGTACATTTTCAGGTCATTTCTGTCATGAAGCTGTTTTTCAGAGGTTTTCACATTGTTCATTAAACAGTTTATAACTTTTCTGCTGAGGTACTTTGAGATGATATCAACAAAACTACAAACTGATTTTTTTTTTATATTTCAGTTGACAGTGCTGTTTTGAATAAAAAGAAATTTAGAAATTATAATAAGGCCAACCATGGTGTATTATGTAAATACTCACTTTGATAATTTGCCGACTGCGATGTAGGCTAGACCTCGAAGCTGGGCACTCTGTAAAATTAAGAAGAACAAAATCAATAACCATTCCCTCTTTATATAAAGAACTACACAAGAATAGGGAACATTTGTTAGTAGCGTAAACTGGCCAAGTTTTGGGCAATTAAAAAAGTGCCCTTTAATTGTCACTTTAAACAACAGGTTCACGATAACATCTGGTTTTTGTTTGGAGAAAATCGGCCAATCCATTACAAGGGTATGACTGTTTATGCTGAGCTTATGAGGGTCGTTAATGACCCCTATCACTGGCATAGCTGTCATAACTGTCTAAACCAGTCATTTTGGCCAATTGTGTAACTTTCAGCCTAGTTTTTAGAAAATAGTATCTGCTAAAGTCTGGCTGATTTATCTCATTTTTTTTTTAATAATTTTTTTTCAAAAAATAACACTAAGTTGATTATTAGAAGACAATTTGTTGACACTTACATCCTTGGTCTCTTTGATGAGTTTAGCCATGCCAGACAGTAGGATAGGACCCATGGGCTGTATACGAGACATGCTGCATGTAGAGCAGAGATGATGAACGAATTGGACAGCGAAAATCTTCATCTTAGCGTTGGAGTTATTGCCGTAAAGACAATCAAAGATGACCTGGGGAAAAAGTGGTCTTCGTCAGAATGTCCGAGATGGCTGGCAAAACAACTTGTGTCATGTTATCAAATTCACAGTCTGACACAAACCAAAGTATGAACAATGCCATGTTGTCAACGTCACAGTTCATCGTCGCTTGTCTTGTGACTGGGTGATTTGAAATCAACTTATTACAAATTATTTTTTACTTGTTAAATTGCGGTTCACTGTGAAAACTTGTGGCTGACTTGAGACTTGTGATTGACTTGTGATTGACTTGTGATTAACTTGTGACCGAGTTGTGAGTGACTTGCGATGAATTACGATTGATTTGTGATTGACCTATAAGGACGTAGCCTCGTCTCTGGCACCCACCTGAATACAAGCAGGGAACTGGTCAGCAGCCTCTCTAGACTTGAGAAAGTAGGGAAAAATCTTGAGACGGACTCGCGTGCTGACTGGTAGCCGACGTTCCTCTGGTTTGATTACAGGCTATGAGAGAGAGAGGGAAACCAGTGAAAGGCAATCTTGGGTCATATCTTCTTGTCTGGTAACCAGACCATTTTGCTAATGGAACCTGTTCCTATATCAGATTCTAACCAGACAGCCAACGTAAGAATGGTCAAGCAGGCGGTTGTGGGTTTGACTACTACCAAGAAAGCATAGCAACTGTTCTCCGACAGTAAGCGGTATTTAGAAATTAGCCCCAGCAAGTTCAAAACTGCTTCAATTTGTGTTTATTTCGTACTTGAACTCAATAGAACCATACCTGTCCTTTGATCACTACTGTTCCCTTGAATAAGCTGTAGAGTTTATTGACGATAGCTTTGTTGTTCCAGTCAACAATATTGTGGATCTTCTTGAGTTCAACGTCTGCAGCTGTAGCCACACTGTAGTGATAGAAATGTGGAAGATTGAGCAAAGACCAAATTGTAGTGAAATGTTGCCCAGAGCCATGAGCAATTTGAACCTTTACCTAGATTAGGAAATCACACATGCAGCTAGCGCTGTTTTCCAAACCCCAGCTTCGTCTCCGTCTTTGCAGTTTGGCAATGGTAATGGAGCCGGAGCCCAAGCTGAGGTTTAGAAAACAGCCTAGATTTAGAAGAACCCTATAATTGCTGGTCAACATTCTGTGTTCTTAAATTTCCAAGGGGCATAAAATCAAATGGAAAGTAATAGCGGTGGCATTTACTTTCAACAATTCTGAAAAAAATTCTCCTAAATAGAAAGTTACTCTCAAGGAGCACAGACAAGATTTGCTGACCTGTATCTTGTATCCGAGCAGCCGACAATAAGATGACAAATGACGTCTTCATTTGAAAGTACGTCGGCAGCAAGAAAGTTAACGATGCCTACCTTACACTATATAAGAGCAAAAAAAGAAACAAAATTAGCATAAATAAATGTGAAATACTGTACAGCGACAACCAATAATTGACTTCCCCTAATATTTCAAAACCTTTTTATTAACATCTATCTCTAGCTATTGGTTATATTATTTCCATTTCACAAATATTTGGTAAATACAATGTATTCCTTTAACTACTGGAATTGATAATTCTGTCTTTTAAACCTGCTCAATGGTGCTAGCTTCAGGAACACTTTCCCCAATGATACGTTTGAGTGTATTAGCACTAAGGCCTGGTGGTGTTGCCCACGTTCCTGCAGCTGTTGTTGCTGTTGTTGTTGTTGCTGCTGCTCCTGCAGGTGCAGTGGCTGGCCTTGATGAAGGACCAGCACCTGTCTGCTGCCCTCCAGAGGCTGAGGTGGGCCTCTCCTCTGGCTTTGGTAAGCTAAAGAATCCAATAAATATTAATTGTAATCCTAAACCTCACCAGTCCAAAAATCACAATTTCAAACGCAATCCAAACCTTTTTCTTTAATCTGATTGTATATATATCTATGCATGTTCCAGTCCAATTGTCAAAATTCATCCTACAAAACTCAAAATCTCATTTGCCTAAAACTTCGCATTCACAAAACTCATTCTCCTAAATGTCACACGTACCAAAACCTCACCAGGCCATACCAGACAAGCTCAAACCTCACATACACAAACCTCACATACACAATCCTCACATACACAAACCTCGCATACACAAACCTCGCATACACAAACCTCACATACACAAACCTCACATACACAAACCTCACCTACACAAACCTCACCTACACAAACCTCACCTACACAAACCTCACCTACACAAACCTCACCTACACAAACCTCACCTACACAAACCTCACCTACACAAACCTCACATGCACAAACCTCACATACACACACCTCACCAGTCAAAACCTAAAATGCACAAACCTTACAGAATCAGACAATTACTTTCCCAAAGCTTCCTATTCCAATCCTGTCCTTCCAAACCCTCACCAACCTAACCTCACAGTCGAACCTCACAGTCGAACCTCACAGTCGAACCTCACAGTCGAACCTCACAGTCGAACCTCACAAGTCCAAACCTCACCCACCTGAATGTGTATGGCAATAGGAGGTAATCCAACATGAAACCCAGCAGTAATTGCACAGTGACAGGCTTCTCACTCAGACCAAAGACAATCTTTCTCTTGATGGGGTCTTTAGGAATCTTCAGATGAGGCAGTGTAGGTATCAACATCTGTAGAAGGCTACAAGAAATGTGGAAGGGGGGAGGAAAATGCATCAGACATTTGGAGAAATGGTGGCCACAATAGAAGGGTGCATTTTTGTTCGGGTAAATAAAAGAATTTCCAAACTAAATGTCCTATTGTGAAATCTAAAATAATGCTCATAGTTAATTATACACGTCACTCTACCTAACGTAATTGTACTATTGCCATCACCTATCTTGTTGCAGCACAGGTTTGCCCTCCAGACATTGAATGAGAGAGGACGCTAGATCTGCTTGTTTCTCCATGGGTAGCCTGGGGTATCCCATCTTCAGGTACAACACTGTAAAATTCTGCCATTCATTCATAAAGAAGGGAAACATGCTCAAATAAAAGGCTGGTATGATGCCACACATGTTGTAAACCTTGCACATAAGACACTTGAAAATATAGCACGGTAGGAAAAAGGATGACTTTCAAAACAATCTTAAAGAGATACATTACTTGGGTAAAATCTAAACGCACTGGAATAAATGTCCAGATTTTGTGGATTCCTTTGCGTCATACTCACTGTGACAAAAGTGACATTGGTTGGGTCTTGATACTGCAAGAGAAGCACGTCGATGGGGATTTGTACCTTGGGTCGACTCTTTAGTCTCTTGTTGATGTGAACTAACAGCTCCAACACCTGGTTACATCAAATACAATTAAAAGAAATGTTTCTCAGTCCCAGATTCATGTCTCTTTAACATTTTTGCACTGATTGACCTTCATTGAGATGGTTATGAAGACAAAAACAGCGTCAGGTTTCAACATTCTTTCCGTTTGGCCATCTTGGTCTTTTACCTTTTTCCTGACGCCTTCTTGGTTACTGCATAGTTTCAGAAGCACCGGAGGTAAGAATCGTGACACGACATTTTGCAGCTGCTCATCGGTTTCAGCTGAGCCGACGCGAAGAAACACTCTCTCTAGGAGTTCTATTAAGAAGACCGTAACAAATAAATAAAGACTTGAATCCAAATTGAAGAATACTTATAAAGTGTCAAAATGCAAGACATAAGTACATTATATTATTATAATATTGTAGGAGACTGGTAAAAAGTAGTATGAATTAAAATACAACAAAGTAAATAATATACCCCGGACCTTCCCCAAAGACAGTTTTCCTTGAAATAGGAATATATATACCTACAAAGTACTCAACTACAAGGCAAGCATTGGGTTTTTTTTGTGAATTTTTTTCAATCCTGCATTGCAGAATGTTATTATTATTTTGTATTCTATTCCGTTATTCGTGCCTTGTGGCTCTGCCTCTGGAGAATGTATTCTGCGTTCACGGTCAAATAGCTTGGCTACAGTTACGGCATTCATTCGTCTGCTTCCCTGACGTATGACCTGACAAACCTGGTCATAGTCACTCACAGAGTCAGCCCACTTATTAATTAATTAAGTATCTTCAGTTCACTTCAAGTTCAACTTCAAGTTCAATCATTGAAATGACTTGCACTTTTTTGTTTTTATCTCTGTCGTTAGCACTTCAGAAAGTGTCAATCAAGTCATGTGATTTTGAATGTCAATTGTTTAACTTAAATATTTGACTAACATCAACAAGTCTTTTGTGCCATGGTTTCATTTTAAACAGAGATTTTGTAACTTACCAAGTTCATCTTGAGCAGCCATCGTCATCGTATTCGTAAATACACGTGAGACAATCAACTGGTAGAATCCATTCAATACAATATTTTGACTGGTACTCGCTCGAACGCTTCATTCTTTAAAACAGCGAGTCGATTAACTGGTTTTCAGTTTCTAAAACATGCACAAAACAGTTGACTGTTCCTGTCATACTAATCACTGACAACACCCACAGCAACGACAACATATCCAAAACATAGTCTATATTGACAAAATTAGGAGGTATAGAACTGTAATACATACACGACACACAAGAGTGTCACTAAACCTGAGGTTACATTTCATTTGTGATTTTTTGTTACTACGCGAAAGTTTTTCTCTAGAGTTGGCCTATTTTCTGTGCGAAGGCAAGATGGCGGCCAACGTCCGTACATGCTGGATAGAAATAATTTGTTGGGTGAAAACAAAGCAATTTTCACAAATGAAATGTAACTTCAAGTTGAGTGACACTCTTTTGTATGGTATGTATTACAATTATATATCTCTTTTATTAATATTATAGAATATGTTTTAGGTGTGTTGTGGGTGTTTTGCCGTTGCTGTTTGTCTTATCATTTGTTGTCGGTGATTAGTATGACACACTGGTTCCGCGCTTGCGTGCCAGTAAATTTAAACATATGCTTTGCAGGGAGGTGATGGTGATAAATACTAGACTGGCTTGCTGCAAAGGTTTTGCGCCTTCTGTCAATAGTGTTGCATTTTGATTTCCTCAAAGAAAAAAATTGACCTCAGAATTTGCCATGGCGTTGCTCTTTGTTGGTTTTTTAATACATTTTTTTGTCAATAACTTTTATCTCCTGGAGTTCTGATTTCGGTTTTGTTTCCTGTTGTTTATCTATAGTAAAGTACGGATAGCCAGTCTATTAATCACCGGACAAGTCACATGATTCACACAAAGTTCAATCCATATAAGTACGTGTACGCGCAGTCTATGATTGTATACAACGAATGTACGTGTTTTGTATGCATATCATTGACAAGACGAGCTTGTCACAAAAAAGTGAAAGTCAAAGGCCACAGGTTCGGACTTTTGTTTGGGCTTCCTTTTGGATCTCATGACCTGTAACGCCCCAACTATACGGCAATGTCCTAGATCCTCTGTATGTAAGTACGTTTAATAATATGTGATAAATGTGTGTGTGTATACTTTGCATATGGCTGCAGTTTTCTCTGGCGCAGTGCAGTGGCAGTGGTAGTTGCGATAATCGTAACCCACCATCCTCCCGACGGTCGAAGACCGGAGGGTTACGAGTCAAACAGTGTACAGAATTGGCATTTTTATAATTTCGACCATTTTTGCCAGACTAGTCACCGGATTTGCCGGATTTTAACCACTTTTAAAGATCATGACACACATTTTAAGAACACAGATTTGATCTGCAATGTGTAATGACTCCACTCATAACACTCTAAACATCATTGAGAAAATATTTTGGGGGAAAAATGACAAAAACTTACCAGAGACTGAGCGAAATTCTCACCAAACGAGGTTTACATTTATAACCCCGCACTTCAAAACCTATCAACAATCTCGACCAATCAGCGTAAACCAAGGAAAGACAGACTGGGTGGAGCTTCGGCTGTACACCGCTAACCGGCTATTCCCGCTTGCGGACTCACTGCACGGGCTTCTCTCTAGCTCAGTCTCACTGCTACATCCTATGGGCCTTTTCGGAGGCAAAGCCAAAGACGAAGCAACGGTTTCGAAAAGGCCCATAGAATGTAGCAGTGAGACTAATGCTGCGTTCCAATCGCATCGTTTTTATCGTGTTCACCGTGAATTTCTCCACGTTCACAAGTAGGTTGCATTCCAAACGCTACACACCACACGACGCACGCGCACAGTCGAGTTAGTCGTGCGGTAAGGACATTCTTTATAGCGCAAGAACTTGTACGTGAACCAACACGCATGCGCGAGTATTTCATTCGCGAAGTCGTGACGTGTACATGGAGAAATAAATCCACCTCGAGTTCACCGTACCACTGGTGAACACGAGTTGCCAGGCGATTAGAACGCCATTATGGCCGAGTTCGGGCGGTCTGTTCTTGACACGCGTAACTTGTTCTTGCATGATGGATAGGTGGTGTGTGTTCTTGTTCCGAGTGCAATGGGTCGCGTTCCCGCCGTTCGAGCGCGAGAACAGAGTTCGCGTATCAAGAACAGACCGCCCGAACTCCTATACGACTCGTGAACCCGTGAACACGATAAACACGACGCGATTGGAACGCAGCATGAGCGCCGAAAGGGAAGCCCGTGCAGTGAGTCCGCAAGCGGGAATAGCCGGTTAGCGGTGTACAGCCGAAGCTCCACCCAGTCTGTCTTTCCTTGGTTTACGCTGATTGGTCGAGATTGTTGTTAGGTTTTGAAGTGCGGGGTTATAAACGTAAACCTCGTTTGGTGAGAATTTCGCTCAGTCTCTGGTAAGTTTTTGTCATTTTTCCCCCAAAATATTTTCTCAATGATGTTTAGAGTGTTATGAGTGGAGTCATTACACATTGCAGATCAAATCTGTGTTCTTAAAATGTGTGTCATGATCTTTAAAAGTGGTTAAAATCCGGCAAATCTGGTGACTAGTCTGGCAAAAATGGTCGAAATTATAAAAATGCCAATTCTGTACACTGTTTGACTCGTAACCCTCCGGTCTTCGACCGTCGGGAGGATGGTGGGTTACGATTATCGCAACTATGGCAGTGGCAGTGCGCTGTACTGGCACTCTTACATTGAACCATGGAGAAATGATTGATCATATGGAGCTATGAACACAATGCTAATTGCTGATATTAAATAATGACGTCAATGACTCAACAAAAAGTGGATGAAATACAAAGAAATTGAATTAACGAATGACTTCGGAATGAGTGATTCTTTTCACATGAGGTATGTTTCGAAGCAGAATGCCAGAAAGCAAATATATATGTTGAAACAGAATGTATTGTACAATCACACTTTTTTATCCATATGTCATTTTATTTCCCTTGTAATATTATGATAATATTACCCAAAAACCTAAAATCTAATCATACAATTCATTTCAAGTTTATGTTTCCTACCTTCTTATTCCTCCATGCTTGTACTTTAGCTTGAACTCTGTTGAGCGCAATTTTTGAAGACGCGCAGTTTTAATAAAATGCGCATTGCACAATTTTGAACATGCAAACTTAGTTTGAGAGCCAACATTTTTTATTTACTCATTAGAGATGGAAGGCATATTTTGAAAATCGCGCAATCACTTTTTAGAATTTATACTATGATTGGTCACCATACATTTGATATGACGCCGATGTAAAATTCATGTCTGCCCAAACCCTGCATGTAATTCGTGTCAGTATTTGCCTTCGTTGTTGTCCGCCGTGCGTAATTTAAGTTTGCGCGCGCAAACTTGAACTAAAGGAAAATAAATCCGAACTTGCAAGTTAGAAACTTAAACATAAAACTGAAATTTAAACATTTTACTATTTCGTGTAACTTTCTAAGAACTTTAAAAAGATTTAATTTTGGAACAGAATTCTCAAGAGTACCATTCTCAGTTTTCTTCCCCGTCTTGTCTAAAAAAAATTATGGTTTTTACACAGTATCGTGAAAACTAAGACCGTCATGAATACGGCCGCCAAACGACACACCGGTCCTCCAATGCCCAACCATCACCATGGATACCAGTCACAGGAGTCTCACGGAAGTAGCGGTAATGATTGCATTCAGGAGGAGCACCATACAGAGACAGAAATGAACACTAATCACTACGAGGCTAGAAATTACGACTATGGCCCACCTCCAGCAGTCGAGGAAAAGATGCGACGCAACTTGAAGTTTTTCTTTATGAACCCATACGAGAAATACAAAGCAAGAGGCAGAAAGCCATACAAACTAGTACTGCAAATCTCCAAGATTTTATTTGTGACTGCACAGGTAAACATTTTTGTTGAACACTGCATTTGGAGTAATAATATGGATAAATTTGTATGGTGCAAAGTTGAAATTAACCACCTAATATCAAACGTCTGGATTTGTATGATTTTAATTGATTCAGATATTAGTTGTCGCACAGTGCTGGCCTTTGGCAGATGAAAAACAATTCCCAGATACATTTTTAAAAATTTAATTGTTTTGTGTGTGTTTTTGTTTCCCTAATTACAGCTAATCCAGTTTGGGACGAATCAGTTCACGCAAGCTACATTCTTCGAGGACAATGAGAAAGCCTTCAACAATATCTTCTTGAAGGATTGGGATCCCACATATGACTCATTTGCATATCCTAAGACCAGACAACTCTATGCCTTGTATCTGAAGGACGACGTTTATGCACACTTGGATTATGCTGTCTATAAGGTACACGTAGGTTATTTTGTAAATTTAGTGCCAACTTCCGAAGTATTTCCTAACTATTTTACACTGGTATTAATTCCTCACTCTCTAGATTATATGCATGACTGAACAGCAGCCTTTGTCCAGTAGCTGCACTGCACAATGGACTCGAGCGTGCAGCTGTTATACAGGTCGTGTTCTACAGCTAGCACAGCTGAGAACAGCATTCCGGACGGATTAGCGGTCCACGACTCGACTATAGCCGCTCCCTGGCGTCAAGGAGTTAATGAAACTTTAGAACCGTTGTATAATTATAATCACTAACTGTTTTTCACTTTTTCTTCTTATAGTATTCTCAACTTGAGAGAATTGCTCTGGGCACGTTCGAATTTGAGACAGATCACAGCAAAGACATTCACAACATGACGCTGTGTAACAGGCATTTCTCAAAAGTGAACCTCGCTCAAGGCAAATTTGACGTCAACGTTACAACAGAAACCGGTATGTACATGTATGTTTATATGCCAGACATTGGTCTCAGCCTTCTCTTTCCAAATCCTAAATGTTCCCACCCCAAACCCGTCTGTATCTCCTCTTTATTTATTTTCATTTCTTTGCTTTTTAGCCAGCATTGTTTAAAATTTACAATTTAGATTTTTCAAATTGTACATGTATTTAGCAACCAATTGTGTTTACAGGCTTTATAGCTCACATGTAAATTCATTTGTAGCTCTCAATGTTAAATATCATTGTTATTTCCAGACAATTTAACCTTTAAACGGCAGTCGTTGTTTCCTTGTCATGTATATCTGTATTGTTATCATGAAGAGAGTCAAGAAGATTATAGTTTTGTTATCAGTTTCTGTTAGTATGTGCACACTACTATCTGTCTGTTTTGGTTGAATGTTCCTTTCTCTATGGTTGAATTGATGCGTGGTAAAACTGTTCAAAGGTTGTATTTTTATATCTTATTAAAGGCTACAGAAAGTCCTGGTACTTCTCAGTAAGACAAACTGTAAACACTTTTGCCACATGTATGAATACTGATTTGTTTATTTTCTTTATTAACCCTAACTCTTTTTGGTAATTTACTAGGGACCTTTCTCATCCTTGCAAATCCCAACACCCTGTGCTATTAAACTGTGCACTAAACAGCTGGACTCCACCAAACTCTTGTGTTGGAGTTTAGCTGGATGGAGATTGTTAAGGTTCAAGATATAGGCCAGTTTTTGTATTTTGATAAAATTGGACGTTTGTTTCCGTTTGTAGATTGTCTGACATTCCAAGTGTCACCTGATAAGAACATCAGTATGCGGAATTTCCTGAAAGAGAACGATTTCATCTTGAAATTTGACAGGTTGTGAAGAATAATGAAACAAATTTAATATGCAGATATTCATATATTTGGATTATTCATTTATAATTATATATGCAAAAAAATGCAAAACATCACACACAACATCACAGATAGAGCTGGGGGATTGCATTTATTTTCGGCACAGACCGAGCCACAACCCAGACCAAGCCACAACCCAGACTAAGCCACAACCCAGACCAAGCCACAACCCAGACCAAGCCACAACCCAGACCAAGCCACAACCCAGACTTGGGCCAAGTCCAAGTCTACATGCAACACTGAAATAATTGAGCATGAAAAGCTTTATGATTAAAATAAATGAGGTATAATAATATTTTGGGGTTTTTTTGGGGGGAGGGAGGGGGGGGGGGGGGGCATAGAGGCCAATTTCTTTCTTTTATTACCTTCACCAGCACATAAATTTTACTATCATAAGTTACTTTTCACCATAACAAGGGGCAACTTTTGATACATTTTTCAATCGTAAAATAGTAAATTGCTTATTTCCGTTGGATTTTTTAGCATGATTGAGATGAAGCTGAAATTTTCCATCCGTAGTCTGCACATTAAAGATCAGGCTATGAGCTCTGTTCCTGATTGTGTCCGCTTCAATATAACAGTAAGCTCATTGAATGTCCTGAAATGTCCAAACTACTCTTAATTAATTATAACCTTGTTAACTTTATTTCTTATAAGATAACTCTTCACAGAGTCAACTACTATTCTTAGTAGTTCCAAACATTCAAATAAAACAGCCGTTATGTTTGTTTTTGAAAACTTCATTTGATCCTCATAATGATGTCCTTTTGTTTGTGTGTAGATCCATTACGACTATACCATTCACGGAGGGCGTATAGCGGTCTCTCTCAGTGAAGAACATTCCATTTTCAACTGCTCTAACAGAGTCATCGGAGGTGCGTTTGTTACAAGAATCTGATGCTTTTCAGTTCCAAGATTCTTTTGTTGTAAAACATAGACCCTAAACATTTTAATTTTAGTCAGAAACCCATATTTGGTTTTCTATGTTTTGAACGATTCAATTTACGAACCATTGCTCTTAATTTCTCAGATGAGGAAGCCCTGGTTATGAGTTACTTAGTAGCGGCCTACGATGTCTTCATTGTCTTGTTGTGTACGCTGTCGCTTCTACTGTGCTGTAGATCTCTTCATAGAGGGAGAAGACTTAAAAAGGTATCTCTGTCGTCATTGTGTATTGTAACATAAAAAGCTTGGCGTATCCTTCTTGCGGAAGCTACTGTAAGTGATGGCAGTCTGCTGTACATGTGCAGGGTCGAGACAAACTGTATTTCCTCTGTCCAAAAGCCGTTTAAAGTCCAGGCATTTTTCTACCCTTATAGAAAGCGAATAAGTTCTTCCTGCAATACTACGACAGGAAGCTCTCCAGATCAGAAAAGTTGGAGTTCCTCAACTTCTGGTACATCACGATTGTCATCAGTGATCTGCTGACAATATCTGGGTCAATCTTCAAGCTTCTCCTTGCATGGGTGGTAGGTCATCTTTAAGATCAAATATTACAAAGTTTTAACAGCCAAGCCCTGCATATCTTTAGAAATTATAACAAGATGTAAATATATCTGTAACCCAGTACTAAGAACAATCCTCCACACTGCTAAGCTGCAATTTATAATATATGTCTCTTGGCTGACTTGGGTATGACTCAAACTCACAACCTCTTTCTTGCTTGTACAATTCTTTCGTCTTAAATAAAGACATTTTAAAGTATACAAAATTTGCCACAATTACACATGTACACTTTTGATGAATATTTTTGTGTGGATTGGTAAAGTTTTGGTATCAATTTAAATTTATCGTTTTTCTCACAAGCTTTATAAAACTGCAATAGACATTTTCATCTAGTTATGTCTGTTAATTGACTTATGATGGACAGATTTGAGAAGTGATATCTCAACAATTTTGAATGGATGATTTGTGACAGGTCACTACGGACTACGACATGTGCAGCATACTTCTTGGTACGGGATGTTTCTTTGCATGGTTAGGTGTTCTTAGATATCTTGGGTTCTTTCCAAAGTACAATGTGAGTATAATGGGTTCAAGTTGAAAAAAAGATTAAAACTTCTATGTATGGGAGTGATACTTTTGTTATCCATATGTCATTTTATTTCCCTTGTAATATTATATTATCTAAAAACCTAAAATCAAATCATACAATAATTCTTTTTAAATGTGGAAATTGTTAATTTTTTCTTTTGCCTTTTGATTTGTATTACTCCTGAGCATTTTTATCATAATTTTGTTAGTTCAGCATTTAAATTATATACCAGCATCAAAATGTCTCTGACTCAAACCAAATCCCGAACAACTTTCTCAAAATATTTCCTGTACATTTTACTAAATTGAAAGCATTAGTTGTGTTTGCATTAAAATCTGTTGATAACAATGATCATTTCTTTTGGTTTGAACAGATACCCATCATAACGTTGAAGAATGCCATGCCAAACTGTCTTCGCTTTATGGTGTGTGGGGTCATTCTCTACTTAGCCTATGGTTTCTGTGGCTGGATTGTGCTTGGACCTTACCATCACAAAGTAAGTCTTGATTTCAAGAAGCCCTAGTCCCATTCATGAATGGGCAGTGTTTGTATGTGCCCACAGCACACACTGTGTCGTATCGACCTAGGCTGGTTAAAAGCACCCTCCACAATTTCAATGTTTGTTTCGCCATTTGGCTGCGCTACACCAACCTCTAGGTTTCCCAGCAAGTAAACATATTTCTCATGGAATTTTGTAAATATCCCGGGGAAAAACCAGGCAAACTCTGCTAATTTTTATTCCGAGTAAAGTGCTGTTAATTCTGCTCTTGTATATCTTAAACATTTTTTTCCCGTCTCTTTCAGTTTCGTGGCTTTATGGTTGCCATGGAGTGCATGTACAGTCTGATCAACGGAGATGACATGTTTGCCACTTTTGACGAGATGTCTGAGAAGAGCACAGTGGTGTGGATTTACAGTCGAGTCTACCTCTATTCCTTCATCAGTCTCTTCATCTATGTCATCCTCAGTTTGTTCATTGCTCTTATAATGGATACCTACGAGACAGTCAAGGTAAGATAACCTAAAGGGTTAGTAGACCCAGTCAAGGTATAAGACCTGAAGGGCCAACCTATAACTCTGATTGAGTGACTAGGTCGCAGGCGGGGCTGCGAGCGGGGTTCAGAGCGGGTTGGGTCACGTATTTTTTAAGCGTCTAATCCTTGCACCTAATGTTTAGCTGATTGATGACAATAATCGATTGATTGATTGATTGATTGATTGATTGATTGATTGATAGATAGAAGGATTGATTGTTTGAATGCAGGCATGCCAAGGCAGATATCGTAGCCACACACCCCTTGAGGCTTTCATCGATCAGTGCGATGATCGACCGGAGTCCGGCTGCTATAGACGGAAGAAGAAGAAGAAACGTAGAAAGACCTTGAGGTCACTCTGTGACTGTCGCAGGTAGGCTTGTCTCACCTATTATCGGGTGAAGGAAGGTTAAGTAAGGCAGGTGGAGGAGGCCGTTTGTTGGTATTAGCCATACAACAAGGGAGTCTATGCCCTTTTCAAAGTGCTACACCAGAGAGATCAATTGTTGAGACGGAGCGTCACACTTGTCTTTAACTCCAAGTTCACTAACCGCACCAAAGTGCTACCCATACGCTGGGTAAACGAGAGCCGACTTGAACCGTGGACCTTGCAATCCTAGTCCAATGCTCTACCGACTGAGCTAAACCGGTGAAGAAAACCTTGACAAGGTTAAGGTTCAACTCCTTTTCAGTTCCTTGCATAATTATTTGAATTCGTTGATACTTAATGTGTTCTCTTTCTTCCGCCTACAGAACAAGCTCTTCCAGTGATGAAACCACGCCCCTTCTTCAGTGAACACGAGTCAGATGTCTGCAGTGAGCTGTACACATAAGGATGATAACTTTACATTGTAACTGCATTCATTCATAAAACCAACAGACAAACAGTCACTTCAAATACCGTTGCCAAGTTTTAAGAAGTGTAGCGGATGAAAAAGCATGTCAATAAATGTTTTGTTTCTAAGATGTGAACATTTGATAACAGTATTATCATTTGGAAAGATTTAAGTTATATTGGATTCCTTGTTTTATATTTAAAGTCAATCGCTTAAGAATAGGGTTTTTTTATTAGCAAGGACACATTTTATTGACAGTATTCACCAATTATTGCTGTCGATGTTAACTACACCCTGTATTTGTGTTTCTTCTTGTGTTGCAAACTCTAATCAAGTAATTCCTCGATTTTGACCATATATTTCTCAATATTTGAGAAAGATTAATTGTATTTCTTAATAAACAAAATTGTTTCATAATTATTATAATCCAAATAAAATTCTTGACCGAGTGAGGGCGCTGTAACGGCGCTAGTAACCCCAACAAACTGGCAAGTAAGGGCCTTTTCGAATCTCTGGCTTCGTCTTTGGCTTAAGACGATTTTAGATTCCGAACTGCAAGATCCTCCAGCCACATTCTGATGTCTGTTGTGCTTCAGAAACATTCACTTGATTGATGTGAGCCCAAAAGTTGGACTATTTTCATTTGCCTCCATTTCTATTTGTTTCTCAGTGATTCGGAGGCAAAGCCGAAGACGAAGCAAAGGTTTTGAAAAGGCCCTATGTAGCACTTATCTGTACCTCCATGCTATAACAAATTAAATACTGAAAATATGTCATATTTGATAAGGAATGTATAAACTTTGGTAAATTATCTTCAATTCACCGTTGATTAGACCTCCAACGTTGAGTTTAATACAGAGACTCTTTGTTTGTCTTTACTGTTCAAGCCTTTTTCATCTTCAGGCTCACTGGTGGTGGTATCCATACTGGAACATCACTGCCACAAGAGAAGGACCACAGAAAAGCTGCAAAAATAATTGAACAAATTATTTGCCTTAATTTGTTACAAAGAGAAGGTGTAGAGCCAAGGAAATGCGATTTACTGATTGGAGTATAACAACAAAAGGAAATACTAAAGAACCAATAACAACTTATTCAAAATCAATAAAACAGAAATTATCAAACAAAATATACTTATTATTTAAAAAAGACTTTAGTACATGTAGTAAAATCATGTTCCACTCCTCACATAGGGATGTCCATAATGATAAAATATTTGTAAAAATGGAGGCAGAAGAAATAATCACGATTATAAAAAACATAATATGCCAGAAGAAAATTATTACCCTAAACGTTTATTAATTGGATTATTGCCACGTTAAAATGAATTATTTAAGCGCAAAACGCGCCAGATAAGCGTCACAAAATGTACAACCCCTGTTTAGGTAAATGTTATCGCCCAAAATGGCAACACGCTCGCTTAAGTTGTCTTTCGTAAAATGAGAACGGTTTTGCTTTAAATTCACAACTAAAAATGTTTCGTATTGTCTTTGAATGTTAATAAATTCAACATCAGTTACGAAATTGGGACACAATTTTGCACAGATTGACGTTAAAACGCAGGTTTTCTAACGCTGCATCGTCGCTTGTTTCACGGGAATTACGAGATCATCGTGTACTATATGTTGGGACGGCGGTGGTACGGTGTGCACACCACTGGCACTGCCGTCCCAACACGGCGTGGAAAGTGGTCGCGCGAGCGAAGTCTCGGATTCCAACTCAACATGCCCCCCTAAGGCTAAAAGTACATTTTTTCGACAAATGGTAGGCCTTACGGACTTTTTGTCAGTATGGTAGGATTGTTTAATGTCTACTTTTGTATACATACCTTGTCGTTTGGTGATTCTTGTTGATTATGGATCGCTTTAGGACCGTGAAAAACTGTTTTCGATCGCAAAAATTGGAACCCGTTGTCGATTTTGTACGCGAACGGACCCGAAGTAAGCAGCATACTCTTTCCGATGATGACGTTTTCTAAGCCAACCATACAGCATACAGCACCGTTTTGTATACCATAACGGATTGCCGTTTATCGGCAGTAGTACCAGGATTTGGGTGTAAATTATATGCCACAAAGTGACATTTCCCAGCCTATTGAAATTCCAAAGTAATGGTAGGCCACATGTTTGCCTACTGGCTGATACAATGTAGTACATGTTGTAGGTCAGCTGTCAATCATTGTCTGGATTTCTTGCCCCTACTTGGAATATATTCGGAAAATACTCCCGAATATTTCTCCTGTGGTTTTACTTTATTTCTCTTGCACTATAAAGCGTTTATTATGTAAAATTACATCACGGAACCATTATAAATTAAAAAATGTAACGAGCTCTTACAATTTCCACGAAATAGATCGTTTTTGTTAAAGACAAGAAAAACGGAAAATAAATCGTATTAAATGTTACCCTTAAATTTGTTGGAAAAATGTTTAGGAGCTCAAAATATTAGGTGTTAAGGTTCCGTTTATTTTTTGTATTCTTCCTTTTTTAAAAACAATGAAACCAGAAATAAATGTTATTAAATAAACCTTGAATTGATTTCGCTAGCCTTGTAGTTGTCAGGTGTACCTGTATGTCGATTTTCTTAGATATCAGAAAAACCAAGAATAAAATCGTATTATTATTTACCCCTGGAATCGGTTGGGAAAATTTTAGAAGTTCATTCAAATAAGTCTTTAAGTATCCTTTCTCTTTTTTTCTTCTTTAAAAACAAAGACAATAACATAATTAACCTTAGGAATATAACCTTTTTTTGTTCATCTTAATACATTTTGTAAATAGGTACGGCAAACTTTTTTTCAAAATTACTTACAGCCAACTTAATGACCATCGGTTGGGACTAGAGATAAATAAATTCACTCCAGGAATAAACCGATCAGGGCCTATTAAATAAAATCTGTGTCTGCCTGGCAAGGGTTGGCGTAGGTAAATCGCAATGTATCTTTGTTGGAGATAAGCGGGCCTGGACAACATTCTTTGAGTAGCACTTTGTGTTGAGAGAACATCTGTGCTGAATGAAAGAAGAAAGTAAACACCCAATGACAATGAAGATTTTTGTAACTGGACCTCAGGATTGGATAACAATCTTTTCACTGGGGAAGTGGTGAGCGGTGCTGAGGCTTTGATGTTGGTCTTTTCAAGAAACTCGGTGGGGTCATTGTAATCTTTTAGGAACTGGTATTGCAATTTTCGGTATAAGCTTAGGCCTACTCTGAAGACGTGTGCGCTTATGCTTATCTTGGCATTTTTTTCACTAGACCGCCGGACTACTTAGGAAAGGGTTTTGACTAGACCGCGCTGTTTTGTGATAGGAATGTTGTTATTCATTGATCGTTTACAACTAACCTTTGTAAGTTAATTAGGTCAAACACTTACCCAGGATGGTTTGGTAACGGTCTCAAATCCTTACAAATATGTGGGCCACCGCAGAATCATTGTCCGAGAGCGCCTATTGCAACAAAAGACACTCCGCTAATCCGCCAACAATGGGCACGCGCTCGGCAAAGTTTTCACGTATTTTGTACGTGAAAGATCAACCCTAGCAACGAGGCTAGCTCCACAAATACGTGATACTTTGACATACGTGAAAAGTGGACTTATCACGTTTTTTAATACGTGAAAGATAAGTCTATTGTTTACTTTTCACGTTTTTTGTTCCAACAAAAGGTTTTCACGTAGTCGGGCTTCATAGTGTTACCTATTCGATGCTTCCTGGATTAGCCAGGCTGTGGTATAAATCAGTTCATTGAAATCGCCATAACAACAGACAAAGACGCAGTGTTTCGTTGGTTGCCAGTGCCATATCATATATAGCAACTTTGGCCGTTTTCTGAACTCCTTGGGCTTAAAATGCAGCTACTGAGATGTACAAACGAGATATAATTGTGTACGGTTATTCCTGGCGTCATTTGTTGATGGCCGGGGGCACCCGATGGCGTTTGATACAACTGTTTAACATTATTAAAAAGCTATACATATATTTGTCTCCAGATCCAACTTCCTTTTCAAGGTTGCCAAAGGTTGTTACCTTTTGTATAAGGAGATATTTTCAGTAAGGAGAAAAACATTTTGCCTGTTTCTTAATGTTTTGTTTTTTTACAACAAAATGGTCCACAACATTGTGCATAATGTCACAGTACGATGGCCTATCTAATCCGATAAGTTATTTTAACTCGGGAGCCTGGGGCGTGGAGTGTGTGGCTGTTTTAGAGTCTTTTGTTTTAATGTTCCCATCGTGTTAAATGCACAACGAGCATATAATCGCTGGTTTTACACTCATTCCAACATTTTATAGTCATGTTTACCACTTCCCCTCATTTTGTTTCTTCCGTTGGCATCTGGACAAATCATCTTTTAGCGATTTCCCCAATCACGTCACTCACCTAGCTGATCTACCGCGTGGGCTCGCGTTGTCTAGCGTGCAGCCCTGGACCAGCCACCGGGGAATCGAGCACCAGACGACCCATTCATCAACCAGACTGGCCTGGCGAATTACGCTTCGCCGTAAATTCACGGTTGGAAAGCCCAAGGTGCCAAACCCAATGCCAACGGGTGATTTTTATTTATTTATTTTTTTAAATTTTTTTCGGGGGGGGGGGGGGGGTCATGTGGAATCTGTGGTTTCAAGCAATGCTGAGAGAAGAAAAAGGCCTAGTACATCATGCCAATTATGGTTACAATCAAATGTACAATAATAATGTTAAGACAGAATATTGCACATCTATGATAAGTATAATCTTAACATACCAAAGAGGAATAACATCCTCCATGGTCATACCAGTATTACTTCCGTCTGCAGATTTGTCAACTCCTTTTTCTTGGCCATAGTTAACTTACAGCTCAGCAGTTTTTGTCGAATCTAAATTTCCGTCTTTTTGCTCAAAACCAATGTCCAAAATGACTCATGATTAAAATGTGTATCATTCCACAAAGCATGTCAAAAAAGTGCAAGAAATGCTTTGTTACTCCCTCCAGTGGCTGCATGTTCTTATTATTATCAAGTTTAATCAGTGTGTGGAGGGGGGGGGGGGGGGGGGGAATCCCACTTTTGAAATAGTTTTCTTAGTAATATAAGAAGAAGAAAAACATTCGACAAAATAAACAAAAATGCCAACCAAGTATATATACACAGTTCTTGAATTGTCTCTTGATAAGCTGGCAGAGAATACCTTTAGGCTCTCGTAGGGCGAATTCGTTATTTTGTGCGCAAAATGAAATTGCAAAATCAGAAAAAGAAGTTGTGCGCTAAACCCCCCCATAGATTGTCTAACAAACGGCAACCAACAGGGTCATTAAAACAACCTTAGCCAACCAGCCACACAGTCGCTATAGACTCCAGACAAGTCGTTAATGTCACTTACCACCTGGTTCTCCTTATTGTCCAAGTCGGCATATCTCCTCACGCCTCGAGGGACCAATGACAGTACGGAGGGAATTAGCCTCTCGTGCAGGTTGTGTTTCTTCTATTAGGAGAGCAAACAAACCACTACTGAAATCACCTCTAGTGGGTTTTATACATCCTGTGGGCCTACTTAACTTAAGATGCCAATAAAGATGCTCGAAATGGGTGTAAGACGGTTTACGGTATTTACACAAGTTTGACATAACATTAATGGGCCGGCCGTAGTTAAAACCTGGTTGAAAATGGTAAGAAACCCCTTAACTCCATTACATTAAGTCATGGAGGGTTTTAAAAATTATTGTAATGTATTTGAGAAGAAATACTATTGACACGAAAGATGAATGTCCATTGTGTTAAAAGTTCGTTGTCATTTCTCTATGGTTATATATACTCCGGGCCTTTTGGCACAGAAGATGATTATTAACCCATGCATCAATTTGCGTGATTTTGTTCAGCAGTTGGGTTGTGCGTGAATGTATATTCATGAGAAAGAAAAATGAAAACTCAGATACATTAAAGAACTATAAAGAACAGCTATAGTCGACCACGACTCAACCAACTCGCAAAATGCAATAGCCGAGTTGGTAGAGAGGTGTATCGAAATGTCTGTGGTTAGAATCTGGCTATCGTTAACGTTTATAATTTTCTTCGCCAAATTTTCTTGTGGATTATGTTAACCATAGAGCAAGGCTGAAGAAAACACCGGGTTACGTTACCCGAGTACCTTAACAAATACAAGAACGGCATCATGTTTTGCATGTGATGTCGCAGGTCAGATCGCCTTTGAATTATATGACCTCTGATGTCATCTCTTAATCAAATGTATGCAAAATACGATGCGTGCGCCTACCGCCGGGCACATCTAAATATAAATTTGGATGAAAGACGGCACATCGTAAAATAGGCCGCATCCCGCTAAATCATGCCTCATGAACCTGACTTTCAATTATTGTTTATAGCTTTATAAAAGATGTACCGGCCATAATGCTGCACTTGTCTCTCGGTGGATACTGACAATCATTTCGACATGGCAGATTTTAGTTGGTGAAATGGCTGTTGTTCTTACTGTCGGTGTTTTAAGTATGAGTATAACATTTATTAGCATTAGATCGACAAATCGCAACAAGAAATGCCATTACAAATTCACCAAGGTTGTGATTTAATCTGATTCGAAAATAATAAATGAACACGAGGTATAGAAATTATAATTCAAGGCGAGATATACTTTCGAACTGGTCTCGTAGCTGCGCAAATCAGCAAGACGACAGATTCCGAGATTTCCAAAGGCCCCGAAGCCTGAATCAGGGATTTGTACCGGACGTAAGCGTGACAAGACGGCCAGATTTTCCTCACACATCGCGGTCGACTCGACTTTGATAGATCGCACGACATCACGACCGTGACAGTTGCAGAGTGATTATGGTAGTTTTTTCTCTGTTTCCGGTTGTTACGTACTTATCTCTTTACAAGATATCCTAAGATAACTCCAATTTAAAATTCAACATAATGACGACATATTTTAATTGGTCTTCAGATGACACGCCCCCTGCATAAAAGTTTTCTAACAGTCAATCTGATAGGCGGATACAAGTTTTAGTGCGTACCCGAGCCCGCCAATCAAAAGCCAAATTTCGCAAAATAAGCACAGCACGGGCTTTGTTTTATTACCACAGTGCCTCACTCCATAGAGCTAAGACCCACCCCTCTGAATATCGTGTTTCTCCTAACGTAGACATATACGTTTCATTCATTACTACCCAACTATCTGAAGCAGACGAATACAACTATTTTCATTCGACATCTCTCGCCCATTTTTACCTGTTTCAACCTACATCGAGGAGGTGAGTTTTGTTGATTACTTTAGAATATTTACTCAAAATAACTTGAAATGATTTGCTCTTAACCAATGACTTTTCAATAAAGAGTCATGCGATTATTTTGTTCTCGTGAACTAAATTAGTGAACTGTATATCTTATTCTAAATGCATGACAATTATTTGACAGTACTTTTGGGTGAATTTATTGAAAAGTTACAATTTTCCATGTTTTTTTCCCCGGACAATTGAGGGTGTTGGTGCTACTTTACGCTGTTTAGTTTAGTGGATTTATGTTCAAATTATGAACCCAAGATTTGCTAATTGGCATTTGTAAGAAAGGTTTGCTCATTGGCTACTGTACTGTCGTGTTAATCAACAACCCATTTCTTGCTTAACTAACTGCATGACTAATTAAGACAAATTAAATGATTGGAGTTTAACGAAAACAACAAAATACTACATAATTAAAATTCAGCCACTTGCCGAGCGGCACCTTATAAATATGAGCCGAATTGAATTAACAAGAACGACGTCGGTTTTGACGAGGTTACATCAGTGTACCCGGGGATCTTTCCTTTTCTGTAGTTAAAAGTGGTCTTAGGCCAATTCTGCCACTCAGTTAGTTTTTTGGTTTTGTTTTTGAAGTTAGGTAGGTAGAATGCGAAACTGAGTAATTGCAGAATTATCGGCTAATTTGTGGTGACAGTTTTCGAAACCTTGTCTAAGTTTGATTCACTCCTGGTCTAAAACATTTAAAGCCCAGTCCCTAATCTCAGAAACAAATCTGGCACCAAATCAAAAGATTGGATGCTCCTAAGGCTATGAGTAGATAAAGTTTATCAGTGCAAGGCGAGACACCCCCCCCCCCCCCCCCCCCCCCCACAATTTGTTTTTGTTATTTAAATTAAATAAACAAACAAATAAATAAATAATAAAGGCATTTTTTTTCTCTGGAATCTGGTCCACATGGGCCAGATTCATCCCATTTCGACGGCACTGCCCCATATGGTGCATCATTTGTGGCAGCGATTATCTCCCTATATAATCTGTAGGATCCTACAGTCCTACAAAATGGTTTCCCGCATATACTGCAACGTGTACCAGTGAAATACTACATAGGTAATGAAGGCCCTATGTGTCTTGTTGGATCAGCAACAATAACACCTTTCATAAGTTATTTTTACATTCTGTATTTGCGATGTTGATGGCCTTGGTATGATGCACACCAGACCCATATGGATACCTACAGGTGCTTATATCTTCACATATGATTTGCACATATCAGCTGAAAGTATAAAACAGAACATACAAAAAAGAAAGAAGAAAAAGGTTTGATTTGTCCTTCAGGGTGAAATCTGTGGTCAACCAAGGTCTTGCCAAGTCTTGAATCATCTTCGTTGGTGCGTGGGTCGAGTAAAATTATGGCCGTAAATCTCGATATTGTGTAGTTTTTGTCATAAATCCATCGGCATATAACCTTCGTTGGTTATGGGCTGCATGGTGTTTCAATCTTCTCAGAGAGATATTGTCCATATTTAAAGATCGTTTATGCAGGAAGATGAAGAGTTGATTTTCTGGGGAGGATAATATGATTTTATGTTCTTATGATTGGGTGATTTCTTTTGTGAATGCAAGCACAGGCAAGCGTCTTATCAAACTTTTGGTGACATAATGTTGAACAACACAGGCGCGGTTGTGTGGCGGAGACTGTGTGTAGGGGACTTTAGTCCCAAAATGCCTTTGTATACCACCCCCCCCCCCCCCCCCCTCCTGCTTTCCGAGTCCTGAAATGACATAGATGTTGGAAGACAATGCCACACGAACGGCACCTATAATAGCATGATTCAAAACTGTCAACTGTCTTTTGATTTGAATTGATCATAACGAGTTACTCATATAATTTAGTTATGCTAATTTTAAGTTAAGTTTAGCACATATGTTGTTCTTGATGAAATGCATGGTTTACAGATAGTTGATTTCCATATTCTATTCTCAATATTGTTCACGCCATGTCAACCAAATTCCCAATTCAATTGTCCCTGATGTCTCTTTCAGTCACTCATTAACCATTCAACACAATTGTTCATGTGCCTCGCTAATTCGTGGTTTCTTTATTCAACACAATTGTTCCTGTCTCTTTCAGTCACTCATTAACCATTCAACACAATTGTTCATGTGCCTCGCTAATTCGTGGTTTCTTTATTCAACACAGTTGTCCCTGTCTCTTTCGGTCACTCATTAACCATTCAACACAATTGTTCATGTGCCTCGCTAATTCGTGGTTTCTTTATTCAACACAGTTGTCCCTGTCTCTTTCGGTCACTCATTAACCATTCAACACAATTGTTCATGTGCCTCGCTAATTCGTGGTTTCTTTATTCAACACAATTGTCCCTGTCTCTTTCGGTCACTCATTAACCATTCAACACAATTGTTCATGTGCCTCGCTAATTCGTGGTTTCTTTATTCAACACAATTGTCCCTGTCTCTTTCAGTCACTCATTAACCATTCAACACAATTGTTCATGTGCCTCGCTAATTCGTGGTTTCTTTATTCAACACAATTGTCCCTGTCTCTTTCGGTCACTCATTAACCATTCAACACAATTGTTCATGTGCCTCGCTAATTCGTGGTTTCTTTATTCAACACAATTGTCCCTGTCTCTTTCGGTCACTCATTAACCATTCAACACAATTGTTCATGTGCCTCGCTAATTCGTGGTTTCTTTATTCAACACAATTGTCTCTGTCCCTTGCAGTCACTCATTAAGCATTCAACACAATTGTTCATGTGCCTCGCTAATTCGTGGTTTCTTTATTCAACACAGTTGTCCCTGTCTCTTTCGGTCACTCATTAACCATTCAACACAATTGTTCATGTGCCTCACTAATTCGTAGTTTCTTTATTCAACACAATTGTCCCTGTCTCTTTCAGTCACTCATTAAGCATTCAACACAATTGTTCATGTGCCTCACTAATTCGTAGTTTCTTTATTCAACACAATTGTCCCTGTCTCTTTCAGTCACTCATTAACCATTCAACACAATTGTTCATGTGCCTCACTAATTCGTGGTTTCTTTATTCAACACAATTGTCCCTGTCTCTTTCAGTCACTCATTAACCATTCAACACATTGTGCCTCGCTAATTCGTGATTTCTCCCTTCTTTTGTTCAAAGTGGCAGGTTTTATTCTCTCTGAGATCATTCTAATTTATAGCCAACCCTTACTGAGATACTGTCGGGTGGCCTTGTGGGCCTGGATTTTATGGCCGAAACTTGAGAGAAAAACAAAGTGTTTCATTTGCAAAAACTTCAAACCTTGGCTGTATTTTAGGTTTGGGTCATTTGGGGATTTCTGTTCTTGTAAGTCGTCGGGAGACAAATGTGTTCTTTTGTTTATTTCGACCTATCAAAAGCTTTGATCTCTAAGGTGTATCTCTTAGTAGAATGTATCTTTCATGCGTAATGTCGAAAATGATACCTGATTTTGTTTTCGTTAGGAACGATTCAGACTCGTGATTGAACTGAAATGCTTGATAGCGGACAGAATTCGTTATGTAATTTATTATGACATTTTCTAAGAGGCCATAGATTTCAAGAAAATATTTTCATATTTCTGTTTCGTTTCTTCATCAGGATTAACAACCTTGCGATTTATATATTGCAAACTTGCTTGGATTTCGAATAACAGGCGATTTAGCGATGGCACGACGGACAAACAGATTGGCCTTGCTGGTTGTGATAATACTGGGACTTTCAGTGTGTAAGTCGTGCATTTAGGTTGTAGCATTATGGTGGGTTATATTGGTCTCGATCGTATAAATAAATAAATATAAATACATTTTCAACTTGGTCGCGGGTTCCTCATTATGAAAAAAAGGAAACGCAAATTTAAAACACTTCAAAAGATACTGTTGTTCATTTACATACTTATGCCATAATCATTATCATAACTCATTATCCCTGAACCTATTAGTATTAGTTGAATGCGAAGCTGAAGACGATTCTGGGTTTGGTGACTGGGGACTGTCACATTGGTTGGAGGAGATGTGTCATTGGTTCGGTAGGTAACAATCTTAATGATCGATATTCACAATAATTGACTTCACCTCAAGTTTACCAGTGGTATGCAGTGTTTGCGATTAGGCCATACTTGTAAGGCTTTTTAAAACTATATCATTTCGGCTATTTGATCAGCACATAAAAGTAGGAGAAATCAGCTGATAACGTATCCTGGCGAAACTGCCGGATGCAACACACAGGGGATCCTTTATTATGCCGAATTTGACTGCAAATGTGGATAGCTGAACAGTTTTTGTTATCACGATATCACGTTTGTTTCCCGGCAGGAATGTGCGACTCCGTGTGCTACGGGGATCTGGGCTGTTTCTCCAACGAGTTAGCGTGTCACAGTGACTCCTTTCCCCCAATGCGGCCGGCCGAGATTGGCACGCGATTCACGCTCTACACGCGCGGTAATCGCGACTCGCCGGCCCCCTTGAACCGCACCGACCCTGATGATGATATCTGGCGGTGGTACTTCAACGCCAAAAGGAAGACGGTCTTCGTCATACACGGATGGGGTGAGACAGACATCAAGGCGTGGGTCACGGAGTTGAAAGAGGCGCTACTTGACAGGGTGAGTAGTATTCGTTTAACTATAAATTGTTCATGCAGTGGCGTGGGGGGGGGGGGGGGGGGGGGGGACACGGGGGGGGGGGGACGCCTCCTTCGTGAGTGTTGAATAGTCAGTCCATCATCAACACTCTCTCACGAGCGCAAGCCGTCAGACAAAAAATCGATTATTTAAAAATGTGATCAAACTCAATGAATGTTCCTTTCAGAATAAGGAGATCTAAGTAACACCCTCTCTCCCTAAATCGGGACTATATTTTGTGTGTGTTCATGTGAGAGATTAAGATATTCTAATCTAACAAAGGTGATGAATAATGGATAGGCTTACACAAGCATGGGGCGCTAATGCAGAACAAAAACTGGGCATATCAAATCTAGATTGGCCAATTATAATTGGTCGTAATTCTTCTTGCCGTGTATTTGATGACAGGCTGACGTCAATGTAATAACCGTTGATTGGGAAGGTGGTGCCGATGAACTCAACTACATGAAGTCAGTGCAGAACATTCGCGTGGTAGGACGGGAGGTGGCTAGGACAGTCAAGTATCTATACACTGAGACGGGTGTGGATCGAACCATGGTGCATCTGATAGGCTATAGCTTGGGTGCTCATGCCGCAGGGTATGCCGGGAAACAATTACGAAAAGTCGGCCGTATCACTGGTGAGTTCATACATACCGAATTTAGAAACATCAATCCGCATACTTTAAAGAGATGGGAATAATACAACGTTGATGTACGGGTCATGAGTTTACCCACACCAAATATCGCCCTCCTATGACGCTGTACTATTTGTTCCTCCCTCTTTCTCAGGTTTAGACCCAGCGGGCCCTGGCTTCGAAAACACCGATGCTGGATGCCGATTGGACCGAAGTGATGCAAAGTTTGTTGACGTCATTCACACAAGTGGCAACATGCTACTGGAAGGCGGTGTTGGCATAGAGCAAAAGGTAGGTCTATTAATGCTCTTCTATACGTCAAACGTTTATTTTCTCGTGTTTTTTTAATGAAAAGTTGTCATGTTTTACCAAGACGGACTGGGTGGGAGCTAAAACAACCTTCTTAAAAAATACATTTAAAGCATGAAAGAGAAATTAGCATTGGGGGACGTGGGAGCTTTCTTTGTTGTTGTTTTTCAGTGGAGGAGGTGGGGGCAGAGATGGGGGCAGAGATGGGGGCAGAGATGGGGGCAGAGATGGGGGCAGAGATGGGGGCAGAGATGGGGGCAGAGATGGGGGCAGAGATGGGGGCAGAGATGTATATGTTTTAGTGGTTGGTAATAATTTTGTCCATATTTTGACTTTCTTTTATCGTAGATAGGACACGTGGACTTCTACCCCAATGGAGGCCAGAGCCAGCCCGGGTGCAGTTGGTGGATGATAGGCTGCAATCACGCGAGATCTCACACCTACTTCATTCAGAGCCTGCGAGATTCCTGTCAGTTTCCCGCCGTGCCTTGCGAGACTCTGACCGATTTCCGATCCGGCAAGTGCCGTTCTTGTGGTCGTAGAGGGTGCCCTTCCATGGGGTACGAGGCGGTACGAAGACTCCGTGGCAGTCATGGCATTGGCAGCTACTACCTCACGACCCTGGGAAAGCGTCCGTACTGCAACCCTAAGAAGTCTCGTCTCCGAGACAAGTATCTCAGACAGGAATCGACAAATGAAGTCATTGTGACGAGGAAAGGAAGACTTGGTTTGACGAAGAAAAGCCGTCAACAAACGCATAGTTAACAGAGACAGACTTGAATGCTGTGATCCTGATGAGACGTTCGATATCAGTCACTCATATTAATAACATCGTGCACTCTGCCTTAGATATACAATACGTTGTTTCGTTATGCAGTCGTTCCGAAATGGGATACCTTCGTAATTTAGACATCGGCTCATTCGGTTGTATTCTATATCACATAATATACAAACAGCGAATATTATTTTGTGAGTGCGATTGTGTGTTGTGGCGACAGATAGGATGTTCCTTTGCACTCGAGACGACGCTAGCTGCATGTGCCGAGTGAAATGGAACATTATTATTATTATGACAAATATGTTTACTTTGCAAGTACATGTATACGTGAATTATTTGTTTTTATATTACGCCTGAATAAATCCTCGACATCTGATTTGTAATGCATGAACCGTGAGCTTGCATCATTATAGTCGAGTTGCATTCATTTGCAATTATTATTTGTATTTTTTGGTTTTTTTTACGGCACGTGTTTACATGATTTCCAGTCCTATGAAACCCACCGGGTTTTTTGTGTGTTTTTTTTTTTTTTTGGTTTTTTTTTTTTTGGGGGGGGGGGTTCTACCAAGCCCCTAGGAAAGCGCGCCAAATGTAATTTCTTATATGCATTAGGTCAATGTCTGCCATCCTTTGTTAACGGCATTTAATATGTATGCGGGCGCAAAACAATTAATAAATTATGACCTCACAGAATGCATCAAAGCCGGGTAATTAGTTTAGCTATAGATTTTGTTGTTGCTGTAAAAACTATTAGAGAATAAGGCCTGGGTTAGTATTTAATAGACAATGTTGTTACGCTGAATTCTTTTAAAGTTTCGTGTCCATACGTACATGGTGGGGAAAGTCTGCTGTTTTTGCCCAACTTCATGCAAACAGGTCGCAAACCAACCAACTTTGTCGGTGAATTGTTACCGTCTCCTTTGTAGCTGTAAAAACCACCAAATTTAGTAAATTTTCCCTCTTTTAAATAAATTATATAATGTTATTCATTATTTTACGCAGTCAACCAAACCGTACCATCATACGCAAAAGGGGACTTTACCCCTGTCTGTTGAAAGAGGGCGCTAGTCAGCATAATACAAAGAGCTGTGGGCCTTTTCGAAACCTTTGCTTCGTCTTCGGCTTTGGTTCGCCTTCGGCTTTGGCTTCGCCTCCGAATTCTGAATTACTTAGAAGCAAATAGAAATTATAGAAAATATAAATAATCTAACTTTTGGGTTCATATCAGTAGATTGAATGTTTCTGAAGCACAACAGGCATCAACATTTCGCAGGGGATCTCGCAGTTGGGAATCTAGAATCGCCTTAAGCCAAAGACGGAGACGAAGCAAGGGATTCGAAAAGGCCCCATATTAAATGTACATATATAGCTAGCTCTATGGCCGGTGTGGCGGTCTCACTTCTCCGGCGTGCTAGCTTCTCCAAAAGGGAAATAACGCTTCAACACGCATGCGCAAAATTGCGCAGTGGTTTACATTTTTGCCGACTTTATTCTGTGTGCTGAGTTCTTTGGTGATGTACTGGTGAACGTAAGATTGTAGGATGTGTCTACGTTACATACAGGGTACCAGTAGAATCCAGGGCGCGTGCGACAAAATTGTTATACTACATTGTACTGCAATGCTGTATTAGACTAGTACTAGTCGGTCTTTTGCTTCGACACTGCGGCGTCGGCAGAGTCATGACGGCCAGACTCGCTTCTGACAAGAAAAAGAGCGGTCGTATTATCTTCTATCTATCTGATGACTGTTGCATTTTTTTATAATAACGAATATTTGTAATGCGGTAGTATACATAAACAAGATTTATATATAGTCCGCCTCGTGCATGAGTGCTCAGACTCAGAGATAGGCCTATAATTAAAGCTTCTCCTCAGTTCAGTCAATCGTCCCCTGATGAAAACAACTTGCTACAATCTTCAAATTAAATTAATTTAATTGTTACCCAATTTGGTTGTCTTTTCCCTATATAGTTATCTGAGTGATCAGTCAACGAAAATTGGTCCTGAAATCAGCCACACTTTGTCAAATGCGATGGAAAATATGGTGATAGCGCCCTCTGTTAGTAGCCCGGCATCAGGAGAAGTAAGCACAGCGGATAAATGAGTATGTGAGTGTAACGTGCTGACTTATCCGCTCAATCTGCCCGGAGAAGCTAGCACGCCGGACAAGTGAGACCGCCACACCGGCAACCACGGCAACGCACGCTTTTGTTAGCCGCGCGCATATCTCATAATGCGCAGCAGGTTAATTACGGAATACGGTCATTCTGAATCTCTGTGGCAGACCATATTTTTATTCCTTCATTATTGCATGATTATCTGACTGCTAAAAGACTTTTCCTGAACAAAAATTGAAAGGTAGGATTAATCGTCGAAACTATTGTGTTGTTGTAGGCCTACATTCGTGCGAATATACAGTGAAAAATAGAACAGAAATAAATGTGAATCTGGTTCAGTGGAAAATAGTCACTGTCATGACTGTGCAACTGCAACGCGCACGAAACAAAATATGTAGGCTGGCAAAAAGAAATCAAATACGCGGCCAGTCGCCAGCTGCGTTGGCGCACCCCTTTGGTGGCTGGTGTAGCCTTTCGTCAAGGCCATCGTGGCTGTGCAGCTAGCTGCGGCAACTGGAGTCGAGACCTGCAACCACAGCGCCCTTGAGTTGTGCCAGAATGCAACGAGGCCAATTAAATTAACACTTGATTTTGCGGTTTTGTAGTTGAATTATTTATAAAGGTTCTACATGAATTATTTATTGCAAACAATTAGAGCGGTGGAAGAATAGCCAATGGCAACTCGAATTTCCTCAAGTTTCGTTCATTTAGTAAAGAATAAAATCAATAGATAAGGCATTTAAAGGTAGGGTACACCATTTGCAGATATCGAAATTGTTTAGATATTCTTTAATAATTCTAAAAAACACCAAAAATAACATAAGAATAACTGCTCGACGCCGGTTGAAAACAAACGCTGTTTTTTGTGCTTTTTTGTGTGCTTTTTTCGGCATTTATGATTGTAAAACTTTGGACAAGTTAGTACTTTAATACTATAAACGATATTTACTATAAAATACAAACCCCCAAAATCCACCCATTCATGATAATTCAAGCAATTACCAATGGTGTATCCTACCTTTATTAGTAGCACAGAATTCCGTTCATATGCTTAAATAGGTTCCAATGAGACTTGTTGCGGGGTATTCATTAATTGTGACTGTTACATAAACAGCTGTCTGTAAACCCTCCCCCCCCCCCCTTCAAGTTTTGGAATAGGGGGCATAGATTTTGCTGTCATAACATTAACAAGAGTTTACATTCCCAGTTTACATTCATATTTTTAAATTCATTTAAATAGTAAAAACGTCTTTGTGAAGAATGAATGTGACAGTTCTCGGGCGAATTCGGCCAGCAATATCTGAAGGCTATGAAAGTTCAACGTCGCAGTCAGATGCCATTGGAGAATCGTCAGTCAGGTAAACCTATCAAAATCCTACAAATTCTACAAATTCCCTGTCATTTAAATAATGCCCCCACCCCCACCCGTATGTCATAAGTGCTACGCCTCTCCTTAAACATTGAATTTTATACTACAGATTTATTTTGTATGAAATTAATAACAAATAAAAAAATCCGTTTGTCAATAATGTAGTAGAGCAAGTCGACCTTATTTCCATTGCTGGATTTGTTTAGCTTTCAGACAGTGTACAAACAAGGAGACACTAACCGCGTCATTTACAGCGATGCAATCCTCTCGATGGTCAACCTATTTGGGGCAGGCTTTAACTGCGGAGTGTTGTGTTTTGGTGAGGCCAAGTCGGGCAAGAGTTACACGTTGGCTGGGGAGGGAACCGGTCAACATGGTATAATTCAGATGGTACTGAAGGATGTGATTAAAGAAGTAGACCGGTTAAATGAAAATGGTAAGGGATCCTATAGTGGAGTTCGATCATGTGTGATTAATATACGCTCATTTCGATGGCATGGGTTCGAATCCCACCGCTGCCACCATGAAGTGAGATGAATCAATTAAGAACCCAGAGGAGATTATTCTTAGGTTCTGTGCCACTGCAGCTTTATTCCAGTTTAGATTATCTCGGAGAGTGCGCGCGGGAGAACTATTCACTTAATGTGCTTGCGCATTCAAAGTAGTGCTCACGAAGTATTACAACAGTCACACGGCCCCTTCAATGGAGTAAGCATTATGTCGTTGAATATCTAATAAATCAAACCATTGCTTATTTTATTGGTGTAGGGCAGTCTGCATATGTAACAATCGACATGTACGAGCTGTACAATGAGATGATACGAGACTTGCTGAGTTCTGATCAACAAGGTGGTATTTGCGAGCTTGGTGTCAATGCTCAGGAGGGTGTGTATGTCAAGGTAATCATGCTGTTTTTGTTCCAATTATTCCCACGTGTTTTGTCTTAAAAAATAGGAGGAGATATTGGAGAAAATGTGTCATTTATAAATTAAAGTGTGACTGTGACATGTGACATGTGACTGTGACTGTGACTGTGACTGTGACTGTGACTGTGACTGTGACTGTGACTGTTACTGACTGTGACTATTATTATTATTATTATTATTATTATTACTGTGACGGACTGTGACTGTGACTGAGTCATTTTCCATCATGCCAGAGTTTATTTGAGACCGTCCACCGTGACTCAAATCGCGGACCGACAAAACTATTCCAGAGACAATGCGATTCTACCGTCTTCTTTTTTGTCAGAATCTGACGGCCGTTGCCGTGACGAGTGTCGACGATGCTATAGCTGCGTTTCGTAGCGGTTTGTTTGCACAGAATCCCCAGAATACTGACTACGGAGATGCTAGCAGTAGAACGACGGTGGTGACTAGAATCCATCTCACACAGGTACGTATAGACACACCCCTCCCATTCCTACCAGCACACTCCTTCCAGACCACATGTCCCAATTTGCTTCAAAGTTATAATAATAATATTAAATTAATTTGCTGATTGTAGCCATGCAACAAGGAGGTTTATATTTGGAAGCTAGATTTGCAATTCAGATGTTTTATTAGCAAGGTTGTTTTCCTTCTGAAATTCAGTTTGATTTCCCATCGTGGATATATTATTGACATTCTGCACACACGTTTTCCTGGTATAAATTATATCAAAGAGAGAGTGACAGATATGATCTGAGAGTGCAATGTTGGTCCTGTGTATAGTGTCCGCATGACAATCATACTAGTTTGTTCTTATTCATTGAGACAGTTTGTGATTTGGTGGGAGTACTTATAGTTCCATTTTGTTAAAGGATAAGTTTAAGTTTTCTACAACTTGTCTCTACAGGGAAGAGAAGAGTATAGCTATCCTTACAAGTCCACCTTCACCTTTGTTGATTTGCCTGGAGCAGAGAAGCTCGCTGTTGACCCCAAAGCTCTGAAGAGAAAAGAAGGAGCATTGTTGAATAAATCCATCCTAGCTCTGGGAGAACTGATTGAAGAGTTGGCTAGTAAACCTGGTGCTGAAAGAATAGTGCCTTATGAGTAAGTTTTTGTAAAAACTTGTTGGATATCTACTAACTCACTGAGTAACTGACTAATTGATTGAGTGACTGGCTGACTGACACCCCCCCCCCCCCCTTTCAGACAGGCATAACAGAATCATGCCAAACCAAATTAAAATTTAGTCACTCCTGAGTCGCTCTAACGAACTCAACAGTTGATCTTTTACCATCTAGTGGCTCCTAATTGTTTCCCTGAGATGTCAAACTTTTGACGGACTTAATTCACTTATTTGGTCTGGCGTGGCTCTAGAATGCCTGTCTGAACCGGGCATGATGTATGATTGATTGAGTGACTGACTGACTGACTGACTGACTGATCGATCGACTCACTCACTCACTAGCCTGCTCTCGTTAGCTTGTTTAGGATTTTGTACGCACATTTGGAGCAGGTAATTTTCTTTGATTTGAATTCAGGGCCTCCAAGCTTACCAATCTCTTGCGAGATGTTCTCGGAGGTAACTGCAACACCAAGGTCATAGTTCACCAGAAGCCCAGATCTGACCCCAGGGTCATCCAGGCCATGCTGAATGCGGCCGAGAATTTCTCTAAGATTACAAACTTCTGTCTGTTGAATGATACATCAGCTCAGGTACTCAAGCAAATTGTATTATCTTGAGGGTTTGTTCTTGATTGCGATCAGCGATCAAGAAAACTAATATTTAGGCCATCAACCACCTAGATCTTAGCCAAGTCAAGCTTTTCATATGGACTATAATAATGACATTCTTCATGAGTTGACTTGTGAATATGACTCATCTGACCCATTTATCTGTGGACAAACTGTACAAATACCTCAACTTCGTCCAACACTGTCAATTGCTGAATGTGATCTTATTTTGTTTCTCAGGGTCTGGTCACTCAGTACCGTGCTCGGTTGCTCAACCAACAGGGTCAGCGATTAGGCCCATTCATACCATCCCTGTTTGACTCGGACGACCTGACTGGAACCAACGCCAAATTGAAAAAGGAAAACGTAAGCCCTCTTTAAGTTTATCATCGTACATTAGCAGTTGTCATCTTTGACCTTTGACCTTTGACCTATGTAATTGTTGACCTCTTCTCTATCTGAAGATGAAGCTGAAGGAAGAAGAAGGCTACTTAAGACGGAGACTAGACCAAATGGACAGTCGCCTTGGTGACGTTGCCATGGCAAAGACAGATATATCTGCGAGTCTGATTAGTATTGAGGAGGAGAAACTGAGGGTTTGTTTTTTGTTGTCTTGGGACCAGGATGTTAATTTCATCGAATGCATCAAGACTACATTATACTTTAATGAAAATTAATATTGTTAATATTCAAATTGGTTATTGAATACTATTATTAATACATTGTTTTTAATTACTTCATGTAAATCTTTCATATAAAGTGCTGTTCAAAGGTATGGATTTTTGTAAGCGGTTCAAAGTACGAATCACATCCTAACCACCTCATCAGATCTGTTGTTTGGATGTTTGTAGGTGTCTAAGATGCTGGTTGATCTTCAGATTGAGAACAATCGCATCAAAGAGAAAGCTTCTCAGGAGATATTTGAGCTGAACAACAAGGTAATGTCTGTCTTAAAGATTACCCCTCATCCAGGTTGAGTCCTGGTAGCAAGAACAAGTCGAGTCTCGCTCAGGTTTTTGTCAAATATCAACATAGAAATTGACTGGGAATAGGAGGTGAAAGTATTATGATAAGCTGAAGCACCAGATTAAATCACACTTACTCATTCAAGCGTACAATATTCTCTTACTAGCCTAGTAGCAGTACCTTTCAGTTTGCTTTTTTAATAACACCCTGTATAGCTGATGTCCATAGACAGTGATTACAGACAAGTCATGATGGACAAAGAACGGCTGGTGAAGGAGACTAGGCTTGCCCGCGAGAGGTTAGATCTCATGAACCGGGAACGTCAAGAAATAGCCGACAAGTACGTCTTGATGAAGGCGGACTACGGTGCCTTGGCTGAAAAATATGACAGCGAGGTAAGAAAGATGATAAACGCAGCGTTAAATGTGAGCTAGGCTAAAAATATCTGAAGCTGGTTAAATATTACCTCGGACTTGGTGGTCGAACTTTAACAATTTGACAGATTTTTCTGTTAATTTTTAAAACCTGAATGTTATTTTAGGTAAGTCGTAACCAGCAGTTGGGCTTGGAGTTGCTGAATTTGCTAAATGCCAAGGTGACTCTGCTGAAACAAGAGGAGAACTTGGCGCGAGCCTCGGACTATAAGAAGGAACAAACGGTCGAGGAGTTAAGACGAGCGAGGGATATCGCGATGGGACTGAGTAGCAGGAAAGAACTAGTGAGTATTAATACCAGAATGAGTGAGTAGCAGGAAAGAACTAGTGAGTATTAATACAAGATATCGCGATGGGACTGAGTAGCAGGAAGGAACTAGTGAGTATTAATACAAGAATGAGTGAGTAGCCGAAAAGATTGAGTGAGAATCAGGACAAGAAAGGGTAAGTATAAGGACAAGAATGAGTGAGTATTAGGACAAGAATAAGTGAGGAGCAGGAAAGAATAAGAGAGAATTATAAAAAAAATGAGTAACAGGATAAGAACGAGTTGAGTATCAGGCCAAGAACCAAGTACCCCACCCAACCTACAAAGATTATTTGAGTATCGCATCAATTAATATTTCTGGTGAGGTTTACGTTTCTCGACTTTTCTTAAGGGGATGTCAAATTTTCAATAGTGAAAAAATGTATTTCTTATTATGTTATAATATTTATGATTGTTATGATTTGAGTCTTCATAATGACTATTTACTCAGGCTGAGGAAATCGGTGCGTCTGACCGGGACAAGCAAGAACTGCAGAATAAGGTAACATTTAAAAACCAGTATTGAATAAATGTATTAGATGTCAACCATATCTTCCAAGCCGGACGACTACGGCTACACACGCCTATGTGATGAAGAGGTTCTAGCTATTAGCCACAGCCAGGAAATCCTGACACAGGCTAACTGTTTTCTATTTCTTCAGCTCTTTGGAGATCACGACAGAATGAGGAGTGAGTACAATAAGATGAGGAACCAATATGACGAACAACAGGACAAACTACAAAACAGAATGTAAGCCAACAATTGTAACATTTTAAAATTAAGAATAGATTTAAATTAGAGGCCTGATTTGTTGGTAACTCTTCACATTTGTGTGTCCCTTCTTGTGAAATATCTGTCATTTTACTAGTAAGAAAATTATGAAATGTTTGCGGTTTATCTGGTTTGTGTATGAAACCTGAGGGGATTTCGAAATAAAACAATAAGTAATGGCAATGAAAACTACAATTTTTGTTTGTATTTGTCCTCCAGAATGGAATTAAATGCAACACTGAAGTCTGCTAGACAGACAACAAGAGATTGTCAACATAAACTGGCTAAGCAAGAAGTGGTACGTCTAATTTCCTGCTACTAAATAAAAATAAAAATAAAAATAAATGAAACAAAAACCCTGATGAGTATTGGATCGTGTCTTTCTTTGTTTTGGATCTTGTTTGTAGGATCTCATTTCTTCTCACGAGAAGACGAGAGAATTGGCCGTGGGCAACAGCCGATTGCAGACCCAATTGATGGAGATGAACGAAAAGATGCGATCTCGTCTCACTAAATACCTGGAAGACATTGCCGTGAGTTTCATCACCTTACAAGAAATGTCCACCTTTACCTATAACACATCTGAGACTGGCATTCCAGAGTTGTAGAAAAAATAATTCCAATCTTAGAAATAATTTGGTTTGGTGGAACATTTTGGAATGCTGGCCTGAAATAGATCTTTAAATCCACGAATGTCTTTTGTTTCGTGTTACTTGCTGAAACTACAGTATCTTAACAAAGTATCAAGATTTGCAGTCTTGTCCGAAGTCAGTCTATTTAAATTCGAGACCCAGACATTTCATCTCATTTCCAGGACTTTAAAACAATCTAATACCTTCTTTAATAAGTTTACATTAATATACAAATGAACCACATTTTTGGTTAATGATGGATGGAATTGTTAATGAAATCAAATCCTAATTGCAGGAATTTGTCGATGACCGAGATGCCACCCTCAATCGTAAGATGGAGGACAACCTCTCTAACTATGTGAGGACTATGATGAAGGACTTGAAGGAGACCTACAAGACACGGGAGAAGCAGTTGAGTGATGCAGCCAGAGACTTTAAAGCCAAGATGCAGTCGGTTGGCAAGAAGCACGAAGAGCTTCTGGTAGCTTTCAGGTAAACTTCAATATTCCATCTGTCTTATTGGAGTTGTAATCATTTGCCTCAAGTTGAGGCAGTTTATAGATTTAGGATGGACTTGTAAAAGACGTGTGAAGGACTTTTGATGGACTTGAGACAAAATTATGATGGACTTATGACAGACTAGTGATGACTTGTAATTGCATTGTGATTGTCCTGTGATGGACTTGTGACTTCATTGACTTGTCTACCTAAGACTCGTTTTGTAGACTCTTCCAGGTAGTCGTAAGCCGGCCTTCAATTTGTGTACATTTTCCCCCTCAGATTCCTGAAGAAACAAATACAACAAGGTGAGATCGGCAGTATCGATCTCGGTCCCGAAGAAGGGGAATTAATGCTCAAAGATGACGATATCGAGTCTGCAAATCGGCGTGAGATCCGACGCTTGACTGAGGCATTGATTGAAGCTCAAACAAATCCAAGGTATGTTTGTCATGTTGGAGCAAGCACCCAAACTCCCCACCCCTCCCCCAAGATTGATGCCCATGACGTGTTCTCTAGTTTTGTCTCTCTATGGTAATGATTACAGAAATTGATGCCTATTATTAAATGTTTTTTGCTGCCTGCATATGTTGTTTCTCTATACGTAACACTTTTGTCTGATGTAGGCCGAGTGACTCTGATAGCAATAGAGACTGGAAAGAATTCCAGAAAAAACTTGGAGAATTCACAAGCAAGGCACAGGTAAGGTAGTTTGTACCCAAGAATAAAATCAACACCAAATGTGGACAATGAACAAGTTCTGTTTTAGGGTTTCATACTATATTCCCCATTTCTTTTGCAAGCTCCTTTAAGATTCTTACAAATTCTTTTTATAGATCTTTGGCTCCTTGCCGGAAAATGACCTTTTTTGCCTTTACAATTTTTGTAATTTAACAGCAAGAGCTTGAGAGTGAAAGAGCATCGTTGATGTCAACTAACGCCATACTGGAAGAACAACTAGAAGAATGTCATGACTATATCAATAAACATCTCAACAAGTAAGACTGGGGGCACTATATAGATCTCTGCTGAGGAAAATTGCATTACAAGTCAAAATGTATGTTGGTTTCCGATTAGTACAAAACTCTACGCAAAGTTTGGCATGAAAAGGTCCTGCTTTAAATGTGGCACTGCAGCTTTTTGCAGTAAACAATTACGTAAGTAAATGCATTAATTACTGAGTAAGAATTAGTGATGAGCGTGTAAAGATGAAATTTGGTATAGAAACTTTGGTTGTGTACCAATGTAATTCAGATTAGAAGCAGGCATTCTGAGTCATTCTTTAGCCTGCCCACCACTAAAGATGAGTTGGTATATTTCACGCATCTCCATCAATCTGGTTTTTAACAAGAAGTCTGTCTTTAAGAAAGAGTATCTCTGAAAGGAATAGAGCCACCATTTTCATTATTCCTCAATATGCCAATTTGATTTCTCTTTGGGTGTAGATACAGAGAAAAAAACATCTCCTTAAGACGAATGCTTGGCATGAAGGATCGTGACTTGAGCTCCTACGAGGAACCTCCGATACCTAGAGGACAGAGAGCTGGCTATGCTAGAGTCGCTGGGCCGTCATATACTCGACCGAACTGGCAACTCTAGGATACAGGATGGTCAACCAGGATACAGGCCAGTTAAGTGATTGCGTCAGGTACTATAAGGAACCTCCGATACCCTGAGGTCAGAGAGCTGGCTATGCTAGAGTCGCTGGGCCGTCATATACTCGACCAAACTGGCAGTTTTAGGATACAGGATGGTCCACAAGGATACAGGCCAGTTAAGTGATTGCCTCACTACTATAAGGAACCCCCGATACCCAGAGGTCAGAGAGCTGGCTATGCTAGAGTCGCTGGGCCGTCATATACTCGACCAAACTGGCAACTCTAGGATACAGGATGGTCCACAAAGATACACGCCAGTTAAGTGATTGCCTCAGGTACTATAAGGAACCCCCGATACCTAGAGGTCAGAGAGCTTGCTATGCTAGAGTCGCTGGGCCGTCATATACTCGACTAAACTGGCAGTTCTAGGATACAGGATGGTCCACAAGGATACAGGCCAGTTAAGTGATTGCCTCAGGTACTATAAGGAACCTCCGATACCCTGAGGTCAGAGAGCTGGCTATGCTAGAGTCGCTGGGCCGTTATATACTTAACCAAACTGGCAGTTCTAGGATACAGGATGGTCAACAAGGATACAGGCCAGTTAAGTGATTGCCTCGGGTACGGAACCCCCGATACCCAGAGGTCAGAAAGCTGGCTATGCTAGAGTCGCTGGGCCGTCATATACTTGACCAAACTGGCAACTCTAGGATACAGGATGGTCCACAAGGATACAGGCCAGTTAAGTGATTTCCTCAGGTACTATAAGGAACCTCCGATACCTAGAGGACAGAGAGCTGGCTATGCTAGAGTCGCTGGGCCGTCATATACTCGACCAAACTGGCAGTTCTAGGATACATGATGGTCCACAAAGATACAGGCCAGTTAAGTGATTGCGTCAGGTACTAGAAGGAACCCCCGATACCTAGAGGACAGAGAGCTGGCTATGCTAGAGTCGCTGGGCCGTCATATACTTGATACTTGACCAAACTGGCAACTCTAGGATACAGGATGGTCCACAAGGATACAGGCCAGTTAAGTGATTTCCTCAGGTACTATAAGGAACCTCCGATACCTAGAGGACAGAGAGCTGGCTATGCTAGAGTCGCTGGGCCGTCATATACTCGACCAAACTGGCAGTTCTAGGATACATGATGGTCCACAAGGATACAGGCCAGTTAAGTGATTGCGTCAGGTACTATAAGGAACCCCCGATACCTGGAGGACAGAGAGCTGGCTATGCTAGAGTCGCTGGGCTGTCATATACTCGACCAAACTGGCAGTTCTAGGATACAGGATGGTCCACAAGGATACAGGCCAGTTAAGTGATTGCCTCAGGTACTATAAGGAACCTCCGATACCCTGAGGTCAGAGAGCTGGCTATGCTAGAGTCGCTGGGCCGTCATATACTTAACCAAACTGGCAGTTCTAGGATACAAGATGGTCCACAAGGATACAGGCCAGTTAAGTGATTGCCTCGAGTACTATAAGGAACCCCCGATACCCAGAGGTCAGAAAGCTGGCTATGCTAGAGTCGCTGGGCCGTCATATACTTAACCAAACTGGCAACTCTAGGATACAGGATGGTCAACCAGGATACAGGCCAGTTAAGTGATTGCCTCAGGTACTATAAGAAACCCCCGATACCTAGAGGTCAGAGAGCTGGCCATGCTAGAGTCGCTGGGCTGTCATATACTCGACCAAACTGGCAACTCTAGGATACAGGATGGTCCACAAGGATACAGGCCTGTTGAGTGGTTGCCTCGGGTACTATTTGGAACCTCCGATACCCAGAGGTCAGAGAGCTCGCTATGCCAGAGTCGCTGGGCCGTCATATACTTGACCAAACTTAAAGTTTTAGGATACTGTGGTTTATTTGTGTATTAACGTATTGATATTTTGTGCATATCATGGCCAGAAGATGTATGATATTTCACTTACATGTATATTGTATAATGTATATTGGAATTTTATATTCAACTACTCAAAACTATTCAAGCACTCGTTTTTGGTTGTTTTATTATAATTTCAAAACCTTGGACAACTAGTCTTACTTGTAAATGTGCTATTAATTTATTTATTGATCAACAAATTTATTTTGCATATCTTGTGAATTTGTTTATATTAAACTTAATCCCCAGAATTTGTAGAATGTTTATACATCATACACTTTATGTATTTCTATTATTTTTAATACGATAATTCTGTCGAAAAAAAACCTCAAAAGAAACCACAAAAGAGGGGGGGGGGGGGGGTTCTCTCCGTCCCATAAATTGCTTCATATGACTTGTCAAGGATAAATGTGGGCAATAGAGAATCCTTATTGTGTTTGATGTCTGTTTATGAATGACCAGCCATTTTACCCAGCACGATATGTGGCAGGGGGGTACCCCCTCCCCCCTCTTATCCCTATACTTTATACGCACTCAACGCTTTTGTAACCTAACCCACCCCCCTTGAAACCTAAAAGGAATTCCTGAGATTCCGGAAACACAATGGTCAAGACAAAAGAGGGGGGGGGGGTTCTCTGCCACATATCGTGCTTCATATGCCAGCCATGCAGCAACCAAACCTTGTCATTTCTTTACAACAAAGTGAGACCATGATGAGACCAATAAACTTTGAGCTCCAATAGAACTGTTTGCTTGTTTGCCTTGGTGGCTTATCATACACACACATCTCTATTAATGCGTCTTTATACCAACGAGTCTCCGCGCATTCGCTGCCAGGAATCGGTAAACAGCCCACGCGAGCGTCGCGGTGATACTGACAGTTTGTTGTTTGGTTAGGAAGAACAAGTTTACTCTTGTAGTCTGATATGACAGTTAATGAGGTCAGGTGCGCCGGTTCTAGAGCCAATATTTTAGGGGAATAGACCCTTCGTACCACGGTGACGTCAACTTCTAACTCTCGCTATGTATTTCTCAGCATGTACTTTTTATTGCATTATTGATACCCCCCTCACCTGATTAGCAACGTTTCTAAACAATGGTGTGCTTTCACAGGGTGGTGATGTCGGATGTCGATCGACAAGTTGTCCACAACTCTTGTTTCTCGACAATTATGAACTAAATTGTCATTTAAAGGACCCTACTTGATTGTTATAGTGTGGCATCAACTCGACAGGTTGAGACTGGCTGATCGACATGGGTGTCACACTTGGAAAAAGCAAGCCCGCCGAAAGCAAGAAAACGGCACCGATTACCAGCTTTCGCCGGGCAGCTAATGTAGTGACGATCATGAGGAAAACCAACCGTGAAGCCACGGGGAAACAAATTGACACCATCCAGCAAGAACCTTCGTCGGACTTAAAACCGGTCGAAGAAAAACAAGTGGTAAGAGAGGAACCACAAGCCTTAATACTGAATGACCTGAGAAGAATCTCCAACAAGAGAGACACTGCTACTCCTCGTCATGGAAAGAAGAACATTGTGGATGATTCGAGGACTTTGGTGTTCAAGGATACCTCGGATGCATGGGCAGCTCTAAGAGAAGGCGTGGTGGTCGGTGAGACGGCGGAGCTACCGGATAAAGAGTTTGCTTTGGTGGAGTCTGCCGTCAGCGGGTACAGAACTGTTGAGAGGGTACGGGAAGCCGACGATGAACTATCGGAAGACGGGGATCATGAGATTGAGGATGAGACGAGGGGAAGAGCTCTAAGTATCAAGAGCGAACTAAACATACCCTACGCTCTCCCAGAGGGATCAAATCCGGTAAGTTAACTTTCTAGTGTATCCATCACAACTCATGCACTCATCCTATGCATCAAATTTATTGTAAACATGTCATATGTGACCCTTGGTTTTAAGAGAGTCGTTTAAAAATGGGAAGCGGACTCAGCTTCTTAGATCTATGATGTTTTATTCTGTAGATGGAAAATACGGGGGAGAAAGACTGTAAATTGACAAGGTCTTCCCTCGGCTCCAGTTATAGCATTGGAATGGCGCTAACGGAAATCCGTATTTCAAATGTCTATTGTAGTACAAACGGCGAAGCCGATTAATAAACGGAAATGAATATTATTGCGAGACTGATTTACATAATAAAGATATTTACAGGGTGAATCTAAAAACGAATAGGGGGTACTTTTTATACCCGTGACACATAATATACTCTAATATTTGCATTATGCACTAATTTATTTTCACCATTGATAACAAATTTACAATTTTAGGGAATTGTTGTTATTTTTTTTATTTTTTTGGTTCAAATGAAATACAGTTTTCCACTGACGAGAAATGCGCAATCTGCCGTTCTCACTCCGGAGGTGTCTTGTTCCCGTGTCGAATCTGCACGCATGCGTTCCACGAGAGCTGCCTTCAGAAGTCAGGGAGGGTGCAGGACGCCACCACGAGGCAGCTTTTACACAGGGCAAAGACTGGCGTGGGTTGGTCGTGTCACGACTGCGTAAGTCTAAATATATTTCAGAACGATAGATTAAAATGAACTAACCTTACAAATCCAGATTTATTTTATGTCCATGCCTGAGCTTAAACAGCTCAGGTCGATAAACCTGCAAATATTTGTTATTTAAAATCACTTTTCGGTCGCGCACATTATACATGTATGTGTGTACTTCCTTTCATAACGCCGGAATTGTCGGTATAATTATACACAGTTTTTTATAAAGATTTTTACACTATTCTTTTACTTTAATTTAGACATTTCTGCAAGTACATGTAGGCCTACTTTTCTCCTGATCTTTTCGGTTCCTTTCAAAAGAATTGCCTGGTTCAGTTATTGCAATTCGTAATAGATACAGTCTTCGATTTCCTTGAAATATCGGGAGGTGTCGACATGGAATCTGGTGGCGTTATTAAGTTCACACCTGTTTCCAATTAGGTTGAAGGAGCGACAGTGAGGCGATACATTGCATGCCACACAGCACCTGGTGGGGCGGTCTGTGGTCGTCACATCCAGGGTGTGGTTCAGAAGGCAACGCCCTGGCAAGGAAAAACAGCTGATTGGTTTGCGGCAATTAGTGGGCGGGGCTTGCTTTTCACACATGACATACTTGAGCACATCACAACCCCAGACGTTGTAATCCTCCGCGGTACTAACAACTACGCAGTCCCTGGCGTCGATATTTGTGTTGTGATTCTCGAAGGGTGGGCGATAAAGAGCGCCTTGGTCGTTATCCCCACTGCAGACCCAGACCCCTTCTTGCGCCTTATCCGTGCAGTCGATCCATACACCAGTTGAAGGAGTGTTATCCGGAAACGATCCGCGAAAAAGATCGTTGATGAAATCGTGTTCGGCCGCGGAGTTAGGGGTGGCCAAATTAGCGCCAAGATTCTCGCAGATTGTCTTAGCGGTTGCCTGGGGAACACGTTCTCTAGTAGGCTGGATGATGTTCATGTAGCACGCGTTTCCCCATGCCTGCCAACCATTCGGGCAAGCCCTACAAGGTATACCACAGCTGCTGTAGAGGCTAAGGATAATCACCGGCAATATCTTAACGCTAGTGAATGATTTCACGCGGGTTCCAGACGCCATGATTGACTGTGGAATAATTAGCTTAGACTGACGACGTTTACGGCAAAGCGAAACTCTAGACCTCTTGATGACGCAGTGTCGGTAGCAATCAAGCGATGGGCTTATATACTTGCCCGTGACTCTAAGTCTGCACAAGATGTTGATTGTATCCCCCAGCAACTAATTGGTTTTTGGTCAAGTACCAATTCCAAAAGATCGATGCAGCAACATTATTAATTCAGAAGGTATACGTGCAATGTAGGCCTGCGTGTATTATGCAGTGCAAACGAATAAATTATTACAAAACGTTGTGTCGGGCAGAAGGGCACATACGCGTTTGCCCTTATAACGTTAGGCCTATACGTAATCACTTAAAGGTAGGATACACCATTTTGGGGTTGTATTTTATAGTAAATATCGTTTAACTGACCTGTCCGAAGTTTTACAATCATGGATGCCGAGAAAAGCACCCAAAACAGCGTTTGTTTTCAACCGGCGTCGGGCAGTTATTCTTATGTTATTTGTGTTTTTTCGTTATCGTTGCCCGGCGATCGCGAATTTTTGTTTATAAAATTTTATTTTTCCGAATAATTACAGGATATCTAGCGCAATCATTTTGCTGGATGCCTAGAATCATTATTCGCTTTTGGACGAGTAAGATATTTCTGACTTATTCTGTAGTCAATAATTTCGATATCTGCAAAAGGTGTATCCTACCTTTAAACTTCCCAGCGAAAGGTCCAAATTTATGCAGAAAAGCTGCTTATATTTTAAGAAAATATGAACATTTCCGTCGGAATTTAACACAAATTGCTCAAAAAAATGATGATTCAGACTAGTGTGATTCAAGTTTCAAGTTCGTACAATTATATGATGTACGCGTGAGAGAACAGCAGATTCATAACAAGTGTGGGGGAACATTGGAGCCTTTTAATACAATTTCCATGAATGTATTTGTTTTGCGTAAGAACGATCATAATGCCCTGCCCCCGGCCTGTCTGTCTGTTATAGATCATAACCATACACTTTGTATGGACCACGCGCATCAAAAATTAATTCTTTCTCAATGATCTCCTGGCAAGTATTTACTTATTTATACACAGCAAATGGAGTTTCCATTGATGTGTTTAAACTCGGGCATTTTTGTTCGGAAGACCTAGTTCCGTTTAATATCAATGGAACAGGACTTGAATATAATTTATCATTTAGGTGACTTCCGCCAGATGGTGTCCCTTTGCCTAATTGATTTCAGTTGCATTAATTTTCAATGCACGGGCAACTATACAAACAGTCATGTATAGCTTTTTTTTTAAGACCCTGGCATTCGGAAACCGGACCAGACAAGATTAATAGGCTAACTTTGACGAAATAAAATGACCAGGATCAAAAAGATAGAAAATAAATGACATTTTGAACTTGTTGGTTTGCAAAATGATCAAAGTCAAGCCAAATCTACCCAAACCGTTTTGAACATTGAAACAGCTAGTTCCTGGCACTTTTAAGAGAAAATCGTTAACTATTCATACCACCACATCGGACATATCACGGGAAGACAAAAAAAAAATGCAATCACCTTTGATCAAAGAAACAGGGCGATAACTATATTTTGTCTGATCTTATCTTGGCAGGAAGATCTTAGCAAGTTGTTACATCAAGATGATATGTTTGAACTGATGGAGGTGTTCGAAACGGCTGACGTTGATTCGAGTAAGATAATTTCAGACACTTGTTTGAGAGAGCCTCCTAAACTATGACGTCATGCATCCTGTGGTTTTCCCGGCAGCCTGTGTGGGTATGTGTACGTGTACGGGCGAATGAGTCTATGAGTTTTCAACATTTTGGGCTCGATTTTCTTTTGTCAGATGCGACCATCTCGCTGGATGAATTCTTGGCTTTTCGCAAGAAGGTGTTCAGAGATCGAAACGAGAGGAATATGACGTCACACGAGGAGGAAGATGAAATCAACCAATTCAAGGCGATCGACACAGATCGGACTGGTAGCCTGTCCTGGTGGGAGTTTCTGAGCCACGAGGCGGTCCGTAGGTTGTCATCGCTGTCGCAGGTATATAGGCAGATTTTGAAATAAATTAACACCAACAATGTTTGGTCACAATTCTATACACCATTGTGACAGTGATCCTCTGTATATACTATTTACTGTGGAATCATTAAGACCACTAAAATGAGTCTTGCATTTCAACTAATTCGTTCCAGAAATGTTTGGCAAAGAATCTTTCGCAGAAGGAGGTGCAAACTGCGCGGGAAAACTTTCGCGCGTTTGACAGGGACGGTGATGGCGTCATCACGGAGTACGAGGCGCGCAGGGCGTATAGGAGCTGGTACTCGCACTTCATCCCCGATCCCAGCGAGATGACGCTCAGAGAAAGGTAAGGGTAGTTACATTTCAATTGATCGCCACTGGTTGTTATGGCGACCACCTTTCTACAGCTATTTTTGCCAACAGGGGGCGTATTGCTTGTGTAAGTTACGTGGAACACTTTCTTTTTTTTCTTTCTGAAAACGCTTAATAGGAGAAAGATACCGGAAGAAGTTTGGACAGCGAGGAGTAAGGAGTTAAATACGCACGTGGACGCTAACACCAATCTCCTTATGAGCGGCGATACAGACAGGTCGGGGTAAGGGCTCTGAGGTCAAAATGTTTACGCCATCACTTCAGAGTGATTGAAGAAAAAATTGGCAATGAAAAATTCACACACAATTTGAAAATAAAAATAAATAAGTTTAATTTTGTTAGCAAGAGCGTCCGTAATCGGTTCAGCGCTTCAATGGTAAACACGCTCTTCGGCAATAAAAATAATAATAAGTCTCAGGACTTTTACGAAAGTATTTGGTTTCATTATTTTGTATACATAATGTGGTCTTGGTTCTCTTTGCGCAGGACGATTTCATGGGAGGAATATCTACTGGAGCAGGCCTTGTTTATCATAGCTGCTCGACCTAACGTCGGACCCGTTAAGCTGAATCGACGTCCGAGCTTCGGTCAGTAGGACTAAAAGATCATTGCCGTCCGGGATCTACGGATGGGAAGTATGGAAGGATTGTGGACAGACACGGGTCAGGAGCAAGATCACGTGGCATGAGAGGGAGGGGGATGCTCTCTATCCGACTGGTCCGTGCCCTCCCTCGGCGTGCCCCCATTTGATATCTCGAATGGCAAACTGTATGCTGCATGTCAGTATTCATTGAACAAAATAATGCACTGCGGGTTTCTCCTACATTAAACCCAAGTCACGCCGCTGACGAGGAGAAGGGGGAGGAGGGGGAGGATTGCGAGTTATTAATGAGAAGGGCAAGTAGGGGAAGCATCCACCTGCCACGCCGCAGTGGCTCTTCAAACTATTAAAGGAACTAGGGGGGAGAGGAGGAGGGAGGAGGGGGAGGGGATGGGGGGAGGAGGAGGAGGGGGAGTTATTAGCGAGAAGGGCAAGTAGGGGGAGCATCCACCTGCCACGTCGCAGTGGCTCTTCAAACTATTAAAGGAACTAGGGGGGAGAGGAGGAGGGAGGAGGGGGAGGGGATAGGGGGAGGAGGAGGAGGGGGAGTTATTAGCGAGAAGGGCAAGTAGGGGGAGCATCCACCTGCCACGTCGCAGTGGCTCTTCAAACTATTAAAGGAACTAGGGGGGAGAGGAGGAGGGAGGAGGGGGAGGGGATGGGGGAGGAGGAGGAGGGGGAGTTATTAGCGAGAAGGGCAAGCAGGGGGAGCATCCACCTGCCACGTCGCAGTGGCTCTTCAAACTATTAAAGGAACTAAAACCGCTGCCTAGAAGTCTGGTCAGAATTAGGATCATGTTTTCATCATTCTTGATTATTGAAACAAATACCACAACATTATTTGAAAGACAGAAGCACCGTGCGTAGCGCTACGTACCGGCGTACGAACAACAATTGTATGTACATGTAATAGCCATATTTTGGTGGGCAAAGAATGTGAAATTACAAGAAACAAGTGCTTGTGATATTATCAGCTTTAATTTAATATTAATTATTAATTAATAAAGACTAAATATTGCTTGTTGAATTCTGATTTGCAATAACGGAGTCATACTAAGTAAGCAGATAGACTGAATAATTGTAAAGTTGTTCGGTAAATCATGGAGGAATAAGAACTAATGGTTAAATCATGGTTAAATCATGCGACCTGGACAAAAATATATTACGCTAAATTGACAGGCAATTGGAATAAAACAATTAAAGTGGGATCAATCAATCGAAACGTTGTTTTTATATCTTTTTTTTTTTTTGGGGGGGGGGCAAGTACGTTTGTTGGAGATCAGACTGATATAAGAGCATTGATCCCCATTATATAGAGGAGATAATGGAGATCAATGGAGATCAATAATGGAGATCAATTAATAATATCTATATAATGGAGATCAATGGATAAAAGCGCCCTCTTCATAGTTTCTTTCGTTATGGTAAACAGCGCCATCTGTCGAAGGCTCTGGGTTTTAGTCTGGCTACTTGACTTTAGTGGATAAACGGCGTGCTTTTTTTAATAAACAAATAGGAAACCATACACCTAGTAATGTAGCTAACGAAACTAGCAAACATGCCGGTAAACGTTTAATTTCTGGCTGTTTTTCCCCCTTTTCTGCTGTTGTCATCATGTTTCTTCAGGAAAAACTGACGACGTGAAAAGTTCGATATGATTGGGGTCATTCGGACCCTCACAAAACGGATGTTTTCCCCTAAATATCTGTTGCTAACGAACACGGTATCTAGCGGTGTATTGTTATCGCTTGGGGATGTTTTACAGCAGTTCAACGAACGTAGGATTGCCAGGAAAAAGTTACTTTTGAAAGTAAATGCTGCCTCAGCTTCAGGGACTGTAGATCATATAGGAGAGGACGATGTAAGGGGAGCAGTACCTGCATTTAACTGGATTAGGACAGGTGAGCATTGATCTTAAACAAGACAGTGTGTCATCAGTAACCCAAGTAAATACATGTACTATTCATGTAGCCTAGCCTGGGCCTGGCTATGGAGCTTCATAGCTCCATGCATGAACTATCGGAAAACGGGGATCACGAGTTTGAGGAAGAGACAAGGGGAAAGGCTCTAAGTATCAAGAGCAAACTAAACATACCCTACGCTCTCCCAGAGGGATCTAATCCAGTATGTTAATTTTTTAGTGTATCCGTCACAACTCATGCACTCATACCATCCATGCTCACACTCCCATCAACTTTATGGTAAACATCTCATATGTCACCCTTGGCAAATTAAGAAGGTCGTTAAAAAATGGGAAGAGGACTCATATTCTCAGATCTATGATGTTTTATTCTGTAGACTATAGAAAATACCGGGGAGAGAGACTGCAAACTGACAAGGTCTTCCCTCCCCAGTCGGTTCCAGTTATAGCATTGGAATGGCGCTAACGGAAATCCGTATTTCAAACGTCTATTGCGTATTTCAAACGTCTATTGTACTAACGGCGAAGCCGATTGGTTAACGAAAATGAATATTATTGAAAAACTGATTTACATAACAAAGATATTTACAGGGTGAATCTAAAAACAAATAGGGGGTACTTTTTATACCCATGACACATAATATGTGTCACGGGAATAAAAAGTACCCCTATTTGTTTGTAATAATATACTCTAATATTTGCATTATGCACTAATTTATTTTTATTGATAACCAATTTACAATTTTAGGAAATTTACTCTTAATTTTTTTTTTTTTGTTCCAATGAAATACAGTTTTCCACTGACGAGAAATGCGCCATCTGCCGTTCTCACTCCGGAGGGGTCTTGTTCCCGTGTCGAATCTGCATGCATGCGTTCCACGAGAGCTGCCTTCAGAAGTCAGGGAGGGTGCAGGACGCCACCACGAGGCAGCTTTTACACAGGGCAAAGGCTGGCGTGGGTTGGTCGTGTCACGACTGCGTAAGTCTAAATATATTTCAGAACGATAGATTAAAATGAACTAACCTTACAAGTCCAGATTTATTTTATGTCCATGCCTGAGCTTAAACAGCTCAGGTCGATAAACCTGCAAATATTTGTTATTTAAAATTTCTTTTCGGTCGCGCACTTTGTACATGTACCACGTACCACTTTTGTTTATGGTGTAAATCGAGGAGTTTCCTTTGTTCCTCTCGAAAATGTCCTTTGTTTGTACTCCGACGGCTCTTATTGGTTTTGTACACGAATCTCAATCGACTCTTCCTCGATTCTAACCCTAACCCCAATTCACCTTCGTGTCGCCAGGTATGTGTCCTCCATAAACAAACGCAAGTATACGCGTACTTCCTTTCATAACGTCGGAACTGTCTGTATAATTATACACAGTATTTTATAAAGATTTTTACACCTTTCTTTTACTTTAATTTAAACATTTCTGCAGGTACATGTAGGCCTACTTCTCGTCTGATCTTTTCGGTTCCTTTCAAAAGAATTGCCTGGTTCAGTTATTGCAATTCGTAATAGATACAGTTTTCGATTTCTTTGAAATATCGGGACGTGTCGACATGGAATCTGGTGGCGTTATTAAGTTCACACCTGTTTCCAATTAGGTTGAAGGAGCGACAGTGAGGCGAGACATTGCAGGCCACGCAGCACCTGGTGGGGCGGTCTGTGGTCGTCACATCCAGGGTGTGGTTCAGAAGGCAACGCCCTGGCAACTGGGGAAAACAGCTGATTGGTTTGCGGCAATTAGTGGGCGGGGCTTGCTTTTCACACATGACATACTGGAGCACATCACAACCCCAGACGTTGTAATCCTTCGCGGTACTAACAACTGCGCAGTCCCTGGCGTCGATATTTGTGTTGTGCTTCTCGAAGGGTGGACGATAGAGAGCGCCTTGGTCGTTATCCCCACTGCAGACCCAGACACCTTCTTGTGCTTTATCCGTGCAGTCGATCCATACCCCAGTTGTAGGAATGTTATCCGGAAACGAAAAGCTATAAAAATCGTAAATAAAATCGTGTTCGGCCGCGGAGTTAGGGGTGGCCAAATTAGCGCCAAGATTCTCGCAGATTGTCTTAGCGGTTGCCTGAGGAACATGGGCTCTAGTAGGCTGGATGATGTTCATGTAGCACGCGTTTTCCCATGCCTGCCAACCATTCGGGCAAGCCCTACATGGTATAACACAGCTGCTGTAGAGGCTAAGGATAATCACCGGCAATATATTAACGCTAGTGAATGATTTCACGCGGGTTCCAGACGCCATGATTGACTGTGGAATAATTAGCTTAGACTGACGACGTTTACGACAAAGCGAAACTCTAGACCTCTTGATGACGCAGTGTCGGTAGCAATCACGCGATGGGCTTATATACTTGCCCATGACTCTAAGTCTGCACATGATCTTGATTCTAATTGGTTGGTATTTGGTCGACGTACCAATTCCAAAAGATCGATGCAGCAACATTATTAATTCAGAAGGCATACGTGCAATGTATTATGCAGTGCAAACGAATAAATTATTACAACACGTTGTGTCTGGCAGAGAGGCACATACGCGTTTGCCCTTATAACGTTATACGCGTAATCAATGGTGGGATACACCATTAGTAATTGCTTGAATTATCATGAATGGGTGGATTTGGGGGTTGTATTTTATAGTAAATATCGTTTAACTGACCATCATGGATGCCGAGAAAAGCACCAAAAACAGCGTTAGTTTTCAACTGGTGTCGAGCAGTTATTCTTATGTTATTTTTTTTGTTTTCGTTATCGCCGCCTGGCGATCGCGAATTTTTGTTTATAAAATTATATTTTCCCGAATAATTACAGGATATCTAGCGCAATCATTTTGTTGGATGCCTAGAATCATTATTCGCTTTTGGACGAGTAAGATATTTCTGACTTAGTCTGTAGTAAATATTTTCGATATCTGCAAAAGGTGTATCCTACCTTTAAACTTCCCAGCGAAAGGTCCAAATTTATGCAGAAAAGCTGCTTATATTTTAAGGAAATAAACATTTCCGTCGGAATTTAACACAAATTGCTCAAAAAATGATGATTCAGACTATAGTGTGACAAGTTTCAAGTTCGTACAATTATATGATGTACGCGTGAGAGAACAGCGGATTCATAACAAGTGTGGGGGAACATTGGAGTCTTTTAATACAATTTCCATGAATGTATTTGTTTGCGTAAGAACGATCATAATGCCATGCCGGCCTCCTGTCTGTCAGTTACAGTTATAACCACACTTAGACCACGCGCATCAAAAATTAATTCTTTCTCCATGATCTCCTGGCAAGTATTTACTTATTTATACACAGCAAATGGAGTTTCCATTGATGTGTTTGATCTCGGGCATTCTTGTTCGGAAGACCTAGTTCCGTTACTATATCAATGGAACAGGACTTGAATAATTTATCATTTGTTAGGTGCCTTCCGTAAGATGGTGTCCCCTTGCCTAATTGTTTTCAGTTGCATTAATTTTCAATGCACGGGCAACTATACAAACAGTCATGTATAGATTTTTTTAAAAGACTGACATTTGGAAACCGGACCAGACAAGATTAATAATAAGCTAATTAACTTTGACGAAATAAAATGACCAGGATCAAAAAGATAGAAAATAAATGACACTTTGAACTTGTTGTGTTTGCAAAATGATCAAAGTCAAGCCAAATCTACCCAAACCGTTTTGAACACTGAAACAGCTAGTTCCTAAGACTTTTAAGAGAACATCGTTAACTATTCATACCACCACATCTGACATATCACGGGAAGACAACAAAAAATGCAATCACCTTTGATCAAAGAAACAGGGCGATAACTATATTTTGTCTGATCTTATCTTGGCAGGAAGATCTTAGCAAGTTGTTACATCAAGATGATATGTTTGAACTGATGGAGGTGTTCGAAACGGCTGACGTTGATTCGAGTAAGATAATTTCAGACACTTGTTTAAGAGATCCTCCTAAACTATGACGTCATGCATCCTGTGGTTTTCCCGGCAGCCTGTGTGGGTATGTGTACGTGTACGGGCGAATGAGTCTATGAGTTTTCAACATTTTGGGCTGGATTTTCTTTTGTCAGATGCGACCATCTCGCTGGATGAATTCTTGGCTTTTCGCAAGAAGGTGTTCAGAGATCGAAACGAGAGGGATATGACGTCACACGAGGAGGAAGATGAAATCAACCAATTCAAGGCGATCGACACAGATCGGACTGGTAGCCTGTCCTGGTGGGAGTTTCTGAGCCACGAGGCGGTCCGTAGGTTATCATCGCTGTCGCAGGTATATATATACACGCAGATTTTGAAATAAATTAACACCGACAATGTTTGGTCACATTATATACACCAGTGATCTTCTGTATAAACTATTAACTGTGGAATCATTAAGACCACTAAAATGAGTCTTGCATTTCAACTAATTCGTTCCAGAAAAGTTTGGCAAAGAATCTTTCGCAGAAGGAGGTGCAAACTGCGCGGGAAAACTTTCGCGCGTTTGACAGGGACGGTGATGGCGTCATCACGGAGTACGAGGCGCGCAGGGCGTATAGGAGCTGGTACTCGCACTTCATCCCCGATCCCAGCGAGATGACGCTCAGAGAAAGGTAAGGGCAGTTACATTTCAATTGAACGCCATGGTTGTTATGGCGACCACCTTTCTACAGCTATTTTTGCCAACAGGGGGCGTATTGCTTGTGTAAGTTACGTGGAACACTTTCTTTTTTTTCTTTCTGAAAACGCTTAATAGGAGAAAGATACCGGAAGAAGTTTGGACAGCGAGGAGTAAGGAGTTAAATACGCACGTGGACGCTAACACCAATCTCCTTATGAGCGGCGATACAGACAGGTCGGGGTAAGGGCTCTGAGGTCAAAATGTTTACGCCATCACTTCAGAGTGATTGAAGAAAAAATTGGCAATGAAGAATTCACACAAAACTTGCAAATAACATTAAATCAGCTTAATTTTGTTAGCAAGAGCGCCCGTAATCGGTTCAGCGCTTCAATGGTAATAAACACGCTCTTCGGCAATAAAAATAATAATAAGTCTCAGGACTTTTACGAAAGTATTTTGTTTCATTATTTTGTACACATAATGTGGTCTTGGTTCTCTTTGCGCAGGACGATTTCATGGGAGGAATATCTACTGGAGCAGGCCTTGTTTATCATAGCTGCTCGACCTAACGTCGGACCCGTTAAGCTGAATCGACCTCCGAGCTTTGGTCAGTAGGACTAAAAGATTATTGCCGTCCGGGATCAACGGATGGGAAGTATAGAAGGATTGTGGACAGACACGGGTCAGGAGCAAGATCACGTGGCATGAGAGGGAGGGGGATGCTCTCTATCCGACTGGTCCGTGCCCTCCTTCGGCGTGCCCCCATTTGATATCTCGAATGGCAAACTGTATGCTGCATGTCAGTATTCATTGAACAAAATAATGCACTGCGGGTTTCTCCTACATTAAACCCAAGTCACGCCGCTGACGAGGAGAAGGGGGAGGAGGGGGAGGATTGCGAGTTATTAATGAGAAGGGCAAGTAGGGGGAGCATCCACCTGCCACGTCGCAGTGGCTCTTAAAGGAACTAGGGGGAGAGGAGGAGGGAGGAGGGGGAGGGGATGGGGGGAGGAGGAGGAGGGGGAGTTATTAGCGAGAAGGGCAAGTAGGGGGAGCATCCACCTGCCACGTCGCAGTGGCTCTTCAAACTATTAAAGGAACTAGGGGGAGAGGAGGAGGGAGGAGGGGGAGGGGATAGGGGGAGGAGGAGGAGGGGGAGTTATTAGCGAGAAGGGCAAGTAGGGGGAGCATCCACCTGCCACGTCGCAGTGGCTCTTCAAACTATTAAAGGAACTAAAACCGCTGCCTAGAAGTCTGGTCAGAATTAGGATCATGTTTTCATCATTCTTGATTATTGGAACAAATACCACAACATTATTTGAAAGACAGAAGCACCGCGCTACGTACCGGCGTACGGACAACAATTGTATATACATTTAATAGTCATATTTTGGTGGGCAAAGAATTTGAAATTACAAGAAACAAGTGCTTGTGATATTATCAGCTTTAATTTAATATTAATTATTAATTAATAAAGACTAAATATTGCTTGTTGAATTCTGATTTGCAATAACGGAGACATATTAAGCATGGTCTTATTTCTCCATGTATTAAGTTAGCAGATAGACTGAATATAATATTGTAAAGTTGTTCGGTAAATCATGGAGGAATAAGAACTAATTCCTTCATGGTTAAATCATGCGACCTAAACAAAAATATAAATACGATAACATGACAGGCAATCGGAATAAAACAATTAAATTGGGATCAATCAATCGAAACGTTGTTTTTATAACCTTTTTTGTTTGGAGGGGGCGAAGTACGTTTGTTGGAGATCGGACTGAGATAAGAGCATTGATCTCCATTATATAGAGGTGATAATGGAGATCAATGGAGATCAATAATAGAGATCAATGGATAAAAGCGCCCTCTTCATAGTTTCTCTCGTTATGGTAAACAGCGCCATCTGTCGAAGGCTCTGGGTTTTAGTCTGGCTACTTGACTTTAGTGGACAAACGGCGTGCTTTTTTTAATAAACAAATAGGAAACCATACACCTAGTAATGTAGCTAACGAAACTAGCAAACATGCCGGTAAACGTTTAATTTCTGGCTGTTTTTCCCTCTTTTCTGCTGTTGTCATCATGTTTCTTCAGGAAAAACTGACGACGTGAAAAGTTCGATATGATTGGGGTCATTCGGACCCTCACAAAACGGATGTTTTCCCCTAAATATCTGTTGCTAACGAACACGGTATCTAGCGGTGTATTGTTATCGCTTGGGGATGTTTTACAGCAGTTCAACGAACGTAGGATTGCCAGGAAAAAGTTACTTTTGAAAGTAAATGCTGCCTCAGCTTCAGGGACTGTAGATCATGTAGGAGAGGACGATGTAAGGGGAGCAGTACCTGCATTTAACTGGATTAGGACAGGTGAGCATTGATCGTAAACAAGACAGTCAGTAACCCACTGAGGCACTATACAAATCGTGTAGCCTAGCCTTACCCCTAGAACTCTGGGTCTCCCGACGCCCGTAGGGCGGAGACCCATAGATAGAGAGGGTTTTTACAGGTTAACCGCCGTTAAACAATAGAAACCGTGCACAAATTTCGGGCCATAACTCCATACTGCTGCACGGTCTACCCCAATCAAAAATTTGTATGAGTACTTTATCAACTCGCCCAGCTGCTGCCAACCAAAAACCGGTCAAATCTCGGCCAATTTCTGTAAAAAAGTGAAAACTATGCCCGTTCCGCAAACGCGACTGTTACAATACAAGATGGCGGATAACTCGTGCGTAATTTCAAGCCGCAGAGCCGTTTTTGAAACACAATTAAGCTTCATCTTACGCAGCCTTATTCATACAGTTTAGCAATGCCCCAGAGGTACATCCACAATAGACCGAAGCCGGGGTTTGGAAAACAGCACCCATTGAACGATGTTTTTCGCCATCTTGTAACAGTCGCGTTTGCGAAACGGGCATAGTTTTCACTTTTTTACAGAAATTGGCCGAGATTTGACCGGTTTTTGGTTGGCAGCAGCTGGATGAGTTGATAAAGTACTCATACAAATTTTTGATTGGGGTAGACCGTGCGGCAGTATGGAGTTATGGCCCGAAATTTGTGCACGGTTTCTATTGTTTAACGGCGGTTAACCTGTAAAAACCCTCTCTATCTATGGGTCTCCGCCCTACGGGCGTCGGGAGACCCAGAGTTCTAGGGGTAGCCTAGCCTAGCACTAGCAGGGCCCCATGATAATTGAGGCCCCACTTAGGAGTTTTAACTCGAATTAACTCGAATCTCAACTCGAAGTTAACTCGAATCTCAACTCGAAGTTAACTCGAATCTAGGCCTCGCCTAGAAATATAAACAAATTGCTAAATCTCTTACATGCAGCTCAACAAATCCACGACAATACTTAACAAACTGCCTTCCGTTTCATAATGTGTCCAAGATCAACTTCCGTGGCTTCACGATCAATTCTTGACATGCAAATCCAGAAAAATCGACGACGGTCTTCAAAGAAGTGTGCAATGTTTCTCGCTATTTTAAAAATAAAATAAAATTCTGACGCATATGGTCGCATATTTAGGCAATTTAGAGGTAGGCCTATTTTGTTAAGGATTGTTGTGGTTTTGTTGGCGATGTTTTATAAGCTGCATGTATTGTAAGAGATTTAGCAATTTGTTAAATTTGTTTGGTGGGGCCCTAGTACTAGTACATGTACGACAAGATAAATCCAAATGAGTTCTAGGGCCCCAGTTACTTTTTGGCTGGGGTACATTGTAACATAATTACCCAGTGTGTTTTTAACAAGAAGATAAAGTAAAATCTACCCTGGGCTTCCCTCTCTCTCGTGTCTTGAAACTTACCTTGGGAAGTACACGTATCTAACTCGTATCCAACATACATATATTTATTCCTGGCTTATTTTTCGTTGTCTTTGTATTGCAGGTAGAATGTTGACGATAGGGATCTTTCTTGGGCCTCTTAACCACTACTGGTATTTAGCCCTTGACAAGTTCCTTCCAGGTGTCAAAGCAAGAACTGTAGCCAAGAAAATTCTTCTAGATGAGCTTATAGCGTCACCAGTCATGACTTCAACATTTTTTGTCGGTACGTTGATTTTCTAGAAACTGTTAAACAGGATACCTGAAGTTCCTGTGTTCAAATAAAAGAACAAAACTAACCAACATTTATACCAATGTTCATTTATTTGCTATGCAGAGTATATTTTGTTTATTGAGTTGCAGCCTTTTCTGATAAAGTGAGCCCTCTGTTGGCAATGACTTCATGGCTCAAGTTCATGAAATAGGTGCTGAATCTGTCAAAAGAGATTTTATTATTGAAGCAGTGAGCCCTCTATTTACAATTTACATACACATATGTCACTAAGTGTTCGTTTCATATACTTTATTTAAGCTTTGTTTTGAACATTTAAAAAAATTAAACTTTTCTTTGGGAGTCTTTATTTGTAAATTGTCTGCTGTCTGTAGTTAAATTTTAATTATTAAATAAAAGGCGTTATCCTCAAGCAAACTTGAATCGCCAATACTGATTCGCCTTTTCCCCTCAGGTATGGGGTTAGGGTTAGGGTTAGATCTGACAATGTTTCCACCTTTTTCTCTCAGGTATGGGTTAGGGTTAGGGTTAGGGTTAGGGGTTCGGTTTAGATCTAACAATGTTCCTCTTTTTCTCTCAGGTATGGGGTTGCTAGAAGGAAAGACATTGACTGAGAGTCTAGATGTACTAAAAAAGAAATTCCTAACGGTTTACATGGTAAGTACATTGTACATTATGTGTAAGAAACATACAGCTGTGTGCATATTTCTAAGCTTTCCCTTGTTTTTGTTCTGGCAAAATGAGACAGAACTGGGCAGACGTCGAAATGAGGGTTCAAGTGTTAGGAAAGAGAATACAATTATTCTTACAATACTGTTGCACTTCAATCAGACATTCTGTTAAGTTATGTCTGTTTAAAGTTTTTTTATTATAGACATGTCAAGCATTTAAATAAAAAGTAGGACTTACAGAGGTTCAAATTTTGTAATCATGAAAATAAAAGATGCCAAAGTTTTTCATTAAAAACATTTGTATTTCACATGTTATACTACATGTGTAACTTTAAAACGTGTAGTAGACATATCAATGAATACATAATAAATCTGAAAATTGAATTTTTAACAAAATTCAATTTTCAGTTGTTTGCATGTATCTCCACTTTGGCCTGTAGACTGTGCCCAGTTCTGTTTCATTTTATCAGAACGTTTCACATTTTACCTAGACGGCAGATCCATGTCAATACAATGTGTTTAATATCCATCTGTGTATGCATACAATCAAGTATTAGTAAAGCAACACATTTCAATGTATTTGATGCCCAGTCAATTGTGTGTATTTGTTTTATTACTTTGACATAACACATAATATGTGCGAGGATTATTAGGTGTACTGTATATGTACTACTATATGTACATGTACCTTTGTATTAGGATAATACCTACACTGTATAGACGTACTTGCTAACTAGAGTACATCACGTCTATTTGTTTGCATGTTGTAGTGTGGAAGGCCCATTTCGATTTTTAGCAATAAATACAACAATCGTAATTTCCTTGCTAGCCAGCAAAAAGTAATTCCACTGGGTAATTGCAGATATTCTATACATTGAGATTTTTTTCCGACTTTAATTACTGTCGCTACATTGCCAGACAAAAAGCCAGCACAAAGTAATTCCATTGGGTAATTGCAGATATTCTATACATTGCAATGTTTTTTCCCCGACTTTAATTACTACATTGCCGACAAGACATTACAAAACCCTGGTGCCCTGGTGTTTTCAACAAGCGGACCGATTATAAAGTCCATGAATGCTCAATTATCGCGTGAATGGAGAGGTTTATAGTGTAAACACGTTATTAGTTTACACACAATACCTGGCAATGAAATTTGCTGAAACTAATTTGCAGATGACAAACTCTCAAGCAAGGCAATTATGAATGAGTGTTTTTACCATTGACTTGTGTGTTGAGTCTGTAGAACGGTTTATGAACCAATGCCTCGGCCGGTTGCTGTTGCAAATTTACCGGTTTACAATGAGCCACGCGAACATGATTTTAATTTCAGTTAAAATGTGATTTAGAAGTAACTAAAACGATGGTCAACCACTTCAACTGGTTGCAACCAATGAAATATACCGTGTACATAGTTGAATTTAAGTAAGAAACTCATAAATATAATACTTCAGATTTGTTAGTTTAGATTTGCGCTCATATTATTGGATGCTGCTCAGTGACGTCAGAGGAGAAATCTAGAAAAAGGTCTACGCCATTGGTAACCCTAACGTCATAGGCATTCATTTAGGATACAGAGTACTACAAATTACTACTCAAATTTCATAGGCCAGTGTAGTAAGAGTACTGCACTTTCAGTTTACTTAAGTTTACTTTAGTATCGGTGACGTTAGGGTTAATGTACACTCAGTTATGCATTTCAGCAATGCATTTCAACGTCCCAACGTTTCTTCATTCCCTGCCCGCAAGATTCATAGGGTTCCAACCATACAATTTCTCATGCGCTGCCCGAAATCACTTTGTAAATCGAATGACATCTTTGAGTTGACTGCCGCTTCAATCCGAGCTGTCGTCGATGGTTAGTTTTATTTATTTCGTAGGTAGTTGCAATAAGTTTAATAAGTTTCCTATAAACAGTATAGGCTTATTGTGAGTTGTGACTGTACGTAATGAGATCTCATTTTCATCAGTAGTATCCGAAGGGGAATGTTTTGGTCACCCTCCCCCTCCCCAAGTAGGACCTCGATCCGCCTTTATAATTAGTCGCTGAACTTCCTCTTCATATACCCCCCCCCCCCCCCCGATAGTTATTAGCTCCGCCTCTCTTCGCCAAGCATGTTTACCATAGTATCAGGCCGTGTCCGAAACGAGTGTCTAGAGCTACGGTCTACAGCTACAGCTACGTCTACGTAGGCGCTAAGGCAAATGGAATTCGGACGTGGCTACGGTAGAGCCTACGGCTAGTTATTGCGCCCCCAAGCGATGCTTGAATTAGTGTTTGCAAAATTACGATGTAAGAATTTACAACAATTATCGTCTGCTAGATGTTACGCAATTTCTGTTTACAGCCAGTCGAAATACCTGATGATATTGACGTATTTGTCGATCTGTTAGTTTCAATTCAATGCACTATCATTAACAAATAAACGAAAATTTGCTCCAAAATTAACGTTAGTGCTGCCGCCATTTTGTTTTGCCTGAGCTAGACAACTTCTTTTACGGCTAGATTTTTGTGACGTTGTAGCCGTAGCTGTAGCTCTAGACGGCATTTCGGACACGGCCTATGATCAGGCTCGTTCATATGGCTTCCACCTTTGCGTCAATGAAGGATTTAAAATAGTTGTAGCCTGTAATTTTCAAGTTACTTTGCGTGAAATTCGTGAGTTTGCACAAAAGCGGCATTTCCATTGTGTGTAGCCGTGTAACCGTTTGTATTTTGTATGCGTTTCGTTGTATAGTTTCGAATAATTGCTGTGTGCATGTACGTGTAAGCATTGTGGATATATCGTTTAATAGCGGTCATATTGTGTACCTAAAACGTTATCTTTTTCCTGGTCTGTACGAAGAGTAGAAGATGTTAGATTAAGCAGTAAATGCATGTAATTAAATCCTACAACTTGGCATCAATATAAAGTGTTTGGAAGACAAATCGAAGATAACGATCCTCACACTTTACTGTTTGTCTTTCTCTCCCAATGCCTAATTTCCTATCACTAAACGGTTTTCTACTACGATGCTTTCATTTTCTTTCTCGAAAACCCACCTGCTTCGCCCCCTTTCCCTACTTTTTGCTGTATACCACCCCCTACAGATCGACTGGTGCGTCTGGCCGGCCTGTCAAGCCATCAACTTCACCTTTGTTCCCATGCAGCTGCGGGTGGTGTATGTTAACACTGTCACATTAGTCTGGGATGCTTTCCTATCATTTATAATACACAGCCATGACCAGCCATGACGTCACTCCGTCCTTCTAATCTATCCATCCATCCAGGAATCCACATAAACTGAAATGATTTTATACGAGTGATTACCCTTAAATTCTTAATCCAAAGGCAATGTGTTGCCAAACGCTCTAGAGATAATATATAATTCACGGCGTGTAAATTAATATTCTGTGTACATAAGCGTTTGTTGACCTAATGTTATTGGGCATGCACAGTTGTATGATGTATGGTTTATTTCTTCCCAAATACGGGTTTTAAGCAAATTTGAACCGACAATGATTTGTTGTCAATGCCAACAACGATCGCCTCCATTCTTGATTTAGATTGTGGTGTACATATTTATATTCTGTCTCTTTATTTCCGTGTTGGTCCACGTTTCCAAAACATGGGAAATACGTCAAACGAGATCACTATCGTGCTGACAGGGAAACGTTAATGTTGTCAATCTATACCGAGCAAAGACCGTTCTTAGAACGATTCAAAATAGACTGAAAAGGCGAAGCTAATACGACGACTGTTTGGTAGCTTAGATTAACAATAGAAAGCTAAAAACACTAGCGTATTGTGGATGTCACAGCGCCTTGACTATACCAGTCCACACGAATACTGTCCACAAATTTATGTCTAATAATTATCTTCTTTTGTAGTGCGCCAATCCAAACCTTGCCTTGAATTGTTTTCTGAATGTTTAAACAAGACTGTCATTTCAATTGACTTCGTTTCGTTAAAGCGTTCGACAAAAGTGTAATGGGGACGATTGGTTGCTCGATAAAAAACAGTGCAAGTACGACCGAGCATTTTGGTAATAAAAATTACCTTATTTTCTGACCCAAATACAGAGCTCATTGCAAACTGGACTAATCCATTTAAAATAGTTATTCCCATGGAAATGAAGAAGGATGTGACAGAAAATGTTAAAAAGGAGGATGTTATTTTTTGTATAATACACAAATAAACCACAAGGGAAACTTTGACACTTTTTTATAATGAGCTTTTTTGATAAGTTGTATTTGATCTTCTTTGAAAAACGAAGAATTCGGATAAATATTCAGTGCCGTGATCGTTTATTGGTTGTGGTAATGCGGTTATCGCATATGATCCATTTGGTTTTAGTACATTTTATAATAGAGAATTTCTTTTTTTAAACCTTTTATCAGGAAACATCGCTATAATAAAGAAGATATTATTACTGTATTTTTGAAAGGTGTCGAGTTTTAAATGCAATTAAAATAATAATTCGCTCTTATGGTGCTATTTCTGGGGGGAAAAGTCTGTAAAATGTTAAATAGTTTCATATTAAATTGTGTCTACAAAATTGGGTGTATAATATTGTGATTGGTATAATGACCTTTCGTTCTATGTATTTATTGACAATTAGACATTATACATGTACACGTCTGTATAATGAACCTATAACGTGCCCGGCCCTGTGTACATAATCGTTGCTAGCATAGGTGGTGCCAGTGTAGTATCGGTTAAACGGTTGACAGGCAAAATGATACAACTGTCACTAGTAATGGTTTGAGTTGTACAGCTTGTTTAATTGTTATCATGTGTTATCAATGTAAGGCAGTGTGTATTTAGTTAGTAGCTGAACGTTGTTTTTCTCAGTTGGAAAGTAACAAATTGCCACTTTAATACCAAAACCTACTTTTTCTGATCACCATATTATTTTATGAATAGACGTGATACGTTTTTAGTATTTTCCTTCTACAATTCTACGGTAAAAGTACTTCAAGAATATTGTTTGGCCACAGCTAGAAATACCACACAGACGCACTGTCCTCCAATATTAGTCAAAATAACGTCAATGTAATAGTCATATACGAGGCAGCATTGTGACTAAAATTAGTCAAAATGTTGCGTCATGACTAATTTACGTTATTTATGTTGTCAGAGCGTCTAATTAAAATGGCTATAGTCGCTTTCATAAGCTTGTGTGTACTTTCTAGCCGTAGGCAAGCAATTCGGACATGACCTAAAATGTTTTAACTCAAAGAAATATTGATAGTATAGTTTACCAACCGCAAAAAAAACCACACAAAACATAACATAAATATCATGGGCATTGATATCTACCATCTAAGGATATTTTGTGTAGAAAATATAGGGCCTAGGGTGAAGTATATTTTGGTAGTGCTTTACATTAGTGTTGCAGCATGGTGTAAATTGATGTATATTATAATCTTAGAAATGTATTTTCTTAAGATTTAATATTAACGCATTGGACTGAATACTGACAGGTGACGCAACTAGATATATTGATATTCATTTGATATATCGTTGTGATATTTATTGTGTATACAACAAAAATGATAATACCATATCGTGTAATATCAATAATAATAAACTCAGTCAAATGTCTAATCTGCTATTGTGTGATTGTTTTGTGTGTAATAAATTACTGATCATTCAAGGGAAAGAATGGATATTGTGTTCGTTACTCTCTTTTGTCATTGTGAATTTAATTATTCACGGCTCAGCACACAAGGCAATTGTACAGACTGTCTATATAATTACGAGGAGTAAATTAAGGGTACAAAATAGTGGCCAAAAAACTCGAAAAGTTGTGAGGTTTTTTTCGTGTTAGTAGGTAAATCAAATTTGGAGCATGTAGATACACGAACTTGTAATTTGTATACGTTAATTCGTGCAATGTTGACGGATGTTATCGACCAGTCAACTATAGCGCTTTCCTTCCTAGAGTCTGCACCCCATCTTTCATTTCCTTCGAATCTTGGTTACAATTAAGGGAGGTCAGGAATCAGACTTCCCTGGTGTACGTCAAATTAATAAAACACCGTCTGTACCCAGCCAGGGCAGCTGATCGCTATAATTTCACGCTGTACAAACAAATATGCGCCTGGTGCCCGGTCTCGAAATATTAAGTCTATTACGTATAAACAATTTAACTGTAGGCCTATTATTGTAAAAATAGTTTGGGAATTAAATAACTAGAAAATGAACGTAAACAGTTGGTTCGTTTACGATTCCGTAACGTTTACGGGAATAGTAATATTCCGTTTACGAGAATGATAATATAGCGGTTTGACTTCAGTTCGAATAGCCAGCCATCCAAGGTTGCTTTTATCACGAAGATTAGTTACCAGTCCTTGTTGTGAACAGCGTCCTCTTCAGTCAGTGCACGGAGTCAATGAACCCGAATGCCTAACCAAATCCATGAGCTAATAGGCCCTCAATTGGTCATACCTTTGTGACCATTGTGTGTATGTATATATCCCACTTTTCCAGGTGGATATTTTGGTGTGGCCTCCAGTTCAAGCCGTTAATTTCTTCCTGGTTCCACCTCAACTACGCGTCATGTATGTCAACGTCTTCGTTCTTATCTGGGATGTGTTTCTTTCGTTCATGAACCACAACTGAAGTACATGTAAAGACCGCGGCTCTCATCTCATAGACGCAGCGAAATGCTAATCTGAAGGGAGCGAACACCGTGCTGATGAAATGTTATTCGGTGACTACCACATATTATCAGTTCCTTAAAACCAACATGTTAACTGCCTTAACTTTTTAGACACTGAAGGATTTATAGAAATATCTAGTCTTCCATTCGCTCCAGAGAAAACAAAATCAAACTTGTGATCTTGACATGCTACCATGACATCTTGACATGGTTCGTCATGTCTTGATATTGTTCATCTTTAAGATAGTTTGATAATTATTTTGTATCATGTTAAAGCCAAAAAGATTAAATGTATCATGTCAATAATAATCAAATATCTTATTGAAATATAGTGTCGATGTTAAGCCGCACCCATGCGACATTTAAATAAAAGAACTTCATTTCTTGAAAAAAAAACTTGTGAATTATGGTCAGTGAACTAACGAGTGCAGACTTAATTCGGTTTAACTTCAAAAGACAAATTTAATAGTCCTTTACAAAAAGGCTTTCGTACGTTTGGAATTTTGTTAAATTTCTGTAAAAGGTTTTATAGTGTATTTTTGTGTGTATATTTTGGTAACTAAAGCAAGCTATAAAAAGGGCTTAGTTTACTAGAATATGTAATTAACCTAGTTCCAGGGTCTGGTCCAGTATCAAAATGGCGGCAGCATCTTCTTTTGATGAATGGTGAATAAATCAGGACGTCTAAAGTTTTCCCAATTCTGCTTAAGGTGTACAAGGACTATGGGACAGTTATTACGTTAAATCATTGAAGTGGTCTTATATAGCACGGTAGATGTTACCTGTATTCTGAATGATAGGAGCCATTCCAAAATTGGGAGAATAATTTCCACAAGAAAACAAGTTACCTTTGGTGGTGTTTGGAGATACTTTTAATCAAATCACAGTTTGCTTTTATCTAACACACAAATGTATACGTGGGCTCACTGGCAACACTTTATTGCATCGACAAATGGCTAAATAGGATGACGCAGTATTAAAAGAACGCCAATTTGATCAACACTGCGTTGGTACGATACGGCACAATCTCCGACTTTGAACACTTCCGCTGAGTCGACAGCGCCTTAAAACACATGCAGTAAAAGGTGTCATCAATCAAACTCGTGACATTAATTAGTATATAGGGGATTTTTTTTGTTTTCAGAGTCCATGGATCAAACGCAATGAATTCCTTTTGTGCAAGGATCTGTTCACTTGGTAAAGCTCCGTTTCTGTCAGCTTTTCCTGTGCTGAAACTGTATTAAATCAGCCAATAGTTAAGTTTCCTTCGCGATGATTAAAAGCCGTGCGAGCGAGTGGAAAGCTATAGCGCTTTTCAAAGTATCTGTCATTTTTTTCTCTCCAGAATATCGGTCCATTTAATCAAACAATCCTCGGCTCAAGCTTTTAGCAAGTCTTAAGGTTTTCAGCAGTCGCCTGCCGAACGTGCGGATAACTTTCCAACTGCATGCTTTATATCAATCTGATATAAGATCTCTTTCATTGATAAAGATAAGATAAATGTCCTTTGAGAATGCCGTGGCGGTCATTTGGAAAGGAACTCGACAATACTACATCAAAACTTGTCTAAACTTCACTTGAACGTGTATATAGGTTAATTCAATAATTGTTATACGATCAATATTTTATGTTAAATACCTGGCCCATTTTAGTAGAATTGCCATATAGTTACGTTTAGTATTCTCTGAAGCAGGACATTAATGCTACTTTTTGCAACCAAATTTCGTCACCGTTTTCACGAAGAGGCTAATCTCGCATTTTACGTTCTGAACAAACATTCGAGAAAATCACATGTAAACGTATAGGTCCTTTTTTTTTCATTTAACAATTTTAAACGCACAGACGCAAAGAATGGAGAGATTTTAATCTTCGTAAATGTAGCAAACTTTAAGAAAAATATGTGATTAGTTTTGCACAATTAATCAAATAATTGAAGCGCCTCTTCTAAAACGATAAATTAGCAAATTCGCCCTTTTGGCTGTGAGAGTCAGAATGTATAAATTTTCCCACTGCGCCCCAAATTCTCCTCTTCGTGAAAACGCTAAAGTCAGTACGCTCACCAAAGCGCTTCTTCATAAACACGTTAAACTAAAGTCAATGCGACTTATTATGTCTCTTCGTGAAAACGCAAAACGGCACTTGATGATAAATTCATACATTCGTTAATTAGTTTAATTGGGATTTTATTATGGTATGAACCACCAGGTTGTAGATATTGCAATAATTATTTAATCGTTTTCATAAAAACAATATCGCCAGTGTATCGCCAGTGTATCGCCAGTGTATCGTACATGTATCGCCAGTGTATCGCCAGTGTATCGCCAGTGTATCGCCAGTGTATCGCCAGTGTATCGCCAGTGTATCGCCAGTGTATCGCCAGTGTATCGCCAGTGTATCGCCAGTGTATCGCCAGTGTATCGCCAGTGTATCGCCAGTGTATCGCCAGTGTATCGCCAGTGTATCGCCAGTGTATCGCCAGTGTATATATCGTCTTTTTGTCAACGTCTTAGAGAATGTGCATCCGGCCTATGGCACGTTGTGTTCATTTGAGAGTTTCTATTTTTTCGGTACTATAAACAGACTTTGGTAATAGCAAATCCGTCAAGGTATCGAAGTGTTCTGATGTTTCCTGTCGTTTTGTCTTTGTTTGCTTCTCAGCTAACGGCCAAAGGGAGACGCAGGGGACACGTTTACGTTTGTCATTTCGCTTCATTGACATCTTTGACTCGAATGTCATAAGAGCATTCTTCTGTTTTAAACTCGACCATTAAAGCGCGCTTACCTTGACCATGGAGGAATAAAAAGGTCCTTCTTATTCCTCCATGCCTTGACTACGACCTCGACCTTGATTCAATTTAAGATAAGTATCTCTTTGGCATGTATTCATTAACACGGGCTTAGTTGCAAGGTTACCTTGCAGTTAAAAGCTCTTCAGCTTTTTAGCAAATGTCGATATTGATCAGTCATTTTGGAATATTTTAGCCAAAGGGCAAACCCCAGGCGAAACGGCGTTTTAAAAAAGTAAAGAATACAACAAATTGAACGAAAAGGCTGCTATTGGTATTGAACTATAATAACAGAGGTGACACAAACGTGAAATAGCGCGTCCAGGTCTTGAATGCATACTATCTAAATTCCAAAGAGTAAAACTAGGGACTAGACGTTTTAGAGTGGTTCTCACTCTAAATTTAGATTAAAACACAGTAAAAAAATGGTACCATTTCAGTGGAATTTGATTAGATTTCAGTGGAATTTGATTAGATTTCAATCTTTTTCGAGTAAATTAATTTCACTCTAAAACGTCTGGTCCCTAGTTTCTGACTGTGGGAGTGAATTTTCACTCGAATGGAGTGAATTTTCACTCTTTGGAAATAAGAGAGATACAGAAGTGCGTACATGCCTTTCGCGTACATTTTCCAATGGCGTCTAAACTATTCTTTGTAATACTATACATTACAATACATTTTCCATGTAAATGTTTCGACCAACAATTTTCCTCTATAGGATTCTTATTCCACAGAGCAAATATTTCAATTTGTCTGCACAACCACCAAGAAAGGTCACTCTCTGTTTGTTTTCACAAGTATATTTATACACGCTCATTTGTTTTTCATCATAGATGTGACTTCACACAGACATTGAAGATTTGTTGTCGGTTTTAAGTCATAATGAACACTCAAGTCGATGTCAATGAGTCCCGTGAGTGATTTTCCACATTATCAAATAACCTATGCCCGACGTGGTCAGTTAATTACAGTGCTTATAATTATAAAGGTCTATGTATATTTGATTTGGGGGACTTCTATACCAATAATGCGTACCGGTGGTCCGTGATTATATAGATTCATCACGAACGTTTAATTATGTCGCACAGTGCAATTAATCTACACTGCATGCAGTGTAGAGTAATTGGCCCGCGTATACCGTAGTATATAAACTACGCTATATTACGCAATCAAGTTTTTCCGTATATTTCGCCCGACACTAAGTGAGATTAATTGATTTAATATTGGTGAAGCACTAACGTAAAGCTGTTGAACATTAACGTGGTTACTGGTCCAACCATAGTAGACAACATTAAATACAGAGTACGGTAAGACATTAAGGCCGAGTTCGGGCGGTCTGTTCTTGACACGCGTAACTTGTTCTTGCAAAACCCTCATGGATAGGTGGTGTGTGTTCTTGTTCCGAGTGCAATGTTCACGGGTCGCGTTCCCGCCGTTCGAGCGCGAGAACAGAGTTCGCGTGTCAAGAACAGACCGCCTGAACTCGGCCTTAAGATTCAGTTCTGAAATTACCCTCGAGTGTTGATTTTGAAAAGATTACGTTTTAACGGAGTAATTCTAATAATTTGTTTGACTTTATCTCGATTAGAAAAAATACAAAAGAAAAAAACTGCAAGAAAGCCGTAAAGTTATTGCCAAGTGAAATGTTATTCGTTATAATTCGTGCCTTTATTTCATTATTATATTCTACTTATTTGTGCCTTAATTTATCTGTGTGATTTCAATTTCATTCAGTCTTAAATTACTGAAGAACTGTGCAATGAATTGGGATTGGGATTGACAATAGAAATAACTACATTGGTAAGCCAACTATCATTTCCTTGCATTAAAGATTACAAGTTATACTTAAATTCTAAATATATTATTTTGTTTTAATTTGAAATAAGACACAACCAAATTGATTATAATTTTCACGTATATCAAGTACAGTTTTCCACAATGCACAAACGATTTTTTCGAATTTTCCAAACTATGGAAAGGACACATTTACAAAGCGAAAAACCTCGGTCAATTATAGATTTTGTTTTCGATTGAAGGACGGAAATTTACCGCGTCGTAATTTGCCAGTGACGCGTAACGCTCAATATGAGTTTCAGTAAGTGATCAAAGATAAGGCCCCGATTTACAGCCAGCGCGTATAAGGTTGGTAGCAACATGCATGGTTACTGGTGAGAGCCTCAACAATTTGGACGTGCGGTTGCCGAGACTATCTCGGTCATAATGGAAGGTTTTGAGTATTATATTACAGAAAAGACGCTGTAGTGTTTGCACACCTCCATTAACCCAGAAGCAGACAAAAAGACGAACCGTTAGGTTACTTTGGTATTTTGTACCTATATTGTTTTTCATATATGCTTGAGATATAGTTTTTAGTTAATTTTACTCTGTGAATTTTGATTATTGTCATCGATTACAGAAAAAAATCACGCAAGGATCCTGTGTCATAAAAATATCAATTTCTAGTAAAATTGTTCATTAGTTTTGTTTCCATTTGTCGACTACACTATTTACCCGTTTTATTTACTTCAATACAGTTATTCTTGCGCATCTTTTGATTTGGTCGGTGATTTTATACCTTATCTGAATTGTTTCAACTCGGAATAGAATTAATTGAATGGAAACTATCCACCTTCATCTCCGTTGTCTTGTGTCTATTGTTAAGACTAACGTTTCTTTCAGCAAGTTGGTTGATTGTCACACTTCCCGAGGCTTTGTTGGGAAATCCTGTCATGTCCGCCCGACTTGCCGCGGCACGGACGCGCTTCTTCCAGCATTCGCAGCGTAAGACAGTCCCGGTCAGTTTGAGGAACGAATGACGAAACTCCTTATTCCGAAGGGCGTAGATGATAGGGTTCACCATAGAGTTGGTGAATGCGATGTGGAAGAAGGTCAACTCGTAGATGAGGAGTTTCTCTTGGAGTTCGTGGTTCACTTTGATGAAGGTATCCAGGACAGAGATGAGTGAGGCAGGGGTCCAGGCGAGGAGGAAGAAACCAAGAATCATGGCTACCGTCTTGGCTGCCTTGACGTCACGACGTAGAGTAGGACGCCTGGACGCCGTGGCCTCTTGAGCTGCGATTCGATTCATGTGCGCCTTGGCCACACGGAACATCTTGAAGTAGAAGAATAGCATCAAGTTAAGCGGGAACACCACACAGACAGAGACGGTAAAGAAACGATAGCTGGGAGCGTGGACGAACATCAAATCGCAGTAGTCGTGACTGAAATGTCGCAGATTGTTCCATCCCAGTAACGGCATGGCTGAGATAGAAATGGCAGTAGTCCACGCAACGGCAATCAATGCAATGATTCGGATGCGACTCATTCTGATCACATACGACAGCGGGTCTGTGATTGCTAGATACCGGTCGTAAGCTATCACAGTCAGATGGAGTACGGACAAGATAATCATTGTCGTAAGCATGTTACTGCAGGCCAGGCAAGCTAGCGGCGCCACACTCGTGGCGTACCCTAAGGCAAACGCGATATCAATAGGTACTACGATCACTCCGACCATAAGATCGGCCACAGCTAGGCTAGCAATGAAGGCATTGGTTGGCGTTTGTAGTCTCCGTTCAAGTAACACCGATAAAATCACAAGAGTGTTACCCAGGGCGATGCTTGTTGTCAAGAGAATGTCAATGGTCAGAAAGATGGCTCTCTCCCGCTCTCCCAGAGGAAAATGACCCGCTGACGTTTCCAACGTCTCATTACCCACCACTGACGCTTCAGTTGTATCCATTGGATCCATCTTAAGATGTCAAAAACACTTACTGTTGACACCAAAACAGTGGACTAAATTAAAGCAAGTGAGATGATCAAACCCATTGTGGTTTAAAGCGATACTATGCTCTTACAAAATGACCATCACTTTCCCGCCGTTCCAGAGACGATATCAAACCATATGTTTACCTCATGAAAACAAAATCGGTGTGACACTATCGACACATTACCAGTAAAAGCACATTTAACAATGAAATTGCGCCACAGAAAATGTTGATATCACGAGCAGAGAGAACGATCACTTACGGAATAAATGGAAGATGACGGCAAACAACAATAGTTTGTGGAGATGTTGCATCAGAGACCCACTCCATTGACCGAAGCGCGTGTAGAGTGTGTGTTTTTGACCAGTCACTTGCTCTCAATGGACTCCACGACTTGTGCATGCGCAAACAACAAAGTCACGATACAAATGCATTACCTTCACAACGTATCAGCTGTCTGATAAGTTGCTCCTGATCCTGACGGCTATTGCATGTGCAGGCATAATACTAGTAAGCCTTGTTTTAATCATTAGCCTGTATGGGCTCCGTGCACAAGTACCCCCTCAGCGAAAAGTAAAGGAGAGTAGGTGAGTAATATCGACTCCATCTTATCTTACTTCAATTCAAGTGTCTGGTTCCCGCCATGATACAAACGCAATGGAGGGAGTCAGTAAACAGAGGAGCAATCCCACTGGTACAAGTATCAAGATGAACGAGGAACACTGTGCGTACGAATCCCTGGCTTCGTCTTCGTCTTTGGCTTAAGGCGATTTTTGACTCCCAACTGCAAGGTCTCTAGCCACATTCTGACGCCTGTTGTACTTCAGAAACATTCACTCGATTGATGTGAACCCGAAAGTTAGACTATTTTAATTTTCTTCCATTTCTATTTGGTTCCCAGTAATTCGGAATTTGGAGGCGAAGCCAAAGCCAAAGACGAAGCAACGGTTTCGAAAAGGCCCTATATACCAGCCAAATTGTATTCGCACCACCTCCCATAGGAAGTACGGTTGTTAGGTGAACATCGCCCTCATACGGCCATGCACGGAGCACACATAGGCAGGAGCGCCGGCAATACCCAAGGATGTTTGTTAGAGCATGAAGAAAGGGCTCTTCTATTGTTAGAGGAGGAAAAAAAGAGAAAAGAAGCGTTTACAGGTCACAAACGTTTGGCACTTTAGATATTAAACAAATATTGAAAAACTGATGTCCGTATAATTACGGAATTCTTTCCGTGCGGAAACAACAGACAGCGCTGTTAGTGTTAACCGTTTACAGCGCCATGTGAAGATGTTTTAATTTACCGGCCTGCCTTTGGGCCTTTTCGAATCCCTGGCTTTTTTTCGTTTTCGGCTTAAGGTGACTTTTAACCTCCCAACTGCGGAAACCCATGCCACATTGCGGTGCCTGTTTGCTTCCATTTGCTTCCATTTCTATATGTGCTTCTCGGTGAATAGAAAGTTAGAGGCGAAGCCGAATCCTGAAGCCGAAGACGAAGAAAATGTTTTTAAAACCCCTCTATGTCATCAGGAAATTGTCACTATAATTCTGTTATCGTCTCATCAAAGTTGAGCATTTTTGTAATCTTTACTTCCGTGTCTATATATGTAATCGATCATTGACTTACTTTTTCCTGATTCATGTACGTTCTTTGGTTTATTAAGAAAAATAAGCTTTACTGATAGATGTTTTGTTTTTGTGGATTTTTTTTGTTATAAAGTCCTTGATAATCTGCGTTGATCCAGTGGCAATTTATAATATTTAGATAACAAAAAGAGTGCTACTGCTCCCTAAATTTCTCACATAAAATTCTATTCAATATTTATGCAAAAGTCAATTGGAAAATAAATTAACATACGTGTTTTCTAAAAGAAACAAAAATAAGAACACAAACGTTTGACTTGAATAAATTCACGTGTTTCGGAGGTCAATTATTAAAAGCCAGCGGATGAGGAGCATTTGTTTGAATGACACAAGTCTTCATCGGTTTACTAAGGTCAAAGGTCATGTAGGGGTTATTTAAGGTCATTATTTTAATCATGGACCAGTTTTTTACTTTTTTAAGAACATAAACATAGATTGCAGAGGAAAGGGCGACACTCGCGATCCGATGATCGCTTGTTTTTTAATGAAGAAATCTTACAGGCAGATTTTATATTTATTTTACTTCCCGTAGAACGAAGAGGAAAAATGAAAAATGTCGTGGTCCCTAAAACAATAATATGACCTCATTGTACTGCGGTTGTTTTATTAGTGGGTCTAGAGGGAAGTGAATGAAATAATATTGTAAGAAAAAACATAAATCTGCTTTCATTTTGCACATCGCAATGCCATTACAGTGCAATGCCATTCTAATTGCCATTACGTTGCGGAAAAGGCGGAAATCGTCCCACTTCCTTTATTTTTTCACCCCAATTTCCTCATTTGTCCTCATTTGTATCTAAACAATATTTAATGAAGAGAACTGTATCTTACGAGACAATATGATACTTTTTGGTAATCATCGGCGAGCAGTTTAGTAGCCATGGAGGACCATTTCAAATTCATCTGTTTGTTTCTTCTGCTGCGACCGTTTACAGGTATGAGTTTCTTTTTTCCCTCTAAATAACGTTTCTTGGTAACTGACCTGAACCTTTTTTACCCCAAACAATTATCAGTATTTATCTTTTTAAAAAACCACCCCTTTCTGTAATTTATCGTTTAGCTCTCAATTGTTTTGTATCCTTTTCTGACGCCCCTTACGTTTGTGGAACTACCTGAAAACAAAATATGTAGTCTGTCGTGTATGTTTGGGTTTACCCAATTATGATTTGCGTATTCGAAAGACCCCTTTCAATATAATAGTGGCTTAAATAGGGTACGGGTGTCCGCTGTCCGAGGCCCGTGCATTATTTTGTTATTCTTAAATTGCACACAAATACCATATCAGTTGCCTTCTTGAAGATTCAGTGCACTCAGATCCCTCGTTCATAATTTTCGATTCACATTTGAATGACTTTTTGTAGGTGTTTCAGCCATTGATGATTTCACGTGTATCACCAAACCTCGTATTGATATTGGCCATGAAGAAACCTACATCGCCGCCTATCTACATGACGGTAATGCTGAGCTGAACTTTGCTCGAACGACTTTCACGCGTACTGGTAGTGAAACTGAACCAAACCCACTAACTTTACCTTCGGCCTCTACGAAAGCGTTCGCGTCATCAGAGGGAGATCAGATCTCTACTCTTCAGTTGCCAGCGGCTGGAAATAAGACTAGGATTGGAGCTTTTGCCTGCATTGCTATAGAAAATGGGCATGACATCAGCATTGGGACCGTCATTATGAGCAAAAACGGTAGGTGTGAGGAAATAAGATTGTGCAGTAAAGGATGGGAGAGGGGCACATGGTTCAAATTGATGAAATTATCCATGTCAACACCAATATGAAACGATTAATGATCCACACCAGAGGCTTATTAAAATCCCCTGGAATGGGACGAAGTGGATGAAACACATCCCGAGATAAACCGATTTCTTTTGCCAATCATGAAATCGTTTTAGTTGTAAACAATGAACAAAGAAAAGGCAACCACGTGTTACACTCTGACATCTAAATGATGACCGCCACTGATCGAATCTCCATCCAACCTAAAAAAAAAATTGTTTGGCATTCGATGGCGACTGATAACCTAATAATACATTTGTACATGTTTGTACTAACATTACAATTTCAATGGATTTAATATTGTAATTAAGACTCAGTAACTTAATTAATTGTAATTTATGCACCGATCAGTTGTTACAATGCCTCGTTCTGGATGGTGGTTTTTGTATGGGCAGATCAATATATAGGTAGAATACTATTTTATACATAAAAGTTAGCACAAACAACAACAGACTAAAACTAATGTATATTATGCCTTCTTTATCTACAAAGATTGTGTTGGGCACACAAAAAACTGATAGATACAAATGACATTCTCATTTGGCTATTTTGACAATGATAATCGATAATTATTGGGCATGCTGAACCTTTTGGTTATAGGAATGTTTTTTATTTCTCCTCGGCATTGCCTTCTCCGCTTCTTGATAGTTTTATATATTTATTCTTAATTTAACTTTTTGTAATTTTTAACTAATGAAGTGGAGTAAAATAAATAATAATAATATTAATAACAATACAGCAATTCTTGGAAATGCGCCCTTTGTCCAGAATTACTTGTGAGCTTTTGTGTTCAACAAGCAAGTATAAATAACATGCATTCGTGTTTGATCATAATGTATTTCGTACAGCTGACTTCCTGCCTACCCGAGTGAGTCAGACCGTTAACCATGGAGATGATGTCAGTCTGACCGTAACTGCGACAGACCCAACCCGTACAGGGACTCGATGGAGAAAGGGCGGCGGTGAAGTATTCACTGGCAGAAATGACGATCTGCGATTTGATTTTAAAAACGCTACTTTTGTAGACAGTAGCGTTTACGAGGCCCACCTTACAATGGAACGTAACCACGGGAACCAGGCACTCATGCGGTTAATTGTAAGAGGTATAAATCTACAAGTTTTATAAACTCTAGTTCCATTTTCTTGAAGTAAATAAAATATGGCTATAACCGAAGCTGCATGGTGAATATTCTGACGACGCGGCGCAAATAAACAATACACTAAAATTAATTATTTGTTTTACTAATTTTAAAGAATGCAAAGAGCATAAATGGCATATACCCTCATGTGATGCTGATTGTCCGGTTTGTCTCAACGGCGGTGTATGTGACGACAAAAGTGGAGATTGCATTTGCCCGCCTGGCTTTAGTGGACAATTCTGCCAAACTCGTGAGTCTTTAAAATTCATTATTATTGTCTGGTTATTTTATAACAATTTCGAAATAAAAACAGTCAGCAAAACTTGGACAAGTTTTAAGAACCCGCCACATTGATGTTTTAAACCATGTTCCATCACTCTAATGTATACCCAGCACGATATGAGACCGAGAAACTCCCCCGTTCCCCTTAATTCCCTATGCCTATACACTCTCTAGACTATTATTTATACCTAACGCACCTCTATAAAAACCTAAAAAGAATTTCTGAGAAACCACAATACAACATTCTGCAAGCACAATGACCACCTCAAAAGAGGGGGATTCCCTCCGTCTCATGTCTTGCTTCATGTGCTCTACTGTCCCATTAATTGTTATTGCAGGGTCTTTAATCAACATAGGCCTACATGTCGTCGGTCGCATCACGAAGTGACGTATAATGTATAGTTGCCACACCAAGAAGTGAGGTATCGTGTGCACAAAACCAATGGAAGATCAGTCACTTCGTGGTGCGAGAAAACTATCAGATACGACACTTCGTGGTGCACCCATCACTTTTAACTTAATCAGACTGGAAATTAAACAATATACTTTTTTGAGCACTTTCGTATGTGTATTTTTAAAACAAAGTATGTAATTAACAAGTGACATTTTCTTTTTTTAGTTCTAGGCCCTAACCGTTTTGGTCAGAGCGGAAGTTTTCGCTGCGACTTATCGGAGTTAGGAGGCGGTCCTACGTGTGCAGGGATGCTGTTCTGTTTACCAGATCCTTATGGCTGCTCGTGTGCTGCAGGGTACCAAGGAATCGACTGTGATGAAAGTAATTCAACCGTTGAAATGCGACGGCGGGTCTGTTTAAACTCTGGCCCTATTCGAACTCTGGCTTTATTCGAACTCTGGCCCAATTCATAATCTGCCTCGATTTTTAACATTGTTCATTTAAAACAATGTTAAATAGCGAGAAACAGAAATGGACTAAAACACCACTTTGATTTAAGGTATCACCAACCAGTTGAATAGCACCATTACACGTTTCTGCTAATTGTTTTTCTTCATTTTTCTCATTTAAACAAATCGCACGTACGTTTTGTTTCAAGCATGTGGTGATGGAGTTTACGGTTCAAACTGTGCGGAGTCATGTCGCTGCAAGGACAAAGTCGCATGTAACAGAACTACGGGTATGTGTCCTGGGGAGTGCGCGCCAGGATTCACGGGCGTCAACTGCCAAGGTAATGATAAATCTATATAGTCAAGTTCGTTTTTTAATATTGGCACCATCGGGGATATGTGAAATGACAGTTGAGCAGATTCAAAGAAATGAATAATATTTATTTTCCTTTGTGATTCGCTTTGTTTGCAAATTTCTATACAAATTGTATCGCAGCAATCTTTTTTTTTTATATTTATACAAATAAAGGTTTTGTATACGCGGAGCAAGGCTGCATTTAGATGGGCGTTTTGATTATGTATACAGCAAAATAGCAGAATACATGTATTATGTGACGCGATCATTCGACCAATAGGGACAAGATTCGTTTGTACTATACCGGCAACCACGTAGAACTAGTCGGGCAAATACTTGTTTTACTCGGTATAAAACAGTAATATCGCACAACTGATAATTATATTAACACGTATAATCTCATTAAACCAATCGCCATGCAAAACGCATTCTTTTTCTGATTGTAGAAAAATGTCTTCCCTTCAAAGGAAATATGGCATCGTGCAGCACAACTTGCACAGATTATCTAGGTAAGAGAACATTCTCACATTGTATTGGATGTGTGTTCTTATAGGTTTCTTTAAATTCAATATATCTACACAACATAATGCTGGTTTATTAGACTGCGGGGCCCCTTTCCCGATGATATATTTACAAAACCGATGTTTTTTTAAGTTGGTAATTTGACCTTAATTTAATTAGCAAATGAGATTTCTATATCCTCCTTGACCATCAGACTTGTATTTGTTTAACTCTCCTATAACGGTAACGAAATTTCGCCTTAATCAATATTGATGGTTTTATTTCAGACCCTGAAGCTACGCATCAGTCCCTTACATCACAGATTGGTGCATCCATCAATGTCTCTGAAAACGAAAAGACGTTCCGTTGGCACCCTGTGAATTGTCCAAGTGGTGGGGTGGTTGTGAATTACGTGTATAAGTTCTGGGAGTTTGAGAATCAAGATGAACCACAGACAGGAAAGACCGAAGGTGACTCGGTAACACTGCGTCATCCACCGTGCGCTGCTTGGTATGCATTTTCGGTAGCTGCAGAAACAACAAAAGGCATTGGACAATACAGCTATAAGGTTGTGTTTTCGTCTGATTCTAAAGGTAAATTGTAAATTGTTAATGCAGAACAAGGCGATCGCTGCGACTTTCTGTGGATTACGATGCTTTCGGCATTGAAGGGTGCGTCCGTGACGTGAGTGTACAGAAATTGTGCTCGCTTGGAATAGTCGATAGCCACTTGCGTCTGAGGTTACCGTCCGGGAGCTGGGGGTACTTTAATTATATCTTCGTGAAACGCACGAGTAGAAACACATGTATATTGTCAATCAAATCAATATTCTAATCTAATCTAATTTTTACTAAATGATCAACGATATGTTAAATTCGCTGTTATGGGCATATTCATTTTTATATTAGTATCGGATACCATAAATGGACTAGAAACTGTGCAGGGAACCAGTTACAACACCCTCAGACTGGCGTGGGAAGCACCAGGGACCAGCCAAGAGTTTCCCTGTCCTGCGTCTGACTACCTGGTGACCTTTGACCTCATCAACCTCGAGCAGTGTCAGGAGGTTTATCAATATGGCGGATCGGTGACTACTTCTAATACCAGCATCACTCTACACGGACTGAAGGCGTACTCTACTTACAACGTGTCTGTTACCCCGAGAAATGAAGCCGGAAATGGCACGACATCCTTTCTTCAAGTGACTACCAGGGAAACCTGTATGTTTGTACTTATGTGCTGTTTTTATATTCCGATTATGGTGTTCCATTGCAGTGTGTTCCATGTAAGCATATTATTATTTGCATAAAATCATATTAAATTCCTTGAATCTTTAGGCAAAACAATGTGCTCTCTAAGGAAAGAACGTTAACTTTTAGAAAAGTTGAAAAATTGTTAGGCTATTGGAAAACAAAACGGGGCCAACTTACCATATTTATCTAACTCGTTCACACATAGATATCTTTCCATTACGGCAGTTCCACAGGTCTCACCTAAATTCAACAGTAGTTTGGCTACGACTTATAGTATCACGTGGACATGGAACCCCATCCCTTGCGGAAGCAGAGGTGGTAACATTACTGGCTATGCAACACGCTTGACTGGACCCACTGGAATAGTTGAGAAACGGAATGTCTTAACCACGTCAGTGACTTTCACCGATTTAGAGCCCTGTACAAATTACACTCTGCGTGTGCGTGCAGTAACAAGAGGAAAGGGTGGACAGTGGTTTTCTGAAGACCAACGAACTGCCACTAGTGGTAATTAAGCACTTGTTTTTGGTATTTAACAAAAGAGAAGGAACGAACTTTGCACAAGTTTGGTGACGGTGATTTGATGTTCATTCTGCATTTTGCATACCAGTCGTACAAATAAAATTCACATGTAACACAGCGTAATCTACAATCGATTTTAGAATGTTGCTTTCTTGTGCTGACGACATGTTTGTTGAGAAACGTGAATTGTTTTGGTCAAGCTAATACTCATTGTTCTGTTTAGAACCCCATACATTTGGTGTTGTATCTTCTACAATATTTATACTTGCTCATTTACATTTTTGTTTTTATTGAGTATGTTCTTTTCTTTCCACACAGTACCCTTTGCTGTATCAAATATGACAATCCGTGTCATATCAAGTGAACGAAACGAATTTGACTTTGGTTGGACTCCCCCCAAAGGAGCCTGCCCTGCCACATCTTATAATGTGACCCATGAGCTAATCCAGTTGGAACGTGGATGCACGCAAGAGAATCAACCAATCGTAACACGTGTAGGAACGGTCGACACTACTAACGTTACGATCCACCTGCCTGTTCACTACTCAAAGTATAGAGTAACCGTCGACCCAATCAATGAGGTTGGCATTGGTGAAGACAATTATATTGATATCTATACCTACGAAGCTGGTAAATTGATATTCGATGTTTCTTTAACACAAATTGTAAAATAAATCAATGCGTTTTGCTGCGGGAACGTTGTTAGACATTTTAATGATCTCAGATCGCATTGGCTTCAGTAAAGAATTGTGGCCAAACATAGTTGTACTTATTTATCCACTGAACAATTAAATATGTGAATTGGAATATTGCACTTAACTTCTCCTGGTAATACTAAAAACTGGACTAGAAAGTTGAGACACAGTTTCTTAAGTTTATTGACTTATTGTCAGCGTGAGATTCAATAGAAAATCTATTTAAATGTTTTTATTTCATTTGGTATTTCGCAGTACCATCTGCTAAACCGGTTCTCCATAGTACGTCCACCAATGACAGCGTCACATTCACCTGGGATCCCATTCCTTGTGGCAGTAGACGCGGAAATATCACGCACTACGAGTACAGTTTCAAAAATCAAACTAATTACGTCAAGAAAAACACTTTGAAGCTGTCAGTTACTTTTAATCAATTATCGCCATGTACCACTTACTCGATTAAAGTTCGAGCATATACTACGGTAGGACCGGGAAACTGGACAGACAGGATGAACCAAGACACTGTCGTTATAGGTAAAGCAGTTATAGGCCTACATTTATTGTGCATGTGTTTTTGTTCAGCCCATGAGCAGGTTGGCATGTGCAAAACAGTTTTTATATCTCTTCATCATTTTTTTTACTGAGTGTGATCGAAAGAACAGATAATTCTATAGAATTTGAGTTTAGATGTCTGTATAAGGAATTAATTTGCAAGGTTCCAAGTGTAATAATCAAAGTTATTGATTGCCATTTGTTCATAATCAATGCCATAGTTATAGAAAAATAGAAAGTATAGCTTGTTTACTTTATTACTGTGCTTCAGACATCTTACATTGAACAATACGCTCATGGGGCAGATGCTTTTCAAATCTTCCAGATGAAATACGAACCCTCAACCTCGAGCCCTCAACCAATGAAATCAAAGTCTCTTGGACAACTGCTGGGAACGAGGAAAACCCTTGTCCCGTGACCTCGTACCGCGTCAGTTACCAACTTCTCAACTTGGAGCAATGCCAACCAAAAACTAATCGTGCGCTGATGAAACACGCGGGAGATGTGAAGAATGCCAGTGAAATCAACATCACATCAATGCGTGCTTACTCTACGTACAATGTGCAAGTAGTACCAGCAAATGCTGGCACAAGATTCACTAAGAACAATACAGTTACGACCAAGGAGGGAAGTAAGTGCACTTAAACGCAAGAGGGCGCTTTACCCTCTCTGCTTATCTTTTAAAATACTGGTGTTATTAATATTTGTATTTATTATAACAAACCGTAACGATTGTTCATTGTTCCAAATGTATTTACCTTCTGATAGATACCGCCAAAGAACGTTTTACGCCTGATCAAAAGCATAAACATTTCTTTACAGTGCCATTGGCTGCTCCCGAGCTTAACAAACCGCTCCCGTCCAATCAGAGCGTTCGAGTGTCATGGCATTCCATTCCCTGCGGTAAAAGAGGCGGTAACATCAAAGGCTACACGTACGAGCTGCGTGACGCAGAAACCGTACTAGAAACGCATGAGACCACGGCAGTGTCGGTAGTAGTGAATGGTTTGCCAAAGGGGGCGTCCTACTCTTTCAAGGTGTGGGCGTTCACTGGTGTAGGACCCGGGCCCTCGAAGAAAATTGATTTTGATATTCCTAAAGGTAAATGAAATGTACTCCAAATTCACAGCTATCAGTAACTTACAGGTCTTGATCCCATTACATTCATAAATGGAAAGTTCAATACTACTACTTCGCCAAACTTTTTGGATTTCGAAGTTAACCATTATGTTTATGTAAATTAAAGAAATGACTTCGTCCATCGCTTCGGGTTTTTTTATAAGAAGTGGAAAACAATGGTGATAAGGTATTAAATGATGCGAAATGGAAAATCAATTTGAATCGTTATACCCTAACTTTATTCACTGAAATTACTGATTTATAAGTCCACTGTAGAACGTTTTTACGGAATACATATAATCGATTTTAGTTTTATTTTGTCTTTCCTAAGATGATTCTGAAACTCCACCCAAGGGCAGTAGTTCTACAGGCTCCGTTTTGGGCGTGGTAATCTTCGTCTTGGTCGCGGTGGTTCTTGGTCTTCTGATAGCAGTCATTATTAAGTAAGCTATACAGCAGAGAGTTATCACCAGTATTTATCACCAGACCTTACCACTAGCATTGGACATCTGTGTTTCGGTGCTTAAAAAGTTGCATTAAGAAAGTTACCCAATTTTTTTTATTGACGCTAAATACAGCTATCGTCAATGTTCTTCGTGTGTTTCCACATCTCTTGAACTAAAATGTGTCTTCTCCATCCATGTTTTCACGCTTCCCTGCTAGTGCCTAACTTTTAAAGAAACAACAATCGTTATGCAAAGAGTCATCTTATTAAAACCGTTTGGATTATTGTTTCTTTTATCTTAGGAAACGACGACAGCGAAGGGCCAAGGCATCGAGTTGTGACGACACTAGCGATGGCGTGCAGGCTATATATGTAAACGGAGACCAGGGTAAAGGTATCATTATGTTACTGTTTTAATGTGCAAGGCATTTCCACGCTCTTTAAACATTCTTATTGTAAATTCATCTGCAGACAATGAAAGTAGCAAAAAAATTGAATCTCGATGATAAATTTGATACAGCTTTTCTCAAAATTAAATAATAATGCACCAAGTCAAGACTTGCCTGTTGGTGTCAATTTTACCAGGCTAAAACTGCTCTATGTACAATGTAGGCCTATATGTTTACCGAATTGTTATACACCTGGTATAGTTGCAATAAAACAGTATGATAATTTGGGTTCATTAAAACTTGCATTTATAGTTTCAGTTGAACTTGAGAATCTGTCATCATCGTCTGGTAACAAGCCATCAGTTGATAAATCTGCTACAGAGGGCCTATCCACTGATGAACCAGGGACGTCATCCACCGATCAACTAAAGTCTACCGAACCGCAAGTTATAGCTGTCTCTCCTAAAGCGGAACCATCCACTGATTTAGCCTCAGTACCTGGTCCACCCACATCCACTAAGGCTGGCATGAAGCCCAAACCCTACGCCAAGCCTTCCACCAAGCCTTCCATCAAACCTTCCATCAAACCTAAGCCGAATGCTTCGACTAGTAAGACATCCCCGAGTTTCCCCGAAACCGGTCCCGTTGCCATGGCTCAACTGGCTGAATACATCAAGAGCAGATCTGCTGGGAAGCTCATCGGATTCCAACAAGACTACGAGGCAAGTCGACTTACTTAGTCTTACCATTAACAAGCAATTAGTCAGATGTATGGATTCCAGACGTGACAGCTAGCGTCTATGCGCTTATACATGTACATTGCAGTTCACACGCCTATTTTGGTAGTTTGATAAAAAATATCAAAGAGCAAAGATCAATAAAAATGCCAATTGAGCAATTGAGGAAGTAAAAACGCTTGCGGCATCCCATTATGTTTTTATTTTTGAGGTCTGTCTTTTCGTAACTGTTTTGGTCAATATTAAATTCCTCTTTCTTAAAGTCGATTCCGGGCGAACAGATGCACCCTTGGCGTGTTGCTAAACAGGGCCAAAACACCAGGAAGAATAGATACAATAACGTCTTGGCATGTGAGTTTACTTATAACGAGATTAACATTCTAACATTTTTACTTATCTTATACTTCGTTCACTATAAATAATCAGCTCTAACCAAGTAAAGCAAACAAAGTAAACAATACAAAGTAAACAATACAAATTAAAGATCAAAGTAAACAAAACAAATTAAACATCAAAGTAAACATTGTACAAAGTAAACATCAAAGTAAACAATACAAAGTAAACATCAAAGTAAAGAAAACAAATTAAACATCAAAGTAAACATTGTACAAAGTAAACATCAAAGTAAACAATACAAAGTAAACATCAAAGTAAAGAAAACAAATTAAACATCAAAGTAAACATTGTACAAAGTAAACATCAAAGTAAACAATACAAAGTAAACATCAAAGTAAACAATACAAAGTAAATATCATCTAGCATTTTTGCCATTTTAGCCGTTCAAAGTTGAAAGAAAGACGCATCATTTAACACGCTATTGAAATCCCAATACATTTTGGCATTGTTCTACTTTCACTGAATTGTATATGTCAGATGTACACATACCAAACAAAATGGGAATATTTTGTCTCGGCAGATGATCATTCTCGCGTTGTCTTGGAGTGCATGGAAGATGACTCATCATCGGACTACATCAATGCTTCCTACATTAATGTAAGTCTTCCTCAAAGTGATGCCTGTCTGACCACAATTTTACATTTTGAAGTATGTATATAGGAGATAATTACAATTGTTTTTTTGTAATTGTTTTACACGCACACAGGGCTACAAGCATGAATCCAAGTATATTGCCAGTCAGGGTAAGTGAAGATTAAAGTAAAATTATAAACTCGGCATAGCAATGTTTAGTAAATGCATTCTGACTTTCCTTGGCACATAAAATGGGGGATGGCCGAAAACATTTGAATTTTACTCAAACATTGTGCAGCTCCTTTCCGTCTTTTATTGTATTTAGTGGTTGGGAATCTATATTTGCCAAAATCAAAAATGTTTTAAGGGGCTCTTTTTAGACAGTGGAAAGAAACACGCCTATAGGTTTTTCCAAACCTTGAGTAAAGTTATAAACAAATAATCTCTCTCTTCCTGTTAAAGGCCCCAACGATGCCTCAGTGAGAGACATGTGGCGCATGGTGTGGCAGAAGCGAGTAGGGAAGATTGTTATGCTAACTAACCTGGTCGAAAATGGAAAGGTAAGTCAAATAAGTATAATAAAATGGGCTTTAGTTTCTTTTTTTTAACTCGTAGGCTTTAGCTTATTTTTTATAGTATAACCCAGGCACAGAGATCGAACCTCTTTCACACAGTGTCCTAGTTTATTTACACGAATGAGATTAGTGTGTGGGTGCTCACCATGTTACGAAGGTACAAAATAACACTATTTGGTTACATCCCATCTATAACCAAGACAAATGTAAATATATATATATACAAGTAAATATATCACGGAGGAGGCGCATAAGTTGTGTAAATGTTATCACCGACTGATACCTTTTGGTCCTTCTCATTATACGTAGGGGAAATGCGAGCAGTACTGGCCAGAAGGCAGTGCCGACTACGGAGAACTGTTTGTTCGTAAAGTGGACGAAACCAAACACGCAAATTTCATTGTGAGGACTTTTCACGTGTCAAAGGTAAGTCTAAATTGATAAACTCTGTCCACTTCTAAAGGTAAACTTGCCACCTGACCAATGTATAAATATTGATGTGTTTTGTTTGATAGAGCAGTGAAGCTGAGGGTGAATATCGTGAGTTAACTCAGTTTCATTACACCACCTGGCCAGACATGAAACCACCAGAGTCATCCCCGTTACTTCAGTTTATCAGAAAGGTTCGAGCTACAGAGACCTCGCAACACGGACCCATTATTGTCCATTGCAGGTATTATTATGTAAATGACATCATTGCAATTTAAGTAGTTATCAAGCTTCTTCTTTAGTGGGTAATCAAGATCAGTTCTAATTGTCTGAAACGTTTATTTTCCACCAGTTCTTTTTGAAACCGCACCAACTCACCAGAAAAAAAATTGAGGAACTTCAATACTGATCTTGGCGAACTCGCAAAGAAAAATTTCAAATGTTTTTCAAATTTTCAAAAAGTTGACGTGATTAAGAGAAATAAACTTATAAAACTAACCCAGTAAATTAAGTTGTAAGAACCCACAGATAACAATTATTTGTTGAAGCATGAGACTGATATCAATTTTTCAGGAATTACAGTTGAATGTTGTCCTACCTCAGATCGTGTTTGATCGAAGCTTTGCTCATTTCCTTTAAGTTCGGCTTACAATTCCTTGGTGTATTTTGTCGCACTCTCTTCCCCAGTGCTGGAGTCGGCCGTACAGGAACCTTCATCACTCTGGATTCCATGCTTGAGATGGTAGAGGCAGAGAGCCAAGTCGATGTCTTGAAGTTTGTAGGCAATATGAGGGAACAGCGATTCCTTATGGTCCAAACTTTTGTGAGTCTTATTTGTCTGATAATCGTATACTTTAAGATTCAAACTAGCAGTAAAATTACGACAACAATATTGTTGTTGTTGCAGACGGTTCAATCTCATGTCACAAACCTGATTACAAGTAGCAAGCGATAATCAATATGCACCTAAAAAGAAATTACTTTGTTCGAGTTTGTTTGGATAGCATGTGACTTGAGTTGGGCCTGGATGACTTGTAAGGAACCTTTGAGGACATGAGATGGACTTTAGAAATGTCTTCAAACAGACACCAATATATAAACACCTCAATATTGCATGGTTTGTATTTGCAGGACCAATACGTGTTTATCTTTTATGCTCTGTTGGAGTCCAGTCTGTCGGAGAACACGGCCATTAATGCCGATTGCTTCCATCAGATTTACGCGAAACTCAAGAAACAGGACAAGAAGACGGGGATGACTGCCATCGAAGCGCAGTTCCAGGCAAGTCGCTGTGACTACCTGTTTGTTTTTAAAAGTTAAATTTGGCAAATTGAAAGAGTTTGACGAGAGACACTAACCGCATGAGCGCTATATCCCCATAGAAGTCTTGTCGGAATTTACCATCTTACCCGAGGAAAACCAAATACCCTCTGGCTCTTTAAGTTTGGTGCCTCACAGATTCAGACTCCAGGATCAACTCTAAAAGAGGAAATCAAAAGAAACAGTGATGCCTCAAAATATTGAGGATGTTGAGTGAGCAAGCTCATCAAACTTACTAAATATTTCAATCGGTTGCCAATTTTTTCTCTCGGCAATTTTCACAGATGTTGGAGTCATTCACTGCCTCACCAAACGAAGATCAGTGTATTGGAGGAAAGAGCGCCGCCAACGTCGACAAGAACAGATTCAAAGACTGCATTCCGAGTAAGCCAGTATTTAAAGGAAAAAGATTTAATAACAACATGATATGACCGCCATCGTCTTCAAAGTTATCTTCAAAGTTATCTTCAATGGTTTCGGTCTACAAAATAATATTTTTGATGAGAATACGTTTTTCTACATTTGTTTGTTGATATATGTTGGCCTAAACTAAGCTTGATATAATTGTCTTGCCTTGTCCTGAACCCATAAGATGAACTTTTTCTGAAACTGGTGGTTGAACCGCTTTCGCATGAGGCATAAATACAACAATTTTCCAGCGACTGTGAAATATGAAAATACCAGACGTTTAACGGCGTGCATTTAACATTTTTTTATCTGAACGGATTGTACAATAGATGACAGCAACCGACCGTATCTGATGACAAAAGGTGACGCAGGAAGCACCAACTACATCAACGCTACATTCCTGGATGTAAGTCGTACACCTGTTCCACAAATTTGACAAGAGACGTTAATTCATACCGCTTTGTTATAGCGTCATTATTCTGTAAGCATTTGAGTATAAGTAAACTTGTCTGTGTTCTTGCATCTTACAGGGTTATAACAGCAAGCATGCTTACCTCATCACCCAAGCACCTCTACCTAACACACGGGGTGATATCTGGAGAATGGTGTTTGATTACAAATCATCTTGCATTGTCATGCTCAATTCCATGGAAAATGACCCAGTATGTATAATACTTATACATTAAATGCTCTGCATTCACACTCAAAATTTTCTTAAAATGTCTATACTTATATATATACAATGTAACAACAAATAAAGATCTAGTTCTTGAAAGCCGTCAATCGAGTTAAATATTTGGGTTAAGTGGACAACACTTTTCAGACAAGATTGACGTCACAAGAGTAGTTTAACTGATATATAAACTGTGTCTGCATGATGATGCTATTCCGTTTCCAGACCGTTGTCCAGTATTGGCCAGAGAAGGACAGTCTTGAGTTAGGACCTCTGACCGTTACACTGACCAATGAGGACCGGCAAAGCGAGGACATTATCATACGGCATTTTGATGTTTGCTGTTCCCTTAGGAAGGTAGGACGAAGGTTCGATCAAAGACTATTAATCAAACAGTCGTGGATTCGTAACGTACCTTACGCCTGCCCATTACTTTTTAACTTCGAATCATATTTCGTGGAACTGGCCAATCTCTGGTAGGCTGTCCAGAGTCGAATAGACTTTGGCGACGGCCTGGCGTACATTCGATTTGATTCGGTAGGCCTACATAATTATGATTGACATTATTGTTATAGGTAGAATTTTGTTTGTTCAATATTTTATTTAGGTTTAGTCGAGACAGATTATACTTATCAGTACGTGGGTTTTGTTGGCTAACAAACGAAGCTTATTTTCAACCGATATCTTTGATTGATAGAATGACGAAGTTCAAACCGTCTGTCAGATTCAATACTTGGGATGGCCCTCTGGGAAGGAGGTTTCTCCCTCTTGTCTCCTCAAGGTCTTAGAGGCTGTTAAGACGTGGACAACTGACCACCAGGAAGGACCCATCACTGTTCACTGCATGTAAGTAATCTACACAATGGTCAGTGGTCAGTGGTCACTGGTCAGTGGCATGGACGGCAGCACAATTATCCATTTGATTCCATGAGATTTCTAAAACACCATTACAGTTTCTCCTTCCAATTTGTCTGAACTAAACTTTCTTCCTTGATGTTTTTTCATCAGCTTTCTCTGTCTTTCTCAAGAACACTCACAAGGAAACCTATTTTTCGATTTTGGTATAAATGAAGTTGTCTTAATTGTCTTTACCAACTCTTTAATAGTGACGGCGTTGGATGTAGTGGTACCTTCTGCGCTTTACTCACACTACTGGACCAACTCGAAGTAGAGAAAGTTGTAGACGTCTTCCAAGCCGTCAAAAAACTCCGCACAACCCGAGCTGGGAGTGTCAACACTTTGGTACGTGCGTTTTAATGAGTCAACTCTTCTGTATTCACTGAATCATGGGATTGTGGGAGATTTTTAGAAGCATTTTGCGAAACGAGTGGTTTATTTTGGCTTTTGGTTTCAGGATTGTTTAGCCCCTGATATGAAGTACGGCCTCGTTATGGATGCCGGACATTAGACAAATCGGGTCAAAGCGCTATGCCAGGGTTTCGAATCCACACTTACGACCAATTGAATCTTATAGTTCTTGTCTTAATCGGATGACTTGTTGCATGCTTCAACACTAAATATCAAAGTAGCCGAAACAATAATTATCACAGGTGAATTGTATTCATGATTGGTCCCATTAAGTAAATGTCTATTAAATGAACACGTACCTTTGTTGTGCTCTCATTTTCAGGCTCAGTACCAACTGTGCTACCAGGTGATTCAAACCTGCTTGGATTCCGGCTCAATCTACGAGAATTATCGCTGAATCAGTGTGGAACCCATTAGACATCATCAATGTCAGTTTGCATGCATGGCCATTCATTCGTAACTGGTAATTGTTTTTGTAACGATAGAGGATTTTGAAAGGTAGGTTTCTTTTCTATAACCACATTATTTACGACTAAGATTAAAACTGCTGCAAACTGCTTACTGGCTGGAATTACTTGAAATATCAAATAAGTTAAGAGGGCCTAATATTTCGATCTTAACAAGATCTTCCTCGGAGACTTCTTCAGACTTCTTACCGTAAGTCTGGTTTCACATTTTAGCTTGCCACTGTCTCGGCGGCTGGTAAATTTTTGTTTACAGCCAGCTTACTGTTTGCCTGACTATAAACTTACTGATGACTGGTTGTATAAATACATAGAGTCTAATCCGCTTTACCGTGTAGCTTAATTGCATGACAGGACTTCTTGACCAATGAATAGTCAATTTAAATCGATTGTCCGGATAACATTTTGGGTGAGGCTACCAGTCGATCTTGTCTGGTTTTGGCCATTTTATCCGATGCGGTTTCTCGCGCAGTGTTTAGCAGGGAATTCTTCTCTTATACCTTAGGCTCCACATTACTTATTCGTCTCAATCTTACCCGTCTTAATCTGTGTTTTCATCTTCCGCTTTGGGAGAACATATTTATGATAATCAAGAAATGATATGACAACTGCAGTCACTAATGATTACAGAAATTGATTCATGTATTCCGATTAAACAAGCGATAATTGATATAACTAAATACGTACGTATAGTTTTACCCAGACGCCCTTGCATAAACACCAATAATAGTTATACATGTACAAATTTAGTTACACAATCCTTGCTCCATGTTCAAGTGAATTATACCCATAATGTATCAACAAGAAAAGCTTCTCCGTCGAGCGAGAATCGTTGGACGTTACACCAAGGAGGTAGGAAACAGTCAAACCTGGTGCGATACGTGATTCTAATTACAAAATGACTTCACTGGTGTATTGATCTGCATAAGCACGGTGGTAGAGACATATTAATCAATTTCTCTTATTGTTAATACAATGTATACTCAAGTTTTGTTTAAATGTGCAAGGGTATAATTTAAGTAGTAATTAGTATTTTATTCAGAGTAGCCGAAGGGCTGGCCATCGTAGGTACATTAATGACAATGTAGGTGTAAAGTACATGTATGCATGATACTTAATTGTTGCGGCGAAGATTGTATTGCTCGCCATTAAAATTACAGTTAAAACAAATAATAACAATTATACTTCATAATATATACTTCACAATTATACTTCATAATTATAATAACAATTATTCTGGGAGCTAGCTCCTAGAATCTGTCATTTCGTTTCACCCCTAAAGGGGAAGGGTTTGGCACTTGTATGGAAGGGGGTGTGTCTCTGGAGTATTTTAAGACCGGGTGTAAGCATCCAAGGTGGCAGCAAGGTACTTTAATTTGCCAATCTCTCAAGGTACCCCCGCCTTGCTACTCACAAATGTCTGTTTTGTATAGGAACAAAGTACAGGCTGAGTAAACAAAATCAAAGTCAATTTTCTTTAAAATAGAATAAGTGTGGCCAAAATGTTCGGCTATTCTAAATAAATCATTCGAATTTTATTAATGTGGAGCTAATAATTATTTAAGCAATTGTTTATTGTGTCCTCAAATCATTACTATTTAAAATTCAGTTCATAGCCGAGAGAAAGTAAACGTGTAGACTGATGTGATGGGAAACAACGCTACCCTTGGACCATTGTTTGTTTTCGATAGAAACATAAATGGTGTGTAAATAATGTTTTACTCAGCCTATACTTAGACATAAAATAGACATTTGGTGGAAGTGAGTAGCATGGCGGGGGTACCTTGAAAGACTGGTGAATTACAGTACCTTGCTGCCACCTTGGATGCTTATAATTACACCCGGTCTTGAAATATTCCAGAGACACACCCCTTCCTTATACAAGTCCCAAACCTTTTTCCCTTTAGGGGTGAAACGAACTAAAATAATAAGCTTCTTTTCGATCTTGGCTCTTAGACTACTAGCTAGGCCTATTTGGTAGGAACTATATCTGCTAATTATAATTAAGCGAGTACAAATCATATAATGAATTTAAAATCAAAAATATACGAGTAATATTTTACCAGTAATATTCCCCAAGATGCCTTTACTTTTAAACATTTTGTAAACATCATAATGCATTAATTAAATTGTGCAAAAAACAAAAAAGCTGCAAGCATATCTTTGTACAAAACTTCCTCAAATCTCGGTATCTTCAACTCGTTTTCAAAATTGTAAACTTTAAAATACCACCAACTAAAAACACTATAGTGTTCATTATTACATCTACGACTTTATTTTACTTAATGCTATACAACACACTGTAATAAGTGTCTGGGTAAATATCATCAATTATTACAAATTTAAGCTCTACGGCTTTAAACACTCTCCACAAATTTTAGATTTTGTGTTTTGTACCACAAACAAGATAAGTAATTTCTTTTGGCTTGGTGTGACTTGTCCTCACGAGAAAAAAACACATTGTAAGTTCATTCAGTTTAATTGAATAGCTGTAAACATCAGATTAAAAAAAAAAATTCTCAAATCTTGATAATCACGAAAGTTTAGCGTTTCACAAATTACACCATAAATGAAATATTTACAAAATATTTAAGCACTTGTTTACTGTGTCCTCAAATCATTACTATTTCAAATTCTGTTCATAGCCGAGAGAAAGTAAACGTGTGGATTAGTGTGATGGGAAACAACGCCATCCTTGGACCATTGTTTGTTTTCAATAGTAACATAAATGGTGTCTAATTATTGTTTGACTCGGCCTATACTTAGACATAAAATAGACATTTGGTGGAAGTGAGTAGCATGGCGGAGGTACCTTGAGAGACTGGTGAATTACAGTACCTTGCTGTCACCTTGGATGCTTATAATTACACTCGGTCTTAAAATATTCCAGAGACACACCCCTTCCTTATACAAGTCCTAAACCTTTTCCCCTTTAGGGGTGAAACGAACTAAAATAATAAGCTTGTTTTCGATCTTGGCTCTTAGACTACTAGCTAGGCCTATTTGATAGGAACTATATCTGCTAATTATAATTATACAAATCATATAATGAATTGAAAATAAAAAATATACGAGTAATATTTTACCAGTAATATTCCCCAAGATGCCTTTACTTTTAAACATTTTGTAAACATCATAATGCATTAATTAAAATGTGCAAAAAACTAAAAAGCTGCAAGCATATCTTTGTACAAAACTTCCTCAAATCTCGGTATCTTCAACTCGTTTTCAAAATTGTAAACTTCAAAATACCACCAACTAAAAACACTATAGTGTTCATTATTACATCTACGACTTTATTTTACTTAATGCTATACAACACACTGTGATAAGTGTCTGGGTAAATATCATCAATTATTACAAATTTAAGCTCTATGGCCTTAAACACTCTCCACAAATTTTAGATTTTGTATTTTGTACCACAAACAAGATAAGTAATTTCTTTTGGCTTGGTGTGACTTGTCCTCACGAGAGAAAAAACACATTGTAAGTTCATTCAGTTTAATTGAATAGCTGTAAACATCAGATTTTAAAAAATCTTGATAATCACAAAAGTTTAGCGTTTCACAAATTACACCATAAATGAATTGCTTTATTAAGGTGTTAGCGACAAGCTCTTTTGGTATAAATGAAGTTGTCTTAATTGTCTTCACCAACTCTTTACTACTAATGACGGCGTTGGATGTAGTGGTACCTTCTGCGCTTTAAAAAGCTCTAAAAAGCGACAAGTTAGTTGTTTACATCATATCTACGCTGTTTCATTCTTACTAACTAATCTTTAACTATTTGTGTATTTCTTCATCTCTTTCTCCTCATCCTCGATTTCTTTCTTAGATGTCGTCTTGACCCGGTCGGATGTTCAAGTAATGATGGGACTCTGAGATCGGACGCATCTCCAGCTGTCAATGCAAATGTAAAGTTCAGTTGACATCTACTGATGTATGTTTAAGTTTGTAAAGTTCGAGCGCTACAATTTCACCAAAGAACAGACTGTCGGCAGGAAATCAAACTCTACAATCCATCTTTCTATCAGATTGACTTACCTGGTGTTTATGGCTGTGAGCCATCGTGTCGAGGACTGAAGCCAGTTTCTTGAAGGGAGGTCGGTCGCTCGGATCCTCCTGCCAACACTGCAGCATTAGTTTGTAGCTGAATAACAACCCAATATCAACCATAATGAATGTATATCAGATATAGTCGTTAGCAATGCCATCTTTTGAGACAACTCTAATCAACTGATCAAATACTCAAACTTAGTAAAATAATAATTATGTGCATTATGTGACAAATAGTTTGGTTTATTTTACTAAATAACTCCAGCCTAATTAGTCGACACATCTTGGTTTACCAGTCATTTGGATTGAACATTAACAGTGTAAACCTGGTATTATATACTTGACGGTTCTTCTGTTTCTAGATTGATTTTGCATGACTCTACTAGTACAGGTCCCCGGCAAGTGGTTCAAGGAAGTCGTAAGAGTTTTCCCCCGTGTGCCGTACATAACCGACATGGCCTATCTATATACCAACCATATCTACCAATATGGGGTTGTTTCAACCGATGTCTGCATGGTAATGCCGACCAATAAACCAATCCGTTTTAGAGTAGAATGATATTATCTTACATTTCTTCATCACAGTTGGTCGGTTTTGGCATGCGGTATCCATTCTCAAACCTCGTCACCAAGCTAACAGATTTAATGTCAGCGTATGGGGTTGCACCTACAACAGTTGGTAATATCAGAAAATAAGTGGTCACTTTCAGAGAGAAGAAATCGCGATACTTCACGCATTATCTCACGCATAGCACACGGTTAATGCGTGACTTTCCCCGTCTCTGTAACCTTTGTGTAATTTGTCATTTAATGGATTTGACGACTGTTTCATTTCTCAGTTAGGTATTTTGTCTTTGAGGACGACTGCATCAGAATTCTGAAATCGTAGAAAGCACGGATCCAAAATGTATGCATTTAGATCGGATTGATGGAGCAAAATTAGTAAACAAACATTCCAACTTGATAAACCATTATTATTTTAAAAGGTTGTATTAAACTCACCAAGGGACGCGATTTCCCAAAGGAGAATTCCAAAAGACCACCTGGTGAACAATGAAGGAGGAATAATGATTAATAATTCATTCTGATTCAGAAGCTGGTTTAATACTGTTCATCTTGGTTGCTACGATACTTACACGTCGCTCTTGGAGGTGTAGGTGTTAGTTTTCAGTGACTCCAGAGACAACCATCTTGGAGGAAGAGACGCCTAGGAGAGAAACGGTTAATGTACACGTCATTAAGGTAAGTAGAGTTCTTCTTTAAACGTTGAAAGTAATCGCTCGTTTCTGGCGGTTTTTTTAAGGAAGTGAATTTGTTAAGGACATACTAAAACTGTTGAATTTAAATCAGCACTCAGCTCAGGTCTACGTCAAGAATAGGCACACGGTGCTGTCATATTATTACGGCAGTAAATGTGGGATAAGAGTAACAGTATTATATGAGGTCGAAAGTAACGCAATCGCTGGTACACTGCACCGGTGTCCTGCCATTAGGCGTTGGGGTTTAATTCTACCACTGACGAGTACCTTGGATTTCTCAACTATGACCTCGGCGCATCTTGCTTGTCCAAATCCGGTTACCTTGGCAACCAGATTGTCATCCAGAAGAATATTTTGTGCAGCCAACTTACGATGGATTACCTAAGAACAAAATACCAACAAAGGCAGCGGTTATTTTTTGCCAAGTACGGCATTTTATCTAACCTTAATAAGGTAAAGACAGAGTATGTTTTCTTGTTTGGCCTCGTGGGTAGTCCACAATGACGTCACTGGATCAAGGAGTGTGACAGTACAATAAATTCAACCTTAAACGTTATTCCTGATTAACATGACAAAAGCTTACTCCAGCTGCAGCAATGTGTTGCATTCCTTTGGCCACGCCTACAGCAAACTTAAGCAGTTTTACTGCCAACGAGGATGAGCGATCATCATCCGCCGGAGATCGCGCGTTTCTCAGGTACGAACGCAGGTCACCGTTCGGTTGGTACTCCAGGCTAACGAACACGGCGCCTGTGGTCGATAATAAATATTGGAAAATGTTTTTACGATCTTTTGGAAATATTAGGACAAGATTCGGACAGTAATGGAGATTTTCAAGTAGGCCTATTTAAAATAATTTGTAGTGCATCAAAAAGTTGAGTGTTTTTGTTAACAATAACAGAAATTTCTGACGACGTTGCTTCCGAGGCATTTCGTCGAAGAGACTTGTGACTTGATGATTTCTTTTAATCGAACAAAAAAACCTTAAATGCATACGACCTTCGTCAAAGCAAAGAGCGGCGATGTTGACGATGTTAGGGTGGGTTCCAATGTCGGCTAGGGTTCGATATTCCTCCATAAATCTGTGCCTGTCGATCGGTGACGAGTTCGCTGAAGAAGACAAAAACCAGAGTATACACTTAATGTGTCAAATGTAAATGTGTCATTGTAAACTTTGAGAGTTTACTTATGTACCGTGTTTTAGTGTGAATTGGCAGCGATACTCACATTGGAGTTGCTTAACGGCGACTTTACACTGCCCGTCTTGTAAGGCCACAGTGGCCAAACGCACCTCTCCGAAGTGACCAGTACCAATCACCTTGTAACCAATCGATAGTCGGTCAATCGGGGTAGTCAGTGACTCGGTCCAAGGCTGAGACACAACCTCGTAGAGATAGGCAGAGTTTTCACCGGCGTTTTCTATGTCTTCGTAGCCTTTCAGGTTCACTGAGATTCTCGACGTTTCGACCCCGACTATGGTATTGTCATAGACCGCCTGGAAACAAATAAATATACTGCTCCTGACGGGTTTCAAAGTCACAACATATTTTGCTTTTAATTTTGTAATGGCATTGAAAGGGGATATTTTGAATGTTAGAAATCATTCCAATACATGTATTCAGAAAATATTTTGAACAAAGCTAATGTTTTTTCCTTCTAAACACCGAAATATAGACCATTGTTATTGTACAAATTTTCGCTAATGTACTTTTTAACTGATATCGGTACGTTTGTCGTCAACATCGAATGATTGAATACACTTGCCATTTTTACGGCGCCCTCTGTAGGATTACTTTTCTTAGAGAGCCAACGTCTGTTGAGCTTCTGAAATCGCAGATAATCAACTACCACTACGATCACGATCACAGCAAAGAGTACACAGACGGCGACAATCAGACCAGTGGTTGCCGATTCTGCAGTTGTTGCTGATTCTGCAGTTGTTGCCGATTCTGCAGCTGTATTGAATCACACGTACATAATAGATAAGCAAGCAAAGATCTTGACATCACTATTTCTTGGCAGTGAGTGCCGATTTCGTTTCCTTTTCTACAACTCATCAATCATCCTTTTCGCTCATACCTTGGGGTCGAGTCCTGATCACTGCTCCAGGGCTTCGTGGGCCTTCGCCTCCTCTCCCCTCACGTACCGCGGCAACGCTGAAGTTATACACTGTCAATTGTTGTAAGGATTCGATCCCAAAACTGAATAAAGTTGGAAGTTGGTAGGTCACGGTAACGTCCACATTTCCAGCCTCAATCCAGGACGGGGTGTTAGGGTTGATGCGGTAGATCTTGTACTCAACGATCGGCCCATCTCCAGTATCCATGGGATGAGAACCCCATGCCTCCCAGGCGACAATTGCCGAAGATGTCTGCACTGTCACATCAGGAGGCTGGCTAAAAACAGGTAGAACTGAATGGAACAAATGAAAACAAATAATTATGCGTCAACAGAGAGATATATATATGCGTCAACATGTTATTTGTTTAGATAAAACTATATCGGCACTCTGCTGGAATATAGATGTTTTGTGAGTAAAATCTTGTCCTTACCGAACTGACATATTCCAGTGCCATCCGACTGGAATTCGTCAGGGCACTGAGGGGTTGGACAGGTTCCAGTGATACCGCCACACGCTGCGCCATCCAGACAGAGACATTGCGTACTGCAGTCCTCGCCATAGTAACCAGGCGGGCATCGCCCTGTAGATTCAAAACACTGATTTGTAGTGTTTGTTTACTTCTTTATTTATTCTCGCATAAAACCTTGGGGTAATCTGTACCATCAGGCAGAAACTTGTACATGCATTTAGCACGCTGTTAATTATCTTAAATGGATTATAATTATAATAATTATCTTAAACAATCGAAAAATTCAGTTAATTTTAACTCTTACGTAATACACAGCTGTATCCCGAAGCGCATCCCATGATGCAGTATCCAGTGTCCTTGTCGCATACGTCGTTGTCACGACAATGACATTTACTAAGGCAGTTGAGACCATAATAACCAACAGGGCAGACATCTGGAACTAAATGTAGTTACAAAATATTGCAGTTATTTTTTGTGTATTTTTTGATCGAGAACTTTAGTGTAAATCATATCTTCTTTGTAGGGGACGCTGTACAGCTTCTACAATGAAATTAGGATACATCTATCATTATGATTTCATGTCATGTACATTGCAACAAATTGATAACAATTATGCAATTAGTATTCACATTTGAAATAACAATCAGGAAAATATTCTGCCGCAAAACTAAAGCAACCTCTGGCGGCAACTTAGAATGTTCAGAAGCCAGATATTGTTGTACTGGTTAAACATTGACCAAAAATATGTTTATACCAAGTTTAAAAGCATTTACATGAACACAATAGAATTATAGTGGAACGCCGCTATACCGAACGCCGCTATACCGAACGCCGTTATACTGAACATTCAGCTATACCAAACATTCAGCTATACCAAACATTCAGCTATACCAAACATTCAGCTATACCAAACATTTAGCTATACCAAACATTCAGCTATACCAAACATTCAGCTATACCAAACATTCAGCTATACCAAACATTCTGCTATACCAAACATTCAGCTATACTAAACATTTAGCTATACCAAACATTCAGCTATACCAAACATTCAGCTATACCAAACATTCAGCTATACCAAACATTCAGCTATACCAAACATTTAGCTATACCAAACATTCAGCTATACCAAACATTTAGCTATACCAAACATTCTGCTATACCAAACATTCTCCTTCGCTCCCGTTTTTGGTGTAAAAATACTAAAGACGGGTTAAACAAAATTGTCAACGGAATAACAAACTCCACTGTCTTTGGCTCCAGAGTGTAGTCATTGGATCCCGATTGTTGTTGTTGATTATCTCAACACATTTGTGGTTATGCCAACAAATATTTGGGCCGTTTTAAATTTCTTAACGTCACACGACCGGTGTTTTATAGTAAATAGTGACAGGTGCCTATACTGGGTTGGACGCCGTCTTGATAAAAGGGTGCCTGATGGACCGGCGGTTGAAAATCGCTGTACCGAACGAGCGATATACCAAACGAAATTTGTGAATCATGTGATGTTTATAGTGGTGTTCCACTGTAATGTCAAAATCGTTGTTTTGACGAAATCTATTGTGACAAAACGTATTCAGTGAGGCAACTGATCTACGTCATGTTATTGACTCGGCAAACATACAATCCTACAAGGCTGCCCACAAATTGGCTACAACATTACTTGAAATATAGATTAGCCTAACACTGCACCGCCGTGTCTTCGTAAGAACCACGTAGGGTTAAATTACCTAACATATAAAAAATATAAACGCATGTATTTTTGCGTACAGACAACCAATATACAAGTATTGGTATGGTAATCAATAATGGAAAGCGAGTAACAGTTGCGCCAATAATCCTTAACATGATTAATCGGGACGGACGCTTGTATTATCTCGGATTAACCGGATCTACTAAACACTAACTTTGACAGTTTTCACCAGACCAGCCGATCGCGCAGGTTCCAAAGTTGCACTTTCCCGTGTATCTGCTACATCCATCGCTGACGAAAAGACAGTGACATTCCTGAAGACACCCAGCACCAAAACGATCCGAAGGGCACCCTTGTGGAGATTTTTTTGGTGAACAAAGATTACCAAATATGTGATCACAAATAATATTTAATGAAGTGGATTAATGACAAATCCACAACTTTTTAATATTTCCAACTAGGAATGAACCTAGATTGTAGAGTCAAAACCATATAAGAAAGAAGACTTCGTAAACTGATGAGCGAAGCACACTCCTCCAGAATATTGCAAACTAGTTCTCGTCTAACATCGAAATTGCTATACTCAGTTCGAAATAAATATGTTTGTTCGAGATAACTTATTGGACATATCAAATTTGTTTCTTCGAGATAAATATTTGACATATCAAATCTGTTTGTTCAAGATGACTTATTTGACATATTTTGCTTTGTGGAAGTATAACATCCAAGTGATTATACATCTCCCCCCAAACAAACAAACAAACACCCCAACACCCCAACAAACAAACAAACAAACAAACAAACACCCGAACACCCCCCTACCCACTTTAACACAAGTGATTTAGAAAAAGCTGTTGTGAATTACACTGACTGTAATATCTCAATAAAGATACGTACCATAATTGCATGCATATCCCCGCCGACCGTTGATGCAGGTGATGCCAAATGGGTCTGGTAATCCAAATTGAGTGTTATAACACCTACTAATAAGCTGATTAGTCCCACATCTATACTCGCAATCCCGGCCGAATGAGCCCTCCGTGCAGGCTGTTGTGGAAAAAGGTTAATATAAATCACAGCATTTTCCGACTCTACGGTCAAAGACTAGAATATCGGTTTCTAGCTCTGCAGCTCGGCTTGGCCAAGAGGCGCTAGGCGGCATGACTAGACCGAAATTATACTCTGTGTGGAATGAGTTGTATTTGAAACTTTCTTCGCTTTAAAGGAATAAGCCAGCCATAAACAATAAGGAGCTTACCTGGGCGGCAGTTTAGTCCACCATTGTAGCACACATCACACACCCAGCCTGACAGGCTGACGGATGAACAGACAGTGATCAAGAAATGAGCTTACCTGTGAGGCAGTTTGGTCCCATGAATCCTGGTGGGCAGATGCAATCTCCTGTCTCATCACCACACACTCCTCCATTGTAGCACATATCACACACCCAGCCTGACAGGCTGACGGATAGACAGACAGTGATCAAGCAATGAGCTTACCTGTGAGGCAGTTTTGCCCCATGAATCCTGGTGGACAGATGCAATCTCCTGTCTCATCATCACACACTCCTCCATTGTAGCACAGATCACACACCCAGCCTGACAGGCTGACGGATGGACAGACAGTGATCAAGCAATGAGCTTACCTGTGAGGCAGTTTGGTCCCATAGATCCTGGTGGGCAGATGCAATCTCCTGTCTCATCATCACACACTCCTCCATTGTAGCACAGATCACACACACCGTCACAGTCGGGAGGCCCCCATTTGCCTACAGCACAGCCTGCAGAAACAACCAACATACTTTTTGTAGGAGAGGGTATCTTTTGAAACGTGTACCTAATTGTTTTGAAATTCTACGTGGTTTTTTATTGTATTTTTTCATCGTGAAATATAAAGATCACTAATAAAAATCACTAATACAAAACGAAATGGTACCCCTATGGTTGAAAACACTTGAACGAACCTTCAAGTGTTGCGTTTATAATATACATTGGCTTGTAGACTCTAACTTGTAGGCCTATACATCAATTTAAGTCTGCAAATGTTTTCCTTACCTCTAACAATGAGTCTAATCAGGGTGAACTTATTATCACTGAGTGGAAAACGATAGTCCACAACAGCATACAAGTCCCCATGCCTGGCCTGGCTGGCAGGTATCGTGATTGTAGCCATTCCATCGTAAGTTAAATTGGTAACGACGCCATCTCTGATCCGACGCCACGAAGCATAAGTGGTACTGCCGAAACGCCTTGTCACAAACAGAGTGGCATTTTCTCCTTTGTTGATGGTCTTTGTCAGCTGCAGTAATTCATCCAGAATACCTGGGTAATACCAACCTATTGGGCAAATAAGGCAAAGTAAGATTTATTCCTATTTAACGAACAGGCCTTTCTTTCAAAACTAACTTCCATGTTGAACATTTCTTGTTTGGGCTAGTGTGGTACACATTGTGAAAAATAACCAAAAAATAACGGGATTTTCCTCCTGTAAAAAAAACACAATCGCCGTATTTGTATTTTAACGGATGTTGGGCGTAAAATTAAGGTAGTTTGCCTTGAAAATATCATGTCCAAATTCCGTTAAAATAAAAATACCGCGATTGTTTTTTGTGGAAAACACCGTTATTTTACGGTAATTTTTGTTACAGTGTAGCTACAATGTTAGCCACAGTTTTACAGCGAGCATTATTAAATAAGCTTTTAAGGTAGGTATCGTTTCTGTTTGCTATAAAGAATTCAGAAAATGCTTGCTAATTGTTGTGATCGTTTTGGGAAATGTTGACGGCCCTACGGGGTACAAAACTAAAACTGCATGACATTAACAATCATTTTTACCGAAATACGTAACAGAGACCACAAACCCTTATATTAATGACGTTATCTAAGAAGGCAACTCACTGTTGCTGCGGTAGATACTGCTGTACACCCGAGTCGTTTGGCTTCCCTTCGACCCTTCACAATAATACAACCCCGTTGCATTGTCGTTGTTAAGAGCCAAGTCTTTGAATGGCTGTCCCTCGTAATCGTCACCCATTGTACCCTCTGGGAAGGAGGCAGATGACTCTATCCCAGCTCCTGGCAGAGGTACAGGAATCCTACCAAAGCTCAGATCAGCGTCTGTATCAGGGTTACTGCGGTAACAGGCAAGACGAATTTGGGAAGACGTCCCCGCGTTATAGAAGTAGCGTGTGACCACCGTCAAATGCAGAGATTTCCCTGCATACAGCAAAGTAAAACTTATTTACAAAACTTATTATTTCTCAATTCGAACGCACTACCACGCAGTCGATTTTAGAGGTTTAAACAAATTTCGGTTCAAACATATTTCACTTCTAGTAATTTTGTTTATTAGAGATATCTTCATAATTTCAACATTAAACATTAATCACATGTATCTGGGAGTATATCTAAAATTCAGTATAAATGCATGAACAAAAGTAAGTTTGAAACTGCTTCATAATAATCTTGCATTATGTATTTAATGTGTCCTTAAATCAACACATTAAAGTGCAAAATAGGCCGATGGTTTACTAGAAATGCTTTAGGAATATTCCAAAATTCAGAAAACAACTTTAACATGAAATCCGAATACAAACAAATGGTAATGCTACTTACCATTAGCGTCGCTGATGGCTAGCATAGACGCCATCAATATAGCGAACCGAATAATGTCTTTCTGATACCCACGAACCCGGAAACAAGCGGTCAAATTGTCTCGAAAACACCTCGCCATTTCGTTCACACGGCGTTTTTATGTTTTTTGCACTTTTTTTTAATATCCAATCCTGACTGAATTTCAAGTGCTAGTTACGAATTATATACTTCTTAGCAAACGAAATATATTAAAAGTATATGCAATAATTATAATAGATTTGGCAAACTGTATCGCGCACTGCGTGCATGTAAATATGAATTGACTCGGAGACCAAACTGCATTGCGTACTCACAATACCACCACTCCCGATCACAGATATTTATTATGCATACACTTGCACAAGAGCATTCTACATTTTGCTTTCATAAAATTCTTTATAAAAGAACTCAATGAACAAACAACTTCTATAAGAGAAAGTTCAAACCAACGGGAGAAGGATTTGAAGCCATCCAACCATGAACATCGACGCGACCAACATTAATACACAGTCGGAGGTGTGGAGGGGACTTTCCACCTTAAACCCAGGGATGTGGGGATAAAAATAGGCAAATCTAAGCCACATCCAAAGCCCTAAATAACAAAGGGCATCGACTTGTCTTTAATTATCAAGTATTCTTGTCTTGTATTATATCTTGGCTCTGTCTAAAACGATCTAGGTACGCTTTAGATCTGACTTAGTAAACCTGATGACGAGAATCACACCCTTCTATTATCAATCAAATTTCACAAGATTTCACACTTTAGGAAGGCTTTAGAAAATCTATTTCGGTGGAAGCATTATGAAACCTCCATTACTTTTGCTTAACCCGTCATTATACAACTATAGGGCCTACATGGGCATAAATCAGTGTCGTTAAGCCTAGAATCAGTTCAGACATTTGATTTAAATGTCAGTATTTAAAGGGATCGTTTGGTACAGCAGCTTTGGATATAATGCATTTTTAGAAACCTTTCACTTCGAAGTACTGCGGTTATCGAAAAAGATATCACTTCTTATCCCCAAAAAAAATGAATCTAAGAAGCGTTACTGCAGTGACGTTTCTCAGATTGTGTATTCCAGTGCAGATTATTCTTCCTGCGTGGACATAACCGCTCCAGATTTTCGGAATATCTTAAAATCGCTACCACCCTTTGAAATGAAATGTTTACAGGTTAGTTTTATACATGTATATATCTATAGGATTGAAACATGGGTTCCAATTACCAAACGTATACGATCCCTTTAAACTGTTTGCAACGATCCTTTGACGGTGGATGTGTTCGTAATACTGTACTGCCTGCCCAGGTGAAAATTCCAGTTGAAACCAGTTAAACTTTCAACTGGTTTTAACTGTTTTGAACTGGAATTAACTGGTATCCAACTGGTACGTGATGGAATCAACTGGCATCAACTGGTAGCTCAACCGGATTCAACAAAAACCAGTTGAAACCAGTTGTAAGCAGTTAAAGAACCAGTTACCAACTGGTAATTTGTGTGGCGACAATAGGAACCAGTTGAAACCAGTTGTAGGAACATTTACTGGTCAATCAATTGTGGCGACAATAGGAAAAAGTTTAAACCAGTTGAAGGAACCAGTTACCAACTGGTCATTCTTGTGCCGACAATAGGAAACAGTTCAAACCAGTTGAAGGAACCAGTTACCAACTGGTCATTCTTGTGCCGACAACAGGAAACAGTTCAAACCAGTTGAAGGAACCAGTTACGTACCCTGAACTGGTCTTTCTTATTAACAATAACCAGTTGAAACCAATTGTTGAAACCAGTTACATGTACCAACTGGTCAAGTGAACATGAACCAAATAAAACATTCTTTAAAAGTCTAATTACATCCCCAACAAAATCAACAGACAGCACATTTTCCCCAACTTGATTTATTAAAAATACCTATTGCCAAGAACCAACACCCCCCTCGACTTCCGCAATACCAGTTGCAAAAATCAGTGGCAAGATTCAAACCAGTTGCAAGATTCGAACCAGTTGCAAGATTCAAACCAGTTGCAAGATTCGAACCAGTTGCAAGATTCGAACCAGTTGCAAGAACCAGTTGCAAAAACCAGTTGCAAAAACCAGTTGCCAAAACCAGTTGCCAAAACCAGTTGCAAAAACCAGTTGCAAAAACCAGTTGCGCCAAAACCAGTTGCGCCAAAACCAGTTGCGCCAAAACCAGTTGCGCCAAAACCAGTTGCGCCAAAACCAGTTGCGCCAAAACCAGTTGCGCCAAAACCAGTTGCGCCAAAACCAGTTGCGCCAAAACCAGTTGCGCCAAAACCACAGTTGCTCCAAAACCAGTTGCTCCAAAACCAGTTGCGCCAAAACCAGTTGCGCCAAAACCAGTTGCGCCAAAACCAGTTGCGCCAAAACCAGTTGCGCCAAAACCAGTTGCGCCAAAACCAGTTGCGCCAAAACCAGTTGCGCCAAAACCAGTTGCGCCAAAACCAGTTGCGCCAAAACCAGTTGCGCCAAAACCAGTTGCGCCAAAACCAGTTGCGCCAAAACCAGTTGCGCCAAAACCAGTTGCGCAAAAACCAGTTGCGCAAAAACCAGTTGCAAAAACCAGTTGCAAATCCAGTTGCAAAAACCAGTTGCAAAAACCAGTTGCAAAAACCATGCAGTTGCGAAAACCAGTTGAAAAACCAGTTGCAAAACCAGTTGCAATAGTCGATGTTAAATTGTGGTATTTTGTCCAAAAATGCACTTTTGTGACATTATATGTAATTATTCAAACGATTCCATGATTGAATTTATATTTTTGTGCAAACATAGTTAAAAATTCCCATTACATTCCATTCGTATTCAAATGTTGACATTATTCATAAAAACTAGCTGTGACTATGTCCTGGACAAAAAAGTGTAGTATAAAACTAACTAACGACGGTGGCTATAGTGTGTAGTATGTATTTAGTAGGTATTAAATATATAATAGGAGTAGGTTATTATTGTATGTATACCTACTTCCCCTATAGTAATGTTTAATAAGTAAATTCCATTGGTATTATTTCATTACGGAATTCCACGCAGTTGTATATAAAAAGTTTTTAGGTTTCAAAACCAGTTAAGCCAGTTAAACCAGTTCAATACCAGTTAAACCAGTTCAATACCAGTCACCAATTCCCAGTTGAACTGGACCAGTTGAGACCAGTTCGACTGGTTTTAACTGGTCCCAACTGGTCCAGTTCAACTGGTTTCAACTGGAATTTTCACCTGGGTGTACATCATCCGGTAAACTATCCAGCTCAGGGACGGACTTAATGGGCGCGCCAAATCCCTCACTCCTGAAGACGTGCTTATAGGCGTGTGTATGGGTCATGCAGATCTTCGTGCAAAGCCACTGTTCGATAAAGTCGGTCTTGTCTCGTTGGCCAAGACACTGCAGCTTGTCGGAGTACGGTATTCCCATCTCAGTGGAGCAGCAGGTCGATCAGATTCCTGCCGGGTCCTGCAGCAGATCGTCGGTGTCAAGTATGACTTGGTAAGGGGTCGATGTTCTTCCGGACGTAGGCCTACTCGAATAAATAGCAGAGCTCCTTGTCAACGCCGCATCCGGGAGGAAACCGAATGGGAGGCAGGCTTCTCATGTCGGAGAAATCTCCCCAGTAAATCAACAGGAACTCAGTCTTGTAAGACAAAGCAACTTGTGAGGGTGTCGAATAATGAAACTGTACTTAAACCTCGAGGCAGCATGTGGTATCGGCCATCTAGATGTTCGGCCTGGTCCTTGCAAAACAAGAGACCTAAGCTTCTTATCCATATCAGGGTATTAGGGGGCTTCTATAAGATGCCAAGGATGTATTCGAGAGACACCAATATTAGAACATATTATTATCATCTCTATGCACCAACATCGAAAGACAATTAAGAATAGACACATAAATAAGTAGGAATAGGAAAAGAGGGAAACTAAAATGGTTAATTTACTACTAGTGTGCGCCGCATCGAACGTGTGGCAGGTGCAAGGTGCGTGACACTGACAGTGGTTGGAAACGAGTAGAACGTATTGCACGTGTATGTTGGTGCGCTGAGAAAGAGGACTCGTGCAATCCAGATCGTTTTCCAAACTTTAGCTTATACGCTCCAGTACCATTGCTAAATGCAAACTACATGAACGAAGCCACATCGGAGATGAAGCTGGGGTTTGGAAAACGACCATAATTTCTAAAATGGCGGCATACGTAGACGGAAGCGCGATGCGGCGCGAATCGACAGAACCCTCTTCGTCTGATATTCCACAAGCAAATATCTCCCGTTTTAAGAACAAGCAGAAAAGGGCAGAACTGTACCGGAAAATGAAGGCTCAGTTGAAGAAGGTAAAACTGTATTTTTGGTTTTGTTTAACCTATATTATATATATATTACTGTCCAGTTTCCAGACAGTAATAAAGGGGTTGCATTGACGTCACGCGCGCTACGCGTACGCGCTAATCGCACGTACAACCATGCGGAGCGGTGAGGTCAAAGAAAGTGTGTTTGACCTCACCGCTCCGCCCGGTTGTACCACTGATCTCTACAAACTGGATAGGTCGAGCGGCTCTGCACGTGAAGCCATTGGCGGCCATATTTGGATATTCAAAACATTGCAGGCGTACACACGTTTGTATAGCGCACGACCGAGAAAACTCATTTAATATCACAGGAAATGAAGTTAACGTCGCAAAAACGATCCAGTTTGATTAGGAAAATTAAGTTAAACATAATAACACCCAATAATGAGATGTATACGCCAAGTTTGAATATTAAAAAGCCCTATTTTCGGGAAAAGCTACGAAACCAAAATTTTGTTTTAACATTTCCAACATCATAACCTTATGCACAAACCATAGGAAAAGGAAAAACGAGGTGTTTTGGATCAAGGAAATTCTTAAATTTTGGGGTTTAATTTTATATCCAGACACTAAAAAGTGCCAATTTTATAATAAAATAAATTAGAAAATTTCAGTGCGCGCACGTGCGATCACTGCATTGTATTGAATATCCCAACATGGCCGCCGGTGACTTCACGGCTCGCTATCCCATCAATGTACGATCGACCTATCCAGTTTGTAGAGATCAGTGGGTTGTACGTGCGATTAGCGCGTACGCGTAGCGCGTGTGACATCACATGCATTAACTTTATTGGTTTGGATTCAGCATGTTCAGTGACAGTGTAGATAGGTATGTGAAATGACATTTTTTAATTTGAGCAATGGAAATAAAGTAATAGTCATTTGAAAGAGCTAATAAAATGATGCATAAATCAGCTCAGTCAGATGAGTATTAATGAGGTTATGATTTTGTTTACTAATTAAATATATGCCTTTCTAAACGTCGCATATATTTTACAGAAAAACAAAGAAAAGATTGTGACCCAAATTGAGGTTTTTACTTATTTTGAGAACTAATCATTTCATAATGTTTTTATTACTTGGAGTATTCAGTTGAAATTTTTTGTGATGATTAAGCAGCAAAAACACATTTGGTCCTGCAGTTCTTATAATAAAAATAAAATAATTATGACCACTAATTAATTATTTTAATTACAAGAACAGGGCGATATTCCACTAAAAATGGCCTTCTGGCAATTTTCACTCGCACGGTCGCGGCTACCTTTTTTTTTTCGCGGAGCACACAAAATTGTTGTGATCGTATAAATTTCCCCTAATATTTCCACAAATGTAGATTAATATCTTTAGTTTACGAAATATAGACTTTTGTTTTTAAGCTATCCTACCTTCGAGTGAAATATCGATGAAAATCACGAGCACATTTTTCAGATTATGGTTTTCCAAAGTTCCAAACGTCGCACAAAATCAACGTACCATTGGCTTACACAGCAATACATCGTTAGTTTATCGATGCAAGTCTAGTTTCACACACCCCTAACATACTCTAACAATATGCGATGATCTGAATGCATCGTTGCCAGACTGATTCAGAGACCGCGCGCGCTGAAAGGGACCAAATAGGGCGCCCTCTTTGAGCCGCTATTTCACATACCTAGTGTAGAGACAGTTACTGACTGTGTAGTGTTTGAGGCCTAGTTTAGTTTTGATAACAATTCTAATTGTTTTTTTATCATTCCAAAAATACCATTTCAATTTCAACCAATTTCTGAATCGGCTTCTGTAATGACAATTAATTATAGTTCTTTCCAAGACTAGTCTAAGCGTGTGAACAATTGTAAACATTTTTTTACGCCTTGTTTCTCGCCGTGATTGAGTGACGTAATCACGTATGAAACAAATGGAGTAAAGTTTCAGGTCTGCTACTAAATTCAGTTTTTTTCTTCTCTAAAATAGTCTTTTATTGTTTGAAATCAAATCTTACATTTCTGATTTGTGCCTCTGGTCTGGAGGATTTCTCTTTACGCAAAATTTAATGTATTAGATAAAGATCCAAAAAGCAAGTTCCATGTACACACATACATCTGCATGCAGGCCTTGTCATAATACAAAAGTATTTTGTTTGTCAATAATCTTCCATTTTCTTCAATCTTCAATCTTCCATCTTTTTTTTAGCAAAAGTTAAAAGAGAAGGCAAGAATGAAGATGCAGAGAAAATCATTAGGTGACAAGGTAAATATCAAAATAACATTCTTAGTCTAATTAAAAGTTAACTTTGGAAAAACTAAACTCCATTTTATTTACAGACTATCGTTTGGCTGACCTTCATTTGCATACAATAGAAAGTGGCGTCATGGTGCAACATTTTTTCCCTCCAAAATGTACCATTGAAAAATTATGCACGTCGAGTGTATGACAGACACAGCTGTGTTCAACTTGTACTAAATATCGACAGGTACATTTTTGACTTTTTGACTACCAAGTTTACAACCATAAATGAAGCTGGTTTGGTTAAAAGAGGAACAGATGGCAGTATGCAATAGATACTTAAATTGAAATTTACTTTAAAAGAAATGCATGATTTCAGAAGTAAACAATAAATAACAAATTCTGTAGAAATGTTATAGTGATATTTGTCATTTGTTTTGCAGGCTCCACCTAAGAAAGTGCCAAAGACCATTGAGAACATGAGGGTGTATGATGAGACGATGGTAGATCCGCAAGATGAGGAGGTTGGTGAAGTGACAGCAATTATTTTAATTTTTTTTGAGGTGGGGGGGGGGGGGGGCGGGGGGGGGGGGGCGGGGGGGGGGGGGGGGGCGGGGGGGGGGGGGGGGGGCGGGGGGGGGGGCGGGGGGGGGGGGGGGGGGGGGAGGGGGGGCGGGGGGGGGGGGGGGGATTGGAGGAGAGGGGGGAGGTTGGAGGTGTAAGTGTCAAATCTTAGGTACTTTAGGACTAAAAGCCAGACCAACGTGCACAACGTATTACAAATTAGAGTTGGTTAATTGAAGGAGGGAGGCCTAATCATCCTTGCTCGTGGCTAAAATTAAAGCTGAACTGCAAAGGATGCAACGTGACAGCCGCCACACGAGCCATGTCTGACCACAGAGGACAGCCAGAGATGGACAGTGTTGATTTTTTGCTGAATCCAGAGAACCTGGAGAAAAGCAATTATGGCAAATAAGAGAAACAATAAACAGCTCTACCCACATGACTCCAGCCGGGAATTGAACCTGGTTCATAGAGGCGAGCAATTGATGTGCAATTCTACATCTACTCACATATGACCCAATCCAGGAATCGAACCTGGTCCATAGATACAAGCAATTGATGTGCAGTTTACTCACATATGACCTAAGCCAGGAATCGAACCTTGTCCATAGAGACAAGCAATTGATGTGCAGCTCTACGCACATATGACCCATTCCAGGAATCGAACCTGGTCCATAGAGAGGAGCAATTGATGTGCAGCCCCACCCATACCATGACAACTTAACAAATAAACTAAACTAACAATTGTAACGGGTCCATGTAAACATCAAATGTTTACATAGCCTTTTTTGCTGTAATATGTAGCAAAATCTAGACTATAGTTCTTGGCTTGTTTACGTGTTTGCCCATCAAATCAATGTCTCCTTCACTCGGGTTTCGATCCATACTGTTTTATTCCTTTGCAGGTGGCTCATGATGAAGATCATGATGAGATGGCGCCATACTTTAACCGTGAGACTCAGCCCAAAGTCCTCATAACTGCGTCTGATATATCAAGATTTGTAAGTGTGCACACAAAGAGTTAATTGGCTCTGTTTAAAAAAACAAAACATTGAGACCGAGTCAGAGAGATAGAAACTTGGATTTGCCCTCACTGACATACTTTTATAACTGTTTAGGAGCTTGCTTGCACGAACAATTCTTGTAAAGATATTTGTTTGTGTCTCAAACACTTATTTGTACATATTCCATCAAAACTTTAAAAAACTCTAACAAAGTGACCAAGATTCTCACCTGGACCCTTATCAAGTCAAAGACGTCTTTTTTGTCTTCTTTTCAACAGAAATGCAAGCTATTCTGTCGACAGCTTCAGACATGCATCCCAAACTCTGAGATCTACTCTCGTCGTCGCTCTGCTTTAAAGAAGGTCATCCCGCAGGCGATTGAGAGGGGATTCACTGACCTCATCATCATCAACGGGGAAAAGAAATTACCTGGTAAAATACTAAATCTTTCTGGAAATGAAACCAAGAATTCCTCAAAAGTGCCCCACGCAATGTAGCTCACAAGCCTAAAGAAACCTTCAGAGATAAGAAGAAGGTACAGTTTTAGAGGTGGGAACAAAAACAAGAAGAATGGTCTGGGAAAATCCTGTGGAATCCGATAGGGACTAAAAACCCAATCCACACATTGACCCTAGCAGATTTTCTAACCAGGTCACTGCGGTGGGAAGGGTTGAAAGAAAACCACTGCGACAACCCTTACTTCCCTGTGACGTTTCATACAATTACAGTGTACATTTGTTGCAGTCTGTACTTTTGTAAAAGATTGTCATGTGTCCTGCTCACAATTATAAACCCCTGCATGACGGGTGTAACACAGCGTAACAGGTGTCATACAACCTGGGGCACCCTGGTGCATTGGACCATTTATGGATCATTATTCCTTTGTCTGTAGATGCCATGCTGATATGCCACATGCCTGATGGACCAACTGCTCATTTCAAACTCACCAACGTGAAACTCAGGAAGGAGATTAAGGTAAGTGTTTTGAGCTTAGAATACATCGTGATTTTGGGCGTCACCCCTGGCTACATGGCATATTTTCTATGGCTAAACAAAAACAGTGACAAAATGGGTAACCATCAACATAGTGCCGGATAGCTCAGTTGGTAGAGCGCTTGTTGGAACGGTTCAAACTTTGCTCCATTCAATTTATTTGGTCCATTTAAAAAAAAAAAAAAAAATTGAATACACTGTAGACCATCTAGTATAGTTTAGCATTCTATTCTTTTTTACTACTTGCCAACAAATATATATATTGGCACAGTTCCATTGAATTCCAACATGAAATAAAATACGACCCACTTTGTTTATCCCAAACCAGAAATGTGGCGAAACCACAGACCATCTACCAGAACTAATCCTGAACAACTTTAACACCCGACTAGGGCACAGCGTCGGGCGTTTGATTGCCTCTCTCTTTCCTCATGACCCCAACTTTGTTGGACGGAGAGCCGTCACGTTTCACAACCAGAGAGATTTCATATTCTTCAGGCATCATAGGTAAAAAGAACATTATTGTTTGTAATGTAGGGGAAATTAATAGTTAGGGTTAAAGGAATGGAAAAGCACATATAATTTCTAACCTTTAAAATTCCATCCAAATCCATCCCCCTTTTAAGAGGATTCTGGCACTAAGTCCATCAGAATCCACCAGCACCAGATGTTGAATTTCCACAGATTTAGTTGTGAGGCATTATTAAAGAAGAGTGATTGATGGATTTTGATGGATATGGTACTCTGCTTTATATTTTAAATAGTCTTTATCATGTGTGAAACTGCTGCGTATGTCACCAGGGCCCAATTTCATAGAGCTGCTAAGCAAACAAATTTGCTTAGCACAAAAAGTCTTGCTCATTAAAAACAGGTTACTAGCCAAAATTATACATGTTTTTCATGCTAAGCAAGAAAACAGCTGATTATCAATCCAGAACAATAAAGATCAGGTAAAAATGTGGTCTGTAACCTTGTTTTTGCCAAGGACAAATTGTCATGCTAAGCAAATTGTTGTGCTTAGCAGCTCTATGAAGTTGGCCCCAGTCTATAATCATAATAGATAATCTCATTATGCATTCACACGGTTTTGTCTGTCTGAAGTCACTTCCTTCCCACACATTCCAAGGAACAGTAAAATATCTATATGAGTTGATATCTTCAGGTGACATTAACCCTTCCAGCTAATTCCTCTGACATCTTCTGACAGATTTCAAGTCATGCAAACTCTCTGTCTCCTATTTGTTTTGCCTGTGGGTATTACTATATCTGATACGGTGTGAGACATTTGTAGGAGGAGTCTAGGGTTCATGAACTGTGAACAAGAAGCTTTTAAACCCATTGGAGTATATAAGAGGCTTAGAACTTGATAGACTGGATGAAATGCTGTTAGAAGCATGGTCATGGGTGGCCAAATGTAGGCAAATACAAAATTGTGACTTCCTGGCAATTTTTTGACTGCGAATTTGCAAAAGTTGAGAACATTTTAACTCTTGCAAATTTTGCTGTGGCTATATATTCGTTTGAACCAACTTTAATGTTACTCTTTTATTACTTAAGTCACAGTCTGCCAACAAGTTAGCCTATTGTTTTTTTAAGATGCTTTTGGGCCCTTGGCATAGTTGGTTAAATATACAGTTTAGGCTCCGCCGCTCTGTCTCTAGTTCCATCACCATTTCCAAAGACGGAGACCAAGCTGGGGTTTGGAAATGACCCAAGTCAGTTCCTATCACTTTGCAGATTGTTTTGTGTTGAAGCTTTTTAAAGCTTTTTTTTCAGAGGGCCACAGATATCCAAAATAGTATAAAGAGGTGAGGTGCTTTTGTTTCTGTTGTAGATACATCTTCAGGAATGCAAAAAAAGTGGGTCTTCAGGAGCTTGGTCCGAGGTTCACACTCAAGCTACGGTCGCTTCAAAAGGGCACGTTTGACTCCAAGTTTGGTGAATATGAATGGGTGCATAAGGTATGTCTATTTCCCTTCAATTGTCAAAATAATATTTTTATAAAGGGCAGCAACTTGCATATTTTAATATTTCTGTTAATTAAAATGTTATGTAATTAAATGTATTGCCTGATGCACCTGTTTAGTGCTACAATTGCCTGATGCACCTGTTTAGTGCTACAATTGCCTGATGCACCTGTTTAGTGCTGCAATTGCCTGATGCACCTGTTTAGTGCTACAATTGCCTGATGCACCTGTTTAGTGCTACAATTGCCTGATTTTAGTGCTACAATTGCCTGATGCACCTGTTTAGTGCTACAATTGCCTGATGCACTTGTTTGGTGCTGCCATTGCCTGATGCACCTGTTTAGTGCTACAATTGCCATTTTCTCTTGTGGTTTAATGGAGTGATAGGTTGTCATGGCAACCTTAATGAAAGAGGTGTTGCCTTGGTAACGCTTGGAAAGATGGTGATGGTTAATTGTGCGGAGGCAGTTGACTCATTGTAATAAAGAAAAGTAAAGAGTACTTAGAATAATCAGAATAATAAGAATTAAGGAGTGCCCTTCAACTAGGATTAACATAATATGCATTGCTAAATATAACAATACACTCTCTTTTGTCGTTTATTTGGGTAATGGTAATGTTCTAAGAAATATACATGTACAAATAAAACATGCACGCTTTTTATTTAAATATGTACATGTACAATGTATACTGTACATGCTTGCATTGTTGTAAATAAATAAGCTATTCTTTGTTAAACGTGTCATCTTGATTTACATTATGCCTTGTGTTTGGCTATTTATTATTATGATGAACTGGGTCTGGGAGGCAATTATGGAATTGGCTTAGGATCCAGTAAGTGTGTCACTAGTGGTTCCATTAGCTTATTTAGAAGAAAAAAAATCAACTGCTGAATTTTGTTTGGATTTGGTCCATTAACTGAATTAAATTTAACAAATTTAATTGATGTGTTCACATTGACATGTAGAGCAGATACAGAATACTGCTTACTGCTGGAGTTCAATCCATTAGAATTTAAATTATGCAGAATATAAGCTGCATTTATAAATAACTTAACTTTTGACTTTTCATTTTCTCCCTAACTATTATGTCTATATCCTGTGAGGAATACGTAAATTGGAATGACAGATGAATATTATGCAAATTATATTGTAAATAAACCGAGAGTAATTCCAATGTTCAATGAAATATTGGCAATGATTATGTGACCTGCTTCCACAAAACCAGACATAAGTTGTTGTTTTGGAAAAGTGAGATATTGTTATTTCCATTTAGTACACATCTTCAGCTTTCATTTGGAACCAAAACCCCCTTTATACCATACATACTTCAATTTTATGAGGATTTTATTTCGATGTATTTGGGAGATAAATTACCACTTTTAGCACACAGTTTGCCTCAATAAATGCATGACTTTTGAAAGTTAACTGAGGGTTAAAGTATACATATTAAAGAATAACAACAGATTTTTCACCCCATTTCAACTTTGACGATCTGTATCTCGAAATAGCCTGTGCGACTTATGTCGGGTTTTGTAGGAGTGTGTCACATGGGCTCCATAACTAAAAGACTTACGATTGTAATCGTTTTCTCCTCATGTTTGTCTTATTTTTTTTATCACAGAGACATGAAATGGAAACGAGTCGGAGGAAATTCTTCTTGTAATATCTCACATTTCTTAGCGGGTTTCAATTGGACAACTTATTGAGGTAATTATTGTAATTCACTTCAATCATGTATTTAAACCTGATGTGTTTTGAGTATTGTGACTAAAGACCGCTAGCTGTCGAGGTTTGAGTCACAATTTTTCTTTCTATAGAATGTTTCTTTTATTCTGTATTTTTAGTATTATTTTTTCAACTCATTGATTGACTGTTCTTTAATTAATAAAACGTGGTCATTATTATAATTTGTATTATTATAATATGTCAGTGCAATTGTACTTATTTAAGCACCTTTTGTGAGTACATGTATATGATTCCACCCATTTCAATAAAACACAGACACATCATGCGCTAATTGAACTGTTAAATATCAGTCTTTATTTATTATAATGATCTCCTTCAAGTCAGTGAGAATAATAAGACAATGTTAAAATGAGAAACAATCTCCCTTTTCACTAAGAATTTCCCCTGAGAAATCACTCGGTCTGCATTTGTCGACGCACCCATAGTACACCTGCTTGCTTTTCCACTTTCATAATGTCCATTAAGAAAAACCAATCAACACATTTGAACAGCTGTTTAAAATATAAAATCTTGTCAAATCCTCTTGGTTATTTAAACTTCCAACTGTCACACGAGCTCACAAGTGAGTACGCTTACATGTACACAATATCAAGTCAATTAAAAGATAAATCACTGGTCATCTAAATTTATTGGCAGGTTTCTGTTTGGCGATTACTTAAAATAAAAATAGCTCTCTTGAGTTGTTGCTAGTAAATCATCAATTACAAATACAATCGACCTTTTCTTGTTTGTCCTTCTGCCCCCACTTTCCAATATCAATAACATCAGTGGGTGGTTATTGCATAGACATCCACTGACGAAAAAAACACCTTTTAGATTATACAATGTCTTTGCATCCTTGCCTGCTTCGAATCCTCAACGATAAATATAAAATGCATAAAATATAACATGTTTTAAAAATATTAAAGAATAGTTAATATACCTGTGCAAATATTATCTCCGTGCACTATGATAAATATGTACACATTAACAAATGGGTGCCGTTTCGCACCATTACAGTCAACGTGAACCTCTTGTGTGGTATAACTGACTTAATAGACTAAATAATACACATGTATAAACGTGTTACATGTTATCAGACGTGTCCGTAAATTTCAAAATACATTAATATCAATTGTGGAATTAAAGGCTTCACATGACAAATCTCTCATTAAGATCTTCACACTTAAGTCAATTTTCGATTGACAATACCAAAATTCTTTTAGATTATAATTATGCCTTTGAATGTGTGAAGTTGGGAAACATGTTCAGCTTTGAATAAAATAAAAACAATTGATAGCCAGTACCGTCCCTGTTTTCGTTCCTTAATCATTTTATACTCAATGTTTTACAATGTTTCCATTTCTATCACTCTACCCACTCCTCAAAACATCTCTACTTTCAATCACCCAGCCTTTTGTTCATCGGCTCATCAACTTCCTCAAACACTTTTATCTACCCAGTCACTCGTCTATGCCATTTGAATGTTACTAGTCATCCGTTATCAATGTCTATACTGCCAGCCAGCCAGCCAGCCAGCCAGCCGTGGCCAATTCATCTATCCGTCATTTCTCATTTGACCAATGCATGGACCAACAAACAAGTAGACAGCAATCAGACCGACCAACTAACAGATGATGTGACCAATTGATGTTCGGCCGCCCACTCGCCCACGCACCCAAGTGGGTAAATGCCGTCAATAGGGGACGGGGCATTGTCCGACCGTCTTCCCTCTTTTGTTTGTACTCTAACGTTTTCGGATGATCTCCATAGGATTTGCACACGAGTCTGAATCGGGGACCTTTGCAGAATAGGGGACCCCATTGTTCCCTTTGTCATACGTCCCCTATTTCAATCAAAAACAAACGCATGTACACACAGCTTTACCTTACATACGCACTGTGGACATTCCTTTGTCTTCGTGTAGTTAACAAACTTTGACTAAATACTCATTTTTCTCGCTTCCCCAAAACAAATTTACCCTCAAATTTGGATTATGGGCCTCTCAGCTGTCCCTTCTATCTTTTCTATATATAACCCTAACCCGCTTTTCCTCTAGCGCTCTTTTTCGGAAACTGAAAAACGGATTGTGGACGTGTGCAAGTCCACACACCGTAACCTCTTCCCGCATCGTGTGGACCTATATTGTTCGGAGGTCCACAGTGCGTATGCAAGACTAACTCACACCCTAAGAGCCCACCACACCCCAAGCAACCACTCGCCCATCACACCCTAAGAGCCCACCACACCCTAAGTGCCCACTCGCCTATCACACCCTTGCCAATCTATTCTGGCACACAGTGCTACTTCTGAATCCTTATATACCTATTCAGATACCCACTTTTCACTCCCTTCATCTACACACCACAACTGAGCCCCCTGTGTTGCGCCCATTCATTCACCAACTCTACCTCATATCCGCCCAGTTTACCCTACCGTTTACCCATTCAACCTCTCATCAGGGACCGCCAGCCCCCCCCCCCCCCCCCCCCCCCCCTTAACAAAACCGATGTAAACGAATATAGATGATTAATCTTTCTGTAAAAATGACCAAGCAAAATTCTGTGTTTTATCAAATTGGTCCCGGTTCACCAGTAAAATGACAACATTTAACAAACACTCTAACGAATGCCATTTGGCCTTGCCAACTTCCTGTATCTTTCAATACCTATTCGTTCACATTGTGTACCGGTGCAAACCAAAATCTCTCTCTCACACTGCGTAAAGACCCGCAACCATGCTCCACATGAAAGGAAAAGTACGCGCAGATCAATAATTGACTATCGCGGTACAATCGCACCAACGCAGCTCGCATTTAATCACATGAATTACAAATCCACGCGGAACGAGCAAAATTCCACGGGGTGCCTAAAGGGCGTGGCTACGTAACAGAGGAACGACAGGTCAATTTGTTTCCACAGACCTAAAAAGAATAAGATAACATTGAAATAATGTGTATGTGTCAATAGTTATAGGACATAGCGGTCAGTGAAAATGTGGATCTACATTTAGCTTCATGGTGAAAATAAACTATAGCGTCTTAGTCATGTTTAGTAACCGCGTAAACATGTATGATTGAGAGCGAAAACAATTGTACAATAGACCAAAATAGCGGCTGGATGTCGAACTTCCAATAGACTTTTGACATTCAGCGGCAAACTTGGATGTGTTTGGGTCAGAGATTGGGTCACGCCTGCATCTGATGAATAAAAGCCCGTACCTCTAGGATGGTTGCAGTGTAACAATGACACTAGATGGTGGGTTGTTTATGACAGGACCCTTTACTGTAAAGGGTCCTATCATAAACAACCCACCATCTATGTGCAATTAACCAGTTCGCGCCGGATGACGTATATAAAATTTTCCCAAATTCAAAACGGATGACGCATAAACACGCCAAGTTCAAGTTCGGAAATGTATGTCAGCAGCGAGCAAGGCCGGAAATGCGTGGGTGTGCTTCCCGGCACTATCAGCCTGAACCCGCTTCGGGTCGAGTTTCGTTAAAAATAATCCCGCCCGTGGGCTCGGCGATGTTAAAATAATCCCGGCGCGAACTGGTTAATGCCTTGTCAGTGCATGTCATTGTTTATGATGTTTGTGCATACCATAATTACATGTGTATCCATTCTGACACGCTCCTATGACTGTCTTCTTATTCAACGTACGCGTCCGGTCTCGTCTATATCAGGAAATTATTGTATTGTGATCGCGGGTCCTTCCAACCATAACGGCATTCAGACGAAGCTTGTACATCGAACATCAGATACGTGTACACCATAATATCATGTATTCTCTTCTTATTCAACCCTTTTTATTCGGTCTTGTCTATGCGATCCCAGGAAATTAATGCATTGTGATCGCAGGCCTTCCAATCTGACAAAGTTTGTACATTAGATGTACAGAAATGTGTACAGTATATGCTTTTAATACATTACAAATACATGTAGTATCAAGAAAAAATAGGAGTATATATTGTTTCTTTTCAAGATGTGATAATACACAATTCGGAAACATTAGGCCTACTAATAGTAAAAATCACTTTGAAAGAATGTAGTATCCTGACGCTACTTTAGCCGGTTGCGTACAAAGTCTAAGAAGAGTCAAGAACATTTTTTAACAAAATGTATTCCCTAACGAAATTGAAAATGTTTCTCAGTCCCAGATTGATGTCTTTTCAACATTGTTGCATTGATTGACTTCTATTAAGATGATATATGAAGAACAAACAGCGTCAGGTTGCAACATTCTTTCCTATCACTTGTACAATCAAATGCTCCTAAACGTTGTACATTAGTTATTTAATACATTGATAACAGAATAATGATTAATTACTTACCACTCTTATTAGTGTTAGACAAATTAATTGTTGTCAAAAAGCTGATCTAATAATACTTGTAATATTTCAAGGCACTTAAAATGTTTTTTCTTCTTGTCCTATAGCTTTTCCCATCTAAAGATGTCAATGAATCGTCTGGTCAGATGTGCTGAAGACGACCTCCAGCATCGAAGGTCATCTTGGCTTCTGACCGTCTTGGCAAGTCTCTCAAGAGACATGATCAGTCAAGGACAATCAATCTCCATTTAAAGTAGGATTTTCTGAGATTACCATTCTTACCCCTGCAGCCAGTTAGATGTTAGTGCTAAGATGATTTATTTCGTTCAAATCATGGTTTGGAAGTAATTCAGATGTTAAATTTCAAGTGATTCTCGTTTCTCATTTCTAATATTAGCATGTTGGTATCTCATAAGTATATAGGCCTAAAGAAATCTTGTAATATTAGATTTTCATCTTTCCACGCCAATTCTTGGTACAAATCACTTGGTGCATGTGTTTGTGTTGTTGGTGCTTGTGCACGTTGGGTAGCGTAAATGAGATAGTTGTACATACAACAATCATACCATTGGCAAGAGATTTAAAGACATATATTCTAATTCTGTAGATGTGTTTTCATCTTGGAAAAAAAGGTTCAGTTTTAGACCGACAATGTCACTGGCTTACAAAAGGCCCAAAGCATTATTGTGAAAATATCTTCATTATCAAAAATATGCAATAAATTTAACTCGCAGCCTCGTGAAAATCCTCGCATTTGTGACGTGTCATCAAAATGTAACGAGGAACTGGGCAAGGAAAAGTTAAATGCAGACTTATAGCTGCAATTTCAAAAGGTTCAAGTTTAAATGTCAAACCATTATTGTGTGTCATACGTAGTGGCAGGCGTAGACCCGGCCTCCTTCGCCGTATTCCACTGCATAGTAATCATTCTGGTGCCGGGCCATGACATCGGCAAGTTCTTGGTCCTCGGCCGTTGTGGTGCCTTCGCTGGCCGTACAGTTCGCATTAGAATTGAGATCGATACCGATCGGTGAAAACCTTTCTTGTCCAGAGATCTGATAGATCGGGTTGGTATCGGAACTCGACGGTTTCCGACTCAGCGGCACATTGTTCGTACTAGTGGTGATGTACTTTGTAATACTGCCGCTGGATTTGCTCGCTATAACCGAAGGGTCGTCTAGCTGTTGATGCGTGCCACTGCCGCTATGTAAAGACAAACTAGAACGCGAGTGTCCGTACTGAGGTATATTGTTACCACTCGGCTGCGCGCTAAGTTGATTCCTTTGGACTCCGTTAGTGCGTCCAGCAGGTAGGTGGCCATTAATTTGTGCCGTGTTGGACGGGTGATTCCCTTGTATGACCCCGTTACTGGTCGGGTAGTCTTGTACCATGACTGCGCAGGCGGTGAGGTACAGCGGGGTAAAATGTTTGACTTGCATAACGCGGTCGCCGTCGTTGTACTGCATGTATCCCGTGTTTGACCCACACGATTGCGGACAAGCATGACCTGAAAACCAAACATAAGACTGGTATAAATGCGCATAAAAGACGTCTAAATCTCTATAATAGTAGAGCTCTGGAAATATATGACTTTCGATATATGGGATTTTATCAAACTTTGATCAGTATTATTGCGAATTCGCTATTAAAAACATCGACATAGTAGTTGCTGCTTTTCATCGATTATATTTCTGTTCAAGTAACAAATGATTTGTTGTTACTTGTTATTTTATCTTCAGTCGGGTTTTCCTCGAATCCAGGAAAGGATTGTTATTTTTCCACACACCCATCTTTGTATTTTTTTGGTATATGAATTTTTACGAGGCATTTTGGGATACTGTCCTTCGTACGCTCATAAATAATCACTGTATCTCATTTTGGCCCGTCCGGAAAACGGTATTCCATCGGGATTCTTCTCTCGGGCACAAAACCTCCGAAAACCCCTCGAAACAGTTAACCCCCCGTAGCTTGGTCTCTGTGGGCCCGCTAACCTTCTCTCGACTTGCGATAACCAGACTCTAGGGTAAACCACAGTACACGGAAAAGAAAACAGCGGAGGTGTTTAATGGAGGGATAGTGGGGATTTATTAAAAGGGTAATTTTGTTTGGTTCGTCTGCGAAGCGGCTATACAGAGAAGCTAGTAGTAGTCTTGTTACGGGGCTCATGTGATTGGTCTTTATTTTGAGTCGGTGTTGCTGCTTAGCGCCGTAAAGACAAGTAACCATTTAAGATAAAGAAATACAAAAAGCCATGTAGGCCTACACGTATAGCGTAATAATTAACCAATTTCCACCTATTTCGAAACTACTAAAACCGCGTACAAAAAGAAGATATACTGCACGTACCGTAACTGACATGCTTAAGTCAGTTGCAGCTTTCTCTGTAAGGCACGTTACCAATAGTAATAGGGAAGTACTGCACGTACCGTAACTGACATGCTTAAGTCGGTTGCAGCTTTCTATGTAAGGCACGTTACCAATAGTAATAAGGAAGTACTGCACGTACCGTAACTGACATGCTTAAGTCGGTTGCAGCTTTCTCTGTAAGGTACGTTACCAATAGTAATAGGGAAGTACTGCACGTACCGTAACTGACATGCTTAAGTCGGTTGCAGCTTTCTATGTAAGGCACGTTACCAATAGTAATAAGGAAGTACTGCACGTACCGTAACTGACATGCTTAAGTCGGTTGCAGCTTTCTCTGTAAGGTACGTTACCAATAGTAATAGGGAAGTACTGCACGTACCGTAACTGACATGCTTAAGTCGGTTGCAGCTTTCTCTGTAAGGCACGTTACCAATAGTAATAGGGAAGTACTGCACGTACCGTAACTGACATGCTTAAGTCGGTTGCAGCTTTCTCTGTAAGGCACGTTACCAATAGTAATAGGGAGTATACTGCACGTACCGTAACTGACATGCTTAAGTCGGTTGCAGCTTTCTCTGTAAGGCACGTTACCAATAGTAATAGAGAAGTAATGCACGTACCGTAACTGACATGCTTAAGTCGGTTGCAGCTTTCTCTGTAAGGCACGTTACCAATAGTAATAGAGAAGTACTGCACGTACCGTAACTGACATGCTTAAGTCGGTTGCAGCTTTCTCTGTAAGGTACGTTACCAATAGTAATAGGGAAGTACTGCACGTACCGTAACTGACATGCTTAAGTCAGTTGCAGCTTTCTATGTAAGGCACGTTACCAATAGTAATAGGGAAGTACTGCACGTACCGTAACTGACATGCTTAAGTCGGTTGCAGCTTTCTCTGTAAGGCACGTTACCAATAGTAATAGAGAAGTAATGCACGTACCGTAACTGACATGCTTAAGTCAGTTGCAGCTTTCTCTGTAAGGTACGTTACCAATAGTAATAGGGAAGTACTGCACGTACCGTAACTGACATGCTTAAGTCAGTTGCAGCTTTCTATGTAAGGCACGTTACCAATAGTAATAGGGAAGTACTGCACGTACCGTAACTGACATGCTTAAGTCGGTTGCAGCTTTCTATGTAAGGCACGTTACCAATAGTTATGGGAAAGTAGATCTCCAACGCTTGCTTGTCGTCTACCATCAGTAATACCTGCACAGACAAAACGGTCGAATTTATATCTATTACAAATATGTATTAGTTCTTATATATAAAAACGACCTTGTCACCTTTCCCTTTAAAGTAAATTTGAAAATAAATATTATTTGATGATATATTGGGTAACACTACCAACACATTGAAGGAACAAAGTAATGGTGACCACCACAAGTCATGACCATGACTGCGTTGGAGGAACAAAGTAATGGTGGCCACCACCAACACATTGGAGGAACAAAGTAATGGTGACCACCACAAGTCATGACCATGACTGCGTTGGAGGAACAAAGTAATGGTGACCACCACCAACACATTGAAGGAACAAAGTAATGGTGACCACCACTAACACATTGAAGAAACAAAGTAATGGTGACCACCACAAGTCATGACCATGACTGCGTTGGAGGAACAAAGTAATGGTGACCACCACCAACACATTGAAGGAACAAAGTAATGGTGACCACCACCAACACATTGAAGCAACAAAGTAATGGTGACCACCACCAACACATTGAAGGAACAAAGTAATGGTGACCACCACCAACACATTGAGGCAACAAAGTAATGGTGACCACCACCAACACATTGAAGGAACAAAGTAATAGTGACCACCACAAGTCATGACCATGACTGCGTTGGAGGAACAAAGTAATGGTGGCCACCACCAACACATTGGAGGAACAAAGTAATGGTGACCACCACAAGTCATGACCATGACTGCGTTGGAGGAACAAAGTAATGGTGACCACCACCAACACATTGAAGGAACAAAGTAATGGTGACCACCACTAACACATTGAAGGAACAAAGTAATGGTGACCACCACAAGTCATGACCATGACTGCGTTGGAGGAACAAAGTAATGGTGACCACCACCAACACATTGAAGGAACAAAGTAATGGTGACCACCACCAACACATTGAAGGAACAAAGTAATGGTGACCACCACAAGTCATGACCATGACTGCGTTGGAGGAACAAAGTAATGGTGACCACCACCAACACATTGAAGGAACAAAGTAATGGTGACCACCACTAACACATTGAAGGAACAAAGTAATGGTGACCACCACCATGGCAATGACTGCGTTTAAACCACCTGTATAATACTCACGGCACACTGAAAGTCGGAACTCACAAAATACGTCATTGAGAGGGAATCGATCATAGCCATTAAGGCAGCGCTTTTGCTAATTAGTGCATTGCCTATTATGATATCTTGATATGCAGTTCTAACAACACCGGCGGCAAGTCTCCTGAGGTGTTACTAATTGCATTTTGCCATGGTAACGGAATATAATTAGTCCATTGTTGATGGCATGGGGTTTCGCTTGGGGCATGTAATACATGTAATGCTGTTTTTGAAAAATATAAATCACTGGTACTCGGTATTATGAATGATTGTGTTGGTAATTTTAATGTCTAGTTTGTTTGGTCGTTGGCCTGTCTATGATATTTGTTGTTGTTCTAATTTATTAAGTGTATGAAAAACAACAGTTGCGGTGAAAAACAATATCTAACCAGGAGTGTGTTTTGGCGGTCAAGAACTGGTTTGGTAGGTTGTTTGTTTTTAGTGAATTTTTTGAGAACGTTATTAGTCGGCAACAATTACACACAATCATGCCATACTGAAAATCCCCCAAACGATTACTCAAAGAGAAACAACAGAACCAAAAGCTTGACAAGATTAGTGATGAACTATGACAGAGAAGTAGGCCTACATGACAGATGCGTTAAGAATGGGACATTGTAAATCGACATCGGTTTTGTTTTTTTAATGTCATCGCCCTTATTCAAAAGTGTACACTATTGTCGATCGATGTAGATTTGTAATTCAATTCTGTTGTGATTTTAAACACAGTTCGCTGTTTACTTTGTTTTTGTCTCTGTGATACAATAACACCGATTTCTCTCGCAGGTTGTCAAATTAAACACATGGCGAAATATAAGCTCGCGCATTATGTGGGTGTAATCGATTGGTTCTTACAATGACCTCGCTATATCGTGAACATCTCGACATAGAACCACATACAAACCCTCTAGTGGTTTTTAGTCTGCCGTGGTTGCCATGGAAACGTTTGTCTGGCGGGAACGGCGCAGACGAGACCCTATTTTTTACACCAGTTTAAAATGGACAACATTCGATTTGTCGAATTGTGAAAGAATGATGTTTAATTCCCTAGATTTGGTTGTATTGGTTAATGCATTCTAGTATACTGACCCAGGCACAAGGATTCGCACAAAGTGTCTTCGGTATTCGAGTAAAAAACATTGCGATTTTCATTCAACCTATAATGTTGATTTTCTTTCTTTATTTTGTTGTTTTCGTATTCATTTTATTTCGACAGTGTGCTTTAAAATAATATTATTTGTGGAATATTTATGAAAAAAATATTGTATAAATCGTCTTTATCAGAACTGGGATTTAAATATAAAAAAGGCAGACTGATCTGATGACTCAGTGTAATTGAAATTAATTTGGCTTAAACGGGTCACTTGCAATGATCAGTCTATAGTCCCCCCCCCCCCCCCCCCCCCCCCGTGTGCTATAAAATGCTACATTAACAAATGCTCTCGGTTAGTTAAGATCAGTGTACATTTCCAACGTCTAGCTAATTATCATCGTGCAACATTGGCTGGGTTTATTCATGCATGTTATATTAGGCTTCTAATCAGTCTAAAGTCCCGCGCCGTTGTTTTAACATGGTCTGCCCTAAGCGTCTACCGCGTGCGTGCTTCAGCTGATGGCCCGCCCGGTCGGACGAGCGTGTTTAATGTCGCCGGGGAGTAGAATTCACGAAAAAACCGCCCTTGACCTTTTTGTCGGCGTGTCAAAAGCTGTAAATTGATTTTATTGTTCCGAACATCCAAGGACTTAATTTTATTTCTGAAAATGTACTCTATAGGTTTCATAGAGCTTGAGTATTTCATTTAATTATTCGACCACAAAAATAATCAAAATGGTATAAATTAACATTTGCAGTCTTCATAACAATGACCAATCGCGCACGACATACGGAAATAAACATATCAAATCCTGACTTTCTTGTTTTATTTGGAAATGTTTTATTTAGGTCTTTTATATAAACAACAGACATGAACGAGCACTATTTCCACTATACGATCATGACGCGCATTAAAACAAATCACATCCGTTTGTTCTTATAAACAAAGTCAAGAAAAATTGGATATCCGGCCGGTGATTGTGAAAGTTGGAAAACGGATGATTTTCTTTGTCCTTTTCTTTGTTGATAATGTAACCTGTTTTTGTAAAAAATAATCGAATATCTCTTGTACAGCATTAAACTCCGAGCTGACGTATTTGTGTTCAAGTTATTTCTGTACGGTTCGTTTCCTTCAATTTACATGTTATGCACGTACACAAATATCTGCTAAAAATGAGCGACTGCTAGTGACGTCAATTGTTATACATGTAGGCCTATACGTTAAATAAAATGTATATTGTACTTATTTTCTACACAAAAATACAATTTTTTCTTCTTCTATAGATTGGAACCAGACGAATGATTAAGAACAGCGAGCGCGTGCGGATATGCATGTCCAAAGCCACCTGCCATTTGGAATCCCCCCCCCCCCCCCCCCCCCCCCCCCCGTTCAATCATTTAGAAAATAACACTGCGCGCGTGTACCTGTCTGTTCGTTCTAGATGAATGCAACTGGCGCGCCGACGGACTGTGTTGACTCATGTTTTTTCAGGATATATTTACGTTGTAGCTAAATTCTGCCGCATGGCTTTGATGTCTAGGATCGGAGAGGAGAGGGGGGGGGGGATCGATTTACTGACGAGGTGAGGACGATTTGCTGTAAATCAGTCGCAGATATTGATCAAGGTCTTTGATGGCATCAGCGGATGGCGCGTGGTAATGAATGGATCAGTGGTAATGTGGCTCTCGATCATGAATATGTATGAGTTGTAGTTAATTACCCCTTTAAACCCTTACCTTGCCCCGATAAAGCGCAGAGCGTACCCGTGTAAACCTCACAAACACCTATTGTCTTTATGGAGACTGCCGTCACACACGGCGTATCCATGCACAAGCTCTGTGACCTGTATATCCCCAATGACTTACCTCTATTAGGTATGCAACTTGAATCAGCCTCGATGCAATGGTATACGGTACAATAGGAATCTGTAACATCCGGGCAGTCTCCAAAATATATTCCTGGTCGGGCAATACTGCGGGACTGGTGTAGCTTAGAATCTCATAGGAACCAGTCTTAGTTCGTCGCTTGGGATTCTCGGCCACCAAGCTGATGTTCTAGGATCAGAAAAACAAACACAATCGAAGATGTTATTTTAAAGTTTGTTTAAAAGAGCAACTGAAGGGGAAACTCAGACCATTTTCCCTCGTTTATGTTTTCCCAAATTAAATATTTTCCCGCATAGTAAGTTTTTGTAAACAACTTAATGATGGGTTCATAAAAATGCCTCTTAAATTTGTTAACTGAAATAAATACAAATATGAAAATTATTTACAGTATAGCAAAGAATACTTGTATACGAATACTTGTATACGAATACTTGTATACGAATACTTGTATACGAATACTTGTATACGAATACTTGTATACGAATACTAATTGTATACGAATACTAATTGTATACGAATACTAATTGTATACGAATACTAATTGTATACGAATACTAATTGTATACGAATACTTGTACCAACATTATAAATCATGGTAACACAACTAATATTCTATTTTCGAATCAGATAACAATGATTTTTTTCCCAAATTGCCAATCGAAGTATCCTATTTCATTGTAATATACAAGAAACCAAAGCAATTAATGTTCTTAAACCACGTACACAAGGCACAATACCAAGCCTTTAGTAAGACATGTACATGTGCATGTAATTATAATAGGATTCTGCTGACGTCACGACATTGATACCAATCTGAGAGTTTGTATTAATCACGACATCGCAACATTGTCAGCTGCAGGGCGCGCGAGCGATGTTTTAAACAAAAAGGAAATACAGACGACTGTAATTAATTGAAACATCCTGTACTATTAGACAAGCCACCTGTCTAATTAGACAAGCCACCTGTCTAATTAGACAAGCCATCTGTCCTGGGAACATTTTAACAACCAATATAGATGGCCGTACTCGCTGTGATGTATTTGCGTAATATTATTTAGGTGTATGTCTTTCTGTCTATAAATGGAAAAGACGCACTGCCAGTAATTTAAGACTGTAAAAAGTGCCCAGAGGACTGGTTCTATATTTAAATAATCAGACTCCTATGAAAACCGTACTCATGTTCCCTGTTATTGGTTAAACCATCTCACGTGACCGGTCACTGTCCTATATCTTTACTTCAGCATTCGCAATGTATAGACCAAAAACATGAAACACGGACCAAATAGTCCGTGCATGAAAAACTTAGAGTTAATAGGTGTAGCCGTAATAAAGCAAAACTTTTAGAGAAATCGTAACTGTCTGGAACCATGATTGTCTAGTCTTGTATTCCAGCTGCACACTAACGCATCCTTGTTAAGTATACTTTGGTGCTTAGGCTTTTAGCAAGTTTAGTAGCACTTCATTTAGAAACCTACTGCACATGGATTGAGTTTGATGAGATTTGAAGGATTGCACGGTGAAAAGGCAATAAGATAAGTTGTTTGTGGTTGCACCACGGGGTAAACCTCTGTTGTGAGTTGTGTGGTTCTAAAAAGAACCGAAGGGAACTCTTTTGATTGAGTTTGTTAAAGCTTGACAGCGCTGGTTAAATACATATTCTGCTCATTTTCTTCCCACACATTCCCTCTAGGCTTCCTTTTCTCTAAATAAAGCAACTACAAACACCATAATCTAGGATGTGTGGATTTCATGTATTTGATTTCATTTGTACCGTACTTCTTTAACCGCATTTCAATGTTCCGTTGAAGAATATCAGTCTTCCTAAGAGCGATCCCTGGCTAAAATGTCTACTCCCGTTTCGGCTGCTTCAAGCAGACTCTACAAAAGTTTCCCTAGTCGAGGCCGAGGGCAAGCTACAATATTGTCATGAAAAGGTAAATATGTCGATATGACAACTTGTACATTTTACCTACCAAAGTCATGCCATGAAAGGTCAACAACGTCAATTATTTATAAACGGACTCAAGATATCACACATTATATCTTCATCGTGAGATTATGGGGACTAAATAAGATGCTCGTGGATTTCATATTCGAGAAAGTGAAACCTTTCAAGAAATGTCACGAACTCTCGGCTACTGTTTGCTAGTAAGCTATCCAAACAAATGTGGGGTGTATTGAAGACATCCTGCGGTCACTGTTAAGATGCCATCGGAAAGATAGAAGAGGTAGGTATATGCAGCAAAACAGCCGTGTTGATGGTACTGCAAAGGGTGCAATCGTAATCAGTTTACGGACCCAATCAAAACAAGCTAAGAGTCGCTCAGAGGTTTCTGTTGGTTTCTGACAGTATGCGTATGAAGGAGTGTTATAGTGTTAGGACACGGCAGAGGGAATTGAACAAGATGGTATAAAAGTGTTGCCGGTATTAGAAGAGTGAACAAATGCAGTTACATTTCCAGTCAAAAACACATCAGGGCTGTCCCAGTCCCAGTCCCGTGGGCTTTTCGTCTCTTCTCCGTATGTGCAAGTGGTTTGGAGAATGCGGCCAATTATTTATTACCATTCACCGTTGAATATTGCTTGGGCGGCTGCAGCTGCCCAATGTGTCTCCGAGCATACTCCAAGGGACATCATCGATGGCCGGGGGAGAATAGGCGCGAGACGACGGCAAGATGAAGCACTGGGTACTTGCTAAATGCACAGCTGAATGAGAGCTTCTCCGATGTCTGTCAAGAAGTCTCATTTTGTGTCTAAAATGACTTCCTGAGGGACTTGCGGGCACACTAAAGACATTTTTACAACTCATCTGCGTTTATGCAGCCCACGAGCCGAGGTTTCATTGTTAGTTTAGGCAGAGGACATAATTGTCCTGAAAGTCGGACAGTTTAGGCCTACGTCTGCGATTTTATTTACATCGGACTTGTGCAATCATGTACTTTCTTCCGGCTTTTTCCCGTGAGATTTAACATTTAGGAACTATTCTAAATAATAATTCTAACCCGACCAAAATCATACACTTATATTACTACAACACGGCTATTTCAACTACACCCTATATAAGTGACTTAGAATTCCTCGAATTTTAAAAAGTCACATTTTAAACGTACCATTAAATAAATATCACAGTTCAAACACAATGTTTAAAAGAATTTTAAGTAAAGGAAATGTAGTTAAATTCAGCTAAAAAAGTACCACAAAGACTTCATCGATGAGAGTAAAAAAACATCAAATATCAACGACGAGTATTTACACAGCCACTATTACCGCGACAGAATCGCGAGCAAATATGCCCGCCAACAAAACGAACTGCATGTGAGTTTCCTCTCTTGAGTGCTTTAATTTGAATGTATTATAAGACTCGGAAGATGATTCCTTATTTTGATTCCAGACCTTGGCTAGCCAAACTGCCTCAAAAACCCAAATCAATGTCCCTCGGATACTTCAACTGATGTTGGCTTTTGCTTCCTCGTGTTTGGTTTGTCATGTTCCAGTGATTTGTTTGATTTGCTGCAGCCACTTATCTCGGTCCATTGTTGGTATGGGTGCAAAGCTTGATCGGAAATAGTACCACTTTGTAGAAAAAACGAGGTAAAAAACATGTTTAGCTTTTTACCGATGGCTACCGGTTAAGGTTAAGGAGGTGTAATCATTCTAAAACATGCTCTTGAAGTGCTTGGATAGTATTTAATATTTCTTCCTAAACTATAAAACGTTGGATATTAACTCGTACTACAATTGTATTATAATTATGACTCGGACTAGCAGACGATAAGCTGTATCGCTGGTACCCACGCAATAAACGCCCACTGAATTATAGTACTAGTATACTTATTATAGTGGGAACAGCGAACGGACAGACGATGAGCTGTTTTGAACGCGTCCAAGCGGTGTGATTTGTTGGAATTAATTGGTTTCTTTCAGATTAGAGTAAGTACAAAAATACAACTATTTATTGTATTTACCTATTGACATGCACGATATAACAAAACAAAATGTTGACTGCTGTGATGTTGGATATGACGTTTTTAACATAATCATAAGCTAGCCGCACAAGCGTCTATTCCAATTTCTTTGTTCACTTTTGATATTCCATAAACTAGATAGACAACGCGTGACGACGTAATTAAAGGTATATATAGCCTCACCTGTACAAATCGCACGCCCAGTTTCATTGTGTTGGCCGAGTTATTGTCCAGTCGCGTCCTGATATTCACGAATTCTCCGGGGCAGTAGGCACTTCGTTGCATCTCAGCCTTGAGGGCGATAGGGCCGCTAGACCGGCAGCAACACCGAATGGTCTTACGGTCCGTAGCGTGGACTACCTTCTAGTAATGGCAAATAAGACAAAAACAGGCATTACATTTAACAATCGACTTCTCAATATAATAATGTAAACTCCTTAAATGACACGAAAAGAATCTGAAGCGTCCAAAGCCTTGTTTTAATTTCTCATTCGAACTTATTAAGATTTCGTTTTAAACATGTACTATTTTGCAAGGCAAGTTTGAATGAGGGTCGTTAACAAAATAATAATAATATTGCGTCATTTTCGGCCAAATAATGTGCAGTTTTAAGCAGACTGGGAATCTACGTTCCACGTGACGAGAAGATGGAGTACTGTTAGTCCGATTGAAGCGGCTGGATCTGCGTCTAATGGTCTGCAAAATTGAGTTTTTAGATTGAAAATTGGTTTGCCGGTGCATCTCGGAAAAAATACAGTAATTTCCTTATGGATCTATAGGCGTGCTCTCAAATAGTCAGATTATAAAGCTTTGATCATTGTCCAGAGATTGTACATGTTTGTATCCATGCAATTGATGACTGTACTTTAGCGAGTATATTATTTGCGTTGAAAAGAATTCTGAAATTATTCAGTGCCCGGAAACAGACGAGGTTCTTAATAATATTAAATCGGATGCACATTCGACAATCTATCTATGTCTATGGATATAACACACAAAAACTTATCAAAGAAACCGCATTGGCTGATAAAACTATATGCTCGGTTGCTCGTCTTTGCTAGCAATATTTACGATTTGTTATGTCGCAATACATTATTCTCAGTGGGCGTACCAAGGACCGCGCAGTTATATAAGGATTCTATGTTAGGAGAGCGATGTCTTTCAATTTTGTTATGCAAAAGAAGATGGCTAAAGTGGGGGTGTTTTGAACGTTGGTGGGAGTTGTCTTCGAATGTAGCCAGTTTAATAACACCCACGCTTCTCATCACTAAGACCATTTACGCCGTATCGATATGTTTTTATTTTTTATTTTGGCCATGTAGTAATCTGTAGATGATTTGTTTTACGGCTAGCCGGCTGTTTGGTTTCAGGCACTTCCATCTGTCTACCAAAACGAATTAAGTCCAAAGTCCACTTGCTATGGGCAAATATCACAGCATTTGATTTGATTTGTGGGTGTAAACAAAGCGAAATGTTACAGTGGCTGTGGCTATGGGTATGGCTGTGGCTGTGTAGTACTGTTAATTATTCGTTGTGTATGTAGTACGTATAGTGTGGAACAATATAATTATTGGAAATGATTTGTTTTCTTTTTTGTAATGTGGCACAGAATGAGTCTCTTAAACGACATGACTTTATCAAGCTCTCGTTTCATTATACCAACTCACCAGAAATTTGGGCATGTTACAGTTGATAGGCGAACCGATGAAAGAGAAATACCGCTCAGCCACCGGATCGACCGCCCAGGATATATCCATGTTAGCCTGCACATAGTATCGGATGCACGCTATCCTATCACACTCAAAGGAGCAAGCCAGATTGGACTGGGTCGGCAGGTGAAATTGAAACGGGAAGGAGTGTGAACCTGCTTGAAGGAGCGGGATCTCCGAGTTATCATCGGAGTCTAGTTCTAGGAAGATAAATAAGAACCAAAGAGTTGTAGAGTTGGGATTCTACTAGACCACTACGAGACAAGTTTACAAAAGATGTTGAAATGTTTGGGTTACCCTATGACGTCACATGACGCATGTTTTCGATCGGCGCCGTGTACGTGTGAGGCCAGGGTTTGAGTCCAAGCAAGGAAGAGCATAATGGATTAACCTAGAGCGCCCCCACTGGCAGATCTTTGTGACATGCCTATGTTCCCTCACACGCAGGGGGTTTCTAATATACACATATAGACTGGCAATGAGGTCACTAGTGTACGTCTATGTGCACCGAGGGTCCTATTTCCCCGAGGCCGAAGGCCGAGGGCCTTTATAGGACCACTTCTGGTCACTCACAGAGGGCGCTGTAACCAGTCAAAAACTTTGAGTATAATAGTGCCTGGCCGTGTAATACATGTATACTCAAATTGCATGTACTACTAGCCTATAGTGAACCCAACGTGACCTTGTTTCAGTAAACCAGATAACAAAAACAGCAAGACTGGTGTGTTATAAAACGAGATATTTCCGACGCGCGTTCGTCATAGTTTCTTTCGATGCCCTTCAGGAGGTCTCATCACCAGAGAAAATAAACATACAAATCGACCAAGATGCCACTGAGTACATACAAACAACCGTAAACCTTCAGACCTTCAAGGTTAGAGGTAAACAGAATTACAGTTTTTAGAATTTAACGACTGTTTGATACAATACATCCGACGGTGTACAGTTGTGAAGGTTTGTTTTTTTCATAGAGGCAGACCTCCGTTTATGCAGCTGGTTTGGCGTATTATATATTTTCTTAAAATTTTTTTTTTTCTTTCTTTCAACTCGACAGAACCACACAAATATATATATATATATATATATCAAACACTCACATTAGGGATTTTAATGTTGTGTGATTATAATATATAACAACATTCATTTATGACTGGTATCAACTTCGTGGTTTTTTCCACTGGCAACCAGTAAAGGTCACTCGTATTGATTGTAAAAGGTCGCTCATCATTTTGATTATCGTTGGACGTACATTGGTTAAGTCTTTTGATGGTCGCCATGGAAACAATCAGTCGCTGTCGGTTTCTTTTGTATCAAAGCCTTGGTTGTCAAGTATGAAAACAACGAATCGATATTCCTCCCCATTAGTAAATAATATAGTCAGGCAGGTTGGTGGATTAATATTGTTCAATCAACATTTAATAAAAGCATGTCATTTTGCACACAGTCATAGTATGCCATGGGAAAGATACTTGGCTAAAGGGCCTTCGCAGGTGGAATAACAAGCATTTTTTCTAAATTTTCAAAATGGCTGCTGTTGCAGGTTATTTTACCTATAGGGGGGGGGGGGGGCCTATTCAAAGGGCAAATATGCGATGGTCATATTGCAAATTATCTTTCTCATGACATACTCTGACTGTGCGCCAAATTTAATGCTTTTATCATTAAGTGAACAATTCTATCATATTGTTCACCACCCTGCCTGACTAGTTGTATAACAAATGTGCTTATCGAATCTTCGGACTTTTAAAAGCGGCATAACGTAAGTGACCATCTGCGCATGCTCTTCTTTTCGTTCGTTTTTGCAACGTTGCATGGAGGAACTGCTAACGATATTACGATGTGTCTTCTCTCCCGCCCAACAATCTCCCTTCTGTGTGTCATCTTGGGTAAAATCCGTGGTTTCTGGGCAGTTCAATTAAGCTGAAAGGTTGGCCATAATACTCCAACAGACGACTCGAATTGCCTGTCATTCATCGCTTGTTCATCTATTCTACCATGGAGCAGAGACACGGCGTCTTCTTGCAGTAATACAATACAGAATATTAAGTAAAAAGTTAGGAGTATAAAAAATCCACAACTAAACGCAGTCCTTATTCAATGGGTTATGAGTACAGCTGTCTTCTTCAATATTGATTTACTTACAAGTCAATGACATAATGAATTCGTAAAGCCGACTCGCAGAGAGTTTTAAAGATGGGCTAATAAGGATGCAGGACAAAATGGCGCCGAAGAAATCCGACCATGGCAACTAGAAGTAAACCACTAACATGTAGGGGGCCTATGTAAATCATTACTACACACCAGTGCAAGTTTCGTGTCCTTTTAGGCCCAATACGCCGGACAATGTTTAGCTGTCACGAATAAGGCTTCGCGCATAATTCTGGTTTGGTATCATCTACGAAGAACTTTTTGGAAATGATCGGAGCTTGCTTGAACCTTGTAAGGAGGACCTTTTGGCGAGTCAAATTATCCAGCGACTAAAATCAATGATTATCATGCAAGGCTGCTTTAATCAATTCCTTATTCACCAACGTAAAAAGCTCCTATTCATCGTACCACGACATGATTATTGAACGAGTGTGGCTATCCAATCTATCGTAGACTATTTTTGATCGCATTTTCGCTTCGCTTTTGTCAGCCTTGCATGATAGCAGATGGTCCCGTGTAAATATACAGCCCCTCTTCTGGTCACTAACGGTCCCTCGGGGCGTATATAGACGTGCACTAGTGACCTCGTTGTCAGTCTATAATGTGTATATTACACGTACCTTTCCCCCAGACTGTGGCTCGATCGAATATGAACTGCTCCGCTCCTCGTAGACAAGTCCCTGCCCGCTTCTGACCGGTGGCTGACCGTATCTTTTCTCGCCACTGCGTCCGAACCTCACCCTTTAGAGACACTCGGATACCTTCAAAAAGAACATGTACAAGTTACATTAAAACACTAAAAGTTACAATCAAGGACCTCAAAACACGTTATATTTACGTACACGGTACATCTCCTCCTTGGAAATGGTTGGCATGCAATTACAATGTATTGCGTACAGTTTTCACAAAATTTTTCCAGATGTGTATTATTTTGTGTTAAGAAAATAGAGGGTTTGTATGCAATAATTGGAAATAGATCCTTTTTACACTGGAACATTTCCTGTATATACCCTGCACTGTTTTCCAACTATTACCTGTGCATTTCTGATTGGAGGATTTAGGGCCAATTTCTGTCAATTTGTAAATGGAGCTTGGTTTAGGCCCTAGTCAATGTTTGTCAATGCTGTAAATATTGGTTTAATTCTGAAAACTTTGCTCAAACTTAAAACATTGAATCAAGTAAGAAACTAAGATTTAAATCCCACGTTTTCTAGGTTTGGATACTTGTTTAATAGTTGAAAGCCATTCGACCTAGCAGTCAGTCAGTAGTTGCACACTTTGACGGATTGGTCCGTTGAATAATATCTTGTGATTGATTTATTTCGACAGATAGTCTATCAACATCCTATATAAATTGCAAGTCACAGCGAAGCGATATTTTAAATTGCCTCAATTTGTTTTCTGTAACAAAACGGCCACTCAAAATGTCCGCCAACTCGGAAAGAATGGTGTTTTAAGCTTTTGATATCATTAGCTTCAGCCGAGCGTGAAATCCGTGAAATTCAAGGAAAATTAGAGTTGAGGATAATTGCATTTCCTGTCTGTGAAGTAAACTCCAATCAAGGGCACTAGCTGTCGTATATGAGATTAGGCTGGGTCGCGGCGCGTGGGTTATTATTTCTCGCATAAAAATAACATAAAAAGTTCCCGCCCGCGCATTTGCGCTGAAAGCTATATACTCGGACTACGGTTGCCATAAGGAAATGTAAGTAACGAGCTCGGAGGTAAACTCTGAAAAAGTAAAGATAAGTACGCAGGCTAAATTTGTAGATGTGTAGTCAGTCAATGGCCAGTCAGTGTATACTAGGATACTATAGGCGGGGGTCCCTTGGTATTAAGCACAGCAATGAGATAAATTGCAGATTTCAGCGCACACTCAAAACATCATTGCTACTCGCACGGTCGCAAGAGTTCTCGTTTCCGACATAATTAAACAACAGCCTCAATGCGTAAGAGTCAGTGGCTGCGACGGGTCTACGATGACATTTGAATCTTCAAAGGAATATTTAGCCAGAGCGGGGAAAATGTCAGGTTTCATAGACAGTTGCAATTTACAATTCTTTTTCGATGACCTCTTGAAAAGATTTGAAAATGAACCAGATTAGATGCTCTTTATTATTCATGAAAAAACAACAACTGGCTTATACTTGCAAAATCAGATACCAAATCACGCCAGGCCATATTTCACATGAGTAATATAATATGTTTGATATAAGCTGTGACCGTCATTTTATGTATGATCATATCAGGGCTTTCGATCATGTCCAGAGTGTGTACAAAGTAATAAGGGCACACACAGGGAAGGTCTAAGTAATGTTTACATGAACGTGTAGTTGGTGTAAATTTCACTGCGCCGTACAGACTGAAGGCATTGCAATAAAGTGGTTTCTACTGCACGTTAGACTACGCGTGTTGTTATATGGTTCCTTATTACAGAACTGGTAATCTCACGTACATGTAAACAGAAAGTGGTTGATAAATATCGCAGTCTAAATAGAAAGCAGTGCGACTCGCATGATACCAAGCACGTAATCTTCTCAGAAAATGCAGAGATCCGTTCGCTTGAAACCACTGCACGAGTTATTTCGTTAATGTTAATATTCCACTGGCCAACACCATAAACGACACATGTCGATATGACAGGGTAGTTGCAATCGTCGAACAATATTAGGTCTGGTGGTATACATTGAGGTTACATGTAGGGATAACACAGGCAACTGTTAAAATGAGTAAGAGTACAATTCGGTATTCATTTTAAAGGCAATGTACAAAGCGTCAATTTGTCTATAAAACCGTGTGTTACAGGAAATTAAGAGCAGCCCGAATATCGTAGCATTATCAGCTGCATGCCTAACTGCTGCTAGTGCTAGCTTAACGTAATTATATGAACTGTATTAGACCATGTATATAGTGGATGTCGAAATAAATGAAAGTGCTTTCAGTCTCGCGTGGTCGCAGGCAACGTGGTAAATGCTCCAGGCCATTTATGGAAGAAGACGATGCTAAAAGAGTCGTGATAAATCCGAAGGTTTATATTACTCGGGTGATATATGGCTTTCTAATGAAACACAGCGTACATTATCTGAAAATGCAATTGAAATATACTTCTTGACAACGACTATGGCTTAAGTACTAATAACCGTCTATGACTATAGCTAACTATAGTACTAATAGCCGTCCATGACTATGGCTAGCTCTAGTACTAATAACTGTCTAAATGCTTGTGAACTTTGGACATTGGACGGATTAAAGTGATTAAACCCGCGCCGACATCATATTATGTTCACTGTGTTTTTCCCAAACGGCGCATTTGGGTAGCCTGTTTATTAATAAAATGTATTTAACTAAAAATACTTTGACTGCGCAATTGAACATAAAGATATGCCTTTGTACTTGTATAGTTGGCAATTAAAATTAGGATTTCACGCGATGTAAACTGACCTTTGACCTTACTGGTCAATAATTCTAAATTATGCATGAACGGCCGTTTCACGTTTTATCTTAATGCAAATGCATGTATATATTTTATAGCGAGGAACGCGCTCTTAATAGTCTGACAACCTCCCAATTCAAGAGTGTCTAATACATAAATAGGATTCAGGGAGCAATACTCTAAATGAATAATGCCAATATTGCAGACAAGATATATAATGCGCTCAGGCTGCAATTAGGCCTATCGAAAGCTATTACGCCTGTAGCATTATAATGATGAGTACATTAATCCACAACTATTTCGCACACTATAACTAGTATAGTCATAATTGGCTGCACACAAAAGACCCATGCATGTTTAGCCACCAAAAACGTTTCCAATAACTGCCCTTGTCCCCATTATTCCTAACTTAAAGAACTCCAGTCACGTGACTATGGAAACTATATAGTGACTATGCCGGTATACAAGCAACAATATTCCCACTGTCAAAAATACACCCAACGCGCAGTTTTGTTTTGGGAATAAGCATTATGCATGACGAGCAAAATGCATTTCGATGTGACGCCAGATAATTTCGTTTTCTGGTCAGTTTCACTGCTGACGAAATTGACTCGAATTCAGCTCGAGTCTCCATTATAGAGTGCCCTTGAAAAGGTTTCAAGGCGTGTAAACTCCTTCGGAGTGTTGAAAAAATTTAAATGCAATCCCGTCGATTTGGGCGGTTTTGGGACCATTGTTTAAAAAAAACTAATAAAATCAACCAGGCCGTATGTTCCCATATAACAAAAAACACAGTTTTCCCGAAGAGGGTAATTACACCGGAAAACTGGCTGGACCCCTCAGGCCAAAAACTATACCTTGATGAACTATATAGAGTCAAGGGATTCACATAATAATTCATGACGAGTTGAACACTACACGTCACTGGCCGCGCGACAATAATTGGCCCTTAGTTTTCAATTACAGTGGCTAAATATGCCGTACTATATACTAGGTCTTTACATTATTGAACGACAGTATATGTCATCGCGTTAAACTACTCTGGTGACACCACTGCATGGTGTATGTATTCCAAAAAGTGTTGATTCTTTTTAAAGAATGTACACATGATTACTGAACTGAACGTGTTATCCATTAATGTTTCGTTACGCAACATGGGATCCACACAGGGCAAAGCTTTCACGTATTTAGCTCACCACCGAACAATTTCTTCACATACAAAAAATTAATGTTAATTTACATTAAATCGATTTACATTGAACATAAACATCCTTCTATTTTCAACACAAATATGTGCAGGAATTTCCTATAATGACAGCATGCCCAGAGTTTACAATCATTAATATTTTTACAAATGAGCTGTTCAATAGTATTTTGGTTGGTTACCTTTAAATGTATATTCTGATGCCTCTTTAAAAAGAAAAACAGTAAAACAAAAAAATGCACCGTGTACACAAAACAACAGCTGCGGCATTGGCAGATGCAAAATAGAGGATCCGGCGTTACCATGGCAACGCAATTAATACCAAAAACGAGGATGCATCGTTGATAGGTTGATAGGCATAACAGAGCAGGTTGATAGGCATAACAAAGGACACGTCAGCCAATTATGAACACGACCTCAATCTATGATCCATTATTAAAATGTCCCGAAACTGCCGATGCACAAGTCATCTTCTATAGGCGACCTAGCGTCATATTTATTATTCATGACCAACAAGTCTTGTAAAGAAATATTTTAGACCTACAAAAAAAAAACACGTTATACTCATTGTTCATGTTATTGCAAACAAAACCGAACGAATTGTTTGGGGGAGCGCGGGGTGTCATTTATAATGTGGCACTGCCAATACCTTTCCAATATACATGTTTTTACATAGGTATTTGTCTTCATACATAATGGTGCTATAACATACAATTTACTGTTTCTATGACATAATAAGATTCAACTCAAACAAGTCACCAGACAGAGAACTATAATTCCAAATCCAGTATATGTTGTGTATAAATAACCTGGACTAGACTCCAATCAAGCCGTAATGAATGGAAAGCGCTCGCTCGCGGGCTGTCATTGTGTTTATGACAAAATCGCATTGTAATTGCATCGACATCGAGTTACCCTGGGATAGAGAAATTAAGGACATGGCTGTTCTTAAGATGTTAATGAGACCACACAATACGGTGCCCTAGGGTGTCAATTATTATACATTCGTCAACATTCATGTCGCGACTGGTTTTACAAATTGTGCTCTGGGCTATGAAAGCATTGCCGCACTCGTTTAGTTCATCGTTATATTATCATGAATTCCCTAAAGTGCTGATAACAAAAATAACAACGATCTTGTACGTTTTCTATGTAACTGATCGGCAAGTTGTTTATTCAGCTTGACACTTATGCGCCAGTAGTGTTATTGATAACACGGGTAACAAGACCTGTTCCAATCTGAGTATAAAACGTCACTGGTCTGACAGGACAAAGTTAGCTGTGACACTAGTACAAGTCGAACGTCCACTAATCCAGAATAATTAATAGTCATCATTTCCGCTCAATTATACCACAACTTGAAGGCGGATTTTGTTATGACTATTATTCTGTTCAACCAGAGGACCTTAAATAAAATGCAATTTATCGTTCTTGTTTTTATTTTCCAAAACAGGCTTGGTTTTTTTTTTCCACGGATGTTTTAATTTTTCTTAAAGAGACATTTTTGAAAGGTATTTATTTACTTTCCAACATGCCCCAAATCGAAGTAAATGTATTAATTCTAATATTTGCCGTCTTCACTCAATATAGGTTCAGCTGTAAGCAGTAACGTTTCACATTATGTTTCGAATGACGCAATTTGGACGTTAACTTTGGTGACAATTTTTGTTTCATGCAAACTAAATGTATAAAGTGAGTATGGATCATTATGAATGGTAAAGGAAGCCTGTACGGAATATGAAATACGCCTATATATTAAATAAACCGATCGTCAGAAGTCAACACACTCAAATATGTTTATAATATAAGTAGGCCCTACGCCCCAGGGATGAATGTAAAAATGCAAGACTTAACTTAATTGTGTCCAAATTCAGTCTTCGGAAATTTTGTTTCAATGCGCGACCTTTCTTGCTCGATGTGTATTATTATAGTGAGCTCGACAACGCTGTACTATGGGTGCATTTTCAAAAGATATAAGATTTAGTTTATTCGAGTTTCATATACAATTTTGAAATCCTCTAATAGCAGAATTGGTGTTGTTGGGTTGTTTTTTTTCCTCAACTTGCTGTAATTATACGTTCCGCAAGGGCCAATTAATACGTTTTTCTTGTGGCCTCGTACACATTGCAAATATAGAACTAAATATACGTGCGAATCTGCAATACCTCGACGCAATTGCCGAAGTATTGATCGCCCTATAGAAGACAAAGACAATTAGTATGCTCTCAGCTATAACTATACCTTCCAATAATAAGGGATATTCGAGGTAAACTTAATGACTTCCCAACCGTTTATAGAAACATTGCGCTGAAATTCATAATTACACGTACTTTGTTGACGGTGTAAAAGATGTTATCTCTCTTTTTTGACATTTGCATTTTTTTGTTTACCCATCTTGTGAAATCTTATAAAACCAGTTGAAAAAAAACCCCAAATTACAGATGTCATTATATCTCCTTTATATAAACTTGTTTTCTAATGTTGTACACGGAACCCACCCTGCAACAGCCGACTGTCAGAGAGATAATAATTTGAATTTTGGGAAGAACGATAATTCAACATTTAACCAATAAGTAAACATCAATGGATTTGCTTTTGTTCTAATTTCTCATGGAGGTGAAACTTAAAAGACGCATGAGGAACCATTGTATTTCGAGCTTTCCAGTGATGGAATCATCGGATTTGTGTAGACCCACGCAAGATAGTTCTTATAATGCCTTTGTTTTTAAGACCTTATCCAATTTGTAATCTGTATGAATTTGTGATTCCGTCGACGTCAAGAGGTCATATTAGTCAGTTCATTATGCAGGCTGCCTGCATGGCGACGTCAACAATAATAGATCATATCTAAATCCATCTCGGACTCCAAGCGAATTATATACCATAGCCGTCTAAATGCATTACGCTGCATAAGAATGCAACACGAAGCGATTGGTAGTGCAGCGATAGTCAGCAATTTTTATGTTAATTACCTAGAATAGCTATTAGAAAAGACAAAACCCACTATTCAACACATAATGTATCTTGGATGCAAGATTGTCATAGAATGGCCGGTAACGCAAAAAAACACCGATTTGAAGGTTATTCATTCCTGGAAACATGCGCAATTCTATTTTGTTTGGAGCAAAAACTACCGCTTAAAAAAATTGCAGCCGCCAATAATTACAAGGCCAAAACTAATACAAGAGCTCTATAAATTGGGCATCGTGGGTGCATGGCATCTAAATAACATAAAAGCATAACTAATACAAGAGCTCTATAAATTGGGCATCGTGGGTGCATGGCATCTTAATAACATAAAAGCATAACTAATACAAGAGCTCTATAAATTGGGCATCGTGGGTGCATGGCATCTAAATAACATAAAAGCATACGTCAATGGTACGGCAGAGGTTTGCTTGGTGTACACAATATGAACTAATTTGAAACACCTCTTTTCTGGTATTTACCGCAAAATGACTGACATGTTCTCAACATTCTTCACTTTATAATAATGTTCTCAACATTCTTTACTTTATAATAATTGTAATCTCCAAATAATGATTGAGTATGAAGTGACCGTTTTAGAGATATATTGGGTCACGGGGGTGTAAAACTAATCGGGGATGGAGGGGGGGGGGGGTGGGGGTGTAACATACGGGATGACTTCTACAGTTCAAGTGGTCAGATCAAGTGGTAACCTTATATACTATTACAATCACGATCGAATCGCTTGATTATGTTACAAGAAAACTTTCTCTGTAATTCACTTTGTGCTGAGAATTGCTTCTAGAATCATTCAATTTGGTTTTTGTTTCATTTATATTCAACGCAGTTCTCGCAATTATTGGGGTGGCATGCTTTGTGCGGGCATTTTGGTTTTCTTTTAATAGTTTAACCTTCGATCTTTGATAAAAATGGAAATGTTCCTGCGTTTTGGCGCTCTTTTAAATGTTCAATGTTCTGGCTCTGTTCAATGTTCTGAATATTTTCCTTTAGTTCAAAATTGTTTTAACTTCAGTTTACCTTAATTTTCCCAAAATTAATAAAACGCAGACTTTCAACAAAAATACTAGGTTGTAATTATTGTATCCTTCGTCGCAAACATTGCAATAGACACTGTGCGTTCATCAGCCATCTTTGTTTTGTTTTTAATTAAGTAATTACGAGTGCACAGGTGGTTTACTAGTATACTAGGAAACAAAGCACTTTCCCCTTAAAGATGGCCGCAATGTAAATAATTTAATGACATTTGAAGGCTAAATACGGTGCAGAAATGCAGGTGTTTTTTTAGTGCCTATTTTGTTTTATCTTTTATTTCCAGATTAATGTTTTACCTTTCATTGCCAGATCCTTAGTCAGTGACACTACGACTCTCCCTTTCATAGACTCTCCAATGTGATAAACTTCCAAATCGTCATCTAGAAAGACATCAAAAGCTTTGACTGCTCCCATGTTAAACATGATGAACAGACGGGTAGATTTCCACTTTCTCCTCGATGAAATTTACGACACCACTACACCATCTCCGCGAGTCATTATGACGTCTAGCGCAGGAAGTAGCCGTAATAAGAAGGGTTTCTGGTAACTTCACTTCAGGGAAACACGGACAATTTAGTCTGTCATGCCCTGCGATCGGCGCGTCTCTTTATACACTGATGTTTCCCGCAACCTAGGGTTGATGGATTTATTATTATTGTTTAAATTGTTGTTTTCTATCTAGTAAATCTAACCGCGCCTATGTGGCTTGCATAGTGAGTGGTACACTATTGATTTACGTATTGATCCCTTAACCGCCATACATCCCAGCTCCGGGTGGATTTCTCTCTGATTTAGGCTAAGCCAAAGACGAGCTAAGGGGATACTGGTTTTCTTATTCTTAGATCGAGTCTGGTAAATTTGATGCTAGAAGGGAAGTGACCGTCGCAACATCTCCTTGTAGAGGGGTGCTCGCTAACACCTCGTGGGTCCAACTTTGGAGTTCCCTCACGCAAATAAAGACGGACGGGGTAAAAGAGAAGCCGGTATCCATGGTAACAGTTCGTCCAGGATGCCTACCTTCTACCTCCTCCTCCTAAGATTGAGTGCAAGGTTACCTCTCCGATTCCACGATTTCACATACAGGCATAATTCACTTTCTCTCCATTGCGCCATAAGATCCCTCGCAGACTAAACAGAGTGTAAATGCGTGCGTTTGTTTTTGATTGAAATAGGGGACGTATGACAAAGGGAACAATGGGGTCCCCTATTCCGCAAAGGTCCCCGATTCAGACTCGTGTGCAAATCCTATGGAGATCATCCGAAAACGTTAGAGTACAAACAAAAGAGGGAAGACGGTCGGACAATGCCCCGTCCCCTATTGACGGCATTTACCCACTTGTGTGCGTGTGTATGTGTATACACTGATACTACACCAATGCCTCGTCAAATATCACAGTCCCCATAGCCCAGTTAGGATAACACATCAAATATTGTTCTTTAATATCCAGGCTTACGATTGGTATTTATACTTCATTCACTGCAGTCTACTATCGCGATCTCGCCATCGCTGGTGTATTTCGCGCAAGACTCACTTAATTTGCGCCCTAGGTACAACGCTCCCTCTACTCGAAGATGAAACCTTTCAAGTCGATATGCCGTTTATTATAAGACAAGTCCATCCATAGGTCCGCAAGTGGTTATTTGTTGGCCTTTCATTTCTCAGTATTCCAGCCAGGCTGCGCATTTGATGTTCACGTGCGCGAGTCCACAAGGCGTGCGTCTATACAAGTAAATATATACGTACGCGTTCAGCTCTTATCACGTGAAAGCAATTTGTGTATCATCATAGCGACGGTCGTTTTATTTTTCGTCGTGTAGATGGCGTCGATTTTTCGTAGTCTTGTATAAAAGCGATCGCGCAATTCAGGTCCTTCCGTTGTGATATTTTGCAAGCGATGGGTTCAAGGGTAACAAATGTACATTTATGAAAGGGATCTAATTGCTTTTTAAACTGCTCCGTAGTACTATTTCTGTTAATATGAATATGTAGGGTAGGTGCAGGTAATATGGGCCCATTAAGCTCATTTGCATAATTTGCATAAAGATAGATAAAACCATTCTAAAGAAACATTGGTTATTGGAATCAGTAACAACTACCCTTCCTTTTGATGATATAATTTAAACCATGTTGTATCCATTTATGACAGTTACATTCAAATTATGACGTCATCACCAAGGGTCCCATATTACCTGCAGTGCAGGTAATAATAATAATAATAATTATTGCATTTTTATTGCGCTCTCTCCAGGACCAGCCTGTTCGAGAGCGCATTACATATTTAAGAATAAGTGAAAGTAAACAGATGATTAAATCAATTACACAAATTAGAAATATAAGTAAAAGCCACACAGCACAAACATCTAAAGCACATACCACATAAATCAAACCAAAAACCAATACCCCAAACAGTGTTACATATTTTAAAAATAGGTAAAAAGTAAACAGGTAATATGGGATGTATGGTTATATGATAATATAATTTTTTTAATGCAATTTCATTCCGCTGTATCACATCTATGGCGTCCCATATTACCTGCACCTTGTTGCGCTACCGCAGCTCCCATTAAATGCATAATAAATCCTAAAACAATTATACACAGGACCCCACACCCTCAATACAATCAAAACACTTCATAAGCATCCTAAATATGTCAAGAATTCAGCTCACCCTCTGGTCAGTTTTTAATATCAGTACATTCCATGAAATATCTATTTTTAGATCAGAGCAAAAAAATACTGTCAACTTAACATACCTTGTCAAATTTTGATTATTTCTTCACCGAGATCTCCGTTCCCGAACAAATTAGCCATGTTGGCAGCGATGGCAATGAGTTATCGCAACTACTGAGAGCGCTATTTCTTGTCTCTGAAGCTTTATAGTTAAATAGGCGCCGAATTTAATTCATGCGTCCCATATTACCTGCAGTCCCATATTACCTGCACGTACCCTAAGTATTTACACTCTTACACGTAGTGCCCCACTATAGTCCTTTTTATTTTTTTGACATGGCTGCCATTGGTTGTTATTGTACCTATATTTTTTCAAAATGATCCAGGGTCAATTAATTTTTGAAATTCCTTGTGGTCGATGAATATCTTTCTTTTGGGAACAGTCCCTTCTTAACCAGTTCGCGCCGGATGACGTATATAAACGCAAACATTTTCCAAAAATTCGAAACGGATAACGCATAAACACGCCAAGTTCAAGTTCGGAAATGTATGTCAGCAGCGAGCAAGGCCAGAAATGCGTGGGTGTGCTTCCCGGCACTATCCGCCTGAACCCGCTTCGGATCGAGTTTCGTTAAAAATATTCCCGCCGGTGGGCTCGGCGATGTTAAAATAATCCCGGCGCAAACTGGTTAAGTTGCTCAACAATGTTAGACAGTTTGTAACCATTCTTTTGTTTGCGAGAGTCTTTACTTGTTTCATCTCAAATGCTATCTCATAATCGTATATTCTTTTAGATTTATTGCTCTATAAACCGAGGGCATATATACTGTGTATACGTGATTTGGCAGTGTGTTGGATTATGAGCCCAGTGGCCTTCAGGGTGACAGAAATCAATACGCATTATAAGCATTAACCTTTCCCTTCGACGATCCTTCACGAAGGGCTTCTTGCGTGCTGCAATCGATAAAGGGCACGAGGTTGATTTGCAGCTGACCTTGTACGTTCAGTCAATGTAGGTGGCGCTCTATCGATAGAGTTAGTTACATGGTACGGTTGCATCCTTTGTTTTCTAAGCCGGTGCTAACCCCTGGTTTCTGTGTCCGTGTCTACCACTGACCTCAACACCTGGACGGATCATTGTCCATATTCTGCTGTGCTAACACTTGAAGTCGTAGCGAACTGGAAGTGCAACATGGCGTCACTGCTGTGAGCCAATGAAATGTCCAGTTGTAGAGGTCAGTGGATTTACCAACCAACTGAACTCTACACCTGGACATTTCATTGGCTCACAGAGTCACGTCGTGGGTCCGCCATGTTGCACTTCTCCGCATGCCGACTTCAAAATGAAACAATGATGAGCTGTCCATGTATAGAGGTCAGTGGTGTCTACCAACTCTCTGTTCCTGACAATTAAATAAACAATAATGCTTCATGCACGTGGTAAGTGTGTAACCAAATTATTTAACAAGAGCAGGTTTGGATAGAGAGAACTTTTAATTAATAATATTAATAATAACATTCCTGAAAATAACCTAACCAACTCGATTCCGCATCCTTCACTTAATAAACGATATTGTCATTGTAATTACGTTAATAGTTCTTTGAATTGATCGAACTTGGCCCTCGTGTCAGGCGGCGTCCGAATCTCCTTTTTTATGGCTATTGGCTAGGTGTTTGCCTATTACAACTACGCGTAAGTAGGCTGGTAATAGCCGTAGCTTCCAGAGTCTGGAAACCCGTTTGGGACTCCACCTCGGTCTGCTGCCCTCTTATGGAGGCAGTTGAGTGGTGTTGCTAAAAGAAGGAAACCTGTCTGCTGCCCTCTGTTGATGCAACAGCGCTTTCCTGGATACGTTACCCCAGTTAACTTTGACGAATACCAACTAATTTGTGGAAAATCCTGCCTCTAAATGCAGATACATCTAAAGTTGAAGATTGATGACGCAGAAAGGAATCAACATCTTGGGTCTCTTTTTGCCCTAGTTTCGCTCTCTTCTGGCAGCACATAATGACCTCGGCAAGTAAACCTTGTTTGGGTCAGTAAGTGACAATTCCAGCACAATAATATTGCCATCACTGGTGAAATTAGAGAGAAGTTAATAGATCGAGCTGTTGCTGTAAAGTCGTATACAAACCTGCTGTCCAGAGCTTTCTTGAGGGCGCCCTGTAGAGGGCTTGCTAGTTTAGGCGTTAGGTAACAATGTAGTTCCTAAGCTACTTCAATAAACGAAAGTGTTGAAACAACATTATAAGACAGTGTGTGATCAGTGACTACTCTTTAAAAGTTGGGATTTCATACTTAAAACTGGTGGGTGGTGCCTTCACTTCTAACAACAGCTCCCCACAAACTTAAGAGATTAGTGGTCCTAACTATTTATTTCTAAGCAAAGATCTATTTATTTCTAAGCAACGAAGGCAAAGATCTTCTAAAAGCCGATATTTGCTATTTAATTTAAACCAAAGGCATTCATCCGATCGTGTGATTAAACCTTGACTTTCTATAACAGCTCGTTCATTCTTATTTCATCACAACCGCAGGTGTAACCAGTTGCTCATAGCAACCATTATAAACCCAACCAAGCGAAATTATACAAAAACCTGTTACCTTTCAACAAATTGCAAGCCACGTGGAAACCACACGTGATTCACTATACTAGACTTGGTATAGGTTTATATAATGCAAAAACGTGTACACAAAAGCTCTTTGATATTGTATTACGCCCGAGTTGAGCGCGTCAATATTGAACTTCTCAATATATTATTCATGTTAATGATAATCAGCCTCGGTCTGCCAAAGTATCTCCGAGGCATATCTCAGCTCATTATATTTACTGGATGACCGTCTAGAATTGAGTCGTAAGAACTTCTTCTATGACGTCACTGCAACAGTGGTCTTTCATATACGCGCTAATGTTGGTATTCGGCTGGGGCAGCGAGTGACTGTAGGACTAGTCGGGGTGATTTTATTGAAGTATACGGAGGCAGGTGACAACACGGCAGAAAAGTACTGGAGAGTTTGGAACCATTATGGAATGGGTTTGGCGCTGTATTCTACTGATTTTAACGGGAGGGGTGCAAATATCCGCACAAACTGGTAAGTTTCTAAGAAACTGCAAAACAAAAATCAACTGTTTGTTATTTTAAAACAAATTCTGCAATAACCGACCATTGTTTGGGAGGTTGAATAGGATATTAAAATTTAAAATCCTAGAGGCTTGAAATTATCAGACTAAAATATGTAGTGTGAATCTGACTCTGATGGTATCTACACTGAACAAAAATATAAACGCCCACAAAAATATAAACGCCTCAGTGCTGCAGTGATTCCACCCACATCTGTGTTGTGGGTGGAATTACTGCATTACTGAGCAATTCCTTACTGGCAGAGATGGACACAAATGTTGTTGACAAATCAAGAAAAATAACAATTTTTGGGGGCGTTTATATTTTTGTTCAGTGTATATTTTTGTGGGCGTTTATATTTTTGTTCAGTGTATATCGGATACGTGGTGTGAATTGTTTGCATTGGTGCGCCTACAAAATCAACACGATTGCAGCAATAATTTTACTCGTTAGTATTTTAAAGTGTATTATAATTAATTAAAACTGGAAGGGAAGCGCACAGTTGTTCTTTTGTTCTTATAATGAATAAATGATTGAATCAATACTCCTGAGTACAAAGAAATGAGTTGTTTTGACCAAAGCTGTAACGCTGCCTACGATGGAAATCAGTCAGCGAGTTTTATTCGTTTTAAGGCGGATACTTTGGAGATGATGGGGTAGTTAATCGATTATTTCTATGTTCTCTAAAAGCAAGAGTGAGCACCGCTCTTTTTAGCATAAATGAGAAACAGCTGATTTTAAGTGGTTTTCACTCTTTTTGAGTGAAGTTTTCGTCTTTTTGGTTAATCACTTTGCGCCGTAGTAATAAACCACTACTTTATAAAGAGCTGATAAGGGACAACATTTTAGGGAGTAAATAGTTGTGACTAAAGGTACGATTTGCAGGTAGAAACACGTAGAAACGTTGCGCTAAATTCTTTTCAAAGATCCCCGCCATTGCTTCCCTATTACCTTGTTTAGATAGGTAAGTCGCGTGTAGCAGAGCTATTTCTATGGGGGTAGCTTAAAAAGGGGGCCCATTTAATAATCGAAATTTTAAGAATGAACACAATTTCTTGTTTTAGGTTGTAAAGGTCATGCATATTCAATTTCAAAGGCATAACTTTCGTTCATCTTTTTGTTCCCTGGGGGGATAATGAAAGCGGTCACCCAGCCCCCATCAAATCAAAACGTGTGGGTGTGTGGTGGGTTTTGTATTACTATTATAAAAGAGGACGTAGAACAATAGAGGACAACATGGTCCCCTATTTGGAAAAGGTCCCTGATTCCGATTCGTGTACAACTACAACGCCTCTAGGAGGCCTTCCGAAAAAGTACAAACAAAACAATTTGAGGCGTATACATGTGTGTGTATATGGGAGGGGTGGGGGGGGGGGGGGGGGGGGGGTAGAAGGGAGAAACAGAAGTACAATCGTGAAAAGGGGCACTCGCGAGAAAAATGGGGGAAGGGGAGGGGGACAAAACTCTCCCCGGCCGGATGCACTAAAAAAACAACCTTCCGATCAAAGAACACTCAAACTAAAGTGTGTTTATATAATGTTTATATCAGGGGAGCTTGTTGTCGCTTTGAAATGGTCTGTTCTCAAATTGTATTTGTACAAGAATAAGAAGGTTTTCCATGCCCTTCAAATGCGTGTCTTCAGCAGCTGCAAGGAGTTGACGCAGGTGTCTTGCATACACAACCAAGAATCTCCATTCTCTCAAGACGCGATACTTTCAATTTCCAAAATGAAAAGTCCAGACACCGTATAACACTAGCAGCCAGCCTTTCTCTTGGAGAAAATGTCCCTTCAGTTTTATATTTAATGTTTGAGTAGAGTGGTCTATATTTTGACTTCTTTAATTAACCGATGTCCGCAATTATCACGTACATTACAAGGACAGGCAGTCTATGATTGCTTTAAGATGGTCGTCGTTTGTGTTTTTTTGTGTCTGTGACGCCAATTAGAGAAAGCGCGCGTTTTCTGACAGGGGTATTTATTATACTGCACTATGGCTCTTGCAGTTTGCGAGGTCTTAGAGCCATTGTTCTGCGTTCGTTGCGATTTAATACAAATTCACCGATGTATACGTGTTAGTAATTTACAACAGACGTCGTTCCTATGATCTGTTCATGCTGTGTGCACTGGTTGGAATATCTTAGTGTCGTCTCTATCGTGGACAAGTGACATTGTACCTAGTTTTGGTTTACTATTTTGGCAGTTTAGTTTTGTAATGTTCAGAATCGGTATTATACAATGCCTTTAAATTAAAGAATAAATAAAATCCCAATGTCGGTGACTAATGAAATAGTGTCATTCATTCAAACTACACTGCAAAAACTGTGGTGTTAAAATTTTAACACCAATGTTTTTTTAATATTTTGGAATGAAAATTGATGTTAAAATGAAATAAAATGATTCTTGAAGTATCAGTTTCAAATAAAGTACTGGTGTTACGTACTTTTGGTGTTAAATTTGACCTAGTGCGCATGCGTGTGTGAAATAAAGCCCTCTGATTGGTAGATAAGGAATTATGAGATATGTTAACAATAGTCGATGTTAAATTGTCATTTTTGTACCATAATATGTAATTATTTAAACGATTCCATGATTGAATTTTGATTTGTGTGCAAACATAGTTAAAAATTCGCGTTACATTTTATTCGTTTTCAAATTTTGACATTATTCATAAAAACTAGTTGTGACATCGTCGTGGACAAAAAAGCGTAGTATAAAACTAACAACGGCAATGGCTATGTGTGTAGTACGTATTCAGTAGGAATAGGTTATTATTGTATATGGATGTGTAATAAGTCAGTTCTTGGTAATATTTCATTACGTAATTTGTCCATGCAGTTAATATGTACAAAAACATGTGTTAAATGACGAGCAAATGACGCGATATCCACGTTAAATTTCGCTATCAGAGTGTACACCAAAATTGGTGTTAAAAAAATTTGATTCCTAAACTGGTGTTATTCAACACCCAAATCCCTGCCCAATATAAACACCAGGAAATAAACAAATTTTACACAATTGGTGTACAATTTAACACCACAGTTTTTGCAGTGTACATGGGTGTTCACATGCAAAGTTCGCATGCAACGTGGTTATTATTCTTTATTGAGATAACCAATGTTGTCTTTAACTTGCGGCAAGTTAAACCACACTGAGTAGATATTTAATTAGTAAGCATGGTTCGTTGCGTAATGAAGAATGCCTCGTGTCATTAATTTTTGGCGTTAAAGAGAAGATGAATTACTGCAATCATTAATCGTGCGTGAACATGTTCCGGCCTGATGCCTCTAACGCATGCGCAGAATCTTCAGCCGGGCATACATGGTCAACTGAGCTTGGTATTGGTGCCCGCGGCGCAGAGCGCCAATTGAAGGACGTAGTTATTAAGTGTAATTAATAACTAAATGTTGTATATTTGCTGAACGATTCTTACGTGTAGGACTGACTTCACGGGCTGGGTTCAGGCGAAACTCGTCCGTGCAAAACCTCGATGGATAGCCTATGTGATAATGATCCTGTTTCGAGTGCAATGTTCATGGGTCGCGTTCTCGCCGTTCGAGCATGAGAACGAGTTTCGCGTGTCAAGAACAGACCACCCGAACCCAGCCCATAATTTATTTATTAAGTTTGTATTATTTTGCTTGCAATTTCTTATTTATGCGTTAAAAAAGTGTTGGAAAATGGCTTGTAGATTCTGACGGAAAGAGTTTGATTTTAAGGCAGAAGAAACGTGTATGGATGAGAAATGAGTCTGGCACAGCAACAGTATAAACAAAACTGAGCAAAGACTATCGTGTTATTTGAATATTTCAAGTAACATTTTATATTCCATATTAAGTAAAACAAAATTGTATTTCAAAATAATCTTCCTTGTTGTTATATACTGTTGTTTTTATATTTTCTGCGTTAATCCTTTATACATAGTTCCCTGTACTCTATACGAATTTAATTAATTCCCTATAGGCTTACTGCGGAGAATGTTCAATCGTCAGTATTAAAGGTAGGATACAACATTTGCAGATATCGAAAATATTTACTACCAAATTATTAAGAAATATCTTACTCATCTAAAAGTAAACAATGATTCTAGACATCCAGCAAAATGATTGCGCTAGATATCCTTTAATTATTCTGGAAAATAAAATTTTATAAAGAAAAATTCGCGAAAAAAACACAAATTACATAAGAATAACTGCTCGACGCCGGTTGAAAACAAACGCTGTTTTTCGTGCTTTTCTCGGCATCCATGATTGCTTCGGACAGGTCAGTTAAACAATATTTACTATAAAATACAACCCCCCAATCCACCCATTCATGATAATTCAAGCAATTATCAATGGTGTATCCTACCTTTAAGTGTACCTATACTGTACCGGTTTTCTTTATTTGATGTCCAACCATGTTATTGTTAATCACACACACCCTTGAATTTTAGTCTCTGAAATTGTGATTTAGAACAAAACTGATTGAAGTTGACAATCTACTTCAATATGACTTGATTAACATTTCTTTATGCAGCTAGCTTCCTATATCTCACTCAAAGACGGAAATGAACTTTGATTTGTATAAGTCAAGCCCCAAGGCCTAAGCCTTTCAATGTCCTTGCGGCGCGCATCGTGATTTTCCTTCAACAAAGAGCTTCCAGCGGCAAAATGTCTGCCGTGGTCTTTTTTTTCTCAAATCCTTGAAATTGAGAAATGAAAAGTCAACAAGAACCCCAACATTTTACCCCAATTACCGCCGTGGCGGTTTCCTCCTCTGGCAGAGAATGTTTTCTTTAGTTAATTTCCGTGGTGCCTTCTTTTTTATTCTTTGCTCCGTCATTAATTGTTGGTAACATGGTCGTATAAACGAAGAGTATTGATTTGGGTCCTATTTCTTACACATGACTATAGGTCTATACAGAAAACAGGTCCACGCCATTACCAATAATTCTTTAATAGTTGATTGCTTTCTATCCCCCAATCAAAATGGAGTATTCCACGACTTCTGGCCAATCAAAATGCCATTCCCGTACTATGACGTAGGAGTCGCACCCTTTGGGGCAAACCCATTAAGTGAATGTTGTTTAATGTTTGGTTTGTTTTGTTTTTTACTTCGACAAAGAAGAACAATTACATGTTTTATTATTATTATTGGAAATTGAGATACCGTTTCCTCGTTTGATATGTATTATTATACACACTGGCATCCTTTAAAATATCCGAGAACGTACACTTTCTTTCTCAAACTGTTTACTCTTAACAAATCCGTTCCTTCCGTCTTTAATTTTGTACAATTCAGCTATACGACGATAAAGTATAATACGTGGTTTGGTTTTTTTACGAAATGGTGTATTTAAACGACCCTTCGTTATAATCGAAATCAAGTTGAAGGCTTGGTTAAAAACAAGTGTCATTCTTTCAAGAATAATTGGCTAGAATAATTGTATTAACAATACCCGATTCGATTTCTGTTTGGTCTAGTTCCCGCCTCTGAGGATCCCAACAGCGTGTTTTGCCATTCGAATCCATGCCAGAACAATGGGACCTGCGTCAATATGTTACGTGAGTATTCGACGTTTCCGGGAGTTAGCGCCGTATAACATCACGGAGCAATAGTTTAATTTATTGCTCCCTGATAACATAACGATCTCGGTTTGTGTCAATGACATTCTGATACAATTCCACTTCTCAACTCATTAACCACGGGTCCAGCTTGTATCATATCCACACAATTATTGATAATAACACGGACACAAACCTACAATTATTAAGAGTCGCACCTCATAACATTGCATGATTCGCCCAATTCTAACAACAGTCACTATTGTGACGTCACTTTATTCTGAAAAAAAATGTACATTTAACTGTATATTCAAGAACTAAACATTTTATTCCATTTTTCGTTACCTAACACGCCGGTTAAAACAGGGCAAAGTTTCCACGTATTTAGCTCACCTGAACTGCAATAGACTTAATTCATTTATTTCATCTTATACCTCTTGATAATGGATGTGAATAGGACTCAAAAGACTTTCTTTGATTGGAATGGGCGAGGACGCAAATGTGATTTTGTTTGTCATTTTTCCGACCTTGACGTATGAGTCCTTTTTAGTGCAAGCAACAAACAGCGTGGTGAGGTTTCGAAACATTGCGCTTCGTATAGTCGCATTTGTAAACATCAAAGGTCGAGGCTATAGGCCTACGTCTGTGAATTACATTTTAGGTCATTATTAGACAATTTTCAGCAATTAGTTTTCTTGTCAAAGGAGAAATCACTATGAAATGGCTGTCTTTGAGGATGGTTTGCTGTCTGTGTTTGAATTATAGCTGCTGCGTCATAATGGCAGCACCCTTGGGGTGCATTATAACCCCCAAATCGTTGTTTCTTGTCGGTGAATAATATCAAATGGACAAAAATTACACACGTTAATGAATTACTCAAATCTCCCAAAACAATGAACTATGAATGTATTATGACAAATGAGAGGACTAATATTCCTTCCTCTTTTGTCAATTGTTTTTCTCTAAATTTGAAGGCTTATAATAAATGAAAAGCGATACCAAAGTCAACATTTCGGAAGCAAAATTAATAAGGTATTATTAATTTGATGGAAATAGCCTAATGGTGCAAACTGATGCGGTGAAGTTAAACATTTATAATTGCAGCCATTCGATTCTTTTGACTTTGATAATCTGGTGGGTGTCGTGAGATGAAGGATGTAATGTTTAATCGGACTCGGGGGAGGAGGGGGGGGGGGGTAATGGGCTGGTTGCTCACCAATCATCCTGATCACTTGCTTTTGTGTTTCGCCGAGCGTCGCCTAGTAATTATCAAACGATTGTGCCTGCCGCCGTAATGAAATAATTATGATATAACTTCCCTGCAAAACATGCGTCACTCTTCCGATACGCATATAAACACGTAGCGTTAAACTATAATACATGTACTGCGTTACAATATAAATATTGGTTTAGTTGTTGTAATGTATCGTGATGTGGTTGCCATGGATCAGAAGCAGTTTTAAAGAAGACAAATGAACGCACGTTATATGGGATTGAAAGATGTCTGTTAACATGCATGTTTTTGATAAGAGCGTACGATATTCAATAGGACACTGGTATTTCATGTTAAAATCTGATGGTGTTAGATCTTTGTAAACTGGGAGACATTGCATTAAACATGTCAAATGTAGAGGTTATTAGCCAATGATTGTGAACTAAATACTACCAGTATAGAATCGTAATTACGCAATATATCCGGAAAATAGGCTGCAGCGTACGTTGTTGAAAGTGTTTGTTATTAAAGGAGAAATGACGAAAAGAATGTCCACCTTTTGAGTCGTTTCTGCGACTTAAACTACGTCCGTTTCACACCCATTGTCAAGATTTATTGCACGAATTAAAGAAATTAAGTCCATTGTTCAGTGGTGAGCTAAATACGTGAATAATGTGCCCTGTCTGAACCATGTTGCGTAACAAAACAAACGGAATAAAAGGTATAAAAGGTTCAGTTTTTCTTCACATAATAGTTTGATTTTCATATTATTATTTGAACTGTTTGTATTCACACTGTGTGGCCATTTGCAATGATTTGTTGTTATAAAAAAAATGCACTGTTTTTGAATATATTGGCGTCACAAGAAGTATTTAAGGATTGATGGCTCTCTGAACCGGTCTCACCTACAACTCTACAAGTACTATTTGTTTTCTTTTACACGTACATTGTATTCTTCCTCACAGGGCCGGGGAGTGACCGATCCCTCTCAGTATGCAAACACGGGGCGTGTTACAAACTCATCTTGGAGACAAAAACGTGGGAGGAGGCGACCATTGCGTGTAACATCATGGGTTCATCATTGGTTACCTTGGAAACGAATGAGGAACAACAAGGCTTTATGGAAACCATTAGAGACCACCGCTTGCACAGTTAGTGGAACCCAATATAAACAGCAAGGGCCGGCAACGCTTGTCCAATAACTAGAACAGGCAGAGCTAACACGTATCGATCGGGCATTTATGATTCAGTGACCCATATCATCTTTCTATATGTAATAATACGTTTGTTGACAAATTGTGTATGGTGACGTTCGTAAAGTCCATACTGAGGTGTATGAGTTACATGTACCTGTGAGGTTTTTTGTTGCTTTTCCGTTATTTAATTTGTTTGTTTCTTTGTTTGGGTGGTTGGTTGTTTTTTTTATAAAAGTCACTCTTTAGACACTTGTTGTAACCGTATCTTAAGACGTCTCTTTATCCAGATTGTTGGCGGACACTAAAAGCTAACAATAATTGTGTACAACTTGCACTTGTATAATGTATAATACGGATCTATTCAAGTCGGGGTTCAGTTCATATTACTCTAGTGTGTTTATTTCGGCGTTCTAAATATTGGTGGAAATCCGAACAAAATATTCGTCGATTCAGTTTGGTAAATAAAACACCAAACATTGGAAACAGTAACTTAGATATGCCTTGACCGTGGTCAATACAATTCCTTAAGTGTGTCGTAAGTGGGGAGGCTTTTTGCGTAAAGGAGGTTTTTGTATAAAAGGATAACATTAGACTTCCAACAGCGAAATTTAATGAGAAACGACGTGAGATATTTTGCCTAAATGAGACAGATTAAATTAACAAATCCACAAAGTAATTAATGCGCGGAGTTTTGCGGCTGAATCCGTTGTAAACGTACTTCTCTAATCATAATGCGTCAAGGTGTACCTTTTGTACAAAAGGGAAGGACTTTTTCTTTCGTTGCCATTGCAAGTAATTTCCTAATTTCCAAGGTCCTACAATTAATAGTAATCATTTCAAACTGTAGTTATATACCAATATAGGCCTACAACTGAAATAATGTTTCACAGTTTCACTGCAAAGACGTTGCTCAAAAATCGTTGGTTAGATTGCTTGTATCATTATGTTGAAAATCGCCCAAATAAAATGTAAAAAAATTACTTAAAATAACTTTCCCTTTTTTTTTTTTTTAAATAAAGTTACAATACTTTAAATATGATGATTGCATAGTTAGACAAGGTTGAGTAAAATATTGAGTAACATTTTACTCAAAGTTTTTGCAGTGTACACCATTTTGATGACAACCCCGGCGCTGTTAAAGGTTGTCTGTGTTATCACCACGGGTGTAAATGTTTCTCTATTTCCTTTGTCTGTCACTAGGAACTCACTCCACCCTTGACAACCCCGGTGGCTTCTGGTCAAGTGGCAATAATCTTCTTACAGACGATATTTGGATCTGGGGTACTGACCCACACCGTACCGTAGATGTCTGGTTCTCTCCTTCGTACCGCCGTACCGATCACTGTCTCATGCTCGACACGGATCTTACAAGGCAGTCTAGGATGCGTCTTAAGGCGGAGAGATGCGGGAGAGAATTATACTTCGCCTGTGAGCTAACAGAGGAGGCCCTGTATCAGGGTGAGGAAGACAAAATAATAACTCCAATTGTGTCAATTAAACGTCTTAAAATCTTATTCGTAAACAAAACTGTGTATATATAGGACTAAACGATTACGCGACCAACCTGGATTTACCGAACTTTTGACCACAATTTTTTAATGACGGTATTTGAAGAAACAAAAGGAGTATTTTTGTGTGCGCCATTGTTCACCGATCTATACAATTAAAACTACATTCTATTCCTCTCACATTTCGCAGAGAGGACATTTCAGTGTCTTTGTTCAGACGGGTATTCTGGCGAGTTCTGTCAACATATACCAGGTACTTAGACTACGACTGCATGCTTTAGTTCCATTATTATTTAAATCAGGGCGCCTAGGCCTAGCCTAATGACTTTAAAACAATCAGTGGGTGAGGGCGCCACCAATAGTCGTGGTTAGGGGTTAATTATGTCATCATTGACCACGCCATGTGCTCGGACTTTTTGCAGATTGCGGTAAGGTTTGTCGTAATTTAGAGCAGGAAAATGGTACTTGGTGTAAACAAAAAGACCTACCAATGTCACGTGTATATAAAGAGGGCTCAGAAAAGGTTGTTATGGAGTATTTAACACAAATGTAGGCCTATGTAGTAATTAACTTTGTGTGTAAAATCAAAGTACATGTTTTAATTTTAAAGTTGTCGTTTTTACCTGCATTTGCATGAAATGAAAGCCGCGTGATAGTGTTAGACCATCAATCATGATATACTGACGCTGAGCATTTGCACGTTTTGGAAAGAATGTAGTATCCTGACACTATGAACATCTAACATAGTGTCGTGGCCGAGCGGTTAAGAGCTTGGTTTTCTGTTCCGCAGAGCGTGAGTTCGAGTCTCGGTGTGGACACGTGTGTCCTTAAGCAAGGCAATTAAACCACTATTGCTTCGTCCTTCGGATGGGACGTAAAGTTGTAGGTCCCGTGTGTTGTATAATTTATAATGTGTGTATATATCTTTCCCATTATAACATTATAAAATTGTATAATGCACGTAAAAGAACCCAGAACACTTATCGCTAAGAGAAGGGGTTTGCCCCGGTGTTCCTGGCTGAGACAGCCTCTATCGGTTTCTTCAGGCTTACGAGCTACAGTGCCTTGTGCGCTTTTGAAGGATCCTTGGTTTCATTACCAGAAAAAATAATAATAATAATAATAATAACAAAAGAAAAACGGTGCAATAACAATGACAGTCCATTGTTGCTTGGCACTAAATTTGTTACATAATTAATAATATTCACTGTGTGACGCTACTTGTGTAAAGTCTATGGAGAGTTGAGAAAATATTTCCTAATAAAAATTGGAAATGTTTCTCAATCCATTCTCAGTTCCAGATTTATGTCTTTTCAACATTTTGAACTGATTGAGAAAAAAAACAGCGTCTGGTTGCAACATTCTTTTTCCCATCAAAAAATGATAGCATATCATGACCTGAAAAGTCAAATTTAGCATGACAAATATTTACAAATTTAGTACCGGTAGGGCCTAAAAAATTGCTGAAAAAAAGCTGTCAACTGATGTAGCCAAAGATCTTGATGTTCAATATTGACGTGTTCAGGGAACTAGACTAGTCAACTGCCATTAACAATAGCCACTGTGGGGACCAATTGGTACAGCAAATTACTCATACAATATTTTGTCTAATTCCTTCGAACAGATCTTCAGATACAAGAAGTTTGTAGTGACTCTGTACTTGACCTGACCTGTGACCTCGACAAACACCTGAGCATTGTTGAGTCAACCTTCAATCTAGACAATAATGTCTGCCATCCCCCCAGTGTCGCGCCAACTGGCAACTGTGTGCTCGGAGCATCCCAACTGAATACCTACCTACGGGAACGGGTAAAAAGATTGACCAATTCTAGAAAGGACGGTAGTCTGTGGTGGTGGATGTTGAAGACAGGGAGAAGGAGGGGGAGGGGACGATAGGAGGGGGAGGAGACGATAGGGGGGGGGGGGGGGGGGAGGAGACGATAGGGGGGGGGGGGGGGGGAGTTAGCCAACAGTGGCCTAGCATGGCCATTTGTATTGCAGCATCTGCAATGGTTTTGGTTTGGATTTGTTTTCTAGATCCTTGTACCCAGATGCGAGGGTCAGTCACACTGTGCTGTCAACGTCACAGATGAGGTGATATGGAACTCTGATCCTTGCCCTACCCATCCAAAAAATGTGAGAGTGCTGTACAGTTGTCAGGGTAAGTATGGTCAGAGAAAATTATCTGTCAGGATTTTCTGTTTCTCAAGCCATTTCTTTATTGGTTACTAGTGTAAGGTTGTAGTGAAGTTCATCGCAAGTCAAATCACAAAGTCAGTCACAATTAGTTAACAGAGAACGAACAAAGAATGACAAAGAAATGTCTTTGTAAACACATTAGCTAGCATTTCATTTGAAAAGCTTGACTTGTGACTGAAAGACTTGTGGTTGACTTATGGCTGACATTGTGATTTGAGTCGTAATTCACTTGAGGCTTGTCTTAAACTATTGCACCTCCACAGATACCTACTATGTTCACATAGAGACATGCCAGTCCTTAACAGCCAAACTAACCTGCCAAAAACCGTTAGGCCTACCACACATCCGTGTCGACGTTGCAGCTTACGGACGGTTACGGGGAAGTTCAGTATGCTCAGAGGGCACCCTACATCCAGGAGAATCACCAGTGAGAGATTGCCGCTCGCTTACTACGTTGGATATCGTAGCTAGGAGGTATTACATCTCCTAAGATCTTTCTTTCATTGGTGTGACCCTGCACTTTAAAGCCCTTCAAGTTTTTGCCAATAGAGTTTGTAATTTCTGTGAAGTATGGATAACACTTCTAATCCCTGCATAATTCTTTGGTGTGGTTAGGGTTAGGGCAGGGGAAGCAGTCACGCTTCAATGTCGGCCATAGTGGGGTGGTTTTTTGTGTGCCTGCAATGACTCTCTTTATGACACAGTTACTTTAACTGCATATCCTTTCACCTGAAACTCACCTGCCAGGTTTTTATAAGGTTTTACATATTGGCTTCCAGCAAGGAGTAATTTAAGTCAAAAAATGCTTTTCTGAAAGCAATGGATCGTAATTAGTTGATGAAATTCACTTGCCAAATATGTTTTTTCACCTCAGATGTAACGGCTACTCCTCGTGTAACGTCACCGCCTCCGATGACCTTTTTGGTGATCCATGCGAGGGAGTCTTCAAATACCTTGACATCAATTACCAGTGTTTAGCGAGTGAGTAATGATTAATTCTACTGGTTACTCAGTGATGTCCGAGTGATTATCAGAAAATAATACCACTCTGGTGGGATTCGAACCCACAAGCTCCTACTTTGTAGCGCAGACATATCTTACCACTCAAGCACCGAGCAGCGGTTACCGCAACTACGTACCACAACTGACATGACCAGACTGATCAAGCTTGATCAGACTGATCAAGCTTGATCAGAATGATCGAGCTCGGTCAGTCTGATCAAGCTTGATCAGACTGATCAAGCTCGCGGTCAGACTGATCAAGCTTGATCAGACTGATCGAGCTTGATCAGTCTGATCGAGCTCGGTCAGTCTGATCGAGCTCGGTCAGTCTGATCAAGCTTGACCAGTTGAGTGTCATCTTTTTTTGTTTATGTCGCTCAGATATTACTGAGGCAACATCTGCATACCCTCTGACCTATGGGGTCGCGACCTTGTCCCCTCCAGTCTTCTGCCCAGCCGTTAACCGCTCCGGGGTTCTTTGGCGAACCACCCAAGAGGGCAAGACTGATGTCCAGAGATGTCCTAAGGGACAAGATGGTAGGTTGAATTGTAGATATATTGATACAATCAAGGTGACTGATGTCCAGAGATGTCCTAAGGGACAAGATGGTAGGTTGAATTGTAGATAATCAAGGTTTACTATCTGCACGGTGGTAGTAAGCAAAGTAAACCAATGTGGCTTATCAGACCGGTGGTAGTAAGCAAAGTAACCCAATGTGGCTTATCAGACCGGTGTTAGTTAGCAAAGTAACCCAATGTGGCTTATCAGACCGGTGTTAGTTAGCAAAGTAAACCAATGTGGCTTATCAGACCGGTGTTAGTTAGCAAAGTAAACCAATGTGGCTTATCAGACCGGTGTTAGTTAGCAAAGTAAACCAATGTGGCTTATCAGACCGGTGTTAGTAAGCAAAGTAAACCAATGTGGCTTATCAGACCGGTGTTAGTTAGCAAAGTAAACCAATGTGGCTTATCAGACCGGTGTTAGTTAGCAAAGTAAACCAATGTGGCTTATCAGACCGGTGTTAGTTAGCAAAGTAAACCAATGTGGCTTATCAGACCGGTGTTAGTTAGCAAAGTAAACCAATGTGGCTTATCAGACCGGTGTTAGTTAGCAAAGTAAACCAATGTGGCTTATCAGACCGGTGTTAGTTAGCAAAGTAAACCAATGTGGCTTATCAGACCGGTGTTAGTTAGCAAAGTAAACCAATGTGGCTTATCAGACCGGTGGTAGTAAGCAAAGTAACCCAATGTGGCTTATCAGACCGGTGTTAGTTAGCAAAGTAAACCAATGTGGCTTATCAGACCGGTGTTAGTTAGCAAAGTAAACCAATGTGGCTTATCAGACCGGTGTTAGTTAGCAAAGTAAACCAATGTGGCTTATCAGACCGGTGTTAGTTAGCAAAGTAAACCAATGTGGCTTATCAGACCGGTGTTAGTTAGCAAAGTAAACCAATGTGGCTTATCAGACCGGTGTTAGTTAGCAAAGTAAACCAATGTGGCTTATCAGACCGGTGTTAGTTAGCAAAGTAAACCAATGTGGCTTATCAGACCGGTGTTAGTTAGCAAAGTAAACCAATGTGGCTTATCAGACCGGTGGTAGTAAGCAAAGTAAACCAATGTGGCTTATCAGACCGGTGTTAGTTAGCAAAGTAAACCAATGTGGCTTATCAGACCGGTGTTAGTTAGCAAAGTAAACCAATGTGGCTTATCAGACCGGTGTTAGTAAGCAAAGTAAACCAATGTGGCTTATCAGACCGGTGGTAGTAAGCAAAGTAAACCAATGTGGCTTATCAGACCGGTGTTAGTTAGCAAAGTAAACCAATGTGGCTTATCAGACCGGTGTTAGTTAGCAAAGTAAACCAATGTGGCTTATCAGACCGGTGTTAGTTAGCAAAGTAAACCAATGTGGCTTATCAGACCGGTGTTAGTTAGCAAAGTAAACCAATGTGGCTTATCAGACCGGTGTTAGTTAGCAAAGTAAACCAATGTGGCTTATCAGACCGGTGTTAGTTAGCAAAGTAAACCAATGTGGCTTATCAGACCGGTGTTAGTTAGCAAAGTAAACCAATGTGGCTTATCAGACCGGTGTTAGTTAGCAAAGTAAACCAATGTGGCTTATCAGACCGGTGGTAGTAAGCAAAGTAAACCAATGTGGCTTATCAGACCGGTGTTAGTTAGCAAAGTAAACCAATGTGGCTTATCAGACCGGTGTTAGTTAGCAAAGTAAACCAATGTGGCTTATCAGACCGGTGTTAGTAAGCAAAGTAAACCAATGTGGCTTATCAGACCGGTGTTAGTTAGCAAAGTAAACCAATGTGGCTTATCAGACCGGTGTTAGTAAGCAAAGTAAACCAATGTGGCTTATCAGACCGGTGTTAGTTAGCAAAGTAAACCAATGTGGCTTATCAGACCGGTGTTAGTTAGCAAAGTAAACCAATGTGGCTTATCAGACCGGTGTTAGTTAGCAAAGTAAACCAATGTGGCTTATCAGACCGGTGTTAGTTAGCAAAGTAAACCAATGTGGCTTATCAGACCGGTGTTAGTTAGCAAAGTAAACCAATGTGGCTTATCAGACCGGTGTTAGTAAGCAAAGTAAACCAATGTGGCTTATCAGACCGGTGTTAGTTAGCAAAGTAAACCAATGTGGCTTATCAGACCGGTGTTAGTTAGCAAAGTAAACCAATGTGGCTTATCAGACCGGTGTTTCTCAAGTTTCTCTGGCATGAAATGACTAAGAATATTTCTATTTCCTCTGGATGGGATGTTGCCGATCATCGGTCATCAGGCAAACGGAGGCAAAGGTGTAGAGCACACAGCTTTTCCGCAACCTGTACTTGTCATACGAGTGACCGTGCTCTCTTCTTTCGAGCCGTATACGGCCGGCAACGTAATATTGGAAATCACCACAATCAATGACTTTCGTTTTTGTCGGGTTTAATTAACTTTTCAATACACATCTCAACCAAAGACAATAAAACCCGGATTATCTCAAAAATCATATACACTTTCCTGACTCCTTAATCTTCACTGACCCGTGTGTCCTAACCGGAAACAACTCGGTTACACTAGTCTATCGCAGGTTATTCCCCAACTCATTTATAGTACTGGGTGAAGACGTGGAATAATAATAATAATAAAATCATTTATAATGCGCATTTTACATACAAATGATCAAAAGCGCATTATATTAAATTAACTACATATGCTTTAAAAAAACTCAAAAAACCCCAGTGATTTGAATGAAAATTCATTGTGTGAAGTGAAGTGAATTGAAGTAAAGTGTCTTGCTCAAGGACACAATGTATGCCTAGCAGTTAAATTCAATAGCTCTGGTCATTATCTGCATATTACTATCAATACTAATTATACTAATTAATGTTCTAAACCATTGCATTTTGTTAAGGATTGGCTTATTGGAATTGTGCCAAACAGACACTGGTTGAATGGTCAGCAACCGGCCCGGATATTAGCCAGTGCACGTCACCGTGGATCAATGATATATATAAACAGGTAACGGAAACAAAACTACCCCCCCCCCCCCCCCCCCCCCCGAAAAAAAAAACCACCAAAAAACCCAAAACAAAACAAAAACAACCATAGATTAGGGTTTATTTGCCCAAAGAGCAGAGCAACAAATTGGCCCTTTGTTATTAAATGACTGTCCACAAATTTCTTGTACTTTGTAGCATTTGTAACAATTTTGTAGTGCAATTAGATTCATGTTAGTAACACCTTTTATGCCTATTTGCATTTCAGATTGAAGGTGGATTAGTATCTGCTAACTTATTAGCAAAATCAGTGCTGAATAACACATCAGGCAGCTCCACAGCACAGAATAGGTATATGTAAATGCTAAATTGTTATACATAAACTATTGTCAAGCAGTCGATTTATCAAAGAAAATATCAACTTTTAAATGTGTTTGTTGGTTATAACTGAATCTCTTAAACGACAAAGGATTAAATAGCACCAAAAGAAGCAATGAAGTGAACCGTAAAGCATAGTCATGCATGTCTGAACGTGAGAAGGAAAAAGCGTGACTCGCTTGTTACTATCTGTCTGTAGAGTGTGGCTTCAGAAAGCCAACTTGTAGATGACTTGGATTTGTAGTGATTCATTTAGCCACCCTCATGTCTTCAACTCCCCCCCCCCCCCCCTCCAACCCCTTCAATGTCTTGAACTGGTCCTGCTTGAGCTCACAGATCCCCAATATTCATCAATCGACTGTCTTTGTTCAACTGCAAATTGATTTGTTGTTGGCAGTGATTTGCAGAAGTCCGTCTTTCTGATGGATGACCTGCTACAACTCCAAGAAGAGCAGCTGGACAAATTAGCAGAGACGGAGAAACAGTCTACCGTGGAGGCATTTGGGGAGGTTAGTGGGGCTCTTGAGAACAATCGTATGCAGGCGCTCTGTACTATGACTGTGTGGATTGTTGACTAGAGCTAGGCTCTGTCTCTGGCTCCATCACCATTGCCAAACTGTATGAATGAAGCTAAAGACAGAGACGAAGCTGGGGTTTGGAAAACGGCCCAAATGTTGAAACAGGTTTATTGATAGTAAAAGTCTGTAGCAGTTGCCAGGAAACTAGAATACAAAAAGTGATATTAGTGGTAATGGTGTGAACCTGTTTGTAAAATTCCTTGTAATTCTTCCATGACAGTTATCACAAAGGTTTTAATGCAGTGAAATGTGGATTACTTCTATAACCATTTTATTTTCTTAAAGCTCAAACAGAATTTGCCTGAATAAAAACAAAAGCATATCCCTGTTGTGTTTTTCTAGACCTTGCTTGAATTTGGGAGCAGTATCTTAGACACTAATAAGCAGAGTACGTGGGCGTCAGTAACAGCCGTAAGTTACGAGATTCAATAGATTTTAACAAAAAAGAACTAACTGTATTACAATTTTAAGGTTATTTTATTTCATTGGAAGTTCATTTGTTAATTGACTTGTCTTTAGCTAGACTCAATGTTTGGTGGCTTTAGAATAGTTAGTTTCTCTATCAGTGTTGATAGTTTGTAGTTTTTAGTACAACCCATCTGGTTTTACTTTGTTTGTTTTCTTCAGGATGATGGTTCAACAACATCGCCAACGCAAGCAACTCCCACTGATGTCACTAAGAATCTGGAGAACACAGGTTTCCTGGTGGCTCAGTATCTCAACAGAGACAAAACCAATGTTGTCATTCACTCTGAAAACATCTGTAAGAATGTTATTTCATTGGCCCAATGATCAGGGGTAATACTAATCTAAAGCCCTTTCATCTATTAGTTAAAGCTCTCTATAAGTATCTATTATTTGATTTTTGTATCAATAATTTTCAAGACTTAACTAACAAGACGTCTTAACCTCTCATCTCTACTTGTCCGTCAGTAATGACTGTGGAGGCAATAGCCAATGAGAACGCAGGACAACCTGTCTACTTTGAAGATACGGGAATGACTGAGGAGGGAACCAGTGACATACGACATACCATCATCCTACCTCCATCTGCTACACAGACAACAGGCAGCAACACAACCACAGGTACCGGTATCCTGGCTAGAAACTCCCCTCTTTGGTTAGGAAGCTAGGGTTCCTCAGAGTAAATGAATGTTGTAATGCCTGAAGGAACTCAGGGAAATACCGAGATATTTGGAGTTAAATGGCAGCAACACAACCACAAGTACCGGTATCCTGGCTAGGAACTCTCCTCTCTGGTTAGGAAGCTAGGGTTCCTCAGAGTAAATGAATGATGTAATGCCTGAAGAAACTCAGGGAAATACTGAGATATTTGGAGTTAAATGGAAGCAACACAACCACAGGTACCGGTATCCTGGCTAGGAACTCCCCTCTCTGGTTAGGAAGCTAGGGTTCCTCAGAGTAAATGAATGATGTAATGCCTGAAGAAACTCAGGGAAATACTGAGATATTTGGAGTTAAATGGAAGCAACACAACCACAGGTACCGGTATCCTGGCTAGGAACTCCCCTCTCTGGTTAGGAAGCTAGGTTTCCTCAGAGTAAATGAATGATGTAATGCCTGAAGAAACTCAGGGAAATACCGAGATATTTGGAGTTAAATGGCAGCAACACAACCACAGGTATCGGTATCCTGGCTAGGAACTCCCCTCTCTGGTTAGGAAGCTAGGGTTCCTCAGAGTAAATGAATGATGTAATGCCTGAAGAAACTCGGGGAAATACCGAGATATTTGGAGTTAAATGGCAGCAACACAACCACAGGTATCGGTATCCTGGCTAGGAACTCCCCTCTCTGGTTAGGAAGCTAGGGTTCCTCAGAGTAAATGAATGTTGTAATGCCTGAAGAAACTCAGGGAAATACCGAGATATTTGGAGTTAAATGGAAGCAACACAACCACAGGTATCGGTATCCTGGCTAGGAACTCCCCTCTCTGGTTAGGAAGCTAGGGTTCCTCAGAGTAAATGAATGTGTAATGCCTGAAGAAACTCGGGGAAATACTGAGATATTTGGAGTTAAATGGAAGCAACACAACCACAGGTACCGGTATCCTGGCTAGGAACTCCCCTCTCTGGTTAGGAAGCTAGGGTTCCTTAGAGTAAATGAATGATGTAATGCCTGAAGAAACTCAGGGAAATACCGAGATATTTGGAGTTGAATGGGGTGTTACTGCATTGATATTCCATGGGAATCCTCATCATTTTGACAGTCGATCTGAGGAGGATTTCAAACAGCTAGGTTATACAAAACACTAAGGAGAAGAGAAACAATGGAGAAGTTTTAAGTAAAGGGGTACAGAAAAAAAACACCAAAATATTATAGATATTTTTTAAAATATTTTTATTTTTAGAATAACTAGCAGTATTAGTTGGAAATATAGCAGCCACTAAATATTGCACAACCCCAAAACATACCTTGTATTGATCATAAAGGCATACCATTACACAACTATTCAATAAGACTTGACTTGAAGTCCAATTGTCAGAATGAGTCGAGGACTTATTCATTATTTGTGATTGTACATTTCAGGTTTTGCCCAAGTTGTCTTTCTAGTTTATGCAACCCTAGGCGGGTATCTGACAGACACAGCAATTGACGGCATGAACACAATAAACAGGTACGATGAAAAGATTACTGAATCTATGATCAAATAGATTCATAGAGTATAAAATACAGGTGCAGAAAGAATGTTGCAATCTGACGCTGCTATTTTGAAATTAATTTAACTAATTGTTGTTTGCTTTGTGTAAAGTCAATTTTGTATTTGTATTTTAATCGCAGGTATGTGAATGACACCGATTATGAGTTGAGCAACGAGACGGACGAGTCGCTTGGATTACAGCTGAATTCTGCCGTCGTGTCTGCCTCTGCTAGAAAACAGGAAAAAGATGTCAAGACATTTGAAAACAATGAGGAAATTAAGCTGACTATCAAACATACCCTGGTAGGTAGCTGGCCCGTGATTGGTTGAATCAAACATACCCTGGTAGGTAGCTGGCCCCTGATTGGTTGAAGCAAACATACCCTGGTAGGTAGCTGGCCCCTGATTGGTTGAAGCAAACATACCCTGTTAGGTTGCTGACCTGTGATTGGTTGAATCAAACATACCCTGGTAGGTAGCTGACCCGTGATTGGTTGAATCAAACATACCCTAGTAGATACCTGACCCGTGATTGGTTGAATCAAACATACCCTAGTAGATACCTGACCCGTGATTGGTTGAATCAAACATACCCTAGTAGATACCTGACCCGTGATTGGTTGAATCAAACATACCCTAGTAGATACCTGACCCGTGATTGGTTGAATCAAACATACCCGGGTAGGTAGCTGACCCGTGATTGGTTAAATCAAACATACCCTAGTAGATACCTGACCCGTGATTGGTTGAATCAAACATACCCGGGTAGGTAGTTGACCCGTGATTGGTTGAATCAAGCATACCCTGGTAGGTAGCTGACCCGTGATTGGTTGAATTAGTTTCAAAGATCTGTGATGATTAACAGCGTTTTCGGATGTGATTTTGCTAATTTTGTAAAAATCAGAGCTTACAAAGTTGTATGGGTTTGATGTTTGCTTCATTTTCAGCCTAACATAACAGGCAATGTTAGCTGTGTGTTCTGGAATTCATCCAAAAGGTAAGATCTTCCATATTCATTTAGCAAAGACTAGTTTAATATTTGACACTTTAGACATTGGGCTGATTGGTATCTTTATTAACCTGGCTTGCTATTGTTTACACTCCAATGTTTACACCCCCCCCCCCCCCCCTCCTAAAAATGCCTGTGTATAATCCTCCAATGAACACAGCTGGAGTGCATTGGCATGTACCACTGCCATGCAATAAACAACTCTTGTAGAGCAAGGGTTAATAAAAACTGGGTAAAATCCTGGGTAAACTACATGTAGATTGACGGTAAAAAGGACGTTGCATTTACTTGAATATGATTGGTGGTTTAACATTTTTGCTTTTTCATTGGATGATTAAATTACCCCCCAAAAAAATCTTTGAATTTATGTCAAAATGGATCCGCTGGTTGCTCATGACAGCAGGACTTTATCTGCAATGGGTTTGGTCATCTGTTGTTGATTGTTGAAGTCGTGGTGGTTTTTTTCCTAGCTTGGGGAAAAATGGTGCCTGGTCAGACCAGGGTTGTCGACTGGTGTCCAGTAACCGAACCCACAGCGTCTGTGCATGTAATCATCTGACAAACTTTGCTATTCTCATGGACGTCACTGGTACCCACACTAAGGTAGGCATGGAAACGCAACTCTACAATATTGATCATACTTTCATTTCGTTCTTCATTTTTTCATGATAGAAGTTTGTGTTATATAGTTTCTGTTTTTGCTGTTTGCTAACATTAGCAGTCATTTAAGCAAGTCAGCTTATTTTTCTAAACAATAACATACTAAGCAGGGACCACGCAGTGCCAAGCAAATGTTTAATTAAAACACAACTAATTAAATATGTCATTAAACTAGAAAACGGTGGTTGACAAGGAGTTGTTGCTTGTTTGTTTGCTGTAGATTCCAGCGGTCCATGACACGATTCTGACAGTTTTAACGTTTGTGGGCTGTTCTATTTCCATCGCGTGTCTCCTCGTATCTCTCTTCGCATTCACATTTTTCAAGTAAGTACATTTCAAGGAGATGCAAATATTTGATTAATAATTGTCATCTGAGAGCATTGTGATATCTAAAGCACTTTATATACAGTCACATCTTAATTAATAGCTAGTTTGTGAAAAACCAAATAGACTTGAAGGACAGAATTTATTTTGAAATTCCTGCCGTTACATAAAGCAACATTTTACTTGACAGGGGTTTGTGTAGATGTACAAACAATAGGGTAATTTTCCTAATTTAATAAATGTCAACTTGATTCTGGCTTATCTCTGTGTTATCTTGTAGAAACGTTTGGAGTTTACGTGTGACCATTCATCGCAATCTGTGCTTTATGCTTCTGATTGCTAATACGCTGTTCATAACTGGTGTGGAACAAACACAAATTAAGGTATTAAAGGAATGCTGGCATATTTTATTCTTCTAAAACAAAATCAGCCTTATGGTAATATTCCTTTTACTGTAAAAAATCAAAGCTTTGACCCTAAATGTGTCTTGACTTAACACGCTATGCAGGCTTTTAAGTTGGTTTGTTTTACCATGAAATTGATAATTTTTTCCTACTTTTTTCTAAATCCGAAAAATGAAGTCTCATTAAATATTTCTCGTAACATATGTAAGTCACACAGTGAAGGGCTTTGGGTTCAAGAATGCTGCAACTGTTGAGGATAGAGCACAAGTGAGTACAGAAAAAGCTGTGGACAAGGACATCAACAAAAACTACTCCAGAAAACTCACAATAGTTCTACTTTTATCCTGTTTTTGTCCTCCTAAGTCCTACCTTTATCCGGTTTTGGGTGTTTTTTTTTACAATTTTAATTCTACTTTTTTTCTACCTTTTTCACTGGATCTGATTGTAAGCCTGCATTTTGTATATATGTATTGCTCTAAAATGTAAATACTTTACTGAATATAACCACAATTTCAATGATTGTTTGTATAATGTGATCATTGTTTGTTTGACTTTGTAGATCCTGTGTTCAGTAATAGCTGGCCTTCTACATTATTCCTTCCTGTCAGCCTTTGTCTGGATGTCATTAGAAGCTGTTCAGTTCTACATCATGTTAGTCCATGTGTTCTCTACACACTCTAGACATTGGCCCTACTACTTGGCTGGATATGGTAATTTTTCTATAATAAACTTTTCAACAATATTTGTTTTAACGGCACCGACCCTTTAAAACAAAAAACAACAACACATAAATGACTACCGGTACTTGTTAAACCTTGATTACGAGTAAACAACTAAAAGAATAAATACCTATCTACCCTATATTTAAATGCCATGTAATTTAAAGCAGATCTTTTTATTTTAGTCACAAGCACAAGATGACGGCTTCCATTTTGCCTTTGATCAAGAGGTTGTATAGTCACAAGCTCTGGGTTTTATCTAAGCTAAGGTATGTTTTACATTGTCAGGTGTTCCAGTGATTGTGGTCGGTGTTTCTGCTGGCATCAACTACACCGGCTATGGAACAGATAAATAGTAAGTTAGTGGAAATTACTGATTGAAATTTACCGTTACCTAAAATCATCAACCCAGCTCATCAACCTTGCCCTGGTAGAAGGAGCAATGTTCATCAACCCTGCCCTGGTAGGAGGAGCAATGCTCATCAACCCTGCCCTGGTAGGAGGAGCAATGCTCATCTACCCTGCCCTGGTAGGAGGAGCAATGCTCATCAACCTTGTCCTGGTAGGAGGAGCAATGCTCATCAACCCTGCCCTGGTAGGAGGAGCAATGCTCATCAACCCTGCCCAATGCTCATCAACCCTGCCCTGGTAGGAGGAGCAATGCTCATCAACCCTGCCCTGGTAGGAGGAGCAATGCTCATCAACCTTGTCCTGGTAGGAGGAGCAATGCTCATCAACCCTGCCCTGGTAGGAGGAGCAATGCTCATCAACCTTGCCCTGGTAGGAGGAGCAATGCTCATCAACCCTGCCCTGGTAGGAGGAGCAATGCTCATCAACCCTGCCCTGGTAGGAGGAGCAATGCTCATCAACCCTTCCCTGGTAGGAGCAGCAATGCTCATCAACCCTTCCCTGGTAGGAGGAGCAAATGCTCATCAACCCTTCCCTGGTAGGAGGAGCAATGCTCATCAACCCTGCCCTGGTAGGAGGAGCAATGCTCATCAACCCTGCCCTGGTAGGAGGAGCAATGCTCATCAACCTTGTCCTGGTAGGAGGAGCAATGCTCATCAACCCTGCCCTGGTAGGAGGAGCAATGCTCATCAACCTTGCCCAGGTAGGAGGAGCAATGCTCATCAACCCTTCCCTGGTAGGAGGAGCAATGCTCACCAACCTTGCCCTGGTAGGAGGAGCAATGCTCATCAACCCTGCCCTGGTAGGAGGAGCAATGCTTATCAACACTGCCCTGGTAGGAGGAGCAATGCTCACCAACCCTTCCCTGCTAGGAGGAGCAATGCTCATCAGCCCTGCCCTGATAGGAGGAGCAATGCTCATCTACCCTGCCCTGGTAGGAGGAGCAATGCTCATCTACCCTGCCCTGCTAGGAGCAGCAATGCTCATCTACCCTGCCCTGGTAAGAGAAACCAAACTTCACAGGTTGTATTTGTTTCACTCATCCATCTATTTTTCCCTAATTAGTTGCTGGTTGTCGACTGATAACTATTTCATCTGGAGTTTTACAGGCCCAGTGGCTGCTATCATCGCTGTAAGTTCACGTAAATTTACAAAATCTTGGATAAATCTTCTTTTTCCCTTGCAAGAATTGTAGTTGTACTTCAATATTGTATATCTGACATGCATTATTCTTCTACTAGGTAAACGTTGTGCTGCTGATCGTTTCACTTCGTATTGCCTATGCATCTCGTTCATCTGTCAGTAAGGGAATCACCCAGAATGACATCAGGTTGGCATATTATTCCTCTAATTTCCCTCAAATCCTTTCTGTTGATAGTATTTTTGTTTGGCAAGATTTTAGTTATAGTCACTTTACTCAATGTCAAAGCAAATTGTTTCCTTATCAAAAGTGAAATTACTGAATTAAAACAATTTAAAGACAATTTGTTAAATAAATGTATTTTTTACATTTTGTATTTAAAAGTTGTTAATTAGTAAAAAAAATCCTAAATTTATCAAAGCAATAAAACATTTTTTATTGAGGTTATGACTTTGCGGTGAAATTTTAATTTAGTTAATTATTTTTGTGTATACTCAAAGCAAAGTTTATGACTGCAGTGAAATAAATAACAAATGTATAATAAGAATAAAGTTTGACATGTTTTCTTTTGGTTTTGATCCTATCAGGCCATGGATCAAGGGAGCCATGACACTTCTGTTTCTTCTTGGTATCACATGGGGCATTGGATTCCTATTCATCAATCAACAGTCGTTGGTCGTAGCTTACATCTTCACTATACTCAATTCCTTACAGGTAAAACAACCAGGATGGCTCTCTAACCACGTGTCATGACCTTTGACCTTAGTACTTGACCTCAGTACACAACCATTACCCAAATTTGATTGGAATTGGATTTTAACCAAAATGACACATACATACGGATGGACGACTACATACAGAAATTGTCATTGAAATGTCTCTTCCTGAACTTTGCTCAGTCGAGACAAAAACTACACTTGGGGAAACTGTGATCAATTAATTTGTTCATTTATACAAAATTAAACACTACTCAAAACCCAAAGAGGAATAATGTAAACCTAACCTGTTTAAATGTCAACCATGCACAACTTTGGTTCCAGCTCATCCAGCCATATTGTTTATGGTTTATTGATTTATAATTTTTAATTTTTTTGGGGGGTAGTATACAATTTGTCACTTTTTTTGGGCAGGGTCTGTTCATTTTCGTCTTCTATTGCCTTGGCAACGAGCGAGTGAATGCCGAGATGCGAAAGTTTGTAAATCGTCAAGGATGGTTGCCAGCTTGCATCAGAGACCGATACGGGAGGAGCAACACTTCCAATCAGAGCTTGGTAGGTCAGAGACTCGATTGCCTTCTTTATTCCCCAAACTCAATGGCCAGGTTTCATGTTTTTAGAGACCGATATGGGAGGAACAACGCTTCCAATCTGAGCTTGGTAGGTCAGAGACTCGATTGCCTTCTTTATTCTCCAAACTCAATGGCCAGGTTTTATGTTTTTAGAGACCGATACGGGAGGAGCAACACTTCCAATCAGAGCTTGGTAGGTCAGAGACTCGATTGCCTTCTTTATTCCCCAAACTCAATGGCCAGGTTTCATGTTTTTAGAGACCGATACGGGAGGAACAACGCTTCCAATCGGAGCTTGGTAGGTCAGGGACTCGATTGCCTTCTTTATTCCCCAAACTCAATGGCCAGGTTTCATGTTTTAAGAGACCGATACGGGAGGAACAACGCTTCCAATCGGAGCTTGGTAGGTCAGGGACTCGATTGCCTTCTTTATTCCCCAAACTCAATGGCCAGGTTTCATGGTTTTTTTTGAAATATTCCAAATATCAATACATGTAAATCTGAAAATAAACAATTCTCTATTTTGTATTTGTTTTCACTGTGGCGTGTGCTCGGTAAAGATTTATTTCATTTTACCAGAATGCCTCACATATCTCTTAGATGTCAAAACTATTCTAGCGCGTTTCTTGTTTTATCTCTAGAGTCAGAAAGGTGCCCCAATCAGTCGACGTCAGACGTGTCGTCATGAAGGAGTCTACCGCCGTAAGTACTGTGTTTTCGTGAAATGTTGTGAAAGACTTTTTTTCTCAAAAGCTCAGAAATTTAATTGCATTAAATGAACAACTGTAAGTGGTTAGCCTTGCATTTTTATCAAACCTAACTAATATTAGATTTTGTTGAGGAATTAACAATTGTAAGGGGTTAGCCTTGCATTTTTATCAAAATTGACCAATTATATTTGTTTGAGAAATTACTAAATGTAAGGGGTTAGCCTTGCATTTTTATCACAATTGACTAATAATATTAGATTTTTTGGAGAAATTACTAAATGTAAGGGGTTAGCCTTGCATTTTTATCAAAATTGACCATTATTAGATTTTGTTAAGAAATTACTAAATGTAAGGGGTTAGCCTTGCATTTTTATCAAAATTGACCAATATTAGATTTTTTTGATAAATTAACAATTGTAAGGGGTTGCATTTTTATCAAAATTTACCAATATTATATTTGTTTGAGAAATTACTAAATGTAAGGGGTTAGCCTTGCATTTTTATCACAATTGACTAATATTAGATTTTTTGGAGAAATTACTAAATGTAAGGGGTTAGCCTTGCATTTTTATCAAAATTGACCAACATCAGATTTTTGAGGGGAAATTAACAATTGTAAGGGGTTAGCCTTGCATTTTTATCAAAATTGACTAATATTATATTTTTTGGAGAAATAACCTTTGTAAGGGGTTAGCCTTGCATTTTCATTACAATTGACCAATATTATATTTTTTTGAGAAATTACTAAATGTAAGGGGTTAGCCTTGCATTTTTATCAAAATTTACTAATTTTAGATTTTTTTGAAATTTTAAATTGTAAGGGGTTAGCCTTGCATTTTTATCAAAATTTACTAATTTTAGATTTTTTTGAAATTTTAAATTGTAAGGGGTTAGCCTTGCATTTTTATCAAAATTTACTAATTTTAGATTTTTTTGAAATTTTAAATTGTAAGGGGTTAGCCTTGCATTTTTATCAAAATTTACCAATATTATATTTGTTTGAGAAATTACTAAATGTAAGGGGTTAGCCTTGCATTTTTATCAAAATTGACCATTATTAGATTTTGTTAAGAAATTACTAAATGTAAGGGGTTAGCCTTGCATTTTTATCAAAATTGACCATTATTAGATTTTTTGAGAAATTAACAATTGTAAGGGGTTAGCCTTGCATTTTTTTTTTAAATTGACCAACATTAGATTTTTTGGAGAAATTACTAAATGTAAGGGGTTAGCCTTGCATTTTTTTCAAAATTGACCAATATTAGATTTTGTTGAGAAATTACTAAATGTAAGGGGTTAGCCTTGCATTTTCATTACAATTGACCAATATTAGATTTTTGAGGGGAAATTAACAATTGTAAGGTGTTAGCCTTGCATTTTTATCAAAATTGACCAATTATATTTTTTTGAGAAATTACTAAATGTAAGGGGTTAGCCTTGCATTTTTATCAAAATTGACTAATATTATATTTTTTTGGAGAAATAACCTTTGTAAGGGGTTAGCCTTGCATTTTTTTTCAAAATTTACCAATATTATAATTGTTTGAGAAATTACTAAATGTAAGGGGTTAGCCTTGCATTTTTATCACAATTGACCATTATTAGATTTTTTGAGAAATTAACAATTGTAAGGGGTTAGCCTTGCATTTTTTTTCAAAATTGACCAATATTAGATTTTGTTAAGAAATTACTAAATGAAAGGGGTTAGCCTTGCATTTATTTTCAAAATTTACCAATATTATATTTGTTTGAGAAATTACTAAATGTAAGGGGTTAGCCTTGCATTTTTATCACAATTGACTAATATTAGATTTTTTGGAGAAATTACTAAATGTAAGGGGTTAGCCTTGCATTTTTTTTCAAAATTTACCAATATTATAATTGTTTGAGAAATTACTAAATGTAAGGGGTTAGCCTTGCATTTTTATCAAAATTGACTAATGTTAGATTTTTTGGAGAAATTACTAAATGTAAGGGGTTAGCCTTGCATTTTTATCACAATTGACTAATGTTAGATTTTTTGGAGAAATTACTAAATGTAAGGGGTTAGCCTTGCATTTTTATCAAAATTGACCATTATTAGATTTTTTGAGAAATTAACAATTGTAAGGGGTTAGCCTTGCATTTTTTTTCAACATTGACCAATATTAGATTTTGTTAAGAAATTACTAAATGTAAGGGGTTAGCCTTGCATTTTTATCAAAATTGACCAATATTAGATTTTTTTGATAAATTAACAATTGCATTTTTTTTCAAAATTGACCAATATTAGATTTTGTTAAGAAATTACTAAATGTAAGGGGTTAGCCTTGCATTTTTATCAAAATTGACTAATATTAGATTTTTTGGAGAAATAAACAATTGTAAGGGGTTAGCCTTGCATCTGTATTCAAATTGGCCAAAAATTGACTTTTTGGAGAAATAACCATTGTAAGGGGTTAGCCTTGCATTTTTATCAAAATTGGGCACAAATTGGTGTTTTTTTTATATCCCATAATTGAACCGATATCCCATAATTGAACCGATATCCCATAATTGAACCGATATCCCATAATTGAACCGATAGCCCATAATTGAAAAATTACAAATTGTAAGGGGTTAGCCTTGCATTTTTATCAAAATTGGGCACAAATTGGTGTTTTTTTTATATCCCATAATTGAACCGATATCCCATAATTGAACCGATAGCCCATAATTGAAAAATTACAAATTGTAAGGGGTTAGCCTTGCATTTTTATCAAAATTGGGCACAAATTGAGGTGTTTTTTTAATATCCCATAATTGAACCGATATCCCATAATTGAAAAATTACAAATTGTAAGGGGTTAGCCTTGCATTTTTATCAAAATTGGGCACAAATTGGTGTGTTTTTTATATCCCATAATTGAACCGATATCCCATAATTGAACCGATAGCCCATAATTGAAAAATTACAAATTGTAAGGGGTTAGCCTTGCATTTTTATCAAAATTGGGCACAAATTGAGGTGTGTTTTTTTATATCCCATAATTGAACCGATAGCCCATAATTGAACCGATATCCCATAATTGAACCGATAGCCCATAATTGAAAAATTACAAATTGTAAGGGGTTAGCCTTGCATTTTTATCAAAATTGGGCACAAATTAAGTTTTTTTTCTAATAGCCCATAATTGAACCGATAGCCCATAATTGAACCGATATCCCATAATTGAACCGATAGCCCATAATTGAAAAATTACAAATTGTAAGGGGTTAGCCTTGCATTTTTATCAAAATTGGGCACAAATTGAGTTTTTTTTTTTAATATCCCATAATTGAACCGATATCCCATAATTGAACCGATAGCCCATAATTGAAAAATTACAAATTGTAAGGGGTTAGCCTTGCATTTTTATCAAAATTGGGCACAAATTGGTGTTTTTTTTATATCCCATAATTGAACCGATATCCCATAATTGAACCGATAGCCCATAATTGAACCGATATAGCCCATAATTGAACCGATATAGCCCATAATTGAACCGATATAGCCCATAATTGAACCGATAGCAGAAAAAAAATAAAATTGACCAATATTATATTTTTTTGAGAAATTTACAATTGTAAGGGGTTAGCCTTGCATTTTTATTCAAATTGGCCAATATTAGATTTGTTGGAGAAATTAACAATCGTAAGAAGTAAGCATTGCATTTTTATCAAAATTGACCAATATTAGATTTTGTTGAGAAATTACTAAATGTAAGGGGTTAGCATTGCAATTTTATACAAATTAACAAAAATTTACACTTTGAGAAATTTACAATTGTAAGGGGTTAGCCTTGCATTTTTATTCAAATTGGCCAATATTAGATTTGTTGGAGAAATTAACAATCGTAAGAAGTAAGCATTGCATTTTTATCAAAATTGACCAATATTAGATTTTGTTGAGAAATTACTAAATGTAAGGGGTTAGCCTTGCATTTGTATTCAAATTGGCAAAAATTAGATTTTTTGGAGAAATTAACAATTGTAAGGGGGTTAGCCTTGCATTTTTAGTGCTAACAGGAAACTAGTATTGCAAAAACACTGATGTACATGTATATGTCTTACTGATGTTTTGTAACAAAATCCAGAAATGTATTTTAAGACCATGATATTGGCAAGTTATACATTAAAGTTAAAATATTTCCACAAACCAGATTACCAAATTTAGTATTTCTCAGAAGCTTCTAAAATTAAATTGCAAAGGGTTAACGCGACAACTTTTAACATCGAACTAATCAGCATGACATCCAACACAAATGATAGCATCTAGAAAGATAACTTGTACATCATTTAAAAGGTCTTAAATTGGACTTTATAAAATGTGAGCAAATTGTAATGTTCTTCTCTCTCACATAACAGAAACAGACACTGCTGTCATGACTACTCTAAGCACGTTGAGTGAAGACAAGGAAACAAACACAGAAATAAACTCCTACATCAACCCAACCATCGACGTGAAACTGGGGGACGAAAACGACAAAGACAACGGCAGTGAGACAACCAAGATGGCGTATGACACATCTAAGATGGCTGAAACCAATGGTAATCACATTGGCCATTCCTGGCTGCATAATGATGCCAATAATACAGGCCTTGTCAAAAATAAGATGGAAAGTAATAACCAGTACCCACAGATAGATTACGACTAGGGAAATTGGTTAACCAGTTTGCGCCGGGATTATTTTAACATCACCGAGCTGAGGCAACAAATAATTTTAACGAAACTCGAGGCAGGTTCAGGCTGATGGTACCGGGAAGCACACCCATGCATTACCGGCCTTGCTCGCTGCTGACAGACATTTCCAGCCTTGCTCGTGTTTATGCGTCACCCGTTTTTTAATCTGGGGAAAACTTAGTGTGTATATACGTCCTCCGGCACGAACTGGTTAAAGGTCATTTGAGAATATGATAGACAAATACACGATATACTCCTTACCAAAGCAATAGTTTTAAACCTAATGAGTTTAAATTACATTATACATCTTAATATTTTTAAAGTCTTTTTTGTAGCTTTAAAACAAATACTATTAGCTTGACTCTTGCATTTCTAAAACAATTTTGTGGGATGGCAAAATTCATTAAGAACTAATTATTTGATCATAATTTAAATTAAAAAAACAGTTATGCAGTTAGCAATTTTTTTAAAATAACAAAAAATGAAGTTTTTGAATTATTCCCAGAATACTAGATGAAAAGCAATAGAAATGTCTTTAGATTTCTCATTTTGACAACCTTAGCATCCTATATAGACATTATATTTTAAATAGATGAAATTAACAAACGTGTAGATTTTGCTGTGTACAAAATTGCTTCAAAAAGAACAAACTAATTGGCAGTTATCAGCATTAAATGTACAGTATACGTGTATATTACAAGATTGTATAAATTAATTGATTTAAGAATACATGTAAATGCTTCAGGGAACATTTTACTGTCAAACTGGTTTTGTCTGGAAAAAGAAAAAGCTTGACATTTCAACACGAGGTTAAAGGTAGTATACACCATTGGTAATTGCTTGAATTATCATGAATGAGTAGATTTGTAGGGTTGTATTTTATCGTTTAACTGACCTGTGTGAAGTTTTACAATCATGGATGCCGAGAAAAGCACGAAAAACGGCGTTCGTTTTTAACCGAAGTCGAGCAGTTATTCTTAAGTTATTTGTGTTATTTCGCACGGCGATCGCGAATTTTTCCTTATAAAATTATATTTTCCCGAATAATTACAGGATATCTAGCGCAATCATTTTGCTGGGTGCCTAGAATCATTATTTACTTTCAGATGAGTAAGATATTTCTTAATAATTCGGTAGTAAATATTTTCGATATCTGCAAATGGTGTATACTACCTTTAAAAGTTTATAATAAGCATAGCAAAATATAACAAAAGTAACATTTCTAAGCACCTGTGTTGCTCTGGTTGCTCAATTCATTCATATTAACCTGTACATTCACCAACATCTTTATTTAAAACATATTTTAGGCGAGAAATCAAGAGTCTGTGCATGTTTGATTGTACAACTAGGATATTCTATTCGGCCAAAGTAATATTTTTGTAAATGGTAAACCAGATTTCTCCAATGAAACACGTACATATACACACAAGTATTTTAAATAGCAGCATGAAATAACATTACTCCATGTGAATAACTGATTCTGCTGGCTTTAGTTGACTAAATAAAATGTAATCTAACGATATTCAAACGATAAAACCTTTTCCCAGTATACATTATATTCTAAACTACTTATATTTTTTAAATGTTTTTATTTATTTTCAGGGAAATCTACAGTCTTTTTATTTTGTCATATTTTGGAAACAATACACAAGTCTACCAATATACAATTATTTCTAGTTTTCTGCTAAAACGTTAAGTGCTTACAGCACTTAGACAGCATTCACTAACTTTTCTTTATAAGACCAGCTTATTAACAAATGTACAAGACTTTTTTCTTTTTTTTATACTGGTAAATCAAGTCAAATTTTTAATTGTTTCATTGTATCACAAGGAATCATTTACTTCAATATTTTTGGAACTTTGTGTCCAAAACATCAACAAAAGTTGCAAATTGTTTTTTTGGAGTTCATGTTTTTTTTTTTTTAGTTTTTAGTTTTTTTGTTTTTACTTGACTGTCATTTTTTTACAGCATTAAATCCCAGTTTTTGTGTACATGCAGAAATATCACAGCAAACCAAAAGAGTAATTTTGATTTATTTATCTTTAACCAATAAAAGTAACATTTGGTAGATCTGTACATGTATTTTCTACTCTAGACACTAACCACTATGGTCCAGATTACGTAAGCCAAACCAGAATGAGAACTCAACAACAAATCAATACGGTTTCTACCAAGTATTCAAAAATTACTTCCAATATAATTACTGAATATGTTACCAATTCTTATTGGTTTTCTTTGTGATTACGCTGACCAGTCTGTGATTACGACACAGACAATGTAAGGACAGCACATCCGGTCAGTAAGATAAGCCAACAAAGAAATGAAAAAACTATTTTTATACCACAAATATTAACAATAATTAGTACTTAGTTTAAAGTGACAGTTTCTCCCGCCATGCACCTGATGAAACCTGGGTGGAATTACAAGGCACCTGTCTATAACCCCTAACACCTTTTGACATTGTTGCAAGAAGCTGTCCAGAATCCTCCTAAATCCTTCCAGAGTACGAGTGCAGTACAAATCAAACGGCACATTCTTGACATGTGACCTATAACGAGGTATCCAGCCCCGAGCTGAGAGAAGATGAGGTGATCATTGGGAGACGTTCCAACACATTGAAGACGATGTCAGACTCCCATAGAGAGATGCTATTGATTAGTGCATGCTCCACGCTATAGGTGTACAAACCACTACAGTTACACATAGACAATATAATTGACCTGTCACCAACCGTCGGTGATGGCGTGCAAGTTTTGTCACTATGGGTTTTATTACGAGTGGTCTGCGAACAGGTCTTCAAGAGTTGTCACTTGGAGTCACCAGGAATCACAGTAACAGTTGCCCAACGTGAAAGCACAAACAGGATACTTAGAGTATACCATGCATGTAATGAGAGGATACATTGTTCAGCTGTACACTACTCATAGATGCTAGAGAGGAACACTTCACTGGCAACAGTCTCAAGTACAGGGATGATAAGTCTAGTTAGTTGAGGAGTAGGTTAAGGGTTCTCCGTGTTGTTTATATGAGAGTCTCTAGTCGAGGTGACAAGTTAGTGATTCCAAGGAATTCAATCTTGCCAGAATTATCGTCCGCGATGTCCACATCTTCTGGTCTCTGTTCATCAAGCGGCGACCAATGTCCGACCCGCTGTGAATCGCTGTTTATGCGAGCAATTCTGGTCCTTAGAAACGGGGGTGAGCGAGGCAACTCTGGTAAGCTGCCTTTCTTTGTTGCTTTGGGGTGATCTTTGTGGGTGTCCGGGGGTCCTGCGTGGGCCAAATCAGGGAGGCTGGTGAAGTTACCACTCTTAGGACGCTGGTAGGCTGGTGGAGGCAACTCTCGGTAGGCTGGCAAAGGGGGCCTCTCATCAGGAGACCGAGGCTCTGTTGGCGAGTTAAGCAACGGACGGACTTCAGCTTGGCTAGCTGGGGAATCCCGATTACCTCGGTTTCGTCTAGGTGGAGGGGAGGGAGTATCTTTAGCCAACTGTCCAATCTCTACGTGACCATCTTCCATTTCAAGACCGATGCCTTCGTCTGACAGACGCTGGTGTCCACTTTTCTTCTCATGGACAGTTGCTGTAAATCGAACTGGTAAAAACTCGCCTGTGAAAGCAAAGGTATTAAAGACGTTTTTGAATTACAACCAAGAATCAGTATCATTTACTGCAGTGTAACAACAAGTATTTCCTTCAAGCAACTTTCTTTTTCGTGCCACAGAAGGCTTCTTGTTTCTGCCAAAGCCAGGAATACATTCAGGCTAATACACAACTAGATATTGCCAAGTCTCATTGGTTTTACACAAATGTTAGAAGAGTGGATTTATGAATGTTGTGCTGCTAGATGATCAGGCCTTCAACTGCCAACTCTGTCAGAAAACTCATGCAGTCACTTCAAACTAAACAATTGCCATGCAAACGTTTAGACACGTAATATTACACTAAATTCAGATTAAGAGTCGAATCATGTTGTAAGAATGCTCTCTTTTATAATGGTCATGGTTTGTCAAAATTAGAACTTGGAAATAAACACGGGAAGTAACAAATGTAAGTAACACAACCTCAGATAAAACTGTGAAGAAAAACATGAGTTAGGCTGAAATGTTACAACAGCATGCACACATGGAAAAACTGAATTCACTGAAGACCATAAACGTCACCAGCTGATGAAAAATGCAGCATTAAAAAACATTCAGAACTATTAGAAGTCATTGAAACCCTGCTGTAATTATGGAGATATTATAGAGTTTAAAGGTTAAAGGTGAAGAAAAGAGAAATGCAGTTACATATTATGAATTGTTCGTGCAATGCATTAATACGGCACAGTTGTTACTCAGCACAAAGAGAAGCGTCAGCTGTCAGGTAAATGTGAAGAGAATGATTTCTATCAACCCTTACCCCATCCCTCCCCCCCCCCCCCCCCATGGGTACCACTCACGCCAGAGCCATACTCAACTCAGTCAAGTCATCACAAGTCACGTCAAAAGCTTCTCAAACAAACTGACGAATACATTCTTGTTTTTTGTCCGCTGATTGTGAGTTTTGGGAAGACTTGTGACCAACTTGTGATTGTAGTTGTGACCGACTTGTGATTGTAATTGTGACCGACTAGTGACCGACTAGTGACCGACTTGTGACCGACTTGTGACCAACTTGTGACTGACTGGCGACAGACTTGTGATTGTAGTTGTGACCGACTTGTGATTGTAGTTGTGACCGACTTGTGACAGAGTTGTGATTGTAGTTGTGATTGTAGTTGTGACGTAGTTGTGACCGACTTGTGACAGACTTGTGACCAACTTGCAACCGACTTGCGATTGTAGTTGTGACTAACTTGCGACAGACTTGCGACAGACGTTGTGACCAACTTGTGACAGATTTGCGACAGACTTGTGATTAAAACTCTAGTCACCAATCAGTTTCAAGTCTAAATCTTCTGCATCCTATTACGCCACAAGTTTGGCCAAGTTCATTTGATAGATTGTGTTAGTGCACATCACCTACAATGGCTGATAAACTCTGGTATTTGTGGTGCATAACGGGAGAATCTTTAACCTCCATGCAAGGTAAGGGTTAATAGTAATCCCTAGGTATTTGACGTCACATTTTACTTTGTCTTGGGAGTGGCACGGCTGGGTTATAATACTCTCTAGACTGACGAAGCGTACTGGATTGCACTGGGACGAATATTGGAACCTGTTAGCGAAGGACACACAGAGGAATGAAGGCAAAGGGGAAAGGAAAGGGTGTCAAAAATGTAACAAAACAGATGAGGTATTTGCCAAGTAGGAATGAGAGAATGTAGTCCCTGGCCACCAATTTACATTATTAGCAGACCAGTGAAACCAGAAAGGAGTTTCTGAAAATATTGGAGTTCTTCCTTATGTTCCGTTGTTTTAGGCACTTTCAAAATATTTGGCTATTTTATTGGTTGGAGTTTGTATTGTTTTCAGCAAGCTGTGTGTTACAGAATGATGATAAACAGACCCTGACAACAAATGAACTATGATTGGCTTGCAACCACGTCCAATGACATACACCGGCCAATAGCAGACAAGGAAACAACGTAAATGTTGTCATCTAGATTAGAAAGACGGAAGTATGACTTTCACAATTCAGTTTTACACATCTTGAGATGAAAGCCGAACTATTCTTGCATGGATTACTTACCAGAGTTTCTTCCGTTTGACGAGGTGGAGAGTTTACGATGATCGACGCTGTAGGATCCCGTCGTGTTGCTCAATCGTTTCTCCTCCTGACTCCAAATTCGCTTTTTCTAAAACACAAAAAAAAAAAAATTGGTTTTGTTTGCCTAACCGGAATCTTTCTAAGAGGTACACTTTAATAAGGTTTTTTTTGAGCAGTGCTAAATTATTGAGCTGTGTACAATTTTCAGTTCATAGTTTACTAAACAAAAATACTAAAATCTGTCCAAGTTCTTTCCTTTCCCAATAAAAAGATTTGCGATTGAGCTCGCATATTGAACTCAAAATATAAACGAGTGAATCGATGACTCACTCCCGATGAGGACGACGTAGACCGATGTTGGTTGGAACCGGTGAAGAATGTACCGCCATACCGGTCACGAACCCATTCAGGCATCCACATACTGTTACGGATGTAACGACGATATTCTTTCACAACCTGTCGACCCAAAAAGAGACAACTGGTAAAGTTTCCATTTTAACATTTCTAATTTTAATTCAACTTGTCAAGCTGTTTTTTTAGGGCAATTTTATTTAGTATAAAGAACTTACTTATTGTGAGCAACTTATATGGGGCGTAAAATAAGATGCAAAGTAATAATTTTAATGGAAAAAGATGTTGTTTGGTCACAATCGAATTTAATTTGACATTTACTCAGACATCCTGACATTTTCTTTGCTTTTTAGTTATTTTTTAATTGAAAATGCAAGTATAAACCAACCCTTAGAATGATTGTCAGTTGTAAGGAGTTGTAATGGGTTGTAAGGAGTTGTAATGGTCACAAGTTGTCATAAGCCCATCACATACCATCCATTCACAAGACAACAGGCATTCCTTCTGTAATCGTTTATCCCTAAGTATGCTTGGATTAGAACACTTAGATTACCCCCCCCCCCCCCCCCCCCCCCGATGATTAGAACATAGAACATTTCCTTGAGTACCTTTTCATTAAAGAAGCAATGGAAGAGGAAGATGAAGACTCCTTGGAAGACGTTAGCGATGGTGAAGATGTAAGCAAACACTAGGAGAGACTCGGTGACGTATAGGAGGCCAAATGCCCAGGTAATACCCAGGAGACATAGAAGGACCAAGGCACCTCGAACCCACGACCTATACATGGGAAGGGGATCATAAAAGGAGGAGAGACTCGGTAATGTACAGTTGTGGTCTAAGATTTAGGATTGCAAGGAGTTAGTTACTTCAAAACGATAGAATCTTGTGTTTTGGGGGATTGGTGTGACTGGGTTGTTGGGTGCAAGGGGATTGTGTTGAGAAGTTTGGGGTAGAGGGATGGGTTGAGAGAGGGGGGGGGGGTCTAGTAGGGTGGTGTCACGGCTGCACTAATGCAAGTTCTTAAACATTTCTTGTATTCAGTGCGGAAATCTGCCGAGGACAAAAATAACATGCCGAGTATTAGACATGCCACACTAACACAAACCCATAACCAATCAATTACTTCCACTGAATCACATGACACAAAATACAATTGTAGACGTGAAAAGTATTAAAAGAAATATCACAGAAATTATTGACAGCAGGGTAAAAAGAATATTCAAGGAAGGAAAGACAATACTAATGCTTTTGCAAGTGTATTGTCTCAAGTGATAAGGAAATGTGAAAATATGTTCTTGTCATTATTACTTGGCAGCGGCTTGAGCTCGCACTGACTGCAGTCGCTATCATTGACTCGTGTGTGATTCCAAGCCATAGACAAATTAAATTGGGACAATGTCTAACGCTTGAAATTTGGCACTACACTGGTATCCAATGACGTGTAAAAGTAATGCACGCATACCAGTGAAGCAAGATCATTTACTTCTAGACTGGTTCCTGTCTTCTCTACATTCAAAAGAACATCAGATGGACCAGGAACCAGCCTACTATGGTTGTGTTTGTCTCTAGTCGTTTGAGCATTCAGTAACATTTCAAAGTAACGACTATTTTAACAAAAGATAACACCATCACCAAGGTTTACACACGTCACACACATATGCTAATGATCTAATGTGACTGGGAACAAAGCAATTTGAAACAAACCATCAGCATTACAGAATATGTTATGTTAGTCACTGATTAGAATTGCTTCCTTTCAAATCAGGTCTTCAAAAGATTGAAGTTCAATCAAACAATCAAACAAAAAATAGAATTATTAGAGGAAAGGTTGGGGGGAATGACACACTTACACAAAACTTGATGATGATTGTACTTACACAGCATTGCCCATATTGTTGTCTTCTCCACTAGTGTCAACAGTATTTTTACGGGAAAAGAAACAATTGTTTTTGTTTAAAAGATTCACACCTATCGTATGTACAGCTACATTTTATCTAAATAACTGTACATACATCATAAGCTTTGATATGATGACTGTTAAACTAACATTCAGATTAACAAAAGTGTACCACTTCACCAAAATCACCAAAATCATTAGTAATATAAAAAACATTGAACTTTTTAATGACCTACATATTAAATCCCCAATGAACCCATAACAAATGTTTAGTGAGGGGGTTGGGGGTTAACATGTAGGGGAACGTTTTTTAAAGGGGTCATGTTGGTTGCCTATTAGGACAAGAAGAAGAGTTGACTACAAACATCTTTCTTTCACTGGTTTACAAATTTAAACAAGATATGAACATTTGGTTTTGAATGAACCCTCCATGCACCGATGTATTCAATGGTCCGTTTGTCTCAATATTCAGCTCATCGCACAAAGACCAAAACAACAACTTATGTACAGGTGCAAAATGGGAAGGAAGGTCACAAGAATAAACACAAACAAGCAAGAAAAAAACAAAACCATATAAACAAAACCAAATGAAAAATGTCATGTTTGTAAAGTGCATCTGTTTTTTGTGTTGAGGATCAAACACAGAATTCCACAACTCCGTATGAAATGTACAAATCCGCTCTCGACTAAATGAATTAAATCAACAAAAAACATCGACTATTTACCATATGTGCAAGTGACAAAACAAATACATTGTGTAAATTGTGCGGATGTTTTTACCAGTGCCACCACTAAATAACTGCGAGGTCCATAAATCTTAGAGTGTTTTTGTTTAACCTATTCAATTTTTTCTAAATGTTTAAAAAAAATCTCCAACCCACATAAAATCATACATGATTTGTATAGTTATTATTGTAGAAAAAGTCATCAATATGTTCAAAAATCAATACAAGAAGTCGGAAGCACATTGGTTTGTTTGCAACTCAGTTTTGACTTTAGTGATGAATATGAAAAATGAGTGAAAGATTTTAAATGTCCTACCGGCCTCCTGGTGAGCAAGGGTTTGTTGAACTCCGGGTTTTACCACATGAACTATCTACGTTTTCAAGTTTAGTTTTGCTTTAACAAATTACAAAAAAGCTTTTTTATGTTAACAGTTTCTTTTACAGAAAATGTCCTGAATGACACTTAGGGAAGTGATTTATCAACCTCACAGCTCAATGAGCTCTTAACTCCTAGGAGACGTCTCAACTCCTAAGAGACGGCAGTAAGCCTTACATAATCTGTTGACTACTTCCAAAGTTTTGCTGGTTGAGGACGGGACTTGGGAGACAGAGATGAGGAGAGGACGAAGGAAATAAGAGGAGACAGACGTCAGATTAGTAAAAAACTAGCAACGAGACGGTGAAACAATGGCGAGACATCACTGTATCTAAATGTGCCCGGCGGTACGTGCACACATCGTGTTTTATCTCAAATTTAGTCTAGGAGTGACGTCGCAGGTCAGATCGCCTATGAATTATGTGAGCTCTGATGTCACCTCTCAACCAATTTAATGTAAAACATGATGCATGTGCATACCACCAGGCAGATTTGAATATAGATAAAAACAGAGAGCCCATGGTCTGTATCATGGAAGCTGGTTGGGAATACATGTACACTTGATGGAAACCGATAGGGCGACAGTAGTTTACATGTCTACGTATAACCCCAACACCATTCACATTATTACAAACAGACAAATCAAATGATGATGTCTTCTCTAGGTCGACAGGTGTAAACAGATAAAATTGACGGAGGTTTTAAGTTTTATGATCTTGCTATTGAAACACACAGGCAACATTCACAACATTTGTTAGGTTTAGAATGGAACTGATTGAGAAAAACAAAAATGTTTGACAAGTTGAACATTGAAATATGTCGGGAATTGTTGAGGGATCACAGGACTTCTGAAGGCTGGATCAGTGTGAACCAGCTGGAGTTATACCTCTGACTTATCAGGAAGGTAGGAAAGGAAGTCAGGTCTGGGGTAGATTAAAGAGCTTATCTCTGGGATCCAAACTGGGGATAAACAAGGATTATTAGATCCCCTAAGGTAATACAGACATGTTTGGTTTTATGACTGGGGATTAAAGCAATTGACGGATTCAATCTGTCAGGACTAGCTATGTCAATTGCTCCATTATTATCTTCTTTTCCTATCTGATGTAAGTCTGAGATCACCTATAGGACAGAGGATATGAGATGAGAGGCTGTACACAGACCTAACAGTAACAGGAAGTGTGAAGGAAAGAGACCGCCAGTCTACTCAACTCCAAACTTGTCAGACAAACTCAAAACCAAATTAGAAACTTGCCAAAATATGCAAGACACAATTCGACTCAAACTTGGATCATTTAAGTACTTTATAATAACAAAATGGAAGTCTTTGACAAAGTAGGATAGTTTCTAGATCTAACTATAGCTCATAAGCTTTGCTTGGTGGTGCTAAGAAAAGGGCGTTGACTTGGTCAATACCCACTGAATGACTGACAAGAAAGATGAATACATTGGTTACGAGGCTGAACCACACGATCGTGCTGTGTATACTCACGTTATCTTCTCTTTGTTAGTCTTCTCTTTCTGATTGGTCTGCATGGGACTATGGCGACACATGATGAATATCGCCATGGAGAGGAACATGGTGTTCACCTAGCAACAGCCAATCAAGACACAGAAAAATCAATGAAATATTCAAATTTTGCTAATTTTCTGTTATAATATGTTTCTGCCTCAGAACAGATGTTGAGTATTAGACAGGTGCATGTTGTAGATTTCAATAGAAATCAAAGTGTTGATGTCCGGGAACCACACAATGAAGTAAACTGCATATTTCAGGTTTTAACCCAAAAACATACATGCAGTTTCCATTATTGTCTCATCCTTAATGAATAAACAACCTTTACTCATCTTCACTCAACATTTTCATCTTCAAGATTTTCAGTTCAGAGTAACTTACCACAATGATGACAATAACTGGAGCCACAAAGGCCCAGATGAAGTTATTCTCCACTTCTAACCAGCAACTAGAAGACAATAAACAAACTCGTTATCAGCAACACATTTATTCTTCTTACAAAGTTTAACAATTTTATATAGGTATAAAAAAATAAAATGTTGACCGCCCGTCCAAGAATCTATTTTGGAACAGAATAATAAGGAGCAAGAAACATTTCACAACAAGGAACCCACAATAAAGAGAAACATCTTCAAGAAAATTAACTGAAGTTGAATTGGGTTCAAATTATAAATTATAAATCTGCCGTGTGATTTGGTTTTAATAGAGTTGTTGCGCACATTCACGCTCCCTGTCACACTAAGAATGCTTGGCCATTATTTTCCAGGCTTCATTTAACACTATGCAGCATCACTGCAGCACCTCAAGGGCACACGTTCAGTAATTGGAGTCAGGTAAGCCCCAATTTCCCCAGATTTAATACTCGAACCCTGGACGCAATTATTCCAAAGGTAAGGGCTCAACATGCCATAGCAGATCAGAATAACTCCAGAACTTCTAGAGTCTTATCTTTGTGGACAGACTCGGGGAAACTGAAACAGCACAATTCAGAAAAACAAGCTCAAGATATTGAAGCAAATTTAGAAACTACCTCTGAAGGAAACTGGTAAAATTCACCGTTTCCTGGCGTTTTGTGCAAGGAGAACAAATTGAACTTTTCTTCTAGTAGGGACATTGCCCCTCCTTAATCTTGAAACACTAAGATTATGATCCTTGAAATGGGGAAAGGAGTAATGTAAAAATGCTAGAAGGCAAATTAGACATTTGTACCAATAGAGTTATTCCGAATCATTGTTAATTATGTCAAGTCATTACTTAGAAGAAATTACTCAAAGGCTAAGTGGCAGAGATAGAATTTGAATTGGTGAACTCATCAGAATTATGAAGACAACTATTGTATTGGCCAAACTTACTACTTGTCAGTTCCGTAGCTGTTAATATCAATAGCTGCACATACACCCACTATGAACAATGGAAGACCTGTAGAAAAAGAAATAATGTAAAAAAATTTGAAATCTTTCAAAATCCTCCAAATATAGGAAACACGTCCTTTAAACCTAGATATTAAAGGGGACTCAAGTCTTGTATAAAGTATTGATAGCTCAGATCTAAATCCTAGTACACTCATTTTAACCTAACCCAGCTAAGTCCAACCACACCCAGCCTATCCCAGTCCATTTCAACCCAACCCAGCTCAGCCACACCCAGCCTATCCCAGCCAGATCAACCCAGCCCACACAAACCCAGCCCAACCCACACAAACCCAGATCAACCCACACAAACCCAGATCAACCCAGATCAACCCAGTTCAACCCAGATCATCCCAGCCCATCCTAATCACTCACCATATCCAAACGGATAGTAGTACTTGCGTCTGGAGCTCTCGGCCTCAAAGACCTCAACCAGCATGACGTAGAGTTGAATTCCTTCCAGACACATCCAGGCAAAAGCCGCCAGAAAGAAATAATGTAGAAAGAGTGCCACAACGGTACACATTGCCTGCAACAACAGGTGCCATAAACCCAATTAATTATACAAACAATGCCAATGTAGCAAGAGTGCCACAACGGTACACATTGCCTGCAACAACAGGTGCCATAAACCCAATCAATTATACAAACAATGCCAATGTAGCAAGAGTGCCACAACGGTACACATTGCCTGCAACAACAGGTGCCATAAACCCAATCAATTATACAAACAAAATAATGTAGAAAGAGTGCCACAACGGTACACATTGCCTGCAACAAAAGGTGCCATAAACCCAATCAATTATAAACAAAATAATGTAGAAAGAGTGCCACAACAGTACACATTGCCTGCAACAACAGGTGCCATAAACCCAATCAATTATACAAACAATGCCACTTTATAAACTTGAAGAGAAAGTATACCTTTTGCAACTATCCAAAAAGTGACCAACCAAATTATTGTTCAAATGCTTTATACGTGATATCAATATATTAATGACTCTAAACTCCTTGTGAAATTATGAAGGAAATTATTTTGAAGAAGAAAATAAGAAAAGAAGTTCGAAGATGCATCACAGAAATGCATTTTTTTTAATTTTCATTAATAATTCGGTTAAAAAAAAATTTAAACTACCAATATATTAAAATGTAGCCTTCCTAACGAAACTCGATCTGAAGCAGGTTCAGGCTGATAGTACCAGGAAGCACACTCTTGCACTTCCGGCCTTGCTCGCTGCTGACAGACATTTCCAGCCTTGCTTGTGGCGTGTTTATGCGTCATCCGTTTTGAATCTGGGAAAAACTTTGCGTTTATATACATCATCCGGCGCGAACTGGTTAACACACAAACTCACGTAAAGGTCAGATGTTATAAAGGTTGCATACAAATAATTCTACATACCCCACGTGATGCTTGATCAATTCCAGCCATGAAAATAATCTCAGCTATCAGGAGACATACACACAGATTCTTGTGAATTGTGTTGCGATCATTCTGCAGATTTCTGTAAAAAGTTTTACAAAATTGAAAAACAGTTTTTTTAATAGATACAACTTGTAAAACCAGCATTAAATGGTACAAAACAAAACTGAGAAGGTGGTGAGATTGTTGTAGTCTCTGAAAATAAAGAGAGTAATAACTTAAGCTGTATCAAATTTATTTGGGTATGGCTTAAAGCAACACACGTGTCTATGGCAAGCGGCTGCAGCCACTTGCCATAGACACGTGTGTAATACAGCCATAGCCAAGTTGTTTAGGCTAAGGCTTAAAGCAACACACGTGTCTATGGCAAGCGGCTGTAGCCACTTGCCATAGACACGTGTGTAGTATAGCCATAGCCAAGTTGTTTAGGCACAGCATGAATTTAAATTGAACAAGATGGCTCAGGTTGAATACAAAACTAATACGCACAGCATAACTTTTGATCTTTTTTTCAAATGGCAAAATATCAGAGGAACAAATCACCCCAGTTTGTAAAGCCAGGGATGTAACAGTATAATATCAACCCTAGTCACTAAGTTAATAACTTACTCTCTCATGATCTACTTACATATTGACATATTTAGACAACCTAAAATAAAAAGCCCGGGCAACAATATTTTATCAACCACTACCTGGGGTGCCTTGTACCAATTTCCTGGCAACAAAAATACAAAATTATCCAGATCAACCAAGTGCCTGGTAAAAAGTCAGCAGTTTCTACAAAATGGTAAGAGACTCGTTGACCCATGGAAACCACACAGGAGCAAACAAGAACAGGACATGAGATGATGACTTGACGTTATTAGTCCAAGGAGCAACTTGGAGGTTGTATAATCATCAAGTTCACCACCTGCTGACATTTCCCTTGGAGTGGTCGCTGCTTTTTGAATGGATACTATTAAAGGGAGGAACAATCTTTTCTTATATAGGTCTCAAGCACTTTATATTGGTTATCCCTACTCCTGAATAGAACGTGGTCATTGTAGTAAAGTGTATTGCCCTTTTAATGATGTTAAGAGGCCTTAAAATAAACTTTGCTTTGATAATTAGGTGAATTTTGTGATAAATAAAGATAACTACATCTAGGTTGGCTTATTTTTCAGGCAAGAGACGTCTCTGTATATTCCAAAATACTTTTGTCTTTAATATACAAAATCTTTCTCCAGTAAATATTCAATAATTCCAGAATTTTAAGACGTGCAAATGAGAAGTCTAGAGCTTTTTCCGTCAATTAAAAAAAAAAAATGAAATACAGGGTAACCAGGCATGCAACTAGGAAGGTTTCTACAGATTTTCCAATTTAAATATTACAAGTTTTTTAGCCGTGCTTTCAGAGCCACCCATATATAACTCATGCCTAGGACTTGGTAGGGTGCAGTCACCAATTTGGGAGGGGGTTAAGTAGGGTCTAATTGATAGCCATATCCACCATATTTCCTTAGCCCAGGGGTGGTATGATACAGCAATCATACCCAGCCCCCTGGTGGTGCAGACAGCCATGTGGTGTAGGTACATGTACTAGATTCATTCTTAGAAGAAAAACCATACAGCAATGTACAGGTGCAAAAACACCTGTTAGCAACATTGGAACAACATCAGTTAATTGGCCAAAGCCAAAGTTAATAGAGGGCTGGTTATTTCTTCAATTTAACTCGGATTTAGGACTAAATAGGAAACATTGAATGCTTTATTTTTAAAGTGGAAATAATATTCTTCTTCCAAGCTTTTTCAAGTAAAACATGCTTTAATCTTGAGTTTCAACTTAATGTTTAGTTCTATCCGAGTTGTCACTTCCACTTGTCATTGAGAAAAGAAACCCTCAGTTCTGACTTACTTGAAATAGGCGAATGTTAGGAATGCCAACAGCAGACAGATGGAAGAAATGATAAAACCCACGTAGGTGATGACTGATAGAACAAATGAATCCGTCTGTGAGATCTAGAGACGCCGGAAAACAAAACAGGAATATAGAGGTCAGAGGGGAGTATTAGTCAAACATTTCAAGTTACAACGCAGATATTTAGTACGTTGGTTCAAGTGCATTTAAAACAAAACAGGAATATAGAGGTCAGAGGGGAGTATTGGTCAAACATTTCAAGTTACAACGCAGATATTTAGTACGTTGGTTCAAGTGCATTTAAAACAAAACAGGAATATAGAGGTCAGAGGGGAGTATTAGTCAAACATTTCAAGTTACAACGCAGATATTTAGTACGTTGGTTCAAGTGTCTTTAAAACAAAACAGGAATATAGAGGTCAGAGGGGAGTATTAGTCAAACATTTCAAGTTACAACGCAGATATTTAGTACATTGGTTCAAGTGTCTTTAAAACAAAACAGGAATATAGAGGTCAGAGGGGAGTATTAGTCAAACATTTCAAGTTACAACGCAGATATTTAGTACGTTGGTTCAAGTGTCTTTAAAACAAAACAGGAATATAGAGGTCAGAGGGGAGTATTAGTCAAACATTTCAAGTTACAACGCAGATATTTAGTACGTTGGTTCAAGTGCATTTAAAACAAAACAGGAATATAGAGGTCAGAGGGGAGTATTAGTCAAACATTTCAAGTTACAACGCAGATATTTAGTACGTTGGTTCAAGTGCATTTAAAACAAAACAGGAATATAGAGGTCAGAGGGGAGTATTAGTCAAACATTTCAAGTTACAACGCAGATATTTAGTACGTTGGTTCAAGTGCATTTAAAACAAAACAGGAATATAGAGGTCAGAGGGGAGTATTAGTCAAACATTTCAAGTTACAACGCAGATATTTAGTACGTTGGTTCAAGTGCATTTAAAACAAAACAGGAATATAGAGGTCAGAGGGGAGTATTAGTCAAACATTTCAAGTTACAACACAGATATTTAGTACGTTGGTTCAAGTGCATTTAAAACAAAACAGGAATATAGAGGTCAGAGGGGAGTATTAGTCAAACATTTCAAGTTACAACGCAGATATTTAGTACGTTGGTTCAAGTGTCTTTAAAACAAAACAGAAATATAGAGGTCAGAGGGGAGTATTGGTCAAACATTTCAAGTTACAACGCAGATATTTAGTACGTTGGTTCAAATGCATTTAAAACAAAACAGGAATATAGAGGTCAGAGGGGAGTATTGGTCAAACATTTCAAGTTACAACGCAGATATTTAGTACGTTGGTTCAAGTGCATTTAAAACAAAACAGGAATATAGAGGTCAGAGGGGAGTATTAGTCAAACATTTCAAGTTACAACGCAGATATTTAGTACGTTGGTTCAAGTGCATTTAAAACAAAACAGGAATATAGAGGTCAGAGGGGAGTATTGGTCAAACATTTCAAGTTACAACGCAGACATTTAGTACGTTGGTTCAAGTGCATTTAAAACAAAACAGGAATATAGAGGTCAGAGGGGAGTATTAGTCAAACATTTCAAGTTACAACACAGATATTTAGTACGTTGGTTCAAGTGCATTTAAAACAAAACAGGAATATAGAGGTCAGAGGGGAGTATTAGTCAAACATTTCAAGTTACAACGCAGATATTTAGTACGTTGGTTGAAGTGTCTTTAAAACAAAACAGGAATATAGAGGTCAGAGGGGAGTATTAGTCAAACATTTCAAGTTACAACGCAGATATTTAGTGCGTTGGTTCAAGTGTCTTTAAAACAAAACAGGAATATAGAGGTCAGAGGGGAGTATTAGTCAAACATTTCAAGTTACAACGCAGATATTTAGTGCGTTGGTTCAAGTGTCTTTAAAACAAAACTGATCACAGTAAATGGGTTATCTTAGATTTAGAATTAAAGTTACTAGGAGGACTAACATTCATGTATTACAATCATTTCAAAACACTGGAAATAACTTGTGCAGGGGTGTATCTTATGGGATTCAAGTGAGAAAACTTACCGGGGTTCCCCTAGTGTTCATAAGAATAGCAAAGTTGGTTAGATGGGTGCAGGAACAGATAGTGTGGGTGTCGTTGGTACCCGTCATGGTGCAACCGGTGTCCGACCACTCCCCAGTTATACTGACAGTGTTGTCTGTGTGGTCCGTTCTATTGGTCACACACACACACAAAAAATGATTACAGAAACATTCATAAATGCAGTTGCAATTAAAGCTGTAATGGTTTTAATTTTAAAAAAAATGTTTTTGTAGTCAGAGTTTATTTATGAACACGAGGCGACAAAACAAAATTCATAAGCTTTCTGGGATTGTACTCATTTGAGAAATCAATAACAAATAAATACCCCCCAAAAAAATGAAAATAAACTTGGTGTAACTACCCAAAAAAACTAAACACAATCACCTGTTCTTAAACTTCCAGAACGAGCAGATGGGAGCGGAGAAATTGACGTCAGTATGTTCAAAGACGACGATGGCTGGCTTAGCAAGACTAGACGAGGTCAGCGGGTCACCGATAGAGGCAGAGATGATACGGGAGTTGACGATGTATTTATCTTTCTCATGCTTATTACCAAAGCTGTTAGACTCCAGTAGACTACCAAGGTTGTTGAAGGCAAGGAAGACCACTTTGGACTGACCTGAATAGAGACACAAACAATCGGTGGTTTATTTGGGGGGTTTCTGGTTTGGTTTTGCCTTTTGTGTAACAGGAATGTGAAAAACTACCAATGAAAAAAGAGGAAATGAAGAAACAAGGCCAGAAGGAGAGAGGAGCAGATGATATTTCCTCTACTTTTGTGCACAGAAAAAGAATTAAGGGGGAAAACAAAAACAAAGGGCTGGAAATCAGCTTAAAAGGAAACATTTCACATGCCTAATATGAACATGTTACATCGGTAAAAAGACAAACTAAAAAATGTCTCACCATCTTTGCTTCTATCCTGCAGGCTAGCCTTAGGAATGGAGATGGAATCGGTAACGTCTTGCCAATCACTGGATGTCAGCTGAGATGGGTCGGGGAAGGAAACCTCCTTGAAGTCACTGCTGGAGATGTCTTGAACCACAACATTCAAAACTACAAGCAGAAATGAAACAACCAATCACATTTGAGTTTACCTGTGACCAATAATAAGTACAGGCACGCAACTTGAAATTAACAAAAAAATACGAAAATTCAAATCTTTACAAACTTCGTACAGTGTTATTTTTATTTTCAATGGCATAAGTTTAAAATGAAAAACAAGGAAATCAGCTGGTGTCAGTAACACTGTTCTTACCAAATTTAGACAACAATTCAAATGTTTATACCAAACATTCACCAAAACACAACTCCTGCATCACATCTTTCAACACTTCTCAATTGTTCGGAAGGGCTGCAATTCCAACTACATGTATCACATTTAATGCTCGTTACCGGTAAGTCGCCAATTAACTTAACGAGGATAGACGAGGGTTTCCTGAGTAAGTTGATTAGTCCATTAACAAGCCCTTTAAATGTAATCTCCCCGGATATTTATTGCACGTAACCTTCCTGAGTTCCCAACGTCAACGGCACTTGAACTGGTTAAAATGAGACACCACGAAAGATGTACAGATCTAGTTCCAGAGATCATCAATCCTGAAAATCTATCTAAATTTACATAGAAACTTAACTTTGATTTGATGATGTAGGAGCATTAAACAGTGGTGGGAAAGGGGCGTAGTGGGGTTTATTTGTGACTTACGATAAGAGAGTCGGGTGTTAAATCTTGACCACTGCGTTATCCAACCGTTTTTTTGTATACAAATGAAAGAAACAAAACAATTACCAACGCCACACTCTCAGCTCCACCAGACTGTAACCGTTGACATCTCTGTACCCATTACTTACCAACATTTCCCTCCACATTTGTCACTGTTTCATGAGAGCCAAGGTTCTCTGCCAGGACATGACCACTCTCTTCAATGGAGCTGAGTAGATTGGTGGCAGTCATAGTCTTCTCAGCTACTGGGAGATCCTGCCAAGATTCCAGCTTGGAGACAGAAAGAACGCTGCTACCAATCTTGACATAGTTCTGAAGATAATACAAAAAATCCAATGTTATTATTACCCCTGCTCAATGGGTCAATGAAACATTTCAATTACCATCTCTGCTCTATGGGGAGTACATGTATATAGCTCAATGCCGCTATTTCTGGACAAAGCAGATAAAATTAACCACAACTCTGCCTTTTCAGGTACCCATTAAACTCCTAGATAGAAAGAAGCAATGAGTGATTTAAAGGTAGTATACACCATTGGTCATTGCTTGAATTATCATGAATGAGTAGATTTGGGGGGTTGTATTTTATAGTAAATATCGTTTAACTGAGCTGTCCGAAGTTTTAGAATCATGGATGCCGAGAAAAGCACGAAAAACAGCGGTTTTTTTCAACCGGCGTCGAGCAGTTATTCTTATGTTATCTTTGGTTTTTTCGCGATCGCCAAAATCTAGCGCAATCATTTTGCTGGATGCCCAGAATCAACATTTACTTTCAGATGAGTAGGATATTTCTTAATAATTCGGTAGTAAATATTTTCGATATCTGCAAATGGTGTATACTACCTTTAATGCCTTGCCCAAGGGCACATGCACCATAAACCCACACTGGACTCGAACCCACAACCTCCATAATTGCATACAGACCATGAGTTCAAAGTTCAAGGCAACACTTCTATGGTGAGCATGGCCACAAAAGTACAAACAACAGTAACCAAACATTAACTCCTCTCCTTTCAATTTCATTTTTGTTAATAGTGTATTGAGCCAGCACTATGAGTAAATTCTCAGCTACATGTACCTCGGTGACGGTCTTGGCAGCTTCGTATTTCTGGGTTTGGTTCAACCCCTGCAACTCTTCCTTCAGGTTTTGGAGTGAATCTTTCATCAGGTCAGTCACCACTAGAAGATCTCCACCATAGATCTCATCATTGCTCTCCACGACATTAGCAATGACTTCTGAGATTTCACTGGCTGACACGCCCACCTGTATTCACATAGTAATGTTAACATGTCATTTTTTTCTAGAAAGTTATTCCTAAGAATGTGTTTTCTAATTGCAAGATTGAGGTTTTTCTCAAGGACAGAAAGTTCTTCACAGAAACATATTGACTTTTATAATCTCAAGGATAAATCACAATTTTTCAGGGATGATGTTCCCCAAGTTCCCCAAACTTTTTTTTTTCAAGGCTACATTGTACATCAAGTTCTCTTTAAAACACTGACTGGCAATTGCTCAAGAATTCTATTCATGTTTTTCCCAAGGCTTTATTGAAGATGTTTTTTGAGATTTCTTGAGATTGTCTGACCTTGTCTTTGATGTCATCGATCCATTCTGATTGACAGCGGCTGAGATCGGGTCCAGATTGTGGGATCCACACGGCAGGACTACCCAGACAATGCCATATTGCTCTGCTAGATCCTGGGGAAAAAACATCACCAGAAAAAACTTTAACAAAAAGGTGTACAAATTATTACAAAATCAGACTTGAATCTGGGCGTTACCTGGGAGTAGAGGACTTTTAAGTCATTATACCATCAGTTATATCGATAACAATTACATTTTTTAGTGGAAATTGAGTTGAAAATAAGTTTATCTAAAAATTTCCCTTATGTGGTGCTACATACTATTTAAAGGAATTTATGACTGTACATGGAGATTACAATTCTCAATATTATACTTTTTTTAATGGAAGACACAATCAAGGAAAGAGATTTAAAAAAGTTGATCAAAAACAGCAAAGAAAATCAATGTTATGATTTTGAAATCACCAACAAGAACAGACAAAAAGATTTTTAATCTTTTGTGCTGAAAACCTCCAATAATTTCAGGATTTTCTTTTTTAGACTATGAATTTTCTTTGAAAACAGAAAAATATGAAAAGATGATTTTGTGTTAGTGTGTGTGCAACACATCAGTGAAGAAAATACCAAATATCTTCCAAGATTCGCCTTGAAATGGCATCAGTAACTCCCTGCAGAATGCAACACAGACAAGCGCATGTGGTAACCCCATCAGGGTGACGATAATTGGAATAAATCCCTGGCAATTGACCTTTAACCCCCAGGGTCACTGCCAAACACAGAAAGGTCACAGGCAAGAGAGAATTGAGATAGTCTGGGAATAGTGAAATATTGAGTGTCAGTAAATGCTGCTAAGTGGTGATTTGTTAAAAGTAATCTCATTCACTCTGCTCTAGTATAAAGATATCCCAATTTCCCAGTATTCCAGGCATGTTTTATAGATGATCAGATAAGGTGCTGTCTGTCCCGACTGTTAAGTAAATTCCACAGAAAACCTGCATGGAAATAATTTACCACAAATGTGACCTGTTCCCACGAAACCCGGACAAAGTCGACTTTTTAGTTTTTCAGATTTTGCTTTTTTCAAATTCTCTAGGTTCTCAGCTTTAAAATGATGTATCATTTACATATGTACCCCCACCCTATCTTCCCTGGGGTCTGGATTTAGTGATAAAACCCTGACAACCTAATTATGAGATAAACAGCTTTGAAGTTCAGAAAAGCGTATTATTTCTATACACAAATGTTTCACAAAATTGACCAAAAAAAACCACTTCTGGTAGACGGATTTGGTTCAAATTTGAGGAGATTGTAGATTAATAGTGAGTGACTTAGGAAAACCTAAAACCTCAAAATGGTAAAATCCATCCAGAAATGACTTCAGGAGTACATTGTGACAAAACACATTGTGCGACTTTGTCCGGGTTTCGTTGGAACAGGTCACAAATGGTCTTTCTGGCAACCATACTATACATGTACCGGTACATTGTTTGTCCAGCTTGTAATTCCATGCTTAGAATTGTTATTACTTTATCAGGCAGTGTATCGTATTGCAAAGTGTCATTTCACTGGCAAGCTGTCTGATATTTACATCACTATGTTTTGGTGGCACCTTAACCCTAAACTCAAAGGGGTATTAATGCAACATAATGCAACACAGATGAAACAGAACCCTGCTAAATGCAACAACATGCAACAGTGGATCCTGTTGCATGATGTAGGGTTATGCTAGTATACTGACCAGCAAGCCTGCTAGGTGCAACAAAATACATAATACAAGAAGAAATGTGTTGCCTGCTCAATACAACAACTTGCAACAATTATTTGTTACAATTGAAGCATTATGTTGCATTTAGCAGGGGCAGGGTTAATTTGTTTAAGTATCATGAAATACCAGCCAAATGTTACCGTAGTAGATTTTGGCTCAGAAATGTACTTTCACAGCTGGTTGCTTAAAATTAAATTTGTTTCAGACAATTCTTGCAACAAGAAAGCCCCTTTCTACTCCAAAGTACATACCGTAAATATAATATCCGACCAATGCAGATATACAATGTTATGATGCAGGTTATGCGATTCATACATGTATGGGAATGAGACATTAAATTGACATCACACATTTGTCTCAAAATTTTGCCTCAAAATTTGCTGTGTTCAATTATTAGAAATTCACAGTGAGAGAACCTATAGTGACACCAACAATCTGCATTCAGGTTTGCTTCCATGCTAAGCCTATCATGGAGGAATAAGATGGCCTGATCCACCATTTAGAATTAGACAACCTTGAGAATGATTCAACAAATATGTTGCATAGATTAGGCCCAGTCTATTTGCAGACGAGGTGAGATATTAAAATTCAGACACAAATTGAACCAAGGCCACACGATGCCTTCATGGCTTCATAACATTAGGACAAGTTGATCTGGAATACCAGGTTTTTAAAGTTCAAAATATATCTGGTGACTGTTAGAGATGTTGACAACAATTCTCGCTTACGTACTTAAATATTCAAAAAGTAATGTGACTAAAAAACAAAACAAAACCTGCACACCCCACTCCACCACTTTGTATTAACATTGTAAATCTAAAAAAACAGTCATTTAAAATATTGTTAGAAATACACTACACTCACACCAACAATTGTTAAATATTTTATAGTGTACTTCCTTCACTCATCTGACCAGCTCAACATTTATATTTTACAAGAACTCTTTCCCAATCACATCGATCGAAACTCCCACCCCAAGGATGTTAATTGTTATCACTGACAACATAATGCATTTTGATATTATATGTGGTACTGTAAATTATTGAACAGTATTGTAAATTATCACTATCCAACTCGGTATTTTTGAGGTGCAATAATAAACAAATAGAATGGAAAGCGAAAACTGAAAGTAAAAACGACAATCTCGATTGGTCTTTCCCACGAGAGGTTTTACGAGGTACTGTAATCAGCTCATTTCAAGTTATAAATCTTCATCAAAGTGGAGCTATCTCCAGATATATAGATAATGCGAGGAATGCTCCTGTCTGTGATTTGAAGAATTCATGTTCACTCATTTCCTGTGATTTTTTATAGTCATTTTCATCAAGGTTTTACTCTTTTTTTATTTTGATTTATTGGACATTTGGCCTCCATGTTTATGTCAAGTTTATACACTATACAAAAAAACTTGCACTGACTTTTCTGAAACTGAAAATATGCAAACTCGAAATGACCAATAATACATGTACTAGTACAGATGTGTATTAACCAGTGTGCACAGGGATTATTTTGACATTGACCGGGCCCAGGCATGGGATTGTTTGTTTACGAACCTCGATCCGAGACGGGTTCAGGCCGGCATCTGTGGGTAGCACACCCTGATATTTCTGGCCTTGATCGCTGCAAGCCGGTTGCTAACAGATATTTCTGGCCTTGCTCGTGACGTGTGTATCTGTAATCCATTTTGATTTCCAGAAAAAAAGTTTGCGTGGACACGTGTATACACGACACTCGACGTGAAAAAGTTAAAGTGTAAGGAATCGATAGGAAACTACCTGTATTCAGCGACTGTGGAAAGTCCTGAAGACAGATAGTTTCACCATGAACCATTACACTTTATGCACATACATGTACCGGTACATGGACTCAGTTAAATGTATATTCATCCTGATCCCAAAGGGAAATCTATAAACATTGGGTTCACTAGCCTGAACTAAATCTGGCTAATAACCAACACAATTAAGAGATTTCCTGCAGAAACTACTAGGCCAGGAATGAATTAAATGATGTCTGAACTAATGACCAGGTATTAAAGATTATACACTAAGAGGACTTCAGAGGATTTGTAGAAGGCAGTCCCCTGGGTCGGTAGCGGTTAGTGTACAAATTGAATTCTTTATAAAGTCTAAACACTTTCCCACCAGCAACAAACATTATTCCCTTAAATGTTATAAATTATTGTCTGCCAAAAGTACACATATCTGACAAGAAAGGTAAGAATGAATAATAGCCTTCACCACTGAATGCAACCCAATGCATTATCCAAAATGATCTAAAATCCAAAATTTAATAACAACTTTTCATTAAATGCCATGACAGCTAGCCGGTGTGTTGAAGACTTGATTAGTCTTCTGTCAAAGTTCCATGTGATGCAGACGATTGGCAATTGTAGGACACCTGTTAAGGTCCTAGCATGAGGTTTAATTGGTCAGGAACTAAGACAGAGACACAGATATAACCAGACTACCTTCTTGCTTCCTGAGGGCAAGGCATGTCTACCCTTTTTTTGGCGGCAAGGTGGTTCATGCCAGAATTTTTTTTATAATATTCAAGTCATTAATGCATGGTTCAGCAAATGGTTCATCAATTTGCCAGATGGCTGAGGTAGTTTAAGCCACGAGTGCATAAAGCACGTCGTGCTCAAGCAGGCTGGTGCAGGACTCGTGTTCAAGCTTGTGTTCTTATGCGAGGAGGGGGAGAGGGAGGGGGGGGGGGGGGGGGGGTTCCAAACCCCTCTTCCTTCGTGGTTTATATATCGATAGAAATCTTGTCAGGAAAACTTACCGCTAGTTCCTTCCGGACAGGGCTGGGAGCTGAGGTGTCCAGAGACTGTCTGAGGCCACTGGATTCCCCGACGGTAGGTCGTAGGGCAGAGGTCTAAGACATCTGATGATGGAGACGGTGATGATGGAGACGGTGAAGATGAAGATGAAGACGAAGATAAAAATGAAGATGTAGATGAAGATGTAGATGAAGATGAAGATAAAGGTGAAGATGTCATCACTAAAGAAACAACCAAGATATATATTGTGTTCCACTTCGATTCTATCAACTTCTTACATACATATTTTCCATACAGACTGGCTATCTGCAGGAAATGACTTCAAAATTTATTGATACATTTGGTAGAAAAAACACACAATCTTAACCAATAAAATGTCACAATTTTGTCACATAACGTGCTGTCAACCAATAACATTTCAGAAACCGGTACTATGGAAGAGTATGAATTACCATCTACAATTAAATCGTAAATTCAAATTGTTGGTAATACCATGTTACTGCACTAGCTGTATGCATCTGAGAAAACTAAGTGACCAATTGAGAACAAATGAGAAAGCACAAGAACAAGGTGCACACTTTTGATTGTAGGCACTGGAGAGGGGGGGGGGGGGGTCAAAACCTTTGGTTCATCTTAGGCTTAACCTCTGCCTTCCGAATGACTGACAAGCAAACAAAAACAGTTCCAAGCAAGTGGAAATATGTGACCCACTCCACAATAATGGGTATTATGTCACAAAACAGTGAAATTGAGTTATATACATGGTTGGAAAGCCCACAGCGTAAGCTTTCATTTGGTATATAATAGAGCTCCATAGCCCCTCCCATTCTGGATATATGACATGTTTACATACTGATTACTTCCTTGGACTTCAAATTACACAACTGAGAAAACAGGCTTTGAAAAAGCGGGCTCTATTGTAGTACAATAGAACGATGCACATAAAATTATATTTTTGTTCTACTTTTTCTTCAAAATCAATATTTCTGTGAATGAAACCTGAAACTGTAGGTATTAAATAGGTCATTCATGACAAAAAATGTAAATCACATTTTGATAAAATGTTTACCCTCTCAACTTTGAGTAGGCCATTACATGATAATCCATAGCGCGACTTAATACCCTTTATTGCAGAGCCGGTCACATATTCATAATTTTAGATTCAAATAAATCATTAAATGTTTCTGAAGCACAACGTGCGTTATAATGTGGCTGGAGTTTTGGCAATTGGGAGCCTAAAGTCACCTTAAACCTAAGATAAAGACTATGTATAAGGAGCTGATTGACTCACATTTCTCAGTAGCAACTGTAGTAGTCGTGAGCACCTTGGGTGTGACTGATGTGACTATCTCAGGTTTGGGAGTTGTAGAGGGAGGCGCCACTGTCGTTGGGGGACTAGTTGTTGTTGGTGGTTTTGTGGTCGCTGTGTGGAAATAATCCATGGTTTATTTATAAAAAGTAGTTTGAAGTGGCATATTTCAGTGATAATGTTACATTGCTTCTGAGGAAATGTTCAAACTTACTTCTGCCTCTAAGAGCAATTTTGTTAACTTTTATTTGACAGTTACACTAGTACTAAGGCGCCTCAAACAAAGGTTTAAATTCAGCAACATAATGAAGTCCCAAAACCACTCAAGTTTTTTACACAAACAATCTGACAATCATTAAAGTTCTCTCCAATTCAATCAGAACAGTTTAACTAAATGAGAACTTGTGTGTTTTTGGTAGGAAATAATTACCAATATTGGGACGCTGAGCTAGCGTGACTAGAAAATATGAAATCCTTGTGAGTGGATCCCCTGTGAGAAACAGCACATGTAAGTATCACAGCCACGAAGAAAATCAAAACGTGAGTGAATTACATGGACTCCGTGCATTATATTATAGGGGATCATTAGAATGCAACGCAAGAGTTGGTTTATTCTGAATGTGAACAAATCGGCATCTTTGGATGAGTGTCGCACGTACTGTATGGCGGCAACGCATTTAACTCCCTCGCAAAGGCTGTTTTATGATTGGCTCGAAAGTAAACGCAAAGGCGAATGTGTGACATTATTATTAACATCGCCAATTCACAAAAGTTGAGCACCTTTTAACTCGGGCCAATTTAACAGCCAATGTTTTGCAACATCTATAGTAAAAAACGTGAATTAACTCTCCCTCTGCAGCCCAGCGAGTGTCTACTTTACGCACGGAGTCCACAGTTCAAACTTCAGTCAAGGAGGATGTTAGGGTGGGTTTACACTCTATGCCAAAGCAAAAACTAACTCAAATTTGTAAGGGCAAGTTTTTGAGCTGCAAATTCTCAAAAGTTAAAACCCGCCAATTTCACGGCACATTTCTCATTAAATGGAACTATGAACCGGCCTTAACTCTTTGCATAACCGCACACTATCTCTCACTCGACTCAAAATTAGCAGAAAGACGACAGAAACAAACACAGAAAGGAACAAAGCCAACAAAGCTAAATTTACAATCAAAGAAAGCAATCCTTGATCAATGTTTACATTTCTTTGTTAAAATTTGGAACCATTTCATTTTGAAATGCAAAAAAAATGGAATATCCTGATTTTAAAAACTACTAGTATTATGTTTGGAGCATTATAGATGAGACCTGAGGAAAATCTGTAAGGGGATTTTGCAGACCAGATCCAGAATAATATTTTTTGAACTGCAAAAAAAAATTAATTCATTTCATATCGACTTGCTACAGCAAAACATCCTTCTTGACAGAAAAACAATTAATGCACAGGTAATATTTGAACCAGCTTAATTTGTTAATTACTTTTACTGGAAAGAATTGTCAAATCGGTTAGGAGTGAGTTTGAAGCATGCAAAAGCATTAAAGTCTAAACGTTAGAGAGTATTTTTTCTAAGGGTAAATCACACACTCAAATTCAACAAGCAGGGGTGGAGGGGGAACCTCAAATCTCCATGCTTTTCAATGAAAAACACACAGAATACAGAAAGATTTGGCGAGGTAAATGTAAAGTTAACTGCAGCAGGGAAACCTTATCAATTTTTAATAAACCTCGAGTGAAAACTGATTAGATGCACAATATTGTTTTTAAGTTTAATAAACTGGCTTGATAAAAGGTAGCCAGTGACATTCTGATTCAACCTAGACATATTTGAATAATTTAAAGATCTGGGGAAGGAGTGGAAATCACATAATCGTTCATAATTCTAAGAACGAATCATAGCTACAAAAAGTCTGGTGGCACAAGGATTAAACTCTGTTCCAGCATAATCTGCACTGCATGTATATTGGATTCCAGTCTGCTAATATTATCCCTGTATATAAGTTGTTTACAACTACTTAAAGGTAGTATACACCATTGGTCATTGCTTGAATTATCATGAATGAGTAGATTTGGGGGGTTGTATTTATAGTAAATATCGTTTAACTGAGCTGTCCGAAGTTTTAGAATCATGGATGCCGAGAAAAGCACAAAAAACAGCGGGGTTTTTTTCAACCGGCATCGAGCAGTTATTCTTATGTTATCTTTGTTTTTTCGCGCTCGCAGTCCGGCGATCGCGAATTTTTCATTATAAAATTCAATTTTTCGGAAGAATTAAAGGATATCTAGCGCAATTGTAGGGTACTGGTTTGCAAGCTCAGGAAAGTTTCCAAACGGGGGTTAGAATGCCATAATTTGTCTCCTTTTATGTGCCCATCACCACGATAGATTGTGAAATACTTACGTGGAGGTTGGATGCACTGAAACTGTACCTCCAAGTATTTGTAGGTACCCGGACATGGATTGCCAAACACACCGTTTGTGGCTCGTATCGAGCAGTAGTTTTTATAGTTGCATCTAAAGCGGGAAGAAGGTTAGAAACACAAGAACATGCAAATGAGGTCATAGGTCACACACACACTATGATGAGGCTTATGTAAATGATGAAAACAAGCATTATTATTATTATGGGAAGGTATCGGGTCTAGCTTTACGATTTCAACATTTCTAGGTTTTGGTAGGGTATATTTGTGGTGATTTAGGACGGGTTGGTGGTGTTTTTTTTGGGGGGGAACCAAAGAAACTTTCTTTTGCCTGGTTTTACAATGCTAAACGCAAAAATATATAACTTTTTGCAATGGGGCTTGGATAGTATTCTACGGATGATGGACAATATTTTTCAGCTCACACCAAAAATAGCATTGACATGTTTTATTTTCTTTGAATCTCTAAATATTTGAATAAAAATAATTAGATTTTTAAATTGTCTTTGTCGATAAGGATCTGCATTTTTTGTGACAGAACTAGAAAATGTTAAGAGAGAATTGCAGGGATTGCAGTCCTGAAACTAGAACTCATAAATGTGATGCAATACAATGCTTATACGTAAATGATACTTAATTAAACATTCCTCTACCAAATGATCATTTTCAGTGTTGAGAATGACAGAACACACAACGAACATAATGACAAGAAACGCACTAGGTTATCAGGAGAGGGTGGAAAGGTGAAAAAAATAGAATAAAATATTAGTAACTAGACATTAGTTTGAATATTAAGTGTGGTTAACATCTTACAGCCTCGTGTGTTGGAAAGCCTGTTTTCATGCAGTCATTGCATTAATACATGTAGACTATTATTAAGTACAGTACATGATATTGATATCTTGATACATGATATCTTACTACAGTCGTCACTACTATAGCCAGGCTTACTCCTGCTTCCGCGCCATGCTACGTGTTGCAGGACATCCCATACTTACGCTTTGGAATGCATCGTAGGTACACCTCAAGAAATTTACTAGTGCCGTAACAAGGGTCACCAAAGACGTCAGAATTTACGGGAATCGCGCATTCTTTCAAACTTTGGCAGCTATAAAGAGTAAGATTTACCATGGTAAAAAATTATGGGGTGGGTTGGACGTCGTCGTGGGTTGGAGGTCGTGGTGATGGCGTGATGAAAAATGGACAATGGAAATTTGGGAATGTGGTGATAGACCTTCTTAAATAGAATGCAAGGTGGTGAGGAGAAATGGTGATTTGGGTCATAAAGGTAAATATGTCAGAGTGGTGATTTTGGGATGTGAGGTTTGTGTACAAAATAATGGTCACGAGTGTTGATGGTGGTGAGAATGTTGACTTGGTGGTGGGAAAATGACAAGGTGATGGGTCACGCAGGGCCAATACATAAAGGTCATGGTGGTAAAAACTCTTCTCATACATTATATCTTTGCTGGTTAATCACCATGTTCAGAAATTAAAGTTGGAAAGGATGTCAAGGTAGTACCGGTATGTGAATGTCGGTGAAAAATAAAATGATAAAGGGTTGTGTATTATGAACTTATACAAAAACAAACGGAATTGAATCAAAATTGTAGTCGTGCATGTGTGTACATTTATAATAATTTGTGTTATCTGCCTGCAAATCAAAATAAATGTCAACTTTCCCGGAATTAGTGTTTTTTTGTTGTTTTTTTTATTTCAGAAGGGAATCCAGGTAATTCCACCTGGGTTTCTGTAGGAAAAACATTATATTAGGAAAACAAAATTAGAAGAAGAAATATTGTAATGTGCTATCTAGGTTGATAACATTTACGAACTTTACAAGACTGAACAAGTTTCGTACTGTCATCTCGTACTGTCAGAAATTTGATTTCATTTTCTGTCACAAATTCCAGTTTCTTTTTTAATGCCACACGAGACGCACGCATTTGAAGAAAAATTAAAAATTATTGAAATTTCAGCAGAAAAGAAACCAACACATTACCGCCAAACTTTGGGGGATAGAAAGCTCAGCAAAAATAGAAAAAAAGAAACAAATATTCAAGATACCTAGCCGCAACGATCGCAAACGAGTTGGGCTGAATACAGTCAGTGTCCTTGATGGCACCCCTAATACACGTGACGGTGTCCGTCCGTCCAAAGTTGGCAGATTCTACTAGAATCTGAAGGCCATCTTTACAGCGGAGGTTCATGGTGCTGCCCTCACACACGCTGCTGTAGAGTACCTCTGGGTCCTGACGTCTAGCACGATCTAAAGCTGGGACACCAGCTAACGACGGGGAGAGATATCAAAACAAGAAAGTCAATTATTAACAGTTAGGTTGATAATATGTACAAAATGTTAATGCAAATTGGAGACTTACCGGTATGGCAAATTAGCATTTCTATTACATTTTCAGAGAATATCTCGGTGTCAAATTCATTTCGCATAAAGGTTGCATTCGTATTCGCATGAAGTGTGAACCACAGGCTTACACATGGGTACAGGTAATTCTTTTCAAAATCTAACAGAGCTTATATGTAAACAGAGGAGTACCAACATACAATGCATATAAAGCCAAGCCACTACACAAAACGCTTTGAGCATTTTATCCACCCCAAAAAACCCACAAATTTACAAAAGAAATGGTCACAATGATTAAAACACTTTTTTAATAACAATTTTGAGGAATAATACAATTAATTGGGGCCTGATCTCCCAACCATAAGACAAAAGTTAGAAAATGATTTGTATTTTTGAAATTCATGTGGTACATTAGTATACCCTGCCTGCGAAGCGCATTACTTACAGTGTATACAAGTTTGCATACCTGTTTAACATTCTCAAGTGACAGACTGTACAATGTAGCATGCCAGATCTAAAAGGTAAATGTAGCGACAAGCTTACCAGGTTGACTTCCTTCTACAAGGAGTAGCATCACAAACCAGTACATCAATCCACAGACTGAGATCCTTCCTTCTCTCGACCGGACGGCCATCTTGTCAAAATTTCCCCTCGCTGGCTTCCACCTGGACGCAGTATCGACGTTCTGAAACGAGTCCAGTGAATCTGGACAGCACGCTAGGTTACAAGAACAGTTTGTTGGTGATTTCCCACTTCCCCTGGTTGTGACGTGGGTCTTGGCATTTAACCTGCTTGCCAGGGGTGGTGATTGAGTACTCCTGAACCAGGTCAAGGAGTTAATCAGTGGGTCCTAGAGAGATAGGGGGGAGGGGGGGGGGGGGGGTTTCAATGATCAAACCCAGCAGAGTCTACTCCTCTCTGTGGTCACACATGTCTGTAAAAGATAAAGAGAGGATCGATTGAATGAATTAAGGATCTTGACTGCATGTAGTATTAATCATTTTGAGATAAAATTAGAACTGGTTCTTTATGGCCACTGCTTATAATTAACCACAATATACTATTTTCAGAGAGAATCCAAACAAATTAAGAGATGGACAAGTGTCCACATGTAAGGCTTGATCATTCCTGGGAACATACGGGTATTTGAACAGTTCTAGTTAAAGGTAGTATACACCATTGGTAATTTGTTGAATTATCAGGAATGGGTGGATTTGGGGGGTTGTATTTTATAGTAAATATCGTTTAACTGACCTGTCCGAATTTTTACATTCATGGATGCCGAGAAAAGCATGAAAAACAGCGTTTGTTTTCCACCGGCGTCGAGCAGTTATTCTTATGTTATCTTTGTTTTTGCGCGCTCGCCGGACGGCGAGAATGAATTTTGGTTTATACAATTCAATTTTTTGGAACAATTACAGGATATCTAGGGCCCTCATTTTGCTGGATGCCTAGAATCATTATTTACTTTTAAATAAGTAAGATATTTCTTAATAATTCGGTAGTAAATTTTTTCGATATCTGCAAATGGTGTATACTACCTTTAAAGGTATGATACACCATTGGTCATTGCTTGAATTATTGAATGAGTAGATTTGGGGGGTTGTATTTTATAGTTTAACTGAGCTGTCCGAACGGCGATCGCAAATTTTTCATTATAAAATTCTATTTTTCGGAGTAATTACAGGATATCTAGCGCAATCATTTTGCTGGATGCCTAGAATCAACATTTACTTTGGGATGAGTATGATATTTCTTAATAATTCGGTAGTAAATATTTTGATATCTGCAAATGGTGTATCCGACCTTTAAGTTGTGGGTAAAGTTGACTGACTTTTTACAGTGCTTAGGTTATATATTGCCTCTTGGGCTCAATACATGTACTTTATCCCTGTAAGGTCAAGGGCACTTGCTGGTTTTCCTCTTCTTTTTTTTGGGGGGGAGGGGGTGATTATAAGGGTATGCAAACCCAACAAACAATTATGTAGGAAACATGTTAATACAAATATGATTGCTGCTTTGATAATTGCCAAGAGGTCATCTTGAGGTCATGATATACTTCATTACACATCACTGCGTTGATTATTATGACATCATAGACAGTTGACTTTTTCAATTAATTCGGCTATTATGAACTGTTTGCAATTCTTCAGAGAGTACAAAAAAATTAAAGATTGTTGTTAGTGACTCAACTTGTTTGCAACGCTTGGACAAGTGTGCGACAACTTGTTTACTCCAGGAATTCTCGTGTGATTGATACACAAACAAATTGGGAGGAAGAAATTCCATATCTGTGTCTGTTTCTTGGCTATAATAATGTACATGTACATGTACATGTACATGTACACATGTACTGTCACAACATGTACCTTACTATCAGTACATGAAACAGCAGTCACTGCACATGCTGCAGCAAATGGTCTGGCAGAACTAATGTAATTTAACCCAGACCTTGGTACAGTTTCCCTAATTCATTCACATAACAAGATGAATGGAATGTGTAATAGGGGACCATCTCAACATGTAGTTGGTCTCCTTCATGGCATGTTTTTATGGTCACAGTGTAAACTCTCTGGCACGTTGTGCTATGCCATCACAGCAGGTAAAATCAACCAACTTTTTAACTTTTTGACAGAACAAGAATTCCACGTTTTGACTGGAGCTGATTGATATGCCAACTGGATCTACATGTACATGTACCTCTACATGTAGTTACCTACATGAACCTGTACATGTACCAGTGGGTTTGTCTGTTAAAGGAATTTAACAAGTTGCAGCGCTTACAAGAATGTTATATCCCCCTCCACAGTAGTGTGGATGGGGTCTACTAGCTCATACTTACCTGTAGAGCGAATTACTACATTTGCATATTCCCTAGACCGGCAGGTATAATCGCTAAGAGTTTGCCAACAGCGCCCTCCAGAGGCTACCCCATAGAGCCCGCACATGCGTGCCCCGTGAACGTCCTCTTTTCTCGAGCGCCACATAAGGATACGGACACCCAGAGTCATCGAGGATAGTGGGGAAGGAGGGCGGGACGCTCTACAGGTAAGTATGAGCTAGTAGACCCCATCCACACTACTGTGGAGGGGGAGTCTACTGCGCTCATACGTTACCTGTAGAGCGAATTACTACATTTGCATAGAATCGCACCGGATTATGGTGGAGGGTCTACGAGATGCAGCAATTAGCAGAGGGGCACGCCAACGGTAAACCCCAGGGCCTGGAGCAGCGCCCGCGGGCGCCGTCACGGCCCTAAACAAGTGGGACGCGGACCCCGTCAAGGGTGCGCGTGCACCGGACTGAGATAACATCGACCGAAAAACCCGCCGGAGCGCCGGAGCGAACGGGGGAAAAAAAGAACATGTCAATGTTAATTAGTATATCATAACAATGAATACACATGCCAAAGCAGAAAAACGGGAGAAAACACACCTATTGACGGGGAGGTCCCGGCTGAGGTGGGTCGTGCCGTTTGGTAGGAGCCCGGCTAGTCGTTGTCAGGACTGCCCTTCCAAACCTGCCCTCTGACTGAAGTACATCCCGAAGGTAGCAGTCAGTAAAAGTATTTGGCGTCTTCCAACAGGCAGCCTGGGTGATGTCACCTAGGGATATGCCGCGGAAAAACGCGAACGATGTCGCCACGGCCCGGATCTCGTGAGCACGAATAGGCGCCGCCGGCGAGACGCGAGCGTCCGAGCGGATCGCTATAAGTAGCCAACGGCTAATCGTATCCCGCGACGCCGGCCCGTGAGGCGGGGTCGAAGTCACGAATAGGTGGGTACGAGTCGTACGGAGTGCCTCCGTGCGACTAATATACCATTTAAGGGCCCGGACCGGGCACCAAAAAACGATCCTCCGCGACAGATGATCGTGACTTAATGTCTGGGACAAAGATGTCCGGAGGAACAAATGACTCGGACTGGTTCTTTACTAGGAACCCGGCCCGGGGAATGAGGCGGACCCCGTCAGGTTCCTACCTGATGTGGCCCGCCTCGGTTGACAATGCATGGAGCTCGCTACGTCGGCGCGACGTGGCGACCGCCAGCAGGAATGCCACCTTGATGGACAGGTGGAGCAAGGTCGAGCTGCCCATTGGCTCAAAAGGAGGCCCCGCTAGCGTTGATAGTACGCTAGGGAGGTCCCAAGCCGGTACCAGCCGACGCGTGGGGGGTCGAGCGACAAACATGCCCTTCAGGAGTTGGCTGAGGGCCGGGTTGTCCGACACGGAGGTACCATCAGGGAAACCCTTGTGGACCGCTCCAATTGCCGACCGGTAATTCCTTACCGTGCCGATCGAGAGCTCGCTCTCGAATAGATAGACAAGGAAGTCGGCCACATCCCCTAGAGATGAATCGGTGGGACGAACAGGCCGCCGTCTGCACCATCTAAAAAAGTGGCGTAGTCGGCTGTCGTAAACCCGCCGCGTGGAGGCCCTTCGACTGCGGGCTGCGATTGACGCAGCTCGCTCAGAAAAGCCTGCCGCGCGGAGGGATTGAGTGACAACACCCAGCACGTCAGGTGTAGATCCTGAGGAGCTGGGTGAAGAAAACCCGATCCCGGCTGGAGGAGGACATCCGCCTGTCGGGGCAAGACCACCGGGCGGTGGACCAGCAGCCCGGTCAGCCGCGTGAACCACGGCTGACGAGGCCAAAATGGGGCGATGAGGAGGACTTTGCAGTCCTCCTCCTCCAGCTTTGCGAGAACCCGAGGGACCAGCGAGAACGGGGGAAAAGCGTACTAGTAACCCGTCCCACCGGAACGACAGGGCATCCGTCTGCCATGCGTTCGGGTCGTGAGCCCTTGCAATAGATGGGGAGCTGGTGGTTGAATCGTGAGGCGAACAGGTCCACATGTGGCCGGTCGATCAGTCGGAACAGCGACTGAACGATCTGCGGTCGGATGGTCCACTCCGTGGGGCGGATCCACCCCCTGGATAGGGCGTCCGCCCCCACGTTCTCGTCGCCGGGAAGGTACACCGCCGAGAGGTCGACCTCGTTTTGCATGCACCAGTGGAAAAGCTCCCATGTGTGCGCGCAAAGCCGGGGGGAGTGGGTGCCCCCCTGGCGGTTGATGTACGAGACCACCGTGGTGTTGTCGCACCGGATCTGCACCGCCCGTCCCGATACTAGGGACTGAAACTGTTCCAAGGCATTGGCCACGGCCAACAGCTCGAGGACGTTTATATGGGACGAGCGATGCTCGGGGCCCCAACAGCCCGCCGCCTGGCGGGGGTGGAGGGTGGCCCCCCAACCGGAAAGGGATGCATCGGTCGTGACCATCAGGGATGGGCGGGGCCTGCGAAAAGCCTTGCCCCCCATCAGGTTGGCCCGGACCAGCCACCACCGCAGGTGAGGGACCAGCCACCACCACAGGTGAGGGACCAGCCAGGCCGTGACTGGCACGGGATGACTGATGTCGTGTCGGCTGGGCCGGTAAAACATGAGTAGGTGCAGCTGGATTGGCCGCATTCGCAGCCTGCAATAGCTGACCAAATCCACCAGGCTGGCCATCAGGCCCAGCAGCCTGAGCCAGGCCCGTGCCGGGGCCGTCTCGGCCGGTAGAAAAAGGGAGACGCACTGCTGAACATTCAGCAGGCGTTCCTCTGTAGGGCGTGCCAGCCTCGATCGGAGACCGAGGGCCGCACCTAAGAAGGTGGGGGACTGGGTTGGCAACGGGTGCGACTTCTCGGGATTTATCAAAAAACCGAGGTCGGCCGCCAGGCGCAAGGTGTGTTGAAGCGCCCCCGCTGCTGAGTGCCGCGACTGGCCCACCACGAGCCAGTCGTCGAGGTACATAAAGACCGAGACCCCTTGTTTCCGCAGCGCCGCCCCGACCGCCCGAGCCACCCGGGTGAATACCCGAGGGGAGGTCGAGAGGCCGAAGGGGAGCACTGTGAATTCGTAGCGTGTCCCGTCGTATTGGAACCGCAGGAATTCCCAGTGCTCCCGTCTGACAGGGACATGCAAGTATGCGTCCTTCAGATCGAGGCTGGCCGCCCATGCTCCCGGTTGGAGGGACTCGAGGATGGTTCTGAGTGTCTCCATCCGGAAGCGCCTGGGGCGGATGAATTTGTTCAGCCGCTTGAGGTTGAGAATTGGGCGCCATAAGCCGGCGTCCTTCTTGGGGATCAAGAAGAACGTCGACATAAACCCCGACTGCGCCCGCTGGGCGGGAAGGACCCGCACTGCGCCCTTTTCGAGGAGGGAGGAGATCTCCCCCTCGAGGGACGCACGTTGAGCCGGGTCGGTCGGGATTGGTGTATGGTTGATGCTGGGGATGGGCGGGCCGCGCACCCGACGGGTTGTCGGCACGGCCACGAAAACTCCCTCTGTTCGCCTTCACAGGTCTGCGTCGGGGGATGGTGAACGACGCTTTCTTAGGCTGGGAGGAAGGCTTCGCGGTTGAAGGTTTCTTGAGATTGATTTTCTCTGTCATCTTCAAACGCTTGGCCTCAGCCTGCATCAACTCTTCGAACTGGCCTGCGAAGAGATCCATGCCAGCGAGTGGGAGCTCTTCAAATCGTCTGCGCGCCGCAGGGGAGGGCAGGAACATTGAGTCCAGCACATTCCCGCGACGGGCCGATGTCATCAGGGTGGAGATGCGTGTAAATTGGTCGAGGACCACACGCAACCCCTGGTCCAAGCAGTGGAAAGCAGCCTGCAGCATGTCAGCTGGGACGCCTCCCTCCTCATCCAACCCTGAGACCAAATACTCCGAAAGGAGTAGCAGGAACGAGGTGGAGCGCATACCGAAGCGGGAGGCGGTGTCAGATTTACGCAACGTCTCCTCAAACTTCTCTCGGACCTTGTCTGAGAAGATGCGTTTCCCTGTTGCAGCACCCGCATCAGCGGCGAGCTTGTCCTTCGCCGCATCGGGGACAGTAGGCACGGCGAAAAAGTTTTCATAATCCGCCGGCGGGAACTGGTAATAGTCCTTGGTCCGGCGGGTGACGGCGGACCACTTGTCTGCTTTCATGATCTTTCCCATATGTTCAACGCACACCTGGTCCAGCGGGAGGACGGGAAAAAATTTCCTCCTAGCTCACCGCCGGCCCAGTGCGCCGCTTGAACGACCTATGGTCGGGCTTCGGTGCTGGCTCCACAAGGGGCAGTTGAAGCACGCGACACATGTCACGCTGGACCAGACGCAGCTCCGTTTCCGCGATGGAAAAGGCGCTGCATATGGACGACCTCATCCTCTGAGGCCGAGCCCCCCGAAGGCATGGGCCGAGTTGACCCCTGAGACGGTGAGCTGGCCGGCCCCTGTGGCGGGGCAGGCAGCGCCATGTCACGGTCCGGTGGCTGGGCCGTATCCTCAGGCACAAGGGACATTGATGGATGCAGGCTGAGGGCCGGTGGGGACGGCGGCGCACGGCTGACTGTGTGCGGTGCGTCCCTTTGTACTTGAGCCACCCAACCGTGACCGATAACAGACGGCTGGGCAGCGTATCCCAACGGTGCCACTGGGCCGTCCACCGCGGCCCTCTGCCGGGGGGCAGAGAGGGCCGCCAGTGAGGCCGAGATGGTTTGGAACGCCGTAAGGAACTCGGTCCGGGAAACGTTGTCGCCATGGCGACGCTTTCCCCGGCGGCCCAAAGAGCTGCTCGAGCTGGACGAGGAAGGCGAGCGGCGGGAACGCCGGCCAGACTTCCCTTTCTTATGTTTCGAGCGGACCCGCCGGGAGGATTCCGAAAAATCGGATGACTCCTGGGGGACCACGACCCCCGAACACCGGGTAAAAACCCGATGCGGTGGTCGGCCCTTCAGAGTGGGGGTCGGCCAGCAGTCCAGGGGCCCCCGGGAAAGACTGGTCCACACCCCCAAAACCCCTGCCCGGGCGGCAGCGCCTCCAGCCTCACAGGGCGGGGTCGGTTAGCAAGCCCGGGGGCCCGTAGGCCTGTCCACCCCGTGACTCTGTGGCGTACACTGCCAGTGAGCTGGGGGGTACATAAAGGTACGGGGGGTTATGGCCCACCGAGCTGCGTGGGCTCGTCACAACAGACGGCCCCGAGCTCGGAAACGAGGCGGGTAAAGCGTGCGGGACCGTGACAATGGACCCTGGCTTTTTATTCCCGCGCCCCTTCCCGTTTTTGGCTAGCAAGCCCGGGGGCCCGTAGGCCTGTCCACCCCGCGACTCTGTGGCGTACACTGCCAGTGAGCTGGGGGGACGCGGGGGGTTATGGCCCACCGAGCTGCGTGGGCTCGTCACAATAGACGGCCCCGAGCTCGGGGACGGGGCGGGTAAAGCGTGCGGGACCGTGACAATGGTCCCTGGCTTTTTATTCCCGCGCCCCTTCCCGTTTTTGGCTAGCAAGCCCGGGGGCCCGTAGGCCTGTCCACCCCGTGACTCTGTGGCGTACACTGCCAGTGAGCTGGGGGGACGCGGGGGGTTATGGCCCACCGAGCTGCGTGGGCTCGTCACAATAGACGGCCCCGAGCTCGGAGACAGGGCGGGTAAAGCGTGCGGGACCGTGACAATGGTCCCTGGCTTTTTATTCCCGCGCCCCTTCGCGGGCTTGGGTTTGGTTCCGACACCGGAGTCCGCCTTGCGGCTCTTGCCGGAACTACCCTTACGTTTAGCCGCCCCACCGACGATGGCCGGGGGGGAGACCGTAGCTGGTACTCCCCTGCCCGATCGGTGGGACCGGCAGCGCCCACAGCTGATTGTGGCTGTGAGTGCCGGCTGGGGGAAGAATTAGGGAACGGCGCAGCGTTTCCCGCATCAACCCCTGAGGCTCCCGGCTGTCCCGAGTGAGTACAAATTCCCTCGGTTATGACAGACGGAGCTCTCGCCAAACGTCTCATACTGTAACTCATCAAAACAACACTCTACAAAACTCTACAATATCTTGTTATTCTGTTGAACTCTCTTGCGAAAAACACAGTAATTTAAGTGTAACTGGGAGACCCAGAAAAACACGTCTTACCGCGAGCACCGCTAAGAGAAAAGAGGACGTTCACGGGGCACGCATGTGCGGGCTCTATGGGGTAGCCTCTGGAGGGCGCTGTTGGCAAACTCTTAGCGATTATACCTGCCGGTCTAGGGAATATGCAAATGTAGTAATTCGCTCTACAGGTAACGTATGAGCGCAGTAGACCCAGTATGTTGCATTTTTACTAAACTATTTACAGAATATAATACAAATGGCAGAGGTATTTGAAGAAATGTTGGACTGTATAATGTGACAGATCAAAAATTGAGGTATGTACCGGTACATGTACATGTATCAACTTCCAAGGTACATTGTAGTTCAAACATACAAATTCCAGACATAAAGTTAGTATACATATGGTACATGACATACAGTACATGACATACATGCAAGGACAAAAGTATATAACCCCTGAAAAAAAAAATGGAAATAGATCTCTTATTTATAAATATAACCTGGTGTTAGACGTGCAAAAATGCAGCGGATGTTTAATACAAGCTGCCGAGCTTTATTTGGTTTAAACAAATTACCTTCCTACATGTAAATGCATACAAGTATATCCTGCAGGCAACTACATGTACCAATGAAAATTGTGTACACTATGTAGGACAACAAAAAATTATATTTCCTATACTTCTGTACGCAGAAAGTGAAGATTTGTTTTTACAAACCCTAACCCAAAACATAGGAAATCAGTTAAAAGAAGAAACTTAACATGCCTGAGACTGTTTCATGTCTGTTTTGTGTACATGTTGTACAGTTAGACAAAGGTCAGCATTTTCTCTCACCAGTATTTAGAAAGGTAGTGGAATAACACTGGTACTGGGGGTACTACCAGTATGTTACTACAATTACAAATGACAGGAATTTTGTAGCCCAAGCACACAATATTGACCCATGTCATTGTGGTACAGCACTGCTAAACAAATGAAAGGTCATCCAGAAGTGATTAACAGCAAGAAGGAATGCCTAGCAGCATAGACTAGGAGCCAACACAAGTCATTTATCATCATTTGGGACAAATTCATCTCTGAAAAAAAAAGACATTTCTCTTGATATTGCCGACAATGTTTTGGTCTATTTCTAACCACACCACTAAAGTGAAGATGAGGTATACACACTGCTGGTGGGCTCTTGACATACAATATCTGGGTTGTTTAGTTCAGTTAAAAACAGAAAAATAGGACTGTTGACATTTTACATTTTCAAGAAAAAAAAAATTGATTAAACTTAAGTTTTGCAGTCTGTTGAGAAAAACATATTACATGTTTGCACATTATTTTGATTGTCAGTTTGCATCTAGGGTGTACCAGTACATGTATCATTGTATGTATAAAATCAATTTTGTAAAATGTTTACTACAGTACTTGATAAACAATCAATTGAATGTTTGAAATTTCTCCAATTTTTTCCCCATAAACCAAACTCTTCTGAAAATAACTAAAATGTACATCATCACATTAATCTGTACATGTATCCCTACTAATGTGCGTAACAGATGTTTCAGATCTCTGCAAAAAACCTCCTGGACACAAAAAACAGAGTCTGAAAAACCCCACTCCAAACACCACCGCATACCCAAGTGCCAAAATGAAGTCCCCATCATCATAAATTTGTCTCAATATTTACAACCCCACATTTCCATTCCCATTCAGGTCGTGACTGAAATCAAATTCCAAAGTCATGACTCACACAAATTGGTGAGAGTACTATTGTTACCCAATTGAATTTGACTGAGATATTCCCCAAGGCACATTTGTGTACCCCAAATGTTCCTCCTGCTTTTTTACATAAATCAGAATTTGTTTTCATCAGTTTTGAGGGACCTACTTTTTAAAGTAGGGCCACAACTGGGCCTCGTAAATAACAATAGCAGACTGAAAAACAAACTGGCTGGGATCAGTAGAGTTCAACCCTTCCAGACTTCAACTTCAACTTGCTTTTATTTATTTGTTTCCTCCAGCAGAGCCCGCTTTCTTGGCGTTCAGACAGTTTTACAACACCTTGGACAATCACGGCATGAGTCATACTTACAAAAATACTCCGTCTTTTGGAACATTTCAAGTGGAGCGAGGGTAATATCCACCTTTAGAATGAAAAAGTCTAATAGTTTAGACACCTGCTGCTTGCTTGTCAGACTCCAATTGGGAAAAATAAGGTGATAAATCTGTAACCACCCAGGCTCACATGTGCATGTAGACCTATACAGATCTTTCTACAGAATTTCTGCTTTTACATAATGTCCTATTTTGGGGAGAGACTTTCCATTTTATGTACACCAAAGCACAGTAAAAGTAGGAGTACAACAACATGTTAAAATCCTGGGAAAATACAAGGGTACAATACTACAAATTGTGGTGACAAACACTGGTTCTTGGCAATCCAGTAATACTTAACTAAGCAGTAGCAAACTTTATTACCAAAACAATTTCTGACAACGAACTCTTGAACAAATTTGGCCAAAAAAAGCTAAAGTTAGTAAAATACAGTGTAATGAATAGTAAAAGCACACTGACATTTAGTCCACTGCTAACTTGGTTCCTAAACCAATGTCACAATAATCCTCACTGACTCATGTCCCCAGAATACTATTTTACCAATACTTTCTAGCTAGCTGATCTCTCTCAGAGGAGTGATGTCAATCCTCTACTAAATGAAGACAGTTCACTTGACCGGCAGAGTGACTTGCAGACTTCTTATCACATCGTCCACCCACCGAATTGCTCTATCTTGAATCGTTTACGGTACGAGATAATTCTGCAGCATTCAGTTTATATTAGGAATCCAGTAGATTCTTAGTTTGCTGGTAAAAGTACAGTCACTTTATTCCCAAAGGCCAATTCTCTGTGATTAATGCACAGTGCAGGAGTAAGCATAGACCCATTGCATCGCCGCCATTTTTGAGGTACTGCTTTTGGTTCAACAGCGATTAGTAAACCTGTTCTGTATAATTTACTAACACTAAAGTCAAACATCTCAACAAACAACGAAAGCTGTCCAACTCCAATGCAAAGGGTCGGCGTACAACTCATTAAAAATTTATCATTGATGACATCATGTCGGCTAACTTTTACTTTAGAAAAAGATGAAACTAACAAATTTCTTTAAAAATCAATAAAATTAAAACAACTTACTAAAAAAAATGACTGCATCAAAAAAGTTGGAAGTTCAAGTGCACTTATCACTCTTACAAGCCCAACTCCAGAACCACAATAACATCTGGAATTTGTCAAGATCTCCTAGATTTTAATACATTCATCTTAATAGATACACAGACTGTACTCTTTACCCCTGGGATCTCTAAGAATTTGAGTAAGTCACTAGGCCGGAAATGACATTTCCTTTTTGTGAGCTGACAGTATTCACTTGCCTGTCAAGTTCATTAGATGTCTGGGAATTGACAAGGTGGGACATGAACCTGCGACCTCCTGAACACTAAACCAACGCTCTACCAACTGAGCTATCTTGCCCCACGTTGGTGGTCTCCTAAAGAAACTCACTTGCAGAGCTGTGATCGTGCATGGAATGAGTAAAAAAAAGCCGAGTAAATTGTCCAGCAACTAACCAACCAACCCACCCACCAACATTGTAAGCTCAGGCCCACGGCAGCGTGGTTTTCACACCGCCGTTGAAAGAAAAAAATAGGAACAAATAGGAAAGCTAAAAAGGCCTTGAAAAAAATACTTGAAAAAAATTATAAGGGAAATTATTTATTTTGTGTAATAAAGAATCATGCATGAAATTTGAGTCTCGAAAACAACACTGAAAGGGTTAGCATTTGACTCAAAGTAAACATGACTTGGCTATGAACTGTTCAGATACACTTGCTAGCAAAAATCTGATTTGACTAAGATAATATTTGACCTATTGTTGCTTTCCTGGCATGTTTGCCAACATGCTCAAGTTAGTGTGTTATCAATGAAGCACCTCACTGTGCGATGAGTCACTGGGTAAAGTACAAGATTCTCTGAATCTAATGCGAAAGGGCTTTCAAATTTAACATACAATGAGTGCTGTTAGTTTTAATATTTAATGTTCGTTTAAAAGTGATTTGCTTGATGATCATTTCCTGATTTTTAAGCAAAGTGAAACTGTAAAATATTTGGAACAAAAAATATTTTTCTAATATATTTAACATGCCACAACCACATGCACGTACATGTACATATACATTGTACAGTACATGTATTATATCACATTTAACTTCAATTTTGATTGAGGAATTGCCTGTAGTGAAAATAAACAATCCCGACAGTTTTACTGAAAGTTTACAGAAAGCACGCATAAATTCACCTTTACTTCCTTTAACTTTACTTTATTTAAAGGTAGAATACATCAATGAATTTAGGAGTTGTATTTTATAGTAAATATCGTTTGACCGACCTGTTTGAAGTTTAACGATCATGGATGCCGAGAAAAGAAGTTAAGAAGTTTTTAACCGGCGTCGGGCAGTGGGTCTTATGTTGTTGTTTTGTTTTTTGTGATCGCTTTTAATTAAATTTTTCAGGACAATTATAGGATATCGAGCGCAATCCTTTTGCTGGATGCCTACAATCATTATTTACTTTCAAATAAAAAAGATATTTCTTACTAATTCGGTAGTAAAATTGTTCGATATCTTCAAAAAGTATCCGACCTTTAACCCTAAGAGTCCTAAATCAACCCTGCACTAAATCTAATTTTAAAAAATTAAATAATTAAGACTGCACAGTATACATACATGCACGGCCAGATCCACAGTACCATCTCCATCTATTGAATATGAACATTTTCTGTTGTCCTTAGGCGAGGGAAGCACGGATTGCACAAATAACTAGCATGCAACTATCAATATTCTTAACCACTTGCTGATGATAGGCCACTTGAGCTTGGTCTTGACGCATCACTCAACCAACGGGTTCTTTTTTTCCTCCTACAGCCATCCCAAGTCTTGATCTTTCAAGACCAAATTCCCAATGATCTCATCTACGTAATATTATTAGATCGCGCAAGCCCAGGGACGAGGATAGACTGGCGACTCCAAGGTGTCTGATACTTAACAAAGCGCGACAGTTCACGGTTTCATCTCTTCTATTAAGCTATACAAGACTGACACACTGTACTGATGATGACAGTAATTATCCGCACCGGGACTCATCTTGAAAGATGTCTTCACTTAAGCCAGTTCCTCGAGTCTCAATTGCTCTTAAAGTCTGGGGGGAAAGATAACATAGAACCTTTTTTTTATTCCACAAGGATGGCACTTTAGGGGATAAACACAGACAAGAATTATTAGGTGAAGCTCGACAGAGTGAGTAATCCGCTAAAACAATAATACCATGATACATTTAGAATTGAATGGATAGTACAGTATTCAATTGATGGCGCACAAACTCTACAAAATAGAGACAAAAGTACAGGCAATCCTGCCGAGTCCAACAAAATCCAGCAACAGCAAATTGAACAGCTTTCTCAATAAAACAAATAAGGCAGATTAAGAAACCTGCTAAATCCAACAGAATCCAACCAATCAAAGTGTGGCGTCTCAATCAAACGGAATCCAACAGCTACATGTTACAGTTTTCCTCTCCAGTTCCAATTTTATAACCATAACTAGTACCTGTACATATATTAAGAGTAAGAGAGGTTTTTCTTTAAACATTGTATTACATACAGTGTACCGTAGTTTATTTTACAGAAAAAAGCACGTTATCCTAAAATCTGCATACGTGTACAAAAACTGTACATGCACGATTGCACCCAAGACATCATTCAAAAATTGGCACCCAGGTTTTAAGTTTATCCACCGCATTAATGCATTCCAACACACTCATGTTAATTACCTGTACATGTAGTATCTTCCTTGTCAAGTCACCTTACATGTATGTGTCAGACCAACATCTGATGTCTATTCATTATGTCCAAAGATTAAGGAAGCCTGCCTTGGTGTCTTGAGAAACACTTTAACAGATGGTAGAAGACTGGAATTTATTGGATTTGGTGTCCACATTTTCTCTGTTCTGGTTGGCTAGGTCAGGCAATTGGATCATTAATATTACCTCAAGATATTGACTTCTGAAAGGCAGCACAACACTAGTAAAGTTTAGAAATATGAATTTAAATTGTTGTGCTTTGGTAAATTGTTCTTCTTTTATCAAATGAATGATGTTCAGTTTCTGATAACTTATTTTTTTTTCATACTTTAGTTGCAGTGTTTGTTCCTTTTCTTATGTTCTTTTTTTAAATGACACAAACTGTAAATTTGTATGATTTTTTTTCTCGAAATTTATATTTTGTTAATATTAAATCATGAACAGCCTGTAACTGATAAGCAATGTTCTTTTTTTAAATGACACAAACTGTAAATTTGTATGATTTTTTTTCTCGAAATTTATATTTTGTTAATATTAAATCATGAACAGCCTGTAACTGATAAGCAATTCCTAAGTGTCATACTTTACAGATACATGTACATGTATATCTATGGTCATTTGCCTCTAGGTGTGTAACATCAAGGTCATTGGAAGGTCCCTGTTTCCTCCTGACCTCCATCCCCCTCCCTCTAAGTTCCGATGAAGAACAAAAATAAACTTCCAGATGAGCAACAAGCTCCCGCTGGTACCCACCAGGTACCTGATGCCATAGGGGCGTGTCCTAGGCTACCAACTAACTAAACTACTACTCACCTTCATGGCATCTGTAAGGTTTATGATTTGCTTTCTTAACCCAAGGACCCCCGGACGTAAGACACCACAGGACCATATTCGGTTCCTTTTTGAGCTTAATTACGACCTCTCGTAGGAGGGAAAACGATAACAATAATTCTCGTGGTTCTGCGGACTCCCAGGATCGGTTTCATTTATTTGTTGGAGGGAGTTTTTACAATCACAATCAATCACAGATGACATTCCGTGTGGCGGGAACACTCTCTCAAGCGATTGCAATACTCAATGTCCGTGCTGCGAGCCAATTCCACTCTGGTTTTCTGTGGCGATATTTTGCCGACATTTTTGGTCACCGGTCAATATTTATCCAGCAGCTTTCAATCCAAAAAATGGTTAGGCTTAGGCCAAAAATCATGTTGGTTTTAATACACCCCATTCAACCAGCACAACAAAATTTGGCAAAACCTACCGACCTTATTTTTGAAAGGCATCAAATCAGAAGCAGAACTTCTTTTTGTTTGCCTTGTTTGTCATGTACCGGTATTCTTGGGTGCACAAAACAAAACCTGCATCTAAAAGATTTACAACGTTAATTTCTCCAGCATTGTAATCTACTGGAGAATTTCAGAGTATGCCATGCATCCAGTGAAGAGATCTGACCTTTCCTTTCTAGATGAAGATCCCAGCTTGCTGTAAATCAGACATTGGACACTGTTTATGACAACTGACGTGTCAAATGATACTTGGAAGTTGTGCAGATAAACTTGAAGCATATTGAAGTAATACTAATACAATGTACCGGTATCATTTCGTCTAATTGTGCTGTTGGTCATTTTGGACTTGCTTTTTGTGGATTCGCCTGCACATTTTAATGGGAGAGAAGGAAGGCGCTAGAAAATGCATACAAAATTCAAGATGAAAAGTTTCAATGTAACATGTAACAAGAATTGTTATTAACCAGTTCGCGCCGGGATTATTTTAACATCGCCGAGCCGACAGGCGAAATTATTTTTAACGAAACTTGATCCGAAGCGGGTTCAGGTTGATAGTGCCGGGAAGCACACCCACGCATTTCCGGCCTTGCGCGCTGCTGACATACATTTCCGAACTTGAACTTTGCGTGTTTATGCGTCATCCGTTTTGAATTTGGGGAAATGTTTGCGTTTATATATTATCAAATAAATTGTTAGCATGTACAATACCTTAGCACTGTTGTACTTTTTAGAATACAGAACATTTCGTTTGAATATGGTAACAATGTACAGTACACGTTTGCAAGAAGCCTGAAATGAATTCAATTAGGTTTGGCTTATATAAAGTCATCTGATAATTTCCTGTATTGGAGGTAGTCTTCCTCAATTGCAACCAAATCACTTCCTTTAATGGACGGAAACTTGTAGTAGCACTATACAGTTCCTACTAGTATGTGGTTCTTGGCAAAACTAAAAACAGTGATAGAATAGAAGCATAGCCATGGTGGACAGAACAACCCCCCAAAAAATAATTAAATAAATCAATAATAATAAATACAAAAATGAATAAATAAATTAAATTTCAATAATTAAATACAAAACAAAATAAACCACTTGTACAAGCTGCGATTCGTCAGCAATAAAAACAATAGAGTCTAAAGTGATATAACGTGTACGAACAAGTATGACCAGACAAAATCCCCATCTTTGATTTTGGCCCTTTTTTGTTTTTATTTACAAATACCGGTTTACCTTTTAACCAGTTCGCACCGGATGACGTATATAAACGCAAATTTTTTCCCAGATTCAAAACGGATGATGCATAAAGTAAACACGCAACGGGCAAGGCCGGAATTATATTAGTTTGTTTTTCGGTTTAGCTTATTTTGACTAACCCTGTACTTCAGAGAGATTATCTCCAATCGTGCAGCATATTTCACATTTTACAACAATGGGCAAGGTTCTGACTACAATGACCTTGACTACTTTGTAGTTGAAGTGTTTGTCTAGCTTGAGACAAACACAAACAAATGTTTTGACATGTTTTACTAATGTTTGGGTGTTTGATTTTGTGAACAAAATGGGTGTGCTTTTCGGCACTATCAACCTAAACACGCCTCGGATCGAGTTTCGTTAAAAATAATCTGGCGCGTCGGCTCGATTCGGTGATGTTAAAATAATCCCAGCGCGAACTGGTTAGCTACCATACGTGCGCGACTTTTTATGAAGAAAAAGGCCAAATGTGTCCCAGTATACAATACAAAACTAACTTTTGACATCGCAACTCTCCATCTTGTCAAAACTTACACTAAAAACAGTTTCCTTTACTGAAGAGAGTTATAGATATTCCTAATTGTAATCCTGCCAAGGGATTACATCTTTCACTACTCCAGGCCAGATCGATTCCAAAATTGTATTTTTTGTGCAGCCTGTACACATGTACATATGCGATTCCAAATTTCACTAATTGGCGATGGGGGGGGGGGGGGGGGGGGGGGTGAAAATAATTGGTTTCAATTTACTCTCGATTGGTAGGATTACAGATTGTCCTGTAGTGCGGAACACCGGTGATAACATTGGTTCCCATGATAAGGGAACTGCAGAGAGGTAACAGAGACCACAAATACAAGGAAGATAAAGTGTCAGTGACACGGCAAATATGACAGGTAATTTATTGCCATCTTAGTTTGGAAATTGAGTAGTGTTGACTGCTGCAGTCAATTTTACACAACGTTTGCGAAGAAACCAGATAAAATCATTTCTAACAAGTTTTGTTTTAAAGGTTCATCATTGACATTTCCCGGTACATGTAGCTCAGTAGGACTCTCTTTGCGTTGCGGAGGGGGCTCAGAACATTATATATTGTAAGTTACAGAAAGTGGGCGGGACAAAATCGAACATAATTTCAACATTTGTAGACACCAATGTTACACCAACTCTTTGTGTTAAATCTTTTATTCCTGAATTTTCAGATATTCTATATGCTACGCTGGCCCAAGATTTTCAGGAAAATAAACTCCAAACAACGTTAAACTTGTAGACTCCCTTTATCAGTTTCATATTGACTCGAGTTCGTATACGACGTACATTGATGCTGCTTGCACAATATCAATGCGCGCAGCATGCAGCATCAATCGCAGATTTGTGTAGGGCAGTGTGCGCGCATGTGGATGTACACGCACATACATGTACATGTACTTGTACGTACCGGTATGAACTCGGTGTGAAACTGAAAAAGAAAGTCTACAAGTTTAGCATTTTTTTTTAGTTTCTTTTCCTGACAAACGTCGGCCAGCTTAGCATATGAACACAAACAGTGTATGTAGGCATTATTAGCTTCTACCGGTACAACAAGGTAGAACATGAACAAATTATGTTACAGTTTTGAATCTAATTACTGCGAGATCTCGCATACTGGACGTCAGTCGTAGTGCAATGAAGACAACGTCCAACCTGGGCTACCAGTACATGTAGCTATGTACATGTAAAACAAACATGCGTTCATACTGCATACTAGTCCAAGTACATTTTAAAAAGAACATGTAAAGTTTGTAAACAAATATCTGTATGTTATTGTGCATGTTTAACAATGATATTTAGTGTAAATGTACAATATGTTGGTCTTTTTGTGTGGGCAGGCAAGCATACCATGCACATACATGTACCAGCAACACTCCTACACCAGTACTAGCAAGGATTTGCAGGGTTTTGTGAACAAATTCTTTAGCCATGACTATAATGACACTGAGTAATGAGTGTTTATTCCTCCATGGTTTTACTAAGGGTCATGGTTCACAGCTAAAACAATAAACCAGTACCCCTCCCAGGAAATTAGGAGGGTTAACAACTGAATCACTATGTTCAAATACATAACAATGTTTGTTCATGGGCACTTACAACTCCTTTTGTCAGACTAAATTTAGAAACGGAACATTGCATTGAGAAAAACAAACAAAAACCAGAAAAGAAAACATCGACCAATTGTTTTTACGGTACAATATTTTCTAGAATTTTACAAATTTCCTTGTAAGTTGTATAGCAACTATTTCTTTACAACCACATACATTTTAAACTTTGTATTTTTATACCAACAGTCCCAAATCTTCCATCATTCTGCACATACCCTAGGGGTTTGGTTTTTAAACAAAACAAAAAAGATAACCTAGAAAAAAAGTAATTGTACTAACCTTCAGAATGCCAGATTTCTGCGGTCCAAGTTCTTTTCTTGGGCAGGGTTTTATGCAGCTGCAGTGCTGGATCACTGAAGAACAAAAGGCGATTTTGCCTTCTTTTGTTTTTTTAGGGGGGTACTTTTCAGTCAAAGCTGTGGTTTTATGAGGGAGTAAGTTCCAATCCTCAAAAGAAGCAGTCAGTTATGTTGTATGTGTAATGGTTGCCAGGCTTTCGTCAGACGAAATCAATACTTGATGATCTAATTCTGAAATTGGAAAGAGAGAAAGTAGTGTTTAGAATATTTCAAAGATTGATTGATGTGAACACTTTATTTTATTAAGAAGAACAATTCTAAACTATATAAAGTGAGACACATTTTAACTTACTTTAAAATTAAATTACGATGAAATTTATTTAAAACAAGAATAATTAACCACATACATTGTCTACATGGAAGTTGCAACGTCTAACCCCAACTTGTCAGGGTTTTTTTATGTCACATCGTTTCAAATCCATAATGTGAAAGATTTTGCAGGATTGGAGAAGATTTTACTGGTTTCCTTCCTACATGGATTTTGAAGGATTTAGACAGTTTATACAAAGTGCTACCACCCCCCCCCCCCCAAAAAAAACCCACAAACAACACAAACAAACAAAACCAACAAACACAAGCGTGGTTCTGCTGCATCGAGACCAAATATGAAAGAAAATTGATACCCGAGATACCAGAAGGCTGGGTATTGAGCTAAGTAAAACTACTGGACCGAATCAGGATTTTTGGATATCAATTTTCTTCTAGAAAGATTCTCCATCCATTGGTATAGTACAGTAGTACCTAGTTTTAGCCTCGGTGACATGTACTGGGTACGGGTGGTGGTGTGAGACTTGTCTGGTTTTGGGAGGCCACCTTGTATACAAATGCCCAGAATGGATTGCATATGATATAAAATACTAGTAATGACAGAACTACTCACACAATTCATAATCTATCCATCGAGAAGAATATTGAACAACATGATCCGATTTGGAACCAGCAGCGTGTTCAAATGAAGTAGTACACGGCTAGAGTACAGATCCAATGACAACTCATAAAACAGTCTCCACACACTCCCTGGGAAAATATTCAAACTGCCACACTACAGCACAACTGATGCGAAATGACAAAACCACACAACCAGAACCCAATGCACACACTGTATGAGAAATGCCCTTCAGAGAAGCCAGACACCATATAAATGCACACAACTCGGAAATCTCACCTTTCAATGGAATGAACTAGCCTATAACAACATCAGGGCATTATGATTGTACACACTAACTGTCAAAGGTGAGGACATTCCATTTCAAGGAAGGGGTACTTGAGTATGATAATTCCATTAACAGTGCACAAAAGAAAACCTTCAGTGCCATTTAAATAAAACCTTTTGTGTAAAATAACCAGACATAACTGGCACACTAAAATAGAGACTTGCTCAGGATGGATGAAGGCAATAAAAGCATCAAAATATCGAGTACAAAAGCCCACTTTTATAAAAACATACAATGATGAATATTAATTCAATTTTTCATCACACAATTTTCATACAGTACGACTACTACTGATGTACTGCATTAAACACACAGACAGCAGCTATGTGCGTACATAAATGTTTATGTATATATTAAATGAAATTACATCATCCTCGCCCTATCATACGATGTAGGCCTACATGTATGCCCACAGACAAACAGAGGCCCACTAATATGTACTTGAGTTGCCAGTTTAATGAGAAAATGACTCACTCAATTTAACCAGTAGTAGTGAAACATTTACAGCAAGCCAATGAAAATGATTAACCTAGCCAACACGAGTAGGAACTAGTGAAGCCACAGAATGACAGACACGCAGCAAATTCTGTAATTTCTGAGATAAGATTACGCGTTTGCAAAATGTATGGGATAATTTTAATGAGGATTATGAGTTGCTTTCGTTTCAGATTTAAACGGCCAACCACCAAAGGAAAAATATATTGTACAAAATGATAATTTTCTGTATCTACTGATCTTCGTTAATAAATATTTTTTGAAGGGAAACTACACACTATATTTTAGTCATACTCGTCGGTTTGAGAACAAAAAAGCAGTGCACTATCTGTCTGCACGCTCAGTTTATGTACTGGTATTATTAATAATTGTACCTGTAAAATATATTTGTAGAAGTGAGAACAGCGTATTTTTTGTGAAACAAAAGTTTGTTTTGTCTGCCCTAACTTTAACTTCACTTCTACCTTATCTTGGCCTACCAGTACACAGGAATCATTTTTCTTTTCCCCCATGACGTCTACATTTTGTGTGTCCCCTTCTCACCCAGTCCTGTCTCCTTCCTTCCTTCCTGACATTAAACAAACTCTCCGACCTTACATCAGCTACCCCCAAGGAGCATACTGACTCATGCTCTCAAATCAACATCAGTACCACACACAATGATACATGTACATATATTTTTGTTCAACTATTAAACAAGTACCAGAGAGAGAGCTTGAAAAGCTAGGTCAAAATTATTCGTGCAAATTTGAAGCAAACCAAAGATTATGGATAAATTCCCCATGGACCAGAGAGCAAAAACTGTTCAACTGCTAAGGGTCCGATTAAAATTTGATTATCCAAAGGAAAATACGGATCCTGAGAATGGTGTCACGATTTAAGAACAAGCACAGCAAACCAAATCCTGGGACAAAACATTTTATGGAATGTTTGCCTCAGAATCAGGGTGATGTCTTTTGGCATTTCGGACAACCCTAGCAGGGTGCCAATTTTTGAAACCCTGAGTCATGGAAATACGAGAGGGGATCCACAATTGAATTAGAATGGGTGTGAGAACATTTGACAAAGCAACCAGAATCTCTAAGACCCTATCTGGGTCAGGTTGGGGAGGCATGCTCTATTTACAATTTGGATACTTTTGAGGGATTCCAAATCCTTATTGATTTGTGGTGGCTATGGGGAAATTGTGGTGAACCAAACAATAGACTGAATGTCAAACAAATTCTTGGTTTTGCCTTTTAGGGATATGCCGGAGGTCAGGAGGTGCATGCAAACAGTTTGTGGGATGGCTGTTTCTTCTCAAAACTCAACAAATATTCACCTTTTTTGTGGTGTTTTTTAGGTTTTTAATTTTTTTTTAATTTCTGAATGACAGTTTTTGAGAAAAGTACAAAATAAACAGTGAAATTATGGTTTGACTTGCAAAGTTACACAACTTTACATACATTACAATTTATTGCAAGCTTTAAGAAAATTTGTTTGTTGAGGAGGGGCATGTTTTTGACGTTACTGAAAACAATTTGAAACATTCCTATCGTCCAAACATTATGTGGGAGCAAATGAAAAAAAGAGCTAACAATGACATTTATACCGCAAGATAAGAAAGGCATTAACCAGTTCGCGCCGGGATTATTTTAACAACGCCGAGCCGACGGGCGGGATTATTTTTAACGAAACTTGATCCGAAGCGTGTTCAGGCTGATAGTGCCGGGAAACACACCCATGCATTTCCGGCCTTGCGCGCTGCTGACATACATTTTCGAACTTGAACTTGGCGTGTTTATGCGTCATCCGTTTAGAATTTTGGGAAATTTTTGCATTTATATACGTCATCCGGCGCGAACTGGTTAATGCGCAAAGACATTGTAATTTACACCCTGCAACACACATCAGCCAAATCACTAGCGGTAAAAGTAAGTAGACTGCATAATCACAATACTAATTTACATGCTGACATTCTTAACACTTGATAGTTGATGACCAGGGGCCAATTTCATAAAACGTGTAAGCACCAAAATTTGCTTAGCATGAACATTCTTCATTGGAAAAAACAGGGTTATAAACCAAAATTTTTGTAGATGTTTATAGTTTGTGAATGGTATTCAGCTGTTGTTTTGCTTCGAATGAAAAGCATGTGGAGTTTTGGCCGATAACCTGTTTTTACTGAGCAAGACTTTTTTGTACTAAGCAAATTTTGTGCTTACATGCTTTATGAAATTGGCCCCAGACAGTATTGAGGGGCTTCTAAGGTCTTCTAACTTGATGACAGACTACTACATGAACAACATCCATGTACTGTCAAATAATCTACATCTTTGTTTGTGGATGTTAGCTGGGGCATTCCTCCATGGCTGGGGCAAGCTGTGATCACATTTCTGGGCTCTAGGGACTCTATCATCAAGGCCATTATTGATCATAATTGGATGCGATAGATGGAGATTTACTGGGGATGAGTGGGGCTGAGGTCTTGGATGTGTTAACAACATATGAAGGATTGAATTGCAAATGGTACATTTGTACATTAAACATTTTAAGACTAACAAACGTGTCTGTGTATTATACAGTAGACTCTGCAATACATGTATGTACATGTACTACAATGTTATTGTGTCTATAAATCATGGAGCTACAGAACTGGTCAAACCAGCCAGCAAATCCTCGCGGTCTTAAGCCATGTTCCCATTGGACTTAATTTTGTCAGAGTACCGCGACTTTTCTTTAGAATGACAAAATTAAATCCAATGGGGACGCACGGTAAACTGGCCTCCCTGTCAATTTACCGCGACCGTGATGTAAAAAGAACAGGCCGAAAGAGGTCGCGGAAGACTTCCGCGCAGCCACGGTAACTTATCAGGGCCGCTAAAAAGTCCAATGGGAACGCTCCGCGCTGTAAACCTACCGCGACCACGCTGTAAAACGCTATGCAAACAATGTAAACCGCTACGCAATGTGTGACATTCTGCCAGTCTCGAACAGCGAATGAACCGTTCCGTCGCGGAATATAAGTCCAAGTGGGAACGCGTGGTAGATTCACGCTAAGGAATGCCGCGGTAAGTTTGCGCGTGGCCGCGGAAGAAAAAGTCCAATGGGAACACGGCTTTAGGTGCAATGTAAGTTGCCTAATACAGGTACATGTACCATGGAGGTAATCTTGGTACATCACGTACAATGTACATGTAGCAAGATCACATGCCTTGCTCGATGCTGACAGACATTTTCGGCCTTGCTCGTGGCAATTATGCGTTATCCGATCTGAGAAAAACTTTGCGTGTATTTACATCCTCCGGCACAAACTGGTTGAAGCCTACAAGTTTAGAAGATCTTCTGTTGCCGCCATTACCTGATTACTGTTTGTTTCATCTGCCCTACGTTCCAACACCGTTAATTATGTCAAATGACAAGTCGCCTTAAAAAAAAGGTTTCTTTGTCGATCCAAGATAAAGATTTGAATTTTGAGCGAGGCAAGAGTACGTACATTAATGTTAACAAGGTTACGTCAGTACTGAAACAAATCTCGCTTCCTAAAATCATTTATCTTTATGTTGTGATATTACAGCAGACAATTGTATATTGGCAAAGGGCAAAACCCAATTACTTTTTACTACTAGTAGTAAAAAGTAGTATGCAGTACTCTCACTGACTTGTGTGCAATGCCTGTAGTATTTTTTAGTATTGGGTACTTCACCCCTTATTGCACTCGTAGTACTTTTTAGCATTGGGTCCCTTTGCTTGCTGAGTGTGCATGGCCCATGTATGCTGTGTAAGGTGTTCTAAACTCTACAGCAAAAATTGTCACTTGGGACACAGCAATGGGTCAAGGCTGGACTACTGCATTTTTTGCCAGTTAAGTATTACTGACCTGTATTGCCACTATTAGTATTTTGTAGTTGGCAGTATCTGTACTCTGTCAGTACACACCCAATCATCAGTCAAGGAAAGACCCAATGCTACAAAATACTAGGTAGTATTCTGTAGTACGCAGTTCTTTAGCCTAAAGTAAGGCCTAGGGGGTTAGGGTTAAAGAAATGTCTCACATAAAACTTTACAGATTAGTTTCATTTTCAAACAGGGCTAACATTTATTGGAACCAATCACCCAGTTACTGGAGTAGTCGACTATTGATGTCAGGTATTAAACCAACTTTTCATAATCATAGGCCACCGTACTAGACCGAGTTACTGGCCTCTAGTTATCGCTTTTTTAACATTTGGGCATTATCTTGAGCTACTAGTAATAGCGCAAGATAATGCCCAAATGTTAAAAAAGCGATAACTAGAGGCCAGTAACTCGGTCTAGCCACCGTACCTACACTTTTGAGATGATAACAATAAATTTCAAATTGATCATCAATTTGATGCCGCTCGCAAATTTGCAGTTTACACCTAAGTAAAGCTCACTCTTGCTGTACTCTGATGTTGTACTGTAAATGCAAACCTTTGTCATTTCAACATGTGCAATATAAAGCTGAAATATTAGCTGGTTTTAAAATTCTATAGCTTTTTGTGTTATCCTCGACAAAATTAACACCTCAGATACATTTGTTTTTGTTCTTGGTTTTTTTCTTTCTGCAAGGTATCTGTAGAGATTGTCAAAATTAAAACAAACTAACATTAACAAACAAACACAGGTTTAATAAAAGGGAATCGTTAGGCCTGCATCATTGGACCAAAAAAAAGATCGCATGTGTCCGAATCAAAAAAAAAGTAAAGACGAATTGACCGTGTTCGACCTCAACGACGCCGTGAATTGTCCACAACTTACCCACGACGCAAAGGCATTGCCGAGTCAGGTCACATTCGCGTAAAGAAAAAAAACATCGTCCAAAAGAATGAATGAATGAAAACGACTTAGAAGGTTGTCTATTATCTCACAGAGAAAGGAACAAATGTATAGTGTATTGCGATTCGGAAAATTATTATATTATTTAAAACAATCAGCTACCCAACTCACCTGCGCCGTACACGTACATCGATCGCGTAAAAGTCATGCGTGAAGAGCCAACGCGAAAGGATTAGCGCCATCTCTTGGCGAAGCCCAGCGTGACCCAAAGGGGCCTCGGAGGGGGCGCTGTTTAACATTAGCACACGAGGGCCTTTTCAAATCCGTAGCTTCGTTTCGTCTTTGGCTTAGAGTGATTTTAAGCTCCCAACTTTGAGAACTTCAGCCACATAACATTAAATTCGTTGACGTACGACATGAATCCCAAAATTCAAGTATTTTCGTTTGCTTCTATTTCGATTTGCTTTTCAGTGATTCGGAATTTGAAGGCGAACCCAACGAAGACGAAGTAAAGGTTTCGAAAACCCCCACAGTACCAAATCATCAGAATGCAACAGCAGTTTAGGCATAAAAAAAAATGTTATGTTGGCGTAACCCGACCGACCCTAAAAATACGGCCGACCCTGGATATTTTTTTTCAAGGGACGAAATTTAATGATTAAAATCTATATAAATCTATCTATAAGGCTACATACAAAAAATTGATTGTTTCTCATCAGCGGCCGGGCCAATTTTTCGTGCCGGGTGGATATTTTTTTATATTTTATAAACAAAATATAAATGTACTGGACGCCCAAAAATTCCGAGATTTTTATTTTTTTAATTTTGTATATGCTGTAAAAACACGCTGTTGAAAGCAATAACAGTTAAAACTCACGCGGGCCAAGTGAATGTTTTTAGTGGCCATACATGTTCCAGCAGAAGCAAGCCGGAAAAATCTAAATCGACGGCGGACAGGAGATCGGAGAAGCCGAGTATAATAGTAGTGAGAACGGTGTCTGTGGGCCTCTTTCATTAAAAAAACCTGGGGTGCTCAAAATTATATGGGAAAATAAATCGACTTAACTATATTTTTGTGTTTCTACCAACATTATTTGAGCTTTTATTCTATATGAAATGTGTGCATTGGTCAGTTTTGGAAAGTAAATCAACGAAAACAATTTGTAATTTAGATAAAGAATGCAATGTCCCAACAAAGTTTTTGTCAACTAGCGCTTTCACCCCCGCACGCGGTGGCGCCCATACTATAACTGGGCGCTGGAAAACACCTGACGAGCTTCATAGATTTCTGTGTAGAAAAACGCACGGCATTCTGGGTAGCGTACATGCTCTGCCGCGCAGCTGAGCCACGGAAGTATACGTTCGCAGGTCGCAACAAAAATTATCCAATCAGAGCTACTACACATCAGCGCTTACCACCAACGCCCGGTTCATCAACATGTACAATGTATGTGCATGTATGTATATGCGGTAGGCACGAACGAAACCAGCGCGCCTGTAGTTGTTTAGTCAGATACCGGTTTCAAAGATTCGGCGACATTTTTATTCTATAAAATATAAAATATAAAATGCCCTGACGGACCATTTTTTCAAAAAGGTTCTGATGAGAAACAATTCATTTTTTTTATGTAGCCTAAATAGGTTTAAAACCATTTCTGACCGTTTCTCATTGTTGTGTGTGTGGATTGTGTATATATTGAACCTGGACACGCTATCGTGTATCACTACCGGCTTAAACAATTAGAAAACATATCATTTTCATTGCTGGGAGGAGAGGAACAAAAAAAAACAAAAAAAGAATCCCGACCTACCTACCCTATTTTTTGGGGCCCGTTACGCCAACATAACTTCTTTTTTTATGCCTTAGGCTAAAGTCATCTCTTTGTCCACTAGCAAGCAAATAGGATCCAATTAGCATAACAATTTCTTTTCAGTTTAGGCAGCCAGAAAGTAGATTTGCAGGCACGCGATAGCAGTATGTTGTTATGGTCTCGATATTAAAAATAGCGGGTACACGTACACATTTCCACGAAGTAACTGACATTTGACTGCGGAAATACGTCGTTATTCAAGTTCAGTTGTGTATTTGTTTGCGTACTAGGAGTACTGCTATCGCGAGCCTGTTTAATATGCCTTCTGGCTGCCTATTTTAAAACTAAAACTAAATTATTATGCTAATCAGATCTTCTTTATATATAATTAGAGCTGGTGGTTTGGCTAGGCAATGATATCACAAAGGAATTCTCCGACACTTTGATTGTTCTTTATTCGGCCTAGAACGGAATTAGGAAAATAGACTGAGATTTAACAAGCACGTAGTTAAAGCGTACAACCTATATCAAACCCGTGCAAGCCTTGCTTAGGAGGAAATGAAATTCGAGTTATTCGACTCGATTTTGTGTCTGTTACTTAAAAATATACATTTCATCCACAACTTAAATCATTTTTTTTTGCAAAATCAAGTAAGATTGTTCATTGAAGGACACACACAAACACCTTTACCATAAATGTGGCTGTTAAGCAGACATTTTCAATTTAATTTGATATGTATCAACATAAAATTCGCTGACTGAGGCTTTTCAGGGGCCAATTTCATAGAGCTGCTAAGCAAAAAAATTTGCTTAGCACAACAAAGTCTTGCTCATTAAAAACAGGTTACCAGCCAAAATTATAGGTGTTTTTCATGCTAAGCAAAAAAAAAGCTGATTATCAATCCAGAACAATAAAGATCAGGTGAAAATTTGGTCTGTAACCTTGTTTTTGCGAAGGACAAATTGTCATGCTGAGCACATTTTTGTGCTAAGCAGCTCTATGAAATTGGCCCCTGGTATAAGATGTAATTTAAAGTTAAACTAAACATTGCCTCGATTATTTTGGATTTCAAACGTTTAGAAATAATTATTATTGCAACATCAGACTAAACGTTTTAGTTTCTCCAAATATCTGTCGTTTTTTTCTGGCAGATAATTCTTAATATAAAAAGTTCATTTCTGAGTTGCAGGAAAAGAGATAATTGTAATTGAGTTATCATTATTATTTAAGTCGCTGTTTCTATTTCCTAATGAAATAAAACTCAGACAACATGAAGATTATAAATTACCTGCGACTTTTTGACAAGGAAGTGAATTCTAGACCAGTGGTTTGACACACAGCTTCACTGGATTAGGTTGACTCGAAAATCAACTCAATTCGTATTCATGGTTTTTGTTATTTTTTTTATTCTCTCGCTCTCAGAGGCACTCATGACTTTTGTGTACATCAATTGTTGTCTCACAATAAGTTCAATCTGAACGTGAACTTCATAGGGTTAGCTTGCTCACAACTGCGCACGCATTTCGTCAGCGGCAGAGGCAAGATTAGTTTCTATTCTGTCAAATATGGCGACTTTTGTGTTTTGATTAATATTGCGATCCAGTTACAATACTATTACTAGCATTTCTAAAAACACAATTTCCTTTGATTGAAAGACAACATGGCTTCGTCTCAGTTCAAATCTTGTTTCCTGATTCCGATGATTGTGTGGGTTTTTACAATTCTTCATGAAGGTAAAAATACGGTGTAATAATATCAAAATTACGACCCGGAAATGAAATGAAATAAATGTAATTTCCGTATACATGTAGGCCTATACCTGTATTGTAATAGTGTACGTGTACGAATCGCAACTTTGACTAAATGCCAACTTTTAAAAACATTATGCGACTTAACCACCAGCCCTGGATAATTCGTTGGATCAAAATTATCTCTCGTGTTTTATCACCGATAACATAATTATAAAACAGAAGGTCTTCTTACTTTTCAATCAGTGTACTTTAAACTCGCCTCTTAAAATGGAGTGACTAAGGCTTTATAAATTGACAATTTGTTACGTATACAAAAAATGTTGTATTTTATAAAAATAAATCAGCTAAACTGCTACACATTGAATCTGTTTTCACTTGTTTTACTGTTATAAACTATCAACTGGTGATTTATTAAAACAGTTGAACTATAAATGTCGGCCAATGTTTTAAACATGATTTTCTTATCTCTCGTATTCCTATGTATAGGTTATGCCAATTCACAGAACACCAAATGATTTATGTTCCAGAAATATAAAACCTATATATTACGCCAGGAATATACCTTTTCATCTCAATTATGTCAATAAATCTCAATAAATGTCCGTCTTATTTTCATGTGTATTTATAGGTTTATCCGCCAATCTGGATCTGGGAGACAAGACGGCCACACAGAGCAGCACTTTGGGTCCAGATTGGAGTGCATCCCGAGCAATAGACGGAAATACCGGAACATATTCACACACTCGTAACTAATTTCCTAAATCTTTGCAAGTTGATTTTCAAAAAACATCTACATATCAACTCTACTTAAAACCCTGGAGAATTATTTGAAAATCAACTTGTAAAGGTTTTTTTACGGAAACAAGTAAAATTATGTGTGTTTTGGGTGTTAGCAAATTATATGGTTCATGAGATATAAGGGCAGATTAATTAACAAAAGTTCATCAATGAAGGCGCTATCGGTAATACTAATAGAAGTATTAACAAATATTTCTAATAATGGTTTATTCGCTATACATCATAGTGTTATAACTATAAGAAAAATGACATCATGATACTGTAAAATGCCAAAACTCAGTCATTTAAAATCTGCAACCATGATGGTCAACGATGTCACCTTGGAGAATAATAGGTTTGAAGAACGTGCACTTTCGTGACAATATTTTCGTAAACATTTCTTTAATGGTATAAGCCCCTTTACTTGGTAAGTCCGTCTGATCGTCACTCTATCAATCTGTCTGCATGTATTCTTTGTCCGTCCAACTTTTAATGAAATTCCTTCCCTTTCTTTCTGCCCATCCTGTAATTTTTTAATTTTTTTGGACTCGTTTCAGATTAAAGCATTTACATGTAATTTAACAAAAACACCTCAACGGACTGAGTGCTGTTTGGATGTGAACGTAATTCAAAGAGGGTCATTAGATTTTAATCTGTTTTGTTGAATTGTCTCTCTAGAGTGTAATGGAAATCAATGGTGGAGACTTGATCTTAAGGCGGCGTATTGCTTGACAAAAATCACGATAGTCAACAGACCAACTCTTGGTAAGTCTCTTGATACGTGTGCAGTATAGCATAGCAGGGAGTAGATATTAATGATGGGAATGTGTATACAAACCCGTCATATGTTGTGAACATGTTGAAGTTTAACAGCTGTTTGTACACGTAATTACAATTTTACATCGAAGAAAACAAATTGTAATTCCCCAATACATAAATTGTATTATTATTATTATTATTATTATTATTTATTCGGCCAAAACAAGCAACAATCATACATACAATACACAATATTGAACGGATAAATTAAGAAAATGTGTTTTGTGTATCGTGAACGGCCACAAAAACCCTGTGTGCTTGAATATAGCGTGTCCACTCTGAAATAAATGCATATACCATGGCTAAGCTCTTGAACACCCCTCCGGTGTTGAAATTACAACAGTCAACAGTTGTTAATAAATCTGCTTCAACCAATGCCGTAATAAGGAAGATTGACGGAATATACACGTTTTGCAGGTTGGCGATTAAGAGGTGCTATAGTGCGGGCTGGGATGAGTTCAGATCAATACACACGGATAGGTGCAGTCACACAGTCTCAAGCAACTAACGGAGCAGTCATTGATTTCCCACCGAGCTCGGCAATCACTGCTCGATATGTCAGTGTGGAATTGAATGGTGCATGCCTTCAATTGGCTGAAGTTAGGGTCAGCACAGAAAATGTCTTTGCAAGCGGTAAGGATAAACGACTCCAAAAGACTCTTCAATCCGAAAGTGTTTGCGTTTACAGTATGTTGTTAGACCTTGAAACCAAAGTGTGGCAATTACGCAACGATGTGATTGATACATTTTGGTAATTAATTTTCTCTCACAGCACAAAGTGCACCCCCACTGATGTGACGATACGACATTAATAAGCTCCTCTTATCCAATGGCTGTAATGTGTGTTTTTCACATCAATTGTTTTTAATGTACTTGTAGACATATCTTAGTTTTATATTAAACTTTTTTTTCTGTTCATAGTTATGCAAACAAATACGGATTCCACTAGTCTGACAGTCAGCTGGTCTACGGTGTCCTGTGCTGGTCATTACAGAGTGGTATACGGCCTGACCAACAAGGATAACTGTGAAATCATCAATCCATCAACGAATATCAGTGTCTGTGATATGTGTCCGGGAAACACGACCACGATAGATGTATCTGGTCTAATACCATTCTCTGTGTACACTATACGAATCCAGGCTTATGTATACAGTGCGTACGGACCAATACGATCAGCGACGTTCACAACCTCGTCAACAGGTATGTCACTAGGGTTTAATCTTCCGTCTTAACGTGTTCACGTTTATATCTGTTGTTATAACTTAAATACCTTGGAACCAAATTGTGGCAAAATTATTGCCCAAAGATGTCGTTTAATGTCCTCGTACCATTTAATTATATTTTGGTAATTAATTTCTCTTACAGCCCCGTCTGGACCACCCACTGATGTGACATCCGGGTCTCAAGCCCAACGTAGTCTTAGTTTCTCCTGGAGCCTTCCATTGTGTGGCAACCGACGCGGTGTCATCACAGGATACGACTATAGGCTTGATACAAGTGACGCTGCACCAATGACTGGTCAGACTACAGCTAACTCCTCTGGTGGTGGAGCAGTTACAATAGATGGACTTACTCCCTATACTTCTTATAGTTTCCAAGTTGCTGCAAAGACAGATAACGGGACTGGACCGTACAGTACGGCTGTAACATCAAGAACACAAGAATCAGGTAATAGGTCTTCTTCTTAAACTCATTCTCTATCTACAATTATTGTCATTTTGATTGGATTGTGCATGTTTATGGATCCTGTACCAACATTTACTGCAATAACCAAGACAAGTGACCCCTCCCCCCAAAAAAAACCCAAAAATCGCCGGCGGTAAAAGCAGTTTGTTTATAAACCCCGGACGTTTAACCCCATTACATACTCGTTGGTAATTTGTTTGATTAACGCTAGTACCAATATTTTATATAAAATCAAGTATTGTTTTTTTGGAGGTTCAATTTCACATAGAATATAAAGGTCATGTTATTTTGTGTAATTTCAACAGAGCCCACGGCTCCCCGTAATGTCCACATCCAATCGATAGAGGCCTCTTCTGTCATTTTTGGTTGGAGTCAACCAGATCCCTCCAATGGAGAGATCACGCACTACAATGTGCGCTATTGGAAGATTGGAGATATGTCAACCACCACGCAGACTGACGCAGATGTGATGGGGCTGACGCGTCGTGTCACGGGCCTTGAAGCCTTTGTAACATACACATTCCAGGTCTGTATTCACTTTTTTTTAATCTCACTAAATTATCATCATCATGATTCCCCTAGAAGAAACTAACATCCTTACTACAGTTTCATTGATAATATCAATTGGCACTGTCAGTAAATTGAAATGCAACAAAACTTGCGCTGTTTCAGAATTCAAATTCAAATGTAAACAAAACCTGTAGAATAAGCGGGTTTCATCTAAATGCCCACAGGTGCAAGCTGAGACGTCTCCTGGCCCAGGCCCTTGGAGTGACCCTATCGAAGCTACCACACTAACCGAAGGTACACACTCGTAGATAATCTATCCTGTGGTTTTAATTAATCGGGGATGCTAATCATCCTTACTCGCAGCTAGGATGCTGAATTAAGAAGAACGCGGCTACGTGGTTGAGTCGATGGCACGTAAATGCGCAGCCGGCTATACGACCCACTATCTGACCACGGAGCACAGCCAAAGATTGTAAATGTTGCACAGGAGAGAATCAACGACAAACTCTACTCATTATGGTCCTAGCCGGGAATCGAACCCGGGCCACAATGGTAAGAGACGAGTGTCTATACACACTTGCCACCCACGCCACCCAGCATATCTCCACGGTACTCTATTAACAAACATTTCATCATATAAAAGACATCTCATTCTATTGTATTTCTTTCCTATAGTTCCTGGTCCTGTTGAAAATCTTAATGTCACAGAGAGGACAGAGACATCGATCACTTTAACCTGGGACCCGCCACTGCGACCTGGAGGAACCATTACTGATTACATAGTATGTATTCACGCCCACAAAAGTACTTCACTTACAATTGAATATTTACGGTCTACATAATAATTGAGGATGAGAGTTCTAAGACCCACACGCTGCTACTGATAAATTGTCTTAGGATGTAAAATGTCTGCCTCTAAGATACATGTAGACCCTACCGTAGGTTGTGTATTTGTATATTTCAGGTAAATGCAGTACTAGGCCTGTAGTTATTATGCGACTATTGCATGTATCACAGTCGGAAATAATCTATAGTGATTCTTAATCGAAGCAAATCCGAAATATATAATCTTAAAAAAATATATCTGAATCCTACTTTGAAATTCCCTTTTGGTAGGTTGAGTACCGTATCTTGGAGAGGCCTTATCGACCGGACTTCATGGCAGAAGTCACATATGAAAGCAACGAAGTTCAGAGTTCACCCTTCACAATAACCAGCCTGGAACCTGGTACCAAATATGAGTTGAGGGTGTTGGCGAAGAATGAAAGGTTCACAGGAACTGAACACCAAATAGTGGAGGTTTATACGAAGCCAATCACAGGTAAACCAGTTTAGTCTTCAGAACAGACAATTCAGGGCATGTTGTCCAACAAATTCCAATTGACTGACTTAACTTGTCTGGATCGTCGTATATCGCATTGACTATAAGGACAATTATAAACAATATTAATTACTTCGTTTCATTTCAACAGATCCACCTGCTCCAGCCAAACCAACTTCAATTCAAGACAAAGCCACCGACATGACAATCACAATCAGTTTAGCAGCTCCGAAGTCGAACGAGTACATTGAGTAAGTAAACATCAACTGACGTCAATATTAGTAAAACAAACGATGTTTTAGTAAGAACAGCTGTAAGAGTTTTGTTTATCTTGAATTTGACACTTTGTTGCGACCGTACTAAGTGTGTTGTTAACGAGTATATATTGCCCATTATAACAGCAATGTTAGTTCTGCTAAAGTACCCTTTTTCCACGAAAGAAAATATAGACAACATCACATGCTATCTCTAAAAACTTGTAACTATTTGTAATTTGTATTATCACAATGTATAGATCATACGTCATTCACGTTAAGAAGACTGGTGTCTTATCTGTGACCAAGAGAGATATCCTAGTTAGCAAACGTTACGATGATTCCGTTGACGATTACATTGCGGCTGAGTTCCTTAAGAACAGTCTTCCTGATGAATTCGTAGTTGGAGACTCTACGATACACGGCGACTACTGGAACGCACCGTTACATCGAGATGCTGTATACAACATCCGTGTTGGGTCTGTTACTAAAGGCAACGAAATGGTAAGTCTCTGTAAAACTGCTGTCGTTCTCGAACAAACTATTGTGGGTGGCATTGACATTATAATTCAGCTACGGAGAAATCATATAAATATTCTTGCTCATGCAAGTAGAACTAAGAGATTGTTCTCTAAGATATCCGCTGCGCTAAATGTCTGTTTGTCTCTCAGTGTACGCGTAATGTTTTTTTTTATGATTTAAATATTCTTCGCAGAAGATTTTTTTCCTATTTCATGTTTTCTAATGTTTGTTACAAAATCAGTGGTACCATTTTTTGTTATCATTTTTGTTTTTTAATTATATGTTTCCAGTGTTCTTTATATCCCTCAATTAACGTCTTTTTTTTTAAGGAAGCCATCGTAACCTATTCAGAGCCACTGACGGTCATTGGTACGTATAACTGGTGAATGTATTACAGAAATGCAAAATAAAATCATATTACTATAGAAGTAACTCACATTTTGACTGAAAACCACGACCTTTTTGTTTTCAGTGCAAAATCTAAAAGATCCAGCTCCATCATCTCCACCAGCGAGTGGCAACGAGACCGTGATTGTTGCCGCTGTTATGGGTGCGATAGTGTTCGCCCTGGTTATCATTGTCGTCACCGGGTGTGTGGTGTGGAGAAGACGAACTCGTCAAAATGCCTCAGATAGTTCTCTTGTACCGAGAACTATGGAAATGGTAGGTAAACTCTCATCAAACATAATTTAGCGTTGCTTGGCTTGTCATTGTGTTGTTTTTATTTATTTTATTAAGGTAATGTATAGAATAAAGACTGTTTATTGTGTTATTGAGTTCATGTGTTATAGGTTCGATTCTTGATGTGTACAGTTTATCGTGAAATAAACCGGCCAAACTCTTCTATATACATTTGTTATGTCAATGTTGGTTTAATTAACCAAGCGATGGTGTCTCAGTTATTCATTGTCAAGTATTATCTAAATTATGTTTGAGTATACCCTTGAATCAAATATAGATCTTGGTTGAATCGCATTGCTTTTAAATCCTGAGGTTGCCAAACCAACAATCTACGAACAAGACTCACCAACTTTCGACACCGAGGGCGTGATATACGAAGATGTAGGGCTTCCCTCCTGGGCGAGGAAACTGGAAATTAAATGGGAGAATTTGATCGTCGAAGATGAGATTCTTGGTAAGGGTAACTTTGGCGAGGTACGAACAGGAGGCGTGAAGATCAGAAACCAAGTCATCAAAGCAGCCATCAAAACCCTCAAAGGTAACTCGACTCATGATCACGGATGATACACAGACCAATATACTCACTGACTCACTGAATAACTCAGTGACTCACATGTGAACTGGCACATCTATGAACTGGTATGCAGGATTACTCCAATAGCGCCAATAAACGGGCTCCATTTAGCTCATTGTGTTAAACAAATGCGTGACTAGATGTCCCACCAGACGTCCACCAAGCTAGTCAGCTGGTTGTAAGAGCATTTTCAATACCGTTTGGGAACTGATAATTTGTTCTCTTCTAGATACAGACAGTGCTTCCGATGCTGCTTTGGATTTCAACAGGGAGTTGCAGACGATGGCTGACATCAAACCACATCCGAACATTGTACGTCTCCTGGGCGCATGTTTCCAGGAAGGTAAACCATTCGTATAAAAATGTGTAACTATATTTCTTCAGAATAAATAGTAGGATTCCGAAAGGTCCATATTTTCAATGATTTTGTTAACCATACTGTAGAATCATGAAGCAAAAGCGTTTCATATCAAAACCATTTACGTATTTTTATTTTTATTTTTTATCAAAGGCATTTTGTATGTGGCACTGGAGTTTCTTCCTAATGGCAATCTTCGTGATTATCTGAGGAGCTTTCGACCGAATCAGACAGGAACTAGTAACTCAACTGACGGACCTTCTCCGCTGACTTCTTCAAATTTGTTGAAATTCGGCAGCGACGTTGCCAAGGGAATGGACCATCTCTCCAAAACCGGGGTAATACAATTATAAATTAACTCATGTTTAAAGAAACTACATGTACCACCGTGTTGGAATTCCAGTTACTTGGAACATTATAAGATGTTTTCACACCTACTATACTTTTAATTGCAAGATAAAACAAAATACTGTACGAATGCTTCAGTTTCTGTGAGAGAGATTAGTATCTTGGTGTTCTGGACGTCACTGAATTATAAGATTTGTGCAAATGGTGGATCTCAATTTGTGTCCTTGTTTTTATAGATAATCCACCGTGACTTGGCTGCAAGGAACATACTTCTTGCTGAAGACTTAACCGCCAAAGTGTCTGATTTCGGCCTATCTCGAGGAGAGGATATCTACGTCCAGAAATCCTCAGTAAAGCAGACATTCCTTAAATGTCGCAGAATGTTACATTCATTCGATGGATTTCTCTCAAACTAAATGTTGGTGGTCTACAACAAATATATACACAATAATTAGTTGAATACTTAAATTGTGTGTGTGGAATGGAAGAAGATGTCAAAACAATCACCAAGTCAACTCGATATTCTAGTTTTTACTATCAAGTTACGAGTTTAGGGGAAGTTGATAAGTCTTTCATTTGTTTCCTTCTGTCATTCAACTTTTGAAGTTGATTTTCAACAATATTTTCTTTGTCATTAGACCAGAATTCCTGTTCGCTGGTTGGCCATCGAATCTCTGACGCGTCGTGTTTACAAGTCAAAGAGTGATGTGTAAGAAATCTCAACAGTTTGTATGTGTTATCTTTGCTTTGTAAAGGCAAAATGCCTCCCATTAGTGTTCTTGAACAAATAAAACTTGGTTATGTAACCTGCCTAATATCGATACAACTTCTTATTTCTAGAAATGTTTGCAACACTTCGATCCTTTCATGGGTCAATAAGGAATCTGTAATTGACGCAGTCTTCCTTTATTGTTTCTCAAGTTATTTCTTGCTAATTGTGTCTACTTTGCATGATTTAGGTGGTCGTTTGGCATCTTGTTGTGGGAGATAGCAACATACGGTAAGTTATGTAAGCTACGATTTCTTACGAATATACCTTCTCCTCGCGTACATTTACTCCATAATGCTAACACAGTGGTACTACTATTTAGTATGTCAAATCTACTATTTCGAGTTGATCGTTGCTTTTAGGCTCTACTCCGTACCCCGGCATTGAGAGCAAGTCGCTGGCCCAACGACTCCTGGACGGATACCGCATGCCCAAGCCAGACAACTGCGCTGATGAAATGTGAGAACCTATACTTATACTAAGAGAACCTACGTTGACTTTTAAAAAGAAAACCAGTTTCTAATGTGCCAGATCATTTACGAAGTTCAATCAGACGACGGTTGCACAGAAGTATATACGATGCTTAATGGTAATTATGCAGTTGGTTCTTTGTGATACTCGCTTTACCAGTTTATATTCTTATACAGTTATAATCTGATGTTGAAGTGCTGGCAAGAAGCGGCAAATAAGCGTCCAACCTTCAAATTAATCTACGACACTCTCGAGAAAATGAACTCCCGTTCGGATGAAAACGTAAGTGCAGTATTGTGTTGAACCGAAATTTCATTAACACTTTTCAGGTTAAGAATGTTATAAACATTAGATAAATTAGATTTTGGTTGACAAAAACAAGTTGTTTAGAATGATTTGAATGTTATGTTAATTGTTTGGCTGTTTCGATAGATTAACATGAACTATCTATTTAGACTTTAATATGAAATAATTTTGGTTTTAGTTACAATCTTTAAAACATTTCTGCAATGCAATATCTTGTCGTTTTTCGTAGGTTTACTTATCACCGACTGTCTACGATAACTTTATTATCAAGCATGAGTTTGATGACAACTGAGTGACGTCACTACCTTTACGCTGTGACGCACTAATGCTCTCAAGCGCATTCATACTGGTTTTGTTATGATCTGTTTTTTTAGTGTCCATAATGAGTTTAAACATTGATGGGTATCTATCTCTTGTTATTGAGTTGCTCTTAATTCGTTCAGGATTGTAGCCAGATTTGGTTACGTACCACATTGTACAGTTCCTTTACTCGCTTTGGTAAACTCTTCAAAACACTTTAATTTGTATATTTGTTATGTGAGGTGAAAGGCCTGTAAGCAAAAGCTAAATAAACTAAGTTGAGAGGATGTCGCAGATATAATGCAATTATAGCATTGACATTTAATCATAATGTGTAATGTAAGTACAGAGTATCCAGACATGATTTGCTCATATCGTATTGGAATGACCTGTAATTAATGGCACGTAATAATGGATGGCCTCCTTATGCAATTAATAGTAGATTTAATATTTGAAGATATTTCAATTGTCAAATAATGTTATCAACATTATGTACTCAGTTTTTTGTTAAGAATATAAGTATCCAGCACTGATGTTAGTGTTACCGAAAGAAAGTATTTTTTCCTAAAAGTGCACAGACTTATTGATATGTTATTACAAAAACATGAATCAATGGCGCCTATCTATAGGGCCTAAAGCATTGATCACGTTATGTCAGGCTCAAAGTATTTTTTATTATCAAATGATATTATACAAATTATCCACTCAGAGTTTAAAAATATAAAAATTAAGGTTTATCGAAATGTCTAATCGTTAATCTGTATTTTTCACTCATTGATACCAAAATAAACAAATCGACTCTTCGTTTCAATACATTATTGTTGACATCGAGTTTTCAAAAGATCAAACATTCTCCATAATTATACGCTAAATAAATTCCAGCGTCTAAAATTACTTAAAGGCAGTTAGTAGATGATTTAAAGCTATTAAAATGAAAATAATATTGGGACACAAGGGATGAATTTTGTTAGTTATATTGTACTGAAAAGAAGTATAAATAAAAACCTAAGCAGCAATATCGGAAGTCTACTTTTCCTTTTAAAATATTTTGTGATATTAGCAATAATCGGTTTGCAACGCTGGATGTAACCGAATTGCCTGCAGCTTGTGAGAACTGGCTGCACCATGTCACGTGAGGGCGCACAACCATGCGACTTCATCCTAGTTCAATAACCTCCGCTTTCGTTGAGCTCCAATTTGATACATTCATTTTCACACGATTCTCGCGCGCAAAAAGGCAACGGTTAACAACGCCCTCTGTGAGGGCAGTGGGAAAAGAGAACTTCGACAAAAAAAGTCAGTCCCGCTTGAACAAAGACTACCACTCGAAACACAAAGCGAACGGGAAATCAAAATGTGTACAAAGTCTGGGTTGTTTTACATAACAACAAATGACGTCTATGTTCTATTATATACGTCAAATGAATACCTTACTGTACCGAGTATGGGACGATGAGGGGAATTCCCCATCGTGATTGTCTATGTTTTGAATAGACTGGTATTTAATACTGACAGGTTGATATGAGTTTTATAAGGTGTAATTCCCGAGTAAAGAACGAAAGATCCACTCCATTTTGTTGTATACATTTCCTCATCAAAACTGAATAAATAATTTATCATGCACAGCTTAAATCTCGGGAAAAACTTAAATCTCGCAATTCGAAGTTTCAGGTAATTCTATTCATATTATTAGGACCAGACATAGGCCTAATTCGAGGAGAAATTATATATATTCCAACTTAAAGCAAATTAATTTTAACCTTGGCTCAGAATTGATCGGATCATAAAAAAATCCCTCAAATATTTGTCTGCTATTTTGGGGCAGATAATTCATATGAAAAAAGGAACATTTCTCAATTGCAGGAAAAGAGATCATTGTAATTGAATATCGTTAATATTTAAGAAGCTGTTTCCAATTCCTTAATGAAATAAAACTCAGAAAACATGCAGATTATAAATTATCCGCGACTTTTTGACAAGGAAATGAATTCTAGACCAGTGGTTTGACACACAGCTTCACTGGATATGGTTGAATCGGAAATCAACTCAATTCGTATTCATGGTTTTTGTTATTCTTTTTATTCTCTCGCTATCAAAAGGCATTCACGTGTACATCATTTGTTGTCCCACAATAAGTTTGATCTGAACGTGACCTTCATAGGCTTAGGTTGCCCACAACTGCGCATGCATTTCGTCAGCGGCAGAGGCAAGATTAGTTTCTATTCTGTCAAATATGGCGACTTTTGTGTTTTGATTAATATTGTGATTTAGTTACACTATTAGCATTCTAAAAACATAATTTCCTTTGATCGAAAGACAACATGGCTTCGTCTCAGTTCAAATCTCGTCTTCTAATCCCGATGATTGTGTGGGTTTTTACCATTCTTCATGAAGGTAAAAATACGGTGTAATAATATCAAAATTACGACCCGGAAATGAAATAAAATAAATTTAATTTTCGTATACATGTATACCTGTATTGTAATAGTGTACGTGTATGAATCGCAACTTTGACTGGATGCCAACTTTTAAAAACATTATGCGACTTAACCACCAGCTCCTAATAATTCTTTGGATCAAAATTATCTGTCGTGTTTTATCACCGATAACATAATTATAAAACAGAATGTCTTCTTACTTTTCAATCAGTGTACTTTAAACTCGCCTCTTAAAATGGAGGGACTAAGGCCTTATAAATTGACAAAATTTTTGTTACGTATACAACAAATGTTGTATTTTATAAAAATAAATCAGCTAAACTGCTACACATTGAATCTGTTTTCACTTGTTTTACTGTTATAAACTATAAACTGGTGATTTACTAAAACAGTTGAACTATAAATGTCGGCCAATGTTTAATGATTTTCTTATCTCTCGTATTCCTATGTAGGTTATGACAATTCACAGAACACCATGGTATATGTTCATTGTTCAAGAACTATAAAATCTATTCATTACCCCAGAAATATGCTTTTTCATCTTAATATGTTAAATGTCCGTCTTATTTCCATGTGTATTTGTAGGTTTATCCGTCGATCTGTATCTGGGAGACAAGACGGCCACACAGAGCAGCACTTTGAGTGGTTACCCTCCATCCCGAGCAATAGACGGAGATACCGGAACATTTTCGCACACTCGTAACTAATTTCCTAAATCTTTGCAAGTTGGTTTTCAAATAACATCTACATAATATCAACTCTACGTAAAACCCTGGAAAAAATTTTGAAAATCAACTTGCAAAGTTATTTTTACGGAAACAAGTAAAATGACCTGTGTGTGTTTTGGGTGTTTTTTGTGTCCGTCTGATCGTCACTCTATCAATCTATCTGCATGTATTCTTTTTCCGTCCAACTTTTAATGAAATTCCTTTCCCTTTCTTTCTGCCCATCCTGTAAGCTTTTTGTTTTTGTTGACTCGTTTCAGTAATAAAGCATTTACATGTAAATTAACAAAAACACCTCAACGGACTGAGTGCTGTTTGGATGTGAACATAATTCACAGAGGGTCATTAGATTTTAATCTGTTTTGTTGAATTTTCTCCAGTGTCTGAAGGATATCAATGGTGGAGACTTGATCTTAAGACTGCGTATTGCTTGACAAAAATCACGATAGTCAACAGACATGATTGTTGTGGTAAGTCTCTTGATACGTGTGCAGTAGCATAGCAGGGAGTAGATATTAATGGTGGGAATGTGTATACAAACCCGTCATATGTTGTGAACATGTTGAAGTTTAACAGCTGTTTGTACATGTAATTACAATTTTTCGTCGAGGAAAACAAATTCGGGTGTTGAAATTGTCCTTACCCACATCACAACAGTCAACAGTTGTTAATAAATCTGCTTCAACCAATGCCGCAATAAGGACAATTGACGGAATATACACGTTTTGCAGGTTTCAGATTAAGAGGTGCTATAGTGCGGGCTGGGATGACTTCATATCACTACCAGAACACACAGATAGAAGATGCAGTCACAGAGTCTCAAGCAACTGACGGAGCAGTCATTGATTTCACACCGAGCTCGGCAATCACTGCTCGATATGTCAGTGTGGAATTGACTGGCGAATCCCTTAATATGGCTGAAGTTAGGGTCAGCACAGAAAACGTCATTACAAGCGGTAAGGATAAACCATCTTTACGTCGACTCCAAAATGTTACTCTTCAGTCTGAAAGTGTTTGCGTTTTACAGTATGTTGTAAGACCTTGAAACCAAAGTGTGGCAATTACGGAACGATGTGATTGATACCTTTTGGTAATTAATGTTCTCTTACAGCACGACTGGACCACCCACTAATGTGACGATATGACATTAATAAGCACCTCTGATTTGTAGCAAACATTATTTTGCGGGAAATGAATTTCTTGATTCCCAATCATCTAATGCCTGTAATGGTTTTTCACATCAACAAATTGTTTTAAAAAATATTATTATTTATTTATTTTCGATAAAACCTTTATAAATGGAGAGGATAAAACACATTACACATATACAAATACAAGGATGTGTAAAAAAATTCAGCAAAAAATGTACATGATAAAATAAGAAAATTACATTTAAATTAAAATCATGATGACCCTGACATGTACTTGCAGACCTTTCTTATCTTTATATTAAACTGTTTTTCTTTGTTTTGATGTGTTTTGATTAATTGTAATCCAGTTACAATACTAGCATTCTAAAAACATAATTTCCTTTGATCGAAAGACAACATGGCTTCGTCTCAGTTCAAATCTTGTCTCCCAATCCCGATGATTTTGTGGGCTTTTACCATTCTTCATAAAGGTAAAAATACGGTGTAATAATATCAAATTTACGACCCGGAAATTAAATGAAATAAATTTCATTTCCGTATACATGTATACCTGTATTGTAGAAGTGAACGTGTAAAAATCGCAACTCTGACTGAATGTTAATTTTTAAAAACATTATGCGACTTAACCACCAGCTCCTAATAATTTGTTGAAATTCCAAATTATGTGTCGTATTTTATCACCGATAACATAATTATAAAACCGAATGTCCTCTTCATTTTCAATCAGTGTACTTTTAAAACTCGCCTCTTAAAATGGAGTGACCAAGGCCTTATAAATTGACAATTTGTTACATATACAAAAATACTGTATTTTAACATTTATTTCTCTCTTTTTTCAGCTGAACTGATACACACTGAATCTGTTTTCACTTGTTTTACTGTTATAAACTATAAACTAGTGATTTACTAAAACAGTTGGACTATAAATGTCGGCCAATGTTTAAAACATGATTTTCTTATCTCTCGTATTCCTATATATAGGTTATGCCAATTCACAGAACACCAAATGGTTTATGTTCCAGAAATATAAAACCTATTCATTAAGCCAGAAATATGATTTTTCTTCTTAATTATGTTAAATGTCCGTCTTATTTTCATGTGTATTTATAGGTTTATCCGTCGATCTGGATCTGGGAGACAAGACGGCCACACAGAGCAGCACTTGGGGGACTGATACTCCAGTCCTAGCAATAGACGGAAATACCGGAACATATTCACACACTCGTAACTAATTTCCTAAATCTTTGCAAGTTGGTTATCAAATAACATTTACATAATATCAACTCTACGTAAAACCCTGGAGAATTATTTGAAAATCAACTTGTAATTTTTTTTTTACAGAAACAAGTAAAATTATGTGTGTTTTGGGTGTTAGCAAATTATATGGTTCATGGGATATAAGGGCATATTAATTAACACAAGCTCATCAAGGAAGGCGCTATTGGTAATAGTAATAAAAGTATTAAGAAATATTTATATTAATGGTTTATTCGCTATACTTCATAGTGTTATAACTATAATAAAAATGACATCATGATACTGTAAAATGCCAAAACTCAGTCATTTGAAATCTGCAACCATATAGGTCGGTGAAAGATATAGGTTTGAAGAACGTGCACTTTCGTGACAATATTTTCTTAAACATTTCTTTAATGGTATAAGCCCCTTTATACTTGGTAAGTCCGTCTGATCGTCACTCTGTCAATCTGTCTGCATGTATTCTTTGTCCGTTCAACTTTTAATGAAATTCCTTCCCTTTTTTTCTGCCCATCCTATGTAAGCTTTTTATTTTTGTTGACTCGTTTCAGTAATAAAGCATTTACAATGTAATTTAACAAAAACACCTCAACGGACTGAGTGCTGTTTGGATGTAAACATAATTCACAAAGGGTCATTAGATTTTAATCTGTTTTGTTCAATTTTCTCTAGAGTGTAATGGAGATCAATGGTGGAGACTGGATCTTAAGGCGGCGTATTGCTTGACAAAAATCACGATAGTCAACAGACCAACTCAAGGTAAGTATCTTGATACGTGTGCAGTAGCATAGCAGGGAGTATATATTAATGGTGGGAGTGTGTATACAAACCCGTCATATGTTGTGAACATGTGGAAGTTTTACAGCTGTTTGTACATGTAATTACAATTTTACATCGAAGAAAACAAATTGTAATTCCCCAATACATAAATCCTATTATCATGGAATAAGTCACCTTTGGGAGACCATTTTTCGTAATTTTAACAGCATTAGGGAGACATTTCGAGGTCTCCTTAACGTTCCAACTACATGAAGGAGATACATTTTTAAACATTTTACAGTCCAGATCGATAGAGTAGGGTCCAAAATGCATAAATATGAAATTTCGTGGAAAAAGCTCTAGGTAAAAACGGGTTAGGTTACAATAAAGAATGGACAATTTTGTGCAAGTCTCTATGGAGAGGTCTCCCAAATGTACCATTTTCGGTTATTATTATTATTATTATTATTATTTATTCGGCCAAAACAAGCAACAATCATACAGACAATACACGATATTGAACGGATAAATGAAGAAAATGTGTTTTATGTATCGTGAACAGCCACAAAAACCATGTGTGCTTGAATATAGCGTGTCCACTCTGAAATAAATGCATATACCATGGCTAAGCTCTTGAACACCCATCGGGTGATGAAATAACAACAGTCAACAGTTGTTAATAAATCTGCTCAACCAATGCCGTAATAAGGAAGATTGACGGAATATACACGTTTTGCAGGTTGGCGATTAAGAGGTGCTATAGTGCGGGCTGGGATGAGTTCAGATCAATACACACGGATAGGTGCAGTCACACAGTCTCAAGCAACTAACGGAGCAGTCATTGATTTCCCACCGAGCTCGGCAATCACTGCTCGATATGTCAGTGTGGAATTGAATGGTGCATGCCTTCAATTGGCTGAAGTTAGGGTCAGCACAGAAAACGTCATTACAAGCGGTAAGGATAAACGACTCCAAAAGACTCTTCAATCCGAAAGTGTTTGCGTTTGCGGTATCATTTGTAAGACCTTGAAACCAATGTGTGGCAATTACGGAACGATGTGATTGATATATTTTGGTAATTTTTCTCCCACAGCACCAAGTGCGCCACGGCATTAATAAGCACCTCTGATTTGTAGCAAATATTATTTTGCAGAAAATAAATTTCTTGATTCCCAATCATCCAATGGCTGTAATGTGTTTTTTTCACATCAATTGTTTTTAATGTACTTGTAGACCTATCTTAGCTTTATATTAAACTGTTTTTCTTTTCATAGTTATGCAAACAAATACGGATTCCACTAGTCTGACAGTCAGCTGGTCTACGGTGTCCTGTGCTGGTCATTACAGAGTGGTATACGGCCTGACCAACAGGGATAACTGTGAAATCATCAATCCACCAACGAATATCAGTGTCTGTGATATGTGTCCGGGGAACACGGCCACGATAGATGTATCTGGTCTAATACCATTCTCTGTGTACACTATACAAATACAGGCTGCTTATGTATACAGTGCGTACGGACCAATACGATCAGCGACGTTCACAACCTCGTCAACAGGTATGTCACTAGGGTTTAATCTTCCGTCTTAAAGTGTTTGCGTTTATATCTGTTGTTATAACTGAAATACCTTGGAACCAAATTGTGGCAATCGCCGAAAGATGTCGTTTAATGTCTTCGTACAATTTAATTATATTTTGGTAATTAATTCCTCTTATATACAGCCCCGTCTGGACCACCCACTGATGTGACATCCGGGTCTCAAGCCCAACGTAGTCTTAGTTTCTCCTGGAGCCTTCCATCGTGTGGCAACCGACGCGGTGTCATCACAGGTTACGACTATAGGCTTGATACAAGTGACGCTGCACCAATGACTGGTCAGACTACAGCTAACTCCTCGGGTGGTGGAGCAGTTACAATAGATGAACTTACTCCCTATACTTCTTATAGTTTCCAAGTTGCTGCAAAGACAGACGCAGGGACTGGACCGTACAGTACGGCTGTAACATCAAGAACACAAGAATCGGGTAATAGGTCTTCTTCTCAAACTTATTCCCTTTCCACAATTCTTCTTATTTCGATTTGATTCATTTACGGTTGTCTTGCGGATGTTTATGGATCCCGTACCCAAAATTCACTGCAATAACCAAGAAAAGTGACCCCCCCCCCCCCCTTCCCAAATCGCTGGTGGTAAAAGCAGTTCGTGTATATACCCGGGACGTTTAACCCCATTACACACTCGTTGGCTGTTTTCTTAATTCACGCTAGTACCAATACTTTATGGCAAATCAAGTATTTCTTTTTTTTGGTTCTATTTCATATAAAGGTCATGTTATCTTGTTTAATTTCAACAGTGCCATCAGTTCCCTTAGATGTTCGTATCCAATCGATAGATGCCTCTTCTGTCAATCTGAGTTGGAGTCAACCAGATCCCTCCAATGGAGAGATCACGCACTACAATGTTCGCTATTGGAAGAGTGGACATATGGCAACCACCACGCAGACTGACGCAGATGTGATGGGGCTGACGCGTCGTGTCACGGGCCTTGAAGCCTTTGTAGCATACCAATTTCAGGTCTGTATTCATATTTGTTATCGGAATAAAATATAATCACCATGATTCTGCTGATGAAGGAAACTAACGTTCCTCCCATAACACAATTTCATTTATAGTATCAATTATTTGACGGCATAGGCCTATTGGCTAAGTCAGTAAATTGGAATGCATGCACATTATTAATTCGGGTTGTTTCAGAATTATATTATTTTGTAAGGTCATTCCAGCCAGTAAGCAGTTTGCAGCAGTTTTAATCTTATTCATTTTGTAACAAAAATCGTCTATACTGCTTTGAATCTGTTGTACATTTAGCGGGTTTTATCTAAATGTCTGCAGGTGCAAGCTGAGACGACTCCTGGCCCAGGCCCTTGGAGTGACCCTATCGAAGCTACCACACTATCTGGAGGTACACACTAAAGAATGGTATTCGTAACAAATACAAACATCTTTTCACGGCACTCTAATAACAAATATTTCATCGTAAAAAGGCATCTCATTCTATTGTATTTCTTTCCTATAGTTCCTGGTCCTGTTGAGAATCTTAGCGTCACAGAGAGGACAGAGACATCGGTGACTTTAACCTGGGACCCGCCACTGCAACCTAGAGGAACCATTACTGATTACATAGTATGTATTCATGCCCATCATGCGCTTAAAATGTTAAAATAATACAACTCATAATAAATACAATGCTAGAAAATTATCAATTCAATTTGAAAATATATTTTCCAGGGTGCCATTCCTAAAAACCACGGACACACAAACTTTAACAAAATATATCTGAATTCTACTCTGAAATTCCCATTTGGTAGGTTGGATTCCGTATCTTGGAGAGGCCTTATCGACCGGACTTCATAACAGGAGTCACATATGAAAGCATCGAATTTCAGAGTTCACCCTTCACAATAACGAGCCTAGAACCTGGTACCAAATATGAGTTGAGGGTGTTGGCGAAGAATGAAAGGTTCACAGGAACTGAGCACCAAATAGTGGAGGTTTATACGAAGCCAATCACAGGTAACAATATTTTGTATTGGTCGTCACTAAATTCGCCAGTAAAATATACGGCTACATATTAGTAGAAAATGAAGTACAAAGCTATGAAAAACATTGCCGAACACTTCCACTTAGAACTTATTAGGAAATAATTATGTTTTATGTGGAAAGCATCGTTTTTACTTCTTAATACAGTGGTGGCATTAGGCAAGCGTTAGGTGTATCTTATCCACGTCTTAACGTTTACTTTCTATATAGATCCACCTGCTCCACAACAACCCACAGAATACGAAAAGGAAGCTACGAGTTCCACAGTAACCATTGCTCTGGCGGGCATTGTCTCTAACGATAAGTATATCAGGTAGATAACAGTTAAAGTGATTATCAAATCTATGGGTGAATATCGATCAAAATATGAATGCAGAGATCATTGTCAAGACTTTACCCCAATCCTAACAGTTATCAATCCTTTCAGAGATTAATAATTGAGGACTGTCAGGGTATATTTTAATACCTTCTTAATGAAGGGCAGAATTACATCGTCGCATTTGTGTCTTGGTAAATGACAACATTAATAAGCATTTCGAAACTTTATAAGCCTGATTATGATTTTCGGCAGTGATTACATTATCAGACATAGCTTTATAGTTGAGAGCATTACAATCATCGTAGCTGACATTAATAGATCTATGTTATCGTATAATACCGTATGGTTAACCGTTACTCTTGTCCCCCATGCATAGCTCATACGTTGTGCACGTCAAGAGAAATGACAGCATGTCTAAGAGAGATGCCTTGGTTTCCCAGCATTACGAGGACTCCACCGGTGACTACATAGCAGCCGAAATGACCAAACAAAACCTGACAGAGAAGTTTGTCGTTGGGGACAATAAAACCTACAGATCGTACAGGAATGCACCGTTGCAAACTGATGCTGGTTATGAGATTCGAGTTGGGTCCGTGAGCAAGGGGAATGATGCGGTAGGCGATGAGTTGTTATTTTACTTCAATTATATGTTTTACTAGTTTGAATAGAGGGAGCCGAATCTAAGGATCAGGGCCTCTTTAGTGTACACAAACGAGTTACTTGAAATTAGTTTCTTTTTTACGTTTTTCATATATTATAAAAAGCAATTTAGTTTATTCTACATTAATTAAGCTTATAATATAAGACATTGTTTTTGGTATATACAGGAGATCTCTGTGACGTATTCAATGCCGGTACGCGTTACAGGTAAATTTTCTAATTTGCTATTTTATTCGCAACAACATTATCAAAAAGAGTTGAGGAAAAAAATGTCGACAATCTTCCACATAAATCGTATACATGTACTGCCGGGGGAAAAAAAAAAATATAAAAATTAAAATGTGTATCTCATTCAAATCCCACATAAAATCTGGCATTTAAATCTAATATGACACTATACTAATTGTTTAGAACATTGTGATTATCAAAACCACATTCCACCCTTAAACAATTGTTTCAACACAACTGGCATCAAACCACTTATAATAATGTCAACATTTGTTTATCTTTCTTTTCACAGTGAGACAATACCAGGCGCCCCCATCATCGCCGGTAGTCGGTCCAGCTGTAGCGACAGTCGTTGTCATTGTCGCTTTGATCATTGTCATAGTTGTGGTGGTTAGATGGTAAATTATGTTACTCTTTCCCATCTCATCCCGGTGTTAAACACTAACAATGGAATAGGCATATTCGGCCAACTAACATGATAAACAAAAATAAAATGTACACTTCAAAACCTTTAGAGGGATACGAGTTATATTTTGTACAATATTGTTTTGAAATGCATGAGAGATTATAACCTTTGCATACCACCTTTGATGTAAATGCAAAATGCAAATTACAATTCTAAGAGATCGTTATTCATATTCACAAACACTATTTGACTACACTGTAAAAACGACGTTTAGATTTTAAACACGTTGGAAATATGCTTGCAGTTAGGATTATATTTAAATGCTAAACGCTTATCCCCTTTTAACGTGTTTAACTTTTTGACAGGAATGTAGATCTTTATATTGAAATGCGTTTGAGAAAGTGTTTAAATGCTAAGCGCGTATCCACTGTACACGTCACAGCGTTAGTTCTGATTACGACATCACATTCAACTGCAAAAACATTGCGAATGAATATCTTTACTTTCAGGAGGCGATCTAAACGCGCCAACAAGCAACCGGACACTGGGAAAAATCTGCGGCCTGTCAATGAATACGAAGGTAAGGTAATTGTTCACAATTTTCTTTGTTTGTCCCATTACTTATACAATTTGCATTTATCTTTATATTGTGTTTCATTTCAGCTGTAGATCCCCCGGTAGAACTTCAGTCATCGTCTACCAACGTTTACATCAACGAAGAAGCAGCGACTGGGACACGTGACTCGCCATCCGTGAGGAAGCCTAAGCCTATGCCCAAACCACGGCAGCAACTGAGCAAGCGCGGCTCACCCATAGACGGGTCCCAAGACTCTCCAGTATCCTCCTCCGACAAAAGCCGCATCAACACGGCAGGAGCAGGTGGGATATGCAACTCGCCATCCATGAGAAAGCCTCAGCTCCCGCCTAAGCCTCCATCGCCAGAAACCAAACCACCCCAACCGCCTCCACAGCCAGACAAAGCCGAGGTATCGTTCACTCCGCTGCCCCCCGTACGATTGGAAGACTTAGAGGATTACATAACAATGAAAGAGTCGGCAGGTAAAAAGGGATTCGAGGCCGACTATATGGTAAGTTCAATATTGGTTTTACCCCCTCACCGACGTATCTTCATAAACACTGTATATCAGTGATGTCCCGAGAGTAAATTAGGGGACAAAACTCGGGTGGGACTTGAACCCAGGTGCCTTCGTTTGTAACGATAAATGCACCAGATGTCTGTGAATTTGATACAAAAGCACAAAACAACACATGATTGATTTTATATTAACAGTAATAATTATTTCAAGTAGAGACAGATCAAGATAAGTAGTAAAATGGTCTGCCAAAGATCTACAAATAATTACTAAAACTTGAGTCTGACGAAGCTACTAGCTTAGGAGTAAAGCGTAACTAATATTAAGTGAATAAAATCATTTTTTGGATTGGAAAAAACGAAATTGTCAAACCGTTCTGTGTAAATAACTTACCTTATCAGTGTTATTAAACATGTATTTTCCTTCCAGACTCTTCCGAATGAACAGCTACACCCATGGACAGTTGCCTCCAAACCAGAAAACCGAAAGAAGAATCGCTATACTAACGTGATCGCTTGTAAGTATATCGGCGTCCAACAAACACCGTCTCCCCCTGACGTCACAAAATCGCGTTCGCGTTTGTTTTTGCGCCGAGTATGAACCGGCCTTAACCTGGGGCCAATTTCATAGAGCTGCTAAGCACAAAAATTTGCTTAGCATGAAATTTTGTCCTTGGCAAAAACAAGGTTACATACCAAATGTTCACAGGATCTTTATTGTTTTCGATTTATAATCAGCTGTTGTTTGGCTAAGCATGAAAACCCCGTAGAAATTTGGCTGGTAACCTGTTTTTAATGAGCAAGACTTGTTGGTGCTAAGCAAATTTGTGTGCTTAGCAGCTCTATGAAATTGGCCCTTGTACTGAGGGTTTCTTTTGGGGTAACCAAAGCCTGGTTTCGCTATTAGGCAATCTACTCGTGAGCTTTGACTTTATTGTTGGTTGTTATATTCTTGTCAACATCACATTTTTCTCTTTGTTTCTCTAGACGACCACTCCCGCGTGGTTCTCGAGACGTTGCCAGGTGATCCCCATTCGGATTACATCAACGCTTGCTATATCGATGTAAGTTAAATCGGTTCAGCTTGTGGTTACACAGTAAAGTAATTTGTTTGTTGAGAACTTGAAATAAATGTACCGATATTTTACTCCGCAGGGATACCAGCAAGAAAACAAGTACATTGCTAGTCAAGGTGAGTAAGGGTTACCAGTTAAATTGGTCTTCGTTTTTCTCGAATTAAGACCTTCCAAGACTTTGCCAACTTATACTTGTTCGACAATTGACAACGTCATGTTTAAACATTTTCAGGAGCTAACAAGGCGTCCATCAATGACATCTGGAGAATGATCTGGCAATTGGACATCGATAAGATTGTCATGCTCACCAATCCGTACGAAAATGGCAAGGTACAGTAATTGTCTTATAATTGTGTTATCTCAATGATGTTCAAACAACGATACCACGCCATGACTGCTTACAACAAGGCAAGCAGTACTTTACAGCCGTATATATGTATCTATAAGTTAATCGAAGGACAATTCTAAGAAATATCCTTATTCTTGTAACAATCTTCTTCTAATAGCTGAAGTGCCTTCAATATTGGGCTGACACCGGATCTACCACCATCTCAGACATGATGGTGATAACCGATAAGGAGGAGGTTTTCCTGGATTATACTATTCGTAACTTCAGTATTCATCCGGTAAGAAGGAAGATGTTTTCCTAACTCTTTATGATCATGCTTTAGAATCACCCGAGGCGTGGGCTACGGAGGCAAGTGTGGAAGAACCAGCCCTCACACTAATAGGGTAATTGGGATGGGTGAGTCCACTGAAAGGCATTAATAATGCCTCTGCCCACATTATGTGTAGACGTGCCAGAGCCCAGACTGAGCTCGAACAACCTCACAACCTGCATTACCCACAGATGGTGGTCTAGCTTATAAAATATTGATATATCAACCGTTCAGTCATGGTTTGTATTTATTGTATGGGTCTTATTGTCGCTTCTTGGAGCCAGGTCGGCAGTGAGGATCTGAGATTGGTGCAACAATTCCACTACACCACCTGGCCGGATATGAAGCCGCCTGAATACCCAGCACCATTGCTCAACTTTATGCGTGTAGTCAACGCGCACCATAACACGGGGCGGACGGTCATACACTGCAGGTATAAATTAACGATTACCAATTAGTAAATGAAAAGGTAGACAAAGAACAATTTATCCACATCGCTCATGCAGTATCTAGTGTTCTCGAACCAAAGCGATCTTCAAATCAACGTCGTCGGGAGATACATGACACATTAGACTATACTTGAGCAACCTATAGTTCCATATCTCAATGTATAGAAGGAAGGTGGGATGTTACAAGTCAGTAATTTCTCTGAGTTAGAGGAATTTTGGGTAAACTTATTTTGCTTCTTGGACAGTGCTGGAGTAGGACGCACTGGGACATTCATCGCCCTGGATGCAATGCAGGAGCAAATGGCCAAGGAAGGACAAGTTGATGTCTTGAACTTCGTCTACCAAATGAGACAGAAACGAATCAAGATGGTACAGACAAGTGTAAGTCGAAATTTACTTTAGTTAAAATAAACAAAGTCACTCTTGATTAAATATGAAGACTGTGACATAATGGAAGAATATCAAAGAATTACCTTCGTAGTAATGAGATTACATAGTCAACAGATTGCCTTTGGTAAACCTCTTGAGCTGTGTCATTTTGGTTGTAACTTGTTACATCAACGTCATCCAACACGTAAGTACTCTTACTATACACTGGCCTTTGAGAATCCTGTAGTATTTTGTAGTACTGATAACTGTACCCTTAAATGAATGCCTAGGCAACCGGGTTATAATGTTACCCTATAATGTTATTTGCAGGAGCAATATAAATTCATCTTTGATGCTCTGCTGGCATCGTCTCTGACTGGCGACACGACCTACCGCGCCGATGGCTTTCGCCAGAAGCTGTCGGCGCTGACAAAGTCCGAGAGTGGTTCCAAGAGAACTGGGATGACGAAACAGTTTGAGGTATGCAAATACAACTTAGTCATGCCTACATATATATATATATATCACAACACAAATATGAAGTTATAAGATACGTTGTTTGTGGTAGAACCCTGTGATAATTCTCTTTTGTGAGTTGTGTGGTTCTGAAAGGAACTGAAGTTGACGCCAACGAATTGCGTACATCAAGTTTCGACATGAACAAGTTAATGAAACTAGCATCAAGAACATAAAGGGTAGATTCGGTCACAGGTCATTCTAAGCGGTGTCGCAGGTGGTGTTACATTATATATAACTTATCAATATAAGTAGGAATACTAAACCGATACATGCTTAATCTGTAGCTTTGACAATTTGACATTATTGTACACAATTTCGTAAAATCAAGTACAGTGATAAATGACCATACGGTTTCAATGAACTGAAATCATTCAGAGAAACTACACTTACCTGTGATGCCTTGTTTCTATAGATGTTGGGTAAACTGAGTATGTCGGGTGGAAACAGTAGATCCGAAGCTGGACAACATCCTGAAAACATCGCCAAGAATCGGTTCGAGGGATTCATTCCTAGTAAGTTGTAACCGCCGTTTATGAACGGAATGTCAAGTTTCTAAAATTACGGGATGCATTTTGTTGTGCTGTTTAAAACAAAATGTGCCCTGATTAAACTGAGATGTAGAAGACCATTGAGAGATATAGTTAACATCCGTAACAAATGTCGCAATATATTAACATTCAATACTAGGTTTTGTCCTTCACCGATGTATACATATATCAACACTTTATACCCGGTGTTGTCCCAAAAGATTATTATAACAATTAACCCAGGTGGGCCTGGAACCCGAGACCTCCTGCTTTCTAGTGCAGACGTCTTACCACTGGACCACCGAGCTGGCCGGGATTGGTTGGTTGGTTCGAATCATATAAGCAGTGGGTACAGTTTACCAGCAACAAAACAAGTTTTTTAACTTAAATTTTTTCATTTTAACTTGTTGAGTTGGGAAAGAACAGAGACAAGGCAGACGAGCAAGTTTTAATTCAAAGACTTTTTAAACGTATTTCTCACAATTCCAAGAGTTTTTAAACGAGAATATAATTTCCTTTCACCATTTGTAATTGATATAATCATTTAACAACATGTTATTTAAACTGGCTTAATAGCAATAATTAATATTCTACTACAACTACATTGCAGCTGACCGCGCCAGACCGAATTTGACGACACGAGTTAATAAGGATGACAACGACTACATTAATGCCAGCTACCTACCCGTAAGTACGAAGTAAAAGTTCGCACCATCACACGATTGTCGTGTGTTTCCGTGACAAATTATAATCTAGGTCTCAAGATCAAGGGAAATAAGTCAATGTTTTTGAAGAGTGTGAAAAACATACGGTATTTTTGTTCAATCAATCGGATTTATGTATTATGTCATTGTGTCGTTTTTTCCTCAGAGTTACCGCAAGAAGAGCGCCTACATAGGGACACAGACGCCATTGCCGAACACCGTTGCCGACTTTTGGCGCATGGTGTACGATCACAAAGTGACCAGCATTGTGATGTTGAACACCCTCGATCCCAAGGACGAAGTTAGTCTACGTTCAAGCAATCCCACAACATTATAAACCTCAATACCAAAACATCGAAATGTTTCAAGTGCCACAAATATGTTAATTCATTTGGATGAGTTATTACAAATAGTGTTTTGTTCGAGTCTTCCTACTTTTCTTCAATCATTGTGGTAATTTTGTATCAGAGGTGAAATCCACTTGTATATTGATAACTAAACTGCTCGTTTGTTTCTATACGTTGGCCTAGCCTACATTCTTATTCAAAATATAAGCGTGATCGATAGTAGTGCTGATTTATTTGTGAATAATGACATTCAAGTAAAACCAATTAGATAAAGATACTGCTGTAATGTGAATACTTTCTCATGTTTATCTCCCATCAGACAATGGCTGCCTACTGGCCCGAATCAGGACACGTGGAATTCGGCCCCCTTGACATTGAGTTGACTGAGACAAAGGAGTTCAAAGGTGTGTCTAGACGGACATTTATCCTACGCAACCAACAAGCTAACTATGAGGTAAAGCTGTTAAACAAAAATGATTGGCTGCGGATGAGTATTTGTTAAAGTTACTCATTTACGAGAGTTGAATGTGTCTGTTTGCCTTCCGACCAATAGGAACGGCTTAACTGTCTGAGGTATTAATGAATAGAGGTTTTACGGTCCTCATTACAGACGGAAGATACGCGAAGAGTGACTCAGTTTCAATGTCTCGACTGGCCATCTGACAAGGAGGTACCAAGCTCCTTAGATGGAGTACTTAACCTCCTGAGGTTTACTAAGGATAAGAGTCGGGATGAGGGACCTATCGTGGTACACTGCAAGTAAGTACATGTAACACTGCAATTGTATAATTTGTTGGCGGGGGGGGGGGCAGTGTTGTTTGACTAAATAGTATTGTCAAGGTGAAGTACAGACTAGTTACTTTAGTTAAAATAGTCAAAGTGCATATTTTAGTAAGAAGTAAACATTATCAATTGATCAACACGTGTATTAAAGGGACGGATATGGCGACACTGCGGTGTACTGCACGTTGATGGCGCTGTTGGAACAGTTTAATGTCGAGAAGGCCGTAGACGTATTTCAAGCAGCGCATCGTCTGCGCATGGTCAACCAAAACATGATGTACTTGGAGGTAAGTGCAGATAATTTGTAAAATAAATGGAAAGGAACCTGAGGGAATAAATCGCCCACAAAATAAGGGCGCCAGTTTGATTTAGTTAAATACAAACAAACATGTAACCAAACCAGGTCCTAAAAAGAGCTGAATGACAAAGACTCGTCTAAAGCACACACTGCAGATTATTTCAAGACGGATACAACCTCACTTGGATAGTTCAAGATGTTTGAAATTAATAAAAGATGTTTAACTCGCACGGTTAATAACTCTTACTAACATATGCATGAATGAGGAGTTTAAAAACACGACCCTGTTTTCAAATTGTCCAAGTCATTGTCGAGTCGAGGTGTCTGTGCTGTGTTATTGGTCAAGTCGGCGTTTCAAAAAAAGTATTTTTTTCATTAAAATATCAATGTTGCAGCACCAGTATGTCACGTGCTACGATGTCATCCAATCATATCTAGACACCTCCAGCTGTATCTATGAGAACTTCACGCCGGAAGGACTGGTTGACTAGTCTTCCATCACGGTGTGATTCCGAAGACGTTGACCAATATTCATAATTTGTATCCAAGTATGGTACCTGAAAAATTCAGCATATTTCCAATGCAAATCTTTTGTATAAACATAACTGTATACACTTCTATACGTAGATACGTATAATTAGAACGCATGTTTTTAATGCAATTTATGGAAAAGCAATATTTCTAATATTTCTGGTGCAGATTTACTTCTTCGTGTATTCTAATAGTTAGATTAAATAATACCTTGGTACGTGTTATGCAACAAGCATTATTACTCGGAAGAAAATTTTACCAATTCTCGAAAATATTCACAAGCCTGAGAAAGCTATACTGGTGGGAAAATACCTTCATATATTTTTAACGCTCGTGTGTGTATCGTTGTTTTCAGTGAAACGTATTGCTCACTACATGTATGTATACAAAGACTGTCATGTTCGGGGGTTAGTTGTAATATATACACTATCTACATTTGATAATAATAGAAAAACTAAGTTTGGGTGAAATATTCCAAACAAGCGGCCACATAGTATAGGCCCGGATGCGTGTAGTTAAAGTAAAGAGGAAGTATAATTACAGGGATTACGTTGGGTTTTGCATATAATTTCATAATGCGTGTGTTTATAATTGCAAGAGCAATCTGGTGTATTTAATAATGGTGTGGTGTGTACACAGTTTAAAATGGGTGTGTTTCTAGTTGGGTTTATATATCGTTAAAAATACTATGAAATGACACAAGCGATGTATATAAGGCATACAAGCTATAACACCATTTATTGGTGTTCAAATATATTGGTTTAACCCTAACTCTCTAAAAAAAAAAAATGAAAAGGAAGTCTATTAAATAATCCAGGACTGTTCGGTTTGTAGCCCATTTGCGGTTTGTAGCACATTTGCGGTTTGTAACTCAATCTAAAGTTTGACGAACTTCAGAAAACAATGTCTTATCGTATTTTTTTTTATATACACGTATTGCAATACAGATTGAGAATGCCAACCGTTTATCTTCAGCTAATACAATTATTTTAAAGGAAAATATTAATAAAAAGACAATTGAAATATACTTTAAAATGTGCACATATAAACTCCATGGTGTAATTATACTCAGATATGTTAACTACACAAATAGCGTTCGTCGAATTCAATTTGCGAACAAAGTAATTTAAAAAAAAAAAAAAAATACATTTTATTATTTTGCCGAAGAAAAAAAACAGAGGCACATATTTTTCTCAGAGGCACATATGTATATTTGGTATTTTACTTAAAGGATTTAATTAAAGACATTAAATTTATAATCAAGACATAGTATATTTTTTATGATTTTCTTTTTGGTACCTAAACAAAGCCACGTTTTGTAATTGGAGTGGTATTATTTAGCTTCACAAATTTTGCACCAAAACACTCTATTGGTGTCCAAATAAATTTGTATATTCGGTAATAAAAGTAATTGGTGAAAGCACATAACGTAAAGGCATAAAAGCTTATTTTGTTCTCATTTGCATTTACACAGTGTATCAAAGCTTATTGTCCATAAAGGGTGTATTTTAGAATAAAGAAACACATCTATTTTAGTCTTACTCATTTATTGGGAGTAAACTTTCATCGTGGATCCCATAATAATTGTCCCACTTTTGTTTGTCCTTTAACGTGTTTGGAAGGCCTACCATAGGTTTTGTACACGATTGGACTTTCTGTCAATCGTGGACCCTATTGCCTTATATTGTTCTACGTTCACTACTTGAATGCGGATACAAACTCAGACTAGTCCACTTCCTTGTTGTATTAGTCGGTATATTTATTTGGAAGGATATGCATACAGATTATTGAGTTCATATTGCATGCACAGAAACCAAAGGAAGACCTCAGCTCCAATTACCTGACGAAACCAAAACCTTAAAGTAAAGAAAGCTTTCATTTTGTCATGGTGAGAAGCTGTAATGAGGAAATGTTCAGTTGAATTTATTAACAAGCCTTATCGTGTAACAATATTCATGCAAGAACACACACAGTTTGAGCTACATTCGTGAATCTTCACACATTTCAAGCTTTCATGTTGTATCTCATATTGCCGGGAAAATAGTAAGAGTAAAACATAAAACAAAATCATGATCATGAAAATACAGGCATTGAACTGCTATATAATGACAAAAAAAATACATATTTATGAATACGGTTTTAATTAAAACAACGGTAGCAACGAACTTTATGAACTACGTATACAGGATGGTCCCAACAAAAATGAACAGCTATTTTAGTACTTTCTGACTAGAAAAACTAGTTTGGATGTACAGGACCTTTATCTAGATTAAACAATGATACCAAGATCACCCGATTTAGTCTAGTAGTTTTCACTTTAGGGACCTTATTCCCTAAACCAAGTTGTACCAAGTTGTAGTCAATCGGACAGGCCTTTCAATGCTGTCGCACTTCTGTTGATCACCTGTCCAACTGACCCCCGACTTTGTTTCAGAAAAAAAGGCCACAAGAATGAAAACTAGTGGACTGAATCGGCTGATCTTGGTAGCATTTTTCATCTGGAAAGATTCCCGGTCTATCCACATTTATTTTCCTGATCAAAAGGTAATGAATTTGTTTAACACCCTGCTATGCATACTGAAAGAAACTAACTAACAATATATTTATCAAATAAGTTGAGAGGGCCTAATATTTCGATCTTAACAAGATCTTCTTCAGAGACAATATATTTAGTACATGTACCAAGTAACAATAGATTTAGTGCCAAATAACAATGAATTTAGCGCCAAGTAACAATTAATTTCCATTGTTAGTGCGCCGTGTTTCTTTTGTTAGATGTTTATAGTTGACACCGCATCAAAGAATTCGATGTTACAATACAGCCTCGTGTTCAAGATAGGATACACCATTGGTAAATGTTTGAATTATCATGAATGGGTGGATTTGGGGGTTGTATTTTATAGTAAATATTGTTTAAATGACTATTGTGGATGCTGAGAAAAGCAAGAAAACAGCGTTCGTTTTCAACCGGCTTCGGGAAGTGGTTCTCATGTTGTTCTTGTTTTTTCGCGATCGCCGTCTGGCGATCGTAAATTCTTTTTAGAAAATTAAATTTTTAGGAACAATTACAGGATATCTAGCAAAATCATTTTGCTAGTTGCTTACAATCATTGTTTACTTTCCAATAAGTAAGATATTTCTTAATAATTCGGTAGTATTATTTTTTTTGTATATCTGCAAATGGTGTATTCTACCTTTAAAACAAAAAAACGTATGAGTAATATAATTACAGTATTATTTCTACCAGGAAATACGTGGAGCTACATATTCAAACACAAACCGCTCATAAGAAAGGTTTAGCCGCACAATAAGGTGCAAAGGTTAATGTAAATAAACATGAACTCTGTACCGATACGCAGTGATATTAATTTCCTATACGAGTTATTTCCTATACGAGTTAGTGGAAACGGATCGTATATTCGTCAAAACCTCACGTATCCTTCTAAAGTACCAATCACAATAATTATCCATGAGAAGATAGATGGTAACATGGCGTCGTTGTGTCCTTGTCGCTTGAGAGACGGTGCCCTACTGGTCGTACTCTTCTGGGTCGTTTTACTCCACAATAAAGGTAGGTTTAAGAGTGAATCGTCGGTCATAATGACTACCAGTACCAGGAAATAAACCTGTACTAATATTGCATTGTTACGATTTGTATAACGAACACCTGTTGGATCATTATGGCAACCGTAGCATTGTCTAAAATTCTCGCTTTATGACCGGTTCATAAAATTGATTAGGTAAAATAACCAAAATGAATAGAAATGTGTCCATCTACTGATATCATTTTTGACCAATCATATTGGTCATTTTTGACCAATCATATTGCTCAATTTAACCAAGATATTGGTACAAATGACTAACTATATTGTTTTAAAAAATGACCAATATAATTTGATTGGACACATATCTACCAATCAAATGGTGTGGTTTTTTTTTCAACCAATTTGTTTTAAGAGTGTACTTTATGCAAATGAGAATTGCGATGAGAATTTAATGCCACGAAGCATTCGCTGCGAAATTCGTTAAAGTAATTAAAATGTGTTCAACTTTTGAAAATTTGCAGCACGAAAACTCGTCATGGTTTAATAAGTTCGCATTTCGCGTGAACGACTTACCCATAACTACTCTGAATTTCAAGTCTTTTCCTGAGTCTTCGAGGGGACGAAAGTTTTTCCTTTAATGTTCCTTTCAATGTTTTCTGATTAATTACTGAAAATTATGATTAATATTTTTTTACACAGGTTTTGCCCTTGATCTGCTGAACAAGCCGGCAAATCAGAGTTCAACTTACGACGGTTTAGGGCCTTCAAATGCAATAGATGGCAATCGAAACACCCTCATGCACACACGTAAAAAATGACATCTTCTTTCTAAACGTGTATCTTTCTCTTTTTTTGAGTATGAGCTCGTTATGTACAGACAGAACTTTTTTTTCTTCATTTTATTTCTTAATTCTATGGGCACAAGGCCACATTCAGATCAGGTACGGTTTTACAAAAAAAATCAAAAGATACCTTTTCAGAAAAAAGAAAGTCACATTCCTTCTTAAAGGTAGGATACACCATTTGCGGATATCGAACATTTTTACTACCGAAATATTACGAAATATCCTACTTATTTGAAAGTAGATAATGATTGTAGGCATCCAGCAAAATGATTGCGCTAGATATCCTGTATTTGTTGTAAAATTACTGAATTTATGTTGTTTTGGGGGTTTTTCGCGATCGCCGGACGACGATCGTGAAAAAAACCCAAACAACATAAGAACCATGCATGCGCGACGCCAGTTAAAAACGAACGCCGTTTTCTTGTGTTTCTCAGCATCCATGATTGTAAAACTTCGGCCACTTAGTTAAACGATATTTACTATAAAATACACCCCCCTAAATCCACCTATTCATGATAATTCAAGCAATTACCAATGGTGTATCATACCTTTATTGGCAATCATCATTAGGTGCTAACCTCGTTGAGATACGGTTACGACACAGCCCCGGTAAACCCTTGCACGCAGTTCAGCGTTGGGCTTATAGTCAGGTTTCTTATGTATTTTCGTTCAATTTTTGTGTAGATTTGCTAAACTATACATTTTTGGAAACGTTAGGATATACTTAACATAAAAACCAATGTTTACATTTGCTCTTAGGTTCTTTATGGCGGCCATCTTTGATTTTTTTAATAGCATTTTGATGACGTCATGATGATGTCACACATTTTTCACAATTGTGTGCATATGTCTATGATCAAATAAACATATTACAAAAAGAATTTTAAATTTACATGTATTATGTTCTGTTGATGCAATATGGCTTTAAGGTCCAAAAATGAAACAAAATCATACAAAATCACACGATGACGTCATCATGATGTCACTTAAATTTATATCTATAACACATCCCGCCATACCTGCATACCAAGTATACCAACTAAACCCAATCGGACTTATACTTCTAGAGATATAGGGCATTGAAAAAAATGCACCTTTAATGTGACACCCAATGACTTCTCATGTGTCACGTCACATTAAAGAACCATTTTTTACAAAAGAACCTAAAACACATGTAAACATTGTTTTTCCTGTTGAGTATATCCTAACGTTTCCCAAAATGTATAGGCCTAGTTTAGCAAATCTACCAAAAAACTGAACGAAACTTTTAATATGTACATTATGAACCTGACTATTACGGCATTGTGGTGTAACATGTGAAAGCAACAAAGATCAAAGACATCGGTCTTTATACATATTTTATTACCAGAAGATTTTGTCATTCATGTCATTTGTCTTTGTTTCCACTTTTCTTGACCACATACTTTCCAAGCAAGTCATGCGGAATAAAATAGATAATTAGGATCAATGAAAAGGGAAGTGTATTGGGTGTTTTCATTGAATAATAATTATACACAAACAAATAAGTTCAATTTGGAAGAACTTATAACAGTTAAAATGAAGACTAATTGAAGTTTATTATTGTCTGTAAAAGTTCTCAAAGCATGGAATTACACATGTACATGTACATGCATTGGCTAGCTTGTTATACTATAACCCTGCGCGTTTGACTTCGCTTATATTAGCCCTAGAACCGCATGCATGCAACCAACATCACGTTTCTACTTTCTTTCCGGCGACAAAAACGAGGATAGGTCTAATTTAATATTCCACGAGTGCTAATGTTTGCTCAAATTTGATATAGCTACATATTTATGATATAGTGGACGGAGCAGAAGAGTGGTGGATGGTGGATCTTGAGAATATCTACTGCTTGAAGAAAATCACAGTCATCAACGGAAATCCCTGCTGTCGTAAGTGGTTTTTAATTAATTTCCACGTTCAACACAGCTGTAAAATGTTATTTTCTCTGCTTGCGTCTGAACCAATTTTATATTGCCTATCGTTGTCTTAAATTCGGTTTTTCCTACACGGGACATGTTCAAAATATGATTTTGGTTTTATTTTGGCGGGCAGCGAGGAGAAAGGTACGTCTGAAATGAAGCCAAAAATGCGTTGCGACTGATAAATTGTTAAACATGATATGAGCCCATATTTCATAGTCTACAATTCACAATACACCGGCCCAACTGAAATGTAAACGAAATGTAAACATAATAATCTCTAAACTAAATTAGGGCCATTAGTAGAGCCATAGCGAATGTCCTTTCTCTGTGACTTAACGAATACATCGACATATAAATTCCTTGTATAACCATTGCTAGATTTGAGTAGAGAACAGCCTGACCTCGCACACAGCTGACTACAGGGTTAGCTGGATAAAAGTTGGACCGTTTTCTATGTTTGGTTTTTCAACATTTTCAAGATGAGTATAATTGTATTATTATACACATCTGCAGTTGACCGATTGAAAGGTGCTGTAGTGAGGGCTGGTTTGAGTGCAGACATTTACCAGAACACCCAGATAGGTTTTCCCATCACCTTGGCTCAAGCCGAGGCAGTAGACATTGATTTCACAGTGGACCCCGTCGTCTCTGCTCGATACGTCAGTGTGGAACTGAATACCACAGACTTCCTACACATAACTGAAGTCATGGTGGAGGAAATCCAAGACAGTGAGGATACATCTGGTATTGCAGGTAAGATGTCACATCAGTTACAGGGAATGCCATCTAGGTTCGTGATGTATCTTAAATATCTTCATCATTTCAAATATTATAATTTACGGATTTTTGTATTAAGTATACATTTTTAAAGTTCAAATTTAAATACTAAATATATTTTGTAATAGTAAAGATTAATGACGTCCTCGTTCCGTTGTAATGTACGCCTATTTCATGGTTAAGGTTCAGTCTATTTTTTTATTTTCATCAAGCGTTAGGTCTAATCTTGTATGGATTTCAATATATTATTGTTTACAAACAAACTGTAAAAGCATTTGTACAATCTTATGAGATTTTTTTCTGGCTACCGCTTTTGAGAAAAAAATGCATTTCATTACAAAAGCCGCTATACAATAAAAGCATCAACTTCTACTTAGGTACATTATTCACAATGGCAGATATTCGGCCGGAGAGAGTTGGGTTTTTTACTTCGACTGTTTGACAGCTAACCACCCCAACCACCACCCCACCCCTCCCAAGTAAATAAGAATAGTCGCCGCCAGCTGTGATGCCATTATTCTAGTCGTGACACCAGAAGAGAAACAAATAGTTTTTCTTCCAAAAGACCAAAATGTATCTTTTCTATTTTCAGTTTTAATAAGCTTGTCGGGAAGAACCCCGACTGACTACCCCAGTCTTCTGATCGCATTCAAATTGAACAACAATCGGAATTATTGTTATTTTCCTCCATCTAGTAGGCAGTGTGGAGTTTACACTTGTTGCCAATCCTGCTCAACTTGGAGCCACCGGCGACAACGATGCAACCTTAGCGGCCTACAAAAGCCCGACAGACACCGCAGCCGCTGTCGCATTCGGTCGACAGTCGAGGACAGGTGGGAGCAATACCAACCTCCCTGCGGGATCGTCTGGGTTTTATGATGCCAACTTGGGATGTACAGCTAGATTGCTTAGATTGCCACAAGATGGTGGCATTGACAGAACGGGTGTCTTCTACGCCACTGCAACTAGAAACGACATGGCTTCCTCTATACACTCAGTGATCTTATCCAAAAACGGTACCTACCCTTTCTTCTTAATCAGAGCCTGGGACTTTCCGAGGTCACAGGTTTAAACCCCGCTCTGCACTATTCCTTTTCCTCGACAGGTTTTAATAAAACGGATCTGATGGGAAAATTAGAATAGGTGGAATACATATCCCGCTCCAATTAGCAGATAGGGTAACTGATTGTATAGTCATACTAGGCTTTTTCCTGAGATCTTAGGTCGGTAGCCTGTCACCTTAAGGCCTATATTCCTTTGAAGCTTCCGACTGAGGCATTTTCTTTTCAAAAATATGTATCAACGTTGCACCAGCATTTGTTCCAGGATTTATTTAAGGTTTGTCAAACTTTACTGTAAAAAAAGGATCGAATCAATCGGGAATTATTGTTAACAATGTCTGCTAGATATAATTAAAGCACTCAAAAGGCCTTATATGAGTTATAGAAAATTATTCCATTGGCCCGTAGCTCTTTTACTTCGATTTTAAAGATTAGATTGGGTACTTTAAAACCCCTTTGAACCATCCAAAACGACTTAAGCACAACCAGAAAGCACAACAAATGTTTGTGTTTTGTCCATATCAGGCAACATTCAAACACGTCCGGTTCAGCGAACTCAGACGGTAAGTATTGGAGAGTCAGTTACTCTTCGGATGGAATATGTTGGATCACTAAACACCAACTACAGATGGAAGCACAACGATGATAACGTGCCTAAATGGAATGACATGTTGAACGTGACCATTGCGAACATCACCATCACCGATGGAGGGATATACAGCTGCTTTGTAGAAGGCCAAGAAAGTCAACAACGTCATGGCTTCATGAAACTCATCGTAAGAGGTAGATTCCCATTGGCTACAATGTTTATTCCAACTTATGTCTGTATGACGACATCTTTGTGAAAGGACTTGCAGGGACTCGACTACAACCCTGGACACAATAATGTAATGACGCGATAGTCCTTTGACAAATGTTTTTGCGAGAGCTTCTTTTATTTACACTAAAATGGATAAATAATACTTTTTAATAGATAGGCTTCTGGTTTTGTTCATTTCAGTTAGTTCAACAAATGATATAATTTCATGTATCTGGAACATCAATACAAATGGCCTCCAAAGTTGGGTATAGTTTTTTTTTGACCACCCTGTATAGCAGACTTTCCCTTAAACATCTATGAATTAGCAATAATTATATACAATCTCATTGTTGTATTTAAAAGAGAGGTTAATGTACTCTTAAGCATTCGAAGAAAAGAATCAGCAAATTTGTTTCCAAACCAATGCCATTCTTTATTTATAATTCTTATACAGAGAATGTAATTCGACGCCCATTAGAGATAAATTTGAAGGTTGGCGGTTTTTCTTCGCTTTTGTCTCAAGCAGTTGTAAGTTAACGTTAATATTTTCTGTTCAATAGTGACTTGTTTTGGGGTGGTTTCTAACATTTCAGAATGCGCAGTGGGTATGTGGGGCCAGGATTCATGTCAAAACATCTGTCACCGATGCTACAATGGAGGTATCTGTGATGACAAGAATGGAACGTGTATCTGCGCTCCAGGATTCAGCGGACAATACTGCCAGCAAGGTCGGTAATCGTTTTAATACTGCCGAGTTTACTTCGTAGTGCTCAGTTCGCTTGTTGAGATGTATTTTAATTTTGGCGACGTTAATCTCTCTCATCCATTTAGTTCACGGGCGTAACGTCTTTGGGCAGGCCGCTAGTCACACCTGCTCTGATAGCCCCGATCCACACAGCAACGCTTGTCAGGGTCGTCTGTTCTGTCTTCGTGATCCTTATGGATGCTCGTGTGCTGCTGGGTATGAGGGACTAGACTGCACGCAAGGTAAGGCAATTAATTAGCCCAATCTTGTCCAGTGTAGGCTAATCATTGGTGTTCATATTGAGACCGGGGGGGGGGGGGGTAAGTGTTACTTATTGTACCAGAAGATTTTCAAAGATGCCCTTGTCAGACAGTCACTGCCGAATCTTGCTGCCTCGCTGATTCGTTCCCGTAGGCCATATAACACTATTTTGTTTCCAACATTGTATTCCGCTAAATATTTTGTTTTTGCGTCAGAATGTCCTGAAAGGAAGTACGGAGCCGACTGCAAGGAGACATGTCACTGTGAATCTGTTGATTCTTGCAAGAAGGATACGGGAGAATGTACCGGAAGTAAGAGAATGTCGACTTGTATTTAGATAAAACATATTGAAATTTAATTCATTGAAAGTAAATTTTATTGCAATATAAAATTCAATAGAAATTTCAATTTAAAAATATGAGACACATTTCATCCTGGTAAACTAACGTACCTAAATTTAATTTACAGTCTTAACTTTTTTTACAGATTGCATACCGCCATATTTTGGAAGTAACTGCCAGTGTTCTAGTAAGTTTATTCAATTTATTTTCATTTACAAAACTCGAATCACTGTAGTCTGAAACAATTATATCACAGAAGCATTTCTTGTTTGAAAGATACTTGTCAATGTGACGTGGCGCCCTATCGAGAAAGGAGATGTTAAAACAGCAACAAATGATAAGAAATGGGAACACATCTTACACTGGGTAAACATGCGTCATACTATTTTATTCATTAATACTGCTTCCACTTAACTGATTTCTCTAACTGCTCTTTTGTTTATTTGTAGCTAGTAACGGTGTTCTAGGGCTAAAGCTGTTTTCAACCGATCCATATCAACTCCACGTTTCCTGGCAACCCGATCCGTGTGTCTCTGGCTACGTACTGGAGTATGCTTTGACAAACAGAGGGCAATGTGACGAGATTGTATCACCACATCGGGAACTCGTTCCGGGCCCATTTGACGCTCAAACTACCAGTCATGTCATCACTGGTTTGATATCTCGATCCACCTATATGGTTTACATTCGCCCACAGTACAATGGTATGCAAGGACCCGATGCGTCGACGCTTGGGATCACGCTGAAGGAAGATAGTGAGTATAGATTGAACTCTTTGTCACTAACATGTAACTATCAGCTGTATTATCATCAGCTGTGAACACCAAAGATAAGACAAGCTGGGATTAAGCGCTCTTTCGGCTGTATTTTTTCTTTCAGATCCATCCGTCTTCCCTGTGACGGGAACGTCTGATTCTGTCAGTATAACAATCAGCTGGCGTCATGTGGACTGCGCCAACTACTCTGTCCAATACGCACTGAAAAACAAAGATGGCTGTGAAAATATCGACCAACCAAACTTCATCCTGCATTGCATGTGTTCTGGAACTAATTCGACCGTGATATTTGGTTTGTTCGCCAATTCGATTTACGATATACAAGTCCAAGCCTTAGTGGATGAAAGCTCTGGATCAGTAACAGGAATAAGCGTTACAACCGATCCTAAAGGTAACCCCAACTCCAAAATATTACCCCACAACTTTTCCCTTTTATATCTAAGTTGTTTTAAAGCTCATTAAAAGCCATGTAAATACGGACCAATCATTTGCAAAACATCTGAAATTGTTTTCCTTTAGAACCGTCTGCACCACCACAGGAAATTATCGTTACTCCAAGGAAACGTAGCCTGGCTTTCTCCTGGAGGGCGCCACCGTGTGGCAGCCGAGGTGGTGTCATTACAGGCTACACGTACAAGCTGATTGGACCAGGATCACAACTCATCTTAAATGTAACGTCAGGCGAGAGTATTGAGATTGTTGACTTAATCCCCTACACTAACTACAATTTTCAAGTTGCTGCAAACACCATTGCTGGGACTGGACCGTACAGTGACGTTGTCGTTCAGAGAACTAATGAAGCACGTAAGTACAGTTCGAGAACACCATTAATGCCAAAACCTTGCTCAAAATTCCTTGATATGATTGCCTTTAGTCATTATATACTGAAATCTGATTACATGTACTTGATTTTTGGACATTATTCCACAGGGCCCACAGTACCCTTGAATGTCGCCATTCAGAACGTTGATGACGTATCCATCACTCTCAAATGGTCAGAGCCCGACCCTCCACAGGGCATCATCACCAATTACATCATTAGGTACTGGATAAGTGGACAGTCAAAACTGCTTATCAACGACGTGTTGCAATTGGTGCATGAGATAACGGATCTTGAAACCAATGTGACATACTACTTACAGGTATTTAACAGTTTCAGAAAATATATCTATTTTTACTATAATAAAGGTCATGTCTAAAATGAGTAGCCTATTACATGTACCTTCAGTATTTGAAAAAACGAAATCACATGCGACAAAATCGAAATACATGTATGATATGAAAACTGATGTGGCTCAATATTATAAATGAGCTTTGGAATGTGTGCATCCTGCTTAAAGTTAAAGGAAACCTGTATTTTAAAACAACAAGATAATCCTATTTGACAATGTGCTAATTCTACTGTTTAAATCAATTGTAATGGTATAGGTGCGAGCTGAGACGTCTATTGGTGAAGGTCCGTGGAGTACCGAGGTCACTACGACCACCATAATCGGAGGTATACTTCTAGTTTTAGACAGTCGCACTCGATATCATGTTTCTCTTTAATTTGCAATATTTTTTCACAGACCTTTGTAAATGTTTTCGAAACTGGTATTGTCTACCAGAGCATCTCAACAATAGTGAATTGCTTTATTTAATACTAACATACAACAATTGCTAAGGAGTTTATTGACTTTTAGTTGTAATTATTGCTTCCGACAGTGCCTGGGCCTATACACAATCTCCGTTCGACGAATACGAACGAGTCGTCGATATCTCTGGATTGGGAAGAGCCTCTCAAACCAAAAGGCAGAATCTCATATTATATAGTACGTATTGTATTTACCATATCCTTGTTATTGTCTTATTGATTGGTTGACTGTCTGACTCAGTTACTGACTCACAAATACGTGTACTTATCTGCACAATTACCGTAGAATTTATGGTCGAAATGTGTGCAAGCAAGGTGCCATACGTGTACCGTATTGTTTTATAGAATTGTCACCTTTAACAAAATTGTCCTTTGTCGATGACATTTGCCAGATTCACAGTTGTCACCCTTGATCGACAGACATAGTTTTGTTACGTTTTACTCAAGCTTACCCTAACTACAAGTATGTCGTTTAGGTATACATTTAATATACTATACGGGACAAGTATAAAAGTGCCATTATTTCGTTTCCTGGCCGTTTCCATTGTGATATTATAACAAGAGAAACTCGAACCACAAACTGAAAAGAAATGTACAGCCTAAAAATGTCCTCTTGATTTTTAAGGTAAAGTACACATTTCTATCGGATGAATACGAGAGAGATGAGGTTAGGAATTCAGCAATCACAACGAATGGATTAAATCCAGCCACTGCGTACGAGTTTAACATTACGGCTCATAATCAGAGGTTCGAAGGAAGCCCAACAATCATGGTGGTCTACACGAAGCCTCAATCAAGTAAGAAACACGTTGCTTTATATAACCAGAAACAAACATATAACCTGAAAGGCTGATAAGATAGATTAATACAATTTTAAACTTCCTTTTAAAATTTCCCTAGATCCTGCCACACCTCCTAAACCAAGTTACTTCGCCGACGAAGCCACAGACACCACCGTGACAATCGGGCTGGCGAAACCCACCGACGGGGGGGAGTTCGTGGAGTTAGTATACTCTAGTAGATACCTTTAGTCTCTGAGGGTGATTACATACACCAAATGCAACAAAGTTTGAAGTCAATTTGAGTGCGACACTTGCTTAATACGCAGTTCAAATGTAACCCAGACACCAAAAGAATGCCCCTTGTGTATATTCTGACCCATGCATATTGTCCTTCAGGTCGTATGTTGTTCGAGTTGTTCGAGTCAAGAAGGTAAGATCGAAGACCAAGAGAGATTTTCTAGAGCCGAAGCGGTTTGAGGATTCACCCGGCGACTACATCGCAGCCGAGTTTCTTGCTCAGGATGCACCAAACAAATTCACAGTCGGCGACACCAAGATGTACGGAGATTACTACAACGCACGGCTAACGACCGGTGATACTTACAGTATCAGTACGGGATCCGTCAGCAGGGGAAACGAAACGGTAGGATACTCTGGGATATTTTAATTACATGTTTTATAGAAATATTAGTAAGAGTTGGTAAATAATGATTCAGGCTGTTCTGGCACGTCAATGTTTAATGCACCAATATACCACAAGTTTAAAGTACCTCGGTTAGTAGAGCGCCGCCGGTACGGTATTCCGGAGGTCGCATGTTCAAATGTACTTTAATTTGTCTTGTATTTTGCTTGTAGAAAGGCTACGTGTCTTACTCCGAGTCTTTGACTGTCACAGGTAAATCAAATAATTATATTTCGTGTGGTTTTCGTGTACATACGTTTATCGACTGGATTGCTTTGGTAGATATTTGTTGCAAATCAGTTGCAAATGGTTTGTGGAAACTGCATAATGTAGTGACTATCTACACAAACTGAAAAATAGCGCGCGCGTGTCAATTATTGGTGTTAGACGGTGTACTCTTAAAAACACCATTTCATTCTAGAATCGTACCCTATCTCACCTCCACCTCAACACGGATTTACATCACTGTGGTAAATGTTCACATAATCTAGGCATACTTCCTGACTAACCTTGTCTTTGTCGATCTTTGCTCCACAGCACAGAAACCGTCGCAGGTTGGAGTGATAGTAGCTGTCGTGGTCATCGTTGTCATTGTCGCTTTAGGTCTTGTTGTGGGCTTTGTTGTCTACAAGAGGTAACCATTACAAATATAATTTACTGATTCGAAACAGTTAAAATTCAACACGCTCATTTAACCAAACGACTAATTCGTTGCCTTTTGTCATGTAAAACTTTGTACATGTAACAGTTTTTCGCTAACATGATGTCAACTTGTCAAGGTTTGCTCATTTATAGAATAATCTAGGTAATTTATTTGGCTAGGAAGTTAGAGGTGTTTTAAGCCTTCAATTCATTTACTCAAGATTGTATATCGTCCTGACTTAGTTGGTGTTTCTTCGGTAGGAGGAGAGCAAGTCAGGGAAAAGGACACAGTGATGAATCGGACATCCCACTGAACGAAAAGGCTTCGACGTTGACTGCCGGTAAACCTTCAATTTAGGGGAAGGGGCTCAGGGGCAGCAAGGGGGGGGGGGGGGGGTATTTTGCATCGCTAAATCATCTCCAGTCTAATTGTTTATGCTGCAACACCGAAAATGATAATGAATGTCACTCGTGTTACATTATACAGTTTTTGATCTTATCTTTTAGGTAGACAAATATTCATTTTACATTAGTTAAACCAATTATCGATAACAATGTTTGGTCGATGACTAATATATCAAACAATTTGAACATAGCATTTATATCTTAGTTTATTGGATTAAAAATGCAATGTTGAAATGATTTTCAATCGTTTTTAATTTCCATAGTTCTGAAGACATAGGTAGACTCTCAGAAATTGGCAATCTACACATTTGTTTACAGATGGAAAATCTTCTACAAACAATTACGTCAACGACGGAGTGGCAGTCAGTGAGACAACGAACACTAACAACCCCAAACCACTCCCTAAACCTCGACAGAGGCAGGCCGCGCCAGAACCACCTGTAGAGGATGAGATTAAGGAACAGGTGGAATTCGTACCCCCACCTGCCGTCCGACGGGAGGAGCTCGCAGAATACAACCGCCAGAAGGAGGCGGCTGGCGAGAATGGATTCCTGGCAGACTACAAGGTAGATACGTACTCTCCCTAAATAATATCTCGTAATAGCAGTAGCCGTGGTATGTTGAAAAGTTGGGTTTATTTAAAGCCATTCGTCCAAAGAACTTATTTTTAGTTTTGGTAATCATGTATAATTTAGATGAGATTTGAAGGTCTGCATGACGAAAAGGCGATATGGTAATAAGTTTGCGGTAACATCATGTGGTAATACTCTTTAGTGAGATGTGTGGTTCTGAAATGAGCTGGAGGGAATTCAACGTTTCAGGCAGTATGCTCTGCCCGTCGTCAGGAGACGTGAATATCACATCGGTGATTTGTAATGATGTATAATTTAGTTTCTTAACTGGACATTGACAAATGAACCGTAACAGTTAGAAAATAATGAAACCTAACTGGGATTAATTTGCTTATCTTAGTCGCTTCCCGAGGGTCAGTTACATCCGTGGACAGTTGCCGCAAAACCAGAGAACAAAGCTAAGAACAGATACGTCAACGTCATTGCGTGTAAGTATTAACAGTAATTGTGTCATCAGTTTAATTAAAAACTGCCATACCAAACCAGCATTGCTTAATGTTGTGGCAATTCCATTGTAATAAGTGTTAACTCACTTCAGTTAACTAAAAGGGTTTATACAGTTCGCGGGAAAATATATAGTTGCAATACACGTACATACTGAAAATCAAGATCCAGATACAATATATTACCAGGAAAAACGTTTTCTGGCTTCTTATATCGTTTGAAAGGGTGTTGTCTTAAGGGTTCCGTTCGATAACAATATTTAACTGATCATTTTCTTACGCAGATGACCATTCTCGTGTTGTACTTGAACCATTGGAGGGCGAGCCCCATTCTGACTACATCAATGCCTGCTACATTGATGTAAGTCCTTAATTGTTGAATTCTTGAGCTTATATAAAACACCGAAAACATATTCCAGTTTTCTCTTTCCAAATTTAAAAGAAAATTCATGAAGTTTTCCCCGACCATGTTCGAACATTCGTAAGAACAAAGTAGTACATTTTTCCTTAAGGTTTCTGTAATAAATTAATTGTCACCGAATAAAACCGTGTGTACATTGTGAATTTGTACTAAAAAATGAATATGTCTTCAATGGTCTTTGTTCTCGTTACAGGGATATAAAGAAAGAAACAAGTACGTTGCTAGCCAAGGTAAATGCAATAGTAGCCGTAAATTCGTCTCGTAAAAGATTATTTTGGCAGGTATCAAATCCAGTGATGCAACCATCGTAGTAAAATACAAATTAGCAACAAAAAAGCTATAGCAACAGATTACTGTCATGAATATAGTATATGAGAACGTCGTGTTTAGTACTAATCGGTTTCTCTTTCAATAGAAACACAAAGTCAGAACTGAGATTAATGACATGGTGATACCGCAATCATAGTATCGTATTATATATTGTAATTTATTTTTCAGGAGCTAACAAGGCGTCCATCAATGACATATGGAGAATGATCTGGCAATTGGGCATCGATAAGATTGTCATGCTCACCAATCCGGTGGAAAACGGCAAGGTATGGTTTCATTAGTTTGTGAGTGATTTTCAGGGTTGTAGTCGAGTCCCTGCAAGTCCGTTCACAAGTCCTTTCGTGAAGCCAGCCGCAAGTCTCTTCATAAAGGCATTCACAAGTAACTGGGTGAACAATGACAAAGGAATGCTTTTGTCAAAGCTGATTTGAATAGCTTGTGATTTGAATTGGAACTGAAGGACTTGTGATGGACTTGCAGGGACTTACAGGGACTTGTGATGGACTCGACTACATCCCTGGTGATTTTGTCCTTACAAAATGATGTCAAAAGTAGTGACTGCGTGTATACAAACAATGAGAATATATAATTTATCCATTGATTTATTTCCAAGCCATTTGCATTTCTTTTTTGTATTCAGATGAAGTGCCTGCAATACTGGGCCGATACCGGATCTACCACCATTTCAAACATCATAATAACCACAGAGAAGGAGGAGGTTTTCTTGGATTATACCATTCGCCACTTCTTGATTCAACAAGTAATCACAAGATCGTAGTAATCATTAATTACTTTACACCCAGAAAGTCAATGTTATGAATATTTTGTTTATAACATGCACCTGAAATAGGCGTGGAATTCGATTTCAAATAATTATTTGTACGTATTTCAAGAAAAGTTAAAGCGGTGGTTTTTATTTTGACATCCATTGATAAACTACTATACCCACATAGAAACAACAAGGATATATTTTGTTTTTGAAGACAATTTTTACCTTGAAGACGAGTGTTATAATCTTATAAGATCTTATAGTTTGTTGAGACACGTGAGAGTTTAATGTAAACCCACCATTTATTTAGGTTGGTATGGTTGGTGGCAGACCAGTAAAGCAATTCCACTACACCACCTGGCCAGATATGAAGCCGCCTGAATACCCAGCACCATTGCTCAACTTTATGCGTTTGGTCAACGCTCACCATAACACGGGACGCGAAATGGTGCACTGCAGGTACATACATTTTATCCTCATGTTTTATAACCTATATTACCGTGTTGTTATAGCAAACTACTTATCTTATTGCCTTTTCGCCATGCAAACCTTAAAAACAGCAAGTTGTTGTGTGCTTGTTTCCTTTTGCGATCGAGGATCGAAAAACAAAAGAAAACAAAGGGAACAAAAGATCCTCGAAGGACGGTTTCTTTGTCCTCGATCGGCAAGATAAGCGCAAAGCAATTGGGGTTAGATTTCAGTAAAGGAATAAAGGAAAACACAATAGGGAATCCTTGGTCGTAATGGTAATTCACGAACTGTAGTGCACCCGATGCACCAAACGTTATCATTATATTAAAATCTCGAGGATGTATGAAATAGTCAATTCAGCATCAGTTTCGTTTTGTCATTTTATAACTGTACATTTCAAACGATTATTTGCAGCTTTGGCAATTGAGGTTTTATTTAAAGACTTTCGTAATAAACCGTTAATATCGTTGTATACTCCTACAATCTACAGTGCTGGAGTAGGACGCACTGGGACATTCATCGCCCTGGATGCAATGCAGGAACAAATGGCCAAGGAAGGACAAGTTGATGTCTTGAACTTCGTCTACCAAATGAGACAAAATCGCATCAAGATGGTACAGACACCTGTAAGTTTGAACAATCAAATTATACTGGAAAGACGTGCAGACATTTACAGAAACAACTTTTGTCATCTCAGGGTCGGTAATTTGTCTAGAAGATACAAGTTAGAATGAGGACAGAATATACTCTGTTCCAGACATGAAACACTTAGCCTATACTTTGTTTTCTAAACAACTTGTTACAATTAGTGTGGAGATAGAATTATCATCTGTCTGTTTGTGAAATGCATCTTATATCTTCAGGATCAATACAAGTTCATCTACGATGCCCTTCTAGCTGCCTCTGTGACTGGAGACACGACCTACAGCGTCGCAGACTTTCGCCAGAAACTGACGGCTCTCAAGAAGAAGAACAAGGGGGCCAAAGAAACCGGTCTTCAGAAGCAGTTTGCGGTAAGCCGACAAGCAACATAAGCCATGATGGAGATCTAGTTTGTCGCAAGCAGAAGGCAATATACTCTTTTTGTATTTACCTCTGTGTCAAACTTATCTGAGAAAAAGTATATTAATAAATTTAAATACGTGCACGCTTTTATTCATCATGCTTGAGAGCTAAAGGAAGTCAGGCTGGCGCAGAGGTTACGGTCAATTCTGTTGGTTTTCCCCAGATTTCTTCTGGGGTTTATATCTCTAACTGTTCCCATTGTATTCTTACAGGATTGTTCAGGCTTTCGAGCTATACAGTGCCTATGCTATTTTTGAAGAATCCTTGGTAACACGACCAGAACATTTAAATTATTAGACTTTTCAATCAGCATGCATATTTTAAGGTTTTTGACCCTCTGTTTATAATAAATTTGAATCATTTCCCGAGACACCATTTCTCTATTACATCTTTGTATTTTTTAGACATTGATCCAGCTAAGTGACAAGCATGTTAAAGTCGAAAAGAAGTCGGGACAGCTCGCTCAGAACGAGGACAAGAACAGGTATCCGGACTCCATACCAAGTAAGTCCAGACAATGCGCTTTCGAGAGATTTTTAAATGTCTTTCTTTATCATAAATATCACGATAGGTCTATGGAAAAGATCACTTTACTTTTTTGTAAGAAAACCCTCTCATCAATGGCTCGACACCCGATGTTTCTTGTGATTTAAACGATTCACTATTTTTACCGTGTTACATTGTCTATTATTGTTGCCAGCAGAATCTTCTACTTTTTACTTCTGATAGATTTTATCCCTTTACCTTAATTCATCTTATCGATATGTCTCATCATGGACTGCTTTATACAGGTGACCGTTCAAGACCATTTCTGTTTACCAGAATCCAGGAAGATGAAACTAATTACATCAACGCAACTTTCTTGCCAGTAAGTATGTTTTTATTGGGGAAAAGACAGACTTATTCAAATCTGTACGATATGAACCATGTAGATGGTTATTGGCTTTTCATTTAACTCATTTGGTGTCCCAAGCTCGCAGGAAATGTTAGTTATTTTGTTTAGTTATTTCTTTATTTTGTTCTTTGTTTTTGTTCCTGTTGTTTCATCTCTTGTTTATTTGTATTTTTAATATGTTTTGTTTGGCTTTGGTTTCGGTTTTGGGGTTGCCAGGTTTGTTTATATTTATTTAAGCACAATTTGTCACACAGTAAAGCTTATACTTAAACTTATATATTGTAAACATTTGCCTGAGCTGAATAAAGTATGTGAACTAAGATATAAACATACAAATACATTTTTCGGTAGTTCTACTATTGCATTGGTAGATTGTAAAATTTCAAATGACCATTACGATTTAACAAAACGACATACCATTTTTGTTGCCTAACACAAACACAAATGGTGTACACAGCAGTATTCATTTAAAACGACTCCTCATTTTTCCTTTCCCGTCAGGGCTACCGTAAAAAGAACATGTACATTGGTACGCAGATGCCCATGCCGAACACTGTGACTGATTTCTGGCGCATGATGTACGATCACAAAGCCACTAGTATTGTTATGTTGAACACCCTTGATGCCAACGACAAGGTAGGATGATAGCTGAAAACCGTCAATGAATAGATTTACAAATATTACAAGGGTTGTTACCAGAATTATATACATGTATCCACTTGCAGATCAACACAGATGTCAATGTCAAGAGGCAATTTAGAAAATTAATTATTTAAAAAAAAATTAAAAAATTTGTTAAAGGGATCGTATACGTTTTGTAATTGGAACCCACTGTTTGTTTCAATCCTATATAGTTATAGATAAATACCTCAAAACTAACCTGTAAAAATTTCATTAAAAAAGGTGCTAGCGATTTTGAGATATTGCCGAAAATCTGGAGCGGTTATGTCCACGCAGGAAGAATAATTTGCATTGGAATACACAATCTGAGAAACGTCATTGCAGTAACGCTTCTCAGATTCAAATTTTTTGAGATAAAAAGTGATATCTTTTTCCATAACCGCAATGCTTCGAAGTGAAAAGTTTCTAAAAATGCATCATACTATCCAAAGCTGATGTACTTTTTACCAAGTAAGTTTTTATTGCCATTAATTTTTGGAATATATACCAAACGTATACGATCCCTTTAAGTAACATGAGAATAATCACTTACCAAATTGCTGATGTGATATTTCAATGACATTCAGAAATGTGCTCTATAAAATGAAGGTCGTTATACCTGTAAATATAACAAGTTGGAAATGGTAGACAGAAATGATTTTTATAGGCAAAATAAATGTCTCAAAACCTGTTTTAGGACATAACCTATAAAAACAGATTAGTCGCGTTTTTATCACAAGGAATTTACTGCATTTTTTATTACAAACACATTTGATGTGAAAAAAATAATGCCAAAGACTTTTGTTAAGGAGTTGAAATTTGTTTTGCTCTTCCGATTAGACCATGTGTCGCTACTGGCCGGAAGAGGGCAGCATACACTTTGGCCAGTTGTCTATCAAACTCGTAGAGATCAAGGAATCCAAGAGTGTGACAAGATGTTCCTTCACGCTGAAGAACACCAGAAACGAGGTATAGCTCCAAATCGTCTCACTTTCAATGGAAACCAATGCAAAAAGTTCAAAACAGTTCACCGTTCGGTTTACTTCAAAAGAAGGATGTCTACCAGGGGCCAATTTCATAGAGCTGCTAAGCACACAAATTTGCTTAGCACCAAAAAGTCTTGCTCATTAAAAACAGGTTACCAGCCAAAATTCTACGGGTTTTTCATGCTAAGCCATAATCCAGCTGATTATCAATCGAAAACAATAAAGATCACGTGAAAATTTGGTCTGTAACCTTGTTTTGGCCGAGGACAAATTTTCATGCTAAGCAAATTTTTGCGCTTAGCAGCTCTATGAAATTGGCCCCTGTACTGGCAGCGATAGGTTATTCCTAACTGCTTCCGATTGCTGTCATCCCAGTTCGAGTGCCAATTTACATCGATGTGCTCAACCGAAAATACATTATTTAGCAAGTTAATTTTGTACCCAGAGAATGTCCAGAGAAATAACCACACGCGGTACACATCGCACGGTATGCTGGCGGGTATTCGAGTTTTTCCAGCCCAAACTTCCATGCAAATTTGGCTCATATTTAAAGGCGAAATTGTCTCTGTAATTCTCATACAGTCCGAGGAAGCACGCACCATCACCCAGGTCCAATACCACGACTGGCCAGCTGACCAGGAACTACCGAGCACAGTGGCGGGAATATTGACCCTAATGGAGCTCACTCGAAAGGAGAGCGAGGACAAGGGGCCAATTGTGGTCCACTGTATGTAAGCAGAATCGGGAAGTTCAGAAAGAGTACCTTTTGTCTGGGTCGTGGTGGGGCTTTATTGGTTTTCAATTAGTTTTTTAATTTGTTTTTATATATTTCATAATTTTTTTTTTTCATAATTTAGGGATGGTCTGGGTAGTACATCCGTATACTGTACATTGATGGCGCTGTTGGAACAGTTTAATGTCGAGAAGGCTGTAGACGTATTCCAAGCAGCTTATCGTCTGCGTATGGTCAACCAAAACATGATGTACTCGGAGGTAAGTTGTGTACTCTTCAAGAAACTCTATTCGGGACAACCAAATCTTGTTGAGATTTGAGGACACAAGATGAGGGCGCTATTTAGAGCGGCTGGTTATTTTTAATCCAAATGTTCCCGTTCCATATGGCGCCCTCTATGTACCCGCCATAATTAAATGATCACGGCTGATATTCCTTTAACTGTTTTTCCTTTCTTTCTTTCCAGGGCCATTATGCACTGTGTTACGACGTCATACAGGCCATGTTGGATTCCACTAGCATCTACGAGAACTTTACGCCTACAGAAGGAATGATCTCCGTGTGAGTTGGAGACCCTTGATAATGCAAGTATAAGATAATCCTGGTTTGGACAATAACTACAGTGGTCTTTTTACATCACAAAGGGTGGCAAAAATGGGAGATTAAATATAACTACATGTACATGTACTTGGTACCCCACTGTTCAAAAATACCCTACGACTTTTCCCTGATGTTTTTTTACATACATTTTTGAAAAATATTTACAAATCCATTTTCTTCACACATCGTAAACTTTTTTCGCTTCTCGAAACCAGTAAAATAAAGTTGGATTGAGCTGTCTACATATTCCAGTGCTAATTCTCTACATGGCTACTGAGTATTTTTACATTTAAAGTATGTTACTCAGATCTATATATTTTGTTTTCTTTTGCAGTACTAGAATTTTAGATCTATCTTGCCTATCGCAAGCAGTAAAAGCTATATTCTTTGATTGTTAAATATACCTATATATGCAGTTTAGGTCGGAAAAATATCAAAATAACAATATCAAGTTCGTTCTTAGGTTCTCTATCTTTATAACTGGTCAAGTATTCAGATATAACCTGCTTTTATCATAGATTTTGTAGTAAAATGCTGAGCTGAAATATTGTATTGCCAAAGATATTTTGAGGTAAAATTCTAAAGCAAATGTTATTGTTTAATTACGTATATATATTTTTTTTGAAAGTTTGATATGTATATTTTTCGCTGATTTGAAATCTTTTTGTAACATGAATTATTCTAAAAATGAATGTAATATATTTATGTAAACAATGGCTTGCCCTATTTTAGAGGTTGAAAGCTATTAATTTCATGAGAGAACTATTTATGCACTCTTGTTACTGAATATTACTCTCATCAGATAGGATTTCAAACGACTAAAAAATAAGGAAGGAGAAGGCCCCTTTTTTTTCTATTTTTTTTTTAAATGGCAGCCCAGCACATTTTCATGCGAGTCATGTAGTGAACATGTCACACCCCACATGTATCTTCCAATTTGAAATTAAAACATGGCTCACCCACGATTAAAAATCTAAATTCATGTGTGTCGATCAGGTATGCACCATTAAAAAAAAAAAAATTCCACAGCATACACAATGATGCTAAAGTCTAAAATACGATATTGAAATTTTAATATCTTTTTGATTTTCAAAAAAAAGAAAAAAAAAGAGGCGGCATCAAAAAAGAAAGCGGGTGGTGATGCTAAACATGTTAGTTTTTGATTTAGCCTTACTTACCCAGAGCCTAGAGTATTATGCTTTTTATATGAATGAAGGAGGTATAAATTAAAATGTTATGGCATAAATTTGTCTTCAGTTTAATCATCTTGGGTGGGCATCATAATGCCTGTACTCTGAAACTAAACACATGTAATTCATAAACTGATTGATTAAATCTCAATACTCAATTCAAATGCATTTCTATTTTAGAAAGAAACAGTTCGAAGTTTGTGTTTAAATTTTTCCTGTATTTCAATGAATAAAATATGCGCAAATATGTACATGTATGGTTTGGACTTTTTGTTGTGGACTTTAAATTTGCTTTCGGTGCTAATTACTCCATTAATTAGGGTATGGGCTTCAAAACGACGCCGGTTAAAAACAAACGCTGTTTTTCGTGGTTTTTCTCGGCATCCATGATTGTAAAACTTCGGACAGGTCAGTTAAACGATATTTACTATAAAATACAACCCCCCAAATCTACCTATTCATGGTAATTCAAGCAATTACCAATGGTGTATCCTACCTTTAATACACAAACTTAGTTATGATAGCAGCACGTTTCCCGCGAACCATCAACGCGTAATTTCAGGTACCAGGTTTGACCTGAGCTACGTCATGCCTGGCTAGCCACTGATGCCGGCCGCGCCAAAATTACGAGCTCGCATTGAACACGTGCTGCTACTTTGTGCTAGTATTACAACATTCTTACCGTTTTCCCGGGCCGTGTGCTTGACCTAATAACATCTTTTACCGTGTGCATAATGCATGACACAATGTCACGAAGTTGAACGCCATTTCCAGTCTTTTATCCCACAGATTTCATACACAAGTTTTTAAAAGTACAACTGGCGTGGCGCGTTTTGGATTTGGATTTATAGGTTACCGTCATTTTATTATAGCGCCCTCTGTAGGTTTAGCATAATCAACTGGGTTTTTTCGAAACGTTTGCTTCGGCTTCGCCTCCGCCTCCCGATACACTGAGAAGCAAACAGAAATTGAAGCATATAACAATAGTCGAACTTTTGAATTAATCAACCGATTTAAGTTTTCTTTAACGCAATAATATATACCAGAATGTGGCTGGAGTTTCCGCAATTGTGGGCCTAAAATCGCCTCAAGCCTAAACGAAGCCAGTGATTCGAAAAGGCCCACAGACCTATGCAAATAAGCACACGCCTTGCATACAAAAGTAGGTTGTACATGTACATGTATCGATTCTATTTTTTTCGAGCCACAACGCCAAACAAATGACATAAAAGGACACAATTGTCCCAATTTAAATATTTTAATATTTAATAAGGGGACAGGCTACAAAACGTATACTACTTGTTTTTAAGAGTTTCCTCTTGCAATTAGAACCTTAATATATTAGGTCTCCTAAGTAATATTGCAGCCCTTCTCAGAGGTAAGTAGAGGCCGGTAAAACAATGACTAGACAACACCTCACTTATAAGTCAACTCGATCACTTATTCACATCTCGTTTATCAAAACTTCGGTTTAGCAATTTTCTTTTAACTTTATTATTGCTCGATTCAATTCAAACATCAATACACATAATCAAATAATTTCAAGTTACAAACCTTCTCTTTGGTTTGCTTCAAAGCATGCAACAACCAACCGGCGACTAGAAATGACCCTTGACATCCGAAGTTTTAAGGTTCTGCTATGGTGACTCAGAAGAGACAAACAAGGTTACTAAAAATGTTAGGATCCAACTGCAGGGAACTCCATGCCTGTTGTGCTTCAGAAACATTCAATCCGTTGATAAGAACTCAAAAGTTTGAATATTTTCATTTGCTTCAATTTCTATTTGCTTCTCAGCGATTCGGAAGTTGGAGGCTATCCATTGAGGCAGTAACTTCCAAGCCTACAAATTCTACTTTTCGAACCCACTATCAGATTTTTATTGTTAAATAAAATCATTGCTTTCTTGTATCAATATTTCATATCAAAATAGCAAATTTTGGATTTCGATTACAAAATGTAATACAACAAAAATTTAAAAAGAAAAACTATTTCCTTTTCTAATCTTCAATTTTTTCTTAAACAAAAACAAAAACATATATTATTTGCACGCAATGCCAGGGATATATATTACTCAGGCATTTTTCAAATACAATGGCCTCTTGTTCAAGGAAATAAGTTTACAGAAATACGTTTGTGAAGTTAATTTTGTTTCGCACAATTTTCAATTTGTTTTTAACACGCAGGCACCAAAATAAATATGCCTTAAACAGGAAGAATTTTTCTCAAGTAGCATGTTGGACAGCTTCAAGGTCAATGAAAATCTCAAAGGAATAGCAATGTTAATTAAATTGTTCAGAATTACAATTGTCATACATGTGCAATAGAGTCAACCACAAGGAATGGACAATAATAAAGCAATGTCAAAGTTCATTTGTCTAATATGCCACAAGACTGGATGGTTTGTGATCTACGATGATTTCAAATGTCTTATTTAAAACTCTTGTTATATGAACCACATCTGAATAAACTTCAAACAGTTTAGCATAATGTGGCCCATGTAATTTCTTAATAGCTTAAATGGCACAATAGGTGATGAAGCCTCCTTTAAAAAAAAAAGCATAGACAATTTGTTTTTACTTTATCTGATACAATAACTATTTGAGCTCAGAGTTCAAAGTTTTGAATATATTTTCGTCGGCTTTTCTCTGTTGATGCAAACAGAAAATATTTTGGGCAAAGGAAAGAGTAAAACGCACAAATTAGCCCCTTATTGCAAAACTAACAGACGATGTGTTCTTCCATTGTTAAATTGTAACAGAACAATGCCCATTGACCACACTGTAAGCAATATTTTTTAACTAGATTTCTGGCCTGTATTTGTTGTTTTTTTATTTCATATATTTCTGTAAGAGTACCAGTAAATAAATTTCTAGAAATCAATCTAAACATATGTACGGTAATATATGCAAGGCATCGTTCTCTTGTACATTTACCGAGAGACACTGCGTCCAATCAAACCACTCAGTACGATCGTTATAGCAACCATTGACCCCATCCCATTCCTCGTCTTTGATCCTGACGAGGTCTTCGGCCGTGACGGGTTTGGCGGGGACCGGTTCCTCCTCAAGATCAATTACAGCTGCATCTTGAGAGGGTGATGCTTCTGGTGTATCCTTACCAGGGGCATCAACCTCTGTATCCAAGTCAACTTGGGAAGCGACGACAGGACTTGGTTCGAGAGGCTTCTCTATGTCAGCTACCAGTTCATGACTTGTCTGTGTAGGACCTTTTTCCAAATCCATGGTCGGTTTCCTGTGTTTTGTATCATCGAGGATATCTTCATCATCATAATCGTCATCAAAAATTGAGAAAGAGATTTTGGAGCCGTCTCGTTCTTTTGAACCAATGTCACCGTCAAGGGAGGGTGGTGCAGGTTCGGCAAGGTCGTAACTGGCACCTTGGGTACTACATGTCAGAGTCGCGGAACGTTTATTGACGGGTGACCGTAACTTTACAGTCGCCGAACTAGAATTGGAGTCCTGGAGGCTTTTCTGTACACTTGGGGATTTCACAAGCTGGCGAGTGGAGACAACACGGTCTTTAAGCGTGGTGCTGTCAGCTTTTTCCCTGACGTGTAACGTGGTGTCAGCCACATCAAGACGGTTGGAGTCGGTGCTGTTGGAACTACTTTGCTGTTTTGCCTTTACCGACGGTGAGGAACGACCCACTTTAGCAGTTGCAACAGCTGGTGAGAGTTTGCTGCCGCGGTTGACGGCAGGACTAGACACTTGTTTGCTAAGCAAAGGTGACTTTGAAAGCACCTTGCTAGTATTTGCATTTAACTTGTTCAAACTTGGCGAAGATTGGGTCTTCGCTTTCAAAGCGGGGGAGCTGGATCTGGAGGGTGCTTTGGGCTCGGAAGGTTTCACCTTGAAAAAAGCCGACTTGGAGCTCTGCAAAGTCGACTTGCTGGCTTCCTGTTGGGCAGGCATGCCATTTTTAGTCTCTGGAGTGGTTTGATCTTTGGTAGCATTGGAGGTGGGTGTGCTCTCCGCTGGTCGTAGTTTTTTGGCGGATGTTTGTGCTGACCCTGTAAACGTAGCGGTGCTTGGTGACGGTGTCAGCTTCCTTCGTTTGCGGTTTTCTGACTTCTTTTTGTCCACCGATGAGGTCGGGGTGGTGGACGTTTGGGCTTTGAGAGAGGAAGTTCTGGTTCCTCCACTTGAAGGAGTGGAGGCAGTCCCTTGAGTAGGTGGGGTGGATTGCCTGTTGGCAGTGGCATCCTGAGTACTGCTGCCGGCCGCCTTTGCAGAGCTTGGTGTTCCTCGAACAAACTGTTTGCTCCAGACGCGGACCAGCTTCTTACATCTCAACGAAAGTGCATTGTCTCCCGTGTTCTTGCGGATGTCGTTGACAATCTTGCCAAGACGTGTCTCCTGCAATTGAAACAATTAATAAATGAGATTAAAAGAGCTTTCCTAAATGTTAAACAGTCTTATAGAATGCTCTTTATCGCAACAGGGTGCATTTCTTGAGAAAAAGATGCGTTTTCCTGAGAGAACGTACATAAGGAACGCTTGCCAAGACACGTCTCCTACATTTTCTTTGCAGAATGGGATGTATCCCAAATGACGTGGTTCATACATTGCAAGTTTGAATAGGCTCTAAAAGACAATGGAAAGAATGTACAATGCAGTATCTCAATGAAGGTCAGCACACTGCAAAAATGTTTAAGAACTGATAAACATTTTCAATTCTTTTTGAAAATGCATTGATTCTCCATAGACTTTAGAAACAACCCAATAAGTGGCAGCAGGTTACGATATTTTTTCAAAGACACCTTTTGTAGTTTACTCTTTAACCCTAACCACCCTGAGTCCATCAAAATCCATTTCCTGTTTTGGAGGATTTTAGCGGATTCAGGATACCTCCATATTGAACCAACTGGAGGAGTGTGATGGATTGAGGATTTTAAGCCTAGCGTTACTGCAGGAGTTTGATGGATTCAGGATACAGAAATTTAGGTGATGGACTGTGATGGACTCTATGGAGATTGGAGAAACGCACTGCAATTTTGTGTATGCCACCTAGGCAGGCCTCGAAATAGTACTAGCCCGGCGTACAAAGTCTAGCGAAAACTGCTCCGGGCTACCTAGACCCACTTCCTTGGTTGCCCGGTGGGCTAGTGAAAAATTCAGTAACCTACCTGTAAAGGTTTAGATCAAAATACATGTTAAACCTTGTATTGTCTTTTTGTGTATTAAATAAATATCAGATCAAAATAAACTGAGTATAAACTGTCTTTTGTTTGTGGTTTTTCGGCATGATTATCGATAGCCTGGGAGCGCTCGATTCCCCCCTTGCATGCAGCGCACTGTTATCTCACGAACAGAGTAGACTGGTGGGCTTCAGTGAGATTAGTATAGTATAAACTACGGCGCAGGGTACCGCACATGTGCACTATTCTCTTTCACATCATTCAGCCTTTCTTACCATAACGGCCCACTGCGTAGCTGTATAGTACATGAGCGTTTTGCCGTGTCACTAGTGTAGTAGCGTCGGATAAAGAGTCTGTTCAGAACAGCGCCCTCTTTGTACGTTACCACGGATGTACATTGTACGTACGTACATGTACGTGCGCGCGCCGAACGAAAAGTTTTGTGCATTGTGCATACGGGCTAGCAAAACTGTAAACGGGCTAGTAAAATCTGCAGTTTGCTAGCCCGGTGGGCTACCCAGGAAAAAAAGTTAGCGCAAGGCCTGCTAGGTATCCTGAATCCGTCACAGTCCATCAAACTTTTGCTGGTAGAGTATGATGGACTCAGGATCTCTCCAGAATGCATACTGGTGGAGTCTGATGGACTCAGGACACCAGCAGCTTTTGCAAACCAAAATTGGTGGACTGTGGCGGATTCAGGATACTTTCTAGTAAAAGCCGTGGGGGAGTTAGGGTTAAGCACCAATATTTACCTCAAGAGCCTCTTTGGTGATTTGAATGTTTTCCAGGCATGTTATGGCTTCCAACACACCGACCATGTTAGTGACCTGTACGGAAAAAAAGACGGACAATGGTCGGTACTTTTAATATGAAGAAAAGGTTAAACTAGAGGGTGTATTTTCTGGATTTCTGGTTTTGTAGTTGCTTGAAAAGAGTTACCGTCTGTAATATACATTAGGTCCAATTTTACCAACGTTTAATTTCTCAGCAAATGTTTTTGCAATAAAAAAGAATGGAAATGCATGTGCTTTGGAAAAATAAAATCACCGACTAGCAAAATTGAACCAAATTTCAAATTATTGTGATGTAAAACACTGAAGCACAGTAAATGAAGGGAATTTCACAATTCACAGTGAACAAAGTCAAGATTTTGTCCACCAATGTTTGTATTTACCCGAACAAGGGTCAACATAAGACCACATGATGGATACACCCATCTATCTTTGTGATGACATGATGATCGATCATGCTCAGTATACAAGGACTTCATGGGACATATTTTCAATGAAATGCTCCCAAAGATCATGCGATCACTAAAATAATAATATCAATAAAATGGTCTATGAATAACATTAGTATTAGGTTAAGTAAAAAAGAAAAGGCCGCCTTGATTTTGGGTTTGTTTTTTTGAAAAATGAGGTGAATTTTTGTGTAATATCAACCAATTTATGATAAAATAATGTCGGGAAACTCAAACTTTCCACTTTGTTGGTCATAATTTTATCGCTCAAGGAAACCTGTATACCGTCACGATATATCGGAAAGTTCCCTAATCTTGGTGGTGAAAAGCATGCATGCGTTTATGCAGCGATGGTTCACTGGTTTCGTCGAGCACTATAAGAAAGTGAAGATACAAGGTACGGGAACAGTCTGTGAAGTCGTAGCATAACTGAAGATGGCAATTAAATATCTTTGGAATAGGCAGATCTCTGCAAGTTAATTAAAATTAATAAAATTATAATTACATAGCTCCTGACGATATATGAAACATTGTGACTTTGGTGTTATTTTAAGTCTAAATTGATAAATGTATGGGTATGGATTTTAATGTTTTCAAAACGAACGCTTCTCTGTGAAACTCCTCATTCAATTAAATTGTTATCTTAACATTCCACATGAAGGCCTACACAAATTTAATTTATTCTAAAGTGAACAAAGAAATTGGCAAGGCGAAACTCGAATCTGCGACCCCTAGAATACCGGACCAGTGCTCTACCACCCGAGCTATCTTGCGCTATGTTGGCAGTCTCCAAAACTGTCCGTATCTTTGTTCAAAGGCGCTAGTCAGAGATAATTTCCTTGAGGATTTTGTGTAAATTAAACTTAGGCACAAAGAAGCTTTACATTTAATTAAACTCACAAACACATTCCAAACTTGTGTTAACCATTTTTTTTGCTAGGTCTTTATGGTCCTACACTTATTCATGATAAAAACTTGGGTGCATTTTAATATAATATAAGATCATTCCATGTCAAATAAAGCAAATTCAATTTTATAACAAATTATCAAACACATCCCCCAACAAATATCAGGCAAAACTCAATCTTTTCAAAAAATAAGCAAAAGCATGTGTAATTAGGGTCATTTGTAATTCCTATCCTTCACAAATCAACAGTTTTTGAGTGTGAAAAAGGTCAAAAATATGACAGAGAGAAACACTGAACACGATGCCAAAGTCATGTCCATTTAGTTCACACTCAATACATACACAACACTACATCATGTACAAATTATATACGCAGTTCGTACATTACATGTTACATCGTACGTGTAGGTATACAGCTACGCAAGGCCTCCACCACAGTACGGTCGCCATACTTTTTCTGCACGATTCATTACGCAGTACATAAAAATACAAGACGTGTTCCACAGACCACAGAGCGCATGCGTGCAGGCCGGCCGCTCATAGGTTCCCGGCCGCGGTCAACAGTCATTTTGCAGCGGACCAGCCGACTGGCGAGATCCCTTTACGGCTTAGTGCTCTCCACATACCCTTCGAAAAACGCCTCCGTTTTCCACTTTTTTCGCTTTCTGCACTATGGTTTTAACACCCAGGACATGCTATGATTGTCGAGCTCGGCGTTAGTGGTGGTTAGGAACTCTGACAGATAGGTCCGGGTGTGAATTCGCGGACCAAATTTTGGTTGTTGCCTAGCAAAAATCGGCCATTTTGAGGGGTCTCCGATCGCGTGCGTGCGCAATGCATGTTAGGCATGGCGGTGCATGCCCGATCGTACAGCCGGCTGAACGGACTCTGATTTTTCACCGATTTTTTGCCTCATAGAAGCGAATTGACGGAAATTTTGGCTTACTTTGGCATCTTGGTCTATTGCTTTGAGCAGCTGCTCCCGGATCTGGCTCGGGGTTGGCGGCATTTGACCGTCGTTCCCCGGTCAAAATCTGCCGAGGTGCTGCACCTCCACAGCGCACACACTGCACAGGCATATCGCGGTTTATCGGCCTGTATTTCCCGAATGGCCCAATGGAACTATGGGATACGTAATGAGCGAGCGCCCTTTTATTTTCTAGCTGAAAAGCAAACTCGTGTGTGCGCAACTCGTGTTTTTCCGTGAATGACGTCACGGTTCCCGATGAATCCCGAACATTATCTCTTTGTTAATTAAAAAAAATACAGTTTTAATGACTTTCACATATTTTTAGCACACTAAATAACAACAAATGTGTTTTTCTCGAGTGGTGTACGACGCGGCCAATACGCGCGTCGCTACACACGCGGCGCGTACTTGCAGGGTACATGTACAGTACATGTGTACGTGTATACGACGCGTGTGTACGTGATAAATGAACTTATTTTGAAGGATAAACAAAAGTCTTTTAGTCTTAATTTAGTCTTTGTAGCTCTACATCTTTTACTCCAAAATGATGTTTTTAGTCGAACGTATTTACCAATTCAAACATTTGTTTTTATTTGACAAATTTGTACAAAATGATGTTTCCCCGTTTTTACTGACGTTTTGTGCTTGAAACGACAAAACTAATGCACCAATAAATTAAATTCAATAAAAGCGTGTATACAAAATGATTTGGCCGAGCATTTAATGCTCGTAGATGAAGGGTAAAACAAAATAATATTGGTGGACAAACGTTTCGAATGAAAACGGTATGGATCGTGTTCGCCACACACGTCGATGAATCATGTTGTATAATGCCGTTGAGGGCGCTGAACGAAACGGTTGTTGTGGTTCATAATCTGACAATTTGGGTCAAAGACCTCACTGTTGCGCAGTCTATGGAATATCCGCTCGTTTGTACGGATATAACACCATTAATCAATATATTATACTGTTGCCATGTAAACCATAAATCTTGTTTGCGAAAAATCCCACCGAACGCCACAAAACCTTAGAAGAATAACAAAATCCTCCATGACAAAACCAAGTTACTTCCGTACACGAATCAATCAAGATGCAATATCTTGAATATTAATACATTGTACTGGAGTCAAATTAGTTAGGATGTGCGGGGGGGGGGGCGAAATCTTAAAAATAATAAAGCCAAGAGCATTATTTTGTCAGTTGGGCATTTTTGGAGGTTTAAACTGAAGCAACAATACAATTTTTTTAATTTGAAAAATGGTGCTTTACAACTAACAATGACGAAGTTATATGAATTCAAAATAATATTATAAGATTTCGATTTTAAATTTGGAAAATTTGTTGACACTCTCTTTCAAAATGAAAGCGGGCCAGAATATCACGGGGAGTTTAGAGCCATTAATTTCTTTAAATCACGGAATGAAGCTTATAAACAAAAGTTTGTTTATAAATTATAGTTGCAAACGGTAGTTTCCCTTTAAAATAAATACATTTTAATACATGTATAGTATTTATAAATACTTTTTTTTTAAATGTAAAAATGTAATCGTTGACCCCATACTATACATTTTGTGTAGACGTACATGTATTTTTGTTTCAGGTAATTTTGTTACACCCAACAGTGTCCCAACAAATATAACAGTCTTTCAAACGCATGCGACCACCTTATGCGGCAAGTTTAAACTTATTGTGTAATACCACACAATATAAGTTGCCAATTTCCCGCGACAGGTGACTTTTATTGTCCTAAAATGAATTTATAGCACAAAAAGAGGAGATTATTATAGGCGGAGTCGGGAATGGTTACTGATATATCAAGAGTGGTCCTTGTTTGCGTCATTTGTAATAGCTCCATGGTACAATGGGAATTACTGATTACAATAACAAAGAACGCTTGAAACACTAGTTGCAGGTTTGCAAGTCAAAAGTTAGTAAGGTTGTTAATTATTTTACTAAAGTATTTCTAGGCTAAATTTGTTGAGTTTTATTTTTTTTTAATTGTAACATGTGGGATACCCGTACGTGGTCGTGGGCTGTTGTTATGGGTTTGGGGTTAAAATACCACAAAAATGTGTTGTGGCATTTGTCACCATGTGTTCTGTCATGCACCCTCATGGTTGCCTATAAGTATATACAGACTTGCCGCTGAATTGAACAGACCGAGTCGGCTGAATGACGTCAGAATACGGTATAAAACGCAGTGCATGCAGTGTGCACGGTGACTGTCCAAAAGGGAGGGGTTTGATGAATATTCATACCTGCACACGAACAACTGGCCTAGGCTGCAAATTTGTACAGTTTTATTATCGGATAGTCCTTCTACATCCTTTCGAGCTGTGACTGTGAACGCAGCCTCCTTTTTGAAGTGAATTGTCTGAACCAGAATCGCTAACAATCATGGCAGATAGACCCAAGGGTTACGGGATGACTGCAGAGTTGCAGGCAAAGGTAGGTGCATGGGTCTAAACTTGGACGTGGAGGCCGGTGGGGTTTGAAACATTTGGCAGGTGGTTGTCAAACATGATTGTAAATGTACCGTGTACATGACATTGTGATTGTGAATGTGAATGTACAACATGTCCATGTACAATATACATTCCACATCCATACATTGTACATCCATGCAGACCAAGGACCTTGACCGATCCTACCATTTTGTGTACTGTTTATTCATGTGTGTGATTTCTTCTTAATTATTGATTGTCTGATTATAATATAAGTTGCCCCATATCGTGCGATTTGCCAGTGGCGCGACACACAAACTATAGACTGCAGTTTTTAGGCCAAACTCTAACGACACCGCACAACGCACAACGTACTCGTCAACCTTTTTTTAGGTGTTTGTACGTTTTGGGAACTGGAACAGAAACAGACGTAATATTATTTTGCCAGACTTGCACACTACGTACTCCTCCATGCACACATTATCTGCACTGTGATAGCTGACGTACGTACAGTATTTGTTTTGCTTTATGGCCTTGGCGATCCTGAAGTTATAAACAAAAGATGAGTTCTGTGTTATACTTTATGTCCTCTATTTTGCAAAATTTATAATGAACTTTATAACTTAAAATTTATAATTTAACTTTTACAATCTTGACACTTATCCATAAAGTTAATGCATTGCTTCGTTTTATAGCAGACTGTGTAAATTATAGCCATGAGTTATGTTCTATTATCTGCCATTTCTTTAGCAATAATTGTTTTGATTTAAAATTGCCTTTACTATAGTCAATCACTGTGATACTATACCAAAACCAGTACTAATTTTATAAACCAAATCGCTTGATTATTGACCGTAAAAAATTGACATGGTAATGAATAGGTAAACCTAGATCAAACGCAGCCTTTTTAGGTCTTGAATTGGTTAAAGGGTATACACGAGCAACTTATGAATGGACTATTTTATACCAAATACCCAATAGAATTTTTTTTGTCGGTTGGAATTGGCAGGAAGTTTAATTCAGTGTAGGCCTACATCTATTAAAGTTCCGCAAAATCAACGTTTAATATTTCGTTTACAATGTTTGTGGGTTTCTTAAACATTATTCCCGCAAATATATAAAAAACAGAGCATCGTCTTTCGCTCAAATAATTAGGGCAGACGACATTACGGAATGATAGACTAAAGTTGTCTACAGCGGAAATTTCGAGTAAGAAAAAAGGCGGTCAATATTGGATGTTGGTTTTTCAGTGATAGTATAAGTTTATAAGCTTGTGGTTTCCTGTTAACGGCACAAGGGCAGGTTGCCAGGATGGAGATTTCGCGCAAAAACAAACAATGACATGAATGGCATCACCGAATTCGATAACACGGGAAGGAAGTTTCAGGCTAAATTTAGCCAACAAACACATGGGTGTTCTACACTAGGTTTAGTTTTACTGTAATGCGACACGAAGTAGTCGTCGGGTTTCAACGTAGACGCGGGTACAAGTCGTATTTTGTGGCAGATCCACACGCGTTTAAATGAATTACACAAAAGCTTGCTGTTCCTTGCACGTGTCAAATTAATAAGGTTACGATTGTTAACGCACAATGACAAAGAAATACTTTTACCTAGCTTAATCGCAACTTATGACTTAATAAATCCTTGGCATTCCAATGACTGCTTCCGACGGCTAACTTGCTGGGCTTCAAACTGCTAACTTGCTGGGATTTAGACTGGTGACGCCCGTAGTTTTTATTACAAGAAATAAAGTATTTGTTTGGCCCATTTCCTAATTATACAATGTACAGAAAGATGCCAAGTACGATCCAGTTGCAGAACAGGAGGTCAGAGACTGGATTGAGGCAGTTGTTGGGGAGCCAATTAGCGGGACAAACTTTCATGATGGTCTGAAAAATGGAGTCGTCTTGTGCAAGTATGCCCCGTTGAAAATCAACTTCCTATCGCCTCTAAGAACGAGTGCATCCCATGTGCCATTCTTTGCTTGTATAGTGTGTGACACTTCACGACAGTTTCTTAAAACTCTCCCATGTTTTGTTTTATTCGTCACCAAATGTTATCAATGTATTGTTTAAACCTTATAGCCTTCTGCACAAATATCCCCTTCAGACCACCGACAATGCAAAGCTACAACAGTCCCGTTCATAAATCTTGAGTTTATGTATCCGTTATAAAGTTAACAGACATTTTAGGCGTAATTTTCTAATTTTATTTTAAAGTGCACAATGAACTTTTTGAAAATGCAAAAATAAGAAAACAATTTTACACTAAATTTCATGAAACTGGAATTGTTAACAAAGTTTTGAAAGAAAGCTTTAAAGTAAATATACTATATTACTGAATGAAATAAACAGATTTGGAAACGCCTCATGAGGAAAGTGAAGAGAAATGCGCCACGTTGTAACTTCACTAATCCTAAACCTGTAACATGAAACTATAAAGTTGGTCCTTTTTGCGAGTATGAATCACAAAACCAATTGCACCGACAAACAGTTTTGTACACCTTGTTCATATTTTCATCACTATTTTTTTTCAAAGCCTGGCTAACAAGTTGCAACCAGGCTCTGTTCGAAAGATCAATACAAGCAAAATGGCTTTCAAAATGGTGAGTCTTTAGAATCGTTTTTCCCTCAAAATGTTATAATTAACGTGGACCATTTTTGTTACTTCAATTATTTGCGTACTCGTTTGTTATCGTTTCTCAAACTCAACACCATGCAGATGGAAAATATCGGCTTTTTTTTGGCGTTCACCGAGACCTACGGATGCAATAAAGTTGACATGTTCCAAACGGTAGACCTGTATGAAAATCAGAATATGGCACAGGTAAGTACATGTAGAATATTGTCAAACTTTGCAAGTAGAACTTGGGCAAACTTTGTAAGATTATAAAACAATGTAGCTATAGTAGGCCAAATAAACAAATGTATGCGTCAACTGAAAGACTCCAGAATGTGTAAGGATCTAGCTCAAAGTAAACTGAATTACCATTCAAGAAACTAAAAGCGTTGCATTTCATCGGCTGTAGTTGAGTATTATTCACACATCTCGCGTCGTTCAACAGGTTGTTGCGTTTGTTTTTGTTTTTTATAATGGTTGGCAAGTTTTGTTTTCTTTATTTGTTACAGGTGATCAATGCAATCCATGCGCTTGGACGTAAGGTACGCTTAACTCTTTTGTAAACAAACACAAAACGGAAAAGAGTACACGAAGTTGTTCCTCGTGATCTTTAAAAATAGTGGAGTTAAATGACTCTTTAGTTTTTCCGCTTGAAAACCAAAGTGAAAATAACACTTCAAAAAGATGTATATCTTCATATTAAAAAGAGCGAAAAACTACATGAAAAGAGTGAATTAAGTCTGAGCCACTCTTTAAACAAACAAAGGGACAGCTCATAATAATGTGCACTCCTTTTACAGAGTATTTTGTTCGCAGATGTATAGATTTGGTGTAAGATATAAGGGAATAGTCTTGATATCAAAAGGCCAGTTTTATTAAGTAACCAAAGAGTATCACAACGATCATTGCAATTGGTTTTTGGCTTTTTTACTGCAGGCCCAGAGTAAGGGATTTAATGGGCCGACACTCGGACCAAAGGAATCGAAGGCAAATAAGCGGGAATTCACGGAAGAGCAACTAAAGGAAGGTCAAAATGTGATCGGACTCCAGATGGGTACGAACAAGGGTGCCTCTGCTGCTGGGCAGAATTTCGGACTTGGACGTCAGATTGCTCAACCGAAAACTTGAACAACAAACGCCAAACTAAAATGCTACATCGAAATTATATACAAACAGACATCGCTATACAACTTCCGGGCAACAACTTGCAAACAAAAAGCTGCATTTTTTAAGCTCATCAAAGTGTAATCATTAACTCAATTTCCTTTGAAAGAAAAAAACCAACTAATTTGTTGAATTGAAGCCAATAGTTTGATAAGGTGGAAGTAGTGTTAATATCGTAGTTCATTTTTGTCCCATGTTTTATTAAATATCGTTGTTCTAGTTTCCAATTGTTTATTAATGTGTAATTTTTGGATTTTATGTTAAGGTTTCAATGTGATTTTGTTGTCTTTGCGTGGGGATGTAATAATTTCAGATTCCTGCTGTCGGAAATTAAAGTTGAAATACATTGGCAGTTTTATAACGCAGCGTATAGGCCTATGCGTTGTACATAAACAATACATGACCAATGGCTTCATCGGATTTGGCGTTCGCAATCGCCATATTTTATGACCGTTGAAGCCGATACTCTACCCACAAGTTTTCATTTCAAACGTGAATTGAATTAATATTTTTGGGGTGTTAAATAGTGCCTTTCAAAGAGATGCAGGGGCCTTGGTGGTTTCTTTGTTCAAAATGTTCTCCTTCATAAAGTGTGTTGCTTGAATAACATATTTTTATACTGACCAATATAGATGCAAAATAGTTTGTCTTTAATTTAGCTTAAATTTATTTATCTATTACGAGCGTGAATTGGTTTGACAAATTGATACCAACCTTAGCCGTGTGTTTCATGTAGACTGATTTTAGTTGTTTCTTGCATGGTTTTTAGTCTACCATTATAACGTAAATATAGATGACATTGACCGAGAATCCAAAAAATAAAAATTGGAGATTTTGATTTCATCATTTAAAGCTAAACAAGCTTTAAATGATAAAATCAAAATCAAAATTTTAATTTTTGCCTCAAGTGTCTCATTTACTCGCGCTGGGTCACATAATAGTTGTGATATTTCATAAAAATACTGTTTTCCAAAATCTAAACGGCGTCTTCCTACGGTAAGTGGGCGGCTGTTTTGGGTGGGTTTAATTGGGCACAGTTTTAGGTCTGTATTCATACGGGTATAGAGTAACGTAAAGGCACGGTATGATTCCTGAGATTTAATTGAATGAATCGTTACCCGGTAATTGTTATTTAGTCGTTATCGGACAGTGATCAGAAATACCAATGTTCACGCACTTTAGTTACATTGCGACACTTGGTTTTTACAATCACTGAAGGTTTACTAACGGAAATTAACCAAGATAAGTTGGCGAATACATTTTCCCCCATTGTGTTTTTAAATTCTCGTTTTAGTTCTGTCACTTATAACAAAAATTGCATTTTGACGTCGTTGCTTTTATGTTTTAAACAGCTTGATAGATAAATTAAAAATAAATATTTCAAATTGAGTGTGTATCTGCGTATAATTCTTGGTGCGTGTTTTAAAGACCACCTTACAAAATAGCTGGCTGTTAATTCGACGTGCCGACCCCTACAATTTATGGGGGGACCGGTCTGGTAAAGAAGTCTTGAGAAAATATACATGTACTTAATAGTTGTTGATTCATGGCGAATAGAAGAAAGCGAAATCTTCGGTTATATCCGTTTTGGGCGGCGCGGCGCGTGCGTTCGCAATAAAGAGAGGATCCCTGTAGAATACATATTTAGATTTCAGATAGTATCGAAAAAAGTTGTTTCACAAGGATGCATGTCGCATGAGTAAATATTTTTTTCAAAAAGAGTGATCGTGACTGAGTTTGGTGTCGATGATGTTCGGAGTCGAGTGCTCGCTAGTGGGCCAACCTTGGTGTCAAATACCTAACCTTTGACGTCATACACCTGCAGACTTACATTTTTCGACGATGGCTGATGCATGGATGACCTTGTGCCATTATGTTGGTTTTTGTTAACTTACACATTATGACCAACTTTGTAATTAACTTTTTAATGCTCATAAAATAGTCGTTGCATGCATGCGGGTGTGGGTCACATTGGGTCACGCTATGCTAGTCTAATCACGCACGAATGCATGACACATGTGGATGGATTCGCCATTGATGTACTCAATGTCAAACTTAATGCACTTCAAAGTGGGAGAACAGTGATACAGTCGACGTCTATTTACTCTAGACCGGATATCACAGCTAAAAGTCTGCATCCTCGTATTTTTCTTACAAGTTTTGTCGTCCGTGCATCGACAACAGTGTGTGAGAAACAATGCCAATGAATAAAGGCCGGGCGTATGGTTTTTCAGCCGAGTTGGAGAGGAAGGTGAGTCATGGGTGACTTGAGCTTTATTCCTCCTTCATGTCCTTGCTTGACTAGCTGAGTAAACTTGAGTGCTTGATCATTGATTAATTGAAACAACTATTCCTTGCTTTATGATGAAACCAGGGAACTAAGACAATTTATTATTCATTTAAACTAGTACAAAGTATGGATAGTAATACATGTATGATGTACCGGTAGTATAGAACATTTTCCAAGTATTTTCTAACAATTTAGAAAGAAGTGTTTCTCAGTTCATATATCTTTTGCAGTGACTGACCTTAAATCTTCATTGAGATAATAATATATGAAGTGGCGTTGGGATGCAACAGTCTTTCTTAAAATTGTTGGTTTTCAAGATTTTCATTACTAGTAGTAGTACTAGTAGTAAACACTAACGGACAAATCTTCAAGTACTAGGCCTAGTCATGCATTCGTTATTAAACGGACCTAGATGAGTTATTGCGGGTTTAAGCCTGGATGTTCCAATTCTCCACACTTCCTCCTCTCGGCCTAAAACAAAAAAGAGAAGTTGACAACATTGTCCAGGATGTCGTCATTTGACGAGATCTGTTCAGTGTTTCCTCTTTCTGTTTGTTAACCTAACCATTTCTTATTTTATTATTTGTTTACATTATGCCACTGTGGTGAATATTGACATTTTTATAATTGGAAAACTGTTTTACCAACAGATATATTTGTTGTGTATTGTTTATAGTGTAGTCCTAGATAAAGTAAAAATATAATAAAGTGAAGTTTTAGCAAAATGTTGGCCAAATATTTTGAATATTCCCTGAAAATTCCCTGACAAATCATAGACAAACAATAAGTAGTTTTTTTGAAAAATAGAGTGATATGAAGAAAAAATTTGAAAACACTAGTTAGGCCTACTATAGTTTTGTAGTTTTGTATGTACAGTGATACGCAAAAAAAAGAGGACAAAAAAGGCAGTATTATAATTATTAGTATTAACGATTGTGTGTGCAGTCATACACATCATAATTGCTATTTAACCCAGTATTCTCTCCGATTTTTCCACCTATCAATTGCATGGCATTTTTGGTAAACCACAAGATCAACAAAGCCAGTTATTTTAAGTAGCAACCTAACAAATAAAACTTCCTAATCATTCAAGCAGACATTGTTTGCAGTACAACCAGTGTGAACAGGGGCAGTCTGAATTTATTACAAGCTTAATAAGTTTAAACAGCTAAAACATCCCATGAAAGCTTTTACTGATACTAGTTTTGCAGAGAATGTGGCCTTGCAATGCAACTTAAAACCATTCCAGGTTTGCATTCCAATGAACAACCTGACCTCTCCCCCTCAATTTCCCCCTCCACCTACTCATAGCCTGCTGTGCTGATTTTGTGCATGACATCACGTTTTCAACAATTGCACCCCAAAGGAAAGAACACACAGTTTTGCATGCAAGAAATATGTAATACTGTAAACAAATTATAACTCATGGCCGATTTTATTTGGCTTAGCAAACAAACACAGCATACAAGAAGGATTTAATGCAGGTTTTGTTTGGTTATTCACTACTTCCCAGCAAAGTGTTTTGCATCATTTTTTTCTGAGTAAAAAATGCTGTATAGACCCAGATCTTGTCCCCCTTCTTCTTTCCTTCAAATTTGTCTGTCTTTGCTTTTTTGTCATATTTTTTGTGATAACCACCTGTTTTTTGTGTAAATGTCTACATACATTTCAAACACAAGTTGATAAACATTTGTATTGCAATTTATTTTCTTTGTTTCACATTGCATCATTTAAGTTTGTTTTCGTTTCACTTTCTTTAACTAATTTTGTTTTCATGAGTGACATTCAATAGTTCCAGTTGTTTGACTTACAACCCAAGATGTGTGAAGATTTTCACTAGTTTCTAAAGAATCACTACAATTTTGTTTTATTTCTCTTATTTTTCTGCATGTGTAAATAAATCTTTGTACCAGGGCTATAAATACTTTTGCCCTATTAATTCCTGCTTACTATCCTCCTTAGTTTAACAGTAAGCCCTAGTTTAGTGATGTCATCTGTTGACACAGCCCTAGGCCAGGGAAGGGCTCCTTTCAATCATCTTGGTATGTCAAGTATCCGAGGTCACCGTTCCACAATGACTCCTATTGTGGCCTATAGTTAGAGACTGTTGATAGTGCAGAGTTAATTGTTTGCACATTCTGGAATTGAATGGTGTTAAAGGTAGGATACACCATTTGCAGATATCAACAGAATTTACTACTGAATTAATAATAAATATCTTACTAATTTGAAAGCAAAATGATTGTGCTAGATATCCTGTAAATGTTCTGAAAAAATGATTTTTATAAAAGCAAATTCACAATCGCCAGACGGCGATCGCGAAAAAAAACAAGAACAACTAAGAACAACTGCCCGACGTTGGTTGAAAACGAACGCCGCTTTGCTTGTTTTCCTCGGCATTCATGATTCTAAAACTTCGGGCAGTTAAATGCTATTTACTATACAATACAACCCCCAAATCCACCATTCCTGATAATTCAAGTAATTACCAATGGTGTACTATATATCCTACCTTTAAGAGGCCATTATTGGGAAACATTTTAACTTGAGGTCAATGCATTAGAATAATTCCTTGTTACCAATAGATCTGTTTAAAATATAAATTGTGGGGTTTTTTTTTAAATTGTTTTTTGGGGCGTGTGTGTGTGTTTTAGGCCAGGGCTACTTTCGCAACGAATCAAGACAAGGAGTATGAATGCAGGGCGTGGATTGAAGCTATCGTTGGAGAGGAATTAGAACCGGTGGAGAGTGGCTGGGATAACTTCTCATCTTCCCTAAAGAATGGCATCATTCTGTGCAAGTAAATATCCAGAGCAAGCTGCTTACAGTCTTTATCAGGGAGGGAACTAGCTGGGGAGGGGGGGGGGGGGGTACAAGAGGGATAACTGCCTTGAAGAATGGAATCATTTTGTACAAGTAAATAAAACAAGAGCAAGTTGCTTAGAGTATGTATCAGGGACGGAACTAGCTGTCAAGAAAGGGGAGTGGTGATGATACAAAGGGGAGGGGGTTGAGTCTATTCCTGGGTTGTGCCCCCACAATGCAAACGAACTCATGTTTTCATGTTTTGTTTTGCAGGCTTACTTTGCGGTACTTGTATTTTGTTTACTCAACCTTTCTTTGGCAGGTTGATAAATGTACTCCTTCCTGGAAGCGTTAAGAAGATTAATGAAACCAAGACCATGGCATTCAAAATGGTGAGAACAATTTGTTTCAAAAATGTCCACCCCCAAATCACAATTCATATCCGGGCTCAAAAGTTACCCATATGACGACAGTGTTAAGTCTAGCAAATTACGAGCCATTCTCTGACCTTTCCAAACCCCAGCTGCATGAATGAAGCAAAGATGGAAACGAAGCTAGGGTTTGGAAAATGGCCCAATCGGGATTTTAAATGATCAAACTTTACGGTGGTCAAATATTGTTTCACTTTTTTATTATTATTAATGTCAAATGTAGTCTACAATGAATTAATTACATTGTAACGCAATAATAAGAAGTTAATGGATTATCGACAAAATGATATCATTGGAAAATTATTGTTCCCGTTACCATGGTTTACAGATGGAGAACATTGGTCATTTCTTGTCTGCATGCGAGACCTATGGTGTGCCCAAACGAGATCTCTTTCAGACTGTTGACTTGTTTGAAGGGCGGAATATGAACAGTGTAAGTTGCTGATCCCCCCCCCCCCCCCCCCGTTATTTCCCAAACCTTTAAGAGACTAATACCGTTGCTTTTTAAAAGATTTAATATATTCTGACTGTGAGCCAACTCAAGACAATGTGGCTCATTAAATCTCTCTTTGGTAGTTAAGAAGTTGATTAGAAAGTGACAATGAAAGATTTTAGTAAAAATCGAATTTGGTATTCTTCTCCCTTTTTTGTTTAGGTGCTGACTGGATTAGAAGCTCTTGGACGAAGGGTAGGTACATAAATTGTCCGACTTGCGAGTTTTGGGTAGCCTTTCTGCTTGCAAATGTCACTTTCCACACCTTATATTATATATTTCTGACACAGGCTCAGGTTATGGATTTTCAGGGGCCCACCTTCGGCCCCAAGCCCTCGAAGGAAAATAAGCGTGAGTTCTCCGAAGAGACGCTTAAAGCTGGCCAGAGTGTCATTGGTTTACAGATGGGTACCAACCAAGGTGCCAACCAATCAGGAATGTCTTATGGCAACAGGAGACAAGTCTATGATCCTAGTATCGGAAAGTGAAGTCAGCATAAAGATTGTTGCTAGTACTGATATTGTATTGTTTGTTTGTAGATCTGTGTAGCTTTGACTATGTAGGCTGGAATGCAGGGTTTAGAGAAAGTTACCTGGCATTGTTGGCTCGTGTGCCCTTGAAAGGGACAGTATAACTTTTGCAACCACCCAAAAGGGGACCAACCAAATATTTTTTTAAAGGTTTACTTGATGTAATGACTCTAAAAGAAATATAAAATAATTTTAAAAATGCTTTTCAGAGATGCACTTTTTAAAATGTCCTTTAGTAGTTGGTTTAACATCGAAATCTTAAAATATTATTTTCTCAGAATTTACGGCATTCACAGCGCAAACATTTTGTCAGGTTAGTTGTCAAGCACCATTCTTTAGAATTAAATAACTTTTGCTGTTTTTAACGATCAAAATGCACAACTGACAAATGGTATACTATACTTTTAAAGACAACTTATTTTTAAAGTGAATTCCTTTTATTAAAATGTTTACAATTGCAAAAAGTACATGTATGGCTGTTTTCCTTCAGAAAACTGTGGTAAATTTTATGAAGCATTGCAAATCACAAGATATTTCTCGATTACTTTAACCAAAAAGTAAGCTAAACAGAAGGTGCTTAAGGACAATGTAACATATAGAATGTCTCATTGTACCTGAAGAATATTTTATTTAGATATATATTTTAGAACTTATGTAAACAATTCATTTCAAAATCATGTGAAGTCGCTGCTTCATTTTTTTAATATTCATGAATAAAATTCCCTCCCTTATTGGACAATTTCATTTTATATTGTATAGCCTTTGTATTTATTAGTTACATAGCAAGCGCTAGATAAAAGAGTGTTTCTATGACAACACAATACAATGTATTCTTTTGCAGAAAACATTAAACTACCCACAGATACAGTAGTAATTTTACGCGCATAGATTTGAATGTGTTTTTATATAATTCATTAAAAATAAACTGTATTTTTATAACCTTAAACTTCAGCAAAAAAAATATATTAAAAGTGACAACTCAAGTATACAAGAAAATTTGTTTGTATGATAATTTCTGACCAATCACGATCGTAATAATTATTGCAAGCTACAATAGAATTTAAAATAATCTTCAATTTTTGCTCTGCATTCAGGCAATTTCCAGAAAGTTTTATTTTGCAGTTTTTAGGATACAAATTTATTACAAAATCTACAATCGCCTGGCATTCCTACTCCAGATTTTTCATTCCAAAAACAATTATTTAAATGTAAGTAGAAATCTGTTATTTGTGTGTGTGTTTATTCAATGTATTTGTTTGAAATGTGTTTCTAGATCAGCCTTAGTCATATTCAGTTTGTGCCACAATTTGAAATAAAAGATGTGCGTTTTAAATGATTTCCTTGTAGAATTCTCTGAATTATTTTTTGCTGAATGGTCAAATAAGCTACTAGGCATTACCTATTTAAAGCAAAGTTCGTTTATACTTTGCATTCATCTGTTTTTCCCCAGATATTTAAAATTGAAAGTGTCCCATACAACTGTCATTAAAGAACAATTTCAGGTTACAGTTGGGCAGAAATCTGACAAGTTTCACATCTTGGTTCCTTATCTCCGGTCAGTAAAACCTTAAAGACAAGACAACCGAGCCATACATAAATGCCGACAGAAAATTACTTTCAAAATGGTTCATGTACTTTATTGTGTTACATGACTTGTAAACTGTCCTGGATTCTACATAATTTCCCAAGCGGAAATAAATCCAACAAAGAATAAATTCATTTTGATGTACAGACAGTATTTGTGCTGGACACACTTGGGAGACAAATCCAACTTAATCATTCTGTTAGGACACAAATAAAAAAACAAACGAGGCCAATCATTAACCCACATTGACCTAATTAATTTTTAATAAAAAGTCTGCCTCAAATTCAGTAAATTAGATTTAAAATGTATACAGGCATTATATGTGTTACATTTTATTGCTTTTTCGAGCAATGCAGTTTACGTATATTTTGAACGCATGCATTTCGTTTCATTTATTCAATAGGTTGGGTTTCCTGATATGATTTCAAAGAAACATCTGGGTTTCCTGTTCTGTGAATAAAGATAATTGAATCCAGTGAGAAAGGTTGAACACTCCAATCGGAATATTTTTGTAAATACTGACATTTCCTAAATATGTAATGAGGGTGTTTAGAACAGTTTTTTTGGGGGAAAAAGGGTTGCTAATCACAGCTTCAATTTATGCACTTGTAGCAGCTCATACAAAATGGCATCAATGTTTCAACATTTTAGGGTCTTTTCAAATCTTTCTTCGTCTTAACCTTAAGGCGGTTTTAGTCTCTCAACTGCAAGAACTCCAGCCACATTCTGGTGCCTTCAGAATCATTCAATTGGTTGATATGAACCCAAAAGTTTAAATAATTTGCTATTTGTTTCTCATTTATTCAGGAGGCGAAGCTGAAGACAAAGCAAAGGTTTCAAAACAAATCCCATAGACAGCGCCCTCCTGAGGCTAATGTGAAGTCCTGATTCCATCAAACGCAGGATTTGGGTAGAAATAAGGTCAATTTGAATAAAGGTCAAACATTTCAATGTTTGAAATCTTTCAATCGAAGAAATCATGGCTACTCTAATAAGCACGAGAATACTGCAGCATTACGATAACTTACAAAATGGCACTAACTACTACTAGTACTACATTTGTAATTCCATATGAAAACATCTAACTTCTTTGGCACGTTGTAAATTTAACAATGCTTACAATAAATCAATCACAATAAATACACAACAAATATTTAGTGTCATACAACAAATATTCAGGTTATCAATATAAAGGCAGCTGATAAGGCCGTGTGTGTCCGAATTTATACTCGAATATGGCTTGAAATTACATGTCTAGTGGGCCGTGGCTACAGGCGCGCCATATGCACATGTAATTCTCAGCCGTAAGTAAGAAATTCGGACATAACCTAATTCAGCATTCAGTGAAAACATGCTACTACCTACCATCTTGGTCATGTTCCCTGACTGCAAAGTGAAAAACTCTCTAAAATGTGTTGACAATGTTGTGGCACCCATCTTTCTACAGGATATGTGCATGAGTGAGAATAGGCTGGTTCCCAATCTCTCTGATGTGCACTACACTTTGAAAAGAAGGGGCAGCAACTAGTCCTCACTGGTTCACATGTGTTTTTAGCGTCTGTTTACATATACGAATCACCGCTTACCAGGGAAGCTCATACACTGATAATGAAGAATTTGTATGCAAAATGGACAATATATTTCTACATTTTCCACTATAACCAACAGTCCTACAATAAAACAAGCTGCATTCTACATATTTTTTAAAAGGAAGCATTTTAAAGCAAGCTTATTTACATATCTACATTCTGAATAGAAAAACGAATTCTCCTTTTTTGGAGGGCCACCTACATGTACTTCGGATTTTAGGACAATTTAAAAAATATTTGGCAGTGATTAGTATAACAAGACAATTGATAATTAATAATCACACGTCAAGCATAGTGGCACGATTACACCACTCCGACCTGATTAAGTACTTTGTCTCTATATTTAAAAACGAATCAACGAGTTTACACAATTTGGGCATGTTACAAAATTATTGTCAGTTGGGTATTTCTACAACTTGGTCCTAATTTAAATTTTAAAAAACTCCCAACTAGGTCACCAGTATTACACAAGATTTGTTAAAATGCACAAATTGGACCAAATCATAGTCTGTAAAAACAACAGAAAATTCTACAATTAATTTCTGTAATTTAGGTTCGTTTTTTTGTTAATCACCTGAGATCGTTCATTTAGTTATTCATTACTTTGTTTCTTAATCAAATACTAAATACAAAATATATATACATGTGTACACAAATGTTATTAACGAGCAATGTTTCTCTCATCTGATCACATGATATTAAGAAGTAATACATTTGGCTAATATAATAATCTCTACAAATATATACAGTATTCACAATAAAAAAATTAACATTAAAATGGTTATAATCATTAATGTTCAACACCAGAACCAATGAGAAAATTCTGGGGTAAAATGTTTAAATTAAAACAATCTTTATATATTTGAATTTGTAAAAATGCCGCATAATGCTGAAGTGAAATAAAAGGCTGATTGGCCATTGCTTTCGTCTGAATATTTAAATATGCAAATTGTATGAATATTCAAATATGCAAATTGTATGAATATTCAAATATGCAAATTGTATGAATAATTCACAATGTCTGTGTTGTTGCTTTGGTATATAGTACTGTACACTTGTCGGGTTTACAGCTGATGGGGTACATGCCATAAAGATAACACTAAAGGATATAAGGAAATGGTGTCGTAACATTTTATATTTCTTCTGTTTTCATGTCAAAAGTTCTTAGCACTTGCAGCCCAAAAGCTAGTACAGAAATTATTCAATGTAATATTTGGTAAATGCAAATGAATAACATGGGTTTGTTAGGGAATCCAAATGTGGCACAAAAACTCTGAACACAACTGGTGAGTTGAACAAAATGATTGAAGGAATACGTACAGTAGCCATGTGGAAGCCACAAAACCTACAACTAGCACACCGTGTCCATGGCGTGTACCTGGGCTTTAACTATTGACCTCCTAGTGGGAATGATGGTCTGGGGTGGGGGGTCCACACAACTAGCACACCGTGTCCATGGCGTGTACCTGGGCTTTAACTATTGACCTCCTAGTGGGAATGATGGTCTGGGGTGGGGGGTCCACACAACTAGCACACCGTGTCCATGGCGTGTACCTGGGCTTTAACTATTGACCTCCTAGTGGGAATGATGGTCTGGGGTGGGGGGTCCAGCCTCGGGGGAAGGTCGCTAGAACCCCCTGTGGTAGGGATACCTGTAACACCCTGTGACAGGTCTAAGAGTGTAGCAGTTGGGGTGGATGATTTAGGGCGTTTGACACGTAGCGTTCCAGGGGGCGGGTCAATGTTGTGCCGTTCTGGTTCCACGTGGACTAGGATGGGTTCGGGTTCGACGTACTGGTACTCGGAATCCTCGTGAGGGGTCATAGTACTGTAGCCATGGTCACTCTCGCTAGGGGTACCACCTGGTCGATGACGCCAGACGCGTATACCATATCGGGCACGTTGGTGGTAGGGGCTGGGCTGGTTTAAAGCGGCTAAGAGGATGTTAGCATGCCCGACTACAAAATGTACAATCAGAAACAAATATACAGATATTAAAAGAATTTCACTGAGAAAAATATAAATAATGAACTGTTTAGGTCAGATTGTCATGGTGATTTAATTTACTATATCCTAATGAATCACTCTAATTCCAAAAGATATAGACTTCAGGGGCTAATAAAATGATGAAAGAAAAAAACTAAAAAAATGCTTTGGGAAAAGGTTTTAATGCTGACCTCGCCCAATAAATGTTCTACAAAATACTACTTGAGTAAACTGCAGTATGCAGTACTCTTACTACACTGGCCTATGAGAATGGTGTAGTATTTTGTAGTACTGTGTACTGTACCCCAAATGAATACCGGAGACGTTAGGATTAAGACACTTCTAGAAGAGCAAACTTAGTTATAACGTGACTTACAAGCTCCAGGAGCTGGTGGTTGATTCTCATTATCACCCTCCTCCTCTCCTTCTACCTCCCCTTCTCCTTGAGACATTCGCACCGATGCGTCTGAGCCGTTCTGAGCCAGCTCACGTCGTCGCTGTGCATTATTGTGGACGTGATGACGGTAAGCATAGATGACCAGAGCTAGGGCCATGATGACACCCATGAATGCACCAGCAACAGGACCAACTTGGGCTCCCTTGTGGGCCTCGAAGGGAGCTGACTGGTTGTCGGTAACTACAAATCAACCACAAACACATTTCATTTTTATATCGCATTCTGAAAGTTGAGCAAGGAATCAGTGAAGCTGTTGGTCAGAGACACTTCCTCATATCCATTTGATACTGACCTATCTCATCGGAGTACGGCGATTTAGCCCCGACCACTCCTCCGAAACATTCTCGTTGAGTGCCGCAGTAGGGCATGGATAACTTGCGTAGTTTGTTTTGTGGGGTAGGGGAGGCCACGCACCACTCGCAGTCAACAACACCGAAACAATCCCTGCCATCATCAACACAGAAAACACATTATATGTATAGAGTAAAACAAATGCGACCAGTCATTACACAATAGGCTTCAAGTCGGCTTGAATAAATATTGAGATATTTATATATCTAGATTCTGAAGAACAAGAGCTTTCCAATGGTATACAACATTAAGGGGTACTGAGTTCACTAACGAAAATATAGACAAGCAACTTACTTAAAGGAGTACAACTGATCCTTGAGAAATCTGCTGGGAGGAGCCTAATGGCTCGGTCTATTACATAAATAGGGGGTGGTCTTACTAATAATGAATGGAGGGGGGCGGGGCTACCTGAATGTCTCTCTTTGTTTGCAGTTATACTTGAAGCACTGTGCTAGGCCTTCAGTGATACTCTCATCTGTAACAGGCAAGCTGGCATTCTCCTCCTTATCTGAACAGCTAGGATTCCTGTCATGAATATGGTAATCCATTCTGTTGAATATTCATTGCTGGGCAGTACAAACATGTTTCTAATGCATATTCATAACTCACTTGCTATAAAGTACAATTGGAAAGTCAAGAATGTAAACCACATTTGTGTATCACGCTATCTACTTACTACATACATTAGGAATGTCGTTTGATATTTGTGTCCACCCTTTACTTACCTATCTTCATCCTGTTGCAGTGTTCCGTGACAGTGGTCTAACTCCAGCATGCACTCACAGGGGCATTGTGTATCATGCTATCTACTTACTACATACATTAGGAATGTCGTTTGATATTTGTGTCCACCCTTTACTTACCTATCTTCATCCTGTTGCAGTGTTCCGTGACAGTGGTCTAACTCCAGCATGCACTCACAGGGGCATTCACATTCCGTTTGCTCCATACGATTGCAGTTTAAACACAGACGATCGTACTGTTATCAACAAAAAACACGAACTAGATATTTGTTTTTCACGGCAGTATACAGACAAAAATATCTAGGTTTTTTTCAAACAACATTAATTTAAAGATCAAATCACCTCATGATGTTTCCATAAACTTGTTTTACCTTTCGTATTTCGGTATTATTTAGGCCTAATGGACTTTCGCGTGTGAACAGTATCCCCCATGAAAGCGCATACTCGTACTGCTTTATGCATAGTGGCACCATGCGCACTCTACTCATTTCATTCTGTTACCATTGAGGGCGCACTTCAGACCAGTTTTTTACTCACCATGCTACACGGGCAGAACGTCGTCACCTCGCTACACGTATCATTGACCACGCCCACGAAGGCATTGGTACCCGGCACAGGCACGATGCGATACTTGCTGCAGTATTCCCCATGGTATAGGTTGGACAGGACACCAACTAAGCTGGTATTGAAGGAGTAATAACGCTGGATGGTTCGATCCTCGTAGTTATTACATCGGAGTTTCTTTACCAGGTGGGTGTGGTATAAGATATCGTTAGACACCAAGATTTCCTTTAAGGAGATAAGAATTAAGTCAAGGTTGTCATTCAGCTCTGCTTTGTTATACTCACAATATTCCATTAGACCTTTTACATAGCAGCCATCTTAGGGGTACAATCTTAGTGCTTACTTGATGTGTTATATGCTGCTGCTCCACTGGTCCCCTGCCAGCTGGTTCCACCAGCCTTGGGTGAGCTATAAGGTACCCCCTATCATCCATGACAAAGCAGCGAACATTCTCCTCCTTACACACCGGCACAATCTCCAACAGGACTTTATAAAAGTAGCGGATAGTGAAGTCAATTCCCATGATTCCCACAACATGGTCAGTTTCCTGGTGTAAGCCGTCAGTCCTGTGTTAAGCATAAAAATGTGGTTATCGGCCAAAATCTCATTGGGTTAATAATGCTGGTCACTGGTTCTCCGCTAAATTCTGCTTAACATTAAAATCTGCTGAGCACCGTTTTCAAGTATTTAAATCAAACTGATCATCATCTTTCATTTGCATATGTATGCATATTCATGACTGCAGGCCCTTGACATTGGCCAATGGGATGGCTTACCTTCCCTGATAGACAACATGGCTGAGTGTGATGATGTAACCTGCCCCGCCCATGTCCAAATATGGAGAAGAGAGAGTCACACGGCCTGGGTGAGCGATGGCACGCTTGTACCTGTCATTTTAATAATAAGAAACTTTCCTGAGTAAATATTCAAATGTAAAGAACAAGCTGCTGAGATTTGCAATACTGAAAACTCCAAAATGCAAATCCTTGTAACCTCTTTTAAAATTAGTTTTGGAAGATTTTGGAAATTTTTCTTTCTGAATGGTTCCCGACTTAAATTGGGTGACCTCGATGATTGGGTCACATGACATGTGTCAAAGATCACTTACCAGGGTCGCTTAGAAGGGTCAAAGCTTTTATCCACCCGGGAGCCTGGGTACATTCGTAGAATCCCGCTAGTCGTGGCTAGATACCTGATATTATAAGACAAAAACAGATTGTTAAAGCAGATAGCAAGTAGCGTATGATGACACGAGATCTCGCAACGTGATGACCTATCTAGTGCGATAATCGTATCCGTTAAACTGTTTAGTCTCAGGATTAACTCACCTTCTGACAATGTAGTCGTTAAGGTGACTCTTCTTAAACTGAGCCAACCAAACCTTCTCCAAGCCACTGGTGGCAGATACGTCATCTTTTATCATATCCTGGAAAAATAAAACAATTACGACGTTGTAAACCCATTCATGTGAAGATCAATAAAGGATTGAAGTCGATTACTTGTTTTGCATCACAGGTCATCAAAAGCTTATCACAAGTCACTTATTCGGACATCAACTCACAAGCTATTTGAATAAACAGTGACTGTAGCCGTTTTCCAAACCCCAGCTTCGTCTCCGTCTTTGGCTTCGTTTATGCAGTTTGGCAACGGTGACAGAGCCGGAGACGGAGCTTAGCTGGGGTTTGGTAAACGGCCATGGGCATTTCTTGGGTACTGATCCTCCCCCGACTGGTGTTCAGTCTAATGCACTGAGTCATGTTTAAGGAAGCTGTGTTTACCTTGAATCCCGGGTTGGATATGAGGTTAGTGTTGTCACTCAGATAAGCCATGTAGGCCTGTACCACCAGCTTAGTCTCCCGTTGGCTGAGATGCTCAAAGGGAGAGGAGAAACTACTTGGTGCTAACATCAGGGTGCTGGCATCTGAGTTGAGATGCGGGGACAATAATTATACAGACACTTCGTTATGCCTCGCCCCTTCAATGGTTTGACCAATCACAGACCGGATTGGAACATGCAAGGTGAAAAGTTGGCGGGACTTCTGGCTAAAGTTAATTCTCCATTTTTCCCTTGTACACATTCTTTTCTCTCAAGGTCAATCCTCAGAACATAACTATGTCAAACATCTTGACATTTTCTTTTTGACACACTGTAAAGGTAATTTCATGCAAATTTGAAAGCAAAGCATGTCTGTCAGGTTGACAACAAGCGTTGCGGTTAAACTAAAACCGACGTTAAAATATCAATTCTTTTGCCGTTTAAAAAAGAAATTGCTACATAAACAATATTGTCCATCTTGATGGCGAACCAATAGCAAGCCAGATAGCTTAGGGATTTCAGAGATGTTTTAATCTTAATCTACCTGTGGTTGCCAGCTGTTTGAGATGCATACAGGTGTTATCTGAGGGTAGGAGATCGAGTCGATGATACAAGAGGGTCTGACCTGGAGGAACTGCAACGACAAACAATGATAGCAAAACATCAGCTACAAGTAGAAAAGGTCATCAATCATTTTTATTTTTATTTTTAAATGTTAATTGTTATACATAGATTAATTTTATTTTTCGCGGGCCACACTGAATTTCAATGCATGTTTATATACAAATGACAATAAATATTCTGAATTTCAAAGTTCCTCACAGAGGGCGCTGTTGGCTGTCTACTCAAAGCATTCCGTGACATGTAAGCATGCTGTAGTAGCCAATCAGACTACAGAGAAAGGCAGCATTATCAGGCCATAGCAACCAATCACATATCAGAATAACAGGGCCGTTGCCCGTCTTTGTATACACATACAATATGAGGACAGGTTTCCAGTCTAACCAAGAGGAAATATCTGCAATGTCGGTTGCGAGACTTACCATGCATTCTCCTCAAACGTCGGAGGTTGAAATCTTGTTCTTCAATGACCACACACACTGCCAAGGGGGCATTGTCAACCTACGATAATATAAATCAACAATGAAATATTATCAGGTTAGCTCTAATTTTAAAAAAAATGAGTGAAAGAAAATTTGAAAATACATTCATTGTCAAATATAGTTTCTGTCGATTTCAGAGGTTCCGTTCACATTTTCTTTTTAAGTGCTAATAGTAAAGACCAGTGCATGCTAGACAATTTGGTTAAATGTAGACCAGTGCCTAAAGTACTTGGCTATGGCTAGGAATAACACACAGGTCTATGGGAAACAGCTCTAGCCGTTTCCCATAGGTGCGCATGTAATTTTGAGCAGTAGCCAATAAATGACTTCTATGCAATTGGTAGAAAGGTTTCATCCAATGAGAGAAAGGAAGGTTGTTCATGAATATGTATGAGGTACGGTCTAGCACCCAGACACTCACCGGTTTCCATGTGTAGTTTACAAATGTGCTCTCATTGGCAAATCTCTGCAGCTGCATGGTACCACTCTCCCCCCTGCACAAAACAAATGAGAGATTCAAGTTTAACAAGGGCACCCAGCCATGTAGATGAATTCTTCTATTCGAGACAAAATCTTACTATCAAACTTTATTTCTGGGATCTTTAAAAAAATTCCTTGACAAAATACATTTTGCCTGAACACTTTGAGTTGTTTGTTGATCAATAAAAAAAAAAATATACAACAATTTTCAAAATACTGGGTCAGGATATCGCGACAAACGAAATCTGTGCGGATACCTGAGCATTGACTGACGGACTCGGTGGAAGTCGACCGACTGCTCAAAGTGACTAATGTCAGCATAGAGAGGCGGTTGCCAGGCAACTATGGGCCGGGCCAGGGACGGATGCATGATGGTCAAACCTGCAACAGAAAAAAGACATTTCAATTTACACTTCTCAGCCAAGAATTGTTGGATGGAAATACCTGTAGCTACATGATATATAGTGACAGATATGCAGGTTAAAACATTCACACAACAGAACATGATGACTAAAAGACTATTGGTTTCTAATGCTTGTCCTTAAAAATGAGCCCACTATTGATCTCTACCCAACAACCTACCATTTCTGTCCACAATGAAGGCGTAAGAACGATCGCTTTCATTAAAGTAGGTGACAAAGAGATCCAACAAGTTGAAACATACAGATAACAGAACATGATGACTAAAAGACTGTTGGTTTCTAATGCTGGTCCTTAAAATGAGCCCACAGTTGATCTCTACCCAACAACCTACCATTTCTGTCCACAATGAAGGCGTAAGAACGATCGCCTTTATTAAAGTAGGTGACAAAGAGATCCAACAAGTTGAAACATACAGACAACAGAACATGATGACTAAAAGACTGTTGGTTTTTTAATGCTTGTCCTTAAAATGAGCCCACTATTGATCTCTACCCAACAACCTACCATTCCTGTCCACAATGAAGGCGTAAGAACGATCGCCTTCCTTGAAGTAAGTGACAAAGAGATCCAACAAGTTGAAACATTCAGACAACAGAACATGATGACTAAAAGACTGTTGGTTTCTAATGCTTAGATCAGCCCACAACCTACCATTCCTGTCCACAATGAAGGCGTAGGAACGATCGCCTTCCTTGAAGTAAGTGACATCCTCTAAGAGATCCACCATGTTTACCTCGAGACCCACGATGCCTAGCAGACGACTACTGACGTAACACATCTGGGTGATACTCATGATCAATCCTAAATAAACAAAATACACCAAACGTAAATAAAACTAGACATGTGTTTGTGGACAAACACAGAGCTGTTTCGAGTGTCCAAAGTTACTTTCAATGTGTATGTGGTGGTCTTTTGTGTGTGCCAAGTCTCAAGTCGATCAGATTTACTAGTGTCAAAGTCAATAGTCTAAAGAAAAACGTGTACAAAACCTATGGGGGAAAATTTAACCTTTAACGTGACACCCCGTGACCTTGAATGACGTAATCGTGCCAAATTTCTCCTACGACCGTCTGTGGATGGTGGTCTATGTGTGTGCCAAGTCTCAAGTCGATTGGATTTACTAAGTGTCAAAGTCAAGAGTCTAAAAAAAAACGTGTACAAAACCTATGGGAGACAAATTAAACCTTTAACTTGACGTCACGTGACCTTGAATGATGCAATCGTGCTGAATTTCTTTCAGAAACATCTGGTGGTGGTGTTCTGAGTGTATGGCAAGTTTCAAGTCGGTCGGATTGACCAAAGTGTCAAATTTAATAGTCTGAAGAAAAACGTGTACAAAACCTATGGGGAAAATTTAACCTTTAACGCAAAGTCACGTGACCTTGAGTGACGTAATCGCGACGAATTTCTTCTAGGACCGTCCTTGGGTGGTTGTCTAAATGTATGCCAAGTCTCAAATCGATCGGATTTACCAAAGTGTCAAAGTGTATTGTCTGAACAAACGTGTACAAATCCTATGGAGAACAAAAGGCAAAAAAAAAAAAAAAAAAAAAAAAAAAAAAAAACTTTAACGAAAACAATAGCTGTTTCGGTGAAAAACCGAAACAGCTAACTAGTCAAAACATCGTCACTGTGAAAATATCACTCACTGCTGATTTTGTTTATTGTGCACAAATTTGTATTTCTCGTCTTGGAATGTGAAATGTCACTCTTTTCTCAAGACGTTTTGTTATTCCAAAAAGTGACACGTACCTCTTCCGGTTGGGTCAAAGTGAGGTAGGGAGAATACAGGCTTAGAGCTTGTGTCCAGAGGTAGAATGGTGTAAAATCTCCCAACTGCGGAGGGTAAATTACTCATCTGGTTCAGCACTGTCATCACTCCTTTCTGTAGGGAGAAAATATAATCCAACTCAAGTCAAGCTCAGAAAAAGATGTTTACCAACAATATATGATACAAGGGGGGGGGGGGAGACATCAACCCTTCAAATTGATGAGCATTCTTTACTTGTTTTGGAGGTAGATTGAGTATGGCAGTCTCCTGGTAACTCGTCCCATTGTCCAACTCAGCAAGGTCTCGCAGAAAGGCTAGCTCCTCAAGACCCGTTACGCCTTCTACAAAATTCACAAGAAAAGAAAAGAGATGCCTTGAATAAGAACCTTCTAGATTGTGTTGTTGTTTTCCATCTCTTGTCACTATGGTTTAGTTCCCAGTTGGGCAAACATATGGATAACGTTTTCGGTCTTTGTAAGATTCCACAAATGTGGACCAAAGTTCCATCTTTAAAAAACAAAATCTATTTTATAAAAGAAAAATAAATTGTATAACAAATATATATATATTAAAAAAAAATTAAAAAAAATAAAATTCAAGGTGTCAATACTACCCCTGTCCGTCAAGCCAATACGGCATTCCTAAGCAACTCCAATCCTTGCCATATAGTGCATTGTGCTCTCATTACAAGATGGTAATATACAAATCGTGACAAAGTAGGCTGCCTAAGGAGACACACTACAATCTAACAAATTGGACCTGAACCCCCAACGTATGAAATTCCCAACAAGAACTCAAGTTTAACATTTAAGAGTCAAGGACCGACCTCAAAAGATCACGCAGAGAGAAGACTATTCTACCTTGAACAAGGGCGTACGTCATCACAATGGCCCTATTATTGAACAGTCGATTCTGGTTGATCACCATATTGATGATGGATGTAGCGCCCTCATTGTCAGATACATGACCAGCACTGAAGTACACAATCACCGAGTCTAAAATAACAGAAACACGAGAATTTGTTCTTCTTTTTTTTTAAAAGAAAATTGAGATCACATAGTATTTGAGAAATCATTACAACAATTCTTTAATTATTATTCGCACGTGTACTTACCAGCAATACTATCGTTGGGGTGTTGAGAAACAGTCGACTTTTGTAACAAATTAAACGCCTTCTGCAAACCCAACGTGTGATTGGTAGCACCTACAGAAAACAATTGGATAAAATAGCACTAAAAATTATACCTAACTAAAGAGGCTTCAAATCAACATTAATCATTCAAAATCTTGCCACATTGTACGAGATCTGCAAAGTATTTTTAAAAACTACAGGATGAAGAAGGACCAGACTCAAAAAAAAAAATCAGACAAGTGATTATATACAAGCACAATTGTAGAAGAAATGTTTATTGATTTGCTTTGTAATATCTATACCAGTATCTCGCTTGATGGTTCTGATGTATCGAACCAGCTGCTCTTTGGTATCTATGGTAGCAGTTGCTAGGTGGTTGTCATAGCAACTATCCTGTGGGCATGTCTGTACGGTAGAGCCCATACTTAGTACCCCAACCTGAAATATATAAATACAATTTTGAATTTATGACAGTTTTCTTTGTGTCATTCTCCAAATTTCTAATTTCAATGTTTTATTTCCTGACCTCGAAATTCACACAGAAATTCCAACATAGGTGGGGTTTCAATCATGTGCCACGCCCATATTATAAAGAACTGTGGCTTCATCTATGTGCCACACCCACATCCTGTAATATAGGGTGGAGCTTCACCTGTGTCCACACTCACATTCTGGGACATAGGTGTGGCTTCATCCATACCACGTCTATATCACACCTCATACCACACCCAAGCACCTGACAATGGCTTGCAATACCTCATGCAGCTATGGCTATTGCTGAAACCACTCCTAATAAACATGTGTCTCTGCATGTCATAGCCATGCTATTTAGACGTGGCTTACCTGATCTTTCTCTGACAATGAAGCCAGAGCGACTTCAGCAGCCTCTCTAGCAATCTTCAATGATGCCTCACTGACTGAGAAGCCCCTGTCTATAAGTATGATGACGTTCTTAGCCCGAGGTCTGATGGTTGAGGAGTAAATAGGCCTATAGACAAGAAGACACCAATTCAAACACTTCAATTCAGTCACAGTGATGTGATGTTATTTTCTTATTTGAAGACAATTGGCCACTCAACTTTTACAGGAATTTGTTTGCAATGATATTGAATGCATAAATAATTTATGCTCGCTGAACGGTTAAAATTGGGACTGTGCAATATATGCCTGCATAATTATTCACTACCTCAACACATATATTAAGGATGATGGTACAGAACTTGGAAATCTATTCCACGGGGCATGATAAGGTTCGAGTCAGCACAAACTAATTCTGTGATTGTAGTTTTCTCTAGAATGTTAAAATTTAAAATGTCGGCAGCTCAAAGTCCAAAGTTACAAGCTAAGAAAAGAGTTATCGCATAATTTTGCTTTACAGTATTCTGCTTTACAGTGTTCTGTACTAAGCAGAACATTTCATGTTAAGCAGAGTTTCATACTAAGTAGAGTCAGGGTATTAACTTACTCGTTTCTCATGTCCATGTCATCCTTGCATTGTCTTGCATGAGGATGGTCGGCTGTGTAAGACGTTGCTGGGAAGATAACATGTACACCGTCCTCCGAGTTGAAATATTGCCACTTGAGGGTTGGGTTGGCCATCTGGTTTCTCTTAAATACTACACAAATCAAGAAGAGATATAGATGACAGAATTTAAGGAGAATTTCATCCTCACTTGCTGCAGAAGCTGAAATGTAAAGGACGCAGCTAAGACGTGGTCGAGCTGAAGGCATGCAAAGGTAGCCTTAGGCAGCTGCCTTATGACCCATGTCTCACCATGCAGCACAGCCAGAGATCAAAGTGTAGACTTTTGCTGAGTTTTTTGTGGCACAGGAGAGAAACATCGAACACTTGTTCCAACATATGACTAGCGTCAGGAATCAAACCCGGGTCACTGCCCCACCCATGCCACCTTAATCTGAGATGATGCAAGTATTAAGTGTAATTTCAGGAAAACATTAAGCGGTACGGGAAACGTGTTTTCTTCATTCCCACCTTGTGAGATGTTCCAGACTGGGTTGAAGGCGTTGCCGGGCGTGGCCGGTGACACCCGCTCACAGGCTGCCTCCTTCGAGATGTTGGTTTGGAAGACTGTGTCATATCTATGTGCAAACAAAAACGTCAGTAAAAATGGAGTTCTTAAAAACCATCTGTTTACAAATTATGTATTATAATTAAGAAAACAAAGAGCTTAATAATCTGATGACAAACACGGCAAACTTGAGAGATTTTGAAACAAGTGGGTGAGATATGGTTTATTGAAAATTTGAATTTACCTCAGTAAAGGTGAATTTTTTAAAACCCTTGGAATCCCCAACAAACACAATGGCATTGCATACCAAAAAGATGTTCATAGTTTCAAAGATATTTCGTTGAAATGCACCCCCCAAATTTCCAACAAGCCCAGCCCATTTTTAGGTTGTGTACATTTCTCACAATGCTTACGAGTTGACCAAGCTACTTTAGTCACCTGATTAAAAGTTGTGATCTGATTGGTCAAAAACTATTTGATTGACAGGTAGGGGGAAAACTACAGAAAGAAGGGCCAGCTTACTTGAAATACTCTGATGGAAGTTGGCAGCACCGGTGCCTCGCTGTAATGGGGTCCGAGCGATGCGCTCGATACAGGTTCTCTATGACGATACGGTCAAAGTTCAAAAGTTGAAGGAACTTCTTCAGTTTGGCTTTGATGTTAAACGTCAACTGCAGATTAGTACAGGAGAAAAGCTGACATGTATAAACATGGCTACATTTCATGACAGTACGAAGAATAATTAGCCTCTTTTGAGATGCATAGTGACAATTTTTGAGGGTTTTCTGTTTTCAGCTACATGTAACCACTCTATGACATTTTTCATTTGTCATAATTATAATGTTTGTTTTATTATTACAAGAAAATTGCCAAGTGTCTGGCTAAAAGAAAAAATCTAATTTGTTATTCAAAAATACAACATCTCCTCACCTTGAGCTACCAGTAGCTACTGAGGAGAAATAACTGTCCTTTTCAAATTCAGAAATTATTCAATACTTTTATGAATCCAAATGACAATGCACAGGGTGAGTTTCCTGTGCAATTCTTTCTCACTTCAGTGCACTTCGATCGCTCCTAGTCGGCAGGTAGATTTCAAATAGCAATGCCGTTAATTTACACACATCGTGGCACCCAGTGTAGTGAAGTGTGAGACATACTCCGCCATTATACAACACGGATGGTGAATTGTTTATTGACACCAAAAAGGGCGGAGTGCTATTAAAGGAAATTTTTCTCCAAAAAAAAAAATTAATAAAAAAATAAAACCTGTATGGTGATCTTAAACGGGCATGTGAATGTCTTTCACAATTCCAGTCTTTCTCACGAATTGGGTATTTTTTCCCATGAACCTGTTATTATTTTTCCGGACAATTCATTTGTTTTTGAAATACCTTCGTTTTATTTATGATTTTTTTTTTTATGTTTTAAAATTTTAGTTTCGTTTATAGGATTTTTTGGGAGATTGGGGGGGGAACTAGTTGTCGCCCCAAAAACAATGATGCTAAAATATTTACAGTTGTATCCGATGTTTCTCTACGGCCACCATAAATGAAAATCGGAAAATAGAAAGAACTAGAAATTGTTTAAATTTATAAATGATTACTTACCTTATCTAATTGCTGCTTTGCATTGGGCTCCTTATCTTCATATGCCAGAGTATCGTACGCTTTCTAAAAAGAGAAGAAATGAATATGAAGGTAGATAATAGCAGAACACCTTTTTTTGAATTACAAAGTTGTGTTTTTATAATAAAAGTAAATTACTGCGAGATTTACACATGGTAAACAAAAACCAAGGGTTAAAATAACAAAAACCTGCATTCCTAAAAAAAAATTCAAGGTTTATCGCATAAAAATTAGGAAAGATTTGTTTTCCGTTTGCATACTGAAAAAAAATTTCAGAAGCCATATGTGTGAGCATTTCAATATTTAAATCGATGTCTGTTTAGTCAATGTATGACATAGTGCAGAGTACATCATAGGACTCTGTCAATAATTATTGAATTTGTGCACGAGACGAGAAAATTAAACCCTCTTGGATTGTTCAGAGTTTGTAAAAAAGAAAGAAAAGGGGGGTAGCGATCTTTGTACCAGCACTCAACGCTCATTAATTTGTCATTTTGGTAGGAAGGGATAAAATATGCTTGCATTGTAAACAGGTGAACGCTAAGCTACATGTACTTGTATACATACATTGTGGTACATATTATTATGTAAACTGTAATATTTTTATTTATTTTTAAATGAGCTTTTCCAAAGATGTAATTTTGCATGATACATGTACAGTGTATGATATAGCAACCTCTGTAATAAATAGTCACATACAAACTCTATCAAATAAAAAATACAAAAATGTATTCACATTTAAAGTAAATCTGTTATGTGAGTACACATTATCATTTTCTAGTATTATTACTATACTACAATACTATGTACATTTACATTACATACTGTATAAAATGGTGTAGTTTGTTCATGTATAAATTTGTACTGCACATTTGACAAACGTTAAAACATTTGAGATTTACATTGTCTTAGTGTCAAAATAAGTTCAAATGCCACAAATTGTATGAATTTGGATTAGGGGTTAGAGTTAATTTGAAATAGAGTTAATTTGAACAAAGAAATTAGAAAGGCGGGAATAAGGTGTACATGTACATTGTAAATTACTTGCTTTTTTCATCAAGTAAACAACAATGTAAAAACAAATAAGGTGTACTTTTCAGGACAATACAATGTGCCTAGGAAAAAAAACTGAAAAACAAAATGAGAATATATTTAGACAAGTGCTGCATTTCATACATGTACACCTGTATTACATGAACTACATGTTAGAAAATAAATAACCCCTGCCTGCAGCATGTTCCAAGCTACACTGAGCAGTATGCACAGTGTCTATGCATTGGATTAAAACCTTCATGATATGTGGTAAGTAATGGTTAGATATAAGAGGATTGTTTGGAGAGCCCCAGTACCTGGTGTGCCATGACTAGGAGCTAGAGGAAAGAATAACAACTTCTCAGAGAAACACCTGAATTCTAATCAACCTCACAGAGGGAAGTCGTATTTTCTTAGGACTCTAAAAAAGCTCCAAGATTAATTTGTTCAAGGTAACCCGTTGGGTTTAGAGGGAATGATACATTTCAATCCAGAACCTCTCTTTACCAGTTTCTAATTTTGTAATAAAACAGTGGATTTGTCCTGCAATGTTAAACAAAATCTGGAATAAACAGTTGTACAATTAAATCTTTTACAATATACCCTACATGTACTTTGGCATTTCTTTGTCCTTCTGCTATTAAATTGTACTTGTAATACTCATCATTCCACTGTAGTGTAAACACAAAAAATGCATACATACATGTACATGTACATAAAAGTAATACATTTTGTGCTGGAAGATTGTCATTTCCATTCAGAATGCAATCAATAAGACTGTACCCAAAGGAATCATAATCAGTCTTTCAAGATGTCATAAATTCCCCAACTGCTAGCAGTCCAGTCTTGACCTGACAGGCCTAGTGCCTCAGCAGGAATGCCAGGCCCACTGAGCTTAGGACTACTGGGGGCTGACAACCTCTAGCCCTCGTAACTCATGGCCTGCAGTGACCTCCATTAACATCATTGGTCACCAATGGTATTGTTCACAGGGTTTTATGAGTGGAAAGTAAAGGATGGTAGGTTTTAGTGCCATGGTAATAAAAATTTATGCTGACTTTTGCCTTTGGTCTTGGAAAAACTTGCTCAATTTGAACTAAATTTAGAACTGCAGCTGTACAATTTGAAGTGCTAAAACAGAAAAACTCCAGGACTGCTTAGACATGGGATTATTTGCATTCGTCCCAAATGTACATGTGATGTAACCGACCAAATTATTGGGTTAAACATTGCACGGCTACAAAACACTTATTCTGTCTGGCTTTCTATCACTTACATGTAGATGAAACCAAGAAATGTACAAAATGTAGGAGATGTTTAGAAATACTGAGCTAAAACCTCAACAGGTTGCTTTTCGAACAATCTTCTTTGGAATTTTTACTGACCATAAAATTGCTCTTAGTAAAACTTTATGATTAGCGACTGCAAGAATATGGGCTCAGGGCTCAAGAACACTTTTTTTCTTTCTTGCTTTACGAGATATACTTTAAATACTATTTAACACAGTCTCAGTTTGGCACAGCGCTTTCTCCACAGCATTGTTCACGGTCAACACATGCTAGGGCATTCCATTATGACCAACATCAACATGTAGCAAAATTGGCTTTTTTGCCACACACAAGCTCACAAAGAATCCTCACAAACAGCCAATAAACAAGACTGGTGCAAAAGAGTGTGGTCTGAGGCTGGTTTGAGCTCAGCTTTTGTTAGGAACAACAGAAGGTTTAGCCAGTTTCCAGTTTTTTTTAATCCAATGGGGCATCAAACCTGTCCTCTTTGTGTGGTTATAATGCTAGCCTTAAGCATGTGCCCAATGTGGACCTACATGTACATGCATCTTGAGTGCAGTTTATTGGACATGTTACATATTGTGTCATCTTACAAATACGTTTTACTACAAACCTTAAAAATATTCATTTACTTTCATTTCCAAAGTAATATAACACCATTTTATGGATTGAATTACATAAATAATTTAATAATTGTGTATTCATTGCTCTGACCTTTTTTCTTGTAGATAGACAACATGCATGCATTTGGGGTGGGTGGGATGGGGGTGGTTTGATGAGGGAGGGGGATTGCGGAAAGAGTGGAGTGCTTGGTAATGGGATTGTGGGACAGTATCCCTTGTTTAATGCCCTGTTTTTAAATGATTGCTCCGTAATACTATTTATAAATCGTGGATTCATGTAAAATTAATAAAATTAGTAACCTAATTAAAATTACAAATTACAGTTAAATTTAAGTAATGACATAACGCAGATTTAGATAAAATGTCAATTGCAATATGAACCAGGTGGCAATTCTCACTTCTTGATGGGAAGAGAAACTACATTTAGTTTTACTCTGGCCACCATCTCAGCCCATGCCTGATTTGCCCTACAGCCATGAGGTGAAAGGCCACACTGGATCTGCAATTTGTATGCAAAGTGGGATTTGTGGCTTCAGCCCGACAGAAAATTACATTAGGTGTGCGGAGGATACACAGTAAGGGGGCAACATGCTGGGAATGCCTCTTGGAGCTAAAAGGGTTGGGAACGGGATGGAAATACATAAATGCACACATAATTGAAGGAATATTATCACTTAGATTTCAGATCGTGCCATCTATCATTTAGAAGAAATCAAGAAATATAGGCGATTTCCAATAATCAGCCAATTGACTAATTAATATAAATGACATTCTTTTGTTATTTTCTTCAAAATCGATATCTTTAAAACAAGTAAGCTTTTCAACAGTATTTAATATTTTGGTTGGTTACTTTTTGGATAGAACTTTGCAAAAGGTATCCCCCGTTTAAACTAAAAAATACAATGAATAATAATTGGTACAAGCATACAAGGATAAAATAAAAAAGGAAAAAATTAACAATAGTCAATATTCACATGAAACATCTCAGGTTTGTATTATTAAAAGCCTGTGTAATAATCTGCAGAATTCATATAAATAATTAAATAGGCCATAAAAAAGGTACACCTTTTGTAAATGTAATAAACATGATGTTCAAGGGATTTACAATTATTAAAAATCAGAACATGAATAAATAGCCTAACGTTTGGATCCTTGGATACAAATGTTGGGCAATCTAATCAGCAAGAAGTGTGCATCAGTGTTAATTATATTGTTACTTATTTCTTAAAATTAAATTATTAAAAATAAATGCCCCAACTTAAAATTAGAAGATACATTTTAAAAATAAAAATAGCCATCAATTAATTAGCCTAATAATAATAAAAGACAATTAAAACACTGTACTTTCTTATACAAATAATTTAATAATCTTGACAAACATACCTGTAATGAGCTCAACCCAAGTTCTGTGTTGACGATGTATCTAAACCGGCCTGACAACACATCGGCTTGCCGCACCAAGGCGGCGTCCAAGTCGGCCTCCTTGCCCGCCCCACCACGGTTCCGCTTGCTCGCTCCTGCTACCTCGCCGGGTTGGTACAACGAAGAAGCCAGCTCGCGGAGCAAGTCCGGATTGTTAAAGTTTATCGGCGATTTCGACACATCAGTTCTTCGATCTGCCTGTCTTCTCGGTGAAGAATCGGTCTCCTTGTGCGCATTTTGAAGCGGTTCCAGAGCCGAAGAAATGTCGTTTGTGAACATTACCAATCCGCACACAAAGACAATGAAGCCGCTCGTGCAACATGACGAGGTCGCCATTTTGATGCCGATTTGGGTTCGCTATCGGCCGGCAATCGCGACAGTTTCCTACACTTTACAAGCAAAATTCGTCACAAAATTCATCACCTGATCGATGGAAAGAGTCCTTCCTGCATTTGATGGGCTTACTTACTCAGTTGCATTGCTTAAATTGTAGTATTAATCAGGCAATCATTTGACAGCACATTTCGACGTTCCACCGTTTGTGTCACATCGCATACACACAAAGTACACACGAACTGTATGGCAATTAATCTTTTTTTGCATGCATGATTAGCTTTGCTTGTCAATGTCAAGGGTCACACAATCTACCCACGGTTCTATTTCGCAAGATGGCGCTGTTCATGAACATCACAAAATGTGCGACCAGTCTTTTTCATCGTCAAATTCGTCAGTTAGCAACGTTGCAACGAAATCAGTCTATTGTTCAAAGGACTACTTGCACTTGTAGATCTAATTTAAACTTATTTTGTGTACAGTCGAGAAGGATAAGACGGTTTTTCTATTCACAAAGTGGTGAGCAGTGACTAAAACTAACCACCCCCCCCCCCCCCCTCCCGATTGTGCCTGACCGCGCCAGGTCCTATTCAAAACTACATGATAATTTCGTGATTTGTGCGGCGCCCGACTATTTTACCCCTGAAATAATTAAGATAGTTCCAATCAAATAATTATAAATGAAAGCATTTATCGATTTAACATATAAGTTATATTATAACATAGGCCATTAAAATTATCCAGTGGTGTCAATCTTGCTAGTCCGACACCGTGACCGAGTGGGCCCTAGCGCTTTTTTAACATTTGAATATGATCTAGCGCCATGTCCTGTCCAAAGCAAAGGCAAATGTTAAAAAAGCGATAACTAGGGCCCAGTAAAAGTATACTCGGACTACAATATCTTGCTACTTTCAAATGAAGATCCTAGTTGGCGGACTGAACAGAAAATGTACACTTAAAATATAAAAGTTACATTGTACAGCACCTGAATCCACTCAATATTAATTCTCACTTTCCATGTTACTAAAAAGTTCCCAGAATGTATGTTTTAAATACTATTTCAATTAAATAGTGGACATTCATTTGCCTTTGTCTAGGTCCTCTGAGGCATGGAGATTATGAATATCAAGATCCTAAATCCCCCGATGAAATGTAAGTGCCATGAGGGCCTACAGAAGTTTACAATTTTATTAAGCCCTGACTTATAAATTCCTGTTGTTTTTTGTTTGTTTGTTTGTTCACAGTAGGATTTTTACTGGTGCCATCTAAATCAGAGCTAGTAAACAAACAGGATATTTTCTCGGACTCACCAGTTTTTCCTGTACTTTTGCAGAGTAAATATAACATACGTGGACAGAAGCGGAGAAAGGATCCCAATACAAGGCAAAGTAGGAGACAATGTTATGTACTTGGCTCACAGACATGACATAGAAATTGAAGGTAAAATATCTGAATGTTGAAATAAAGATGCTATATGAGAACTACAGTAGCAATAGTACAGTTATGTGACCTTCAGGGATTTGGGCTTAATAGTCTAGATAGTTTGCAAACTGTTTGATGGTATTTGCATGACGTTGAATGCTTTACGAACCGTTTCCTATTCAACAATGCATCTTATCACAGGCCTTCAGGACATATTCTACTTGGACTTGAACACAATCCAAACTGTTTGTGAAGTGATATTTCTTTTCTACACAAGTGTTGGTTTTCTGTATATTCTTTTCTTTTTTCTACTTTTTCAGGTGCGTGCGAAGCATCCTTGGCCTGCTGCACATGTCATGCGATCCTACCAGAAGAATATTACAGCAAACTCCCTGAGATAGAAGAAGAGTAAGTATGAAATGAAGATGGATTCGATTTTTAAATAAACCACTATTAAACTGTAAAAGAAAAAAATGAAAACAGCGAAAACAACATATATGAAACAATATGAATCCAACATGACATTACAATTACTCCAAACATAAATGATTATAAAAGACATAAAGGTTCTTAAAATAGAACATTTTGGTACTTTTATTTATTACAGAGAGGAAGATATGTTAGATCTTGCACCCTTTTTAACAGCAACATCAAGACTAAGTGAGTAACATCATTTTGGATAGGTTTCTTGAAGAACAAGTTTTGTAATGTCTTTATGATTTTCTGATAATGAGATTTGCATATTTAGATATTCTGATAATGAGAGTCAGATGATTTTCTTAAATTAGATTTGGAGACAATTAACAGATAGACAGAACCAAAGCAAGTAAAGGTTCTCACTATTCTCTTCTCAGATTACATTTTTTATTTCTTTCTGGCAAGCTATTAACTCAAAATTTTTTAAGATATAATAACATTTGTTACCATCCTAAACTGTTCTAAGACATTTTTTGTGGGGGGGGGGGGGGGATAGATGGGCATTTCTAAAGACAATTGAACTGTTATGTCTTTTCCTTTGTTTAGGTTGTCAGATCATTCTGACTAAGGAATTGGAAGGAATGGTGGTGAGCCTTCCGCTGGCCACCAGGAATTTCTACGTTGATGGCCACGTACCCCAGCCTCACTGATGTTTATAAGTCCTGCTATGCTAGACGCTGGTATTACCTGCGTCCTATTTCACACTGCACTATAATATACGCATGGCTGCAAAGCAGCTATTGGACAACAGCTGCACTGCACAATGGACCGAGCGTGCACCCGCCACATACCCGCTACGTACCCCAGCCTCACTGATGTTTATAAGTCCTGCTTGACGCTGGTATTACCTGCATCCCATATCTCACTGCACTATAATATATACGCATGACTGCAAAGCAACTATTGGCCAACAGTTGAACTGCACAATGGACCGAGTGTGCACCCGTCACACAGGCAGTGTTCTACAGCTAGCACAGCTGACAACAGCATTCCGGACGGATTAGTGGGCAGCGACTATAGCCGCTTCCTGGCGTCAAGGAGTTAAAATTGTTGACAGTTTAATGCTAAACATCTTACTCGGAACGTTCCTGTACAAGGAATGTATTTGGTATCTTTCCTGTAAGAATGAGAAGGGTTTCAAAATCCAAAGTATTTCCATGTGGTAGACCCACCTCAAATTAACCCTAAACCCCCTTGGGTATCTTTACCAGAAAGTATCATAAATCTGCTAAAATCCCTCAATTTTGTCACGCACAAAAATGTTAGTGATTGCTCAATATGGAGGTATCATGATCCTGAATCCATCAAAATCCTGCAGTACCGCTAGGCTTAAAATTAAAATCCATCAAAATCCCCCAGTTTTCAACTTGGAGGTATCCGGAATCGGCAGAAATTTTCCAAAACAGGGATATGGATTTTGATGGATTCAGGGAGAGAAAGTTAATAATGGGTTTAACCAAAGTAAAAATGTACATAAAAAAAATAAAGCAGTTAAACATTTCAACCATAATACTCTGATCATTCTCTGTTTATGCATGGTTTGTGTATGTATGTATGTATGAAAGAAATGGAAAGGTGGGTGGGGGGGGGGGGTCGAATTCAGCTCTTAACAATTTTGTACTTTAAATTTTTTTTTATATCACACAAAAATGTTGGGAATTGTTCATATAATTAAAAATCCCATAGGAAAAAGGATGGGGGGGGGGAAAGTTTTCCCTACAACCAAAACGAACAACTAAGGTGGCCTTTTATGTATACATTTCTATTCCTCCATTTTTCTACTTTTTCTTTTGCCTGAAAACTGACATTTTCAAGTCTAAGCAGGGACATTATCTTAAAACTTTGAAGTTAAAAGAGGGCGCGCTTAATAAAATATAATTTGTTTGGGTAGAGGGCGCTCTTTATGTATTCGATCACGGAAATTCTGAGTTCATTGAACCAAGTGAGTGAGTCGTAAACTGGTGAAAAATTATATTCATTCGGTTTCCACACAAAAAAATCACTAAATCATAAATGACAGTTTGGTCATCTCATTCAATCGCAGCTTGTGATAATCGTTATTTTAACTTGTTAACTGACTATATCCAGCAGGTGAGTATGTTTTATTTATTGAGATAGTTGAGAGAAAAGGTGCAAAACGAAAATATTGCCAATGCCAAAATCATTTTCGTTGATGATCAGCTGTCATTTTGCGGTCGTGGCTGTCGATCAAAGGTCACGTTTTGGCTTATTCGTTGTGTACAAATCATGAATCCTTTAAGTTTATATTCATGACTTAGCCCTAGCCTAGACAATAAGCAGAACAATTGATGATAATCTTGTTGTTGATGACACTGTTTGTTTATACAATGTTAAAGAGAATTGGAGTGAAATTTTGCTTTTATAGAATATTAATAGTTTTAAATAAATGTTTGCAATACCGGAAATCCTGTGACATGCCAAGAACACAGTGTTTGTGTTCTTGGGCAAGACACCTTATTACAATTGCCTCTTTCTGTATAAAAACTAGCACCTAATTTCACAATGTGTATCCTCGTTCTTATGATTTGCAGGATATACAAATATGTACACTATATGTAGTCCGAGTTACTGGACTCTAGTTATCGCTTTTTTAACATTTGGACATCATCTGGCGCTAGTCCAAATGTTAAAAAAGCGATAACTAGAGTCCAGTAACTCGGACTACACTAGTATATGATGTATACAATATTTTGTTTTATACAAAGCCTGAATAAATCCCTGTCATTTACGAAAACACGAACATGTCAGAGTTGAGGTGAACATTTGAGGTGAATTTCTATTTAGTACCTACTTTTATAATATTTTGGATGAAATTCCTTCTGTTTTTTTGTTTTTGTATACTAAACATGAAATATTATCCAACTGACCGTGTGTCGATGGTCCAAGTTTTTAGTTGAGGACTGCGCGAGCACAAGTGTTAGACTGAGAGTGCAGATGCTAAACGGGGCTTATCATAATGTGAAATACTTCTCCTAAAAGCCGGCAAAGTCCTACATTTATCTTCCAAAGTTTGTCTTCCAAAGTGCTACTTTTGTCATTTAACAAAATACAATTTGGATCCTACGAGTCTGCTGTTATACTTTGGTCTGCTTAAACCCTTCATTTTTTTCTGCAGTTACAGATTTATGATGGGCTATAAATTATAGCCCATCAATCATATGAATGAATTTGACCGCTGATCCATTATAATATAATGAATCAGCGGTCAAATTTATTCAAAGTACAGCTGACCATTAGGGTTACTGTACTATGACGTTCAGAATTAGAGTAAAAGCCACCAGTATAATCGATATGTGGGTTTGCACATTACGTCACATGTTGCCATTCTGTCGGGTTGCGTGCATGTTTTTTTTAGGACGGCCTCGCAGTTTTGGCACTCATGTACAAACACTGCATTTCCTTTAGGGAAATCGTCAAGAGGAAGTCGTACAAGGATGCTGAATCGTTGGTCCCAAGATTGTCTCTTGTGATTAACAGTTGCATACAGCATGTGTGGTATGGTGGGTGGTACATGTACAATGTCCATGTTCATATAAAAATGTGTTACTATTTATTTGTCATTGCTAATTGTATCAGTCCACATGTACTGTGCATGTACGTGTTCTCTCATGCTTTGTCCCAGAGTGATTGGGGCTGTTTTGCAATAGTTTGAGTGATTTGAGGTGTGGTTTGTCGATTCATTATGGTTCTTACCATCTCTGAAGCAGCTCATCTTAGATTATTAAGAATCTTAGGTAATGCCATACTTTAGAGGTTTTATTTGGCATCATTCAAAACAGTTGTTGTTTAGATTTGCACAATAGTTTGTTTTTGTTAGGATCAATGTATATTTTTTAAAGGTTTGTTTTCTTAAAAATCTTGACAAGTTTGGAAAATCTTCAATTATTTGTTGAAGACTCTCTGTATGTATACAAATCAGGATGATTTATCAAAATTGCTGACACCTCTTTCATTATTATTTCTTAGGTAAAAATTTCAAGATCGAGATGGGCACCACTTCACCAGATACCCTGCAATCCGTATGTCTGCAGTACATCAGCTGCAACCTGTCTAAACTCTGTAGTGAGATACTAGTGACTGGAGACGGAGACTATGCCGAGTCTAGACTCGTCTTCAAGAACCCCGATGCAATAATTCACAGTGACTTAGCCGAGAATCTGTTGTCGAAGTTGAGTGAAAACAGCCACCTTACGGATACCAGTATGACGCTGTTTGCTAACAAGTGCATTATGTGCCTGCGTCGGGCGTGCATTAGGAACGCCAACTTGACTTCGCGGGGTTTGCGAGCACTAGCCTGCCATCAACTCATAGAACTTGACGCTTCAGGTGTGCAGAACGTGAACGTTAATGACGTCATCGGTGCTTTAGGGGAATGGACTCGCAAACACATCCGCTCACTCAATGTCAGTGGCTGCACGTTTCTAAACAACTCTAAATTCTGCATCGTTATCTCCTTACCCCAGCTTCGTAACCTGCACCACCTCAATGTCAGCTACACAGAGTTTGGCAACAACTTGGGCTTAGAATGGGTCGCGGAGGGACTCAACCACCTTGAAAGCCTGGACATTTCAGGAACCCTAGTCTACAGCATCCAGCCGTTGCTTAAACTCAAACGCACACTCAAGTCTCTGTGCATGTTTCACACTCGGGTTCCGGAGAAGGACCTCATTCCCGTCGTACTTGCCTTGGAAGAACTCCGGCATTTAGACATCTCGCAGGACGTCCACCCCATGATGGACAACCACCAGAACCCCAGCGTCAATGCACTCCTTGAAGCTCACCAGAGCCTACCTCACCTGACCTCCTTAGACATCTCAGGCCGGGATAACGTCCAAGACGCAGCCCTGCGATCTTTCATCAACCAACGGCCGGGCCTGAGGTTTCTTGGACTGACCCTGACTCAAGGAATGGTCAGAAGTCTGCAGATTCCTAAGGAGATGTGTTGGGAGGACTTCTTGATCAGTGAGAGCAATCCTGACTTTCCACAGGATCTCAAGGTATGCAGCATTTCTGAGATAAATTGAAGGAGTTGAAAGTGGTATTGTTTTTCTCAAAACAAACAGGAAAACTTGTATAGTTGGGAAAATTTCAGATTTTATTGTTGCTTTTGCAAAATGTATCAGTTTTTATTTTGTTTGTAGAAGAATACCAGGTGTAACTACATTTTTTTCATCCAATTAGGTGACTGGTCATGCCACTGAGAAACAGGTGGAAGAAGCGCTGCGTTGCTATGGCAACCGTCCCAACTACGTGCACAAATTGCTGTGCAGTCTCTTCAACATGACGTTATATTTAGAAAAAGCTCGATCTCATATTATCAAGGTAAAATTAACCCTAACTAAACTCAACCCATCAAAATCTAAATTCTCCGTTGTGCGACTTGTAACTTGAATTCCGTCTTTACAATTTCTCGTGTGATTTCTTTTCTAGATTATTCTACCAGAAATGAAGGCCCATCCTCATCACCTCGGGGTCCAAATGGCTGCCAGGTCAGTCCATCCATTTGCACATTTGTAATAGTGCCATGCATGATCTCAGAGGGCGCTATTTGCGTGCGTCACAAGTGCTGACTAGGGCAGTGTCACACGCATGCAGTTTTCTATGCAAACGAAAGGGTGAAGACGCGTAAACCACGTTGCACAGAAAGTCACCAAAAACAGCACCGTGGAGAGCAATGAAGCGTGACTGAATCTGCCCGCTTGCCCTGAGTTCTAACCCTAACCCTAAGGACACCAAAGGAAATTTGAAGTGTGGTGCAAACTTTATGGACAAAAGTGGTTTTGCAAAACTTGAAGGATTCTCAAGTGCAGTAGACAAGGAAGGTTAATATATTGCTATAATTTGACCTGATATCATTGTGTGGTTTCTCCTTATAGTGCCTGTTTATACAACCTTACCAAGCATCATCTAGCTGATAGCGTCCATGTCTCAGATCTGAGTGAAATGGTTCATCTAACGCTCAACGCCATGGAGACGTTTCCCAGTCAACAGCAGGTACTAGCAACCACAGCTAGGAGGTCATTCATACATCGCAGAGGTTTAATAATGAGCAGGGGTGTAACTTGAGTTCTATTAGTAGGTGGGTGAGGAGGGGGACTTGGGGGGCCTCATTCTCTGGAGGGGGCACATGAAGGGTTTAACCTTGGTTTAAACATTACAAAGCTAGTGTTTCTGGTGAGTTTAGGGTTGGACACAAGCCTTAAAGGAAGGGGGCGGCTTATTGGATGCATTGGCTCCTATAGTCGCATCTTCAAAAGTTGAAATCCAGAATTGTTTCTAAGTAACATTGTTTCTTGGGGGTGTTGTTTTTTAGCTCCAGAAGAATGCCCTACTGACACTGTGTAGCGACAGGATACTGCAAGATGTGGTAAGGTCAATTACGAACACAAATTGTCAGCTGGTAGATTTGCATGAAACTATTCGTAGAAAACTTCCCTGGATCGTAGGAACACAATATATTTCTCTTTCATTCTAATTTTGTTCTGATATACAATTTTAAAAAACAACTTACTAATTAATCTCGAGAGTCAATCACAAGTTTTGTATAAGCTTTTTGAATGAACTGTAAGAAAGGTGTTCTTAGAAATTGTATATCCCTTATTACTTGTAATTGGCATGGGATTGGCATGGGATTGGCATGCCATTGGCTTGCCATTGGCTTGCCATTGGCATTTGTTCGGCTTGTGACTAAATTAACCAAACATTGATTTCTGCCTGTTTTCCGGCAGAGTTTTGATCGGTACCGTGCCTCTAAGATGGTCATGGATTGCCTCTTTGTCTTCGACGATGCTCCAATGACTCGCATGTCAGTAGCCATATGCTCCATCTTAGCTGCCAAGATATCGACGGAACAGACAACACTACTCGGCACCAAGCGCAACATGCAGGTGATTCTAAGAAGAAATTGTCATTACTAAAAATGGATTCCTTGTGCTTTCTCCTAGACAACCTTACCGAGCAGTTATTATGTGACGGCCAATACCAAGTACTAAATTGACTAGTCTGTTGTCAGAAAGCATGCACTGTATTCGGTGGTTCACATCCAACTTAAATCAATAACGATCTGTTTTTGTTACAGAAACTGTTGCAAATTGTGAAGCAGAAATCTGATTCGTTATCAGTGGACATCACGCTTAAGTTTACCTTGAGTGCCCTATGGAACCTGACGGATGAGTCGCCATCTACTTGTGCTATATTCCTTAATGAAGGTGGCTTGGATCTCTTCATTCACATCCTAGAGGTATTTCATTGGATTGTCCCTGATTATAAAGAACAAGTAGTTGCGAATAGATTTTTCTGCTAATGGGTAGTTTCTGCTGATAAGGTTGCCCTGGGTTTTAAGGGTTGTTTTTGTGGCTATTTAGACATTTACATCTCCTGACGACCGGCAAAGCATACTGTCCGTAACATTGAGTGCCCTTCAGTTCTTTTCAGGACCACACATCTCACTAAAGAGTATTACCGTGGTGTTACCGCAAACTACTTATCTTATTGCCTTTTCGCCATGCAAATCTTCAAATTGCATAAACAAAAAAACACTTTCACGCAAAGATTGTGTTATAGTGAAATGTGGTTTTCTTCAGTAAACTAAGAGATACATTTGTCCCATGGTTATCTGTAAAATCTGTTTCGAGAAAAAAACGTGTTTATAATATGTCTGAAGATTCATCAGTGCATTTTCATGGTTTGGAGTGCATTTTGCATAAGTGTGGTGTTTTTTTAATCTGTTGACAGATCTTTCCTGATCAAGCCACGCTTCAGACAAAAGTCCTTGGACTAATTGTAAGTATATGTAGTAAAGACATTTTCAGTGTAAAACATTATACAAATACAGCATAGTATGAAGATAGGTAGTCGATATTAGCTCCACGAGGTATTGGAAGTTGACAAACTAGTTTCCTCATCTTTGCCTAGTATTGTCTTATAATTGTGTTGGATATTTTGCTTATTGCTTTACAGAACAACATTGCTGAAGTGAAGGGGCAACGTGACGCGTTACTCAGGAGTGATTTTATTGAGCATTGCAGGTAACTTTCCTTGCCATAATCTCTTCAGTTATTTTGTTTCATAAAAACAGCCCAACTATTATATGATTCAATCAATTCATCCGGGATAAAATGTAATAAAAGTGTTATGGGTGGCGCAGTGTGTAAAGCACACACCTCTTACCACTGGCCCGGGTTCGATTCCAGGCTCGGAATATTATGTGAGTAGAGTTGTTGGTTGATTCTCTCCTGCGCTACAGCAGGTGTTTTTTTTCTCGGTGTTCACCACTTTTCCTCCCTCAGCAAAAATCCACACTGGCTGTGCTCCGTGGTCAGACATGGGTCGTATGGCAGCTGCCTTAGGTACCATTACATGTCTTCAGCTCGACCACGTTATAGCTGTGTTATTAGCAATTCAGCTTCTGCTGCGAGTACAAGCCATTAGTCCCTCCCCCCTTTTTTCAAAACAGTGCTTATGAGTAAATATCTTCTTCTCCAACTCAGGACCCTACTGGACAGTAAACAGATTGAAGTCAGCTACTTTGCTGCCGGTATCATAGCTCATCTCCTCAATGAAGGACCTGAGACCTGGCCACTTCCCCAGGCGCTACGTCAGGCTCTTCAAGACTCCCTGGTAAGCTGGTTCAATATCTTGGAAGCTGCTGTAATTATTATTACGAGAGAATCACTCCAAAGCTTGACATCTTAAGTGCCAGGCCACGTTTGTTAAACAATTTGTTTTCAAATCTGTTTAACTGAGAACATTTTTCAGTTCACTTTACTGTTGATTTAGGGCTCAATATCAAGGGAAAGGTAAGCTTATAGAGATTGTAGGTATTTTTAATTATGTATTCACAGATTGTCTTTGTCCAGTCGTGTCCCAGATAACATATAAACCATATTCTTTCTTGTGATTTGCTGAACTGCAGCACAAGAACATCTTAGCGTGGAAGAACCCAGCAGGAGAGATGGTTGCCTATCGTTCCTTCAGTCCTTTCTTCCCACTTCTTAAGTGTGACATCGCCGAGGTTCAGCTCTGGTCAGTCTGGGCAATGCAGCACGTCTGCACCAAGAATGGTAAGACATTATTTTAGTTTTCCATGTTTTAAAGCATTTAACAAGAGTGCATGATTGGCTTAAACTTATTCCAAAATTGTTGGTTTTTTTCAAAATTCAAAATCAGCTATTGCATCTAGTAGATTATAAACTGAATTGGGAACCCGAAACCAGAAGTCATCATAAAAAAGTAGTGAGTTGCATAGTTTTACCTTTAATACCTTTGACCTAATATTGACCTTTAACCCTTAGCTTCCCGCTACTGCCCGATGCTTGTCCAGGAGGGAGGCCATGAGCTTCTACAGGACATGATCACCAACAGACAGGTCCACGATGAGGTCTACCAAGTTGCCAAGAGCGTGTTGGACACGGTGGAAACCAATAATTCTAACACTGGGACCTGACAAGGGGTGTGCATCCCACTCCTGCAACCATTTTCTTTCTCCCAAGTGGTTTGCCTAAAGTTTTGCTGTAACAGTCTCTCAAGAAATGAATTTGTAATTTCTGTTGAGTCTTTCCTTGCAACTGACTGGGATAATCCCACAGCTGACACTGTTTTGTCTAAATGGAAAGTCCCATACCATCTAAAAAAGCCAAATAGGTTTTCCAACGTTTGATGATTTCTATCTTCGAGATAAATGCAGCAGAGATAAATGCACACAAGTCTGTGAGGGACATGGTCACCAAATCTACAATTTGTAATTTGTTTGTGCAATTCAAAAGATGATGAAATCGCACAAAAGCCAGGACATATAAAACATATTCTATACATTTTATTCCTAAAATGTTTAAGAACTAATAAGAATTGAAAACTCTCAAAGCTGCAGATGGTAAGGTCGATATAATAGACATGTGGATGGGTCGTGTATTTTAATTTTAAAAATTGCATTTTATTTTGCTTAAATTATTCTAATAACAAGAAGCAAAATACATGTATTGCAATTACAAATTGATTGTTATTATTGAACCCAATTATTATGAATTGGTGTAAAAATTGGTGGACTTTAGCCTATGTATTTTGTTTAATGTATGTTTATTGCTGATAATTTGGTTATAAAAGCATTGAAATGGCAAGAAATATAGGCAGAATACTGTTGTGGTAAGAGGTATGATTTATGGGAGGTTATAGTAACATCAGAAGTAAAAAATGAAAGTTGTACCAATTCGGATTTACCCCAGTACAAAATAAACATTTTTCTACAATTATGGCCCAAGTGTGGACAGAAGTGTGGCCTTGACAATTTGGCTCCCCAAAATCCCCCCCCCCCCCCCTAAAAAAGGAAGTTTTGGAAAGTTCTTAAAAAGACAAATTAAAGATTTGCCGTTTGGCCTTATTAGTTTAACTACGTTGGTTGCTGCACGTTATAGGACATTGCCTTATTTGTGTATGATCTATAAATACATTTCCTGGCTTCTGGTGTAGTGATATTTAAAGCTATTTAGCACAAATTATAGAATATCGATATATGGGATTCGATAGAGACTATTATAATAATTATGAGAGGATATGAGAGATGGTGTTTGTATGAATAAATTATTGTGATGTATAACTCTTTAACTTTTGATCTGATTTGTCTGGTCTGGTCTGGTCTGGTCTGGTTAGTTGGGCAGGGCAGAATATGGTTTGTTTGTCGGTTAAAGATTGTCTGTCTGTCAGTTTGGGTGTTTATTGTGGTGTCTGGTAATCTGATGTTTGTTGGTTGGTTGGGGTGTTTGTTTGGTTTGTTTTGTTCGTTTGTGTTTGTTTTTGTTTGCTTGTGTTTGTTTGTTTGGGGTGTTTGTTTCATGTTTCAGACATTTGCTAAAATTCTTTCTGTCAGTTCGGATAAGAATTCATTTTGAAAAAAAATAAAAAAATATTAGAACTCGTAAATCTGAAAACATAAATCTGCTTTAACATGTTTGTCTCAAAAACCTTTATTCCCAGACTCCACTATGAAAAGAAGTGAAAAATGTAAGATCACACGCCCCCACGGCGCCTATTGTATTTGGAATTCCTAAATCCTTTCAGGGGGCGTTACATTGCTATCCTGGTCGATTTCAATAGTGCAGACAATAGGAAATGTTTGTACATGAAGTTACCCGTGTAGAAAGTTGAAGCAGCAATGCACTACCGAATACTCAGCCGACTTACACAAATTGTTGCTGCACCTTTTTTAGAGGTGCGACCCACAAATAACTTGTAAAAAAAACACATGCATCATACGAAGTTTACGCTTATTAAAATATCACAATAAAAACAAATTTGTTCGAAAACCACACAGACAGAGGGGAGCTAGTTTAGGTATATGTTTTAAACATGGTAAGGCAATGGTAATACTGTACCGTAAGTTAACCGAGCTCGTATCACTGCATGGTGAGATTCGCCATGTCATGACGAGAGTTTAGAACTGGAATTTTCAAGCTACTTCGGGAAAACGCTTATTTCTTTAAGTTTTGGCAACCTGAATTCCACTTTCGAAGACTTTTGTTCCTTTTTACCATTAAGAATCATCATCAACTGAATATTAAAGTCATGCAAGTTTAATCTGAAATTGAAGATTCGAGTTGTTCTAAACTCTCCTATATCGTCGCTCCATGGTTTAACCCAATGTATCAAAAACATGCCTTTCTGTGAGCAGTATATAGTAAAGAAAGTGTGAAACTGGCATCAATTAATACTCAGACTATTCAGCAGTTTACATACTGAACTCAAACCATTTTGGAAAGACGTCACTATATAATTAGTACCCCCTTCGGCACAAACCTTGAAAAGTAGGTTTAGGACACTGTACGTGGCGTACTAGTCAACGTACATGTACGTATACATGGGTCTATGTACGTACGTACGTGCCCGCGAACAGGAACTAGAAATTCGGCAATTGTACACCGCCACGCTTGAATGATTTTAAAGTATAACTAAAAATAAAGTGCTTAGTCGACTGCGTTCTCCTTCTGGTCTTGTTGTAGTTTGTTCATTTTTGTCCTGTATTTTACACCATTTATGCCAGTTTCGAATTAAACAGACTTGACGATTTGTAGACCACAACTGGTGTAGGATGTAAATCTCCAGTGAAAGCTGTCGACCCACTTACAAGAAGGAGACTGACAATTTAGCTTCAAAAATGACGGGTATGTCTCACTGTAACTCGTAGGCTTTCGTGTGGACCAACGTCATTTCATTTTTTTACATAATGCAGGGTATTTTGGTAGACTTAACCATACAGTAGCTTCGCGTTATTGATCTCCATTATATAATATAGACGTTTCGAAATCGTAGCCCGACATTTAATGTAGATCCGTGAGGGTCAAAGATTCAGCGCGCGATAGGGACAACAATAAATTGTTCACCCGTAGACTGAAGGATTGGCTATTCCGCCAATATTATTCTGAAATGTTTTAGCGAAATTCACCTTCATTTAATGTTTGTTTGTGTGTTGTTGTTTTGGTGGTTTTTTTGTGCGTGTTTTTGTTCGAAGCACCAAACTTTTCATAACAATTAATTAACCTGTCGTACTAGATCAAGCTCAGCGGCTGCTATAAGTTCGTGACGGAACAAACTGACAAAAATCATATCCATTGTTTTTGTCTCAGAAATGGTAACTGGAGTCCGTTGCACCTAAATAAAGTATTCACCTATACCTTAGTATTAGTAATCATACAACTTCAAACCATATAGTTACGTTATTATCGTTGTCTTTGATGCAGACCACTATGTGTCTATGGCTCAGATACGAGCCTCAAAGAAAATCCAACAGAAGCAATATTTGTCGGTCACTCCTGAGGAGAGAGCGTTCGTTGAAGAGGAACCTTACTCCGAGCTCTCCTTCAGCGGCGAGGAAGGACCGTCCGTGAACAGCGAGGAAGGGCCGTCTGTGGACGGCGGCGACGCGCCGTCGTGTTCTGGTGTTTCGTCAAACTCAGGACAATCGTCGCCAGGCGACGAACATCCTTACGTGGACTACATGCCGGCCACGAGAAAGGTGCGCGCAAATTAGGTCAAGAAAATCAACACAATGTCGCTCCTCATACATTTGTTTGTTCGGAGTGCAAATTGTGAAGATTGTCTTCGGTGAAAAGCAAAATTTAATATTGAATTTACATCTCCCCGACGAAAATTCCATCTGATTAAGACTTATCTTGCAAAACATGAGACAAAAATCGTAGATTCCGAATGCAATTCCTTTACCCCTTAAAAAAAACCTCAAAGATTAGCTCTTCCTAGTTTTTATACATGTCTTTATTTCCATGCCAACTTAAAACCCGACTTACTATACGGATATGTTTTTGGTATATCTTGTCCAGGTTGTGTTACACCCCGGGCAGACAGGGTTGGGCGTGTCCGTAGTGGGAGGAGTCAAGACTCCAATGGGTCTAATTCCTGTCTTTATTACGGACATTGACCCTGATGGAGAAGTGGACAAGAGCATGGTGGTCAAGGTATGCGTTGAAACAAGTATCAAAATATGTTTAAGAAAAAACAAAACAAAAACGGTGTATAACAATAAAAACCATTGTTACTTGGCACCAAGTCTATTGTTACTTACTAAAATTCACTGTGTTTATGCATTTACGTTTATAATTATCCATACCCCACTATTTCTCATACCTCCATTTTAGGTCGGTGATCGCATCCTGGGTGTAAACGGCGAATCAATGGAAGGTAAAACTCACGGCGACGTCGTGCTCGCCATCAAAGCTGCAGGTAACTCACTCGTCTTGGAGGTCACCGAGGGACAGCAAGAAATCTTAGACTACATCTCGAACGAACTGTCCGATGCGGAAGATAATTAACTCACCGAGCTCTAAAAGAGCCTGTCATTTTATGGCACTTTTAGTTTTATGTATGAGAGGAATTATCAAAAACGCCTGGTCGCTCAGTACCCGTTGCGTTTTATATTATAAAGTTTTTGTAAAAACAAAAAGGCGCTTTTGCAGTATATCTTGCCCTTTTTGCCTTAATTTATTTAGCTTTTTCTATTTTGGTGAACTGTTGTTATTTGTTTGTCCCTCGGTGCGTTTTGTTTGCGATCTGTTTGTTGTTTATAGTTAGTTATGCATGCTATGCTGCCTGACTGGTATCGTTCGTTCGTTCGTTCAGTCTGGTATACGCTAAGCCCACTTGTCGTTTTGTGTTTACAGGCTTCAAATTATTTGCCGGGGCTGGTGGTTTTTTATACAAAATGGGAGTTTATGGATGTTCTGACTGGAAGGCTACCGGTACTCAGCGAGTAGGCCATAATTGGAAATTGAAATGTAAAACATAATTTATATAAATTTTAAATTGTTACTGCTGTACATGGCGCCAAGTTAAAGATGATTAGAAATTACAGATTACAACAACTGTTTTTTTCAGATGAAACAAAATGCAGGCTTGTTAAGTGCGTTCAACTTAAACATTAGAATGTTCTTTGTAGTTCAAATTGCCGGGTACGTTTTAGCTTATCGTGATTTTGAAACTTGCTAACAAAATATATTTTCAAAGTTGTCAAACCAGGGGTTGTTGCGTTTAACAACAAACATTTTAGAAAACCAGACACGACCACAAAGGATTACAAAGTAGCATTTTTATTGCCGTTTCCATAGAAAAAAAGGTATGATATACTTTTGGCTATACACATTTATAATGCTACGACAGAAACAAATGTTTTAATTGAAATCATTTGCAGTTTTAGTCTTCCTTTTTAATATCAAGGCCAAAGCGATGAGCTTTAAATGGACGGAATTAAATATTGTAATAAAATTATGCCCAATTCACAATCCCTGTATATATTATAAAGTACACACAACGCATATTTACAGCATATAAATACAACAGGATATGAAAGTTTGTATACAAAAATGTTCATCTGAATTAAAATGCAAGTCATCTGAGCTACTGTTTACAAAACAATGTCATTGTCACTATTCAAATTGTAGTCAGTTTATGTTTGGTCTGGTACCCGATTCAACTGCTTACTGGTGGCATGTTTTGTACACAGCTCAGTTGACTCTAAATACACAACTTGATACTCCGAGTCCTATGGGATAAAAACTTATTTTATCTGGTTCAACTTATCATAATTGTCATTCTGAGATAATCCTTGGCTGTTTGAATGATTACTCTATTGTTTATGGCGAGTATTTGCTTAATATGTTTGTGGACTTAAAAATAAAAACCTCAGTTCATGTCATAAATCCCTTAAATTCCAGCTCTAAATGGAAAATCTTGTGTGTCAATTGTCATGAACTTCAGAGCTGGTATGTTCAAGTAAGGCTAACATCTGAATGTACTGCAAGACATATTCAGTATAATACATGCAAGTCTTATGTGTATATCTACATGTCGTCTTTTATCATACCACATGTTTGCTATAGAAACTTTTTGTTTCCCTACAATTTGCAGCATTTTCTCCTCATGGTGATTTCCTTGTTGTTAACCTAAATTAACTTGTTTACCTAAATATCTAGATTATCCCCAAATCATCATTAAATTAACTTCAATAAGATCAGGTTTTATACAAAGATTATCTGTGGTAATAACATGTTCAGGATTTAACTCGGTATTTAACTTGAACAAAAATGATACAGAAATACATTGGTGCCATACAAATTTATGGCTCCACTTTCCATCCTAAACCTTTACAGTTCACATTATTGCAAATTATAGATTTTACTATTTATCCTTCACCAGGAAATCATGTTGTTTCGTTTTAAGGTTAAGCGACACACTACTACTAATTGTTGCCATACTGAATTCCATTTTTCATAGTTCTCTATCCATGCACCACTACAGGTGTATTATTATATTTAGAGAATAGAAAAGTACAATGACACACAATTTCATATAATGGCATTACTGTGAAGTAGTGTCACAAAGTAAAATCATGCTGGCATAGCAAGGTTACAGTCAAACAATGGTTATATTTAGAAGTACACAAATTGTGTTTTCACGTAAAATGACTGTCTCTCCATGATCTCCGTCTGTAAGTGGGAATAGAATACCACTACTAAATGTGTCCAGAATGACATGACACTTTCTTTAAAGTATGGCATTAGTTATATTTTGTAATATCTAGTGGAGAAGTGATATTTATGGCAATTCGTGAGTTATGTCACTTTTCAAGAAGAACCATACACACAGGTCATAACTTTGATATAGTTAATCAATTCTTATACATGAGTCTACTGCATACAAAAACAACCCATTTCCCCCCAAATCACTGAAAATCTCTTCTGTTTAATATTATAGGGAGGTTGATCTTGCATAAAGCAGAAAACCAGGCTTCAGGACACTGACTAATTCATAAGTCTTGAAATAAATTACCACATAGCAACTAATGAAAGCTTGTATGCAAATAAATAGGCGTGTTTAATGGCTGGCATAACCGACACCTACACACTGTTATATACCACACATACATGTACATGTACATGTACCGGTACATGTATTTTCTATTTTATCGAATCCCCTCATTCGTGGTATATAGCGTAGACCATCGCCGTAGCAAAGAGAGAATTATTACGGAATTCATAGCAGGAGGAGTTATCGTGGGCCGCATCCCACAGACATCGACTACTGATTTTGAGTCCCTGGTCTCGTAATTCTCCGATGTGCACGAGGGCTATGATCTTATAGCGACCCAACTGAAGGTCCTTCACTCGAGCTTTCACAACCTGAAAAAAATTTATAAATACAATTTAAGAAGACAATAAATTGAAAATGAAGTTTAGAAACAGCTGTGATATTGATTCCTTACACCTTGATAAACAGGCATTGTTTTTTTCCCTTTTCTCAAATAGATAATTATATCGTGTTTTGTAAAAAACAAACTCTTTATATATTTAAATTCCAGCAGACTAAGAATTTACGAATAATTCATAAGCAGTGCTGAATGTATACATTTTTAATCAAAGCCTATTGTGTCATAACTGCATATTCATATTAAGCCACACCCCTCGCTGGTTAGCCACACCTCCTCATACCGCCCACATGTTTCCTACCTCCATGGTTTAGGTAAAGTTGTCATATTGCTTTTGTCAACTCGACACACAATGTTAAATCTACATTCATATCAGTTTATTGATTGATTTTCTTTTGTTGTACAACCACAAAAAGGGAGATTTCAATTTTCTGATGCAGAGAGAAACCTATACGCATGAATAAACCTGAACTCTCAGTGGAATGTGCAAAGAATCAACACTTCTTTTGCAGAACAATTAATGATTTTCTTTCCAACACAAACCTTCCAGTATTTTGCCATCAAATAACCTTTAAAACCAAAACAAACTGGGATTTCTAAAGAGACATTTTCTGCCTGTCACTCCTTCTGTCTATACATGACTTCATTTCTATGTCCTTTGTAATATTGTTTACCTTAAGAACTAAAAATACACTGGAACAGAGCTGAACAATATCACTTGCAGAATCACAGTGGCCACGACAAAAGAACAATACTCACGTCCGATATCGTCTTTGTCATCTGTTTACAGAGTTCCGGTTCATATTTCTCCTCAGCCAGATAATGTTGCAGAACTTCACCTAAGATGTCTTTGACCGTGTTGACTGGAAACCGTTTGGTGGGTTCCATCTGATAGGTGGGTTCTAGTTTGACGCTTGATCCTTGCTTGTTGGAGTCAGACGGTTCGTCCATAAAGGAGACTGTACTGACAGAACTGAAATAGACAACAAAAGATGGGTTTATAGTAGTAAACATATAAACCAAAAAAGGTGCTTACGACACTGGGCATTATTTGGCTGGGGACAATATTAAATAGACAAATGATGGAAAATATTATTCAAATTGACACCAGCATATTTATAAAACCAATATGGCATTTGCATTTCATTTATTTAACACGAATATTCAACCTTCATAAGAATTCAACTAAGAATTCTCATGCACTGTTCACACAATTAAAAACTCAATTGTCGCTGAAATAAAGAAATAAAAACACGACCAAACTAAATACTGCAACTACCACTGGCGTGTTTCAGAGCTCAAAAAGGAATTAAGTCTTCGTCTGAAGCTGCCAACCGATGCCATGTTGGTGGAACTCAAACTTAGTGTTAAATTGGTTTCCAAATTTTAGAATATGTCTCAAACTACAAAAGGCAATATACACCAACAAATCCAAACAGCTTCCGTTCATTTATGCCAAACGATGTGTGTCTTCAAAATTAGTTTCTAAAGTGTCTCATATCATCTATCTGGGGGTCCCTTTTAAGTTAATGGTTAAAATTCCCCCCAAAATCACCGAATGTGTGAGGTAATTAAAACATTCTGACAGAACTTTGGAACTTTAATGAATAGTACAAGATTTGAGTAGTGGGATGCAGTAGTAGTTACAAAGTTCAGCTTTCTTGAATATTGCTTTATAATGAGTTCAATGTTCTACTTTTATCATATACACATTGTACGTGTTTTTAAACTTGTGAAAATACAATGTTGTGCTTTTTACAAAATATAGTTTGTTTACCATTTGACAAAAATAATGCCAACAAATGTTTTTACTTTTACCAAAGGAAAAATGAATCTATTGTTTTTATTAATTAATTAGAGTTCAATCAACATATGCACAATAGTCATGACAGTGAATTTAATACACTCTTAAATTTAAATGGTTCACGCATAACTGGCTAATGGCAAATAAAAAAAACCATCAGTATAAATATATGTACAGCAGAATTTTGTGTTGGCCGCAGAATGAATTAGGGACCATCTGCTTTAAAGCCAGTATTTCACAAGAGCTTGTTATTTATACAAACAATTATAACAATATGATAACGGAAATATTACAACTTCGTTTTTCATTGCGAATCAAATTAATAAAGTCTCAATTTACAAATACAAAAATAAAAACTGTAAACAAAATAATAAAAAATATTTCAAGTAAATACAAAATATGGTTACCCTGCTCTGATCCTGGAGAGGAATGACATTGTGCCGGACCGTGATCTGGCCGTTAGGCCGACACGAGCTGGCAGTGTCATACATCGACTGCGTTGAAGTTGGAACGTCATGACAACAGTTTCTTTACGGTAGGATGGAGAGCCTACAGCCTAGCAACTAGACGACAACAACCCTCTCAAGCCTTCACGCGACCATGACTAATTAATAATACAAGTGTGGTAAATTACCCACCACTTCAAAGATAGTGCAAAAACACGGCAACTAATTCTTGAAACCAGCTGAAATTACAAATGTTCAGTTTAGGCTCTGAATCCAAAACATCATCTACAGGAATTACAAATCTTCTTTAACTAGTGTTCAATGAAGATTTGTCCTGTTTGCTCAAACTATATGGATTTGTTTGTGACTATCTGACAAAAAGGTCACTAATTAGCCCAATCAAAATGCAATCTTCAGCTAATAGCTATCCAAAAAACAGATAGTATCGTTGGTGAATACCAAACTCTGTGAGGTTAATCGTTGGTTTAGTTGTGCAAACTGGAGGGTTATCATCACGCTCTGGCTAAACTTGTTTGCATAAAGGCGATCCCTTCGGCAGATAAGCTTTGAATCTTTATTTGCATTTGTCTTTCAACCACAGAATTCAAAAATTATACATAGAAAAACACAACCTCAAAACAAATACCTGTGACAATGCTAGAAATAAAACCATGTCAAACACTTCACATTGGCTCCATATTATGTTTCGATTGATTTTGCTATTAAAAGTAGTATACACCATTGGTAATTGTTCAAATTATCAGGAATAAGTGGAGAGATAGCTTTCGCTAATCCCTTTTTAATGAAATGAGCAGAGTTCAGACTCTTACAGAATTAAAAATAGTATTGCATGGTCACACAGTGAGTTAAAAATTAACGATAATACTTTGGCAAGATGTGTGTGACTGACTTTTCCAAATATGTAAACAAATTAAATATTGACCATCTGCCTTTATTCACATAAATGTTCCATGTGTGTGGTTGTACATAAACAATGATGCCTATCCGGTCCACAACATTTTGCAAAAGAATTACCTTCTCTCCCTATCAATATTGCACAAAACATTTGTTCACCTCAGCAAGCTAATTATAACAGGTGGCATTTAACTGCAGAATAGGAGAAACTCATCAATTATCAGCAAAGCTTAATAAATCCTTGACATTGAAAGATGATCACCAAAAAGACTAAAGCTAGATATAATACAATGGCAAGGGTTGTTAATTGGGTTGCTGGATGCCTAAAATTATTATTTACTTTCAAATAAGTAAGAAATTTCTTAATTATTTGGTAGTAACTTTTTTCAAAATGGTGTTTCTAACTTTAAAAATATATTTTTGAATTTGGCAAGTTGACTCACCCTGCATGCTTGTATCTGCTCCCGTATTCACTACCACTCATCAGCGACGATGCACTGCCGTGTCTCTTAAGCAGTCTAGCTGCCTTACTGCGAGCAATGTCTGATGTCTGCCTGTCCGACATATCAACGCTTTTCTAAATCTTGCTGTAGAATAAATGCAACCTTTGAAAGAAAGCAAAAATAATGCTTTATTTTTTAGATAGTATAGCAAAACGTCGAGGCATTCTGGCCAAATGAGATGTAGATGGAAATAAGTCACAGTAGAAAAAAAGCAGAAACACCAAATGGGTTTTTTCTTTCCCAGATTCATTAATATTTGTCATCGTTGTACTGTTCTCCTACTCCGAGTATTGGGTGTATGAAAATTGTATTGAAATTTGAGTAATTAGAACTGTGTTACTGACTTAGGGTTAAACATGGGTGGAATAAGTAGCTGATTTACGTAAGCTAAATTTATTGATTTTTGTTTACAGACTTTACTAAGTTTAATAAATTGGGGGCAGTATTTGAAAAAGTCAGGTACTTCCAATGATTGCCAGCCGGCAATCGTTAGAAATTTATACAAATTCCACTATTCTTTAAACCACAGCACACCAGGTGCCGTGATTTCAAAGGATGCTTGAGGCTGTTATTCACTTACAGTCAAGTAATAATACTGTTCAGTACTACAGTATTTTTTGTATGTTTGCAAATTGAAATTGATGACAATTAAGTCAAAACTGAAAAAAAACCAGGAATACATTGATTTGCACTAAACAAATTAACGTCGATGAATATATGGATTTCTCAACTTACCGTCACTATACTTCCCTAACTGTTGACCTATGCAGAAATCCTAGTACTAAACGCGTTTCCTGATCAACTTTCAATCAATAATTCCCAGTAATTTGTCTCGATCTTTATATTTTCTTTCTCCTTTTCCCCGGCCCAAAACACACAAGGTAGCGCCGCCAACGATATGAACGCGGTTTCGTTGTCGGTATCATAGGAACCGTGCACAAGATAAGAATGATCGACAGGGGTGCGTTCCGCTTACGCGAACGTTGCCAACGTTGGCCAACGTTGGCCAACGTTTGCGTTGTTCGCTTGAGTGGAACGCAATGTGCGCCAATTATGTTGGCGAACGTTAGCGAAAACGGCGAACGACATTCCGAGCTGTTCGCTGTTGGCCAGTGACGTATTTTAATGATGGCGAAGCGGTTAGCAGACGGCAGGGTTCTTTTCACGGTTTTTATTTACGTTTTACACTTTTCGTTATAAACGGTGGATTGTTTTGAGCATTCACAGGGATCTTTTAAAGAAAAATAATGAGTTGGACAAAAAGCAGCGAACCAAACGATGTCACTTTCACTGGGCGCCGCCATTTTGAAAACGTAGTTTTTAAAATATCGTTCCACTTCAACTAACGCCAACTCAAAACGTTGGCGAACGTTCGCGCAAACAGTTCGCGTAAGTGGAACGCACCCCACGTGTCTGATTGATTAAATTAGCATAAACATATTATGGTAATTTTGTTTGCCGATAAGCCCCGCCTACTTAGATTTCAACAACAACACAACTTGAATGGAATTAATAGTAAAATGCTCAAATAAATTACGAAAACGTTATAATTGATATTTTGGCTTAACTATAGAATGCAGGGCCCACTTACAACTCTCGGCTTTATTTACCCTATGATATATAATGGAGTGGCCCTGTATTCTATGGGTATTGGGGTATACAGGGAAAGGGGTAGGGTCAGTCCATTCTATGTCATAGGGTAAATAAAGTCGAGAGTTGTGAGTGGGTCCCGCATTCTATAATTGCTCCAATATTTTCTCAGGAATACTATGTAAACTAGTTTATGTAAAATATTCGCCGTCGCTTTTCCAAAGGTGGAATAAAATTGACCGTTATTGGATGCTTTGTACGCGTGGCGCTTTGAACCGACCGTCCACATGACCAATCATGTCGATCCTTACAACGTGTTTTGTTCGGATTAGTCATGACTGGAGCATAGGTTGGAGAAAAATGGCGACTTCCACATTTCCAGTTTCATTGCACGTCGTCTGAAAAATAGTGATGTTATTGTGAACCTAACACTCCTGGATTTTCAACATGTACTTTCCTGTGGGATGGCCCAAACATCTAGACGTGCCTTCTTTCAAGGCAGAGGCGATCCAGGAGGTTTTAGCTTCACGGGACCGATCACTTTTTGCTGTAGTTACATCGCAGTCTATTCATGTCTGGCAGTGCAAAGTAAGTTGCTTCACGCTCGGCGTTGTGGATGCGTACACGTTGTACGACCATTGCCACAGTGTATGTGACGTGACCGTGAGTGGAGTGTATGGTGTTGTTGACACAAATGACCGTCACTCACAAGTGACAGTGACACTGACACTTTCAGTGCATTGCATTGATCAAAATACTTTGTCAGACCATGGAGGAATTAAGAGCAGACTTGTTTAGTTTTCATAATTGGTGTTAAATAATGCTAAATAATTTTTGTTAATGCTTTAATTTTATTAAATAAACTGACTTTGGTTAATTTTATAATATTAATAAACCTTCAAAATATTTTATTTATCAAGTAAGTTGATATACAATTTGCCGGCTTAACCAGTTCGCGCCGGGATTATCACCAAGCCGAGGCGTGGGATTATTTTTAACGAAACTCGATCCGAGGCGGGTTCAGGCCGATGGTACCGGAAAGCACACATAATTTGGTACTAATTAAACCAAAAAAAATTGAGAGATGTAGCTAGCAAACTTTGTGTATTTGTAATATGGCACAAACAACTACAAAAGTAAAGCTATATGTAATGTATTGTGGCTAATTAATGTGGCCAATGTGTCCCGATCACTATGAAATGTGTTATAAGAATTATTTTCTTCAAATTCACTAATTCAGGACTCATTCTATGCATAGCCAAGCATATTATGTAAGGATAATTAATACATGTGCCCTCAATCCTTTGAATTCCTCCATTTGGCAAGTAGGATTTTGGAGGATTTAGGGTGGTTGAGGTTAATAATGTATATTTACAAAGCATACTGTACATGTACGTATCCGACAATACTGGCGCTTGTGGCACTACAGCAGTAGACAGGATATACATTGACTGTGAAAGAAAAAGTGTTCAATGTACAAGACAGTTGAAATCATTTCAAAGAGGAAGCATTGGGAGTGAGTCATTGTCTAGAAGGAGTTGGTAAGGTTAATACTTGGTACACGTTCAACCTCTCCACAGGCCCAATAAGGATATTATAATCAGGATTAAGAAAGAATGTAGATTGTGTACAAAGTCTTTGGAGAGTCAAGACAATTTTCGAAGTGTTTCCTAACAAAAATTGAAAATGATTCTCAGGCCCAGAATAATGACTTTTTAACATGTTTGCACTGATTGATCATTATTGAATTGATAAAGAAAACAGTGGTGTCAGGTTGCAACATTCTTTACCAGGATCAGTTTTTATACTGCTTTGTGGAAAAAAAAATAATTTCTTTTTTTTTCTTTTTTGTATAGCTTTTTCTTACATTCTCCATGTTTATTTTTGTTTGTTTTTAATTTGTATGGTTGTTACATGTGTTTCCATTGAGGTTACTTGTAAGGAAATGTTATGTAAACATTGATCGTCAGTAAAACCTTAAATGTGCTGCTTCCTCTCTTATGTGCTAATTTCAGTTGGTTCAGGAGTCTGTTTGTTCAAATTTCAAAAAGCGTTGTTTTAATTGTCCTTTGGTTTAGCCCTGTGTTTTGGTGGTGACGTACAGACGTTCTGATGATTCACTGATTGTTCTGGGTACCAATCATTGTGTTCAATGGCGACCTGACTGTACCGTCTTGGCTGTTGGGGTGAGTCAAAGTAGGATTCAAGTTGATCCTTCCTCCTCAAGCTAAATCCCTCTGTATATCTCCTCTTCAATTGTCTCTCCTGCCTCCCCACCTCCCTTCCCTATCTCCTTAACCCCTCTTCCCCGTCTTCACCTCCTTTCCCCGTCTCCACCTCCTTCCTCCACCTCCTTCTCCTGCCTCCACCTCCTTCTCCTGCCTCCACCTCCTTCCCCCATCTCCACCTCCTTCCCCCGCCTCCACCTCCTGGACACAACTACACAAAGTGCAAAGTTGGTAGAGTAACAGTCCAATATTCCATGGGTTCAATGTTCAAATCCAGTCTCATTTATTTCAAAGTTCAACCAATATTTTTCCCATTATGTTTGCAGACATCCGGTAGTCACTTGCTCCTCTTCAATGTTCAACATGAAGGTGGCCATAAGCTCTTGACTACCAAGCAAACCAGGTAACCCAGACATTACATGACAGAAACAAGTGAATTATAGACATCTTTATCCCCATCGTTGTCTTGTGTCATGGTTCATACAAGCCAAAATAGAAGATGCTTTGAATTTAGTGACGTGACCACTTCGTACTTTGAAATAAACAAATTGACAATTTGATGATAACATGAGTCCTAATGCTGGTTTTTTGTTTTTTAAAAGAGGTGGGTTTTCGGAGAATACTGTTTGCATAATTTCCTCAAGATTGACAGACCTCTTTATCTTAGTTCAACCTCTTTATCTTAGTATAAGATATATTATATAAGACAAGTATATTTGTGTATTTCTGTAGCTCCGCCCACTACCGGTGGGATGCAACAGAAGCAGATATGAACACTGTGCCAATGCTGAAGATTGTCTACTCCTACACATTACAGATAGCTGGTGGGATCAACAGGTAAGATTATTGTTAACAAGTAAGCAAATTACTAGGTGGATTAACCCCCAAAACATTGGTAGGAGTCTTTACATGTAGTTGCTAAGCAGAAAAAAGCTGCTTATCATAATGCTGAGTAGGATATACATGTACAAAATACCAGTCCTAAGCTATTTTATTAAATGACATGAAGTGACTGGTAACCAGTGGTTTTATTAAAACTTCTCCATTCCGTGTTTAGCATTATTTAACTGATTTGGTACTTAAACACCTCTTTTCTGCATAAGCAGAATTCTGCCATTTAAATCAGTCAATTGTGTGTAAATTGTTTTATGTCTGCAATTTATTTTACCAACATATTCCTACTAATTGAATTGCAATCCTTTGTTTTCTTTGTAAGATTTGAAGACTATCTTGTGACCCTTTTGTTTTTCAAAGTCTATGCTGTCTAAAGGATGACCTGCTGGTTGCTACGGGCAACGGCCTATTGATGCGAGTAGGATGGGATGGCAGTAGCCGTAATCTCATGGATCTATCTATTCGAGCCATTCCCTTCTCTATAGATCTGCAACAGTCACGGGGTAGGTACAAATGGTTATGAACCCTTACCTTCCTGAATCCATCCCAATCCATACCCCTGTCTTGGAGAATTTGGGCGGATTCAGAGCTTAGTTGAAGAAAGAGCGCAAGTGTTGAGAGTACTAAACACGCAGAATAAGGCTGATGATAATATGGACAACAACAACGAAAACTAAAATCCCGCAAAAGTCCTACTTTTATTCTGATTTTGTCCTCCAAAGTAACTATTTTTCCCTGCTGTTTTGAAAAATTAGATTTCACTTTTTTAACCCGAGTCTGCTTGTACGTTTGTCTGGTTCCAATAATAATTCCAGTTAAATTCCAAAGAAAAACATTCAAAACTGAACCTGACAAAGCCCAAACAAATTCAGAACAGGATATTTTAAAAATGTCAAATTAGTATTTTCTAAAATCAAATCAAATTCCAAGAACAAGATACATTTGGAATTCCATTTGGGTTTTCTACACAACTTGCAACCCTATCCAACTACCCTGATTAGTTCCCTTAAATAATGTTGGAAATGTAGGGCGGGTCACTCAATCACTTGACTGCACCCATCGTATGACCATCGTAAATTACAAGAAAATACTGATATTCTTATCACTGCCAATGTACTTACAAGCATGATTAAATTGAAATCAACACAACATTTCTAGTACCTCTTATCTATTTTGGCAGAGTTTGGGCTTCATAATACATTTCACACTTTTTTATCTTCATTATAACAAATTCATTTGCTCTAGAGTGGTAAAAAAAAAATCCACTTTTTGTATTCAATTTTTATTCAGGTTGTCATAAAAAGGGCAGTTCGAATTGTTTCTCATGTTTATTTGTCTGCATAATTTGTGTGGATAATTGGTGTATTGCTATTGCGTTTGATAATGAAATGGGAATGGAATTATTTGGAGTATAATTTTTTTTTTTTTTAGAAACAACTATTTCAAATGGCCATTATAAGTTCATACATGTCTGTTGTGTATTTAGGCTTACAACTTAGAGTAAAGCTGAAACGTGCAAGAGGCAAAAGACGGACTCAAAACGCACATTTTGTTTACCCTCGGTACTGCCTAAAACCGGCTAAAATCACCTGGCTCAGTATAGTTTGATAAATTCTTTAGGGAACAAATTCAGTGTAAGGCATAACAAAAAAATGTTATGTTGGCGTAACGGGCCCCCCCCCCAAAAAAAAAATGTTATGCCTAATGTAAGTACATGTACCATTGAATCAGATGTAGGCCCTACACTTGTATCTCTCGTTACACACTTCAACTTTAACTTAAGACACAGTGATTTCAATGTCTTGACAATTGCTTGACTATTTCTACATTTGCCTTTGTCTAGAGTCCACCCTTGGTGATACTACGCTCTCCTTCAAGCAAGTTGAGTACAGCATGATTCTAAATGGGCTAGCTGTAGTCTTATCTCATGGGCACGCCGCTTTCTTGACATCGGAGAACAGCAAGTTTGAACCAAGGGTAAGATACTCACACACAAAATTAGTCAAACTTCATCAAACGCTGCAATTAGGTTTATATATTTGTTCTCCTGTATTTATATCAGCCGTGCGAAGCAGGCTGATATATTGTATTCGTCGCCTTTCTTTCTTTCTTTCTTTCTTTCTTTCTTTCTTTCTTTCTTTCTTTCTTTCTTCGGGCAAACGCTCACAAATAAATCTGCCAAATTCAATATCTGCCAAATTCTTTGACCGATTTCAACCAAATTTGGACAGGATCTTCCTTGACCCGAGTTCTATCTGTAGTGATCAGCAGGTGTGGTCAAACGTCACCTAGTGGTCACTAGTGGTCATTTTCTTTAAAACTACAAAATGCTACTTCTTCCACAGTCTTGGTCCAATTATTGTCAAACTTGGCCAGTTACATCTCTGGACCATGCCTCATAAAAGTTGTTCACAGAATTTGGCCAGTGGTCACCAGATGGTCAGTAGGGGTCATTTTCTTCAAAATTAGGAAATGCTGCTTCTCCCAAACTTTTGATCCAATTCATGTCAAACTTGGTCAGTTATATCTCTGGACCAAGCCTCATATAGGGTGTACACCGATAATTTGGCCAATGGTCACCTAATGGTCAGCAGGGGTCATTTTCGTTAAAATTACGAAATGCTTCTTCTCCCACAGTCTTGGTCCAATTAATTTGGCCAATGGTCACCTAATGGTCAGTAGGGTCAGAATTTGACCATTGGTCACCTAATGGTCAGTAGGGGTCATTTTCCTTTCAAAATAACGAAATGCTTCTCCCACAGCCTTGATTTAATTAACTCGTAAAAGTTGTTCACAGAATTTGGCCAGTGGTCACCTAATGGTCAGCAGGGGTCATTTTCGTTAAAATTACGAAATGCTTCTTCTCCCACAGTCTTGGTCCAATTAATTTGGCCAATGGTCACCTAATGGTCAGTAGGGTCAGAATTTGACCATTGGTCACCTAATGGTCAGTAGGGGTCATTTTCCTTTCAAAATAACGAAATGCTTCTCCCACAGCCTTGATTTAATTAACTCGTAAAAGTTGTTCACAGAATTTGGCCAGTGGTCACCTAATGGTCAGCAGGGGTCATTTTCTTCAAAATTACGAAATGCTTCTTCTCCCACAGTCTTGGTTTAATTAATTTGGCCAATGGTCACCTAATGGTTAGTAGGGGTCAAAATTTGGCCATTGGTCACCTAATGGTCAGTAGGGGTAATTTTCCTTTCAAAATAACGAAATGATTCTCCCACAGCCTTGATCTAATTAACTCGTAAAAGTTGTTCACAGAATTTGACCAGTGGTCACCTAATGGTCAGTAGGGGTCATTTTTTTGTCAAAATAACGAAATGCTTCTCCCACAGCCTTGATCTAATTAATTTGGCCACTGGTCAACTAATGGTCAGTAGAGGTCATTATATTGAAGCATATCAAATGTATTTTCTTCTATATTCTTTAGCCGATTTCAGTCAAACTTGGTTAGATGCTTTTGAAATTTGGGAGTGGTAGTCATCACCAAGTGGTTAGTGCGAGGCGGTTCACATAAGCCTTACAAAAGACTATTTAGGCTGATATCCGTGCTTCCTGAAGCACATTAGCTCTAGTCTTGTTCTGTTCTCAAAGCTAAAAGGAGAGATTCATAAAACTTCAAATTTCTTTGTGGACAAATATTTTTTAGAAATAAAATGCGTTGCTTAAAATACCCAACCAGCACAATCATCTCCTTTTTTGACTACGAAACGACCCTCTCTAACCATCGTTAATCGACCATCTGTATCCATTAATATTTATGGCATGTAGATTATATGTATATTGTACATATAATTTATTGCATACAATTGACGCAGACTAGACATGCATAATGACTAAATACTACAATTGTAATATTTGTTAGACTTGACTCTGTCATTTGATCATTCAAGAGTGACATGTTCTAATAAAAGGTCAAATTTGACTGGGAAATACTGAATCTATTACAATCAAAATCTAATCACTTTTTAGGTTTTAGCAGATTACTGACACCGATGGAGCAAAATCTTCACTTCATGAACATCACTACAAATTTCTTGAATTGTTTTCATTGTTTTTTGTTTCACTGATAACGTGCGTGTTTTCCCCTCACAGGCTGTGCATGCAGTTTGGACACCAGACGTTACCAATGCCTGCTGTGTAGCTATTAATCACAAGTATCGTCTGATTGTGTACGGACTGACAAAGTAAGTATAATGAACACCTCTATTTAGTTAGCCACAGTCACTGTTGATATACTGAGGCATTACGGAGGTATTATCACGTCTTATATTTATGCAAGGCTAAGCACAAACAACTCAAGGTACGCCTAAGACATTAACACAATGGCTGTTTATAAAACCCAGCTTAGCCAAGTCTCTGGCTCCATTACCCATTGCCAAATGCATGAACGAAGCCAAACACACAGACAAAGATGGAGTTTAAAAAACAACCTATGTATCCTCCAAAATCAACCAATATTTGCCTTACAGCCTCAATCCTTCAGAATCCTTCACTTGTTTGAACAAAGCAGACAATGTACTGATTCTCTGTTTTTTTTGTTTGATTTTGTGCAGTGGTCAGGGTGTAGTTTTCACTGTCGATGAAGTAACCGGTGCCCTGCTGTTGTCACACCGGTTAACGCTCTCCAGTAGTGACTTTCCAGGTGAGTGGACGGAATATAATATATTAACTACTTCACCATCCTCTTTGCTTAATATTGGATACATCGACAATCAATTCAAACAATTGTTTCTTTAATTACTAACATTCTGGCTGACACCTGTTGTTTTGTTTTTTCATCCGGGAAGAATAGATCAGCACAATTTGAATTCCCATACAGGTTCTTCTCCCAAATCGACTGATATGCTACGTATGTTTCCTTGATTTCAGATGGTTGCCAAGCAGCAGGGCCTGTTTCCGTGGTGAAGTGGACCCCCGATGGTTGCGCGTTAGCCTGTGCCTGGCGTCAGGGTGGTTTAGCTCTCTGGAGTGTATTCGGAGCGTTACTCATGTGCACATTTAGTGGCGATTATGGGTGAGGCTAACCCCTGATATCTCATCAGCTTCTCTTTTCTTTTCTTGTTACTTTTCTTTTCTTTTCTTGTTACTTATAAATTAGTGTCAATTAATTTTATACATTTGTAAGCCTAAACCTCACAAGTTTCATCGAAGAGATTTGAGAGGATTTTGTTAGATTAAGGAAGGTAGACCATTACTTGATATGAAGCTTGACGCACCTGTGTCTGTGCAGTGGAGGAACATTGATTTGTGACTTTGTTAAATGTTTCAGGGTTGCTTCAGAGTGGTGAATCTTTTTAGGATTCATCAAGGTTTCCCAAAGAAATACCGGAGTTAAGGTTAATGAGACCAACATTTGCCTTCATTTGCAGGTTGTGTCCAGATACTAGCAGGCCATATCCACTGCATGTTCAGTCGATGGTAAGTGACTTTTCATAATACCTGGAATTCCATAGACGCCATAGACGGATCCAGTCACCTATTTACTGTAATTCACTGAAGGCGCAATTCAGAATGAGCATAGTTTCAGTATGCATAGAGAATGAAGCTGATGCACTATGATTGTGCTTTCTAGTGATTCAAAGCGCCTAGATGTTTCTGATAACTGTGAAACTGGTTTATTATGAACCTCTTTTTGTGTGTGTAGGACTGGGATCCAGAGGGTTACAATTTATGGCTGACCACCGTGCCCCAGTCCAGCAAGGACCGCAGGACGTCTGGGGCCGTCGTACCATTCCCGTCGGTCATTCAGCAATCTGATCAGCTGGCTGGAGAGTTACTGGTAGTAGCGTTTGTCAAGAGTGCCCTTACAACGAACCCTTGTATGGTGAGTTAACAGGCCTACGCGTAAACTCGAGGGTGCCAGATAGAGTCTTAATGTCTTAATGACTTGGTTGTGGCTTGGTTCCAGCTGAGAGGTCTGCGCGTAAACTCGATGGTGACAGATAGAGTCTTAATGTCTTAATGACTTGGTTGGGGCTTGGTTCTTGAGTAGACGTGTTGACTTAAGAATAGTCCCATAGCACTGTCAATAACGTTTTTGTATTTTCACTATCATGCCAATATTTTTTATACATAATTATCCATCTAGCTAATAAAATACAAGACAAAGCATCCATCGATTGAGTGTATTGGTTTTATTTTGATTACTTGCTGTCAACTTTTGTCCTATGCAGACTAATCATGAGCACTTGTTCCTTCAAGGAGAAGACAGGTTATATTTAAACACAGGCGATACGATACTCAAGACAAGGCAGTCAAACGTACCGTTGGATCACAATCCAGGCTTAACTACTTCACAGGGTAACGTATCGGGTAAGAATATCTTAAATCATTCCAACCCTAGCAAGGACTATTAGTTGACTAACTTTCGTCTTCACACTGTTACCAATGTAGGGAGCCGTTCCTCTGTGCTTAGAGAATAATAATAATTAATTAGAGAATAATAATGTAATTGAAGACTTCAGACACAAAAGCCTCTAAACGCCAGCAAGGCTTTCACTTGATATTGTTATCTCATTTTTCATGAAGTGACGACGTTTAGCGGCTTTTGCGCCTGAAGTCTTGTAACAAGTTTTTGCCAATTTCAGGTGGTGATACACAGGGTCCTAGCGTGCTGATTGGGAATAAGCAATGGCAAGTCATATCTCTTCCCTACAGTTATATGGCCAGTAACTGGCCAGTCAGGGTAAGTTCCATATTGGTACAGGTCTCATCTTATTCAGTTCCATCTGGGTTCTTTTTCTCTAGACAAGTTTCATCTTGCTTGGTGTTGTCTCAGTATATTTTGTCTTTTATGTCCCATCTTGTTAGATTCCCTATGGCTTGGCTCCATCTTATAAAGTTCCATATGTACAGGTTTCCACTTTTAAGTTCCATCTTAATAGGTTCCATCTTAATAGCTTCCATCTTAATAGGTTCCATCTTAATAGCTTCAATTTTAATAGTTTCCATTTTTTAGGTTCCACCTAGAACCTATGTCCCCATTTTTTAAGTTCAATTTTAACAGCTTGACCCACATAATTAAAATTGCCTCCTTACTGAGACGAATCCTTTCTGACGTTTGTCTGTGTCTGTATTTTCTCCTCGCAGTATGCCGCCGTGGATCGGTCTGGTCACTGTGTGGTCGTAGCAGGAAGGTTTGGTTTGGCACACTGTACCCTCTTCGCTAAACGCTGGAAGCTGTTTGGTAACATTACTCAAGAGAAAGATATGTCGGTCAGCGGAGGGGTGACGTGGTGGAGAGATTTTGTTGTCTTGTCTTGTTACAACCACTACGAGAGTCGACATGAGGTAAGAAAGGGTGTTAAAACTCTGAAACAATTTCAGCTTTTTGCAAAGTGAACAACAATTTCAGCTTCTTGGAAAGTGAACAATCGCAGTTTTAAGTCAACATTTTGGAGGTTATAAAGACAAAAACTTAGTTTTGTAGATGTGGAATGCAAAGGTTCTAAGAGCTTTAAGAAATGTTTAGAGCTTATTTATTTAATTCTCTTAAGAAGCCTTCATTTCTATATTGCCAGCAACAGTATACCTAGCTGGCCACAGCTTTTTAGTCAGTTTACTTGGACTAGGAGGAACACTAATAAAACATTGAATATTTGTTTGACGTTTGTTTCTCATAGTTACGGTTATATCCAAGAGTGAGTAACCTTGACAACAGCTTTGCCTACATCACCAAGGTGCCTTACCAAGTACTTCGTCTCAACGTCTTCAAGGACCTCCTAATTGTCTTCTGTGTGGATTACCACATCTCCCTGTACAGCATAGAACGTAGGGAGAATACGGGAAGTAAGTATTGTGGCTATGGCTGTCAGTAACACATGTGTCTATAGGAAGTGGATTACCACATCTCCCTGTACAGCATAGAACGTAGGGAGAATACGGGAAGTAAGTATTGTGGCTATGGCTGTCAATATCACACGTGTCTATAGGAAGTGGATTACCACATCTCCCTGTACAGCATAGAACGTAGGGAGAATACGGGAAGTAAGTATTGTGGCTATGGCTGTCAGTATCACACGTGTCTATAGGAAGTGGATTACCACATCTCCCTGTACAGCATAGAACGTAGGGAGAATACAGGAAGTAAGTATTGTGGCTATGGCTGTCAGTAACACACGTGTCTATAGGAAGTGGATTACCACATCTCCCTGTACAGCATAGAACGTAGGGAGAATACGGGAAGTAAGTATTGTGGCTATGGCTGTCAGTAACACATGTGTCTATAGGAAGTGGATTACCACATCTCCCTGTACAGCATAGAACGTAGGGAGAATACGGGAAGTAAGTATTGTGGCTATGGCTGTCAGTAACACACGTGTCTATAGGAAGTGGATTACCACATCTCCCTGTACAGCATAGAACGTAGGGAGAATATGGGAAGTAAGTATTGTGGCTATGGCTGTCAGTAACACATGTGTCTATAGGAAGTTGATTACCACATCTCCCTGTACAGCATAGAACGTAGGGAGAATACGGGAAGTAAGTATTGTGGCTATGGCTGTCAGTAACACATGTGTCTATAGGAAGTGGATTACCACATCTCCCTGTACAGCATAGAACGTAGGGAGAATATGGGAAGTAAGTATTGTAGCTATGGCTGTCAGTAACGCATGTGTCTATAAAAAGTAGCTTTAGCCGCTTCCATAGCCACGTGTGTAATTGTAAGCTGTAGCCAAGTAATTTAGATCTGGCTAATGTAAACCCTGTCCAATTTACTTGGCTGTGGCTTTAGCCACTCCAATAGGCACATGTCTAATTACAAGCCACAGCTAAGTATTTTTGACATGGCTTTATATTGAACCTAACCGTTCCAAATTCTCCAAAATGTAATTCCTATTTTTTCAGTATGTTCATTGATTGGGTCTCTAAACCAAATTGATATTTTATTTAATTAAAAAAAACAAATCGGCACTTTTAATTGTTTTGTATATTTGTGGATTTTTGAAGATGAAAGAAATTGCCCCCAAAATGCAGGTGTAAATGCAATGTGTTTTCATATTTGTTTGTGTCTGTATAGGTCCTAGTGCCAGTATCAGTAGGATCCAGGATCTGTCTCTTGCCAATTTTGTGCCTCATCCTAGCTCCTTAGTCTCATTGACGCTTACCTCACTGCGATCTGAAACAGGTCAGTACAGGATCCTCGTAGTTAGTTAGTTATACAAGGGAATAAATACGTGCTTGGCCAGTAAAAAACAATTTATTTACCTGTGTTAAAAAGAGGGAAAAGTATGTGGTTGGCCGGTTTTAAACAAGTGTGTTTAAAACTTGACTCATGGGATCCACCATTAAAAGGGCAAAAGAACCAGACTCCAAACAAGTCCACATTTTAAAACCACCCACACGATGGGCTTTGAACCAGACTCCAAACAAGTCCACATTTTAAAACCACTCACACGATGGGCTTTGAACCAGACTCCAAACAAGTCCACATTTTAAAACAACCCACATGATGGGCTTTCAACCAATAGAATTGGGTAAACTGTCTTATATATTTATGAATAATAAATCTATCTATCTTTCCACTACAGTTTCTCCAGAGTTAGCCAACCATACCAAAGAAGCAGAGAGTCTGATCATCAACGTCGCTGGGAGATTATTGATGCTGCAGAGAGATCACTTCAAGACACCAACGACGACCCATGCTCCTCTAGACAGACGGAAACACAACGAGGTCAAGATTAGACATCTTAAATCTTAAACTATCCAAATAGTGACCCAACAAATTATTGTTTAAAAGCTTAATTAGTGTAAAGATAATGACCCGAAACTCCTTGTGAAATTATTTCTTTTTGAAAATAAAATAATAAAAAAGTCCAAAGATGCATATCAGAGATGAAATTTTGATAAATTCCTTTAGTATAGTTAGTTCAAAATCTAAATCTTAGAATATTTTTTTTCCGGAATATACAGGTACAGAGCTAAAACTTTGCCAGGTTATTTGTCGAGCACCTTTCTTTAGATTTTGAGAACTATTGCTGCTTCAAACGATAACAATGCAGAACTGACAAATGAACAGTATCCTCCAAATCAGGAACATTTTCCTTATTTTATCACAAATTTTGACAAAATACAAAATAACTACCACAAATGATGAAAGTTTTTTCTCAATTTTGATTGTACCTCTATCTCAAAGATGCCCTTCTGTGCCCCGGTGGTCCTCGCCTCTTCAGTTGAGAACATTTGGACCACGTCTCGCAGCAATCGAGATAAACCACACCTTATGGAGGCACTGTGGCTGGGATGTGGGGCTGCAGGCATGAAGGTAAATAGACAAATATTTCCCCTCGTGATAAACATATTGACCTGCAGTGAAGGCACTAATAGTTCAGGCATAGAAACATGAATCACAACTCACATTAATGGGAACATACTGCACTTGATGGAGGTGCTCCTTGCATTAGCAAGGTGACTATTATATTAACTGGTCAATATTATTATATGGACCAGCAGGTAGGGCACGAGGGGTACTATTGAACTGTTGTATTATATTGACTGTGAATCACCTATAGTTATAGGTACCACTGGCATGATGGCAATGAATGAATATATTATAATTACAATTATATTGATTGGCAGGTGATATATCAGGGTGTATCTTTGGAGAGACACTTGTTTACTTGTCTGTTTCTCTTTTGCTATCAAGTGTTTTCATTCTGTCTGATTTCAGGTGTGGCTCCCGCTGTTTCCTCAGAAGAATGCCAAACATCACCATAGCTTCCTGTCTAAACGCATCATGCTGCCATTCCAGCTCAGAATTTACCCTCTTGGTAAGCCGAGCGAACTAAATACCGCAAAAGATCATTGGCCTGGTGTGCAGGGGTAATAATTATCATCACCTCAGAGGCAATTTGATTTGGTATCTTGGAGCAAAACTGAGACCCATCACATCTGCACAAATTAATACTTTCTCTTTCAGGACGCTCTTTTTTTTAATGAAATTTCCATAAATCAGCTTAATTTTTGTTCCCGAGTTTGTCTGCATTGATAACAGCCAGGACACTTTTGGGTGATAGAGAAACTAATGGGTCTCTTATGTTGTATTTGCATTTTGTAGCCGTGTTGTTTGAAGACGCCGTTGTTTTAGGAGCGGCGACAGACACTTTGAGCTGTGAGCCTCAGACACCATGCAGTGCCGACAACACTAAGCCAGCAGTCCTGCCATTCACTACAGTAGAACGAACAGTAAGTCGGGTTAAAGGTTTACTGAGTTTAGGATTCCTAAAACCCTAAGGCTAACCTTGCCAAACACCTTGCTGTGGGTAGCACACCCTGATATTCCCAGCCTCGGGTCGCCAACAGATATTTCCAGTCTTGCTCGTTGCGTGTCATCCATTTCTAATTCATGAAAAACTTTGCGTGTTTACACGCCGTCTGACGGCCAACTACAAATCAAATTATCATTTTCTTGTGGATTTTTCTTCTCTTTTTCAGACTCAGATCTACCTTCACCACATCTTAAGACAATTGCTGAGAAGAAAGTAAGTTGGCATTAGTTTCTTTAAAATTGTTACATTTCACAAATGAATTTAACAAACATCGATTTAAAGAAAAGTGTCAAACATGAAGTATTTATCTATTCCGGGGGATTCTGAATGTATGATTTAAGAGTGTATTTCTTTAAGAGTTAAGTTTTTTTTCTGGATTAAATCAATAAATATTGAATTTGTTGTTGGTATTTTGCAGTCTCGGCATGCATGCGTTACAGATAGCAAGTAGTTGTACATCTCTCCCTTACTTCCCTCACGTCTTGGAACTAATGCTTCATAGTGTGCTGGAGGAGGAGGCTACTGCCTCCGAACCCATACCTGGTAAGTGTTAATATCACAGAAAGACTGGTGTAGGAGACTAGTGCCTTAGAACCCATACTTGATAGGAGGCTAAAGTCTTAGAACCAAGCCATGCTAAGTCCACCAAGCCGTGAGACCTGTTTTCTGTAGAAGCTCAAGATGGTCTTTCTGTTTACTCTTTGGTGAAGAGAGACAATAATTAACCTGTGATATTTGTCCTTTGTTTCTCCTATTTCTCATCAGATGCTCTTCTTCCCCGTGTTGTTGCCTTCATAGAGGAGTTTCCTCAGTTCTTACAGACTATCGTCCATTGTGCCAGGAAGACTGAGATAGCCCTCTGGCCGTACCTCTTTGGGACCATCGGGAGCCCTCAGGAGCTCTTTGAGGTACACCTCTTCAATCCACTACCCCCCTCCCCCCTCCCCTTTGTGCCTTGTAATGATGCAAAAGTCGTCTTAAGTTTAAAGTCCCACATAGGTATTTCACAAACCAGTCACAACTTGAACAATAATGTTTTGCCGAAGTTCTTAATTTGAACAGATTGCAACTATATTGCTATTCTTTTTTGACAGCAATGTATAAAAACTGGTGCCCTGCAGACTGCTGCTTCCTATCTGCTCATTCTGCAGAACTTAGAGCCTTCTAAAGTCAGCAGACACGTGAGTACCGGTGATTCGTAGCGTTTGTGTGTCCATAGGCAAGTTACTTTAATTGCATTATCCCAGCCAGTATCTCTGAGAACAGGGATGTTAGAATTAACCACATGTACTAGTTTAAAACTAGCAGAATTGAGCTATAGACTAGTTTGGCGATATCTACATTCTGGGGTGGAATTTTTGTGGCACCAGGCTCACGCAAATTGCACGCAGGTAGTACGTATGCATCCAGGGGTATTTCCACAATAGGGTTACCATGCAATGTAGCGCAGAACACTGATGTTTTACCAGCGGTTTAAAAACCACTCATGTGACAGGCTCTAGGCCAATAGAAATGGGTAAACTGTCTTAGTTATTTATGAATAAAACATATTACTTTGAATTTCATTCAGCATGCTACACAACTCCTGGATGCAGCACTGGAACATTGCGAGTGGAAACTCTGCCGAGATCTTCTCAGGTTTCTACGCTCCATCAGCGCCACTGACTTTGACGTCGCCAGAACTCCACCCCCAAACCTCAACAATTCCATCGTCTTCCCCCTGGGTAGCCCCACCCCGCTACCCGCCAAAGAGAGTGGGGCTAGTCACAAACGAGGGAGGCATTCCAGCAAAGGGGGCAGGGTGACGGAGAAACAGGAGGCGGGGCCAGATAAAAGGTAGGTGTGGCTAAAGAAAATGTAGGTGGGTCTTCAACAAATGTAGGTGCGAGATTATAAGTCTTGACAATATCTTCTCTTTTTTGTTTCTCATGTCAGCCGTCTCACCTCACAATCTAAGCCCTCCTTGTCTCAGTCCAAGACGTTAGATCAGTCCTCTTCCGTTGAAGAGTACTTTGTAGACGTTATCCTCAATCGGCACGCTCGGAAACTCCTGACGTCTTTGAGGCTGAGAGACCTGGGGATGTTGACAGCTTACTTGGACTTCAAGCTGCCAGCGTGGCTGGCAAAAGAGAGGTGAGGTTTGAGTTTGGAAGAGATACGGAATTCTAAACAGCTTCTCAAATGTTGAACGTTCCAACTGTTTGCATTTGAAGTCTTATCCTATGAAACTATTCCTCCTGACATGCAAAAATACCTAGAGAATAACATGTTTATCTTCTGTTTCCAGAGGTCGCGTTGCCAAAGTGGAAGACTTTGAGGCAGCTTTGAAGCAGCTCCATCATGACTTTCATTGGCCTCTCCCGACGTTAACCAGCGGATCAGCTTCCATCACCATCAATGCGACCAAGACTCCTAGTACGTTGCTTAAAACAGTATCAATAATTCCTATACTCGCCCTAAATGCTCTGCCATACTATAGAAAGGGTAATGAGTGGTAAATATTTCAAGTTTTCAGATACTCGCTTCAGACTAAACCAACATTCTGGTTCTTGTCCAGGTTTACTAGTCAAGTCTTCGCCTCCCACCGCTGCCACCATGCAAGCCCAGATCAACGGCTTGAAGCTCTCAGGGGACGTTGACAGTGAGAAGCCCCACCTGCCAGCCTACCCTAAGGACCTACGCATCCTGATCAGACCACACAGCCTGACGTCAAATAGCACTCAAAGTGAGGTCCGCACTGAAGAGGCTATGCTAAGATACCCATCAGCTAAAGGTATCCAAACTTGAATTTGCAAAAGTTGAAGAAATTTCAACTACGGCGAATTTTGTCAGCGAACGCAATGTCAAATTCACTTTCGGGTGAAGTATGAACTGGATTGAATAGATGAGAAACAAAGATGTTTAAGTATTTCTGTGATTTTGTGATATACGGGAGAAACATATTTCCTTCTGCTCCCGTCTACATAAACCGTCTCAGTGTTTCTCCTACTTTTCCCTAGTTTTGTTACCTTGCACCTTCTTTACCTATAGTTTTTCCATTATTTTCCTGGTACTACGCCATCAGGTTCAGATGACAACAGCCTTGGCACCACTGAGCCCTCGGAGGGCAGTTCCATGTTTGGGGAGGGGGAGAATCTATTAGAAGATAGTTTCTGGAGCAGCAGCACCAACTTGGAAGAACTGGAGCAGTTCTACCTTCAACTGAGTCAGAGTGGCCCAAGACAATCAGACAAAGAACTCAGGTAGGGTGTGTCCCTTTTCACACGAGACAAATTTTTGAGTTAACGCAGAGTTGAAGCGGAGTGGACGCAGGGTTAAAAACATGCAGCATTCAACCCCGAGATTGATTTCAACCCGGGTTGCTCTAGACCAGGGTTTTCTACCCGGGTTGAAACTTTCGCCCTGAGCAGGTATCGTAGAAAACTGCTCCCGAAAGCCTGCAAGAAGTCCTGCTTCTATTCAAAATCCAAATTCCTACTTTTGTTTGGCCTACTTTTTTACCAGGATCTGCTTGAAAGCCTAAACGATGCGACAAGTGTTAATCTCATATCCTTGTCTTCAGGTATCTCTTTGACATCTTCCTGACCGCTCTGTGTCTGGAGTGGGCTCTCCTCATCAGCATCATTCTCAGGGACTTGGCGCTCATCTCCAAGGTTGTTAAAGTAACCACATCCTCTGAGGTGACCTTGGACGTTGTGGCCCGCATGAGGGAGGGGCTGTCATTTCTGGAGCTGTGGTCGGACTCGGAATGGTAGGTAGCTTTAATCGCCCAGTATTTCTTTTTTAAGGATAGAATAATTCTGTAGAGGCAAATTTTGTGAAGCTAGTAAACTTAATATTGCTTTGGATATTATATGCAGAGAATTTTGATGTAGGTTTAAAATTCTTGCCAACATGAAAATCCACCTTGACCATGTATCAATCCATTGTCTCTTTCTTGTTACAGTCCAGGTTACAAGCCCCTGTTTTTAGCCATCAGGCCCCATGCCCAGGTCCTAGCAGAAGCCGTTGAGAAGGCCATGACACCACCCCACACCCCTCATTCCCGCACCTCCTCCACCTCGGACCAATCCGTAGGACATCAGGAGATCCGACGGCTGGGGTCTCACGGCAGCGGGGTCATCTCGGAGCACGAGCTGTCAGAAGAAGATGTGTTTGAGGAAGAGACGGGTAAAGATAAGGAGAATGGATGTACCATCTCATGATGGAACTAGAAGGGAGTCAAGACATTGATTAATCGATGGAAGAACATTCTGAGATTGGTTTACCTCATCTGTCGATCAAGGAGGAAATTGAATGCATTCCTTAGGTTGGGGGAGAAGTAAAGGGCATCTTCGTTTGAGAAGGTGGGATAACAGTTGTGTCATCTTGTGATGAAGGAAGGAAAATGTGTGGATATCTTGCGGAAGAAGATAAATTGGGAATAGCTGAATGGTTGCCTCATCTTGTGGTGGAGAAGAGATATCTGGTAGAGAAATGTAACAGTGTGGTTCTCTGTCATGTTCTTCGTCTTCAACTGCCAAATCCTCAAATGCACCTTCAGAAACTGGTTGCAGACTGTGCTGAATTAACATGTATAATCTGTTCACTTGTAACTGCACTTTTTTGTTTAAATTAATTTGTGACTCGTTCCAGTCAAGTTCGTTCTCACGATGCAAGTGATTACTGTCAATGTTGTTGTTTTTTATTAGTATTAATTTTAATGCAAGTTCATTGCAAAGTCTTCACAAAGCTTCAGTTTATTTTAATATATTTCTTTTTCGGAAAGTCATTTTTTTTAGGCTTTAAAGAATCTTTAATTTCAAACCTTAGTTTTCTTCACAGAAATAAGGGGCATTCCAGTTTTGAAAATATAAGGTTGAGTCACACTTGAAACAAAAACGAACGTGAACACCAATTTGTGACGTCTTGAAGTATTTGTGGTGCAAATTTGCATAAGTTGCGCACATTTCAACTCCTGCAAATTTTGCAGCGAAAGTTTACCGACGTCGTTTTCGCTTCGTAGTAGCTGGAATGAGTTATTTCCAACTATTCCTTCTTGTCAACAACTGTCTCACTTGGTTGCTTCCGATAGAATCTTTCCCTTAAAATAGAACATTCCGCTCGACCAAATTCAATCCAAGAGAGTTAGTTTGAACTTTTTGTTAGTCAAAGTTGTGGTTTCCAGAAACAAGTGTAAGTAACCACATTGGACAAGATGTTACTGGTATGCATTATGTACAGTCAATATTTTTACAAATGGTGCTATTAATAATTTATTTTATATATCTAAGAGTAGTAACGTTATAAAGAGCTTGTAAAGATGTGCTCAGGCAAATTTGTACAATAACACTTGTAGATAGAATGTATGCTAATATACATGCAAATTTAGTAAATATTCTTCAGTCTAAATAGTGGCAAATCCTCGGACATATTTTTCTGTTCAAAATGGAAAAGAGGCTTCGGGAAAAATGGGCGTTTGGCAACAGGTGCCCGAAATTACATAAAATTAAGAACAGCATTGATTGAATTACTGAATCTTCTAATTCACAATTAAGTCTTTGTCAAAGTGTGCCAAATGAGCGGTAGTCTTGATTCCAGACTGAATTTAGATTTGATTCTTGTTATAGCAGAAGTAAGTTTGAACTCGATGAACCAAACTCAGTTTTAGGAACCCAGTTATAATAGGAAATTAATTGGCTCATTCGTTTGTATAGGAATCTTATTAGTAGCTTACTCAACAAAACAATGTCATTATTATTTATGTTATTTTTTTGTTAAAGCGTAGATGAAAGTGGATAACAATGTTTCCCCCACCCCCTCCCCTTTCCCCCACCCCTTTCCCACATCCTCTCTCCTTTCCCCACCCCCTCTCCTTTCCCCACCCCCTCCCTTTCCCCTACCCCCTTCCCTTTCCCCACCCCCTTCCATTCCCCTTCCCTTTCCCCACCCCCTTCCCTTTCCCCACCCCTTCCCTTTCCCCACCCCTTCCCCCATCCCCACCCTCCTCCCCTGTCCCCCACCCCCTTCCCCCACCTCCTCCCCCTCCCCTTTTCCCCACCCCTCCCCTATTCCACACCCCTCCCATATTCCCCACCCCTCCCCTATTCCCTCTTCCACTGCTAGGTCCCACCCAATAATTATTTACTATAGAATTTGGAAACTAACCCAATTCTGGGTTTATGTATGCAAAGCCAAAACCTGCTGAACTATTTGGATTCATAAGAAAAAGGACATTTGATCACAATGATATTGGAATTATGCACATTAGACGAGGCATTTCTATATTTAAAGTTCTGTAGTGAAAAGATGTGTAAATAGCCGGACATGAGACAGGAATGTCGCCAATAAAACATTTTTATCTTAAAAGAAAATTTGTATTTGTTTATTCATAATTCCATTAACAATAACCACCTATGGTTTGTAAAAGTTCACACTCAAATTGAAGCCTTCTTTTCAACGTTTTATTTTGGGGTTTAATGTGATAAAACGAAGGATTCCCCAAAATGTATTTCACTGAATAGCGCCCCCTTTGGCGAAGTGAAGCCAGTTGTTTACAAATGGCGGATCGCATACCACTGTTGCCGTCGGTTGTCATTCTCGATTTTTTGTCAAGCTGAATTTTGTCATTTTTTTTCTCTACAAAGGCCACAAAGAAGCCAATACAAGAAAGATGTCGAGAGACTGGGAGCACAATTTCACCAGTATAGTGAAGGAAACCGAGTCGAATCTTGCCAAAGTTCGGGTAAAAAACGCTGCATTCAAATCCGAATTTTACGGCTTGAAAAAAAACCTCTATATGCTTCAAGCATAGGCACGTCAGACAACTCGACCGGTGGGAGGGACAACTCTAAGGCCGCGACACGGCCGCGCCACCGGTCCCAATGGTCGAGTTGTCTCGTAGTGGAGTTATCCAATCGGTCAAGTTGTCCCATCGTAGCCGTTCCAGCCGTAGCCAAGCTGCCAAGTCCATATGCCTCTGTCGGTCGATAGGACATTGGTTTGATTGTTGCCTGGTGTCCTTTTCCACATGGGACTGGGACTGGGACTTCTATTTTCTAACGTTGGTTGAAATACAAATGCTGACAATAAAGTCAATAATAAGTTGGGTTGTTGTTTTTTTCAGCAAAGTTTAAATGACACGCGGTACAGTCAGAGAAGCTTGCCTAACAACAATCATCCCCCATACTCTGGTAAGTAATATTATAATGTATAATGGGTTTTGAGGTGCATAAAATAAACGAAATTTGGGAAACCCATCATCATCAGTTCATAAAATTGTATTGTATTGTTCTCTATTTTAGTATTTAGCCAGACACAAGCCCAGTAAAGTAGTAGGCCTACTACTAGGCCTAGTCACAATCAGTCTGAAAAGTTTAGTCGCATTCTGTCACAAGCAGTCTCTGTTAGTCACAATTAGTCTCAAGTAGTCACAAGCTGAGCAGTCACAAGCCGAGCAGTCAAAGGCAGACACAAACGATCACAAACAGTCATAAACAGTAACAATTACCAATCATTTGCAGTCACAAGCAGTCACAGACAGTAACAAGCAGTCATAAGCAGAGCAGTCGCAGACAGTCCTTACAGTCATAAGCAGTTGCGAGAAGTCACAAGCAGTACATTATCGATGATTTTTCAGCCTTATGAATTCTAAGACTGTCCATTAACACCCAGGACCTGTTCTGATTTGAATTCACAGCAAAACCATCTACTCTACCAAGAAGCTACAGGACGTCACCGTCTATTCTGAACGACTACGCAGGCCGTAGTGACTGGCGCCCTCACTCGGGCTACCAGAGCCAGTACACCCATACTGCATCTTCAGAGGGAGAATCTCTACCCAGCAGTGTGTCCGATTCACCAGCGCTGGTTGCCATTGTGACTGAAAAGATTGACAATCAAACGAAAGTAGGTTTCCGTTCCCATGGCAACAGAAATATGCAGTTAAATTTAAAAGATTCAATTTAAAATAACCATTAGGGTCAATTATTAAGGATTTATTGATGTAAATGTAAAATGCCACACCAATTTTATTTTATTATTAACAATAGCCCATTCTCTTCGTCGACAGACTATACAGTCCCTGAGTAGACAGGTAGATTCATTAGAGAGGGAGAGAGACCGCAACCAGACCCATCTTCGTCGTCTAGATCAGGAATTGACGTCTGTTAACCGACGCCTCCAAGAGGGTGGAGTTATGCTGGAGACTGAGAGGAAGGTGGAGGCGTGGAAGAGAGAGGTGACACTACAGCTGGGTGACCTGCAGGGTCAGGTCAAAGCTCAGCAAAGAGGCAACCATGATGGGGGTTATCATAGCGATGAGGTTGTGGACGTGTTGACAAGGGAGGTTCATGACTTGTGAGTGGGCACACGGAACTTAGAAAATGAGACTTGGGGAAAAGTGTATTTCATTTAAGTTTGTTTTATTTATTTATTTCATTCAACACCCAATAGGGGATATAGCGCTAAATACAGGATGGATAAAGAGAGAAAATAATTTGAAGAAGTTTTTTAATTATTAAAGTTAATTAAAGTAGGCCGTGTCCGAATCTCTTGTCTATGGCTATTGTCTAGGTGTATTCCCATTACAACTACACACGAGCAGGCAGACAATAGCCGCAGCCGTAGCTATGGAAGCCCGTTTTAGACACAGCCCTACACTGCCAATTACGGAATTGTGTTCATTTTCTTTGCTAAATGTTTCATCCAATATTTGTCCTGATACAGCAAGCGACAGATGCAGGAAGATCTAGCCGTGTGCAGAAGAGATGTGGAAAGCCTGAACACTAGACTCATCAGGCATGAGATTGACATTAGCAACAACCAAGCTGATGGCAAAGATCTGGGCAGGAGGCTAGATCACATGGATAGGGTAAAGACAAAGGGAGTTTTATTTAAACCAATTCTCATTTGGATTATTTTGACATTGACCGGGACTAGGTGCAGGATTGTTTTTCACGAACCTCGATTCGAGATGGGTTCAAGCTGGCATCTGTGGGTAGCACATCCTGATATTTCCAGCTTGGCTCATAGCGAGCCAGTCACTGATAGATGTTTCCGGCCTTATTGTGACATGTTTCCGACCTTATTGTGACGTGTTTATCCGTCATTTGTTTTGAATCCTGGAATAAACTTTGCATGTATTCACTTCCTCTGACGCAAACTAGTTAAACCTCACCTTGCCTACCATGTACAATCTACAACTTGTTTTTTTTTTTTAATTAAGATCTATGGCTGGTTTTAATTGTTTTGTTTTTTTAAATTTGTGTTTATTTACAGAAATTAGCTGGTGTAGCTGATTCGCAGCGTGGCCATTCTAGAGAGCTGAACCACACCCTACAGGGGAGACAGACCAGTGACCAGGAAGTATTACAACTAAGGTAAGTCTGTCCCCTAGGCATGGGGGAAGGAGACAGAGGAAAGTGGTCAGGGGTTCTCTATTTTGACCGAGTCAAAGACTGACAGATGGACTGACATATTCACTGATTTAAAAACTTGAGCTTTAACAAAAACTATCCTCGTAGTTGTAGTTGTCATTTAAGTGCAGACAGCACCCTTACATGTTAGAATATAAGACACAAACATCTAGTGAACGTCTTTCCAGCTAGGGACACAAGCAACAAAGGTTAAAGACTTCTTTTACTTTCCCTTGTAGATCTGAGATGAGTCGCCTGTTGAGTACAGTTGAACGTCTTGAGAATGACTCGCTCATTAGCTCACAGAAGATAGCCGAGGATCAACTGAGTATGTTCAAATTGAGCTCGCCGTATCGTAACGGCCTATCTACTGCTAACAACCACGGTAGATTGACAACATCAAAAGAGACAGGTACGTCAAAATTAGAGTGTTGTTATTCTGATTTTAACCTCCCCCCCCCCCCCCTATTTTGTTGGTGCAGCCCACAACTTTTCCCAAAATGTTGATATCTTTCTGCCCCTCCCCCAAAAAAAATCCGCCGAAAAAAAGTGCTGGTTGTTTTGTCAAAAAGGGGATACTGAATAACAGAACGTAGGAGCTGAAATGCTCTGAACTTTTTGTTCCGTCAGCATGATATTTTCTCGACGTGAGTGCCCAGGGAATAGTCAGGAAGTCTTTTATTATGTCTGGGTGTTCTGTTCGACATCGCTTGGCAACATTGCACATGACCTAAAAATACAGTTGTCTCGAGAATGATAAAACTTTCACAGGGGGAAGCCAGCTTATAGTCTTAAGTGAGGGTCTCACCAGAGGTTTCGTTTGAGTACAGGGTGTTGGGGGGGGGGGGGGGGGGGCTGGTGTTAGGGAGAGGTGGCTGGTGTTAGGGAGAGGTGTATGGGAAGGGAATTAGTTTGTTCATCCCAAAAAATAACAGTGATTTACTTTTGATTTAGACATGTCAGAAAAAAAATTGACCCATGTTTAATTCTTACTCTACAAATGTTGAATTAATTGTGGACTAATAATACTTTCATTCTGGCGGGATAGGCGTGTTTCCTTTCCACAATTATTAACGATGATGTACGGATTGAAAACCAGTCCTTGCGAGGAGATTATGTTTGTGCTCCAAATATAAACCTTTTATCATAGGGTTGCAGATCCCCCCACCTTCAATTAAAAAGTTTGGGAAGGAGTTGTACTGGTTGGAGTAAATTTATTTATTGAAGGAAAATTATTGAATTCCTTGAAGAGCATATGTAAATCACCTTTAATTCTGATATACCAATATGTAGTGTCATTGTTTCTTGGCCCTGTGGCCCCTTAGTGGCATATGTGCTGACAACACTCGATAAGAAATGTGGCAGGGGATATTAATTGAACAAACAGCATTTTATTTCAGTGGCATGACGAAGCAAGTTTTGAAATTGTGTAATGCATTCAAAAGAACACCCTCGACAGATGAGATATCGTGTAACTGTCATCGACACAGGTCATTAATCTGATGTGATGCTGTTGTGTGGTGATGAATCTTAGACGGATAGAGCCTTCAACATGCATAGTACACACTGCTGACTAACGTTGATTCGCAGAAGCAAACTTTGACGCCCATTTTTCTAAATATCACACCAATGACTTGCAGTAATCCTTTCTTTAACAAAATATTGCCACAATCGCATCTTAGAAATTATCTTATGAAAGATGGTCCAAAATAGCTGGCCTCCCGGCTTTTTGATTAAGTCGTTTACTTGGCGACGGCTGAACATCTTAAGTTGCTGTTGGCGTTCCAGCATGTTTGGTTCTTTTGCATCAGGAACTAGTTTTGAGAAAATTCCCACCTCCTAGCGTTACCCTTCTTGTCACAGGATGTGGCCTGGGTTTTGTCCAGCCATACACTCGATCCATCCCACCTCTTAATAAAACCTTGAAAATTTGTTTTCAATTTGTTTTGTCTCATTAAAACCTGATTCGTGTCGGTTAAAATGAAAACACATTTTGTGCCACACCATTTTGACAAGTGAGCTTGAGCAGTTGGAAAACGTTTTGAAAATTGGCGGGGAAATCCTGGTCAATTATGCGATGCAAGATGCCATGTTTGAAGCATTTCTTTGTGAACTTGCTCATTTCCACACTTGCGTCCACCAAGGCCTAATCAAGTCGCAACAATCCCGGCCCTTCGATGTCCGCTTAACCTTTACAAAACCAAGATTGCAGGTGTGTGTTCTTCGTCACGAGGTCCACATCAAAACCTTGGTCTCGTTAAAACAACGTCAAGATGAGTTACCGTCACATTAAGAAACCGGTGATCGCTGGATATGAGTTACATGCCCGTCTTCCTAGACTCTATCAAAGCCACTAAATCTTGTATCAAACTGATGAAACATGCATCCAGGATTCCCGGAAGCTGCTTTTTTTTATCGGAACAGTTTTCTTTCTTTTTTATCAAACAATTTACATCCTGATATGGTTGATGAGTCACAGTGTGAAACTCGTGAGAAGAAATTGGTTCAATTACGTGGCATGATTAGGCAGAGTCAAGTTTAATTGGGTGCAACGCTGGCTTAATTGTTCCATAAGTTAAGGGCATTTTTTGCCATTTTCTTCTCAGATTTTGGGTATTCTATAAGACAGAGATGTAGTCGAGTCTTTCACATGTCCTCCAGTCCCGAAATCCTCCAGTCCCGAAATCCTTCAGTTCCGAAATCCTCCCGTCCCGAAATCCTCCCGTCCCGTTCTCTGAATATACAGCATTGACAGAGATACATCTTCTTAGTTGCTTAGCACCCATCCGTTGCTGTTTCAAACAAAATGCACAATTGACGAATGACCTACTTTCCCTCAAGAATCAGCAAATTTCCATCTTAAACTCTCTTCAATACCACGCTAGTTTTGTTAGTTTGTCATGGTCCAAGCGTTTGCACACACACCTCATACTTCACACATTTACTCTGATGGATATAACCTTGAGAGGACATTAGGTCTCATTATATAGAGGTCATGGGATAATTATATTAAGATGACGACTACATGTTGTAAAGGTGTCCGGTTACAGAGACAGTGACGGGGCAGTTGGACGCCTTAATTCACCACAGAAGTTTTTGGGCAAGATAACATGAACAGGATTTTTGGCAGAAAGAGAGCCACATTTGGGATTGGAAATGTCAGATTCTTCTCAATTTTGGATATAGATGTAGCACAACCCTCTTATTTAGATTATCCAGCAACCACATGTATTCCTTTCAAATTTTCTTTCGTATTAAGACAACTTTAAAGTTGGCAACTGTTCAAAAGGGAAGTCTGCTGAATATCACACCAGGTTTGCTGTGTTTTGGTAAATTTGTAGCTTGGTAAAGTATGTGATTGGCAGCCTTCGTTATCAACTGACTGTCAGTCCTGCTTTAGAAACTTGTAAACCTTGATTTGTTACCCTATCAAGGTTTCTTTAGTAATAATTTGTTGTGAAGATCCACTGATAAAGTACAAAGGATCTTACACACAATTTTGCAGATTTTTAACTTGAACTAATCGAGTGCCATTTTTTCCAACCCACCTTCAACAGGAATCAGTCGCAGGAAGAAGACTGCATCAAACAAGGCAGCCAGTAAGCCACTCAGGAAGACTACGGCTTACCCTACACAGCACCTAGTATCAGACAGTGATGACTTAGAAGCTAGCCTGAGCCTAAGTCTAGCCAGCTCAGACAGTGAAGACTTGTCTCTAGACCTACCCCCTCACAGGGCCAAGAATGTCCAGAGAAGCTTGAAATCAACATTTACAAGAGGTAAAGTATAATGTAGAAAAACAAAACAAAACAACAAACATTTCAGGGAGAGAAGGTTTCAGCCAAATTGATGCCAGATGGCACAGAGACTATTTTATTTTCAGATCCCAAATTGTCTTGACTTGCCAATAAATCCTTACCGTCGTCGTATGATGAGTCCCAGTCTACAGTTTCAATTAACAAGTGTTTACTGAATTGTCACGAGCCGTCACGCTTAGCGGTCACTGGCAAATTTGTCTGGTTTCCTGAATTTATCCAAGACTGACCCTGATGTGGCAATTTTCAGGACATTGCCATCGATCAAAGAATTAGGTTCCAGACAGAAGAAACAATATTAAATCCTAGGTAAGGTTTGGAAAGGCTTCACAGAAGTTTGCTGTACTTTTTAACCGTAACCAAATGTTAAACGAACGAACATAATGTCAAAAATCCCATGGGTCAAATTTTTGGTTGCAATAAGCAGCCGGTATCAATAAAACTTATGTGACTGCAATAATTATTACATTGTGTTTGAGACATTTTGCAAATTAGGTTGACAAATCTCATATGCGTAAATATGTTTAATGGCATAATGTTAACGTAAAGGTAATGTACAACATATATAAACATCAAAACACAAAAAACTACCACATGTTTATGAAATACCTGACTTGACTATAAGGGAATAACAGTCTCTAGCATTCTGTAAAATCATTGCACCTGGTGTGCGATGGTTAGCCGTATATAATTTTTTTTTAAATATATTTTTTAAAAGTGCCCCCAATTTACTAAATTTAGTCAGACCACCATTGTCTGCCACCATTGCACATCTGTGAACAGGTGCAAGCCAGCTAGTCTGGTTCCCTGACCTGACAATTTCATATGAAGCACGATATGTGGCAGAGAAAACCCCCCTCTTTTGTGTTGACCATTGTGTTCCCGGAATCTCAGGAATTCCTTTTAGGTTTCAAGGGGGGTGGGTTAGGTTACAATAGTGTTGAGTGCGTATAAAGTATAGGGATAAGAGGGGGGTACCCCTCTGCCACATATCGTGCTGGGTATAGACAATTTGCTCACAAGTAATCCTCAATGAAGTTGTAATAATAAAAGAATCAATTTGTTTCTCTGACTTTTCTCATCAGAAGATGAAAGCAGCGACGCCTTCTCTGAATTGACCTCTGCCCTTGTGGGTCATGACCCCACACTTGACTTGGTTGACCTGGCAAGCACGCCCTCTATCAGCTCGATAGAGTTAGACGCTGAACTCATTTAAGATTTAGTCAGTTTATTTTTTGATGTATTTATGTGTACCCGTGTGTTTGTGAGTCTTTATCTACATCTAGATTATAACCTTTTTAGCCGAATTACAACAAAGTCTTTTGTGCCAATTGTTCTAATTTTAAATATGATGTGTGTGTTTTATGATCAAATGTAAACCGTTCATTGAAAATGAAGCCTGAATATTACAATGACATCAGTATTTTGGTCAAAAGACCAATGAATGTGCTGTATTAGCTTATTTGTAGAAAGTTAGAAGCCAATTAAAAATAGAAAGAATTTGTTAGAAGATTTACACAAATGTTTAACCCTTGCTACAACAGTTTGTTAATCATTCCATGACTTTACAACTTGATTTTGTGGCTTATTTGGTCATTTCAGGAGTTCACTGTTCAAATGTAAATGATTGATTTGCCAATAGAAACAATGTAGTGTGAATTATGTTGTGAATTTACTTGGGTTACATTCAGTGTTAACACACAACAATGCTTGAGATCAATAGAGTAGATGTAATTACCATTCTATTTTCTGAAATTGTATACTTCTGAAGTATTTTTGTACTATTGTAATAGGCGCCTCCTGAACAAAGATATTGACAGTTTGGGAGACTGCCAACATAGGGCAAGATAGCTCAGTTGGTAGAGCGCTGGTCCGGTATTCCGGAGGTCGCAGGTTCAAGTCCCGCCTTGCCAATTTCTTTGTTCACCTTGAAATGTATTGTACTAATAAGTGTTAGTTTGTGCACATTATATTTTGTCTTTTTTGTGTATATCACATTTTATCACAACTCATTAAAATTATATTTGCCTTTCTAGGTTCCAGTTTATCAAGTGCACTACTTTTTGAGAACATTTTGCAAACTGTGTGCACCAGTGTTGGTATATGTTTTATGCCATGGAGCCAGGTTGTTTCTGACTCCATGGTTTTGCACACAATATTTATCTTACAATGATTTATTGATGTATTGAGTAACTGTTACTGCCATAAAATTGTGACCAAATCAGTGTAATACAATACGGCTTATTGTTGGTTTATTTATTTGTGTGTTTGCATGCAATTTATGAAGACACAGATCATTATTAATTTGGTTAACCACTCATTTTGTGCCTGACCAGCAGTTGTTCTAATAGTTCTAACTTTAGCCTAGTGTATAATAACAGGCACAAATTAAGGTCCAAGTGAATGCTTTATGGACTTGTTACAGCCAAAAACTAATTCTATCCAGCAATATTCGTAGTTGTCAATGCCGCATATACTAGGTCAGTTTATCCGGACTTCATGCAATGATTCAGCATTGTTATAAGTGCTCACCCTTGTCAGTCGTTAAAGGGCGTTTTCAACATCCAGGGGCTTTTGTGTAAATACCACGACAAATCCTCAATTTCTGCAACGTCACTCCAGTGTCAGACTCAATAAAAAAGTGCAGGTAATTGTTGGAACACTGGAAATCCCCGTGCTACATCTTGAAAGCCCTCCATCGTTCCATTCCTACATGATCGTATGGATGGTGTTCTTTTAATGCATGGTCTTTTACTGGTTAGACTGTCTAGACTGGTCAGGGATTATTTTGTTGAACCCCCCCCCCCCCCCCCCTACCGTTGCCACATTTGACCTGTCTGACCCTGAAATTACTTTTTACACTTGATTTCCTGCAGATTATCCATGTCATGGTTTGTGCCACGATTATATTCAACACTTCTAGATTTTTTATTGTGGGGGGGGGGGGGGGGGGGGGGGTTCTATCAAGTTGTCCAGAATTGCATTTTTGCCAATTGTAATAAAAATGCAAAAATTTACATTTGTAAGGGGTTAGCCTTGCATTTTTTATTAAAATTGACCACAATTTGACTTTTTGACATTTTTGCATAATTATCATATTTTTTACCTAATTTGCATACAAATGCAAGGCATACCCCTTATCGATTGATTTAAGGGACATTTGAGACATTTTTGCATAATTATCATTTGTTTACCTAATTTGCATACAAATGCAAGGCTTACCCTTATCAATTGATTTAAGGGACATTTGAGACATTTTTGCATAATTATTATATTTTGACCTAATTTGCATACAAATGCAAGGCTTACCCCTTATCAATTAATTTAAGGGACATTTGAGAATTTTTTGTTTAATTATCATATTTTGACCTAATTTGCATACAAATGCAAGGCTTACCCTTATTAATTAATTCAAGAGACAATGGAGACATTTTTGCATTATAATATTTTTTGCATTATAATATTTTTTGCATAATTATTACATTTTGACCTAATTTGCATACAAATGCAAGGCTTACCCCTTATCAATTAATTTAGGGGACATTTGAAAATTGTTTGCATAATTATCATATTTTGACCTAATTTGCATACAAATGCAAGGCTTACCCCTTATCAATTAATTTAAGGGACATTTGAGAATTGTTTGCATAATTATATTTTGACCTAATTTGCATACAAATGCAAGGCTTACCCCTTATCAATTAATTTAAGGGACATTTGAGAATTGTTTGCATAATTATCACATTTTGACCTAATTTGCGTACAAATGCAAGGCTTACCCCTTATCAATCAATTTAAGGACAATGGAGACATTTTTGCATTATTATATTTTTTGCATAATTATCACATTTAGACCTAATTTGCATACAAATGCAAGGCTTACCCCTTATCAATTAATTTAAGGGACAATGGAGAATTTTTTGCATAATTATCATATTTTGACCTAATTTGAATACAAATGCAAGGCTTACCCCTTATCAATTAATTTAAGGGACAATTGAGACATTTTTGCATTATAATATTTTTCGCATAATTATTATATTTTGACCTAATTTGCATACAAATGCAAGGCTTACCCCTTATCAATTAATTTACGGGACATTTGAGAATTGTTTGCATAATTATCATATTTTGACCTAATTTGCATACAAATGCAAGGCTTACCCCATATCAGTTAATTTAGGGGACATTTGGGACATTTTTGGCATATTTATCATATTTTGACCTAATTTGCATACAAATGCAAGGCTTACCCCTTATCAATTAATTTAAGGGACAATCGAGACATTTTTGCATTATTATATTTTTTGCATAATTATCACATTTTGACCTAATTTGCATACAAATGCAAGGCTTACCCCTTATCAATTAATTTAGGGGACATTTGAGAATTGTTATATTTTGACCTAATTTGCATACAAATGCAAGGCTTACCCCTTATCAATTAATTTAAGGGACATTTGAGAATTGTTTGCATAATTATATTTTGACCTAAGTTGCATACAAATGCAAGGCTTACCCCTTATCAATTAATTTAGGGGACATTTGAGAATTGTTTGCATAATTATCATATTTTGACCTAATTTGCGTACAAATGCAAGGCTTACCCCTTATCAATTAATTTAAGGGACATTTGAGAATTGTTTGCATAATTATATTTTGACCTAATTTGCATACAAATGCAAGGCTTACCCCTTATCAATTAATTTAGGGGACATTTGAGAATTTTTTGCATTATTCTATTTTTTGCATAATTATCACATTTAGACCTAATTTGCATACAAATGCAAGGCTTACCCCTTATCAATTAATTTAAGGGACAATGGAGAATTGTTTGCATAATTATCATATTTTGACCTAATTTGAATACAAATGCAAGGCTTACCCTTATCAATTAATTTAAGGGACAATTGAGACATTTTTGCATTATAATATTTTTCGCATAATTATTATATTTTGACCTAATTTGCATACAAATGCAAGGCTTACCCCTTATCAATTAATTTAGGGGACATTTGAGAATTGTTTGCATAATTATCATATTTTGACCTAATTTGCATACAAATGCAAGGCTTACCCCATATCAGTTAATTTAGGGGACATTTGGGACATTTTTGGCATATTTATCATATTTTGACCTAATTTGCATACAAATGCAAGGCTTACCCCTTATCAATTAATTTAAGGGACAATGGAGACATTTTTGCATTATTATATTTTTTGCATAATTATCACATTTAGACCTAATTTGCATACAAATGCAAATATCAATTAATTTAAGGGACAATGGAGACATTTTTGCATTATTATATTTTTTGCATAATTATAACCTTTTGACCTTATTTGCATACAAATGCAAGGCTTACCCCTTATCAATTAATTTAGGGGACATTTGAGAAATGTTTGCATAATTATTATATTTTGACCTAATTTGCAAATAAATGCAAGGCTTACCCCTTATCAGTTAATTTAGGGGACATTTGGGACATTTTTGGCATATTTATCATATTTTGACCTAATTTGCATACAAATGCAAGGCTTACCCCTTATCAATTAATTTAAGGGACATTTGAGAATTGTTTGCATAATTATCATATTTTGACCTAATTTGCGTACAAATGCAAGGCTTACCCCTTATCAATTAATTTAAGGGACATTTGAGACATTTTTGCATAATTATCATATTTTGACCTAATTTGCATACAAATGCAAGGCTTACCCCTTATCAATTAATTTAGGGGACATTTGAGAATTGTTTGCATAATTATTATATTTTGACCTAATTTGCATACAAATGCAAGGCTTACCCCTTATCAATTAATTTAAGGGACATTTGAGAATTGTTTGCATAATTATATTTTGACCTAATTTGCATACAAATGCAAGGCTTACCCCTTATCAATTAATTTAAGGGACATTTGGGACATTTTTGGCATATTTATCATATTTTGACCTAATTTGCATACAAATGCAAGGCTTACCCCTTATCAGTTAATTTAGGGGACATTTGAGAATTGTTTGCATAATTATCATATTTTGACCTAATTTGCATACAAATGCAAGGATTACCCCTTATCAATTATTTTAAGGGACATTTGAGACATTTTTGCATAATTATCATATTTTTACCTAATTTACATACAAATGCAAGGCTTACCCCTTATCAATTAATTTAGGGGACAATGGAGACATTTTTGCATTATTATATTTTTTGCATAATTATCACATTTTGACCTAATTTGAATACAAATGCAAGGCTTACCCCTTATCAATTAATTTAAGGGACATTTGAGAATTGTTTGCATAATTATCATATTTTGACCTAATTTGCATACAAATGCAAGGCTTACCCCTTATTAATTAATTTAGGGGACATTTGAGAATTGTTTGCCTAATTATTATATTTTGACCTAATTTGCATACAAATGCAAGGCTTACCCCTTATCAATTAATTTAGGGGACATTTGAGAATTGTTTGCCTAATTATTATATTTTGACCTAATTTGCATACAAATGCAAGGCTTACCCCTTATTAATTAATTTAGGGGACATTTGAGAATTGTTTGCCTAATTATTATATTTTGACCTAATTTGCATACAAATGCAAGGCTTACCCCTTATCAATTAATTTAGGGGACATTTGAGAATTGTTTGCCTAATTATTATATTTTGACCTAATTTGCATAAAAATGCAAGGCTTAGCCCTTATCAATTAATTAAAAATTTTAATAAAAACGCAATTACATATAAAGTAAACAAAAACAATCAAGACGAAGAACAAAAGCTTATTTTGTCAATGATACATGTTTATTGACATACACACAACGCAGAATATTGAGAGGAAAAAATCCTGTCATGTTTTCCAATTGTTTTTATACTAAAACAGCTACATGTATTTGAGGTTATAACAAAATGAAAATAAAACCAGCGACTAAATTAGGGGGGGGGGGGGGGCTTAAAAAAAACAGCAAAAATATGTGAAATTTGCTATCTTGGAGAGTAATTGGGTATTTTGACACTAAATCTCTAGGGTTTGTGAAAAAATCATATCGAAAAGAGGATAAATCATACCAAAAATAATGTTATATAACATGCTAGACGACTAATTTCACAATGGTTTACTTGCACAATGTTTCCTTGCATTTCCAGTTAAAAAAAAAAGGGGGAGTTTGATAAGGAGCCTTGAACAATTATATTCTGGCATTATAATCTACCCACATTAACACAAACGCTTTCTGTTAATTGCTTATTACTTTGATGGACCTACTGGTATGATTGAATCACTTATTCCAAACACAGCAGCTTATATGCACAGTATACCTAATGGAAAAGTTGTTTCATTTTGCAACAACCATAAAATAGATCCCCACAATGTGCAACATTGTTATCAGTGTTTGAAAATGATTATTAAACCATTACCATTCTATTAAAACAAAAAACCCATTCCTTGACCTTAACCTTCAAAATGCAAACACGTTAGACAGACTTTACGATTAAATAGCATAATTTTATCAAAAAACATTCAGCATTTTTTCTTTTTTTTGTATTTACAGAGACGATGCTAGTAGCATCACGAAACAGTCACAGGCAAGCATTCTTAGAAGGCAATAATTATATATACATGTACATGGATGTAAATTAGTTAGAAAAACTCAAAACAGTTAACGGTTTATGTACAATTAATTTTATATTTGAACATTAAATGGACTGTATAAAGCCCAATGAGGTATATACATGTACATGTACATATAAGACATTTTAACACAAATCCCTTTTTATGACAAAGATTGCTCGCTCATCGAAACTGTAACGTCAACAAAAGCAGACAAATATAGCGTCAAAGAAATTAAATACTGTACAACTGAGTATATATTGAATATATTAAGTATTGCATGAATGGTTTCTGAATAGTTACTATTAGTTACGATTGAACCCACATATGAAGAACTTCTTTAGGGGGAGGGGGGGGGGGAGTTTAGACAATACTGCAGAATCACGATTGCCCGGATAAAAGATTACAAACTGCAAAGTCATCGATGTCACTTGTATCTGAACAAGGCCCCAAGGTTAGATCCACATGTAAACAAAAACCAACTTGTCCATATCTGTACCAACTGGCCTTCGTCCAAAAATGCTTAGCGGAAAAAAGGTATTGCTTACAAAATTATTTATGAGCAGACGATGGGTCATTACCACAATTATTTGTTAACTTGGTGGGCAAAACTTTTTGCTAATAAGCAAATTGCTGTCCTAAGCAGCATCATAGCGACTCATTAGTTTTAAATGTCTCCACAATGACGAACGTTGTATCAATTAAAATTGGTTTGTAACCATGATATTATCATTTTCAAGTGTTATCCCCCCATTTTTCGCAGCGTTCCTTGTTTAACACAAACTGAAGAAAAGGGTAAATATAACATATTAAGTCAATAAGAGAATTGGGCCAAATTTACAAAGATATGAATTACACAGAGTTTGGTTAATTGGTACACATGTGGTTATGGATGTCGAGTTTTCAAAATCTACTCTCTTTTTTTCTTCAAAAATCTAAATTAAATGTTGTATGTTTTAAGTTTTAATTTCATTACCATATTATGAATACATTTAAAATTTCTGTTTCGAATATGAATGTCATTCCTCAACACATGATATAATACACAAACCATTTATTGTGTATATATAATTGATAAAACCTCAATGTCAATTACTGAAAGTACATCGACCCCAAAAACTCAGAAAATGACAGACACGGGATAAAAGAATTCAAGAAAACCGAAGACTGAAAGCTACTATAGCTGTAGTTTGACTAATACCTGTACATAACATACCCTGTTTGCGCCGTATCGTTGGTATTTTTGTGATCGTTACTCGTTCTACTCTTCTATGAAAACTCTAAAAGAATGGTCATAATACTATGCGAGTTTGCTATTCACATCCAACAAAGGAGTGAGTGAGTGAGTGAGTTTTTAGGGTTTAACGCCGTACCAGCATCAATGGCCATATTCACAGCGGGAACAAATTTCATTCAACAATTTTTTTTATTTCATTCAACAATTAATGTGAAGAAGTTACAGTTTTAGAGGTGGGAGGAAAACCCCAGAAGAATATCCTGGGGAAAAACCCACGGAGACAGGCAGGGACTGAAAACCCAATCCACATATTGACCCAGGCCGGATTCGAACCCGGGTCATAGTGGTGGAAGGCGAGGAAAGAACCGCTACACCAACCCGACTCCCCTCCAACAAAGGAAACTAGTATACAATGCCAATGTTTGGTGGCTTGCTGGTCTCTCAATGGTCGTAATGAAGCAGCATTTAAACCATTGCATCGGCATCTAAAACTACTAAGTTAGTTCAAAATGATGTAGAACTGTGTAGCACTGAAGATGTATAGTACAATTAGGCATACAAAAAAAAAATGTTATGTTGGCGTAACCCGACCGACCCTAAAAATACAGCCGACCCTGGACATTTGTTTTTTAAAGGGACGAAATTTAATGATTAAAATCTATATAAATCTAGTTATAAATACGTTTGAAACCATTTCTGACCGTTTCTCATTGTTGTGTGTGGATTGTGTATATATTGAACCTGGACACGCTATCGTGTATCAGTACCGGCTGAAACAATTAGAAAACATATCATTTTCATTGCTGGGAGAAAAAAAAAAAAAAAAAAAACCCGACCTACCTACCCTATTTTTTTGGGCCCGTTACGCCAACATAACATTTTTTTGTTATGCCTTAGTGCTCAAAATACAAAGTAGGTGCTGAATGGTTGTCTTGGAGATGGAACAACGCGTGATTTAGCTCAGAACATTCACGCTAGGTAGATTGAATGTATAATTCTCTACATTCAAACTGCCAGTTCAGCTCCAATGAAGGCTAGCTAGTCAGGCACCTATTATCCCGGTGAGCACTGATTTTACCTTTTTCATCTATTGTACTCTTAAATTAGTTCACAGGATTTTCTTGCACTCTAACAAATGAAAATTACACACGAATCACTAAGAAAAAACCCGACTATTTTATCTCGTGTTATTATTTTGAATAGTTCATATGGATATGAAATTGTTTGTAGTCAAATAAATATGATATAATTGAGTATTCACTACGGGCTCAAATTCCTTAAACTCAGGGTTACTTTTATTTCCTTGTAACTATTTTTGGCAAATTTATAATTTAGGAAGACATGTTTGTCTTATAATGCTCAGAGGGCGGTGACAGAAACGTCATCGTTAACGCCTCGGCTTTCTTGACACTTTGCGGTGAGGGATGGCATCTTCGCATAACGAAACGCAACGCTTAATATCACATTAAACCCAACAGTCCATGTCCCAGACACGTTCTGCCCGTTATTTCCCGCACAACCCCCAACATCCCTAGCACTGTACGGTTTGGTGGATTTATCAAGAAATAAATACAATTGATAATTTAGTACAAATGCTTACGAGTTCAATTCACTTTGCAAAACAGACAGGATTAGAACCCACCTATTGCAAGGATGAACCCACAGCACTAGAAAACAAATTCCAATATGTACAGGTGGGATTCGAACCAGTAGACCAGAAAATGCAGCGTAGCTCCAACACCGCAACAGTCTCCAGTTGTAAGTAGCTTCGACTCGTAGATACTCAGGGGTTAAATGTCAAAGGGTATGGCTCAGCTGACAGAGGTCAAAGATCGACAGGGGTTATTGTTCCCGCAGGTTGAGCATGGCTCCATTCCTACAGCCACTCCGGCCCCACTGCGGCCACTGCTCATATTAGTGACCACTGACCATTGATTGGTGTCTGGATCGTAGCATTCCACAGAGGCAAGGAAGTCTTGACCATCATAGCCACCTGGTAGGAATAATTGCAAGGTGTTAGCAATGTGTTGTCAAGTTAATTCAATAAAGCTGATTCAATAAGTCATTTGCCAGTTAAATTGGAATAACATCTGGTACACTGACTTGCTAAAAAATGCTTGGCACATTGAAACTTTGAATTCTCTAGACCAAAGAGACTGTTACTGTATCACATGATTCGGGGCAAGCCTTGGGCTAGCAACCCCAAGCTCCAGAATGGTCAGGTGTCTTTGTGCTATTCCCATTCATTGTGAACAATGTATTGGTGATAAGCGTCTCTTACGTAACTATGCTAGAGCTTGCCCCGAATCACGTGATATAGTAACAGTCTCTTTAGTCTGGAGAATTCAAAGTTAAAATGTGCCAAGCATTTGAGCAGTCATGGAACCAGATGTTATTTAAAATTATTACAATGAGTCAGAAATCAGCAATGAATTGTGTTTAGACAGATAAACTGTGTGCTACGATTTCAAAGACTCCACCAGATGTTCTGAATGACTACAACTATACAATGTGCATCCCTCAACATAGTCGCTCCTAGCCGATTCAAACCACATTTTGTATTACAATTTTACTTAATATTTTACGGGTGATACCGCATGACGAGTGTGTGTACCTAATGCGTAGAGTTTTCCTCCTACTACGTCCACACTGAGGGCGCTACGTCTAGAGTTCATGATTGATAAATACTCCCATCTGTTCTTCTCAGCGTCGTAGCGTTCTACACTGTTCAGCTGACTCGTACCGTCGTAACCTCCCACTGCGTAGATGTGGTTACCGATGCTGCACACTCCTGAACAAATTATCAAAACAGTCCAGAAATTTAGACATTCGTAACTGAAGTTCACAAGAAGACCTGTCAAAAACCTGTAAACAAAACAAACTGGACACCACCAGTCCAGTAATTCACTGACTTTATTTATTGCTAAACAAAAGTTGTCTGAGCTTGCCAAGTTTGTGTAATTGACACAACCAAGTTTTATCACGACAATTGTTTTCTCACTTCCTCAAATCTCACACCTTCCCTGTCTGGGCACGGAAATATAAATATCAACATGACCTCCACAATAAATAATAAATGACTTATTAAAGATCAGCAAAATCCTCAAGATTTGAAGTATTGTGCGAATCTGTGTAATTGATTCTCAAGCAACTCTAGCACGAATCGCATCTTAGACCCATATGTTAGTCACGACCTGATGGAAGGAACGACACGCCAGTATCACCTCCGTAACGAACCTTTAAACTGTCACTAGTCATTTCCAGGCTTGCCACTTAATTCTCAAGCCCTCCTCTAACCCTCTTTCCTCTCCCCCTAATAGCCCCCTCCCCAGCTACCACAATCTTGACAGTTTCCTCAGTCAAAGTGGTTCATGACTATGAGACCCTGCGGGCAAAGAAAGCATGGCCATTGTTCTCTCATCATACAAGTTGTCATACAATGACGATGGGAAAAAAGCAGCGATTTCTTCCAACGTGTAGTCACTCACAAACACTGGCTTTATTTCAGTAGCGCACAGCTTCACACGCACTCCGTGCCATCTAAAAGGTTGCTGTTTCATTCAATGTGATTCAAGAGTACGCAGATTTAGCGACACTGTGACGTCGCAACAGACACGCACAGGAAGTTTTTGAGCGCGCTCTACTTGGCCTGGATGATACAGGCAATTAGTAGTATCAATAGAGCGATCCTTCAATGACTTGACAGACATCAACTTGATATACCTGGACTGCAGGTGTTGTGAATCACCCTATATGACCGTGTTTGATTTATTGGACTACGGCTACAGCTAGCAGTAACACACGTGTATATGGGAAGTAGTTTTAGCCACTTCCATTGAAGCGTGTGTTAACTGCAATTAGCCGCAGCCATTCCATTCAGAAACAACTTGTGGCTGTATCCGAATTACTTGTTACTTATTAATTACACACATGTTTATGGGAAGTACAGTTGTAGGTTTAGCAGCTTCCAATAGACATAGGTACCGGTACATGTACAAGTACCGGTATGTATTTGCAACTCCAAAGCCTTGTCTGAATTATTTGGCTACGGCTGACTTTAATGCACGTGTCTATAGAAAGTGGCCACAGCCGCTTCTATAGGCTTCCATGTGTAATTGAATGCTGTAGCCAAGTAACTTAGACATGGCTTGTGTCCATACAAACTGATATCTTTGGCATAGTACCCTTCTAAATTAACAGAAAATTATCCAAACTCTGTGGTGGTTTTTTAATGGTGTGGAGATGTTAATGTTAAGAAATTCAATAATTGTTTAACCAGTTCACGTATACGCAAAAACAAATTCTGGAATTCAAAATAGATGACGGACAAACATGTCACGAGCAAGCCCGGAAATATCTGTTGGGACTGGCTTGCAGTGAGCAAGGCAAGAAATATCAGGGTGTGCTTCCCACAGATGCCCGTATCAGAGCGAAGTTCGTCAAAAACAATCCTGGGCCCGGTTAATGATCCCGACGCGAACTGGTTAAATTGTGTTGTTTTTGATAAACTGACCTGCTCCACTTCGACGGGCTTTCATGGGAGCTACAATCGTCCACTCATCATTCTCTGGATGGTAGCACTCCACACTGTCTAGTCGATTATTGCCATCATAGCCGCCTACAGCATACAGTAATCTGTTAACCACAGCACAGCCTACACCAATACGCTTTGTGTGCATAGGAGCTATCATAGTCCACTTGTCTTCATCAGGATTATACCTGAAGCACAAAGTATACACATTCTATTCAATTCTATCTCATTGCATATTTCTCTCTAATAAATTATTAAAAAACTCCGAGTGCTCAGGCATTTTGGGCAGTACAGGGAGTAACACAGATCATGGGAGAGAAACTTACTAAGTAAGTGTACCGGTATACGATGATATTCTGCAAAACAACACTTTGTTTCCATATTCTGACTATTCAGTGAATGTCTTCTACATGTACAAGGTCTTCTTTTATTAACCAAAGCATGGCAGCAAATTGCCCAATACACAACTTCTCCATGAAACGATGTCACAATTTCTGAAGACGACTCCGAGTAATACAATGTAAGGGTTTTACAATTTTATATCTGAGAACGGTTTTACTGTCGGCTTCATTATCAAAGCATTTATAAATTATGAAGCATTTATGAACCGGCCTTTACTTGGCACTGAATTCATTATTACTTTGTTCACAGTGTTTTGCTAATTACCTTTCAGATGAGTTGTGTTTAGTGCAAGCTTGTGAACCACCTACAGCATACAGCAGTCCATCCAGTACCGCTGTACCCACTCTGTTCCTCGGCACATTCATGGGTGCCAATGTTTTCCACTGATTCTTTAAAGGGTTGTAGGCATCTAGCCTATCAGAGTCTGTGTTGGCTTCAGTGGTATTATTCCGTCCACCGACGGCATAGAATATCCCTGCAACTGTCGCAGCACTGAGTCCGCTGCGGGGTTCAATGAGATCCGCCAGTTTATGCCAGGCATCGTCTTCTGGGTTATAGCATTCCATGTTGACAAGAGACTGACGAAGGTATCCGCCAGCCGTGTAGATCACACACGCCGAGATGGGATTCCGTTTAGGAGTCTTGCAGATTTTATGCAATTGCAGCTCCTGGAAGATCTTGGACAGAAAGTCTTTACATCGTGGCTCTCCTTTAAGGATCTCACACTTGTCTAGTTGTTTCTTTAAGAAGGTAGGTGTAAGGTGCTCACAGCGAATGCCACCGCATCCTAGGAGTTTCTCAAAGCACGGCCGTCTCTCAGCCTCAATATGCTGCACCCAACGCAGACACGCATTGTAGACCTGAGATTCGCACCAGACGTTAAGCTTGTCATGTTTGATGAGAGCAACAAGCTGTACGAGCGTGAGGTTCATGAATTCCTCCGTTTTAGACACCTCGCAGAATTTGCGACAGATAAACTCTCGCGCTGCGGCGTGCAGCGTCGTCAGCCCATGCTGCAGGGCATACGCCGATATGCCAATACAGTTGCTAGGGTCAAGCTCCTCTTGAAGAAACGTACAACAGCACTCAATGATATCCTTGATATCGTACATGACGGCCTTAGGAAGCACGTTTAAAACATTGTGCTCGTTGATTGTGATCTCTGAGGTATACATGAAGTCAATAATAGATGAAAACACACATGGATGTACATCCTTGAGCTCAATCTTACGCTTGCTGCACTCGTTGTATCCTCCCGTGAACATTGCTTTAAAGTAAGGGCTGTTGGAAGCCAGTACGACCTTGTGGACGTTGAATTTGACTGTCTCAACCACCAGCGTCACATCGCACAGGTCTTTCTTCTGTCGTAACTCGTTCAGGACGGCAAATGCGGTCCCTGGGTGGCGCCCGCTAGTAAACGTCATGCCACCTCCGCATGTCCGACAGTGTGAGATCTTACTCTCTGATGTGATCTCGGTGGTGTCTAGACTCGGCATAATGGAGGATGCCATTTCATGCTTACTATAAGAATCTGTTCGGCCACATCCGTGTGGTATGCCTCCATTACCTGAACTGGACGGCAGTGTTGAAGGAATGACTCCTTATGGCTGAGTGTAACGTAGTGATCAACTCTTCATCTGATGAGTCACCTGTCAGAGTAAAGACACCAAAAGATGAGATAAGATTCAGCCTATTTCACTGCATGCAACTACTGTCTGTGTACAGCATAAACAAAACAGTTTAAACTCGGCAAAATTTTCAAAAGTTGAACACGTTTTAACTCGAGCCAATTTTCAGCATTTTTTATAACTTTGCCCTTGTACTAGTCAGTCAGTTAGTTTGTTCCATTCATCTAAAAGAAATGTTGACAGGAAAAAAACTACAGCAAGGAATTAAGTCAACTTTGAATCATTTCCTAAGATCGTATCAATTGTAACATTGAACAATACTACGAACAGTACTTCAAGCAGCTGTGAAACAAGTGACGAGGAATCTTTTTAGACGAGTCATGCTCCATTCAAACGATCTCTGATCAACTGTGACCGATAATCCAGGCGTAGGACTGGCCTTCAATGACAACTGACAACTGAATGACCAATCACAATGACTGTGAGTATTTCTCAGCAGAGTGGGCTTAAATACAAAGGCTCTCAAGTAAAGTTGCACTCTCATGCCTCTGGTGTCAAGAGTAAACTAGGCAGTGGGGCTACTGTGGTGAATCAACCATCAACAGCTTTTGTTGTACAATATGTAGGTGTGTTCCAATACCGATTAATTTGCCTGATCAATTTTGTAAGCACTTTCCGCCTACACTCTGAAAAGTGAACAATGCGTAGTTCAGGTGCAACTTTTTAGGATGACAAAAATGTTATACTACATGTATTACATTTTTGTACTTTAATTTCCAATCACTTACCAAAATTGAAAGTCCAGTTGGAAAAACGCACAGAAAAAATAGTTGGATTACAGAAGTAATAATTTACATGTATGCATCACTAAACAAACACAAGATTTAACAATGTGCAACTGTTCCAGCCTTTAGAAAGGTAATACATTTTTTTGTAGAGCAATAAATTTAGGCAGGAGGTGAATCCAAATGCTATCAACCCCAAAGAAACAAAATATTTGCCGCTAAATTCAAGAGTAGAGAACTATTTACAGGCCTACATTACTTTGTACATGTACAGGTATGTATGCAGCTTGAGGTATTTGTAAACCTTACAAACACCACAAAAGTCAAACGAATTCATGCAAACAATGTTAGAAAGCAGGTCATAGGTTCGAGTCCCACGCCGAGCGATACAACAAAACTATCAGGACAATCACCGAGTATACAGTGTTTATAAACATGTCGGTGAATGACAAAACACAAAGGTGAACTCAAAGGAATGCAGGAAAAATGAATAATGCAGTGTGAAATACCAACCAATCAATATTTGTACATATTTTGTGTTCAAGTTGATGCCTCCCAACTATTCAGGAAAAACTGGTATGTGTAAAAGAGGAAAATCAGCACAAGCATTTGTTCGCTAAAGTCAAGCCATGCGACCATTGCGAATTATCCATCTTCAAAAACAACGACCGCAAGCAATGAGATAATGAACTTACATTTACAACAGGATATGAGTTAAGAAACTAATTAGCTGAACAACCTTCCAGGCTCAGGTAGAAGAAGAAGTGTCGGCCGTTTCACACATCCAAGCGAGAAGAGGATGTCTCCTGAATTAGTCAAACAGATCCCCGGAAAGCTCCCGGCTTAGAATCAATCATAATCCAATTGCTCTTGTTAACTTGGACAAAAAAGAATTGCCGAGAAGACTCTGGGTCTGGCCCAGGATGACCCGCACAGGGGAACATTTGGTGACTGGACTGGTGCTAGCCTTGCACGACTAACCTTATAAACCATGGTCTCATCCTGGGGCCAGTAAGTGCCCAGTTCTTGGTACATGTAGACCATTAAAGAATAGGGAGCCACTCGCTGGGGTATATAACGGAAACACGCTATGATCTCCAACTAGTGACTTCAGCATGGTGAATTACTCCTTTGACCAGTAGCACGGTTGTTCAGTGTTCACATGATTTGTTTTAGTGCAATCTCACCAGACGACGGGAGGGGGAGGGGGGTTCGTGAGTGTGCAGAGCATGTCCCCCATTGCTTGCCCGGTTGTTGACATGCCCCTAATTGGCCGCTAATCAGCTCAGGAAATCACTGCACCTTGTGAAAGCTGCAATCGGGCTTCCGTTTCTGATTCGCTTGTTTCGCTGTCATCATTACACTGCAAGAACGGAGCTTGATGTGAGGTCATGCGCGCTACATGTGCCATCAATCAGAGGACTTACCGAACCCAACTGACGGCCGAGCGAGGAAATCCCACCATGCCGTTCACACAGTCTACATGTACGTCCCAATACGGCATAGACAATAGGCAGCTATATAAGTCTTCCAACAAACTTTAACAATGATACTCTGCAAGTTGTGACTAACAATATTGATTAGAAATGTAGGTACCGAGTACTTGTAAACTATTATGAGCTGAAAACTAAATACCATTGTTGTATAGACCACTTGCACTGCAGCCATCTTAGAGTCGTGTGCTTTTATTTAACAGGGATACGCATGGTAGACCTCTTATATTAATGAATTAACAGCTCTAAGATGGCTGCTTAATGCAACCCATCTATTGCTACAATGTACATAAGTTAAAACTTCCAGATAGTTGGAGAGAAAAAACCCAGCAAATATCACTATTTCAAACCCCTTTAAATTCCTGGCCCAAAAATAAACGCCCCCAGCATTAATGAATGAAATGAGCCGATTTCCTGCCTCGGTATCAAACGTCAGCAGAAATTTGCTCCTCAAAGGAGACGAGGTTTCACTGGTGAGACAGACCCAGCTAATTGAGTCATTTTAAGACATCGCTGGCCGGTGCGTATTTGATTAGTGGTCTGGCCGGCCAATCAGCAGATTAATAAACTCCCTGAGTCACTGCTGATTGGCTGAGGTTCAAATAGACGGTTTGCATATATGGCAAAATCGTCCTGTTGACAAATTCCATTTTCTGTCGGCATACACGTACAGTATACGCTACAATGAGTAGTGCCTCCTACTTGTATTGTTGTCTCCTTTGAAAAGTGTATAAAATACTGGTAATTACCCCACCCCCCCCCCCCCCCCCCCCCCCCCCCACTCCCCCACCCCGACACCCCCCTGTCAGTTTACACATTCCTACAGTTATACATGTAATAGTAATAATAATAATAATAATAATAATAATAATAATGGTGGGCAAATCATCCTTACTGGTAGCTGAGACGCTGCATTGCAAAGAACGCGGCTACAACGCGATCAAGTTGATGTCATTACTTGTCAATAGCCGCCATACTCTATGACCCTACAACCACGGAGCACAGCCAGAGATCGACAACATTTGTATCTTACAATTATTATCCCTGTTCATCAGGAACGAGACCATTTGTGCAGCAGCTCAATATCAGCGCAATTTGGTCTGTCTTCACATGTACCCATTTATACTCCTAGGTGGAGAGAAGCAAGCACCATGTTCCCGTCAAGATTAACCTGTGTATACCATCGCACCTGAGTCAAACACCATAACTATTGGACCACAGGGCATATTTAATTTGTAGATAAACTAACTACTGGTCCTTCAAATAAACATAATTTTGCTAGTGTTGGTAGCCAGAGATTGACTACACCATCGCATCGGACCAGGAATACAGCCTATTATTATGAAAGTCAACAGCTTTTTTTTTTGTGCCACAATTTTCAGGTCAAACGTGCCTACAACTCAAACACCTGTAGTGGCCCCAGCTTCTTTGTTCTAACAACACATCAAAGGTTAATGGTTTTAAAGTCCAATCTCTGTCATACAGTTGTCAAAAGTGGTTTTGCACAGTGTCTGAATATGTACTGTATGTACTGAATACAAGAAAAACAAAACCAATCAGCTGTTTGTACATTCTTAATGACACTAAAAATAATCATATAGAATTTGTATCACTTTAATAAATGCTCAAGGAATACACAAGTACCGGTAAAACAACATACAACTGTTGTCATAGATACTACACATGTACACACATACTATGTACTGTATGTACCGTACCAGTATGTAAGCTGTTAATGTTATGTATAAAACATAAATATGTCAAAATTGTACACCAACTACTGTATGGTACATGCAGGTGGGGAAAAAACGTGTTTCCTCAAAATGTTGAAACTAATTTTTAAGGTTGCCCACTGACAAGCAAACAAAAAATTACTGCGACTTAAAAAGGTACAATCATGGTACAATCAACAACTACTGTACATGTACTGGTACATAAGCCGTGACCTACACTAAAGAGGTTTACAAAAGCCCATATCTTCATAAACCCACACTAGGCCTTTGATCCCAGGTAGTATTACTGGGCCTACGAGTACCCATTATGCAAGATTCCAGACGACAATCTGTTTTCAAAGCACACGGATCTGTTCTAAACACAATGCATTCTCCACTTCAAAGTCCAGTGTTCGGTTTGAATCGAGACTGAATTGGGACGGTGATATTGCAGTTTTTGTGACACAGCTGTGCATGCCCTGCATATATACATACACATGTAACCCCATTGTACTGGTACAGTGTGCGTACAAGACACATGTGGTCAACTATATTATGCTGAATGCTGTACACAAGGCTTTGTACAAAGTATATTTGTAGAGTAATGTGGGGTATGGTTTGACAGCACATAATATGTACAGATACATGTATCAACAATCCAGTCTTTTGCATGTGTTTCCTAATTCTGCACAACTCCAATGTACACACAGTTGTTAGACAGCACAAAATGGCTCACATTAATACATGTATTTTGTGCTGTTTTAGGTTGTCTATGCATCACCCTGTGGACTACACTAGACAGTGGACAGGGATTTCCCTAGAGAGATACGCATACTGTACACACTGCACAAAACAGCACATCCTCATCACTACAGTCAGTTTACTGCAAATTATTCTTAGAGTCTCACATACATTATGTACAAATAAATAAATTAATTGATTAATAATCATCACTGGTGTAAAAAAGGATTGTCACCATGGTAACATATGGTATCTTTATGTTCAATTCTTAGGCTACCTATAAATTACAATTTATAGCTGTATCAACTATCAGGATTCTTTTCAAATGATGGGATTTAGTTCATCATCTGAATGCAATGGACTCACAATACCAGTTTAAAGAATAGAGACATTAAAGTATACATTTGGCCTAACGTCACCCAAAACTACAAAATATCACTTACTGGCTTATGAGAATTGAGTAGTATTTTGTAGTACTGTGTACTGTACCCCAAGATGTTGCCCAAGACGTTGTGGTAAAAACAAAATTAATGTAAAAACTACCAGTCCCACGTATCTTAAGTGTGCTCCGGCTGTTATCGTGTTCTAGCCTCCACCTTGTTGTGGGGACAGGTTCTTTTGTTTGAAAAAACCCAGATCGAGTAGTGGGGACATTTTTGAGTCCCCATAGCACGTTGGGTCTTCAGTAAAGGTAGAACAAGGGAAAATTGGGTTAGGGTATAATGATATAAAATGTACCGGTAGAAGAAGACAAATTAGGGTGATGTTGAAATTTTTGAATTTTGAAGTGTTCTGAGTTTGAGATTAGAGAGATTTTTCTTAGCACACAAACCCTATGGATTGTCCCCATATTAACGCAATGTACGAAAAGAATATGTGTACATGTACCGGTACATGTTAAAATGCAGTGTGCATAAAAGTGCATACTGCTACTGCAGGGATTAACAAGAACAGACTTATCAATGACTCAACTACATCATGTGTACGTGTGTATATTATGTGCAAACCAGTATATTATGAGTGAAACAGGAATGTAGGGAAGCAAGAAAACAGAGGAGCAATTTTAGAAACACAGGAACACGTATACACAGCAACAGGGATAAATTTACTTGTCCCACGAGTAATTAGAGGAACATGGAGAAATGTGTGTGTCTGTCATGACTTCAGGCTGAGCCTACAGGCCAAGTAAAGTAACAGATTTATTTTCTTGAAAGCAAACTGCATTGAAGAACTGTGAAATAAATGTCATATTTTGTTTTCTTCATTTGTTTATGCTTGTGAATTGTACGGATTTTAATGTAAATGCCGGGACGGGAACATGGTGCTTGTGCTCTTGGGCAAGACACTTTACTGCAATTGCCCCTCTCCACTCGTGAGTATAAATGAGTACCTGTGAAGGGACAGACCAAATTGCATTCTGAAGCAGCTGCAAAAATGTGTTGTTCCTGATGAACATGAAAAAAAAACAATTATACAGCGCTTTGAATTACTAAAGCGGTTTAATAAATACAATGGGGTACACAAAAGATTTGTACCAATTTGTGGTCACCAAAGAGTGCTGGGAAAAAATACGTAGTTCATTTCAGTGGCATTATATTATACATGTATTTTAATTCATGGGATTTTTATTGGGATTGTGAATTTGACAGAACTGCTTGAAATCATTCTTGTAAAGCACTAAATCAAATAACGGTTATTTTCGAATCTGTGGACCATCAGTTTCTGTACACAAATAAGTTCAAGATGATACATGCATATTTATAAATCTCCTCCCTAAAGTGAGGAGGTAAATACACCGAGTCATCTTCCCAACTAATAACTGCATGTCCCGAGGGACCCGGTCAATTTGAACAAACTGACTACAGTGTTGGCTAGTTGCCCCGTCAACTTCATTTGTATTAAACAAACCAAACAAAAAAGATGATGCCTTTTGAATGACTAAAACTAAAAATAAATCAGCACGTCTTCTCAAGATGCAAAGTCTCAGTTGAACTTGGAGCAGATATTATGCAGCCTCACTGTGACTCACGACATTGTTGATCAACTAATTCCCCGAGCCCCTTCCCCAAACTCTGCAAAAAGATAAAACCACAGGGAGAAAATAGGGGGAGGGGGGAAGGGGTAATACTAAGAGGGAGTTCCTGGTGATAAAAGTGTGTGTCCTGCTCCGACACATTAAAGCTTTAGAACACGTGCATCAATTAAAAGAAACTACATGTACCAAAAAAGAAAGACCACCTGGCTTCGATGGAGGGGGTGAAGATTGGGGGAATGGAGGGGGGGGGGGGGGGATGGGAGGGGTTGGAGGATTGGGGGTGGGGTGGATGGATGGGGGAGGATTGGGGGTGGGGTGGTAGGATGGGGAGGATTGGGGGTGGGGTGGATGGATGGGGAGGATTGGGGGTGGGGTGGATGGATGGGGGAGGATTGGGGGTGGGGTGGATGGATGGGGGAGGATTGAGGGGGGGGGTGGATGGATGGGGGAGGATTGGGGGTGGGGTGGATGGATGGGGGAGGATTGGGGGGGGGGGGGGGGTGGATGGATGGGGGAGGATTGGGGGGGGGGGTGGATGGATGGATGGGGGGGGGGTGTGGGGGATGGGGGGGTGGGTGTATGGGGTGCGTTTGTATTGACCGGCAATCGTGGTCGTCGGACAAAAGAATTGGGAGTCAAACAATGGGTCCACGATTGACAAAACGTCCACGATCTTTTCCCGTGTACAAATCCTATGGCGATCATCAAAAAACGTTAGAGTATAAACAAAAGAGGGAAGACGGTCGGACAATACCCCGTCCACGATCGAAGGCCTTTACACACTTGCGTGGGTGGGTGGATGGGGGGGGGGGGGGGTGGATGGGGGGGGGAGGTGGGTGGATGGGGGGGGGGGGGGGGGGGGTGGATGGGGGGTGGTGGGTGGATGGGGATGGGTAGGGGTGGGGATGGGGATGGGTAGGGGTGGGGATGGGGATGGGTAGGGGTGGGGATGGGTAGGGGTGGGGATGGGGATGGGGATGGGGATGGGTAGGGATGGGGATGGGTAGGGACGGGGGATGGGTGGGGACGGGGGATGGGTGGGGACGGGGGATGGGTGGGGACGGGGGATGGGTGGGGACGGGGGATGGGTGGGGACGGGGGATGGGTGGGGACGGGGGTTGAGGAATTTGGGATGGGGGATGGGTGGGGATGGGTAGAGATGGGTAGAGATGGGTAGAGATGGGTAGAGATGGGTAGAGATGGGTAGAGATGGGTAGAGATGGGTAGAGATGGGTAGAGATGGGTAGAGATGGGTAGAGATGGGTAGAGATGGGTAGAGATGGGTAGAGATGGGTAGAGATGGGTAGAGATGGGTAGAGATGGGTAGAGATGGGTAGAGATGGGTAGAGATGGGTAGAGATGGGTAGAGATGGGTAGAGATGGGTAGAGATGGGTAGAGATGGGTAGAGATGGGTAGAGATGGGTAGAGATGGGTAGAGATGGGTAGAGATGGGTAGAGATGGGTAGAGATGGGTAGAGATGGGTAGGGATGGGTAGGGATGGGTAGGGATGGGTAGGGATGGGTAGGGATGGGTAGGGATGGGTAGGGATGGGTAGGGATGGGTAGGGATGGGTAGGGATGGGTAGGGATGGGTAGGGATGGGGATGGGTAGGGATGGGTAGGGATGGGGGTGGGTGGGGATTGATGAGTATTGGTTTATACATGTACCTGGGGCCAGAATTCCAGGCACTGTCAATTTCTGCCTCAATGGGTCAATTACACAGAATAGTTTAGCACACAAATTCAACAAGTACAAACAAATTTGCTTGGCAACGTGTACAAAGTACACTTGCAGTCCTGCACCTATCAAGTGTAAAGAATAGCAACAGAAATAAAACAAACATGTATCAGAAAGCTACAAGTACAAGGTATTGTTAGTGTTTCAAAATATCGTGTTCCGTTTCACTATCAGGACAAAAACAATTTTTTTAGGATACACTAGTCACTACCGTGTGTGTGTGACATTACAATTGTCATAACCCCTTACCAGAAACAAATTATGAAACAAATGTTTGGAACGTTGTAATCCTCCAAATTCATCCGTTACATTTTTGAGCCCAAAATGTTTACTTAGTTAGTTAGTTTACTAGTTAGTTAGTACTTACATAAGTCAATCAATCAGTTTACGGTCAATTCAATTGCCCGATATTTGTAATTCCCTGGTAAAAAAAAAAGAGAAAATTACTGGAACCCAGAATGATGTTGAAAAAACAACATGGCGGATGCACAAGTTTGCCAGTTATGACCGGCTAGTATTACACAGTGGCGTTATTTGAATACCAACGCCACATTTGCTGGGCCCTACCATTTATTGTTGGGCACAAGAAAATCATGAACAAAAGTGTCACTTGCGTCAGTAGTAGTGTCATTGTCAATGTCATTGATTGTCAACATAACAATGTCTGCTCCATTCTCTTGACATGATGAGTCAATGACACTGTTGACATTGACACTTGACTTGTCTTGGCAGATTTGTGATTTCACTCAGGTTTGTCAAAATTGGGATTGGGAAAACACTAATTTTCTTACCTGGCATCCTGGCATTTCTGTTGCAAAAGTCAATTCTTTTTACATGTTTTGTTTGTTTCACTTTCAGCTTCCGGATTTTCTGTGACGAAATAATCCATGATGAAGCTGGTTGCTCCGCCACAAACTTCATAAACGTGAACGCAGATTTACGAATAACATGTCATCTAAAGTAATATCAAGAAAGGTCGTGAACTCAAACGCTCAAGTAAAACCATTTTTGATTGGTCTATTTATGCACATTTATGTCATTACAATGACACGGTTGATCAATGGGATCAACCAACACTGCGGGCCTCGTGTTCAGCGACCACAACAATCGCATGATTCAGCAGATTCGTATCGTCGGGGGGAATTTTGACGTCATTATGCCAGGCCGTTTTCCAAACTCCAGCTTAGGCTTTATCCGGCTCTATCACTATTGCTAAACTATATATACAAAGCCAAAATGAATACGAAACTGGGGTTTAGAAAACAGCCTATTGTTTTTATTGTTTTTTTATTATATTTTAAACGTAATAATATTAAAATGCCTCAATAAATTGACTTCTCCTTAAATGTTGTATCCTGAACAATCTGTATAGATCATCCAATTTCATCTATTGATCATCCAAATCAACAGAGAATTTTTTTAAGACGTCAGATTTTAATACTAGTTATGACAGAAGAAAATTCCAAAATATAAGAAACGTGTCTTTTTTAATTTTTTTTAATGAATTTAATAGGACACGGTAGCTATAACTGACGACAGAGGGCGACAAACAACGTTTACCGTGCGGTCGATGTTTTCGACTTCTGCAGGCATCGGAAGCCTTCACCAGCATTGTTTGTACTTTAGCTAAGTAATTAGCTGTAAAAATCGGATTTATTTTCTTTTTTGGGGCCCAACTTACCTTTAAAGTATTCACTTTATATTTTTGGGGTGGTTGTGAAAGTTCATGCATCGAAGAATACGATCCTAGTGTAGTGACGGTACATCATTTTAGACGCGCGCGTTGCCAAATTAAAGAAAAGTGCGTATAGGGATCGCGTAGGGGTCTGATATCGACGATATAGGTATAGGGACCCGACCATTCAGTTAATTCACGATGAACTTTAGCTTAAACCCTTTTATTGTCCTTGAAATAAACCGCAAGTATGCGAGAGTATACACACCTAAAAAGCGCAAAATTTGGATGAGAATTAACATAATACATGTATTTGTCTTGCAAGACGTCCTTAATCGCGGTGTGCAGCGCGCGTAGGGCGCCGATGGGGGCGCCCTCTAACGTACGCCGTAGAGCTAGCACGCCATGATCTTCAAATAGGTCGTCTTGGCTAACTCACATAATCGCTTGAAGTTTCTGTTATGTCACGCGCATGCAAATGCGGCACAAGTTCTGCTCGGGTTTTTTTTGAGCGATTATTTGAGTTTAGCCAAGACCTATTGCTATTTGAACTAATCGAAGGTCCGATGGCGTGATCTGCGGAGTACGTTAGAGCCGTGCGCCCGCATCAACGGCCTACGTACGCGCTCTGCATACCGCGACTAATGGACGCATGAAGAGGACAACTCCGAGAGGAAAAACTTTTGTAAAGTTTAAGCCCGCAAAAAATCTGAATGGGGTGGGGTGTACCGTACAATACTGTATCTCACCTAAGGGTGGTAATTATGTGGCAATTACAAATAAATTGAAACAAACCTGTCAAGTTATTGCCTACAATATCTCCTATTTTATTCATCGCACGATCGATTTAAGCCAACGTTCAAAATTGCAGATTATCACATAAATACGTTTGCATATCGATGTCATCACCACGTTCAATTTATTGCAACTGTTGAGATATTTAAAGACTTGTTTTATTAGCAATGGTGTAAATTCCCATGCGAATTCAATATAATATACGTAGGTCTACAGTAGAAATGTTGCTGTGTTGATGTGCGCTCTATGAAACTATGTTTGTTTTTTTCGGCTATATCGATATTACATTGTATTAACATTTGCATCATTCGCATAAACAAAATAGCTAAAAAATCATTTCTAATTGCGAACGTTTCTATATCACATTGAAACGAAGATAATGAAAAATCGAAAAGCATTGATCACGATTGCGAAAACTGAAATACGAACTATAACTTAACTCGCATTTACAATGATACAAATTATGTATTATTATTCACAGACATTTATAAATATTTACATTTGTATAATTATGCTGCAAAACAATACGTACAAAAGAATTATAAAAGAACAGCAAACCGGCAAGGTTATGGTGTCCGAGTTGTCAATATATAGGGTTATAAAACTGATAATATGCTCTTCATTCTGGCAAAAGAAACTAAAAGTGTTCCGTCATAGTTTTAGTTTCACAAGCCATCGTGCTCTTCGTTGTCAACGAAGTCTGATAACAGACATGCAAGCACTGCTGGCCTCGGGTATATGGCCGCGTCCGAATCTCTTGTCTATGGCTATTGTCTTGGTGTTCGCCCATTACAAATACACGTGAGCAGGCTGACAATAGACGTAGCCGTAGCGCTAGAAGCCCGTTTCGGACACGGCCTTACTTCTCAACTGCTTTTCTCCGTAGTGCAAGTCCAGAGCCCCTTGCTGCCGCCCTCTATCGTAGCTGTCCCTGTCGCCTCATTTTCCGTAGTATGAACAGTCTGCGCGTCATCATCGCGTGCTACGGAGCTCGTCCACGACCGGTTCTTAGTGATGAGCGACTCGTGGGCCTCCTTCAGGGCTGCTATGGTGTCCAGAAGGTCGGAGGATACTCGCAAAAGGGCCCGGTCTTGTCGGTGTAAATCGTCCTGAGAAAGCAAACGAGGGAGGAGGGGGGAATAAATGAAATGAAATTCAAGTTAATTATGCAAGAGTTTGGAAACTGAAGTGGTGAGAATAAACGGCTGCCCGAGGCTAAGCGATTCGACGACCTTTAGTATAAGTCGATCTGCCTAATAAAATCCTATCGGCCACATCCGAGGGCAGTGAGATTCGAACGGAAAAGTCGCCAAATCTCATTGCATTTCATCTACTTCAGTTACATTGACAAGAAAAAAACCCGGCAATTGTTGAATTAATAATAGTCTCAAGCGGCAAAGGCATTAGTCTGTTCCTTGCTCTATGGTCAAATGAAAACAAATTTATGTGCAAGCACGGAGGCGGTATAGACTATAACGTACAGAGATTTAGCGAGGATTGGGCATGCATGATGTTTGGAGTGAACTGAAAGGTTTTTAATCGATTTGGTTAGGAAAGCCTTTTAAAGTAAAGTCTAACAGTGGATGTAGATGTTTTTTTGAGTCGAAGTACACACTGTATTACAATTATTATTCGCCTTTTACATGAGGTTTGGTTTTGCATTTAACAGATTTTCCAAAGGTTTGAGCTCTGCACGTCATTTTAGGCACAGCTTTGGCATGCATTTCAGAGTATGAAATCCGGACTGATTGGCAATATCGCGCAAACTAAAATGGAGTTAATGAGGACATTGACCAGTCACGTGGGAGGGTTTAACCAATAATATAGGGGAAAAGAGTCCGATTTTCACAGGAGTCTGAATTTCATATTAACAGCGGCAAATACAAAACAACCTATGATATGCACGCGTACAAAAACACTATCTTCCTTTCTTCATTTGTATATTACACAATATTTTGATAAAAAAATGAATGTTGGAGAGATCGACTGATATAACCAATTATTTTCCGCTTCTTCAGACCAAATTAAAACCCAACGCTGCGAACTGAAGGTAACGCCACTCGACAACAGAAAATGGATTTTCTGCCGCATTATATTTCTTCCCCCTTTGTTCGTTGTTTGTTTGGGTTGTTTTTGTAGTAGCGAAGGATCCTCCGTGTAGGTTTTACTATCGATTTGCTCTCGTGTTTTTCCCCTTTGCGGCCCGGCTGTTATTTTTCCCGCGGCAATCATAAATCTTGCACAATAAATAATATAGGCTCAGACGCTGCCTTTAACGCAAGGCTAGCCACTTTGGATTAGTTCGGGAGAACAAAACTAATATTTTGTATGTAATGAACAAAATATAAATATTAAAAGAAATAATATGAAAGTAAATATGTTTCCCAATTATCCAAACAAACAAACAAACAAAACAAACAAACAAACAGAGATAAATAAATAAATAAAGTCAAAAAACCGACTCAACTTACGGCCAAACAAAGAATAGTCAATTCTTTGTTTAAGGCAGGTTAAATGCTATCCGTAAGAGTCGTGACAAGTCATAAAATGACGATGTAGTCGTGTCCCGAGTCTGTTTTGAAATGTTAGCCAGGCCCTTTGGCAAGTTATTGCAAGGTTGGCTGTAAAAGCCTGACTATTTGTACAAGACTTTCTGTCGGAATATAAAATAGGACGTGTTGAATTCGGGCTCGGGTGTAGAAAAGCTACGATCTATCGTCTTTATTATTTCAATCGCTTGAAGTATTTTTTTTTCTGTGGTACAAGGAATATCTCGAAAACACCTGAATGATTGCCGCATCTCTGGACTTCAAATGTTGATTTGTTTTATTCAATATCGTTCTTTTAATCAATAACGAAAGTTATTTTCTATGCTGAACTTCCACACACTGAATATTGTGTGCAATATTTCCTTGTTTGTGCGTATATGACATGTGTATTGGCGTGAATTTAAAGGAATTAATCGTGCGCTTCATTCGTGTTCGCTTGGATGTTTATAGCCTATACACATGTACTGTGATTATTGGAGAGCAAAAGCGGACTCAACTTCCATGGCTCCACGATTGCTTTTAAATACTCCGTATTATCAACTATACAATTCAATTATTATAATAACACTTTTTGCAGCAGTTGTTGTCTCTGAGACAATACGAATTTAATCGACGTTGGCTTTATTTTCGCTTGTTTTAGAATAAAAGAACATTTTATTTCTTCTGAAACATCTCGGCCTAGAAGAGCGCTTCAGCCAAGTTTGAATTATCCAACCCGGGGTGTTTTCCCAGGGCCCCCAGGGAGAACAGTTCTTAGATAACTGATGGGGCTACCCTGGCAAAATAAAACGAAATAAATTCTTCATTTTAGATCCAAACCAGCAGTTTAGAAAGAAAAGTTGGCCGGTTATAATATACTCTATTCTAAATAGATAGAAACTTCAATTGATAAATTACTTATAATTATTATGAAAATCGCCAAATGATATAGTAAACAACGTTTATCTACTGACCAGGATTTCTCTGAGCTGGGTTCTTGTGGTTTTTCGTTGACGGTCATCATACCTGCAGGTCTCCGATGATTGATCCATCTTGAACAAATTCTCAATTCGCCACGGCGAATCTAGTCAATCTACAACTTGCTATCCTAGCAGAATCTACATTTGGTGTCACCTTATCTCATTTTCCCGCCGGTGAGAACAGCGCCGAGCCCGTCTGAGCGAAGCATCAAACACTGTTTGATATAGATGACCACCGGTCGATCAGGATTCGGAATTGTAATAAAAATACAGTGCGTACAAAACACTCGGATCCCGTCACCCCACGCGCGCGGAGCAAGTGCCCCTGGCGATACGCGCGAATCAACGGCGGAAAGGAAACCTAACTCGCGCACGGACGGTGAAGTCTCATCAATTCGGCGCTCGGACAACGACCAGCTGCCGTGTACTATTTATGTAAAAAGTGCAATATCTTGAGAATCAAGAAAGCCTGGGGTAAGGGTGTGCTGCGACTTGATAAATGAAGAGGCCTCGAAGCACTTCATAGGACCCCCAAGAAATCGATGTCGACAAATCGAAATGAAGATTGGTATGTTGTCATCGCACTGTAATTATTTGTAAAGGAGGATAGTCCTTCGTGCATTCTGATGTGACTGGCAAAGCAAGAACATATCCCACGAAATGTCACAGTGAGTTCACCTATTCCAATCGCTATCCTCGAGGGCAGCCTTTCCATCGATGAAATCTCGAATGTTTTTCCCACTTCGGCTCGCAGAAATACACAGCAACATATACATCACCACCGCGCACGGCAAAGTGCAGAATAGAGAATTCGGTCGTTTGGTGATTACATCTTAACCCGTAACGTTGGCAACCGATTGAGACACTATTCCCCTAAGGGAGCGCATTACGCCAGCGCTACATCGACTTCGTTGCATACACAACGTCATATGACAGTTACATAAATAGCGCCCAGTATTTAATGGTAGATCGCTTAATAATAATATACCACGCAGACTCTATACATTCACCGTTAATACAGTTTCCGTTTGTTCTAACGATGTTTCCTTCCTCCTAGCTGTAACCACATGGGAGCCAGGGTCATCATCAAACGTCAAGCGTATAATTTGACAGTACAAAATCTAATTAAGTGTTGATTCGAATGCTCCTTAGGCAAACAGCACTAAATATCACATATAATTCTACTCTCGCTCAAGTAGACGTAGCGCTTGAATAAATTATAGAATCATACAACCTAAACGTACCTCGGTATAGATACGACTCTATTTGCAAGGTGTTTTTTCCTGGAGTGCGTTTTGGCAGTCATAAACTGGCATAAGCAAGAGCTTATTTTTTGTCAGTGAATTTCTTTGAGAATTCCCAATAAGTGAGAATTACGCACAATCGTGCCATACTCAAAACCCCAAAAACAATTAACCAAAAAGAAAGAACAGAATAGAACCAGACAGTTGATATTTTATACTTAGTCTGACATATTTTACCAGCATCAGCTGTTCCATTGTTCTATAACAAAGGCCAATTGTTCCATAACAAAGGCCCATAGCTAAAAAAAAACGACCACTGCTTATACAATAAGCGAAAATCCAAAAAATTGGTTCACTGGGAGTCCCGTCTGTAATTATAATGAGAATATTTCAAGGGATTTGGAGGCAGCGACTGTTACGTTATTGGTATTGTAACAAACACAAAACATACCATAATCTTTAAGAAAATACTATTTTTGTTTAAACAAATGTTTGAAAGTATTTATTTTCAGTTTTCGTAAAAATACAATTATTGGACGGCTATTCATTTAAAAAAATGTTTAAATTACAAATATTTAGCATCATTTTGTCTAGGTTGAGTCCCTACCAATGGAATAACCTTAGCTCGTCACTCTTTGGCCTTTTTTTAAAATACAAAACTACTGCAAAATAAATGAATTAAGACAGAACCGGCTAGGCATTTTAAATGAGCACCTTTCACCGACTGTCTAACCATATTAGTGTTTGTGATGTGCTTTCATGCACAACTCCCTGTGGAATTCTTCCTATCAGTATTTTATTTTCCTTCAATTTTCCGCACAGCGGATTTCATTACTAACCAATTTACATCACAAGCTTGAATGGCGAGGGCAATAAATAAACCCTCAAGGAATCTTAAACAGAAATGTTGTAAAAGAATGATGGGAAACTAAATAATGGTAGGCACTCATCACGGACGGAATGTGGGATTCACAGTATATGCAAATAAATATACATTTATGTACAACTTAGCTGTGGTCAACATATAATATCAACAAAAGAAACAGATAAAATCTTACATTGTCAAAAGAATTTATGATTATGGATTTTTTTGATTTTTTATAATGCACAAGTTCTGATAAAATACCTCATAATTTATTAAAGCAATTCAAACACTACACACAAGGGATTACTGAGCAAATGGTTATCTGTTTGTAACAAAGAAAGGCAGAAATATTATTGAATTTGACTGGTCTAGTTTTAGTTAAACAATGCTATGTTAAAACAAAAAATACTGGTTCGAAGTTTAAACTGTTATATTTAGGCTTTGATAATTACCTCTTTTACCATCAATCCGTGGTCCATGCCTCAAGGTCCGATATCAATCCCTCATCTTGAGATATCACTCTAGTCTGTATTCTACAAGGTAAAGAGGCATTGCTTGACACGGATCAAAGATGACGTACTCCTGGCATCCACTGATTATACCGTCACCTCCACTCAGTAAGGACAACCTGCCAGGGGTCTTGGGTACAAATAGAACAAAAAGAAAGAAAAACCCTGCATTATCCGTAACCCCGGCCTTACTTCAGTTGGCTCAGAGAAGACCTAAATTCAATGAATGAGGACCACATCTACTGAAATCTACCACTGGTGCTGGTGGATTTTGATGGACTTGGTACATATGGCTTATTTGCCAAACTCCCCCAAAATAGTGTTGTTTGTGCCCTTGGGCCAGACACTTTACTACAATAGCCTCTCTCTCCACCCAAGAGTATAAATGGGTACCTGTCTGTGAGGCCAAATGTAGGATGATGTCACCTGCTACTTTGAGATTTTGTTAATATGACGGAAACCACTATATAAGAATTACTATTATTATTATTAGTAGTACATGTAGTAGTAGTAGTATTACAATGTAATTAAAATGCATGGACAAATATTGACAATACATACATCCAATTTTTGTAAATTTAAGGGTTACAGTTTTACTTTCAAGGTAAAATTAAGTTGGTCCTTGTATGTTCTTACCACAATGGTGTCAAATCCTTCTGGGGGAGCTGCTCTGGTACTGTCTGTCTTGACTACGGATTCTGTCTTGCCAAGACCAACCTCAACAAGAAGAAGCTTGCCAAGCTGTAAACAGACGCAGGAAAACAGACTCAAAAATAAAAAGACCGACATAAGTTATGAAGACAACACTACAAAACAATAAGCCATATCAGAGTGACAGGCAGAAGATGATTCACCAGAGTTAAAATGTTTCAAAGTGAACAAAGAAATCAGCAAGGTGGGACTTGAACCTGCGACCTCCGCGATACTGGACCGGCGCTCTACCAACTGAGCTATCTTGCCCCATGTTGGCTGTTGTCAGTATCTTTGTTTGAGGGCGCTAGTCAAAAGTCATAAACAGTTGAAATGTGTTAAACTTTTGCGAATACGCAGCGCAAACAATTGCCCCAATGTCACAAATTCATGTTCGCATTTGCTTTCGTGCCGAGTATTAACTGGCCTTAATAATCGACTTACCGCTGAGAAGTGAGCAGCTTTGGAAGCGTGCTGGCTGAAGTAGAGACCAACGCCAAACTCACCATGACTGAAATCTGAAGCAAATCACAACGCAAGAGTTGGTAGAATTGGGATTTGTGAAATTCAATGGCACTTTCTTGGCAAAAAGTCCTCTGATAATGCAGGCTTACAAGCAGACCCAGTCGAAAAAGTAGAAGAATTTAGGATCAAATTTATAAAAGTAGGACTTTGGAAGACAAAATCAGGATAACAGGTTTTAGGGGTAGTTCTCATTGAAAACAATTCATGCTCATGGCATCGTAAGCCTTATTTAGCATGTTCTGTACTCTTTTTATTTTTATTTCATCAACACCTTTTTCTGAGAAGCCGTCAGATAGAATCTGTAGAATCCTCTCGGGGTGCTGTAGGCTGCCACACAGATACATCTTGGTGCGCAAGGACGGGTCTCGTAAATGCCGACATCTGATCTTGAACATCTCGCTAGCAGAGCTTGAAATCTCAGCCTTGTTCAGAAATAAAAGTACAGAAAACACGAGCAAATTTTCACAATGTGTCTTGTATTGCCCATAGACACCAAAACCACAACCTGTTCGCTGGATTTGAGGTCGTTAATTATTACCACAATCCCCATGGCATCCCTGCCCCACATATACAATCCTTGCAAAGCAGGACGATTACAGAAGATTGTTCTTGTTTTGGTGGGGGTAGGGAGACTATACCTTGACTGTTTTGGTGACTACACACATGCCCGCCATGACAGAGTCATCCATGCTCAGCCTGAACTCTTCTGCAATCTGCCAGTTGATACAACCCTCGGAAGGAGGTGATTCTAGCGAAAAGTGAAAATCAGCAAAAGCACTGATCATTTAAAGAACCACAATAAAAAACAAAAAACAAGAGATTAATTAATAATTTGTTTGCAAGCTACAAGTTTGTGGTTTTGGTTTTCAATACATTTTTCCGACTCCAAATTAAACAGCGTCTTCAGGTAACAGTGAATTCGTTTTCATTATTTTATTACCAGTCCCACTAACACCAAATGCAGTTATCCTTCGCTCCAAATCCTCTATCAACTTGTTGGTTTCAACTTCGTCTGTACTATCCTCACCTAGAATATAAAATACACATATTTCATAACCATTTCACAAGATTAAAACAAAAATATCAAATAGAATTGAAGATCATTAAAGAAGAATTGAAGGGGAAGTTTGTAATGTTTTTGGGGACCCACTGCACTGCATGCGCATGTATGGTGCGAAATTCCGCAACTGATTTTTGGTTTTAATGTGCACAAAACAACAGCGTCTTGGTGCGAATGTCCCTCCCTAACTCTCCCTTTGTGACCGTTGAGGGGGCACTTGTACTTGACGCTCATATTTATACATTATTGTCTTACCAGAGTCAACATGATCGTGAGCCTTTACACCGATGTTAATAGTTAAATCCGATAGTTGCTGTTGAAGAAATTTCTTTTCTGTTGAGTTAGAAAATGAAAAACCTTAAGTAAAACTGACCAAAAACAAAAACCTTTGTTAGCACATTCTGCAGTTACCAATTCTTTAATAAATGTTAAATCTTGTTAGTTTGAAATGTCCAACAAAAATTACAAACTTTACCATTTCCCCATAAAAATAAGCAAACTGTCTTATTTTGCTAGGGACGTTCAAAATTAGACTAACACGTCCTCAATAACTACTTATTTCAAACATATTTCACCTCCTCTAACTTTGCTAAGATCTTCCCACGTGCATAATAGCACCACCCATCTATACATCTTTACTCACCCATGTTAAACTTGTCAGCGCCGAGTTGCTCTAACTCACGAGTGAGTGACCGGATGAGTTCCTGTTGAGAACTGACCAGCGCTCTGAGCGAGATGACCTCATGTTTGAGTTTCATAGCGCAAGTCATCTGAGCCTGATGAGCCTCACGAGTCTTGAGAGACCACTTCTGGAGTTCAAGCTCCATCAACTTGAGGTCTAGACTGGCGTCCAATTCAGTCATTATTGTCTGGCCTAGGAAGAGCGAATTTTTGACTCGGCTGACCCCAGAAAAAATGCAAGTTTGGTTGAGGACCATTCTTTGACGAATGGTTGATTTGTGACTTAAAGGTATGTACACAACATTTAAAGTGTTCAGGCACAAAGCCGCCAAATGCCACCTCTGTGAAAAATTATTTTGACGATATAAAGTAAAAGTTTTCAGTGCCTAGTATACGATAATCAACTATTTTTTTGCTGGCTTTTTTGCCTGAACACTCATTAAAAAAAAAAATGTTATAAATATTACCTTACTTAACTGTAATATTCTTAAGCATTTAATTCTTGTGCTGTCATTTTCAAGAAAAGTGAAACTTTTATTTCAATTTCTAACGATGGTCTTCATGAGAGAGGATATAATACAACGTGATGGGTTACCTGAGAATGGGGGTAGATAGCACATCAGAGTACAGTTGGTCCAGTTATCAGCCAGATCAGAGAATTTGCTATTGAGAATGATGTCGTCATCGAAGCCGTAATGGCCAAAGAAATCCATGGCCGAGTTATCGGCGTAGACAACCAGGGCATCGTACAGCCCGACCACCGACACATCCTTCAGAGTCTAGGGAGGAAATGAAGAAATGAGTTTTGGTAAATTTATAAAACGGCAATTTGCTCAATTTGGGAATTTATTGTATTGTCTGTTTTGCTTGTATTACGAGTGGAGTTAATCGAAAGTCCAAGTTGACATGAGACTGAATAGTGAAGACTTAAGACTTGCGACGGAAGTGGCAATGCACTTAATCAGGACAGGTGATTATTTCTGCAATTTTCTTTTTGTTTTCAATTTGCGAGTGATCACCATATACCTGCAGGAGATATTTTCCGATTCCCAGTTTTCTAAACCTCTTCCTCACAGCTAGCAGGTCTATCTGTATGTTCTTTTCTCCAGGACGACTAAAGCAAGAAAGAGAAAAATTGTTGATCATTCTGTAGTCTATTGGCATATATGCCATGAACAAAATGTTTAGAACTACAAACTAGTAATGTATTTACTCCAGTTAATTGATGCAGTAGTACTAAAGGTGTGTTGGACTTGTTTCATATGCCAGTCTATTTTATCTTAAGCTATGGGTCATGGAGAGTCCCAAATTTCTGGAATAGTTCTAGCATTGAGCAGGATTCCGTTTTGATATACTCACACAGTAGATTTTTCCCAAGTGGCACAGCCAATGAGCCTAGACTCGATGCCTATGTGTGGGGACGGATCGTGGCCTTGAGACAAGACTAACTGTCTCCTCTTCCTCCTCCTCTCCTTGACTAGTCTCAAGAAAGCCTCTTGACCCTCGGTGAAATCCTCATCATCTTCCTCACTAGGATTAACACACCATCAAATCAAGTAAATGACAATAGCTAACATCTAAGACCACCTAAATGTATCTACTCTCAAGTTAAGAAAGTAATTTCACTGTACAATTAGTACCTGTCTGAATCCTGTTCACTTTCTGTATCGCTGAAGACATCGGCAAATATTCCTTTCTTTTCTTTGCCGTCTCCAGATTCTGATTGGTCACTTGTCTCCTCTCCAGTCTTTTTTTCTCCATTTCCCAGAAAGTCCTGTTCATTTTCAGTGCCAGATCTGCATCTGGCAAATCCACTGACAGGATCGCTGTGATTGGTGGATTCTTGACCCTCATCACACTGTTCTAGATCGGTCACCACAAGGTCAGAGTTCAAGTGGCTGCCATTAGCTGGACACACAGAGATCCTCACATCACTGGACACACAGCTTTCTATATTACCTCTGACCTTTGATTTGAGATCATCTGCAACATCTGCAAGAAACAATTAATACAAAACATCAGCATGCACCTAAATACCAGCAAAAGTGGAAATTTAGTAAAATTGTATAGAAACACAGAAATGGTTAATAATTTGCAATTTCAGTAAATTAGTCAAATTATGGCATTCACCTTGGTTATCTCTGATAAGTAGCAATGTTTTGGCCCATTTTCCACACACAGTGAAGTACAAGACTTCTGGAGTAATGTCAGGAAGGCAGACGTCGTATAAAGCTATAACAGCATGCAGTAACTCCCTGTTTGGAACCTTAAATAGAATAATAAAACAAAACATTCGGTTTAAATGTATGGCTTTGATATCTCTAAGACTAAACAATATTGCACCATGACGCCACTTATTTCAGTAATCGTGTTTGGGACACTATTTGGGGCGATTGTGTATTTAATACGGGCCCCAGTCCTATAGGGAAAAAAATCCACTTAAAAAATTAAAGTTATTGGATTTACCAAACTAGCTTGCGACATTAATTTACGCTCCTCAATCCTCAAAAATCCTCATTGCAGTTTTGGAGGATTTTTGAGGATTGAGGCTGTATGGGGGTTTTAAAAAAATGAGGATTTTTGAGGATTGAGGCACAATGTTGTTTCACAATGTTTCTAGTGTGGAGGATTTTTGAGGATTGAGACACAATGGGGTTTTCAAAAAATGAGGATTTTGGAGGAATGAGGCTGTGAGGTTTTCAAAAAGCATAATGAGGATTTTGGAGGATTGACTTTTTTTCAATCCCCAGATTCCTCATTGCAGTTTTGGAGGATTAAAAAAAATGAGGATTTTGGAGAATTGAGGCACATGATGTTGTTTTAAGTGTGGAGGATTTTTGAGGATTGAGGCTAGATGGGGTTTTTAAAAAATGAGGTTTTTAAAAAAATGAGGATTTTGGAGGATTGAGGATGGTTGCTAGCAAAAAGGGCCTAGGGGGTTAGGGTTAAAAACCAACAGGTATGTTGTAGATAGACTGATAGAGGGCAGGATTTGAATTAGTGTGGGGGATTTTAGGTTATAAACGACGACACTAGCGTGAAAACGCAGTGGAAAAATAAAGATGAGATCGAGGGCACACTGTGAACTTGCAAAACCGCGTTGATTCGCAAGACAGCAATTAAACACACACAAGAAAATAACATTTTCTACTGCAAGAAACTGTTCAAAATTACCCAAAATAGTGTCATTAGAATTTAGAATTATATTTAGTTTAGGTTGATAAAGCCAATTTTGAATGATAAAAACCACCTTTGACTCTCGTTTGAGTCAGGGCCCGTAATGCGCCTATTGCTCCCCCCGCCCCACCCCACCCGTACCCGTACCCGTACCCCCGGCTGCCTCATAAGTTTCTACTGTAGGTCGGTGTACGTTTGGTCACTTTTCCAAGCTCCAGGGTGGGACTTTTCTCACAATTTATTGTTACCATGGCACTACTTGAAAAGGCAGACGTTATTACTTTGCAATTAGGCCATTATGATGAAGCTAGAGGTTACATTTGTTTGCGAACGGGCTCGTAATAAATTGTTAGGTAAGGCGGGCCGCGCCGACCGTCACCGGATGGACTATAGCTCCATGAACAAACATACCCCTGGAATTAGGTTGACCGACTTGAATTTGGCGCTTTGAAACAGCCGCCGAAACTCTAGAATAACAGGAGTACAACTGACTGACGATATCTCTGATTGCAACCCTGAAACACATGCATAATCCGCTAAACAGTCGTGTGTTTCTTTAGCTTTTTGCATCAATGAATTCCCATCTTTCGCGCTGAAAATGACAGGCGAGAGACGCGTTGCTAACTTGTCGATGGAGGCAGCCATTTTCATTTTACAATTTAACAAGTTGGGTTATTTTCCAAACCCCAGTTCGTCTCTGATTGGTTTCGTACGTTGGTACAGTTTGGCAATACATGTACATGTACTGAAGGAGCCACAGTGGATCCAAAGATGTGGTTTATGAAACTTATTTCCGGGTCAACGTACGGTGGCCCAATAAGGCCCATGGAGTCTTGTGAGTTTTCCTAAATCCTGACTTTGTCTTTGGCTTTAGCTTTATTTTACAAACGATCGAGACCCATACTGTAGCCTCATTTGCTGTTTCTATCTAGAACATGGTTCAAACTTTGGAACGAGTCGTTGGTCAACAAAATTACAGTTTTTAAGAAAAATATGAAATGTCCCCGGGGCTCACTGTACTTAGATGTTACTCAAAAGCGGAAAATCCAGCTTTTAAAAATAAACGGTTGGAAATCCCCAAGCCGGCTGAGCCATCAATAAACTTATATCAACACTCGTCGTACCTAGTACTAGTCGAACAGTTCGGTATTAAAGTAGCAGGTTTGAAGTCACAATTAACTACACACAAGACACGAACTAGACGAATCATGATGAGAAGCTCACTATCAGTGTTATCACATCTGTTTCTTATATTCCGTAAGTCTCGCAATGATGTATAGGCCCTAAAGGGATATTGTGTATTTTGTAGTTGTTAATTATTACTAAGTTCAAGGGGCCCTCACACCGGCAATATTACGGGGTCGTTTTGACGTTTACGGCGGCGTTGCGGTGAAAAAAAATCGTGCACAACCGGGAGCATTCCTTGTAGCACCTGGCCCGTATGGATCCTTATAAAGCGTCCGCGAGAAGTCGTAATTTCTTATATTACGAGAGTTTTGGTTCAGACGACATGACATTGACAGACGTGATGACGACACCTCTTTTTACCCCCCACATTCGTTTACGCTGTACATGTACTTCTTGTATTGTTATGTTCGATGCAGTGCATAAAATACTTTGGATCCAAGATCTGTCTTACTGGTTTCTGGTGCCTCATCAAATAATAACATATAGGGTGGAAGATCAGACGATGAATCGTCAAGACATCTAAGAATTCTTCCGACTTATTGGTATTACAACGTATTACAACAAATTGGTATTACGGGCCCGCCTCAGTGATTTATTATTTGCAATGAACATAGGCCTATTTTGTGTATTTTCCCTTTTTCTGAAATGGTATAGTCTTAAAAGTTTCGGCCTATAGGGGCACTAACTACGTAATCATTCTTTACAGCAACAACAGCCAGCGTTTTCGGTAGTTGCGTTTGTTTCATTCGCAGCAGCATTTCTAAAGCCATGGTTGTTTGTAAATAATAGTGTTGACAACACATCGGGTATACTAGTAAATCAGGTGTTTAGACAAGGGTTAATAAGGAGTTGTTGTGCCAACTGGAAAGAAATATGTGTGACTTGTGAGCCTGTGAAAAGTCAGATGTTAAGACAAGGGTTACTATGCAGACCATTTTTCATTCACTATTTTTAGGAGGATATAGGGGCACTTTCAAGTTTGGTTTAATATGTATTAAGGCCTATAGACTGTATCGCAACATTATTATAGCGTTAATTGCGCCATTATAATAATTAAACGCCACTACTCAATACTCTGCTTATTGAAAGATTGCAAAAGAGAATAGCGATTGGGAGAAAAGTGCCGAGGTAAAATTGACTTGGATTTCGTTATTTTTGTGATTTTATAACTTTTTTATTTGGGCTTCAAATAAGTTTGACATTGCTTTTGGTACAATTCCCCTTTTATTCAGTTTTAAGTTCATTCGTCCAAGCAGCCAGCACAGATGAAAACGTGTACTTGGAACGAGGCCGTCGGGGCATCGTGCCCTGTCCTCTCCTCAAATCTCACCAAATCCCACTAGAAACCATTGACGCCATGTACTGGTACTGCGTTAATGGTCAAAACAGCAGGGCGTCCACCACGCTTCTTATCTCGTACTTCTTGACAAGAGTGGCTCCCCAAAACGGGATCCCAGAGGGAGTCTACGACATCGACGAAGAGTTCAATCTCGTCATTGAGAACGTCACCACCTCTAACGAGGGAACCTACTTCTTTGAGGTGAAACCTCACTTCAAAGCTCTGGAAGACGGACAGGTGGAAGTTTACGAGAAAGGTGAGGCTATTTAATCCATGCTTAAAATTTGCCTAAACAAAAAGAACAAGTGTATAATTAGGGAAAATGTTTAATTTCTGCTCAAAACTGCCAGTCCAAGACATGTTTTTTCTTTATTATATCATCTCAATGAAGGTCAAAATGTTGAAAGACACGAATTCGAGACTTAGAAACACTTCATTTCCAATTTTGTTAGGAAAAAAGTTTAGAACATTGTCTTGACTCTCTGTCGACTTAGTTTGTACACAACCGCTAAATCAGCGTCAGGATACGTTTTTTCCCATGTTATACCTTCTTGAACTTCTCAGCACTTTGACATATTCAACCAACAGTCTCTCCAAGTCGGCTGTATCCTGCCATCGTTGGCTGCAACCAAGACATGATGATACAGGAAGACACGTGCGATGTGCGAATAGGACACGGCAGTGATGCGGTGCATAACCTGACCTGTATCATGGAGCAGGTCAAACCGGCCGTGGAACTGAAGTGGCTTCTTGCGCGTCCACACGGATATGAGAAAGTGGATGCTGTCAAGACGATCACTCATGTCACTTCGTCGACACACAAGGGTAAGAAATGCCCCATTCTTAACCAATAAACCATGGATTAACTTTATTGGGCTTATATTGTCTCTTTTGAAATAAAAACTGTCTTTTGTTTTACTTCCAATCATTTAGGCCTGTCTTTGAAGAACAACACCTATTCATCTTCAGCATCAATCCAAGTTTCTTTGGAAGACGACGATGTAGAATACGTGTGTGAGGCAGTGGGTGTTGCTATCGGGAATGTAACTCGCATGAGTGTACGCCTTACAAAAACTCACCCCACCATGCCCACAACGGCCAGTCATGATTACACAACGGCAGATTATGGTCATATTGGTCATATTGGTAGGTTCTATATCTTAATTTTTCTCAAAGAATCAAACTGGGGACCCGGCAATTTTGGGGGGATTCATAATAACCTCCGACTGGAAAACAAAAATCAATAGAAACCAGAGTGAAAATTCGATTATTCAATGAATATCACTCTAAATCGTTTTGGATTCTAGCTTGTGTCCAGTGGAATTCAAATCAAGCAACAAGAAGATGAAAAAAAAATATTAAAATGGTGGACGGCAGTTGCATGAGAAATAAGCAAAATACATGTAGTTAAAACACATCTTTGACTTTGGTTTTATTCAAAGGCAAATCGGAGGATTTTAATGGCGAAGTATTGAGAAACGGCTACATTGAAGTACGATCTGTCTACATAATCTCACCAATAGTGATGTCTTCAATATCGCTCCTGTGTAGTCTTGTTATCATTATTTTATATCTTTACAAGGTAAGCATTCATTAAAAAAAAAATACTTTCCTTAGAAACTGTTCGCCCTATACTCATTTGTGAAAATTGGGCCAAATCAACATGAAGAACATTATTTGATCCCTACTTAGGGAAAACAACTTTAGGAGAAACCAGTATATGTATTGGTATAAATAAAGACACGTATTTGGTATGTTATGGGGTCATTATAATGGTCTGTCTGCGTGGACTTTTCATTGCAAGGTTCGGAATAAGATATATACGTTTTTGTATTTTTTGCTTATTCTGCAGGTATACAACAAAAACAGAAGAAACACAAAGAAGAAGGCCAAACCAGGATATTACTGTTAGTAACAATTAATCCCTTTAAAGTTTAGGGCAACAAGAATATAATCCAAGCTGAATACCAATTTAGAGCCGGTGAAAACACGGGACTTCGACTTAAAATGCGTCGATTTTTTAACACGATGTATTATCTGTCGAAAAAAACACCAATAGGGCCTACATCTTATTGTTGGTAATATACTATATAAAGATTGTTAAATGTATTAAATAGCTGGGTAATTTTATAAATTTCAAAGTGAACAAATATATTGGCTCGAACCCGGGACCTCTGGAAAACCGGACCAGCGCTCTACCATCTGAGCTTATTTTAGTTTAATTTGTTTTTTTAATTCGTTTTTGTGTTGATTTTCATCTCTTTTACATTTGTATGATAATATACAGTTATCTTGATAATTTGATGTATTACATGATAGTAGGCCTTCCAAAAAGAAAGTATAAAGTCTGAACTACATAATTCACAATAGGGGACTTTCCATCTGCAAGCCAATACTCGACCTTCCAATAAGGAAACGCAATAGAACTCGCCTATTGTAAAAGACAAGGGGTGTTATTGTTTGTTTTGATAACGAACATACAGGGTTCGATGTATATTTGTGCTGTTTTATGATTAGGTTGTCAGAAGAAAAACAAGTTTCGGTATTTGTAAGGAGTGTCACATGAACGACGAACAATGCGTGGGCCTTAAATTTGAATTGTTATTGAAACTGACACGACAGGTAAAATATTTCAGTTGTTATTCATGCACAAACAAGAAGTTGGGATTTCCCATTTTGTTACGCGTGGTGTGATGTGCGCATGCGGGGGTTTATATACAACAGGAATCGACCAAATAGGCCTACAAACAAATATATTTATATATTTATATATCCCTCTCCAGGATTCCAGTTTGCTCGGCATATCAATACAGTCTCGGAGATTTCAACATAATTCCTTGCCAAGTGAATCTTGTTCATCATCATCAAATTAAATTCTTTCCAAAATCCAGCGGTTCATTCACAATTTCATAACTCTGATGATTAAACTTAAACTCTACGACAGTATTACAGGGCAGTAAAGGGGCTTTTGAGGGATAAAGACAAGATTCAACATGAAAATAGGCCGGCCTGATTGCTGAGAATAATACTAGAGATAATATCACCCCAAATTATATTGATGGTTTTAATAAGGATTCCGATATTGCAGCGGTTTTTAACGGAAAATACGAAACATTGTATAGCTCTGTTCCTTCCGAGCTTTACAACATTCGCTGTGATATTCAAAAAAGGTTAACCGCTCATGCACAGTGAACAAAAATACTTATTTGAGTGTATGTTAATTCATGATATTAGTCCAGGAAGTATGAATTGTGGCACCATGGTTCCCATTCCAAAGTGCAAGAGAAAATTGCTAAGTAACTGATAATTAGAGGGCAATCACTCTTAGTCTTAGTAGCATTGTTGGTAAAGTTTTTTATTGGATTATTACCTTAACGGAAGAGAGTGCTTTATGCAGTTCTGATCTTGTTTTAATTTAAACAATAGCATCCACTACTCGGTGTACTTTTGTCATAAATAAATTCATTTCTAATTACAGTTTTAATACGAGCAATGTCAATACAATCTTGACAGATGCGTTTAAGGCGTTTGATAGTGTTAAATATTGCATACTTTTTACAAAAAATTGCTTGATAAAAACATCTCTTTTAGTATAGAGATTGTTATTGTATATGTAATCTCATTAAATCTTTCAAGTTAAATGGGATGTGGTTGTCTCCAGCAAATGTACAGCTAATAATGGTGTAAACAAAAGGTGGTGTTTTTATCTCCTATTTTTTATTTTCCCTGTATTTAGATGGTTTGATTGAATTACACAATAGTGGTGTTGGTTGTCATAGGTAATACTTATAGATGTCTATGCAAATGATATTACTTTGATGGCCCCAATTAGAAAGGGTACATGTATTATTATTTTATTTAACTGTATTTGTATCCTGTGCCATGAATTTGTGCGAATAAAGATTATATTTTGGTGATTATATTTTGGTGGCTTATCTTTCGAGTTCACAAATGCAAGTCTGCCTTGTGTGTGTCTCAGGCTCTTGTTTATACCAGGTTGAAGACCAATGTTGCGCCAGATTTAACGTTACATCTGAAAAATGCAATAAGAACTTTATTAGTGACGGTCGCGTATCTTTGAATATCGAACGTCTCATAATTTGCTGCTGCTTCTTCAAGCATACCTACTCTTTTTCACGGTTCATTTAAGGCTACACCATTTGCAGATATCGACAAAAATTACTACCGAAGTAACCGAACTACATTAAAGTAAATAATGATTGTACTTTGTAGGCATCCAGCAAAATGATTGCCCTAGATATCTTGTAATTGTTCTGAAAAATTGAATTGTATAAACCAACATTCATGATCGCCAGACGGCGATCGCGAAAAAACACAAAAACATTAGAAAATCTGCCGGACTCCGGTTGAAAACGAACGTCGTTTTTCTTGCTTTTTTCAGCAACCATTATTGTAAAACTTCGGACAGGTCAGTTAAATCCACCCATTCCTTATAATTCAAACGATTACTAATGGTGTTGTTGTTGTTGGTGTAGGTTTTGTTGGCATGTATGTCACATATAAATGTGCCCTTTGCGCCACTAGCTATGCGGCGATCGCTGGAGACTTAATCGACGCTTGCATTGTGGGTTGAGACGGTATCTGTCAGTGACGAAAAACTAGAAGAATCGATACTAGAAAATTATAGAAAGAAAACAACGAATATATAGAAAACCAATGGGATAATGCTTAGGGGAGACAGGGAGGCGTTCATCACCCCCAGACATAGCGCCACAAGGGATAAAGAAACACCCAATAGGCCGGTCCAGGCAGTCACTTACACCTCCCCATCACCCCCAAACATTACATAACAATATCAAGTCAATTCGAGAGGTACTCTGGAAAAAAGAAGAAGAATGTTTAGATATTGATATTACAGTTTTTAACATAATTAATGATGTGATTGCAGTTGCGTTTTGGTCCAAGAATTTGTGTAAGGTTCATTTGGTCATTTGAAAAATTCAGTGATTTTTGGAGTGATAGTCGTTGAGTCGTGTATTTGCAGCATTTGAGAATAAAGTGTGCAACATTGTCTGGACATGCACAGCTTTCACATAGACCATCAGGGTGTTGACCAATTCTGTGCATGAAAGTTTTCAAACCTCTACATGTTCCTAGGCGGAGTCTGTGTAAGATTATTTCTTTGGGTCGTTGCAGGCCCCAGTTAGTAAAAGATAGAGAAACATCATAGCTGAAGTTGTTATTGGGATCTAAATTAGGAACGGTGGAAGCCCACTTTTCCTTGAGATGTGTTTTAAGAGTATGTTTAAGGATTACTAATGGTGTATCGGTATCCAACCTTTAAAACCCATTATTACAAATAAATTCGATGCCTGCATAATATTATTTCCTAGTACTATCAATGTGTTTGTCTGTTTGTTTAGGCCGTACAATAACAAGGCGCCGATTATAAAAGTCTCAGTTAGAACATAATTATGTACATGTAAGTGTACTTAATGAGTTAATCATTTGCTTATAAACCTAGCCACTGTTATAATGTTGTTTACGGAGTTTTCATGCTTTACACAGTCATAAAACACAACAGATTCGTGAACTTTGCCCATGCGCTAGCCATAATCAACATCACGGAACCATACCTAGTATATTGTACCTTGATCTAATTATGCGCAAGCGCGCATTAAACCTATTTTAATATTAATCGGGTCGATATTATTTTCGTTCACTTGTGGTTCACTTAAGAAATTATTACGTTTACATTTTCAATATACGATTTATAATGATTTACTTCACTATTATTGTTTATGTATGAGATGGAGGAAGCAATACTCTGTCAACTTCTATGAATAGCACGTCAGGGATTCCCAGTTAGTTTCGTAATCCGTTTTACAAAATCCGGCTCTGGATACATCACCATTGCAAAAACTACATGAACGAACCAAATGCAGACAAATAAGCTGGAGTTTGGAAAACGGCCAGGGACTTTCCCTTATGATTCCGAACAGTCAACCTTGCCCCCGTGGAGATGAAGGCTAGTGCACACGCTACAGGAGTGAAATAAACACTGAGAACAAGATTGCGGAATTACTAATCATGGTTTCCCCCCGCGCCCAGTTCTTCTTTTCTAGAAAATATATAATAACAGATACGCCTTTTTCTCAAGAAAAACAGATTCGTCAAAGGCTGCACCATGTGAGGAAAATCGAGTCGATTCTGTCCGTGTTTCGTTCGTGGGCTCTAAAAACACTAGCCTTGTGGTTTTTTTCGTAAAACGCTTGTCCGGTGAGTAAAGTAGGTTTTGTGTGTACACCGTGAGCCTAGAGCGGTCCGACAACTGATTTGTTTTGTTTGATTTCACGGTTTATTGTGATTTCTTTATTGATATTGATAACGGAACAATTGAGAGATTATGGACTGAAACAAGCGTGACTGCATAAATGTGTGGGTTTTTAAACATGTATGTTTGACAAAGGAGAACAAAAAGTTATATTAACCAAACCTGAAATTCAGGTTTTTATCTTTTGTCCTGAAAAATGTGTTCATGATTTTCTCTTTTGTTTAATTTGAAATTTTCATTATTGAAATTCTCCCAAAATATAGGGCTGTTTTTTTCTAGAAAAATAAGTGTTTGGACAATCGGCGATCAGTAGAGAAAAGTTTCAGTTTTGTACCTAATTTTCTGCACTTATGATACTTACTGTCATTTGATAGGTTTCAATTTTGGTTCAATTAATATAAAAAACTGAAATTCATTTCCTTACCATAATTGAACCTAGTTGGTTACCTACTTTATCCTGCTTCCTACACAATTCATTTTGGACTTTGGTAATTTCCTGGATTGGATTAAACAGATAAACTTTGTGATACCGAGAAACACCAGATTAAATTTGTTGACATAATTATGTCATGCATATTTGGTCTTGAATTGAACAAAGTGAAAACTTGTGTACAATATGAATAATACAGCTAGCTGCAGCAAAACTGAATTTGACACCCAGTGCCTGTAGTAGTTTAAGAACCAGTGTTAAATTTTCCAAGTTATGTGCTGATTTTAAATGACAAACAAATACTTTGATTGTGTGGATAGTTGATGACATTTATTATATTTGACCTTGAAAAGTTATACGGAAAACAAAAACAGAAAGAACAGCGGGTAGGTAATATGTAAATGTATGCTTAAATAAAAAGAAAATGTATCTATCCAAATGGACATAACTGATTCAGGGGAATCAACCAGGAAGTTAGAAACAGAAAGCATTATTGATGAGAAATATGTTGCCTAAACAAGAAATGAGTCATTACTATCTCATATAGTTTCATGTATAAAGTAAGAAGGGGGGGCAAAGGGGTGCATGCTTTATGTTTTTTGTGCGGAACCGTTAAAGGTGCAGGCCATATTCCCAAGTGGAAAAAGTGGCGGGTGGGCCCTCCCCCCTGTTCCACCCTCCTTCTTGTTTCATCACCCTTGTATACGAGTTGGTAATTTTAAAAAGTCTGTTCAAAATATACTCTACATTTTAAAGTATTGAGAAGTTATTTAAGAGAAGGTCTGGTTATTAATGAACCCGAGTTATCTTGTTCTTTTATGTTACAGCTTGTTGGTGACAGGTGGGAGTACAAGATGAATCACACAGTGACACTAACAGTCGTCCTCTTCTTACTAGGTAAGTGAAATGGGATCACAATAATGTTGAAAAAAGAACATTGTTTGCAGTTCTGGATATTAACACTTAAGAGTCTTCTAGTTTCATAGACCAGTGGAGAAAAGGATTTCCTCCAAACTTACCTGCCAACATCAGAACTCAGTGTTTTTGCAAACACTGGCAAACAGGTTGACCAGGAAGAGAGAATGAGAGACGGAGGGGGTGGATGAGAGAAGCAGGAAGACCGACAGTCACCAACACCACAGCACAGACTTACATCACAAAAAAGAAAAGACTCCACCTCATTTACACATTTTTCAATTTAGTCAAACAGGTACCTTCAACTTGTTGTTTTATTTCTCAAGTCTTAGGTCTATGGACTCCAGTTGCAGCCCAGGCCCAGATGACTCTCTTTCTTGAGCGAGGTCAGAGTGGGGTCATCCCATGCCCTCTCATCAAGCCTCATCAGATACCCTCCGAAGACCTCGGTTCCGTCTACGTGTACTGGTACTTCCGCCAAATAGACCCAATATCCCTCTTGATCTCATACTTTTACGGGGCAGTGGAACCCCAAAATGGGATCCCAGAAGGCGTCTATGATATTGACAGGGACTTTTCCTTGGTCATCGATAACGTCACTGACTTAGATGCAGGAACGTATTTCTGCAAGGTGAAGCTGAAAAATCAAGTACCTAGGAGTAGCAATGTGTCAACTTCCGTTAAAGGTGAGCGTCTTTACATTGCAAGAATAATGTAAATGTGACGAGTGAATATGGAAGAGACCATGCAGTTATTCCATTAATTAATATAATAATTGTCCCTATTCAAAATAAAGATGCGTGCTCTGTGCTTTACTCAAATTTCACCTTGAATTTCACCTCCATTTCCCAACAGTATACAAAAGTTAATCACTTTTAAATGAGACATTAAAATATTTAGATCCACAAATATTTAGTTATTAAATTATTTTTTATCGGTCGCACAATAATTCAGCTCTCCTGGACAGGGCAGGTTCATTTGTGCACACAACTTTTAAAAGCGTGGAGGGTTGCAGTTGCTAAGAATCTAGATAAAATATTTTTTGTTAACAAAACATGCAAGAAGAAATAAATAATTTGAAAAACATGGGGTGTAAAAAAACACTGCTTGGGTGTAAAAAACACTGCCTGGTTTGGATTAATTATGGTTTGTTAGCTGTTTATTTGTTTTCTTACTTTCACCAGCTATTAGTGCATGTTCCATTTCCAGTTTCCCCCAGGGCACCGTTTCCCGAAATCATCGACTGTGATCCTCCCATCCCAAGCAATCCATCGGAGTGTCAAGCATTCATACCCTATGACTCCAGACTGTCTAGCCTGACGTGCGTGGTGAGAAATGCCAAGCCTGCCGTGGTGATTAATTGGTTCCGTTTGTTCGGAGAATACAGGCAATCACTCGGATCTACTCAAACTCAAACTGTCGTCAATACTGTTCTACCGCCCAACTCGCAGGACGCAGGTTGGTAGATTTTTAGCATGCTTTTAAGAATTCCCCTCCTCCTCACCCTATTGGGTTCATAGGGCACCTCTTTGTTTAACATCTTGTTACTGCTTCTTTAATTTTGGCTTCTCCCTCTTACCAACAATGTACTTATTCTTGAGCAGATTTCACGGTAGCCCCTTGGATCTTCCTTGATGTATGACTGATTGTAATAAATCACTTCAACGTTTTTAAAAGCAGCCAATTTGCTCTCGTCACCCATATTTTGATGTGAATCGAGCAATTTTTTTCTTCGTCAGGCTGGTTTCTGATTAACAACACCTTCACGACGTCGGCAACGATCAAAGTCTCACCCTTCGCTGACAGTGCAAGATATAGATGTGAAGCCTACGGTAGCGCATTGGGGGACAGGAATGGAAGTCACATGATAGCTAACATTGTTGTCCAAGGCCCTCCAACCCACGGTAGGTTTACAGGTGTAATTTATAATTGAACGGGGTCTCCACCCCAATAAGGCATACAAAAACAAAAATTATGTTGGCGTAACGGGCCCCAAAAAATAGGGTAGGTAGGTAGGGATTTTTTTTTTTTTTTTTTGGTTTCCTCCCAGCAATGAAAATGATATGTTTTAGCGTGTCCAGGTTCAAAATATACACAATCCACACACACAACAATGAGAAACGGTCAGAAATGGTTTCAAACGTATTTATAACTAGATTTATATAGATTTTAATCATTAAATTTCGTCCCTTGAAAAAAAAAATATCCAGGGTCGGCCGTATTTTTAGGGTCGGTCGGGTTACGCCAACATAATATATTTTTTTTTTTATGCCTAAGTGCCGTTGCCTCTCAGACTTGTGCTCTGAAACAAAGATCGCGTGGATACTTCTACAGATTCAAGTCCAACTTGGGGTTTTGGTTTGTGTGTCCCTAGGCAAGACACACAGTCTTGTTCCCTAATCATAGGCACCATACACCTGTAGCGCGATATCTATTATGGGGATCGGAAAGTCTTCATTTCTTGGTTAAGATTTATTGCATTATTGACTAGTGCTAGTACACTTTATGACAGAGAAGTAAATGGTAACTGTGAGGGCCGAGGTATGTTGTGTTTGATGTAGTCATTTAGGCCTATGACCTGCTTGAGATGTTTGATTCAGTTTAAGATTTTGTACACATGTTATCGTGTGTAAAGGTTGCAGGAGTGTTCAACACGTAGTAATGCTGAAAATGGAGTGGATCATTTTTCTTTTTTAAACTGTTGATAGGCACGACTGCTACATCTCCGATTGAAGAAACGATGGCTTCCACCACCGAGGTTCCTTACGTGCCTCCGGTTGTTGCTGCTGTGGTTGGACCAATTGCTAGTGGGATGATCGTGATGTTTGTGATTGTCTTTCTCAAGGTAGGAGCAAGGAAAGGCATGTCTTAATTCACCTACTAGACTGCATCAAGGTTATTGTCTTTGTTATCTTAATCAAGATGAAGGATTTCAATAGAGATTCGATGGGGGATAACAATTTTAGTTTTACAACAATACAACTTTTCATCTTATAATACAAATTCAACCCCAAGGGAAACTGACTAGGTAAATTTGCATAAATTTAAAAGTAAACAAAGAAATCGGCAAAGTGAGACTTGAACCTGCGACCTCCGGAACACCGGACCGACGCTCTACCTAATTTTTTTTATTGCAGGTACGAAAGAGACGAAGGGGCAAACCAAGAGTGGCCGAGGAGAATGCCCAAGAAACCCTTCCCCTAACAGGTATGACTAATAAACTTCTTCAATTCCTCCTTTTTTCTAAAACTGAATAGACTCAATATTTTGTTGGACTGGAATGTTCGTGATCTCAAATCTTGGGTGAAGCATGGCGTGTGCCAATAATTAAGGCTATAACCTCAACTGGTGATATGTCTGCAAACTCTGCAAAATGATATGTCTGCAAAATGGGGCCTTAAACAGGGGCAGCCAGGGTCCAATTTCATAGAGCTGCTAAGCACAACAATTTGCTTAGCACCAAAAAGTCTTGCTAAAAAATTACGGGTTGCCAGCCAAAACTCAATGTGCATTTCATGCTAAGCAAAAACCAACTGAATATAACTCGAAAACAATATAGGTTACCTAAAAATTTGGTTTGTAACCCTGTTTTTGACAAGGAAGAATTTTCATGCTAAGCAAATTGTTGTGCTTAACAGCTCTATGAAATTAGCCCCAGTGTGTTGTAAAGACAACAGGAAGCACTGTGCTTCCTTTCCATAAACTAAACGAATAGCTCTAACCCTTCTATGCAGAAGCCACAATTTGGGTAAGTTGTTCAGCAGCACAAAAATGCACACTGTCTTTTTGTGTATAGAGTTTGTACATTAAAGCTCAAATGTAAATGGCAGGATTCTGTGCTGTCAAACCATAGGATGGCTAATGTACTCTTTAAAGTACTCTTTTCTGTGTATTTTTAAAAAAAATAGAAAACATTGATAGGCAAGGACTCAGCGGTCTCCTGAAACATCTCTTCAAAGCAAAGATGCAGAATATCTCCATAGACCCATCAGGGGACAATCAAGCTGGTGCCATGCACACGGACGAGATATTTATCGAGCTCGAACTCCACGAAAAGAACAACACAGTCACATTAATTGAATCCCGTGAGCATATGATTAGATTACTAATGGGGCCACAAGATAGACGGCGTATCATTGTAAAAGGGGAGGCAGGGTGTGGCAAAACCACCCTGGTCAGACGATTTGGCTATGATTGGGCAATCGATTCAGATTACATGCAGCAATTTAACCTTGTGTTTGTCTTGAAAATGAAAGAAATGACTGACAATCCTGGGATATTGAGTGCTATTATCAGTCAAAATATCCCCTTGGACAAAGCAATAAGTAAGGCTTGTCTAAAGTCTGTTATCAATGAAGTTGCCAACAAAGTTTTGATTATTTTGGATGGATGGGACGAGATGAGCTCCGAGGTGCTGAACAAGCAAGCACCAGCAGGAGACTTTTCCGTTAGAGATATTTTGACTGTCAAAGTTTTTACCACGAGTTGTGTTATTGTGACGGCACGACCTCATATGATGAAGAAGCTCAACGACCTCAACGAAGATTCTGTGTTTACCGTGATTGAGACGACCGGCTTCAGTATCCAGAAAAGAAACGGGTACATCAGGCAGCGTTTCACGGAGGATCCTCACAAGGCAGACGGATTGATTCAAGAGATTGAGACGGCAGCATTTCTTGAGATACTGGCCAAGGTACCCATCATGTTAAGTCTGCTCTGCTTCATCTGGGATAACAAAGGAAAAGAGGAAGTCCTACCTGCAAGAATTACCGAGTTGTACAGCAAGGTCATAGGTACTCTGGTGAAGCACTGGAAGAAGAAATATAGAACGTCACTCAAAACAATGGGGAAAAGATGGCTTAGCAAAGTCATGAAGGCTCTTGGCAAAGTTTCCTTTGAGGGACTTATGGATTATAAGGATGGCAAGCTCGTTTTCCCACGTGAACTATTTCGAGAAGAGTACCTGAAGGATGCTCTTGCATTGGGATTTTTCTCAGAGAGGCCAGGGTCCGATGAACCTACAGTGACATTCACTCATAAAACATTTCAAGAATACTTCGCCTCCTACTACCTTGTCAGACAGACCAAGTGGTTCATCAAGCACAGGTTTTTGTCCAAAGTGACCATCGACACTATACAAGAAGTTGAGTATCTCTTGCGGTTTTCTTGTGGTATGGACAAGGAGGTGGCATCAGTCATCTTTGAGCATGTCCGGGGCATTAAGGATGAGCTGATATCAGACAGGTACCTGTGGGTTCAACACCTGACCCTCATGCTGTACTATGAAGCTCAGTCAAATAGCCTAAAGGCGGGGGTTGGATGCCGTTTGGCTCTCAAGTACAAGGAAGAATTTGCAGCTCTGCAGTACTACGTAGACAACATCCATAACTTAGACGGAGGACCAAAGGTCCATCTTGAGAGATTAGAGGTTTATCTGCATGTCATTAGGGATCAAACCAAAGTCCAAACCATTCTTGATAATGTGGATGTTGACAGTCTGTACTGTGGTCTCTTATGGTCAGACAGTTTGGGTAAGGAGTTAATACAACTTAACACAACAATAAGGGAACTTCCTTACAAGCCTGCACAGACAGTAGTTTGCATTGATCAGAAAGACCAACAGAATAGTGACAGAGAAGCAGCTGCAGCTAACGATCAGGAGGAAAGATTTGTTGAGTTGGCAAAGTTTTGCAGTACAAAAAGGTTCGTTTGTGGATTTGGCATTCGCATCGAATGTAATGTCATCAAGTCACAGGACACATTCTCGAGTCTTGCTACAGGTCTTGGGGAGAGTCAGGCAGTGTATTTTGGTGTGCTCAACAACAACCTGAACGGATTCATGAGTAGCCTTAGGCCACTCATCCCTTCATTGCAGTACCTTGAGCTCTATGACTGCAGCCTCGGCCATGAAGATCTGATGTCACTCAGCGAGCTGATGCCAAATGCTGTACATCTGCGTGAACTCTACATATCAGGGGCCACCTTCACTGCAGAAGCTGTGCGATGCCTTGTCTCTAAGCTGTCAGAGTGTCCTCGTATGGTGATGTTGGAGTTGCACAACACAGGGTTGCTGCCTCGGACAATCCAGGACATTGTTGGAAATTGCTTCCCCGAGATGACGCCAGTTGAGGGTAATGTCGAGGGTCAGTTTTGGTTGAACATGCAAAAGTGAGAGAAGCCCAGGTGTCGACTTTGCACAACTTTGGATCTATTGCCTCGGAACTTTGGTCACTTCTGTTGAGGGTTAAGGATTACGTAAGGGTCTGGCCATGGGTGCCTGGCTGGATACATGTGCAGTGCCTACAGGTGATAGTTGGAGAAGTGAAGGAACTGGTACGGTGGATGTCTGTGGTTTAGAATACGTCCCTGGGTTGTCTTCCTTTACTGATGGTGACATCCAGGAAGTGGGTCTTGTAAACTGACTACTCTGATGTGATCTTTGTTGTTCTGTGGCCGAAATTACTTTGGTTTGTGAATAGACTCCAGATCATGTAGCACAAATAATAAAAAATACATAAAATGTAAAAAATTATAAAAAATAAAATCACTATAGCCAATCATGTTTATAGTAAAATCTTGCCTTGGCAATTTTCTAAACAAATGTTTGTTTTCTCTCCAAAACTGCATTGGTGTTTCGTATTTGTTTCAATAATATTTGTTTTGCTTGGAGAACAAGATGTAAACAATTTAGTTTTGGTGTACAAATTCAATGCAATTTGACAAACGTGGATATGTGTGTTTTTTTAGTAACGTGAACTTCTGCTAACATGAAATTTGACATGCAGTTACTTACATACTTTCTCCTTGGTGCAAAGTTTAGTTTTCTATTTTTAATTTTCTGATTGTGCAATTTTTATTAGGACAAATATCAGTGATCAGATACTGTGTTTTTATTGCTGTGCTTGTGGGGCACTGTGGTCAACAGTGCCACAATTGCCTCTTCCCGTCCAGGAGTTGTGGGTAGCTGCTGCAGAAATAGTCTCGTTCCTAAGTTTTGTTCCTAGTGAACAGGGATAATAGTTGTAAAGTGCTTTGAAACACTACATTGTATGGGTACATATAAAGCATTATAGAAGCACCAACATTATTATGATTTATTTATTTGTTAATGATTATAATTGCACTTGTGTATTAGCAAGTTCGGGTGCTGCTGAACAAGTTCCAGTTGTTAATTTCCAATGCCAGGTCTGTTTTTTAATCGAACAAGTCTAGTCAATCAATGACGTTACTTTGTAAGGCGACGTCAGGCCTTCACGTTCTTAACGAAGCAAAATGTTGGCACGGAATTTCATTTTTTTTATAATTCATTTCTTATATTTTTGTCCACCTAATTTATATTAGTGCAATATATAATTTATCGTAAAATTTTGCAAAGCTTGCCCCAGTTTACTTCAGGGTATTTTTGTAGACTACACAAGAACTGATTCAGTTCATTCATTAATGCAACACAATTAATTTACTTAACCCAAGCCATTGCAATGCAAGACATTTGTCTTAAAGTATTGCTATGAAAAGGTTTTACTTTTATCAGTAATAAATCTCAGTCCATTAAAATATTTAGGCCTACATATACTTAACTTTTGCAATTGTTTTTAATACAAATCTTGGAAACAAATCTTGCTATTTTGTTACCTTATAACATATGCTTCCATTTTGTCTTGTATATTGTGGTGAATTATGTGATTAGATAAAATGTGCAAAAGTGACATGATATAACTTAGTATAACCAGTAACATTTAACATTACAAAGTAGTTTGTAGATTGTACATAACATGAACATCCCACTAGAAGGTTTTTGAGTTATACCTGTAGGAAGCTATAACTTGGAAAAGCACTGCCTTTTCAACTTTTTTACAATGTTTGCATTGTTTATCTTGTGTCAATATACCGAAGATACTGGTAGTGGTGGTTAAAACATGGAGAAAATATGGTTAAAACATCTGCAATAATATTTTTTCCTAATGAAGAAATGCATAAATCATGCAAACTTTAAATCGTTAAAAAAGACCACTACAAAGTCGAGAAAGATCAGTACATTTACAAAAGTGCAAATCTGACACGCGCTGTGTGTGTAATTTATGCATAGGTGCTAGACCGAGTTACTGGCCTCTAGTTATCGCTTTTTTAACATTTGGACATCATCTGGCGCTACTACTAGATTATTAGTAGCGCCAGATAATGTCCAAATGTTAAAAAAGCGATAATTAGAGTCCAGTATAAACTCGGACTAGTTTCCTCATGGAGCAAATGTATGTTGTGTATGACATGTACCCCAGTTTATCAAATAAAGATGTCAGATATGTGAAAGAACATTGTCATGAATAATCAAATTTGGTTTTATCTCATACTACAAAGGACATAGAACTAGAAGGCATCGTTAAACAAAAAATATATAAAGGTCCAACAAGCTGCGGTAACCACGCCCATCTCAATAGGTTGAAAATCACCGACAAAAAATATCCTTTGAAAAGTAAAGAATTCAAACAGCTTTACAATTGCGTCAATTTCAAAAGCACATATACAGTTGTGCGGTCATTGCTAACTTAATTGTGAAGGCCAAATGGTCAGGTTTAATGAAAAAATATGGCAAACTTACTGCGACTGTTGTGCCGGTTTTCAAAAGGCCTCCATGCCCGCCAATTTACGAAGACGTGCCGAACACGTGTGGTTGGTTAAAAAGTTAAGCGCATCTGCCAGTTGGTGGCGCTATTTACAAATTATGTGTACAGTGTACTTTGCAAGTGACGTGAACAGGTGAATTACTTTCGCCGTCAACAAAAGAGTATATTTTTGTACACCAAATTACGAGTAAGTTTGAACATAGAGCAAGGAACAGACATGGTGAACCGTTTACGTAACTCTTGTAACAGTTTAATTCATAACAGTGTAAAATAAATAAAATAGGAATTAATAATATTCAATTCAGAGTCAGACGTTATTCACTTGTTTTTGCGTCGGATTTTGCGTCTGTGTTCCCGGTCGATCATCATGTTCCGATCCCTGCAGGTCGCAAGTCACTGCCTTGATGATCACTCTATGAAGCTATAGCTCTATGATCACTCGGTCATCATGCTGATAAAGTTTTGTTGTAGCATTTCCTACATCCATGGTTGTAGGTAGGCCCATCACTATATCCGTAGGCCTAGTATAAATAATGTATCATGTTTATAAATACATGATAGACATGATACTTGATAGAAGAACAGGCAGACCGACAATTGTTTCAAATCAAATTGTTTTAAAACATTTCTTTTTCTGGATGTGCAGATCGACATGCTGAACGTTAATAAAGAAAACTCTCGTGTCGCCTGCAAGAAGTGTGGCTACAGCGGACACCTGACGTTCCAATGTCGTAACTTCATCCGGGCTGACCCAGGCAAGGATGTAACCCTTGACATCAGCAGCACGAGTTCTAGCAGTGAAGAGAGCGATGATAAAGCCGACGCCTACATGCCCGCGTTGCCACGGAAACAAGATGGTAAATGTCACATGACTATCTTTGTCAATGAACATTCTTCCCTGACAAAAACAGGGTGACAAACCAATTGTTCAAGTAATGTATATTTTTGCTTAGCAGAAGCATGGAGTTTTGGCTGGTATTCTATTTATATTAAGCCAGACTTGTTTTCGTGCTAAGGAAATTGTTGGCTTATCAACTTTATGAAATTGCTTCTCAGAAGCTCCATTAATCTGATCTTTAACTTTTGACAAATTGTTTCATTTTTTTCTCTTGTTCTTGAATACGCACAGAGTCCACATCAAAGTCGAAAAAGGAGTCTGACGAACATCGGAGCAGAGAGAAAAGAAAGAAAAGGAAAAAGCAGAAAGAGAGAAGTCAAAAGTGAACACATTTGAAATGTATTCTTTGTTGTTAATCATTGAGTAATTTCTGCTGAGAACAGTGAAAAATAGGGGCTCCTTCTCAGTTTGTATACAAAACACTTTTTAGAATCCTTAACCCCTTGACACCAGTATTAATTAATCACGGATTATACGCATGATTGCACAACAGCCTGTATCCGGTAGCTGCACTGCACAATGGACCTGGGTGTGCAGCTGTAATACACGCCATAGCATTGCTGACAACAGCACTCTGGACGGATTAGCTTCCTGAGGGTTAACTGTATCTAGGTTTACTAAATTAAAATTATGTTTAGTTATTGTATTACTTAACATAAGGCATACAAACAAAAAATGTTATGTTGGCGTAACCCGACCGACCCTAAAAATACGGCCGACCCTGGATATTTTTTTTTTCAAGGGAGGAAATTTAATGATTAAAATCTATATAAATCTAGTTATAAATACGTTTGAAACAATTTCTGACCGTTTCTCATTGTTGTGTGTGTGGATTGTGAAAATATTAAACCTGGACACGCTATCGTGTATCACTACCGGCTTAAACAATTAGAAAACATATCATTTTCATTGCTGGGAGGGGAAAAAAAAAATCCCTACCTACCTACCCAATTTTTTTGGGCCCGTTACGCCAACATAACATTTTTTTTTATGCCTAATCAAGCATGGGGAATGCAATTTAAATATAAATTTAAAGTTCTATTACAAATATAATTAAATTTAATTGAATATTAATCTCTTTAAGTGACTAATATTTCTTTATTGTTTCCATTGTTACTTCTAGGCGTAGTCGTTCCCGCTCCCCTCTGTCATCCCCATCCTCCTCAGATGATGATTCTTCCTCATTATCATCTTCTGAGGAGGAACATCGTCGCAGAAGGAGAAAGAAATCCAAGAAAAGATCACATCATTCTACGAATGTCAAGAAAGAGAAGAGAAGACATAAAACGTCTCGAAGAAAGACGACGAAGAAGAAAAGACACTCATCTAGTTTCAGCAGTGACTCTTAATGATAACAATCAAACCTTGTTCCGTTTGTTATTATTTATAGCTTTCCGACAAAGCTTTTAATGAGTATGTTTGGTTCCAAGTTGTCCAAAAAGAACATTAATTGTAAAGGACACATGCATAACTAGCTCTGTAAACACTCGATCTTACATTTACAAATGCATTCTATGCATTTGTTGTTTTGTTATAGTTTGTAGTTTTCTGTTTGTTTATAGCATTTTCAATATTTTCAATTTGTTTCAAGTGTTGTTTGTTTGTTGGGGTGTTTGTTTGTTTGTTTCATTCTTAATCTTAACTAATTTCCATCATGCTTTTGGTATTGAAACAAGTTGTATGAAATAAAATAGTTACAAATTTGTAGTTCATTTTACGGGTTGGACTTTGTTTAGGAGTGGTTCTAGAGCCAATATTTTAGGGGGATAGACTTTTAATCGCATGTGACGTCAACTTCCAACCTATTATTCAGGACCGATGGGCACAGCTTAATTGAGCCCAGATTCTCTACTCTGGATTGGTGGAGAGTTTTCTAGGCTATGGGTAATTACATTTTTGGAATTTTGTTTTAATATTTCTAAATAAAGACCATTTTAGGAGTTGGCTAAACAGGTGGACTCTATTTTGTTTAGATCTGATCACAAAGAATATGGGGATATTTGGAAGGGCTTGGCAACATTTATATAATGTTGATAATCTACGACTGTTTTATGAATCGTCTATGTTTGATAACAATTGCCGGTAACCAGTCGTAGTTATTGTGGTTTTTTGGGGTTTTGGTACACGTGTGTGTGCACACGTATAAAATGACAAGCAAAAGGGCAGACAAAAATGGCTCTAAATCGACGAAATCTGGAAAAAAGAAAAGGAAGACTGAGCCTTCGGACTTTGTTCCGACGGAAATCAACCCTGCTTATCGTGAGGAGAGTTTCAAAGAGACCTTCGCAGGTGCATTCAGGAAACATGAATCGTGTGAATACGGTGAGGGAAAACTGCAGAACTGCAGTGCATAGCCGGCCATAGGGCATGTATGTAGGGCCGATGATGGGAAGAGCTAGAGACTATTAAATCAGGGAGGGGGTACGGTCTACGGAATGACAAATATTAAATATGGGGAACCAGCCCTCAATTAAAGTTAGAGCCTGGCAACATTGTCTACAGTATTTGTTATTGCCTCAGCAGTTGTTATTGTAACATTTATTTATGTTCTTCACACTGACACACATTTCCCAGAAAATACAGCAACATTACTCAGCCAACCTTTCAGCTGTTGCGTTCTGCCCAACTTTGTGAAGGACGACGCCTACTTGCAAGGATTGAAAGATGAACTCTTAGATCTACCCTTCGAGGAAAAGTCCAACGACCTTTACAAATTCCAACAGGTAGGATAGATTTTTGAAAGTTGTCCAAATTAATCCGGCCACAAGACTTATTATTACGATTGGCACGGCCGCCTATATTATTATTTTATTAGTTTTATCAGTAAATTGCCCAAAAATTGCATTAAGTCAAAAACAAAATATAGTAAAAAATGAAGAAATAATCTAACTGGAAGTAAACATTACTTCAGTTGCCCAAACATGTCGACTAACATTAAAACAAATATATAATATATTGTACATTTTTCGTAGTCTGGAGCGCTTCAGAATTTCTCCTCGCCACACATTATAGGATTGAGGTAGGTGTAACCTACTTGTAACTTTGAAATTGATTAAAATGGGTCAAAACAAATCATGAAGGATTGCAATATTATACATGTAAATAATTAATTGTTTTCCTTGCATTCAACCATGGAGGAATAAGAAGGTTATTCCTCCATGATTCAACTAGCCCTCTTCTTGTGAGACTTAAGATTGCATTTATCATGTTTTTATTTCAGGAAGTTCCTCTATGAAGATTTCTTGTCTTGGCTGAGGGACATCACCGGTATACATTTAGATAGCACTGTGGATATGACCTGCTCAAAGTATAACTATACGGGTAAAAAAAACCAGTCAGTTTTCCTAAATCTGTCCTTCCCCAAAAAAAATCTGCATATATTAGAAAGCATTTAAAAGGAAACTCTACATGGTATGAACCCCCAAACTGTTTTTGATCCAAAATTGCCCCAAATCCTATGTAGAAAAGTGCCTGTTACATTTGCCCCATCCCCCCCCCCCAAAAAAAATAAAAAAATAAAAAAATAAAAATGAATTTTTTGATGGGAATACTTTCAACTTTTTATTTCCTTTTAGACAGTCTACTGTGCCACGATGATGAGCTCGGTGGAAGGAGGGTTGCGTTTATTTTGTATCTTGTCCCTCAATGGGAGAAGCAAGATGGCGGCGCTCTCGACCTCTTTGCCGTCGATGGTAATGTGAAGAGGTTTTTATTCTAATTTTATTACAGTTGTAATATTCGTTTTGTATATTAAAGAAGTTTTTGAGTTTGTTAATTCTGTTGATTAATTATTGAATGACAGAGCATGGTCAGCCCAGTCACGTTGTAACATCCCTGCTACCAAAATGGAACAACTTTGTCTTCTTTGAGGTCACACCGGTGTCATTTCATCAGGTAATCATTCTGTGATTGGTCAATTGGCTGATCATGTGACCACAACTTTTTTATTTTGCAGAAATAAATAGTTCTTTGTAGATTTTTACGAAGCTATAGCCATGTCTGAATTTCTTGGCTTCGTCTCTCCTTATAGAGGTGCGTGTTACTGCTGTCTGTAGCCAAGAAAATTGGACACGGCATATCTTGCAAGTGTTGCATTCACTGTGTATGTATATCTTAACTTTTTAAGTTTTCTTTTTGCCAGGTTGCAGAGGTCCTTTCCCAAGATAAATGTCGTTTGAGCGTTAGTGGGTGGTTCCATGGCCCCCGTGTTAACAGGCCGACACCGTACGTTGAACCAAGAAGGGCACTCAAATCGCACTGTACAATAGGGGTGAGCAAGCAACTAGCCACATCTAGATCTCTTGTTGACGCGTATTGTCTAGACCTTCGTCTGTCAACTATGTGAAAAATGCTTAGAATAAAAGAAACCAACCAATCAAATGATGGAGATTAATTCAGCCATTGTATTATGAAAAATGGATCACTTCTGTCCTTCAGTCCAAAGACAAGTTTCAATTTTTCCAAATGATCTTGTAAAATGGCCCTTGATGTGTTGTTTTTTCAATGGTGAACTGACTAGTCATTTACTTGCGTATGCAATTATGCTCTCATGAGTGTGTTATGGAAAAGTCACACAATTGTCACGACGCATTTTGTGTCTAATTTGGTTTCCCCTCACTTCTTCATTTTAGGAAGACGAGATCTTCAATTGGATCAACCCGTTATACCTTGACGTCCTGAACCAGTCAGAGATTCAAGACCGATTCAGCGATGATTCTGAAATCCACTTGGAAAACTTTCTGCAGGTGCATCCATAGATTTAACATTTCTTTGCTGCCATTCAAGGTTGGCAGAAACCTTAATATTTCTGTGAGTGCCAGTCGTGCATAATGGGAAGAGCCATGGTCTCCGCCCATTGGAGGCCTCCCCCCCCCCCCCCCCCCCCCCCCACCTTCTTGGTCTTTGTGCTTTCCTCATTGCCACTTAGAATTGGGAAAGAAAAAAGTCAGATTTTGGTGTTTTAAAACCACTAAGTACCCCCACTGAAAACAACATCCTCTAAAGTGTACCCCCTAATTCTACACCCCCACTTGTATTATATCCCAGTTTTACACCCCCTTTGGGAATTCATATTTGCATTTTAAACCTAACTTATAATTTTGTTTAATTTAATTTTGGTGTACAGAAAGAAAAATATGAGCTTGTTAGCAAGGCCCTAGAAAGCAGTGACGTCAAGTGGCAGAAGATTGGACCAGCCAATAAAAGGTATTGTGGTATTTTAGCGGGGATTTCTATTGGCTGAATTTTCTTTTTTCTTTCTATAAACTAATTCAGCGACTTCACAGGAGCCTTATTGATGTGCAGTGCTCATGTGTTCATTTATTGGACAAACATAATTATACTTCAATCAATAAGGTTGCTTAGTAGAGGCACTTGTGCTTTGAGAACACACGCCATATCTGTGCATACTGGTCTGTGTTAAGTCTGTTGTTACATATTCTGTCCGGACCTGGCGTTTTGTTTCTTAGTTTCTTGTTGAGTTGACCAAAAGGTGTCAGGTGTCAGCTTGAACGTGTACACAGAAAAAAGGAAAATTCTGAGATGCAAATTTGAAACAAATTTGTTCTCATTCCAGGAATTACGAGAGAGCCGACACATCGACGTTACCACAGGTCTTGCAGGATTGCCTCGCAGTGCTGCAGTCGGAGCACATGTTCCTTACCCTGTCCAACTTTACCGGTCTGAAGTTGCACGAGAATGCTCCTAACAACGACAGCGATGATGATGATGATGATGAGGATGATGATGAGGATGAGGAGAAGACAGGGGAGGAAATAAGAGATAAAACTTCAAGTGGAGATGCAAGTACCACAGAAGGACTTACAAGCGAGGAAGGAGTCGTAATAGGTGAGTATGGACACTGCGCATAAGAATCTAAGATGAAAGAATAAAATATGACAAATACTTAAGATTTGTACCGCATTCACTTGTACAGTTGTACCAAATTTGCTCAAAGTATTAACAAAAAATAAAATAAAATGTTTCTAATTTGTTTATGTTCAGTCAATACCCCCAAAGCGAGTAACCCAAGATGTCGCGCCCAAGTCAGACGATGGCAACACAGCTGCTACACTCTCCTTCACGACACAGACACCGAAGGCTCAGAATTCGCGTTGGATGCTGTCATCCACTTCAACTGCCCTGAAGGTACAGCTCTATGCACAGCGTGGTTGTAATCTAACCAATCAGCAGTTAGAGACACAAGTCAGGTGACAAGTAACTGGATGAAATAAGCGCACATATCCACCCTGACAGGGGCTCAAGGCACTACAGGATTATTGGCCAGTGAAACATTCCATATAATATCTCAGCTCCCTGGGGAGTATACAGCTAGATGCAACCATGTCAGCACAACGCAGCTAAATCAACCCCAATAAACCATCTCTGCCCTCACAGGTACCCATTGCAATTACTCCTGGGTGGAGAGAAGCAAAGCATGACAAAGTATCTTGCCTAAGGGTACAAACCACAAATTCAATGCTCAGACCACAAAGCCACGGCACTCCAACAATGTCTTGCTCGTCTTTCAATTGTTGAAATATTTATATTTTGACAGATTTGCAGACAGAACATGGTGGTTATATTTCCTACATAGCCAAGGCAGAAGATGAAGAGGTATAATCAATTCTTAAACTCCAATTATAAATTTAACCCCCCCCCACCAAACCGCCATTTTGTTTTACACAAGCACAAACTCAAGCGTGCTTTTAATTTTAAAACACAGTGGCGTTGTATTTTGATTATAATTTATTACTCTAATTCACTTGAATTTACTGCATTCACAGTACAAACTGTTATCAGACAAAGATCTACAGAAAAGTACAACTTTCTCAATTTTGAGAACTTGACTTTCAGTATTTTTCAGTACATTTTTTGTCGCATTAACAAAAAATTAAAAACTGTTTTTTATTTCTGCTTGGCAAAAAAATTTGAGATTGTTTTATTATTGAACTCCAAGTTTCAATGGTTTGTTTCTTCTTTTAGCTTCTGAGTGTGACACCTAGGAATAACGGTCTCTCTCTGGTGTACCGTGACAAGGAGACGCTGCGATTCGTCAAACACATCAATCACAGGTTCACTGAGTGCCGCAGTAAACCAGTTATCTACGACATACAACTAGTGTATTACGAGTAGTGAGCACTGGTCATCTGACACGTACAACAAATCTACTAGAGTGGACCCACCGGATTTGGTCATAAGCCCCGCCCACATTTGTTTTGTGTACATTCGCAGTGGTTTTGACCGTGTTAGACCCAGCTACCTTGGTCACCTGATCAAAAGTTGGTATTTGATTGGTCAGTGCCCAACTATTAACAATAAAGTCTACCAATAAAAAATGTTCTATATATAGAAACACTTTTTATACATTGGGGTAATATTTTTTAGCTTACAGTAGGGATACAATTTCAGTTTTAATTATGCAAACAGACAATTGTATTTTATTGCTTAATTGTATGCTTTTATTTATTTGATAAAATAACAATGTTATGCTCAAAATATACATTTATTTTGCAAATTGCTTTTTTTTTTCTTCGATGTCCAATAAATAAAAAATGCACTTTAATTGACACAGGCGGCTAAATATTCACTCGCAACATAATATCTGATATACACATGCACCTGTGAAACTCAATGCAGTCACGATGATATGCGACATTCACCCCAAAATATATAAATTGTTAATGTTGAAAGCAATAAAACTTTTAATTTATTACAATGACAAAATGCAGGTATGAAAATGGACTTGGTAACTTGCATGTAAAAATGAAATGCTATCAACATATTTAATTGGGCCAGCATCAACAAAAATGCATAATACTCTTGTGTGTAAACAGTACATGTACATTTCAACAGATGGGCTTCGTTGCACTTAATAGTTCAAAATAAGACCTGGTTAAAAATTGCATGCATATTTTACTTCACGATTCCAAAGTGCTTTTTATAATAAATATTGATTTTGTTGTACAGCAATTTTGTACAGTTAAAATAAACTTTGTGTCGCCTACAATTTGTGTTGATGTACTGGTATATGCTATATGATAATTATTATAATAATTATTTACATAAACAAATTTCAAATAATTCTTTGAAACCAACTCTTGGCTATTATAATAATTTTATTCTTATAATTATAATTTTAAATTAGAAAAGTATAAAAATGGAAAACGTTTCTGTATTATAAAAAAAGTAGAATATAAAGATTAAAAAAAAAAAACCTAAATAGCTGAATATAAGCCAGAAAGATCTTTCAAGCAATCAAGGCACAAGCTAAACAAAAAATTAATATAAAAAAAGATAAATGGTGGGTATTGTAGGGTATTGTAGGATATACAGGATGGTAAAAAAAACCTGAAACAGCCTTTGACCAGGAAAACTAGTTTGGAAAGACGGGAAATCTTTCTACAAGAAAGAAAAGTGCTACCAAGATCAGCCGATTTGGTCCAGTAGTTTTCATTCCAGGGACATTTTTCTGGAACCAAGAAAGGCTGGTTTTATGAGACCTCTCTGTGTACCAACGGTATACAACTATATGGGAGCATTTTTGCCTTCCACTTCTAAATAAAGCTCAGCAGAGGGCACTACATATAAGAGTTGCAACTATTCCGCCTAAAGATATGATGTGAAAAAAGTAATGTGTACTGATGGTCTACATCATCCAACTGCCTCCAATGCGGCAAGAACCAAGTAGCCCAGGACGGCAAACGCTATTTTCTGCGGGCGGTTTCTGTGAACTTCAAACTCGTGGTTAAGAATCTCAAAGAATGTAACGAAGATGAAGATTCCGGCCGCGATGGCTTGCATGATGGCAGAGCAGACGACAGGTCCAAACCCTGGGGAAGCTCTGATCCAGAGACCGAGAACGATGCCGGACGGAATCATTCCTGCGAAGAGAACCCCGTAGATGACGAAGGCGTAAGTGTTGACAGCACTCTTGATGAGGCTGGCGCCAAGGGCAAAAGCTGCCAGGCTCTCGTGAGCAAGCATTGCGATCAGGAGGTAAACTATGCGCTTGACGTCCTCTTGAAGACCGAGAGCGATCCCTTCGAAGACGGAATGCGTCGAGAGTGCGAAGAGAAGGATGAGTGACCGTAGCATCCCCGAGTTGTTGATGTTGCCAAGGTGACTGTGTCCAGGAGAACCAGCATCGTTAGAGTGGCTCCCAGCTTCAAGATCTGTTGTTTCATCAAGTTGGGGAACATTAACTCTTCGGTGACCCCCATTTCTTCCCTCTGTAACCCCCTTGGACGGCCCGAGCATGGGCTGCGTGTCAGAGTCTCTGTTGAACAAATCCTCATCTTCTTCCTCATCCTCAAGATCGGTGGTGTCAACTTTGACCTTTCCATCCTTGGCATTGAACTTCAGGCTGACCTTTTTCATCTGTATCTCGCCGGCCTTGCCTCTGTTCTGCCACTGCTGTTGCAAGGATAACGCCAACTGCTCCAAGCTCAGAATCAGGAAAAATCCAAGCACCACGGCCGCCTCGCAGAATGGGTACTCGGTGGTGATTTTCTTCTCTCGAAAAATTTCCTGGAACTTGCCTCGTGCTGCCGGAATCAGCCCCAGGAAGCAGGTAGCTAGGAATACACCCCCAGCCAGGCAGTTGCAGTAGCTCAGGATCTTTTCTGATCGCTGGCGGCGTTTGATGGAGTGGCTGGCACTCGTTCCAATCACCTTTAAAGGTAGGAGGGCTCCCGCTAAGGTGATGAGAAACACGGCGATCATGCACATAAGCTGTAACATCAGGATTGTCATATTGCTCCTGGAGGTAGGCTCTCCCGACATTTTCGTCACAAAATCGTCGGCTAGGCTGGTGAGTGCTGTGCCTTTGGTGAGATTTTCATCCATGGCTGAAATTGTTTTACCTAAAAAGCGATTCAACTTGCACAATGTTGTCCTTCAGCACTTAGGCTTATGCATCTACTGATTTGCAAGAGTTTGTCCTTCATTTCTGTATCTTTTCTCTGAGCTGTTTCATGCAATCTGTTGTCCTTTTATAAAAATAAAAATATGAACATTATAAAGATTCTGTTAATTAATGGCTTATTATTTATTCAAGTCATGCATTCTAACTTTAAGTGTCCTGGGCCGATATTCATAAAAACCTGCTAACTTAGCAGCCAACTAGGCCTTAGCAGCCCGCTAAATCCGTAGTTTGCTGCTCCGTGGTTACCAACTAATTTTGTATTAATAAAACCTTGCTAACAGTAAGAATGTTACCAGCTTGTTTACATCTAGATATTTTAAGCACGCAGCTGGGACATCAGGCAAGTTGCCAGCTAGTGACTTAGAGACACCCCAGATCAACTCTGATGTTAGCAGTTAAACTTAGCAACCAACTAAGCTCAGCAAAGTTTTATGAATACCACTGAGCTTCCAACTAGGCTTAGCTGTCAACTATAGACCATTTTAGCAGCCAACTAGGCTTAGCAGGCTTTTATGAATATCGGCCCTGGTCACCAGAGAAAAAGTGAATTCAAGTTCGAGTTGACTTTTCTTGTTTTAATTTAAGTTGACTTTTAGAGTTTCGAGTTGACTTTTTTGAGTTCCGGTAACCGGCATCTGGATGCAACATTTCGCAAACTTATTGAAAAGACTAGACCCGTGAACGTGGCGGTATACCGGGTCTATAAAAAGACATGAATTTGGGACTGAGAAACATGTAAAAACTGCAGTTTATACTCATAACAAGAAATGGCCCTAACACTAAAAATAACACAGTACATTTCTTCCTAATAAAATTCTCGCAACTTTTTTATGTTGTCGTCTGCGCGTCTGCGAACCCAGTCAGGTTCCTAGACTACAGTTCGTGTATTTCTTATTACTCCATTAGACGACCAACAGAGATCCCGACTATGTATTTATGTCACGTAGTCCTCTGACGTAAAATGCAATCGAGCCACAATTTACACAAGTTCTTTAATTTCTGGAAGGTTGTTGTTAGCTAAACAGGTACTGATCTATAAATTATGCAAGTTTCGTGTTTGTTGACAAGATTTACCTACCTGTATAAAGTGTTAATGCGCCGTAGCGTCATACGATCACCGCTCAAAACGTGGCAAAACTTGCCGTACATGCAATACGCGTACAAAGTCCACTTTTTGCTTCGATAGTGTTTTGTTAAAGCGCCCCCTATTGACATTCGGTGGGTGTGGCATTTTGGATGGAAAGGGGGAGGTGACATATCCAAGTTGTAGACTTAATAATGTTATAATATATAATTATAAAGATGAAAAGGCTTTTTAATTTCAATAAGTAAGATTTCACAAGCTAAATGGACTGAAGAGGAGTGCAGAAATAAAGTAAATTCTGTCGAGGGACGAAATGGTGGTAAGTGCTTCCTGCAACTTGCAGTTTTGGCCACCAAAAACAAAACGCATCCTCTTCTTAAAATTAATTTATAAAGCATTATATTATAAAACCATTAAACAAAAATGTGTTGCACAAGAACTGCACTGGCACTGTGATATACTGAACCCAGCATAATTTGAGCAACTCCAAATGTTAGTGAGCATTATTGTATTTAATTAAACTGGTCTTTTTTTCCTTCTTCTTTTGGTAGCGGATCGGCTTGCAGATAAGAGCCCAAGTAGAGAATTTAACAAACATTCGTCCTGAGGGGGATGATTTCCGTTGGTATGTGAAGGTGAGAAAACAACTATTTTGACAACTTTGACAATTAAATGATAAATGCCTGAAATCAGAACTGTATCTGCAATTTTGTTTTGCACTGGAAAAACATGTTTGTTTTTTAACCCTAACTCGATCCCTCACCATTGTTATTGAACAATACAATTCCTTCAAAATCCTCCAACTTCCTTTGTTGTGTAAGAAGTTAGGGTTAAAATCTAACTGACAAAGATACTGACAATTTGGGAGACTGCCAACATAGGGGGCAAGATAGCGGTATTGCGGAGGTCGCAGTTTTGAGTCCCACCTTGCCAATTTCTTTGTTCACTTTGAAATTTAAACTTACTTATAAAATAAATATGAGCATTGCTTTTCTCTTATCAGATCAAGTGTTCAAACTGTGGAACGATAACGGACTCATGGCAGTATTTAACTCTAACTGTAAGTTTTTGTTCTTTTAGCCACGCCCCCTTTTAGCCACGCCCCCTTTTAGCCACGCCCCCTTTTAGCCACGCCCCTTTTAGCCACGCCCCCTTTTGGGTGGTAGTTTCTGTTGGTTTGACTAGTGAAAAAAAATTCTCTGAAGATTGGGCATAACAAAATCATCGTAAATGGGATTGTTTTGAAACAAGGATTCGTGTGTGGAATTATTTAATTGTTACCCCTCAGTGATGATTGTGCCTAAGTCCCCAGTTTATAAACTCATTGTTTTTCTTGTTTTTTCATATTTAGGAGAACACACCAACAAAAGGAGGTCGTGGGTCGGCCAGTATGGTGTCAAAGTGCAAAATGTGCACTCGGGAAAATCACATAGGTTTGTAACATGACACTTTCTCCATCTGAACTTCATGATTTTTTATTTAAAAATGATTTCTTGAAGATTAGAGTAAGGGCAAAAACATTCGCAAACATCAAAAACCAATATTACCAAATTATTATGAAATGATTACCTAAGTATGTGTATAATAGTCCCAAGCATCCTGTAAAAATCATGGCACCTGGTGTGCTGTCGTTTTTAACAATGTTTTGTATCAATTTTTAACAATGGTCGGTCAACTATTTTGTTTTTAAATATTGCCCCCAAATTTTAATTTAGAGATTTTGATTGAATTTGTTTATAAATGAGTTTTGTTTTCTTATCCCATTTTCTTATACAGTATTTTCCAGCTTGTATCTGAAACCCTATGACTGACTTTGTGTGTCTCGAAATGTCTTTAATTTGCAGACATTCTTAAAGATTCTTACAAAGCCTACAATGCGGAAGACGGTGGCTCATTCAAGACGATCATCGGCTTTGAATGTAGGGGAATGGAGCCTGTTGAATTCTCACCAAGGGTAAATAAAATCCTAATAATTTATAAAATTAACATTTGTTGGACTTTTAAAAGTCATGGTCATTCAGAGGTTGTGGGTTATAAACCTACTTCACTAATTTTTTCTTGTTCAACCAAAATCAATTTAACAAAATCCCTTTCACTCCCATACCTTATAATTTTGATTTATTTATTTACATATGTTTCATCTTGAAGTGATATCCTAAACAGATAAATGGGGATGTGCTGTGTACAGGTAACAGAATAATGGACTCATTATTTGTAAACAAGGTTTCTCTAAACTTGTAGGCCTGTGATCTAATAAACCAGCTCAATAACACTTCTGTTGACTGATATTCCAGGTGGGTTTTGTGGCCAAAGGTGCTGAATCCAGGACCCAGTTCGAAGTTGACTTGACAGAAAAGGTTGGTTCACATTTTGGTTAAGATTGTAGAACATAGACAGAAAATATGATTATTTATTATGACACCCCCTAGTCCCCGACTTGCAACAACAGTTTGCGGTTTAAAACATTGATTTGACTCTTCTTTTTGTTGTTATTTGTTTGCAGGAATGGGTAGACTATGATGAAAACACCAATGTGCCTGTGAGCATTTCAGAATTTGAAAGCCGCTTTATTACCATGAAATGAACAAGCTACTGACAGACGGACAGAGATGGAAGAAAACCGGGACAAAGATTACATTAATTAATATTTCTTATCAGTTTGCAGAAATGTTTTAATTGGGTTTTACAAAACTACTAAGAGCCAAGACAAAAATTGCTGGTAATTTCTTAAAAAGAGTGGGGATTGACTATAATATTATGATAGAATGAGGCTAAAATATTCAGAATAAAATACTAGACAAAATCAGCAGTCAGGCTGACAGATTCATCTCACATTGCTTAATTAGAATGCAGGCAGCTGCATTGACAAAGTTGGTAATTATTGTTTTTGTTTGTTTTGCTTGATAACATTTATACCCTTCACAACTTCCTGGTAAAAGAGATATTGTGGCTGTTTTGATGTATTCTATACAATCATGGGTATAATAAAGTAATTGCTGCCATTTTAAAGTTAATTTTCCTTCATTGTATCATCGAAGGGAAAAACAGGTGTTTTTATTCAATAATTGTATGAAATAAAAGAAAAACAATTTACAGTACAAGTCATTTATTCTGAGCCAAATTTCTTTGTCCAAAATAGTCTATGCATTAGTGTATTTCAAGTTGAATGACCGAATATTCCATAGACTACCCCCCCCCCCCCCCCCCCCCCTCGTCAAAAATATAATCTTAACTCCTCCCCTTGAACTGATAGTCTGGTACCCTGTTGTTATTATTGTTGCTTATTATTTATCACACATTAAACAGTCGTCGGTTACAGGCGAAGTGAATATAACGTCGAAATTCCAGACGTCTTTGCGTTGAGTGTACGTGATTTGTGCTGCAGGGTAACTGGATCAGTAGAGTTGTTGACATGACAACGCGATATCAATACAAAATAAAGGTGTCAGGTCAACTCGCCCCCTGACCGACTCGCCCCTTACCTACTCGCCCCTTTCCAACTCGCCCCCTGACCGACTCGCCCCCTGACCGACTCGCCCCTTACTAACTCGCCCCCTGGCCGACTCGCCCCCTGGCCGACTCGCCTCCTGACCGACTCGCCCCCTGACCGACTCGCCCCCTGGTTTGATTTACATGTATTTTTAATTCTATAATTTGTATCATTTGCCCTCGTAGAACAACTGAAAAGACGATGTGGGTAAACTTTTGTCCTTGATTATTTTCTTGCATAGGCCCTAATCTCGATTATTTTTATCTAAGTTTTAGAAAATACCTTTTGATGTTCGTTTCGGTGGGATGGAAATTAAAGACAAAGCAGTAGGCCTAAATCCTCGAAGCCAAAAAAGTTAAACTCATAACAATTTATTTATACATATATTTAAAGCAAATTGGGGGGGGGGGAATAATCATGTTTGGTTCTTGTTTTTATGAGGGTTTTTTCGGAGCGCGGGGGGACAAGTTGATCGCATAATTTGATGCGATTTAGTACTGCAAATTCCAACCCAATAGGGCTTTTCAAGGAATAGGGAATCTGTCAATCACTTCATTCTTTGTTACGAAAACCAACGCTAATGAGGGATTGAACTGGGTGTTACGACGCTCAGCTCTAAAACTGTCGGCTCCCTCTGATCAGTCCGCCAAACGGGGTGAAAGATGGTGACCAACCAAGATCAAACTGCCAGCTGACAGTGAATACAATAAAGTCGCTAATTTGACCATAGAGCAAGATTTGACCAATGAGGTTGCTACTTTTGGAGAAGGGGGGACTGTTTGTGGTATTTTGTATGTGTTAAATTCGATTTTCACATTTTATAAGACGTTTGGCATGTCGTATTAGACCTGAGAATATTCAGAACATAAAAAGCACGAACTTTTTAATGACACATCCATGGACCGTTTTTATGCATGCTTTAGGGTGGGTTTTTGCGGGGCACGCGAACGATTTGCGAAGGATATGCGAATGCCAAAAAAATGGCAAAGTCAACATTCGTATTTTTAAGTTTCCAAAAGTTCGCAAAACATGCGCGGGGGTTCGGAATCGTCGTCATTTATTGTTCGCGGGACTCCAGTCCAATCCATCACATTGTAGATTTCTCCTTAATTATAATATTTGAATCATTTCTTTGTATGCCTAATGTAAATAAATTGTACACAACTTTACTTAAGGAAGAATATTAGAAAGTTGTCCGTTTCCATCATCTTGGAAGTCGCATTCTTGCAGCCTATTTTTTGCTTCCTCTGATCAGTCCGCAAAATGTCTAAGTTGAGAGTTCGTTTTTATTCCTCAAAATGACGAATTTTATGGTAACGAATATACATGATGTACATCGATCGTACAAGGTCCATAAATCAAACGAGGGGGCGAGTCGGTCAGGGGGCGAGTCGGTCAGGAGGCGAGTCGGCTAGGGGGCGAGTCGGTCAGGGGGCGAGTTGGTAAGGGGCGAGTCGGTCAGGGGGCGAGTCGGTCAGGGGGCGAGTTGGTAAGGGGCGAGTAGGTAAGGGGCGAGTCGGTCAGGGGGCGAGTTGACCTACAATCAAAATAAAGATCGTGCGAAAAAGGTCGAAACGTAATGAATTACAAGGAAAATTAAATTGCGTTTTCACCCATAAATAGCGTCTCCTCTACATCTGTTTTCAAACAATAAGGTAAGAAATATGTATTAGCAGTGGATTTCATTGTAAGAACTGTTTAATCATTGGTATTTCAATCTTAGTAAGATGCAGATGCAGATTTAGTTTACTTATTTTCTGTTGACTGTAAAAGTTTAAGTTTGTGGTGCCGTTCGCGTTGCCCCCCTGGCCATGCTGGCGGGGGTGTTTTAAAAATGTAAGAGTATGGAGTACATACCCGGCAGGGTACTGGTACGGTGTGGCGATTGTGTAGGTTTTTGTAATCATTAAGTTAATGATTAACGGGCCTCAATAACATGTTTAATTTTGTAAGATTTGCCATTTTTATATTTTAGGTCTAGGTTAATTATTCTCATGGTCGGAGGCTGTTCCACCTATTGCACACGCCGTCGGGCAAAGGGGTAGCCCTCCATTCAATTTGTACAGGGAATTACGTGTTTTCTATATTTTTTTACAGCAATAAAAGAATTCATACTTTTTTTTCGGTGTATCGTGGGAGATTTTGTTACTTTATAAAACAATTAAATTTGGAAATATTTGGGTGTAGTGTACTTTAATAGACATTGGACAATAATTGATTATTTAGATTGTTTTTGCATAGACCACAACACTATTCATTGCAACTCATTCCCCCTTTGAGTCCAGAGGGGGTGATATCTAACAGCCACCGCTGACCTATCAGACAAGAAACGCCCGGTGACGTCATGCCGACCGCGAGAATTGCCATTGCCTGTCAGAGTGAAGCCTATATTATTTTACTCTTTAAAATATATTACATTTGATCTGACGTTAAGTTTAATTTACTTTTTCACTTAACAAAACTTCTCTTTTTAGGTCAATATGGCCATTGCCATAGCTCAAGTGAAGCATGTCTTTGGTTTGAAAGGAGAAATCACCGGAAATATCAATTATGTTGATGAACAAACCATCGTCTATCCCTCGGGGGCTAACACCATCCTCTACAACATTGACCAGAAGTCTCAGAAATTCATCCCAGGCTCGGACAAGACACTAGGCACAACGTCCATGTGCGTCAGTCCCAACCGACGCTATGTGGCCGTGGCTGAAAAAGGGGCAGAGAAAGCCACAGTCACCATATACGATCTGCACTCACTGAGGAAGCGAAAGATTCTCAGTTCCACCGATGTCCAGTCTAATGAGATTGTCAGTATGGCATTCTCTCCGGACTCCAAATACCTGATAGCGCAGGGCGGAAGGCCTGATTGGACGCTGGTGTACTGGACATGGGAGAAGTCTAAAATCATGGCCATCACTAAGACCACAAATGCAACAAATAATGATGTCTACCAGGTAATGTATCTTAAATGCATCTTAAACAAAGCAAACTATTTTAATCACTTTACAACCACTGGTTCTAGACTGTTTAGATAGCTTACTGACGTCTTCGGTCGAAACTGTTGTTTATTTTTCTAGGTGTCATTCAATCCTCAAGACAACACTCAGCTTTGCGTTGTAGGCAACGGCATCTTTAAACTGTTCCGTTACAGCGAGGGCAACTTGAAGCAGTTTGCCTTTCAGAAGATGGAGCCTCAGAATTACCTGTCTCACGCCTGGGTGTCGGATGAGAGGGTCATCGTTGGGACCGACAATGCCAAACTCCTACTGTTTGAGTCCGGGGAGCTGAAGAATGAGCTGGCTGTAGTGGTGTCTCCACAGAGCAAAGATGCTGATAGGTAGGATCCAGGAAAAATATATAAGGAAACATTTGTGTTACCTTTTCCAAATAATTTCAATAAAAAAATAGAAAAAATATGCTTTGGTTGTGTTTGGTTGCCTCTAAGGTGCCAGAGAAATCCAAGATGAAAAGTGACCGACAAACTTGATTCAAGTTTCCTTTTGTCAAAAATGTTTCCTGAAATATCAGAGAAATATATTTTGTTCTACTGGAGGATTTTTTTAGTACATTTTGTTGTCACAAGTTGCCTATAACATTTAATAATTGTGACTTGGATAGAAGAACCAAGATTAATTTATCATTTTATGACAGTAGCCAGAAATTGCTACGTAGGCAAAAGTATGCCAACATTTGCTTAGCTTAAAAAATAGAGAAGGAATCTAGAAATATCAGCCAAAATCTGAAGAATTGTTGTAATCGGGACTTGTAATAACAATTTTTGACTAGAAAACTAAATTGTAACCCAAAATGTACCGCGACTCGTATAGCTTCTTTATTGCTTCATAAAACAGAAGTGGGATGGGCAGTATCGCAGAGACTGAAGTCGCTAGTTCAGGTCCGCCAACGGTGACAGCCATCGTAGCTTACTCTAAGGGCTTCGCTTGCTCAGGAGGCAAAGGTATCGTCCATCTTTATGAGAAAACAGAAGATAAAGATTTCTACAAGAAGACCAGAGAGATTAAGGTAAAGTACCCTTTGTTGTTCTACTTTAGGCATCCTACTTGTTTACAGTATTTTGTTGCCTCAAAAAAATCCACGAAACAAAAGATATGGCACTTTTGTAGATTAACAGTAAAATGGAGATTACAAGTTGAAATTCCCCTTCAAAATTCCACTTCAATCTGTTAGGCACTCGTAGGGTAATTTAGGAGCACCAAATACTATATTCAAAATGATCAAAGTCAGTATTTCCCTGATGATTATTTGATGAGTTTAAATATTTTGGGGAATATTGCACATGAATTGTAGATTCCTTACGATGTTCTTGGTGGGGACCCGTCTAGAGCAGAGGCCCACGAGATCAAGATGTTGACAGTCAGTCCGTCCGAGGAAACACTGGTAGCCAGTACAACAACCAACCAGTTATACTGCATGACGCTCTCTATTGCCGACTTGGGCAAGGTAAGGTTCTATGGTTAATAGTTACTGTAAACAGTGGCTAGCCCCCTCCTATCTCCCCCCCAAAAAAAAATTAAAAAAAAAATCAATTTGTTTTTACTGACTTTCAAGTTAAATTAACTTAAGTTAAATACAGCTTTAACAATCAATATTTACAAAAATAATTCAGGCCATTGTCTAGGAGAATTCAAGAATTCTCGCCTCTTGATTTGTTTTCCCTTTGGGTTCACTTACAGCAAGGTGACCTCGCGACCTTTGAACTCCTGGCCCAACCTTTCCACTACAACATGATCACCGGCCTAGATGTCTGCTGCAGGAAACCACTCATCGGCACGTGCTCAGTGGATCGAACGGTGCGAATCTGGAACTACGAAACTCTGTAAGTAACAGCAGATTCTTCTCAGTGATAAGGCTGACAATAGACATAACCGTAGCTCTAGATGCCCATTTCAGACACAGCTACAACTAAGGTCTCAAGTAACTGCGGACGATCTGGTGTCTTGACTTCATTTGTTGACTTGTTAATATCTCCTGTTCTTATCCAGGGCCTTAGAGTTGTACAAGGAGTTTCAGGAGGAGGCATACAGCATTGCCCTGCATCCCTCAGGTCTCTATGTCTTAGTGGGTTTCAGTGATAAACTACGTCTTATGAACCTACTTATTGATGACATACGGACATTCAAGGAGTTTACTATCCGTGGCTGTAGAGAGGTTAGTCCATGCCTTTTTTGTCTTGAGATCCTTAACATGTTTTTGATTTCACTTTTCTTGTTAAATGTTGAATCAATCTAGGTTCTATGTTGATATTAGCTGCTTTTTTCTGTTCTATTATGTCTTAATTAGTCCACTTCAGAGTGTCAGTCTAGAATGGTTATAAAGATCTTTATTAAAACTACAAACTACATGGAAACAGGCTAACAATATTTTTATTCATAGCTCTGCAAACCTTTGTTCATGGATTAAAACTTTAAACTGTGGGGCAGAATTAGTTACTTCTAATAAATCAATCAAAAGCCAACTTGTGATGACGGATTTTACTTTTGTCGTTTACAGTGTTCGTTCAGCAACGGAGGGCACGTGTTTGCAGCAGTCCACGGCAACGTTATTCAAATCTACTCCTCGACGACATTTGAGAATGTCAACAACTTGAAAGGACACAATGGAAAGGTTAGGGGTCGATTCGTAATTTTTTCCCAAAGAGGTTTTATTAGAAAGAAGAAGCCAAACAATAATGTAACAATATTGTAACAATCTTCCAAGACTTGAGCAAATCCATCTCAAAAATGTACGGTTGAAACTTTTGTTTTTTTATATAATTATGATTAACAACAAACTTTGGTCAGATGATGCAGTGTTTTAAATGTTGAGAATTTTGTTTAAGGTCCGATCTGTTGTATGGAGTGCTGACGATAGTAAGATAATCTCTTGCGGAATGGACGGCGCTGTGTACGAGTGGAACGCGTATTCTGGCAAACGTGAGGGGGAGAGCGTCTTGAAATCTTGCAGCTACACGTGCGTAACATCAACGCCCGATGGCAAGACAACGTTTGCTGTTGGCTCAGATCGTACGCTCAAGGAAATCTCAGATTCTCAGGTTAGTATAACATCATTTTTGAATTTATATTTTCATTTAATATTACATCATGAAATACTGTCTTTCATTGCAGAAAATGGTGAAAAGTAATGATTTTGTGAAAGTAGACTGACATTTGCCCATATAATAACTCAATTTTCTAGTTGTAGATAGCAGCTAATTATGCAGGCATTACACAAACTTCCAGCATAATTTTAGCCTGTAATCTCCCTTATTTGATTGAATTTCTACAGGTCTTACGTGACGTGGATGCCCAGGATATCACACTCACCCAAGTTGCCATGTCTCACAGCGGCCGCATGTTGTTTACCGGTACTAACACCGGTGCTGTGCGTTCCCTCAAGTTTCCTCTCACCGTACCCGGAGAATGGCAGGAACACATGGGTCATGGGTCCACCGTCACCAAGGTAACACCTACCCTGCCACTGGGCTGCTTAAACACTCAAATTGCTTAGGCAAAACAAAACTTTTTTAAACCCCCGCCTTGAAAACTGTCAGTAAGATTGCAGACATTTTAGCATAAGGGCGTTATTTTTGTTAAGAATTGGGAAGAAACTGTCTCAACTTTTTACCTTGATTTGCTGATAGATGCGAATCACCTACGATGACCAATATCTGATCACGGTGTCTGAAGACGCTGGTCTCATGATCTGGAAGATTAGTGATAAGGAGGGGCGTGGCTTGAAGCGTGACAAGGAAGTGGGATACGCAGAAGAGATCCTAATCACCAAGTCGGATTTGGAGGAAAAAGTGAGTCGCCATATGGTTACTGTCGTTATTTGCATACTTTTTTCTGTCTTAAAATATCTAAAATTAATTTTGAAATATTTTATGAAAAATATGTTGTTGCCATTCTGAACACTGCAGTGGGGCCTAAGTAATATCAACTATGATAGTGGGATTTTTAGGGCATCCCAAAGGTTGTAGGTTCAACTCTTACTTCGATCATTAAAACAAATATATATTACTAACTAACTCGGTGACAAATGTAGGTGGCCAGCAACACACCACTGATACTTTGGTAAAGCACTTGAACAGCTTTCCAGATGTCAGAGGTTCGAACACTGTTTCTGTCAACTTTTTTAATGAACTCAATATTGTTCCTTATTCCTACAGAACACTGTCATGGCAGAGCTGAAGCAGCGAGTCGAAGAGCTCAAGATGGAGAACGAGTACCAGCTTCGTCTGAAGGACATGAACTACAACGAGCGTATCAAGGAACTGACCGAGAAGTTTATCCAGGAGATGGAGTCACTCAAGACCAAGAATCAGGTGCTTAAGACGGAGAAGGACAAAGAGGAGGCAAAACATGAAGAGGAACTGGCTGAACAGATCGAAAAACAGAATAAAGAGCTGCAAGATCTCGGTCAGTTGACTTCTTGTGAACAATTTCTTATGCAAAGGATACCATATAGATCATTTCTAACAATTTGGAGGTAGAACCACTGACAATAACCAAAATATTAACACCAGTGCCAACTTAAACAGCAAATGCTGTATCAAACGGTGACCCCCTTTAAAAAACAACTTGTGAAGCCCACGGAGCCGTTTTCCTGTTTTAAAATAACAAATAAATCAGGATTTGGAGAAACAAAATTTAAAAATTATAAATAAAAGTCAAGATTTTTGGAAATACATTTGTATCCACTTTTATTTTGTTTTTATCTCAGAATCTGCCAACAACCAGAAGTTGATGATTGAGTATGAGAAATACCAAGAGTTGCAGTCTAAGAGTCAAAAGATGCAAGAAGACTACGAACGCCAGCTGGCTGAGACGGAGGAGTCTAAGGAGCAGGCTCTGGAGGAACTGACAGAGTATTATGAGACCAAGCTGCAGGAGAAGACGACACTGCTTGACCAGGTAGGTCTGGAGAAATGTCAAGAGAAGACCAGGGGCCAATTTCATAGACCTGCTAAGCAAAAAAATGTGCTTAGCATTGAAAGTCTTGCTCATTAAAAACAGGTTACCAGCCAAATTTCTACGTGTTTTTCATGCTAAGCAAAAAAACAACTGATTATGAATCCAGAACAATGATAAAGATCAGATGAAAATTTGGTCTGTAACCTTGTTTTTGCTAAAGACAAAATGTCATGCTAAGCAAACTTTTGTGCTTAGCAGCTCTATGGAATTGGGCCCTGGTATTTAATTGTATAGACTGGCCCATACTTCACGCAAGATTAAATATGATTAGGCATTATTAAACATTCACAGCAAACTTTTCACCTTTCACCTGTTAGGCCCATGATGAGTCGAGGCAGCAGATGCGCGAGTATGAGGAGACCAAGAAACAGATTGAAGAGGATGCTGACAGGGAGATCTTAGACATCAAGAACAAGTACGAGAGACGATTGAGGGATGAGAAGGAGGCGAATATGAGGCTGAAGGGAGAGACAGGAATCATGAGGAAAAAGGTATGGAAAAACCAGGAGAAAAAATGAGGAGGAAAATCAAAGAACAAGCACCAGAAACGATTTATAGAGACAATTTGGCAAATTTGACAAATTTTAGGTCAGTTTCTTGGCACTGTATACTTGCGGTCCCATGTTCGAATCCTGTTCGTCATTTTCATTGGAAAATTGCTGTTCATTGTCGCATCTGTTGTTTTGCAGTTCACCAGTCTACAGAAGGAGATTGAGGACCACAAAGACGAGATTAAGAAGCTGCAGAATGAGCAAACTAAACTACAAGGTGTCATCAAGTCACTGGAGAAGGACATCTATGGGTTGAAGAAAGAAATTCAGGAACGTGATGAGACCATCCAAGATAAGGTTAGATGGAAGGGTTTCATCATCATCAGAATTCTTTAAGACCTCAGATATGTAACTCAAGTTGTGATGAGTTAATCTCAATTTATTACACTCATTGTTTTACACTGTTCCTTTAATGTTCAGCATGAAACGAAAGGGAAAATGATATGATCGACGAACTACAGCCGACTGCTAAAAAGCAGATTGATTCAATGCTCAAATACTTTTTTTATTGTAGGAAAAGAGAATCTACGACCTCAAGAAGAAGAACCAGGAGTTAGAAAAGTTCAAGTTTGTCTTGGACTACAAGATCAAGGAGCTCAAGAAACAGATTGAACCTCGGGAGAACGACATCAAAGCCATGAAAGAACAGATACAGGAGGTAAAAGCAAAAAAGAGGTTTTATAAACGAATCTGTAAATCAAACACAGAGAATTATATACACAGCTCTCTTTTAAGAGAGCTGTGTATTTCCAAATTTGATTGCATTTCTGTTTCAACATTGACACCGACAATTTAAAGTTTTTACACCAACTGTTTGATTTTGCCTGTTTCAATAACAAAGTACTCTTGTAAATCATCTTGTGTATTTCAAACCACAGATGGAAAGTGAGCTGGAGCGATTCCACAAACAGAACACGCAGTTGGAGTTGAATATCACCGAATTGAGGCAGAAACTCAAAGCGACTGAGAAAGAGATGTACATGGAGAGACAAAAGGTTAAGACAACTGGTTAAACAAAGGAGTTTATAGGATATTTTAAGGTTTATTGCTTATTTACCTGGGGCAGGAACCAAAGTTTGTTAGACTTACTCGCTCAATTTGTTTGATTTAGATGAGCATATTTTAGCAGCCTGTTTAGTTTAGAATGGTAAGTCCAATTTTTTTCCAGTTTTCACGGTTCGACTACTTTATAAAAAAACAAAACCTCAAATTATGTGAGCACCCATCACGGACCATGAGTGTGATTAAAGATGTGAATTAAGAAGTCTTCTCTGTGCTCTCACCAGGTGCGAGACACTGAGGCAACATGTCGCCGTTTTAAGACTGACCTTCACAACTGTGTGGCATACATCCAGGAGCCCAAGAAGTTAAAAGAGAGCATCAAACAGTTGTATGCTAAACACGTGCAGGACGACACGGTAAGTGTGCTTCCTACTGTACAGAGATAAAAATGAGGAAAGGGGCGGGGGGATGGGGTCATGGCCTCAAATGATTTTCTCTTTTTTTCAATCGGCTGGTGTAAAGCTAGACACCACACCTTTTTGTCCTAAATTTTCAGAAACAAAATGTTAACATTACATAGCTCTCTTACAATCACTCAGAATCCTAAGCTACTTGTCTGCAACCTTTTCTTGGACATCTCAAGAGATAAGTCCAAGGTGGAAGCCGCTTGGCTCTGCTTGGTTCTACCAGTCTCCATTGATCCCCTCTTAGATTTTCTGGGTACACTTTTTTCTTACATGTATTTTTGCATCTTAACAGGTTGAGTCTGCGAGCGTCGATGCTGACATTCAGCGAGAGTACAGTCGACAGCGCAAGCACCTGGAGCAGAGCGTAGCGTCGCTGCGCAAGAAACTTGCCAAAGATACCGAGATCCACCGAGCGGACAATGTCCGAATCATGCAGGTTGGTAATACGTCGGTCTATTTCGCCAATTGCAAAACCAAAGCTGTTCCCAAAAAAGACCAAAAGTTTGTTTGTCATCATCAGTTGCTTTTAACTTGCTGGATTGAAATGAAGCCTTGGGCTCATGTGAGCTCTCTAGTGATCGACAAACATACCAGATGCTTTACGCTTCATATTGAGCATTACTTCAGATGTCCTTCTTTATAATGAATAAACACATCAATATCTAAAACCACGTACTCATCCTTTCTTTGTCTTCTTACAGGAAAACGTTTCCCTGATCAAAGAAATCAACGACCTCCGACGGGAGCTGAAGATCGCCCGTACCCAGGTCCACGATCTGGAAGCTGCCCTAGGCATCAACAAGAAGAACAAGAACCAGCAGGTGGAGCAACAACAACCAGATTCCTCATTCTCTGTAAACGGTGTCAGCAACGGGATCGCGGGCGGTCTGATGTCAAGCCGTGAGGGAAAACACGACGAGAACGTCCGCATCATCGACATGCAGCGCAGCGAGATACGCAAGCTCAGGACGCAGCTTATGGAAGCTGAGCAGATGACTGCGCAAAGACCGCCCTCTGGAGGCCGGTTGCCTCCAGTCCTGGCTCAGTAGTCGCAAACGGGAAATGACGCCGTTACAATATAGGGATTCATGTTTTTGAAGTGGTTTGCAAAAATTGCAAACTTTGCATTCCAGGGGGCAATCTCCAGTATATGCACCATCAATTCCAAATTAAACATTCACAGGCGGAATAAGCTTGTGAGAGGAATAGTTTTTAGGGCCAATTAAAAATATAGACTGAAACAAAATTGCTTTTTTAAGAAGATAAGAACAGACCAAGAAAAGTAAGTTTACAAACCTGTATAGAAGAAAGTCTAATGCAGCCTAGTGAGATAACTTGCTACATTTGTGATTGTTTTCAAATCTGAGTAAGCCACTGGGGAAACATTCTTGGACCACTCCATTAAGCCAGTCCCTTTATTTGGACTCTTCCATTAAAACTAAACCACAAGACATGATTAGAATTAAACAGCATGTCACTTTCCTTCATTTTCTTCCTAACTTATCAAAAAGTGCCTTCCAATTATTTTGTTTTCTTGCAAGTAAACCAAGAATTGAAAACATGCCTTCTTTGATTTTAGCCTTGATCGGGGATTGATAAGTGTACAAATTGTAAAACGAATGTAAATAATGTTTGTATGGTCGATGTAGATGCTATAGAAGTGCCTGTTTCAACAACAAGAGATTTTTGTCTTTTTTCCAAATCAGATAGAAAATATATTTATTGTCTTCCTTGATTCATAGTTTAGTGCATTACATATGATTTACTTTTGTACATATGATTGGAAAAATTTGTTAAGCTTTAAAAACCGTCCAAAATACAGACTTCCTTTTTTCCACCGATAAATTCTCATTTCCTTACAATGAAACCGTCCATTTTTAAGCAATAAATTTGCCTGGTCATTAAATGAAATTCTTTAGGAACCAGGAAAAGTTAAGTACAGATTTCTTTTGAAATTTTCTTCATAACAAAACAAAATTCTATTCTCAACTTGAATTTTCTTGTTTTAATAATTTGAATATAAAGTATACAAATTTGTAAAATATTAATCAAATAAAGATATTCCATCCAGTCTCAGTTTCTGACCTTTACAGTTGTTCTTTAAATTACTGTCACCCATTAGTTGATTTTAATAGAAAAGTATGAATTTTCAAAACTATGGATTCAAAATTTTCATTTATCATAAAATTATGAAATGTTATAGTTTTTCCAAAGTAAAATAAAACCAAACAATTGTAAAACATACTAAAAAATACAAAGTTTGCCGATCAATTTTTCAAAAAATATTTTTAAAATATTTACTCCAATTGCAATATTTGATACTACACTGCAACCAATACAGCTGACTTTTAAACAATTGTATTAGTTTCTAATCTAGACAATCTCGGAACCAAATTTAAACACAAATCCCAACACACACTTTTCAACACACAAAAATGTACGACTTTATATATAGAAAACTAGTCTTTATCAAAAATATCTACACCTCTGTTAACAAATATTTACAAATCATAACATTGATCAAAAAATATATGGATGGAATCATTATTATCAAAATATACATCTCTAAAATAAATTTCAATCACAATTTAGATGGACGGGTTTATTTTAAATAAACATTAAACAGAGGCATTGTACAAATAGTTAAAATCTCATCAATGTAATCTACTTTTCAAACAGGTGAGCTCAAAGCTAGAATTACAGCTAAATATCATGTGATGTGTATGTCCCAAAACAAATACAGAAAACAAAAAACATTCCTAAGTGACTGGCTCTTTACGGTTTACTTTAGCACTTATTTAACATCTGATTTAGTCTAGCGGCCTTAAAACAAAGACATTAAGCTGAATAGCTCAGTAGGTAGAGCACTGGAACGCCAGTTCAAAATTGGGTTCAAATCCCTCTCCAGTGATGAAGGACTTGCTATGATCACATCACACCGTATCTTCAGCATCCGGCATGCTTTCTTCCGTAATATTCTTTTGCGGAGGCGTCTTATTTCCTTGACCCTGTTTCCCACCGCTACTCATCCGAGAGTGAACGGACCGCGACATTGATGATGCATTGCGCAATTTGGTGCTGTTTAAGATAAGAACGATATAACATTTAACATAGGAGAACTTTTTGAAAAAGAAAACTCGCTGCCCTTTTTCGCTGGCTCACTCGGCGGTCGAGTCGTAAGATGTCTGCACTAGTAAACAGGAGGTAGAGTTGTACTGACTTGAGTCAGTGAGTCGACTTAAGTCCGACTTTTATCAGTGACTCGTTACAACTCTGGCTCTGGCAGGAGGTGGTGGGTTCGAGTCCCATCCAAGGTGATATTCTCTGGGGACAGCACCGAGTCTACAGTCTTAATAAAATATGTCAACAAACGGAAAATTTTACTTTACCTGGACCTGCTTCCTGGCCTGCTAGGAATTGCTGCCATCATGTCAGACAAGTCATCTGCATCACGATCATTAATTGATGACACCAAATCACTCTGAAATACAATCAATCAATTTTTCAATCAATCAATCAGCCTATTTCACTTTAATTTAATTAAAAAAATTAATGTAATAATCATGCAAAATGTCAAACTTTTAACATGTGCACAAATATTTTTGTTTTCTATTAACAGCGTGCTTTATTTGACTGAGCTAAAACTTTGCATATTTACTGAGCTTGAATGTCTCAACAAATTAAACATACTAAATTTCATAAAAGCATTCTTTTGCCTTTTTCAAGGTTAAATCCAACTCCCAGAAATACCGTTGAAAGCATAATACAACTTCGCTACTTTAGCAAGAATGACTACAATATGTGACCTGTTCCAACGAAACCCGGACAAAGTCGCACGATGTGTTTTGTCACAATGTACTCCTGAAGTCATTTCGGGATGGATTTTACCATTTTGAGATTTTAGGTTTTTCTAAGTCACTTACTATTAATCTACAATCTCCTCAAATTTGAACAAAATCCGTCTACCAGAAGTGTGTTTTTTGGTCAATTTTGTGAAACATTTGTGTTTAGAAATAATACGCTTTTCTGAACTTCAAAGCTGTTTATCTCATAATTAGGTTGTCAGGGTTTTATCACTAAATCCAGACCCCAGGGAAGATAGGGTGGGGGTACATATGTAAATGATACATCATTTTAAAGCTGAGAACCTAGAGAATTTGAAAAAAGCAAAATCTGAAAAACTAAAAAGTCGACTTTGTCCGAGTTTCGTTGGAACAGGTCACATATGAAACCAAATCTCATATAAATTAGTCAATGAAATTTAAAGGGGATTCCCCCATATCAGAAACTATCTCAGGAAATGCCCCAATGCATTCCAAATGTTAAGATGCTATCTGACCTCAGCTCGTGAAGGGACTCCTTGCATCCATCCCATCTCCTCCCCATTCACATCCTCATCCTCATCCTCACTCATCTCTTCTAAGATAGGACGTCTCATCATCTGTGCCTGATACTGCTGCTGCTGCTTCATCCTAGGACCAATCTTGTGCGGCGAGTCGTACATGTCTTCGTAAAACCCATCATCACCTTTATAAAAATAAATAAATCACTTATTTCAAATTGTTGTAACGACATGTAATTTGTTACTAGCAATATCAAAACTTTCTTCACCACGTACTTGATTAGGAAAGTCTGTGTTGTGTTACATCAGCTGAAACTTTTCTTTACCAGAAAGATTTAAAGTTGGCTTGATTCCGTTTTTTTCCTCTACGGACTTATCAAAACTTGCCTCAACCAGCAACCTACCTTCCACTCGTCTTTGTTGCAGTACCAGTGATTCCTTCGGGTTGTACAACTTCTGCACAGCGTCCGTTTGGTCTACTGGGTGAGACTTGTTCATTTTACCATTCACAAAAACACCTTTAATAGAATAAAAACAAAACAAAAATGTGTCCACTAATACCAGCCACAGTGATTGTTATTGGAATTCACTCTTTGATACGATAACAATGTTTCTTATTAACTTATAGTCTTAATCAAAACTCCAAAGAGCATCAAAATTCTTAATTAAAAAAACCATTAATCAACATTTTATTTTTGTCTTGGTTTTACTGTAGCATCCTTGCTGTGTGGACCAAGATTTCTTCAACATCATCCTGTTTCTTACCCAATGTATACATCTTCAGAAGAAGTCTCCTCTTCAATGGCGTCATCAGGATGAAGTCATACTCTCTCTGGGCAAGCCGCTTCTTAAAAGCTGGCATCAGCTTCATGAACTCATGAGCTGTCTCCCGAATCGACGATTTGACTGACTCCGAGAAGAGAGAGACAGGTGAGAGACGAGTGTGTGCCTCAATTAGCTCATCCAGGAGATCCCACAGGGTGTCGTGAATTGGGTCATGGATGTACTCTGCCTCCCGGCAATAAGCATTGATGATCTGGATCTGTCGGGAGAGCTCGTGGACTGGACTGAAAAGTGGGAAGGTGGAAAGAGCATGCTCCAATACGATGCGGCCCTTCAAGAGAGCTTTCATGTACTTCTGCGTCTCATCGCTTAGCTTGTTCAAGTCTCGACTGGTCATCTCTGGCCAGAGCGGAACTCCACGGCACAGGACACCAAAGTATCGCAGGATGACGTATACGATCCAGACGACAGTGAATGTTAACCAGAAAACCCCGATAGCTAGAAGCTCGGAAAAGAGATACTCAATCTGGAAAAAGACAGAGTTGGTGGCAAAGAGGTTCTGCATCAGGCCCATGATTGAGAAAATGAGCATGCAGAGAAAGTTGATGATGATGTAGACATTGAAGGAGGTGATGCGGAAGGGACGACGGATAAAGATGATCAGAAAGATGGGACAAATGGCTACTAGGAACACGACCATCTGCCACATGGGAAGCCAGAAGAGTGCTGCATAGGTTGCCAAGAGAACAAGCTTGAAGAAGAACATGACAGGACGGTAGAAAGCCCAGACAAGGCGGAATGAAGAGAAGAGATGATAGAGCTTGATGGCCCAGATGAAGTCCAGGCCGTGAGCATATTCCGTCTCTTTGAGTTGCAGGAACCCCTCATGGCGCTCCGATCGGTTACTAAAGATCTGCGTTCGTATCTTCATGACCATCCAGATGGGTAGTATTATGAACAACCCAACGTAGACTGCCAGAGGACCAATGACATAGGCGAGGTGTTCGCCACCTGCACATGGCGTCGCATTGTGTACATCCATGTTGTCATCCGTGTTGCAGTGAAACAGCTTGGCCATCACGACACCGATTGGCATCACTAGAACTTGACACATGATAATATAAGCCCTCTGGAGTTGAGCGACCTGCAGCAAAAAGTTGTATCGCTTCTGGTAGTTCATAGCAAAGTAGAGAATGATGTAGAGGGTAATCGCCACAAAGATGAAGATGCCCCATCCAAGGGCGTACCAACGGTAGTCAAAACCGATTAGAGAGCTATTGATGAAACCATCTCTGGCCGAGTTGTAAACATTGGGATCGTTTATCTTTATGAACTCCCAAATGTCCAAGTTGAAGAGGAACACGAATCGGGTTAAGTAGAGCCAGTTGAATGGCCAGGGCCACCGTAGCGAGATGGCTGCAATGAGTGCATAGAACTGAAGGAAATCTAGGATCAAGAAGGCGGCATCGTGAAGGACGAGCATCGTCTTGTGTTTTTGCCTCTGGGAGAATTTGGCCATGTACTCGGCCTCGAGATCCTCACCATAACCTTGCTCCTCCATCATCATGTCTGCTTCATTCACACCAACGTTGACCCTACGTGACCTCTGTTTCTGGCGGAGCCGGCCAAAGGATTCTCTGGCTTCTGACCTCCTCTGAAGAGGCAACAGAGGTAACGCATCATCCTCTTCTTCAACTTGCAACAAATTCTCAGCTGACATTGTTGCTCTAGTTTACTTTTTCAAGTCATGAAAATCAGCATCTGTGAATTCAAGATAAACATGATCATCACTTTATTGACAACATTAATTTTATCTTCCGAAAATTTATGAAATTTAATTTCTGGTATTGAATTTTTGAAAGTATTTCTTGAGAAGTACCTCAATTTTTCCCTTTCCATGCAGTTCTACCACAAATTAGCAACATTTATTTAAAGTTGTTTTCCCTATCCATTCCCCCAGGCCCAGTAAAAATCTCAGTTCCACCTGTCACAATGGCGTATCAATCAATTATGTAAATTTGTGCAGTTATCAATGTTGACCATACAATTGGCGTCATCCATTGCCATGGGCACTTAGTCCATATAGAAGAATCAAAAACAAATTCTATAAACAGACAACAATATGATTTCGTTAAATAAACAAAACATTTCTTACAAACATATGTTTTACAAATAAAATTTAAATTGCATCAAATCTTTTAAAACAAAAAAGGTAATTACTTTTATAGAAGCTTTACAATAAATAATATAGCACGAGGCTTTACACTCGATTCATACGGCTGTTTTGTGTTCCAATTACTGAATTCCGCGCCATGCATGAAATATTCTAAAAATTGAGATTATAGCAAAACATTCAAGATGGCAGACGTTTTGGGCGAAACCATCCTCCAACGTGTGGAGAAAGACGGTCCGGTTTCGACAGATGTGTTGGCTAATATTCTACAGAAAGACCACCAGCAGATTGTTGGAGCCGTGAAGAGCTTACAGTCGCTAGGAAATGTAATGAAATGTTGTAAATTAAAAACGTACTGGCACATTTTGTCTCGGGTGTGTCAGCATTCGAACCCATTCGCATATCGCACATCGCACACGCGTAAATTTAGGCCTATTATTGTTGATTGTGCGTGATTGCATCAGCCATGCAGCTAGATGGTCGATCTATATGCGTGCCTATAGCTGAGTGCCGTACACTGTCGTTTAATACGGCGGCCGATTGTCTGACATGACAATATTAAGTTCTTTAGCTGTTGAACCTGAATGGTTTTCAGACTTTCAATGAAAGTTTCATTTCTCCCCCCCCCCCAAAAAAAAAAGGAGTCCTAATTCAAAGCTATGAAATAACCTTAAATAATGTAACAAATGTTTAATGTAACGAGCAACGACAATAATGAATAACGTTAACTTAACTTTGACCCTTTATCGTTTTTTAGACATTTGGTTTTTATGACATATGGCCAAATAAAAAAGTGATTGTGATAGGGTCCAAGTTTATACTCGGACCAGGCCAAATGAAATGTTAATTACAGTTTGTTGTCATCAAATAATGCTTTTTACATAACATACATATTCCTAATTCCTTTATATTGGGTTTTCTCTCTTCCAGGTCATCGAAACAAAGCAACAAACCAGTAAATACTGGGAGTTGACATTAGAAGGCAAGGACATGGCGAAGTCCGGAAGCTACGAGGCCTTAGTGTTCCAGGCCGTGCCACAAAAGGGCGGTATACTACAGGCTGAACTCACGGTAATCAACCACTGCTATCTGATGAGTTAAATGGCTATGACTAGTACTGACACACATGGCTATGGGAAGTGTCTACAACTGCTTTCATAAGTGCGTGTGTGATTGTCAGCCCTAGCCAAGTCATTTAGACATTGGCCCAAGGCTCCATACTTAATATATAATAATAATTTATTTTATAAAGCGTAAAATCCACAAAAGTGCTCTAAAACGCTATTTAACATCAAAATTATTATATGACAAATTAATATATAACATAACTCATTGGTTTTCCTACTTACCCTTTTTTTTAACTAGAAAACTGTTCCCAATGCCAAGATTGGTTTCAGCAAAGCCATGTCAGCAGGTTGGTTGGAGATCAACAAGTCGGCACAAGGAGGCCCAAGAATTATGAGAAAGGTCAGAGTGGTTATGTGAATCTTGGGGTTTTAAGTATGATATATCCGAGGCACTGAAAAAAAGGTGATTAAATCCAAAGTTGTTTGAAATGTTTGATTCTAGGTATCGAGCATTATTGATAAGGTTAAAGGTCAACTGGAAAAGGTCCAAGCTGGGGACATCGGGTCATTGATTGACAAGGAGAAGGCAGAACTGAAGAAAAGGAAACTCATTCAAGAAGTGTGAGTCATTCCATCTTAGATCCTTAAAAAGAACTGTTCAGAATTTGACCATAGGCTCCGCCCACCTTTTAGTCTGTGTACATTTCTCACAGTTTTTGTGGCCGAGTTTGACTGAGTCGCATGACAAAAAGTTGTAATCAAATTGATCATTGCAAACTTGGCCAAAGGACGAAGGACATGATTGTAAAGTTTGTTGTCGATTACATTTAAAAGTAATTCCTTTCTTTCCAGGACATTGAACACTTTCTTGGTCATGAAGGGTATCGAATTCACCACGTCAGTCAGCAAACCTGAGACGGACCTCACCCCAGAGATGCTTGCCAGGTAAGAAAGGTGTTTTTTATGGTCACAGTCTCTAACGATCGAGGAACGAATTTGGACAAAGAAACCGTCCTACAAGGATTCTTTGTTCTCTTTGTTCTCTTTGTTCTCTTTGTTTTGATCCTCGGTCGAAATACGATACAAGAGCACACAAACACACACACACAAAAACACATGTAAGTTTCTAAACAAATCTCAGAATCTCAGACTCGGAACCATTTCCTGTTTACAAAAGCTTTGTATAATTATGAAGTAAAATTTTTGAAAAATGAAAACATGATAAAAAAAAGGTTTATATAGATTAGTACACCTGCAAATGAGATATGTTGGCGTATGGTAAACCATACCCATAGTTCTCTTGATGGAACTTAATCTTAAGTCCGGTTCATACGAATTTGATGTCAAAAAGCATTTGTTTGGAACATTGGCCGGAGTTAAAATGTGTTTACATTTTCCGAAGACATTGTTTGATATTATTAATATGTCCCTTTTTGCAGTGGATCTTGGAAGGATCTTAAGTTCAAGGAGTATAACTTGGATGCCCTTGGGGTCATGTTACCCTGTGGTCACCTGCATCCACTGCTTAAAGTCAGGGCTCAATTCAGGCAAATCTTCTTGGAAATGGGGTAAGTTCCTTCATTGCTGTAATCTTTCAAGTTGTTTAGCTCTGGGTATAAGCTTAGATTCATCATATAACTTCCTTTTGTTATATCGACAGCTTCACTGAAATGCCGACCAACAAATTCATCGAGAGTTCCTTCTGGAATTTTGACGCCTTGTTCCAACCCCAGCAGCATCCGGCTAGGGATATACAGGACACGTTCTTCATAAAAGGTAACACCCTAAACCCTTCAAAACCCTTTCAAATTCCATCAAGAGGTTCTGGGGGATTTTACTAGATTGATGAATGTTTAGAACCCAGCCCATGATGACTGTACATCATGGGGCATGGTGTCCCTTGAATACTGCACAATGTACAAACAAAGACTGTTGTAAATACTCCGTACCAAGAACTACAGTAGACTGGGGCCCCCTTCAAGCATCCATGAGAGCCCCCTTCAAGCATCCATGAGAGCCCCCTTCAAGCATCCATGAGAGCCCCCTTCAAGCATCCATGAGAGCCCCCTCAGTGAATGTATGTAACCTGTCAAACATCGGAAACAGACAGGGATGTAGTCAAGTCCATCACAAGTCCCTGCAAGTCCCTGTAAGTCCCTGTAAGTCCCTGTAAGTCCCTGCAAGTCCCTGCAAGTCCATCACAAGTCCTTCAGTTCCAATTCCAATCACAAGCTATTCAAATGAGCTTTGACAAAAGAATTCCTTTGTCATTGTTCATCCAGTTACTTGTGACTGCCTTTATGAAAGGACTTGTGACTGGCTTCATAAAGGGACTTGTGAATGGACTTGCAGGGACTCGACTACAACCCTGGAAACAGAGCTTACTACTAGCGTCCTCTACATGCAACCTCTACATCCCGCAATGGGTGTTTGTTTATTTGTAGTATTGATCCAGATCAAACACTTAATGTCAGTGGTTAGTAATTTGTTTTATATTTCTCCACAGATCCCCCATACGCACATGATTTCCCCATGGATTACTTAGAAAGGGTCAAAACCGTCCACTCTGTTGGTGGCTATGGGTCACAAGGGTAAGCACCTGTTCCTGATCACGTCTTAGGCTATAATTGTCCACCCTTGTCTTACCTATCATAACAACGTTCTGTCATTCCAAAATCCTCAACAGTCATCAGGTGGAATGGAAGATAGAAGAAGCCAAGACAAATATTTTGAGGACGCATACAACGGCCATCAGTGCCAGAATGCTGTATCAGTTAGCTCAGGAGGTAGGAACTCTGAACACAGATTAGCAGTTTAATCAGGAGCCAATTTCATGCAGCTGCTAAGCACACAAAAAAAGAAGCTTAGCATGAAAGTTCTTCCCTGGCAAAAACAGGGTTACAAACCAATATATTTGTAGGTTTGTTGTTTGTGACTGGTATTCAGCTGGTTTTTGCTCGGCACATAAAGTACATGGAGCTTTTACTGGTAACCTATTATACTGAGCAAGAATTGTTTGTGCCCCAAGCAATTTGTTTGTGCTCCAAGCAATTTGTTTGTGCTCCAAGCAATTTGTTTGTGCTTAGCAGGTCCATAAAATTGGTCCAAGGTTCTTTTCTGAGTCCCCAAGTATAGACTCGGCAGCAGATTTTGCATTAATAATAGAATTTAATATTTCAAGAGCCTCAGTTGATTTTCGTTGTAGTCAAACGTTAGTTATAGCGGCATTTGATACAGCAGCATTTTGAGTCTTGTTTGTTTCTGAATTTATGGCAAGATGGCACTTTTGGTATTCAAGTAATTTCTTCTTTGTTACCTTTTTTTTAAGGACAAGTTTAGACCAGTGAAATTCTTCTCTATCGACCGAGTGTTCCGTAACGAGACGCTCGACGCCACGCATCTGGCTGAATTCCATCAGATAGAGGGCGTCATTGCCGACTACAACTTGACCTTAGCTGACCTCATTGGGGTCCTACATGCATTCTTCAAAAAACTTGGCAAGTTGGGACTTTAGGCACATCTCAAATTTTAAATAACTTGAAGATTTTAAGTAAATAAAGTGCTCGCCCGTATTATTGGCAGGGGCCGAATTTTCGGACGTGGCGTCCTTCTTCTGGGCAAGTGTTGCCACGTCCGAAAATTCGGCCCCGCCTATAATACGGGTGTTATAGTGCTACGCAGCTCCCTATTTTTCTTCAAATTTTAAATAACCTTTTCTGTTTAATAATTGACCAAAGCACTTCACAATAAGCCAGTTTGGTATTTAGATGAAGTAGTCCAGGTCAAAGGTTATTCGGGATAGCACTGTTGACGTCCTGTCACGCGCAATCTGATTGTTATTAACACATGCGTGTCGAGCGACCACCTGTGTTAGTTATCCCGAATGACCTTTGACCCATATAATTGTACACATGCTTGGTTGAAATATCGAACTGGCTTATTATTACCCCCGTTTATCAGGCCATGAGAAAACAAATCTGCCGCAGCTCAAGATCGGTACAATCTAGTCTCTATCCTCACAGGTACCCATTTATACTTCTGAGTTAAAATAACCAATTGAAGTAAAGTATCTTGCCCAAGAACATTTAAGAATTCGTCAAAAAACAAATTGTTTGTACTTTGTGCCTCACATAGCGTTTACAAGGCTCTACAGAGTCTCAGCAGCTCAACTTCAAGTTTCCGTTCTCCTTTTTTCTCTAACTATTCCTTGTTTCCTGCCCATTTAGGAATTGAGAAGCTACGTTTCAAGCCGGCCTACAACCCCTACACTGAACCCAGTATGGAGGTTTTCAGCTACCACGAGGGGCTTAAGAAGTGGGTGGAGATAGGTAACTCTGGAGTCTTCAGACCTGAGATGTTACTACCGATGGGTCTACCTGAAGACGTGGTGGTCATTGCATGGGGTCTATCTCTAGAAAGGTGAGATGCAACAAGAAAAGTAATAGTACTTTTAACAAAAAGTGATATTTGCAAGGGGTTAGTACAATTATTTTCAACTGTTTGCATTTAGCCTGATGTATAAACTACAAATGCAGGGAGTTTACATTATGATTTATGTCAAAATGAACTCATCGTCATAAATTCTTATGTTTCTTTTTTATAATTTTTGTTTTTCTGTTTTCCAGGCCTACAATGATCAAGTATGGTATAGACAACATTCGTGAACTGTTTGGCCCGCGAGTCAACCTTCAGATGGTCTATGACAATCCTCTATGTCGTCTGGACAAGTGAAGGGGAACGTTGCAGTTCTCGCAATAGCAAAATAGTCTTAATATCTTGTGGTGTTATTTACTTTGTAAGCAGTTACGTTGTGGGGGTCAAGCTGTCCCCACTTTGTGAAATGGAAAGATAAGTTCCAAAATATATTACGATTTAAAGGAAAAGGTTGCCCAATGGCATACAAGAATTAGCACAGACCTTTAACTTGGTTGCAAATTTTTTTGTTTTTTGGGTCAAAAGGTGAAAGGTCATGGTCATTTATTTGAAAATATACCAAGAAGTTGTTTATTTTATTCAGTGCTTGCCAACCTCCAGTTTCACAATAACACAAATCATAAGACATGGTGGATGTTTAATTCAATAAAACTTTAATTGCACATTAATTCCCTCAAAATGACACCTGAACCAAAAACAAGTACAAAATACATTTTCCAGAATTATTTTACATTTAATATTTACATGCACAGCAATGACGTTTGTGATAAACCTCTTTGAGGAATGATAACGGTTTAGGTCTGAGAAAACTACGTTACTATTTAATAGAATTCCTGTCTATAGAAGATACATTTCTAAGCAAATTTACGAGCAGAGCAAGAAATGTGTAGAACCAGTTAGATAGTAATACCCTTCAAAACCCTGGAGTACTGCACTTATGGTTTACGGCATTACCACCATCAGAGTGAGGAAGCATTTAAAATCTGTCCGAGAAATGTCTAAAAGCAAGATTATTTTTACAAAAAAACAACAATGCAGAGTAAGGTATTGGATGTTTTTTTCTGAAAATTACAAACCATAAATATTTATTCACAGGTTTAGCACATATAACTGGAATCCTCTGTTAAGCTCCCCTAATACACCAGAATTATTTTTATCTTTTTATCCTCTTATTCAAAATTAGCTGTAAAAGTAGTAATTTGCAAAGAAAATTGTGTAATATTTTACATATGTACAAAAGGGCACTGCTTCTGTGAAAGGCCTTGGCGAAATAACAGATTACCATTAACGACATGAATATAAGTGCATGCTTAATTACATTGGTCTGTAAAGTATGCAATATCGCCAACTATTATCAAGGGGTTGAATAAAATACTTAAAAAATTGGGAAAACAATTATATGAGATGTTTAATTCACTGTTATTGTAGTTAATTTAAGAGACAATTTGTTTGATAACAAGTTATAAGTACATTGCCACAGATATACAGACAGCGTGTAGGTGACATTTCCATTGTGTAAAGTAGCGTGTCAATCAAAAACTAGTGCATCCAACTCTGTGTGGTTGATCCTGATTATTAAGCTAAACGGTCAAAGAACTTGTCTCTTTATTTAGAATAGTTCAACTTTGGAAGACTTTTAAAAAAAAATAAGGTAAAAAATGACAAACAAAGTACCAATGAACCTAAACGGCGAACATTCTTCCACCCAAAATGATAACCATGGTTGCAATAAATACTCAAAAAATGTAAGGTTACGAAAAATTCTACAAAAGCATGAAGCGACTAATGAACGGCGATCAAATTTGGTACATTTTGAATATTCATGACATGATTATGGATCGACCTTACTCCATAAAAAATTCTGTCATTTCATCTCTGGATTTATATCTGTGTAGATATTTTGATACTGTAATACTCAAATAGGATTGGGTGGCAGGCTTGTTGGCCCTACTGATGGAGCATGCGACACTGTTGCACCATGAATAGATGCTGTGATGACGGTCGATGGGGTGGTTACCGCCGGTACGTGGGAGGCAAACTCAAAGAAATACAGCTGTAAGGAAAACGGTTCTGCGTTCAAAGACGATTCGACAAAAAGGATTCACAGCTTTCTTTATAGTTGGACATCTTATTTATAAAGGGAAAGTTAAATGGCCACAGTTTTGGTCATATATACAAAGCAACCATTAAAAAATATTTCTGTAATTTTGTCCTACAACTTCTACCTAAACAACATTTAACTTTTATTAATATAGGGAACATCCTAGGAAATATTGTGAATGTTTAGCTTTTTAAGTTCTTAGAGAATGGCATATTTTCACAAACTTGATGATAAGAAATCAATGTTTTAACATCCCTAATTGAAAACATCAATGACCCATACTTCGTATATAAAAATAAAATATAGAAGTGTATGATCTCAATAGAAATAATGGGGCAGACCGTGCAATATTCTTGAGGTCATCTTGGGTTGAAATGTACTTACCTTGAATCCTACAGCCAATGCAGCATGGAGTAAGAACACCACAATCATAGCAGGGATGCCCATCTTGATCTCCTCTCCTTTGACTGCCGGCCACAGAGACATCAATAAGACAGTAGTAGATAAAGCTAAGGCCACGCCTACCAGGACCCAGCGTAGCCAATCATAGTTGATCGTCCACAAGAGCTGCCAACAAATTACAAAAACATGACCAGGCAAGCCCTAAAGTTTATAAAATGTCTATTAAATGGATTCAAAATGGCTATTCTTGAAGCGGCTAAACACAAAAACAAATTGCTTAGCATGTTAATTCTTTCTTGGCAATTTTCAGATGATGTATATTGTTTGTGACTGGTATTGAGCTTTTTTTTGTTTGGCTTAGCATAAAAAGCACATGGAGTTTTGGCTAGTAACCTGTTTTTACTGAGCAAGACTTTTTGTTTGTAAAATCTGAATAATTCTCAATTATATAAACAACTGTAAACATTTGTTGCAGGAACCCTAGGACCTACCGAAATTGGAATGTAGACGGTGAAGGAGTAACCATAGAGACAGGCTAACTCAAGAAATGTGTACCCTGCATGGTTCCCACGCCAATGTAGGAAGGCATAGAAACCAGCGGGAACCAGCCAAGCGTACAGGAATATCACAACGCCGGCTACAGTTACTGTGGTGAAGGGAAAAACCAAAGTAAGCAAAAAAATTACTAAACTTGATGAATTATTGTGGTATTCTGCTTTCTGACGATGAGCTTAAGAAGAGGGGGGACAATACAAATTTTAATATTGCTTTTAGGAAGTTATTTGGAACTATTTCTTGAAGGGCTTGGTGAGTAGATTGCAAATCTCTTTCAACTTTCAAAATCGGTCAAAGCGTTGCCAAGTTATGGTCCGATAAACTTTTCAGATTGCGCTTTTTCCTAGACAACAAACGTATTAAGCAACAGTAATTAAAAAGTGTTTTTTGAACCATCTCATTTATTCTATTTACATCTTTCAAGCATTTCAAATCATCTTTTCTAGTATGTATGTTGCTCATATTTTTCATAAGTCTTTCTTTTTCAGATGATACATTTCATGAGATCTGCAAATTCTCATGTTGTTACTCGTTGTCTAGTGGGTCTGCACGGTGTGTATGACACCCCTATTAAGAGCAAGTTTGTTGTTACTACAAAGATTTGAGGGGACATTTTGTGGAAAATATGACTGACAACCCTACATCTAATGAAGAATCCTAGCACAGATTGACCACAATTTGTTAAAATAGATGGCATGTTACCGCCCACTTTTTTTCGGAAGCTTATTTTCAAAAACTAAAAATTTACCATTGGAGAAATGTGCATGCCAGGGATATTGACTATTGCTGCGATTAGCGATGTAGTCTGCAATGTCTCCACTGATGGCGATGGTAAAAACTAGCGTAGCACACACCCAGAAAGGACCTAAAAGAGTTTGAAAAAATAAACAGAAATCACAACGATAAATGTTTGGAAACACAGAAATAATTTTGCTATGTTCGTCATTTTCATTTCTAAATTATTTCCCTAAAGTATAAAAATATTGATCAGCACAAAACACAATAAATGTCATCACCCCCCCCCCCCCCCCCCCCAATTAGGCTGACCATCTCAATGTATCTAGCAGACATACACTGTACTCCTGTACAATATAATGTATGTGGTTTTTGTAGGCCTAGATAGATGAATAAGAAATCTAGGTTTTGAACTAACCATAGAGGTCTGGGTTGGGTCTTATCTGGGTCTGCAGATAGTTGGTGGTTGGTTTGGGCATGAACGACCCAAGGAGTCTCCAAAGAACCTGCGACGTGTCAACATCAAAGAACTGTTGGTAGTACTCAAAGGTCCAAAAGGAGTGTTGCTTCTTCTGACCAGATAGAAGCTGTTAAAAAAAAATTATTTGCAGTAATTCCTTTTTTTAGTTAAATGGTAAAAGAGATGTCACTCAAATGTTTTTAAACATTTCAGCTTGCGAAACAAAATTAGACGCAATGTGGAAAGTTTGCATGTGACCCTAAAGCATCCCTTTTGACCCCGAGTTGCCCTCTGACCTCTGTGTCATCGCCATCTTCCTCGTTGTCACTGGGATGGTTGGTGAACCTGATAATTTGCCCTTCTTCATCTCCAACATCATCTAGCAACTGTGAATCGGTGAAACCTAGGGTGGAAAAAACACAAGCAGAAAATGTACAATAAACCTCCTAATTTTCTGCACTTAATAACCCACAAAGGTTTGCAAAATCACTTTTGCCTACAGACATAATTTAGGGAAAGATGACCTCCATTCAGATATTTCTGAAGTTTTGCCACTGTTCCCTCTTATTAAAGTGAAATTGGTACAACATGAGACGTCAAATTTAACAGAAAATAATTGTTTTAAATAAATGTTGAAATGGAAATCCAAATTACCCTGTAATTTCAGTCCTTCTGCTGTGTCTTGTGCTTTCTGAAAGAAAATGGACAGTATCAATCATTTCATTAAATTTAATTCTCAAAATCTTAAAGTGAACAAAGAAATCGGGAAGGCTAGGCTTGAACCTGCAATCCCTGGAATATCGGACCAGCGCTCTACCAACTGAGCTATCTATGTTGGCGGTCTCCTAAATTGTCAGTATCCTTGTTTGAATACCTAGTCAGTTTCCCTTGTGGTTTATTTGTGTATACATTTAATGCTGATTTGTACAGACTTTTGTCACGATATGCACAATGTAAAATGTTTAAATCATGGGTTGTAATATAGGCCTACTATTGTACTAATCATATTGACATATGAGAGAAAACATACAGAAAAAACTAATTATTTCTTTTTTTCCCTCTAGCCTAGCCTCTAAATTATAAACAATTTTAACCATTTCTTTTGCTTATATTACTTCTTAAGTTCTTATAAATTTGTATTGCCTAAAGTACTTGACGGATTTGTTTTATTTATTTATTTACTTATTTATTTATAAAAGATTAATTCCTCCTGCTGTTCATGTTACTGACACAGTACTCAACAAAGCACCAACAAAGCAAAGCATGATTCATTGACCCGTACAAAAACTGCATGCATGATTACCTTGCGTACGCTATCCGTATCAAGAATAAGATTTTCGTCGGCCATGGTGTGAATTCAAAATGTACGAGAATGTCTAAGATAGTATAAGTATTTAACGTCCAACAAAAGCTTTTTAGTGTCAATAAATCAGATAAATTGGATCACAGATAAGAGTTGAAAAATGATATTTTGTGATATTTGTCGACTGTCGCGTTGGAAGCTTTCACATCAGAAAATCAGCGCCATGTTTGTCCTTTTTCAATAAATTTATACTGACTCAAATATTTTGCAGTTAAAATGTGTAATTATATACATCAAACCCATTAACAAAATAATAAATAGTCTATTTAAATTGTATAACTCAGATAAGCTTTAAAATATGATTTTACCAAACAGTCTTGTTTTTGTTGTTATCTAACAATACGAATCTAACTTATGAATATTCATTTTTCTGTAATGATATGATGAGGGGAGGAGCTACCGGAACCGGAAGTAATCCCTTTTATTGCTTCCTTGGCAACGCGATGTATGCGGATGCAAATCTCCTAACAATTTCTGTCAAGTGTCGTAATTATTCTTTGAAGTTTTATTGATTTACTCACTAAATCTGTGAATATATATTCATCTTAACATTCTCAATGCTCTTGTAAAGAAAGAATTGTTGCAGTTTGCACGCATTTTTGCTGTGTCTCGCTGACTCGATCGTGCAACTGCAGTGCTAGTGCCAGTGCAGTGCAACCTCCACGGGTCCGGCCGAGTACCTCCTCCATGATTCAAGTGATTTCAACCCGAGTGAAAAAACACACCAAAATCTACGTAGCATATTTATTCCTCTTCATATCTGAGTGAAAGGCCTGCACATTTTCAGATGATTCACGGACACTGACAGAGAAATATCACGTATAATTGTGTAGGTTTACAATACTACTTTGATTCCAAAAAGTACTAAATATGGCTCTCACGCTTGTCAGTTTAAAATGGTTAGCGGGAAAAGAGTTCACTGGGCGGCCGCCATCTCCCAGGTAAGTCGGAGACATGTGAAGCTATCTTTATTAACTTGACAAACCAAAAAAATGTTTACACAATCAATGGGGGCACCAGTGATTGTGTAATCAGTTTCTTGGAATGTTGATTTGGTTAATTAATGTAAATTTACTTGTTTACTTTTATTTTTAAAATAATAGTATAATTAGGCCTAGACCGAGTTACTGGCCTCTAGTTATCGCTTTTTTTAACATTTGGGCATTATCTTGCGCTTCTAGTAGCGCAAGATAATGCCCAAATGTTAAAAAAGCGATAACTAGAGGCCAGTAACTCGGTCTAAATTAGGCCTAAATATTGAAGTGTTCTATTATTTTTTTATTTTTTTTGTTGGATGGTTGCTTATTTATCTTTAATTATACCTTTAATTTTAGATGGAGTTAAATCAAATACTGCAATAGATATCTTGGATTCGCTTGAACTGCAACTAAGTTGGTTCGAAGGGAAAACGAAGGCATTGCATTTACACAACTTTGTATTACTGGTGGTAATAAAAGAAATATATAAACACTTTTTGTTGATAAATATACCATTAATAAATGTATTGTTATGTTTGTTGTAGGCAAGGCCATGCGATTGCTGTCATGGACAATGCTGCCTACATCTTTGGTGGAACTCGCTGTGTGGAGGAACCAGAAAAGGTAGGAAAACTTGGGAAAACTTATGAAAAACAATGGAGAGTCAAAAACATTTTCAAAGCATTTTCTAACAATAATTATTTGAAATATTTCTCAGTCCCAGATTCATGTATTTTCAAAACATTTTGCAATCGACTGACCTTCACTAAAATGATATGCTAAAAAAAAGTAACGTCATGATACAATATTCTTTCTCACAGGAAAGATTACAAATACAGGCAGAAATAATAGAACTGGAGATTTTTCTATTGATCTTTGAAATTATTTCTAATTTATTTCATTTTTTTTTCAGGGGATTTTCTACTTCAGAGATTTACACAAACTTCACTGTAAGTGTTTAGGTTTTTTGCATTCACAATTTGTCGGGCACATTACTTTTAAAAAATTTCTTATCCGACAAACAATTTTAAATGAGTAATTTGATTAACCCTCCTATATACAGTGCAGTTACCATAGAGCTGTCAGACCTTTCAAAACCTTTCAAGTTTTCTGGACTGAAGCGTTTTGAAAGGTGAGAAAGCTGTCTGACAAAAGGAACCTATGAAAGGTTTTGAAAGGTAAAACAACTCTCTGAACAAACTGGTGTTAAAAAAAAAAAAAAAAAAAAAAAAAAATTCGAAAGGTTTTGAAAGGTGTAGTAGTGCAGTAGCAAACAATTCTGGAGCGTTTTGAAAGGTTCATACTTATTGATAGCCATTTTGCCCATTAAGCAGATTTTGAAAGGTTTTGAAAGGTAAAACCATAAGAGGGTTAAAAGCAAACATAGACTTGCGGCCCTTGTAATGAGCTTTTGTAAGAACAATTTTTGGTTTTTGCTTTTTCAGTTGCTAAAACTTTCAGAGAAGTGTTTTTTGCTTTTACTTTCAATGTTAACAGTTGGTAAAATCTTGAGATGGGAGAAGATACGCTATACGGGCGACGCCCCAATGGGTCGACATGATCATGCGTTATGGTAAGAACATTTTATTCATAATTAGCTGTCATTTCAGGGTCCTTGGCTAAATATAAAAGGTACTTTTCCCAACGTGTACAAATAATTTTTGGTCTAAATGGGTCCAAATGTTCACTTAAAGGTAGGATACACCATTGGTCATTGCTTGAATTATCATGAATGGGTGGATTGGGGGGTTAAATATCGTTTAACTGACCTGTCCGAAGTTTTAAAATCATGGATGCCGAGAAAAGCAGAAAAAATAGCGTTTGTTTTCAACCGGCGTCGAGCAGTTATTCTTATGTTATCTTTGTTTTTTCGCGCTCGCCGTCCGGCGATCGCAAATTTTTCATTATAAAATTATATTTTTCGGAAGAATTACAGGCAATCTAGCGCAATTATTTTGCTGGATGCCCAGAATCAACTTTTACTTTCAGATGAGTAAGATATTTCTTAATAATTCGGTAGTAAATATTTTCGATATCTGCAAATGGTGTATACTACCTTTAAATCACATCCTTAAGAATTTTCTTAGATGTTATTTTGTTATTATTATTTTTATTATTATTTAATTTTTTTTTTCTTTCTTTTTGCTGTAGTGCAATCGACAACACATTGTATGTGTTTGGAGGCAAAAATGAGTTGAAGGCAGCAGAAAGTCTACCTGGCCTCTACGCATTCAATACAAGTAAGAGTGGATGATAACCAATGAAGTCGCACTTCATTTCCGTGTGCGCTTTTCTAGCGGGTACCGTCGTCCTTACTAGTATCTCTTAAGAAAACACACTGCGATGTCATTAATACGGAGGCTTGTTAGAGAAAGCTGCTGAACTGAACTTTTTTAATTAATAAACTTGTTCTGTTTTTATAAATATGTTTATAATTATTTGTTTTAGAGTCTTGCAACTGGAGGCACATACAGACACACGGGGTAGAGCCGAGGTCGTTGAACCCTGGTTGGGCGGTCGTAGATACGAGAATCTTTGTGATTGGTGGAATCTTTAAAGGCGAGGCACATTGCGACGTGAATGTCTTAGATACAGGTAAATCTTAAAATGTCTTAAAATATCGTTGATTTGAGCTTCCAATATTAAACAGAATTTCACCAACCAAAAAGCATATTTCACCGAAAAATCTGCTAAGTACAAAACAATGTGTGCTTAGCAAGATGAGGTTACCAGCCAAAATGTCATGTGATGTGTATTGCTTCGGACTGGTTCTCTGCTAATTTTTACTTAGCTATGGCTGGAGATAACACAGGTCCATGGAAAGTAGCTACAACCACTTAGTTGCTTAGTTTAGCCTTAGTAATGCTGTGAAGTTGGGCCTAAGAAGTCACAGGTTAAATCCTGGCCAAGAAAAGTAAATTTGTCCTGAGTACTAGAATTCAATCAACTGTTATTAGTCGAGATTGTCTTCTTGCTTTGTAAGTTTTAAAACATAAATGAGAAAGAAGAGAACAGTGGGCCAGTCATAATTGAAGCTACAAGAATCATTACATCACTCCTATGAACCCAAATTATGTAAGGAAAGTCACTAAATGCACGTCATTCTTCACCCGCATCATTTTTCAACTCATTTGCACCGCAGAATCACACACATGGACTAAACTGGCTATCTCTGGTCTACCACCTACACCAAGGTATGATGCAAATATCCATACGCACAAAGATAACTATTGTACAAAGTTCATTTGCAACAATTGTAAGGTGTAGAATTATTGTGCACCCATCACCTGATTATGTATTCATTAGGCTAAAACTGGTCTTATATTATGGAACACAGACAGTATTGAACAGGCAATAGCCGTATGTATTAATGACGTATGTCATCTAATATTTACCGTAGGGCATGGGAGGTGGGGGGGGGGGGGGGGTGGGGGCACACCCCACGACGCTCTACTTTTATGTCTAAAAGAACGAGATACATTTATTTTTCGACCAAAAGACAGTGAAATGTGCAGTTTTAGCGCTGTCAGTCATGGAAGATAACACGTCAGAAGACTAAGAAAGATGATTACTGTGCAGGGATTATCCTTGGGAGTCACAGAGTTGATGAATGAGCATGGGATTGCTGGTGTACGTATGTTAACAATGTATTGCCCTTTTCATTATTGAGGAAGAACATTGTTGCGTTGTGAAACAGTTCATTTGACTTGTTTTGTCCATGTTTTTGTCTCGGTTGTTTTAGGTGTGATCACAAACTGGTGTCTGTTGGTCACAATGTCTACCTGTTTGGTGGGTGCGGGGGACACAATAAATGCTTCAATGATCTCCATGTGCTAAACACAGGTAAACCGAATCTAGATCTCAAAGAATTTAAAATCTTTTACTTTTACATTTATCACATTACATTTATCTTAAAACTAAACATTAACAAAATGTGTTAGCTTATTAGGGGTGTCATTGTGTAAACTGATGTGAATTATCTTCGAAATATCAATCCCGCATTCGAGAAAACAGCTTCTGGGATTTACCCTCAAAAATGTTCAGGTTCTGCTCCACTTCAAATTGTTCCTGTTTTTTATTTTGATTAACAGACTCTTTGCAGTGGTCCTCCCCACCGGTGAGGGGGGACCCTCCCCTACCCAGGGGATGCCACAGTCTGACCCTCCATGCAGACAAGGTCAGTCCCACCAGGTTTGTTTGTTCATTTGTGTTTGTTTGTATTTGCTAATTTGCACCGTCAATTTCAAGCTTCAGATTCTGTTAACAATTTTCTACTGACAGGATATTTATGTCTTTGGTGGATCCAACGACGGCTTGAAAGGAAAGACAACGCTAGATGATCTGCACAAGTTGAGTCTCGGTAAGAGGAGTTTATTTGAGTCTTCTTCTTTCGAATGATGAGCAGCTTAACGTGTTACTTAACAAGGTGGACCGCGTGAAGGTTGTCATCTCCCACCCCATTTATTTGAGTAATACGTCATGATAAGAAAGTAAAGGTCTTGTAACACTAGTCTTAATACTTTCGTCTCAAAGTTGTGAAGCGCTACTAATGTGTCCAGTAAGTCTAGCCAAAAAATGCTTTTCGCAGTCTTCAAAACGACTTGATTTGAGACCAGTGATTGACCTGCAATGGACTTGTGATGACTTGTACCGCGGCCATCACAAGTAGCTCAACTACCACAATGACGCGATTGTATAGTCACGAGCCCCTCTCGTTTTGTTGTTTGTAGTAGTACCCTAACATTTCTTAAAGAATTTAAAACCCTGCCCTCTATCTACGACATACCTGTTGATTTTTAATGTCGCAGGCTAGTTTAATTGGTAAATTCAAATAACTTAAAGTGGTTTTTGTTCTCTTATATGAACAGGGCCTGTAAGTACACATTCTCCACAATAACAGCACAAGCATCCATTTACTTCTTGGTTTTGTCATTTCAAAGATTAATATGAATGATTTGTATTGAGTTCTTGCATTGTTTGCGTATTAGCAAAACAGAAATGGAAGCGGCCGTTCTACTCCGGTAACCCTCCCTGTAGACGCTTTGGTCACGTGGCTTGCACATATCTCAATCATGTAAGTTGTCATCATCCACCTAAAATATTCACCTAAAAAGTATTTTTTGTAGTTATAACCCAAATGGTTTAGTGCATGATCATATAATATAGTTTTACATGAAGTTGCACTTGTTGTGTTTGACTCAGTAGGTTTGCCAAACTGGGCAGGGCCTGTGGTAGATATTCTAATTGACACACAAGTCTTGACAATAGTTGTGCATAAATTTGCATGTCATTAATGTTGTTGATCTCTGATTGGTCCAATCAGCTGTACATTTTTGGAGGCACCAATGAGGAGATGGACTACAATGACATCAAGGCAGCCAAGCTGATCAATCCGTCCAATCGTAAACCCTGTAAGATACCTGCACTATCATCTGTCCAATCAAAATCCATCTTAGTTATCCCGCCAATTAACAATACGGATCCCTTTAAACCACAAGAACTAAGGGTACAGATTTCATAAAACAATATTTTTCTTAGATGATAATTTATTCCTATATTTATAATTTATTTCCCCCCAAGTGAAAGTTTCTCCGGAAGTCCTGCACAGCGTATTGTATGGCAAAGCAGACCGAAACGAAGGGGCAGCAACTACTTCTCCTCTGCATGAAAACATGCTCAGCTCAGCTACAGATCTAGATCACAAACAGGGTAATATATAGACAGCTTGAACACAACACCCTCACTGCATTAACCAGTTTGCGCCGGGATTATTTTTAACGAAACTCGACCCGAGGCGTGTTCAGGCCGATACTACCGGGAAGCACACCCACGCATTTCCGGCCTTGCTCGCTGATGACAGACATTTCCGGCCTTGCTCGTGGCGTGTTAATGCCTCATCCATTTTGAATCTGAGAAAAACTTTGCGTATATTTACGTTCGTACTTACTTGTACTTACTAGGATTAAAGATCGTACTCGGACTAACCACCTCGTGGTATTGTTCTGTCTCGCTTGTTGTCATTTAGAGAAAATCATAAAATCTAGAACATGTGGGGGATTTTAATCAATCAGTCAGTTGACTGGTTTTTTTTCGAAATAAGAGTTTTACTGACAAAATCTTAATGTCGTGTACGTTTTTTAGAGTTTTCTCAACAAGGTAGTATCAACTTCAAAATTCTTCTTTTGATGTTGAGTGGTGTTTTTATTGGTAAGAAATAACAAAACTTGTCCCTCTTTATCTGATTTCAGACAACTCAGAGGTCTCAGATATGTCTTCCGACTCCAACACGAGTGAGAGCAGTGATGAAGACTGAGTGATTACTAAAACCACCATTCCATGGCCAAGGAGTTGTTGTCTCATTCAACCATGGACCTATAGACCCCTTGCATGGTCTATCATGTGACACATTTAGTGTTATACATTCAGTTACATTTCTTGTGTTTGTTGATAGGATCATGGAGGTAGTAGGATACACCATTGCTAATTGCTTGAATTATGAGCAATGGGTGGATTTGGGGGTTGAATTTTGTAGTAAATATTGTTTAACTGACCTGTCATGGATGCCGGAAATGCCCAAAAGGGGGATACATTGTATTATTAGGGGGGACAATACAAATTTTAATATTGCTTTTAGGAAGTTATTTGGGACTTTTCCTTGAAGGGCTTGGTGAGTAGATTGCAAATCTCTTTCAACTTTCAAAATCGGTCAAAGCGTTGCCAAGTTATGGTCCGATAAACTTTTCAGATTGCGCTTTTTCCTAGACAACAAACATTAAGCAACAGTAATTAAAAAGTGTTTTTTGAACCATCTCATTTATTCTATTTACATCTTTCAAGCATTTCAAATCATCTTTTCTAGTATGTATGTTGCTCATATTTTTCATATAAGTCTTTCTTTTTCAGATGATACATTTCATGAGATCTGCAAATTCTCATGTTGTTACCTGTTGTCTAGTGGGTCTGCACGGTGTGTATGACACCCCTAGTATTATGAAAGTCCTGTGTGTATGTTTTGGTTGGATTATTTAAACTGAATAAGTGCTGCCATATGAAAAGTCAGACTTCAATCTCGACTAAAGTTGGTGACAATATACTTTGAGAAGGGGGACTTTAGACGAGTTCACCCAAAGGTCGTCTAGTGGTCCAATGAGGCGTGTCCTTGCTGTATACATTTGTAATTACCAGGGAGACGGATACGGTCCCAATATTTTGTAGGGGTGCTATGTCATAGGCGTGTCGAATGAAATGTTGCTGGCAATACAAAGAACTTGTACTTTTTATTGTTATCCCGATTTCTATGGCGCAGTTAGCTTGAATGATTTCTGAAGTCATGTGTGACCGAGGTAGACTTTTGGGAAATTACCAAAAAAAGCATTAAACCTCTGCCATGACGATGGAAAAGTTGTGGGCACTTTTTTATTTGACTTTTTCAATAAGGGCTATTATTAGTTCTTCCCCCCTGGAGGGTTGATTTGTTTAATTCTAGTCAACAAATGGCAAGATTTATCCCAAACATACTAGGAATGTTAACTTCCTTTAACTCTGATCATAGCCTTACTTGACACTAAATCCTGATGTTTTGCTATGCAAAATTGTTCTCATAAAAACTAGACTGATAAACTATTCTCGACATGTACCAAACTTGCCATGTGAACTGGGCCCTTTAGTCTTTCATATTTGCATTCCTAGTATCAAACTAAATACATTTGTACACTGCAAATATAACTCGAGGTGATAACTAGTATGTTCAGTTGTAAATATTTTTGTCAGAACAGAAAAAGGATCACGATCACTCGAGCCTTTCCAGTACAACCATTTTGCATTCCTTACCTCACGGTTCAATATTGTATTTGTGTGTACATTTACTATGAAATATATATTCTGGAACAAATTAGGTAGTATAATTTGGATGTAATCTAGAATAATTATATTTCTTTTGCTGTATCCATGTTTCAAAAGAAAGGAACATTTATTGCCATCAATTTGTTTACTTGTTTGAGTATAAAACGAAATATATGAACTGGAATACTGCATGCATTAAAATACTACCGACCAATCTAAAGATATTAAAAGATATATTTTATAACTATTTTATACATAAGGCACACTATTAACTATTTCTTGAACAAAGGTTGTCTTCTTTAAAATACAACTCTGACATTGCAGCATATCATATGAACCTAGAAAATGTTGCATGTTTGTCCAATTTCTACGTTTGTTCATGCCAGGATTATTTTGACATTGACCGGGCCCAGGTGTGAGATTGTTTTTCACGAATCTTGATCCGATATAGGTTCAGGTTGGCATCTGTGGGTAGCACACCCTCATATTTCCAGCCTAGCTCACTGCGAGCTGGTCGCTGATATTTCTTGTCTTGCTCGTGACGTGTGTTTATCTGTCATCCATTTTGAATTCTAGAAAACTTTGCATGTATACACGGCATCCGAAGCGAACTGGTTAAAGGAACTAAACAAAATTCTCTTTTCCCAAATTATACATTTTGCACTTTATGGACAGCCGTGACCCTCTGGAATTGTTTTATTTTTTTTTACATTGGGCACAAATATATCTATATGTACTTTGTAAACAGACTGGCTTTCTGGTAACATACAAATATATACTATCACAAATTTTAAGCGCTCTACAATGGAAGAAGATAAGCATAAAACTGCTCAGGTATAAAAATCCATGGAGTTTTCTCGCGATGCAATAGTAAGCAAAATGTTAACCTAAAAGTTAACATGCCTTGTAAATTGCTATCAGTTAATATGGACCAAGGGGTCTATAACGAGAAAATCATGAAACTGCTTCAGCTATAAAATGGAGGTTTAAAAAAAATTATCCCAGTGTACAAAAACTACAAGATATGAGCAGGTTTAGGCAAGAACTATTCCTCAAGCAGTGGTTGATTACTTGATTTATGACGTAACTCACAGCTACGCACCAATATTAACGCTCACAAGTCCTGGTTCCCCACTGTGCTTTAAGATGCCTAAGGCTATCGGTAACCACTTTGCTCTACTGTGGTCCTGTTTCTAATAGTCGACTAGTAATCCAACCACCCTTTAAGAGAATCTAGTCAAACTATGTTGTAGTTTGTACCCAAACTACAGATAACTCGACGCAGACTAGATAGGTTTGGTTGTGTCGGCTGATTGGTGGGTGCCATGGCAAACGTTGCCCGCCTACCATATCCATGGATGGGAGTGGTGTTGGGCAAGTATACGATATAACACATAGGATAGTGGCACTACCTCCATCAATAGAATAATCAGATAGGCTTTGGTAGAGACAGCTGCTTGGGCAGTGGTGGCTCGTAACCGTACAAGAATGTTGCACTTATGACGAAAGCAGCTCCAATAAAAAAGAAACTGAAAACAAAATGCAAGAAAACAAATAATTCTAATTATAACTGCACATCTATATATATATTAATTGTTTTAATTATTTCTTTACTATTTTCACTATTTTGAGTTTCAGAATCTGTTTTTGTTTTTTTTCATGTTAAAGATTGACTTGACAGCTGCAGACGACACTGCTGTTTACAATGAGGCAAGAGCTGGCGTCACTGAACACGTTACATTGACTGAGGAGGTAGTAAATATATATTCTTCAAAAATGTGAACTAAAATAATGAGGAATTTTGCTTTACCTTGAAGGGGTAAAATCATTGAGCAGATAGTAGGAGACGACCATTGACAGAATGATGGACAGAGATGTGGCAAAGCCTTTCAAGATGTTATCAGCGTATTTGATGACAGCTGCTATTATCAAACCACCAAAAGCCTGACAACAAAACATTCATTAATTAATTCAAATATCTTCTTCTTTAAATGCAACATCAAATTTATTTAGTTAGTCTGTCCCGAAATGGCCATTTTAAGCTATAAAGGAGGTAGCAACCAAGAAGATGGTTTGGGAATATTTTTTTCAGAACTTAACAAATGTTTGTGATTTCTTTTAAATCTAACATCAATTCTTTCCTTTCTTCCAGGGTAGCAACCGCCAAAAAGTTGTCAAGGACCGAAAAAAAGGCGGGTGTCAATTCGCCATACAATGCATCAATCGCTACCGCTATTCACGAGTCAGGGAACTACAGCAAGATGGCTGCAACAAACTAATCATATCTTCTACACGTAAGTAGGTTTTGATATTCAAAAGTTGCTCACTTGATTTAAAACGACGATCCACGTGAGATTATTGTAACCTTGGAAGAAACCAGCAGACCAGAACTGCTGTCCATCGTTGACGATGACCCCAACAAACCCAAATATAATGCCAAAGAAAGCTACAAGGAAATGGGGGAAAAAATGCAGAATTACAAATTATACGATTACAAAAATTCACTGCTATGTAAACATCTGCCTTCTAAAAAAACCAAAAAACTAGAGATCATCGCTTGGAACTGAATATTAAAAAAATAATGTATTCGTAATATAGAATTTCCCTGATAGTTACTCTGAATCAAATTTGATTAAAAAAGTTACTCCTTTGACATATATCATCCAGCCAACCAAACTGACACCTCGACAGACAGACAGACAGACAGCCCGACAGCCCGACAGACAGACAGACAGACAGACATCTTGGTTTATATACAACAATTACTCAAGCCGTGAGGAACTGAGAAGTAACATTGCTTTATTTAGAAACACTAAACAATGAAAGCAAAATTGGAGATAATTTGAAGATGCTTCAACTACGCACGTATGCGTACTCACCGAGTTGTATATTCCGCAGCCATATCGACTGTTTGGTACCCTTGAGTATCTTCTCAAAGTAAACCCCTGCAAACCCACTGGAAAAGCAGGCAGTGAGTACAGCTACCAGACCTATAAACTGGTTTTTGGAAGGTGCCGACTCCATCTGTTTTTGGTCTTTGTTTTCTGTGGGCATCTGTTTAAAAAAAAAAAAAAACAGTAACAAAAGGTTATCGGAAACACTTGAAAAGTAGATTGTTTTCTTTTGGAATATATTTCTTGACAAATTTTGGAAACATATTTGCCTTTTTGCCCACGGCAGGGCAGTTTACTTTGGGGGCAGTATAAGAAGTAACAGACAGTACAGGAACCAACTGCTTGACCTACCTGCACTAACGCAACTCCTGCCATAAGAAATAACAGGGAAACCCACTTGTTGGTGTTTAGTTTCTTACTCAGCATCAAAACAGAAAACATCGCCGTCGTTAAAATCTTCAGCTGGTATGTGACCTGGACAAAATAAAAACAATTGAAACTCTCATAAACTAAAAAAGAACAATTGTAAAAAAAAAAAAAAAAAAAAAAAACAAGCTCGAATTCAAGAAAATTACAGTTAATCGTTATCATTTTTTGCTGATGTAACGGTAAGTGTTAGTTAAGACATTCTTATAGTTTGTGGTCCTATATCTGACCTGGTACGTAGCGGCGTCGAGGTTGGACAAGGCCAGGAAGAGCAGGTTGTTCTGTATTGTGTAGAGACCGGATGGTACAGCTAACTTGAGTGTGTCCATTGGCTTATAGATGATCTGGTCTCGAATAATCTTGATCAGGTTCCTCGCACTCCACGATCCTTCGATAGACAAATCAATTTAAGCAATCAAATTAATCAATAAATTTACTTAATGCCAAAGAAATTACACATTACACAGTCATTACACAGTCTAAGTTTTAAGTAGTTTTGTGTTATGGATGCTGTGAGTTTTAATAAATTCAAATTTCCTTTTTTATTTATCTGTAGCTTTACGGTTTATGATCTGCCTTTAAATGCAATTTGTCTTTTCATTGTTTTGTCAGTTCTAAACATTTGTTTAGAACTTTTAGATTTTTATATCAGTGTTTATGTTTTTCATTGTACTATTGTGATCGGCCTTTACTAGCATCTTTCCTCATCCTTATACAAATTCCAACACCATGGTAAACTCTACATCCAAACTGTTGGACTCTGATTCTAATGGTATGCCAACCCAATGTAAAGCATAATTTAGTTTACTAATGCAGTACCCATCCTAACAAGTTCCAACAAACCATGCAGTTGGTTTTGATGGGTTGAGGCCAGTCTAAGATAATTTTTTGCTATTGTCTTGGTACCTTCTCCCCCCAGTACCAGCACAATGCACATGACCATCTTGACTATTTCAGCCATGACGATTGCGGTAGAGCTAAGGTATCGTGGGCCTTCCCCTTGCACCATGCGGGAATATCGCAGGGTCAGGACTAGGGAAGTGGTCTGTAGGATCAGAATGCCCAGAGAGACATACTTTGTGTTGAACATCACACGCGCCATCTGAAAAGAAAAATCAAAAAATAAATTATATATTTTTTGTTTGCGTATTGTTGACTTTACGCAACACGACCCCTTGAAAAACAACCTTGGTTGAATGATTACCGTGTATAAATAAGTTTAAATAAATAATAAATAAAAATACACAGAAAATAATAAGACCAAAAATTCATAAAACGACCTACGTACACTGTACAATATATCAGCATACCACAGGTACATGTGTGGTGATAGCACTACATACAGGTCGATATTTACATTATAGAACAGAATCAGAATAATAATAGCCAGTCCATTGCAGCTGTTGACAAACTATGCAAATATTACATAAAACTCAATTCAAGCAAATAATGTGATTTCCACAAGAGCAAAAAATACTCTTTATATGCAGTATGGAAAGGTGTACCTTTTATAAAAATTGGTTTACAGGTAAGACCCTGTCAAAGTGAACTAAATAATGTCGGAAATCTCTTTACTAGGACAAATTGACTCAAAACAGCAAAAAAATTGCTGAGATATGAGATGATGATTGTAATACTTCACAGATTATAAATTATAGAATTACATTTTTCAAATTTTCCAATCTTACCGACTGCGCCATTTTTGCATTCACTTCGTTGCTTTTAGTTTCACGATCCAACATCCTGATTGCTTTTTAGCAGAATGACAATTGTAAGGCAATAACATTGTATTTGATTCTAAAAGTAGGGGCCGTACAAAGTTGAGTGGGTGTTGATACAACTGTACATGTGTAGCTGGCACACAATAGTGCACAACAATGTACATTGTGTAAAGTTGACAATTGCCTTTCAGGTTTTTGCTGATTAGAAGGAAATATTAGGAAGTGATCCGAGTATAACTTGGACCCTAGCTATCGCTTTTTGAATATTTGAACATGATCTGGATCTAATTAGGTGATATTTACACCTTTTTGACGTCATCATTTTTTAAATACACACCTCAATCATCTCTTTCAGCTGAAACACTAAATACAATTCTGAAAATGGGACTAAATTTCAGACACATTTTTCACATATAACAGGCTCTTGAAATTCAATAAATTCATAAAAAATATTTTAAAGAACATTAATAAGTAAATACAGTAGAAGGCTGATTTACTAGGAATTGATCCAGGCAGAAGCAAAATGGTCTGACATATGAGATTATGACTGAGTACTGATCCTATGAAGTCAATACGTCATCCTGTGTCTATTGCCAAGGCAATTGGGTTCATACAAAAGTTACTCAACCATTTCCTTGTGCTTCAATATGGACGATTCAGTTGACTAGTCAATGTGCGGCGCTATTACAATGACAACTGATGATGCCACACTGTGGTACTCTTAAGCTTCCTAGATTAGTACAGGCTGATCTGCATCCAGAAATTTAATTTAATTAAATTTTACAAATCTTACCGATTGCGTGGATTCTTCTTTTGATGCTTCTTTTGATGCTTTAGTTTTACTACTCAATTCCATAGTTGCTTTTAATTTTAGCAGACTAAAAATTGATATGCATGTACCGGTACTTTATATCTAAAAAAACATACATACATCTCCCTAGTAATAATCGTAATAAAACCTGCCAATGAAATAATTAGTTATAATTGACATATGTGCATTGTGGGTACATCCCCATATTTAATAGCAAAAGCAAAAATATCAGTTATCTACATTCAACAAATTAATCAACATTATGTGAACAGATGGTCCTCGTTATTTACCTGTGGTTGCACAAAAATAAAAAAGGAGAAAACAAACAAAAGGAAATAGATACACGCGATGATTATAATTATTACCTCTCACAATTTAACATCGGTTCAGTTCACAGCATTTAATACCGTACCATCAGCAGCAACCTTGATGAAATCACAAGAACTGGATTTTTACTGCGCTGTCTCTCTAGCTTAGCTAGCTATGTACGTACTGTGGCCGTGTAACTTCCGAGCGCAATCGTGTGTGTGCGGACCTGTACTTTGAAGCGCGGAGGTCTGTCGCCGGCGCGCCGATACATCAGGTGCTTTTAAATTTAACGCTCAAAACAAGAGCGAAATTGTGTATCATCGACAGCTAGCTAGCTAGTGCCAGCTGTCCACGTGCCAAGCTTCGTGTCATTGATCGTACACAGTCCATGAGTCGTTCAATTAAATATCCTGCCCAAATTCAGAGCTCGAACTGAATAATAGAAATTCACCATTGCAACGTATACAAAATAAACATTCAATATTTTTGCACCTCCTTGGACTCGCAGTAGCGCCCTCAATTATTAAAGGTCATTTATTTCAATATGGCGGCGCCCAAGGTTCGTCAAATTTTAATACAGAGTGCGAGAAACTCCTTCGTGTTTACGTCTTTTAGGAATAGATTTTTGACAACTCAAGGTCAATCGCAGCAGGAGGAACTGGAACAGAATAATTATGTTGACAAATATGCGGAGAAAATCAAGAAATCGCAAAGGTAAAGTTGCGAGCAGTTAGCTAGCGTTTATAATGCCGCGAAAAGGGGGTGGGGGGGGGGGGGGGGGGGGTGGGGGGGGGGGGGGGGGGGGGCGGCAGGTCTTTGAGGGCGGCAGGGGGGGGGGGGGGGGCAATATGGTCCGACTCTGAATGTTTGAGTATTTCAACTTAAACCAAAGATAGCAAAACAAGAAATACAACAAATCTAATTAAGGCGGAGAAATAAAAATGAAATAATTTCTTGCTCTGTACTCTAGTAATGCAATGCGGCCATTAGTGTGTCTTATTTCTCCATGATTAGACTGACTTCATGTGACTTTTTCAGAAATCATCTGAGATTTAGTCTATATTTTGGGTCCAGATTGCGATTTGTCTTGATACGTAGACTCTTTCCCGCTTTACTTGGTCTCATCTGAACACCTGAGACTGAACATTAATTTATCCTTTAGAAAGATTGGAATTCATTTTTGTGTTAACCTTTTAATTTTAGTGTGGATCCTGCCAAATTTCAGGCCAAATTACGAGACTTAAACGAATCTAAGAAGGAAAAGAAATGGCGAGATGAAGAAAAATCTTTGAGACCAGCAGTAAGCCAAGAAGACTCCTTTCTCTTGTTTATTTTTTGCAAAACTTTGTAAAGCAATTGTCCATGATATAAAGAAGTGTGTTAAATGTTTCAATGTGAAAAAATATTTCAGTTACTGACTGGTAAATTTCAAGAATAATTGGTTATGTTGTGTTTATAGTACAAATCAAATACAACTCAAGTTGAGATCAGATGAAACCAAAACCATTTTTACATTTACAATACTTATAAACACCACACACAGTATTTGTGACTTATCTGAGCACATGTTTCTTCTTATTTCTTGATAAGAAGAAATCTGGGAAGTGTTTACCACGGCTGCTCAAGACCTCACAACAGTCATCATCACAACAAGTACGTATTGGTCATGTGATTCTTAATTCAAATGTTTTAATTCATGGTTTTATCCCTTCTTTAATTTATCAAATGCTTTCAGGGATGGGGGGGGGGGGGGGGGGGGGGGTTGCTTCCCTGCCCCTACTGTATACAGTACTGGCAGGAACAACAATTTCAATCCATATCAGGATCCAGGAGATTTGAACCCAAGCTCCAATTTCTAAATAGTGGTTCTGCATTTTTTCTTTATTTCCGTTTAGAGTCTGGATTCCATCTTGAAGATTGACTTGATCCAAGACTTGCCCAACAAGGAAATCCAAAAGGTCTGTATGAGTGGGGAATGTAAAATGATATTTGTTCAACAATGTTCTATTTATTTATTATTATTTGTTTGGTTAGAGTTGGGCAACAGTTTAAATTTATATACTTTTAAAATATTTTTGTTGTAAATTATTAATTATTTTGTCACAGATTTGGACCCAGTACCATGCCAAGAAAGACTGCATCAGTGCTGTAATACCAGTAAGTTGGGGATTTTAGCTTGAGACAAAAAAAATCATTAATTTTTTTCTCTTATTATTTTATTAACCAAAACAGTAAATATTAACACAAAATTAACAGAACAAATTACAAATGATGGCCGCTGGACTAAATTCTGAAATCTATCTTATATTGAATCAAAAAGCAATCACAAGGTATTTGTTTGACAATTTAAATTATTTACTTATAGGCATAGTCAAAGGAATAATGCTTTACCTCAAACAAATATTATCTGAATTTTCAATAGAGCGTAACATACGACAAGATTTGTGAAACTGCTCAACATAATCCTCTGGTAAGTTTTAGTGATATTTTATTGTAGTATGAGATTTTAATTTGTGCGGTTTTGTTTTAACAATGCTTTATAATGTAATAAAACTATAACAAAATATCAAGGGTTTTAGCAAGTATAAACAATGTCTAAAAATAATTATTTTTAACAAAATGAAATTGAAACTTATTCAGATGTAGTTATGAATATAATATTAAAAAACAAACATATTGAATACCAATATTGATTATTGCATAGTTATGTATTGACTTTTTTTTATCGCAGCATCATTTTAAAGGTAGTATACACCATTGGTCATTGCTTGAATTATCATGAATGAGTAGATTTGGGGGGTTGTATTTTATAGTAAATATCGTTTAACTGAGCTGTCCGAAGTTTTAGAATCATGGATGCCGAGAAAAGCACGAAAAACAGCGGGTTTTTTCAACCGGCGTCGAGCAGTTATTTTTATGTTATCTTTGTTTTCTTCGCGATCGCCGTCTGGCGAGCGCGAATTTTTCATTATAAAATTCTATTTTTCGGAATAATTACAGGATATCTAGCGCAATCATTTTGCTGGATGCTCAGAATCAACATTTACTTTCAGATGAGTAGGATATTTCTTAATAATTTGGTAGTAAATATTTTAGATATCTGCAAATGGTGTATACTACCTTTAAACAATTATTGACTATTAAGTCATTTTTGTTTTTGTTTTTTATCACATAGTTCCTGTACCCACTGCCCAAGACAAACGGTTATGAGTTCTTCTTTGCTCAGTTTGATGAGAATCACAGCTGCTACTTCACATCTCTCATCAACTACCAGGTAATTAAGTGTTCGACACAAATTGTGTAGCTGGTAATAAGTCACTCATAACTCGGTCACAAACCAGTCACAACGCAGTCACAACTCAGTCACAACACAGTCACAGATAAACAACTCAGTCACATCTCAGTCACAACTCAGTCACAACTCAGTCACAACTCAGTCACAACTCAGTCACAACTCAGTCACAACTCAGTCACAACTCAGTCACAGATAAGAAACAACTCAGTCACAAACCAGTCGCAAAACAGTTACAACTGTCACAACTCAGTCACCTCTCGGTCACATTTCAGTCACAACTCAGTCTCAACTCAGTCACAACGCAGTCACAGATAAACAACTCAGTCACATCTCAGTCACAACTCAGTCACAACTCAGTCACAACTCAGTCACATCTCAGTCACAACTCAGTCACAACGCAGTCACAGATAAACAACCCAGTCACAACTGAAAAAACATTTTACTTGAATTAAGTATGTCAGCAAACTTTAAACAGTGATTTTTCTTCAACAATAATCAGAGTTCTTAAATCAACACCCTTCAAATTTAATATCCTCTGTATTTTGTTGACAGGCATATCAGGAGAACTCTCCAATACTTCTGACCATGAAGCACTTCACAGAACTCCAACAAGAGAAAGGTACATTTGAACCTGACTCTCTGGGGTGTGTAAACATTTCATATTGAAATTAATGTATTTATCACTGACAATATGTCACTATTGCAGTGGACATGAATAGTGCCCTCTGTCTTCCAGCTAAAGTTGCATCTAATTTACATGTATTAATTGGCTATGACTGTGAATTACACATTGGTCTATGGTAGCGGCTATGGTAGCGGCTGTGGCCACTTGCCATACAACCGTGTTATTTTAAGCCATAGCCATTGAATTGCAATATATAACTTGGCTCAGTGTTGTTTAAGATTTCTACCAAGAATTCATTTTTTTCCTTGTTTTCCCTCTTTCTTTTTTTCCTACCAGGCATCGTTCTTATGCAAGGAGAAATGGACACTAATGTGATGGTAAGACCAGACTAAATCACACATTTAACCAAAACTGCCAGATTGTTGGTATTACAGAGCCTCCTTTTTTTGTTGAAGCAGAAACTTCACGAAACGCAGAATGAAATTCAGCTGTGGAAACAAGCTCTGTAGTTTGTGTTCAAAACAGTGGAATACTTAGAACTTAGCATTCAGACGAGCCACTTAATTCTTTGGTTGTTCACATTTCTATCAGAGTCATGTGCTGTCGATATAAATCTCAGTCCAACAATCATGTTGTTGTATCATTGTTCCACTGACTGATGTTCACTGAGATAATTATGAAGTGGCATGACGACGCAATATTCTTTCCAAACACTATTTCCTGAATTATATCAATTTCAAACATAACCTGAAAGATAATGAGACGTGCGCTTGCTTCAAGAAAATTAAAAACATTTAGAGCTCAGTTTCTGTTTGTTGATGCATGACTGGTGGCAGAATAATTGGAAGGTTTCATCTTCTCAATATCACATCACAGAGTGTTAATGACGCGCAGTTCTTAGCCAATCAGCTGCAGCTGTACTACGCAACGGACAGCCACGACCGACTGAAACTCCTGCAGACATTCAACCATCGCCAAGATGAGTTCAGGCACATGGACGTCATCGCGCAGCTAGAGAAATGCACAATTGAGCTCCCTACAACGTCATCAGACGGGAACAACTCATAACCTCTACTTGAAATAATAAATTGGTTCTACTGGTTTTGATTTTGGCGAATATTTGTGACGTGTTTTCATGCAAAATAACAGAAATAAAACGCTGCATAGAAATTAATTGATTTTTTTAAAGAGAATTCACAGATGTGTCACAAATTGCAAACAAAATGTGGGCAAACTCAATTTGGTGTATGAGATCTAGAGTCCCAAATCTAGAAAACATGCAATAGAAGATAATAGACTGTCGCATGAAACAACCAGTCCAACATACCTTTAGTACTGAGTCAGTGAACTGTGTTAACATCTCCCTATAGTCTGCCACCAGACCACTGAAGAAGAGATCAGTCTTTGCAAACAGATGGACATGCACAAGTCTAGACTTTGGCTTTCAAATAAAAGCATGTGGCTTCACTCTCGGGTGCAAAATATTGAATTCTGACTTTAAACTTGGCTGGTGAAATACCATGGCCTGAATTTATTTCACGTTGTTTTTTATCAGAGCCATGCATCTGTTAAGCAGTGTACACTCCAATTCCCTCCACGGAAGCTCTTTGTTGGACATTCTGTCCCAAAGTTGTGACTTTTTGATAATTATTACTGACACAATTGTGATGAAACTTTTTGCAAAGTATGTTACATAAAAGTCTGACATTCTATTGACAATGAACGGAGAAGACAGTCTACTAATTTTGATACAAATATTTGTACTTTTATTAGTTTTCAGAGCTGCCACACAACTCGATATCTCAAACAGAAACAATGTTTCCCTCTCTCGGTTACATTTTAGTTTTAATGTTAATGACTGATTTAAATTGTTAAATACAAATATTCTATAACAAAGCAATATATTCTTCAGATTTTGCCTAATTCCCCGAGTATAGTTCCAACACAAGGCTGGTCACACTTCAACTAAAAACTCTGCTGTTTTCTACAAACTTCGTTGTGACAGGTACATTATTGTGGGTAACAAACACTATTCACAAATGTGGATTTTTTTGTTACGAAGCTCCAAAGCAGAAATTTGGTGCTTGGCCAAAATGCTTGGCGGAACTGATAGCCAGTCACAAGCTAGCAGCATACCTCACAAGGAATGCTGGCTGGTAACCATTATTGTTCTCATTTAGCAAATCTAATAAGCTAGTATCTTCGTACCTTGTACATGAACTTGAAATTATTCTGTTGTCAGTAGCTGATCTTTGTTCATTCACTGTAACACAACTGCAAGATTCTTAAATACCGTTTTCTAAAGAATCAGTTTTACATTTGTTAATATATATATATATATATATATACGTGTTTGTAAACCGATTCAACTTCGGAGAGTGCTCTACTTTACAAAAGGAGCGATATAAAATCAATCACAAAAACTAGGATAGGTTTTTGTTCACCATTTTTTTATTCCGACAAATTTGTTTCGTGGATACCTCCACTCGTCAGGGAATATTATTGTAATAATACAATAATATTCCCTGACGAGTGGAGGTATCCACGAAACAAATTTGTCGGAATAAAAAAATGGTGAACAAAAACCTATCCTAGTTTTTGTGATTGATTTTATATATATATATATATATACATTTGCATTACTAAACTCAGCAACCCTAACAAGGACTTTCAGATCCTTGTGCGACAAAAATGAAATACTAGAAACGAGAAAACAGTTTTGCATTTCTGTGCAGAAGAATAAAAACCTGACATAACCCTGTTTCCTGACAAGTATTGTTCAAATTTACGGTCTTCATATTAACAAAATTGGCTTTACAGAAACAGATCTGAAGGTAGGATACACTATTGGTAATTGATTGAATTATCATAAATGGGTGGATTTGGGGGTTGTATTTTAAATTAAATATCGTTTTACAATCATGGATGCTGAGAAAAGCAAGAAAAACAGCGTTCGTTTTCAACCGGCGTCGGGCAGTGGTTCTTATGTTGTTTTGGGTTTTTTTGTTATAAAATATTTTTTTTTTTAAATAATTACAAGCTATCTAGCGCAATCATTTTGCTGGATGCCTACAATCAATATTTACTTTCAAATAAGTAAAATATTTCTTAATAATTCGGTAGTAAAATAATTTAGAAATCTGCAAATAGTGTATCCTACCTTCAACCACAACTAGAGCTACATATTTAAAGTGGATATATTTTTGAAAACGGTTGATACAGCAGAAGCAAGCCCACGTCAAGAAAAAATAATCTAAGAATCTGTTTATTATATTTACACTAACCTCTTGAATAAATTGCCATACGTACAAATATTGTACAAGTACATGTATATTAATAATGAAAACCGGGATGCATTCCAAATGACACAAAACCATTGCTTACCATTCACTATTCATATTTTAAAATATAAATTCAACATTGGTTTTTGTTTGCAGGTAAAATTTTGATAAGAACAAATAACGAAAAATTAATAGTTTCTCGTCCGAATTATTTATTTTTTAAATTTAAAAACAATTTGGATTGACGTATTTGTATACATTTTATCGCATAATTATATAGAGTTGCGTAGTATGATAATAATTTCGCATACTAATATGTTCTAAAAATGATTTGGATTTTCGTCATTCTCAGGAATTTAGATTTTTCAGAGGTTTTTAATTTGCGGTAGCAAAAAAGTATGTGCACAAGAACGAGAAACTAATTAATTAATCAGTGAAAATTAGACCTGCTCGAATGTAGTACGTGTCGGATAAAATTGTTACTATAGAAAAACTTGAATATATAGCATCACACACAAGGAAGAAAATATTTGTAAATAAATACAGAAAATCCTTTGCTACAAACTTGAAAGAATCCTTGGGACATATTACATTATACTACTAGAAACCAAAATATTAGAGTTTTTTATAATAAGCAAATGTTTTTTCCTAACTTATTTTTCACTCTCGCAACCTGTGGAATTATTTACACAGATATTTCCTATCGTTAATACTGTATATAAACACAATTATTGCTTTTTATTGGGCTGATAACTTTTAGGTGGGAAAATAATATTTTCCTTTAAAAGTCACTCGTAAAATTGGTATTCAAAAATGTATCGACATTATATAATGCGTTATGCACTTCATAATAACTGCAATTATTGACAACTGAACAGTCCTATATTCACTAGTTTTGTTTATAGTGAATGGAAGTTGCTCACTGTTAAATGTATTTCAAGAACAAAGTTCATGATGTGTACACTGACCTCTGCTAAATTGCCTCTGTTAATGTATTTCAAATATCTTTCTCTACCTGCTTAAAGGTAGTATACACCATTGGTAATTGCTTTAATTATCATGAATGGGTAGATTTGGGGGGTTGTATTTCATGGTAACTATTGTTTAACTGACTTTTCCGAAGTTTTACAATCATGGATGCCGAGAAAAGCACGAAAAACAGCGTTTGTTTTCAACCGGGGTCGAGCAGTTATTCTTATATAATCTTTGTTTTTTCGCGAATTTTTCTTTATAAAATTCATTTTTTGGGAATAATTACAGGATATCTAGCGCAATCCTTTTGCTGAATGCCTAGAATCATTGTTTACTTTCAATTGAGTAAGGTATTTATTAATAATTCAGTAGTAAATATTTTCGATATCTGCAAATGGTGTATACTACCTTTAAATGTTGGCTGATATTTATTTTAAAAAATCTTGTAAAAAAACGAACTAGCCACAAGATCTCATAACAGACTAATGGCCCGTCCGTGGCAAAGATGAACTTGGGCTATACTTTATATTTCACTTTTACTGAAGGACATCTTTTATGACTAAAGAAAATACTGCTTTATAATGCGTGTAAAAAAGGCAAATTTTACATTGGCAAATACTGACATTTTTCTCTTCAAGAACAAAAATTGCTGGAAAAAAAAAATGTCACAAGAAACTTTAGACATCTCAAGTTCAACTATTATATTTTATTTTAGTCTGTACAATTGATTGAGAAAAAGTGCCACTTTACTAATTGACCTGACACCCAAAACAACTTGACAAGTTATCGACAGTTTAGATGCAGTGTGGTCCCCAGATGACTCTGCCGCTGGGGTAGTGATGCTTGAGTGCTCTGTAGAGCTCATCTGAATGCTCCTCATCACGAGTCTCCACAACACACTTCACCTGTTGGGATAAAATAAGGGATTTATTAGGTTTCGTTTGAAGTACTTAAAGGTCGGATACACCATTTGCAGATATCGAAAAATTTTACCACCGAATTATTAAGAAATATCTTACTCGTATGAAAGTAAATACTGATTCTAGGCATCCAGCAAAATGATTGCGCTAGATATCCTGTAATTATTCTGAAAAAATGATTTTTATAAAGAAAAATTTGCGATAGCAAAAAAACCAAAAATAACATAAGAATAACTGCTCGACGCCGGTTGAAAACAAACGCTGTTTTTCTTTTCTTGACATCCATGATTGTAAAACTTCAGACAGGTCAGTTAAACGATATTTACTATAAAATACAACCCCCCAAATCTATTTATTCATGATAATTCAAGCAATTACCAATGGTGTATACTACCTTTAATGACTTCTATTAATCCTGCAAAGTTTGCGGTATAGATTTTCCCCAAAAAATTGTAATTTCAGCCAGCAATCTTTGGGTTGTATGTTTAGTGTGAAATGGTAGCTCAGGCTTATGAAGGGAATTTCTCTCCAAATGACTTGTCCATTTGTTAGAGTAATTTGCACATATTTAGTATAAATAAAAGAAATGATTACCTGTACGTTGAAGATTTCGCTCTTGAGAAACGCCCTCTCGTGGAAGATATCCTTTATGCTGAGAAACAGACATTTGTCAAGGTTTACACTACGTCTTTAAATACATTTCCAGAATTGCTCGTAAGACTGTTCTGCTAAGGTATTTAATATTTAATGCCTTTCTAATGTTTATGTAATTGGAAGTAGGCACACTCTAAAAAGAATAACATAATTTTAGACTGAAATTATTTATCACTCTTAGTTAAATTGTTTTTTACAGATGCACGCTGTTCAAATGCACTATGATAAAGGCGTTCCATTTTTAATTTTCATTTCTCTGCGATTTATCTCATGATTAACTGGCTTACAAAACTCTTGCTAAGCTCAACAGCGCCCTCTGTAGGTGCCGCACTTACCTGATACCCATGGTGCTGATGATTGTGGCAAGTTCGGTGATGCCCCCGGGCCTGTCACTAACGGTCACCACGAAGCGAGCCAATCGGCCGTCTGCTGCCAGGCCACGTTCCAAGACGCGACCCAGGACCGTGGTGTCTATGTTACCCCCGCAGAGAGGAATGGCAACCCTGGAGGTACAACCAACAGGAAAAGAAGTTAAGAACCTTTTGCACTTTAAGATTACCACATACACCTGTAAGCAATTAACAGGCAGCTATCATGGCAAAATCAAGATAACTTCCCAAAGTTGAAAATATACCAAGAAACTGTCACCTCATTGCTATAACCACTGAGCGTAATTCTGTCATCTTGAGGCAAAAGCTATTGCTACGAGTAGTTAACATTACACAATCTGATGATGGCTATTCCTTAAAAAATAATGTAATTGCTTTTGTTCCTAGGAAAGATTAGTGTAACGGATGTGAGATAAGTATTTTTCCTAATACTTAAGGCTGCGGGCATGATTCCACATTATGTCTGTAGAATGAATTCATATTGTCAAAGTTTTGGTGTTAAACAAGAAGCAACAAAAGGCCAACCCCCCCCCCCCCCCCCCCCCCCCCTAGTCAATGTTTGATCAGCTTACTTCTTTCCTTTGAGCTCTGGTAGCTTGTCTCCTAAGACTGCGGCCAGTCCAGCCGCTCCAGCGCCCTCTACCACCGCCTTCTCCATCTCAATCAGCCTCAAGATGGCTAAGGCAATCAGATCCTCGCTGCGATAGGAACAAACCGAGACACAATCAAGAAAACAGGTGAGAACGATTACGTAGAAAGGTTTCTGTTTCATTAATCAAAGTACAATGCACCACAACCATCTCAGAGTCGTGATAGCACAAAGTATTCACAAAGTATTCACAAAGTATACACAAAGTATACACAAAGTATACACAAAGTATACACGATGACTCAAGTTGAACTATAAAATAGGCTTCAGTTTCAAAAAGGCACATTTATGAATGAGGTTTCCAATAACTAGAGCAAAGTCTGAAATCTTGAGGCCAATTTCATGAAACTGCTAAGCACAAAAAAATTGCCTAGCATGAAATTCTTTCCCTCGCAAATCCTGGTTACAAACCATTTGTTTAGGTTATGTATATTATTTGTGACTGGTATTCAGCTGGTTTTTGCTTAGCATGAAAATCACACGGAGTATTGGCTGGACCTGTTTTTATTGAGCAAGACGTTTTTGCGTTAAACAATTTTTTGTTCTTAGCAGCTCTGAAAAAAAATGGTTGCTCCTCAGTGTCTGAACTTCGAAGTTTTAAAGAGCAAATAATAAGTTGATTAAAATCTTGGGAACAATTTGAGAGATTCTGAAACACCAATCTGAAATAATTTTTCAGGAGATTTCATAACTTACCTGACAACCACCATCTTATCTACGTAGTGCTTGGCCGTAGCGAATGCATTCACACCCACCGTGGGTACTGCAAGACCTTCAATATGAACCGACAACAGAAATAGATTCGTAACACTGCAACCATTATGTATACTGTACGAGTCTTTTTGTTTAAACACGACTTTTATTGTAGGGCATTTAGATCATTGTGATGATGTTTTAAATTTGTTGCACAAAATGGGGAGGAGCCACAGAGTTCAGTGTGACCTTTGACCTACCATCAGCCAATGAGGGGCCAGACTTGGTCCATATGGGATGGCCTGCTTGCAAAGCAGCGGTGAAGCTGGGACACTGTTCAGATTCAACTCCCTGCAACAAGCAAACAAACAAACACAATAACGATAAATACACTGTTGCATCAAAAACCAATGTTTTTTTTGTTTCCCACGAATATAAAAACAAAATCTGGGAAAAAAATTATATAAATCACTACCTTTAAACCTTGATGACTACACGTAGACAGCTAAATATGATGTGCACTTGAGATTGTTTGACCTGCAATAGTGTTGGCCTAATTTTTGATATTTTATTATTTTTGGGTACTACACCCCCCCGGTAAATTAATGGCAAGAAAACGTTATGGTGCTTACAATGATAGTGGTTCTAGGGGAGAGGCTTTTCACAGCCAGTGCCACCCCAGCGATGAGACCAGCTCCTCCCACTGGAATGATAACGGCATCCAAGTCAGGGACCTGCTCAACGATCTCCAATCCCATGGTGCCTTGCCCGGAAATGATGTGGGGGTTATCGTAGCTAAACGCAGGAAACAAACAAATGTGAAATCAACGATGTACATGTTGATGTTTAAATTAGACACATTACTTTTCCTTTTTTTTGGTACCCTAAAATTTAATATTTCATTTTTGTATTTATCCAAATGTTCTTTACAATAACAAAAGAATGTCTTTGTTGCAGTTCACTTTATAGCTTGTGATTTGACTTTGGAATGGACAAATTGTGATTAACTTTCAAAGGCCTTGTGAGGATTTGTGAAAACTTGACTGACAATGTTTGTATTGCTGGCCATTAGAAATAGTAGACATTTTACATAATTCAAACAAACCTCAATAATATAACAAATTGCAAAACCTACCCATTGATATACAGCAATCCTTTCTCCTTGCCAATTCGTAAGGCATAGGTCTTGGACTAAAAAAGATTTCAAAAAAGTCAACTTTCACTTAAAAAATTGTTAAGGTCACATGTTCACAAGAGGAGTGTTTGAAGTGCAATAGATAGATTTGATTTTTGAGAAAGAGACATTGTTCAGTGTTGAACTCTTAGAAATGTACCATAGCCAAAAGAAATTACAAATTTAGTTTGTTTCCAACTTGGAAAAAGAAATCTTTAACATTTTCTACAAGAAAAACTGTGTATTCAGTTCAACAACAAAGCTTAATTTTCAATAAGTTAAACCATGAATTGGAACTACTGAAAGAGTGACAATTTACCACAAATATTTCTTAATTGTTTTTCTTGTTTTACTATCATTTCATTCAAACAACTTTGCAAAAGGATGCCTTTAAACCACCGAAAGTCCTTCCTTAACCTCAAAAAACAACCGCTGTCCTCCCACATCCTCCGAAGATCATCAAATATTATTTCCGTGTTGTATCATTGAACTTGTTGACAGTACTTTTGGTTCATAACTCTTGCTCTTGTTTATCCTCCAACGCACTTTAACACGCCCCCCCCCCCCCCCCTACCCCAACAAAATATGTGTATAATTCTTCAGTGCACACAGCTGGAGTGAAATGAATTGGCACGTACCACTGCCATGCAGTAATTTGCCCCCATAGAGAAAGGGTTAATGTTGTAAAAACATGTACTCATTTATATTTTCTTCCTGATTTCACATAACGGTACCTTGTATGCATATACTAACCCATAAAACAGTTTAATCATCATATTTGTTTGTGTTCATCAAGTGGTCATTAACATTCTTGTCAGGAATATCCATGTTAACTTCCCTTTTTGCCGATCGATTGAAATTACATACCTCTGACCATTAACATTTCACTTGTGGCATATTACTCTTTTAACCTTCGGTTCTGATGAGCTTGGGCAAGCTCAGGTTATTTCCAAAAGTTAAACCCTGCCAAACTTTTGCCAATCCTTTCTGAAAATTCCCAGGCTTTAGGAATTGATGTGAAGTTTGAATTTGTTAGGGACTTCCTACCCAGTGGGCAAGTTGTTACCGGTTACCGATATTACCGGTAATATCACCCCAAAATTTGACTAAGTCCAAATTTTACCGATATTACCGTGTTATTACCCAAATGATATTACCGGTGTGATAATGAAATTGTTATAAATTCCTTAATATTTGTTTTTTTAATATAAGGATTGGATCTAATTGATCCTTGAGACCGACAGGATCTGTTTCTGATGAGAAAAACTCTTGAAAAATGGTGCACCGGTCTACCAAATTTCAAAGTCCAAATATAACCGTTATTACCCTGTTGAAACCAACATGTTACCGAGTAACAACAGGATAATACAGGTAATATGGGTAATGTGGTGAAAGGGTTGAATTGGTTATAACATCGGGAACTTGAGTAATAACAGTAACATTTCCAAGTTCTAATATTACTGTTATTACCCTGTTGAAACCGACATTTTACCGAGTAACAACAGGATAATACAGGTAATGTGGGTAATGATGAAAGGCTTGAATTGGTTATAACATTGGTAACTTGAGTAATAACAGTAAAATTATAGCAATCCTAGCAAAATTTCCAAGTTCAAATATTACTGTTGTTACCCTGTTGAAACCAACATGTTACCAAGTAACAACAGGATAATACAGGTAATATGGGTAATGTGGTGAAAGGGTTGAATTGGTTATAACATCGGGAACTTGAGTAATAACAGTAACATTTCCAAGTTCTAATATTACTGTTATTAATTACCCTGTTGAAACCGACATTTTACCGAGTAACAACAGGATAATACAGGTAATGTGGGTAATGATGAAAGGCTTGAATTGGTTATAACATTGGGAACTTGAGTAATAACAGTAAAATTAGTAGCAATTCCAGCAAAATTTTCAAGTTCAAATATTACTGTTATTACCCTGTTGAAACCGACAATTTACCGGGTAACAACAGGATAATACAGGTAATGTGGGTAATGGTGAAAGGCTTGAATTGGTTATAACATTGGGAACTTGAGTACCGGGGGGGTAATAACAGTAAAATTATAGCAATCCAAGCTAATAATTTCCAAGTTCAAAGATTACTGTTATTACCCTGTTGAAACCGACATTTTAGCGAGTTCATAACAGGGTAATAAGAGGTAATGGGTAACAATTCACCGAGTTAATAACATGAAAATGCCAGAAATATCGGTTACATTCTCCCTGGTAATATTTGGTAAATGGGGTAATATCAGGTGGTAATAACACGGCAATGCCAGAAATATCAGTTACATTCTCTGATATTGGGTAAATAGGGTAATATCGGGTGACCTCAATTTACATGTTGACCCCAAGTGGGCGTGATAAACCTTGGTGAAACAATTTTGTCACTTTTTTTCTACATGAACGTTATGTTTTGCGAAATAGCGATACGTTTAGGGTGTTTTCGTAGAGATAATTGTGTAATATTTATTTACTCCAAGTCTCAAAGAAACAAATTTGCCAAAAAACCAACACACAAATAAATTAACAACAAATTAATTGCAAACTAGCTGTGATTACAGACAGCGGTGATATTGGGCACATATATAGCATTTAAGTACACGCTAAGATTGTAGGCTCAGAAGAGTCATTGATGTTTATATGTGTATACATTGTAATATTGTTCCGTATAGTATCGTAATATTAGTATTAACCAATATAATTAACCAATTAACCAACAAATTAACCAATTTCAGGTAAATGGGGTAATATCGGGTAGTAATAAAAATGCAATGCCAGAAATATCGGGTAAAATAGGTAATATCGGCTAGTAATAACAATGCAATGCCAGAAATATCGGGTAATATCGGGTGGTAATAACAATGCAATACCAGAAATATCGGGTAAAAGAGGTAATATCGGGTGGTAATAACAATGCAATGTCAGAAATATCGGGTAATATCGGCTAGTAATAACAATGCAATGCCAGAAATATCGGGTAAAAGAGGTAATATCGGGTGGTAATAACAATGCAATGCCAGAAATATCGGGTAAATCGGGTAAATGGGGTAATATCGGGTGGTAATAACAATGCAATGCCAGAAATATCGGGTAAAAGGGGTAATATCGGGTGGTAATAAGAATGCAATGCCAGAAATATCGGGTAAAAGAGGTAATATCGGGTGGTAATAACAATGCAATGCCAGAAATATCGGGTAAATGGGGTAATATCGGGTGGTAATAACAATGCAATGCCAGAAATATCGGGTAAATGGGGTAATATCGGGTGGTAATTAATGCAATGCCAGAAATATCGGTAATCTCCCTGGCAATATCGGGTAAATGGGGTAATATCGGGTGGTAATAACGTGCAATGCCAGAAATATCGGTAACATTCTCCCGGGTAACAGTGGGTAAATGTGGTAATATCGGCTGGTAATAACGGGGAAATGTTCGTCTACTATTTCCCCGTTATTACTCGGTGATATTACCGGTAATAACGCGTTATTACTCGTTACAACCCGGGTAATATCGGTATGTTACCCAGTAATAACTAGCGTTATTACTCGTTACAACCCGGGTAATATCGGGTAAAATGCCCACTGGGTAGTTCCTAGTCGTTATTTCATAATCACAAATACTTGGCGATATTCCACATTGTTTTGTCTCAATTCAAAGCTCTAAACATGACCAAACATGAAATACTTCAGAGCATAGATTATTCTGCTTTTGGCTTTGCCAGTGTTTGAGCAAATGATCACACTGCTTTAAACCCTCATTATGTTAACGTTGTTTCATATTCTTTCTATTAAAAACCCAAAATATGACATTCTCAGAATGTGTCTCACTGCCACACTCCTTTTAACTTTTCCAAGATTTTTCGTTTCATATGAAACTTATTTCTTCAATAACTACAGAGATTCTTTCTTTGAGTCAACAACACTTCTTTTCACCTTCCAAATTGTGAAACTTAGCTTGACAGCAAGAACATGAACAGACAAAGTGATAACTATGTGTGTGTTAATATCCCCTCTTATTTGTCTGTCCATCTTGTTTCTCTTGACCCTAACGCAGCACAGTGCATCAGGCGGAAAAGTCTTCTACACTTGGATGCTATGTGATCAGCAGTCAACAGTGCATAACAGCCATGTCCAAGACTATTGAGAGCTAGACCCATTGGACAATGCCAGAGATAGATCCTGCTGGGTTGGGTGGCTACAGACTCTGAGGCAGTTTGGTCTTGAGATTTTTGACCAGATGAATCTTGGAACACTGGACAGGCTAGTCATTTTGACAAATGGTGCATGATGTTGCATCTGGCAGGGTTTCTAGCTAAAATACCCTGCAGTTATACCCCCTAAAATTAGAATTAGCACACCCACCTCTCCCAGGTCCTGTCCATGGATGATCACATAGGCGCCATTCTGCTTACACCTGTTAATCTTCATGATGGGAGCGATGATCGGCATGACAACGGTTACCGGGACATCCAGGCTTTTTGCATGATAGGACAGTGCCAAGGCGTGGTTACCAGCCGACGCTGCGATCACCCCTTTCTGTTTCTGCTCCTAGAAACAGAAACAAATGGCAAAATCAACTATGATCAGAGATGGATTTGAGATGTTGCAGAACTCATGTACTGAACTATTCTCTCTAAATCATGGAGTTATGCAGTTGTACAGATTGGTTTTTCTAATTACGTGTACTTCGAACTGGGAAAACCTTTGCAATTTTTGTTTATGAATTTTTTCATGATTTTTGTTGTTAAAGATTTGTACCACAATAATCTGGGGCCAATTTTACGGAGCTGCTAAGCAAACAAATTTGCTAGGCATGAACATTCTTCCTTGTCAAAAACAGGGTTACAGACCAAATTTTTACGTGAGTTTTTTTGTTTCTGACTGATATTCAGCAGTTTTTAACTTAGCATGAAAAGCACATAAAAATTTGGCTGGCAACCCATTATTATTGAGCAAGACTTTTTCATGCTAAGAAAATTTTTGGGCTTAGCAGTGCAACGAAATTGGCCCCTGGTTTGTACTTTATTTCAACAATCTTTACAAATGTCAATTGTGGTAAATTAAATTATATTTGCTCTGATGCATTTTATTTTAGTAATAATTTCAAATCTTGTTTGCAGACACATTGGATAACCCCAACGAGACAAGGGTGACGTTCATTATACCTACCTCTGACAGTGTTAGGAGGGTGTTGCGAGCTCCACGTTCTTTGAAGCTGTCATGAGAAAAAAATTAAGAAGAAAAACTGCACTTGAGGTTTTGAGGTTTATCAAATTTATCACCAAATTCACAAATAACAAATTAAGCATGTATTAAACATCGATGCATTTTTCATTAGAAATACAAGAAATTTCTTGCTCACATGTTATCAAAGAAACCTGATTGAGTTTTACAATCACGCTAATTCTAATTTAAATTTGACTAAGTTTTGTAGCATTGTGTGTTTCACCCAATTATTAATATTATTATTAAGATGGTTTAATTGTCATACCTGCCGGTTGCCTGCATGAATTCTTTCTTGAAGTAAAGTTCCATGCCGACTAAACTTGAGATTTGTGATCTCTGGGGGAACAATTGCCAAGAATCAGAACATCTCTCACCTATTCTGATATCTACCAAAAACCAGCATTATTCAGCTCTATATTCAACTATTACCACCATAACTCCGGTGGGGTGTTTTGGAGGGGGGGGGGGGGGGGGGGGACGGGACTATTAAATACACCTGTGCCCTCTTTGCCAATCAATGCAGTATTCATATTTTGGGGGTAGAAGTATACAACAAAATGTGTAGCAGTTTTGACAAATGATCTCAGCTGTTAAGAGGGGTGGTAACGCACTACAAAGCCGAAACCTTTCAGGGGCAATAGTCGCACTAGTGCCCTCTTTATAAGTCAATATACACCTGCAATAATAACATCAAGTATCTCAGAAAATTGATCATACCTGCCAAGAGTGTGGTCAATACTATACAAATGTCATTTTAAAAACTTTTTGGGGGGAGGGGCAATAGTAAAACTAGTGCCCTGTTAATATGCCACGGAGACTCACCTGGCAAGGAGTGCGTTGAATTCCACTCTTTATCTTGTAAGCCGCAGCGCTCACATCCTGAAACTTGACAATGATGGGATTGTCTGGGTCGCAGAATTCATCTTTCAAGTCTTCCTCCTCCCCCAAACTGTTCATGATGGCCGAGTGTTTGGGCTCTAGCTCCATTTTGATCTCGCCGACGGCATCTGCCGAGTCGCCAGGAGACAGAGGGATAAGGTCTTGAATCGGCATCGCAGGGGGGATGGAGTCGACCAATCAGATGGGAGGATTGACTGCCGACCAAGTGCGGTTTATAACAAAAACCAACTGGGGATTTCCAATGACATGAAAGAGCATATCAACAAAAGAGAAACATGCAAAGGGAAATACCACAGACACGTGATCTTACCACTGTGGGTAAAGAAATTAGCTCAGATAGGACTCTCTGCCAAGTAACGTTTGGTTTTTATTACTTTGTTTCCTATGATAGCAATTAGGCTTAGGATTACCAAGAAAAGTACTCCATGGAATACCGTTGGGGAATAACATAGGGAAACTTCTAGGTTGCCAACATTAGATTTGGAAAATCCAAAAACTTCATCTCACTAAGATAAATACTCGTTTGTCGGTAATTGTGAAACTACAGGGATTTTCCTAAGTCTGCTTCGTCCCTGGCTTTAGAATAATTAAAGGTAGGATACACCATTTGCAGATATTGAACAAATTTACTACCGAATTATTAAGAAATATCTTAATTATTTGAAAGTAAATAATGATTGTAGGCATCCAGCAAAATGATTGCCCTAGATATCCTGTAATTGTTCGAACAAATTTAATTGTATAAAACCCAAATTCATGATCGCCGGAGAGTGATCGCGAAAAAAACAAGACCAACATAAGAAAAACTGCCCGACTCCGGTTGAAAACAAACGTCATTTTTCTTGCTTTTCTCAGCAACCATGATTGTAAAATTCGGACAGGTCTGTTAAACGATATTTACTATGAATTTACTAATTGGTACAAAACGTATGTTCAGTACTGGTACATGTACATCCTTTTAAAAACAAGTTTTATAGATTACAGTTACAGGCCGTTTTCCAAACCCCGGCTATAGGCTCTGTCTCTGGCTCCATCACCACTGTCAAACTGCATGAACGAAGCCAAAGACGGAGACGAAGCTATGGTTTGGGAAAACGGCCCTACTACATAACTGTCTATTGTATAACACTTAAAAATTTAAACATCTAAAATTTACCACATTAACGTCACGATTTTCGTAGAATAGTTATGCGAATCCCTGTCAATTCCTCTATTATAAAAGGAAGGCATTCCCTTATGATTAATACACCGTCACCATACATTGCAAATACCAATAGCGTAATTCCCCTAGAAGTTTACCTCTGCATGACATTCCCAGAAATAATTAGCCACCGACAACTCTCTGGCTAATTCAGCAGGTATATAAACACAGGTTATGAGCCAACACCAGCAATGAAAGCTTGTACAAAGCTTGTACAGAAGGCGGGTGACCTTGCATATCTATGGGATTTCAATGAATGTGTATTTGCTGTGTGGGTGTTTGGTGGGATGGGCACAATGCTTGTCAATGCTATTGGCTGATCCTTGAATACCCAGTCCTTGCTTTGGTACTGGTAGGTCACTTGGTATAATAATTGTTGTTGTGCAACCAGCAACCAGCGTTCAATTCAACGGGATGTGTCTACAATTTGTGGTAAAATTTATCGGCTCTTTAAATAGAAACTCTTGCTCTCTTTAATTTTCACAATGTCAGTCCATGACCTCACAGATAAACTTAACTACTTAAGTTAATAAATACATTCGCTCTGTGCACCACTTGGTCAAAGTGAAGGATGACCAATAGAGCTTGAAATTACGCCATTTTGTCTTTGCGCTTCCAGACCCCTGTGTGAACATTCTAGGGGCATTTTACACAGGGTTACCCTTTCACTTGCTATAAGTTTTGACAGAATGATTTTTAAGCATATTCTCTCCTGAGAAACATTCATGTTTTAATTTTATCTTGACATTCCACATGAAAAAATTTGAAAATCAGTTAGAAATGCGTACACTTGTTTGTGTTGTTCCCATAATTTCATATGCTTGTCTCTTGTAGAGCTACATTGTCATATTTTTATTTTGTTATTTGATCGTTGTAATTCCTGGCCAAATAAATCATAATAATAATCGCGTACTTGTGTGACAACGAAATTGAAAACGACGTTAAGATTTACCTACCTACATCCAATGGGTTGTAGATTTAAATTAGGCTCGTTTAGATCACTCTTTTAACAAATCTTATCAACGGCCATTTTAGATTTGTTTAATAATGGATATAAGTTCTTAAAGTTTATATTAAAAACAATGTGTGTCGCAAAAGACATTTTAGTCTCCTTGCTTTAGTAATTAAGTTAAATTTTGTATCCAATGACCAAAATTATTTCATAAATGTTCAGTTTGTACGAGTGCTTCGATTTCACAAGTTCACATGTATTTTAGATTTTCTAAAGTGAGAGGTCAAGTTTTGGCACGATACCGGTACCTTTCCTTCAGGCTTCACGTCAATCGTCATGCAATTTCTATATTTCCAGTTTCCATAATTTTGTATGTAGCCTGTAGCTAATTTAATTACCAGCGTAACATTGTGTATTATAAGAAAAGTTAACAAGCTTTAAATTTGGATTTTTGAACTAAATAATAATTCAAATGACCAATGCAATGAGCTATGTGTGAATACAAATGTAGGTTGTGTGAAAAGATATATTTTATAAGGCCCCCTATAAATACTCAATAAGAAGAAATCAAACTTAACATTAATTAAGTGGTTAGATTGAATGTTAAATCTCTTCAAAGAAAGTTCAAATCATTATCAAAATACCGATTAACTCACCACAAAAAGACGGTGTGTGATCAAAGAGTAGATCTTGTCTGTCGTTATTTTCAAATATTTATCACAATCGCCAGCTGATCTTTCAATTTGTTCTGTGACCCGCCCACGGTTTATCACGTCCGGCTTGATTGTACGGGCATACAAATTGCATACACATACACGTGCCAACGATGTACATGTAATGATGTGATGATCGTTTCCGCACGTCATCAACAAACCTCCGGCCGGGTTCCCGACCTTACTGATTACGTGTATTTTATCAATACGTCGGTAAGAAAACCGCAAACGGAAGTACACGGAACCAGATCATTCCAGAGTGTTGTTGACAGTTTGGAGCATTCTGATTGGTCAATGTGGACAACGCCCACCATATTGCATCATCATTACCGTTCGGCGCTTGATAAGCACAAGAGGGCGCGTTTTATGCCCCAAGTGAATATTTGCCGCTCGGCCTCATCAATTTGTTTATGAAATTATTTATGTTCAGTAATTAGAGAGAGAATGTTTGTGACAGCACGTGGATAAATCCCAATTGGTAAAGTTTTGTTTTAGTGTTCCTACATTTTGAATATTGTTTACACACTTTGCTCTAAATTATTGAATTGTTTTAATGCACACGTGCAAGTTTGGTAGATTCAAAATTCGCGCCAATTAAAGTTGGTAACGGACCGTTCTTTCTTTTGTAATTATGAGGGTCACGTACTTTAACGCCCCAATTCTTTTAATAAAGTGGCATTTTTATTAAGTCTTCGGTAACTTTTTTAACTTTTATTTCCATATTCAAAAACATATCTTGAGTTTTGTTGTTGCTTTTAACAATAAAAGTAAACAAACTATACACACAATTATGTAATATTGAAATATTCTGCCTTTTGAAATATGTCCATATAATTGGTTTACAATTCAACTCCTTTGCCTTTTAAAAGGATGGAGCCGGTCTATAGGAAAACCCTGGTTGAACTTTAAGAGATAACAAATAAATTTAATTCACTAAAAAACACTTTCTATGTAATGTATGCCATCCTAAAAATGCATTTTAATATAGATCTCTCGCTCTCTAATTTAAAAAAAAATTCCCCCCCCCCCCTCCCTCCAAAAAAAATAAAATAAAATATAGAGCAAAATTAACTGTCCGACAAGGACCTGATCTGTTATCTTTTACTAAACTACCACTTATTTTGCATCAATTCCAGGCTCAAGATCACCTAGACTGATGATCTGTAGATATGTATCGTCCTGTTTCCCCTCAATGTCAATCTGAAGTTTTTCCTCCCAAAACTACACACTTCTTTGTCTTCTCTCGTTAAGCTTCCAAGCTGGAGTGACTTGTGTCAAGACCAGAAGCCATCTTATAATAACACTCTGTCATTTGTCTTATTACTCAAGTATCCCCTCCACAGTTAATAAGACAAAGGGAGGGAGGCATTTCCAGCAGTGCCCAGCAATCGAGTGTAGATGCGACAGGTTGGTGTACATTCAAAAGTAGTCCTGCATACTACATGCTGCGAACCATGACACACATCCCCTGAGCTCTCGAGACAAGCCACAAACATCTACTATCAAGTCGTCTTAATATTCCTCCATGAGTTCCTCCTCATCCAGATTGGCTGTCCACTCAACGAGGTCATCGACCTCTTTCTCCCAGGGGTTACCTGGATCACTCTGGGCAGTTGAGGGCGGTACTACTGTGAGAATAGAAAGCAACAATTGTTCAAAGAAGTGCGTTTTGGTTTGTTTTCCATCTACAGTTTAAAAAAGCGTCATCATCTTGTTCATCCATGGGACCTATCATTTAGAATAAGCTGAAATAGGTAACAGACACTAAATGGACAGACTATTACTAGTTGTCCTTACCTATTTTCCGTGAGGGCAGGTATATTTTGCGCATCTTGTTGATGTGGTCCAGTTTCTTTTCCTGGGAATCCGTCTCGCTGGCTTTGGTTGCGAAGTTGCCGTACATCAAGGAATTATGCCTACAGGTCAATAAAAAAGACAAATAATGGAATACCATGCACAATTTGAGTCAAGGGTGCCCCCTCCTGTCCCTTAAGTTCTCCCTTAAGTTCCCCCTCCCGTCCCTTAAGTTCACCCCTCCCATCCCTTAAGTTCCCCTGTTGACAATACTTACTCCTGTAGTTGTTTCTTCATGTGCTGCTGTAGTTCCTCTAAGGGAAGACCAAAATGTGCCGTCTGTAACTTGGGATCATGCTTGATTGCTTCAAGTACTAAGACAAGAAACGACATACATGTATAGAATGTTAGTTTCTTCACCTAAAAGTTTCAATAACTTCAGATAATCGACTGGTTATTAGGAAATAGTGCAAACACTGTAACGTTTTGTATTGTACAATGCAGTGCTATACAAATGCAAAACCATATTTTTTTCACAAAAATCACAAAAATTGGCATCTGCCAATTTATTTTTATCAGCACAGCTTGAGGCAAAGACTTCTTTATTTGAACTTGAGTCACCAGCCGTCATTCAAAGTAATTCACACAATTATTATAACAAACTCACATGGGTTTTTCATGTTGGGTTCTGCCTTGCTAGTAGCGATTCCACTCCACGTAGTCAAGTAATCTTCAAAGGAGACCTTAGCTTGGCTCATCTGAGAGGATTTGGGTCGGTCAGATATCAGGTCACCCTCGGATTCCTCAAAACGGACTTTGGCATCATCGGTCTGAAGGCTCTGACCGGCTAATGAGGGGAAAACAAAAGTGTAACCCTTCCTCTTGTTTTCAAAAGCCCTATGTTTTATACATGGCACTGCAAATCACTCCAAGGAATGCCATATAATAAACTCAACTGAGTGATGCTATTAGGCCACGGTGTATTACACTGTGTAAGCAAAGCCATACAGTGTGTATACCCATTTAATATTAACTACAGATGTACATGTACGTGCTCTTCATTGCACATGTAAAGAATCCTCTAACACATTACAGCTGGAGTGGCTTGGTGTGTACCACTGCCAGGCAGTAATTTGCTCTCCTAGAGGGAGGGTTACAAAAAGTTACAGGCATTTTACTATTTTATCATCTGCATTACTTAACTTAAGTTACTTTATAAGTGCACAAGTGAATTGATGTAGATTGGGGTTTTACATACCGTGAACAAGCTGGCTGGCAGACACACAGTCTATAACCATCTGTCTATAGAGATCAGGTGACTCTCTCAAGATGCTACTAGCCTCTGGGTTGACCGCATCTTTAAGGACGGGGTATGATAGCAGACACTGAAGACACAAGTAGGAGAAAAGTTACTGATTTTGAGATATTGACTTGTGAAAGCCTGTGACGACTCAATTGCAGCTCTTTAAAAAATTGCCCCACAAGTTCTGAGATTTCATTGGCCAAGGTCTTATCTTAAGCAGTTCCAGTGTTGTAGACAAGTCTATCACACGTCCTCTCAAGTCCATCACAAGTCGGCCAATCCCAAGTCAAGTCACAAGCTATTCAAATGAAGTATCACAAAGGTGAATGGACTTGTGGTGGACAACTGGACATGTGACTTTACTTGTGATGACCTTGTGATAGACTTGTGATAGACTTGTGATGGACTTGTGATAGACTTGTAATGGACGCGACTACACAACTCAGTACTTTTGTACTCGTAGACAAAGAGTGGTTTGCCTCCAAACAGGCTCCACTTCAACCTTATTGTGATTTGTTTTCTTCCGTTTCAGACATTAATTGTATACCTGTAGAGCAAGGAGAACCGACTGCTGACTATACGACTCCTTCCATGTGTCGTAATCGTCCAGGAAGTCAACACAGGGCCGACCGGTGGTCATGTCAACTGAAATATAAGGTAGACTTAACTAATAAGTGGAAAACTTTGCAGTTTGCACATTGATTTTATCAAGAATCAGCAGTCAGAAATCGTATTGATTATGTCCACAGGAGATGAACACTGTGTAATTAGTATTTTATTTGTTGTTACAAATAATTAGAACACTTACTGTTTGGATGAAACGGAATCGTATGGAAATGCACCGAGGGAGGAACACTGTTAAAGTGCTCATCAAACTTCAGATTTACTGAAAAAATTCCACCTATTTGTAAAACAAAAATAGTTACATAAATTAAAATATACAGTTGCTTGCTGTAGAGTGGTTAGAAAAAGAGAGGGAACTTGCAAGTAAAAGTAGTTCCTCTGATCCACGGTCCTAAAGCATTTTTTGGGGGCAAAATCTGGAATTTGAAATTTGATGGCCTGAAAGCAATAAAGATTAACTTTCGTAACATACAACCAATCAAGACTAGAAAATTGACTAATGAAAAAGGACTGGCTCATGAATATTGTGTTTTGATACCTTCCCATATTGTATCCTTGAGGCCTTGTATTGTAGCTACCCATTCAAATAAGTTACCATCGTTGAGTAGTTCTGCTTCAATCCCCTGAAATGCAAGAGAACAAATCAACTATTAGTACATCAAACCATAATACAATCATGGTTAACCTTTTAGCTAATCAAGTATTTTCAACAAGTCTACGGAGTTGACTGATCACACTTCTAATCAGTGAAAAACTTGACATTTACATTTCTCAATAATTTGGCAGTTTTGTAGCTTTACAAATGATAACTGGCTTTAATAGAATGTCACGTGCTACAAAATAGTCATGTCTTGGATCTATATGAAATTTAAATTCTTACATAACATGCATCAATCAAGTTGTTTATAATTATTACCCAGGCTGAGTCTCTCTGTAGAAGCATATACTCCTTCTCCAGCAACATGTGAGCCCGAGAATGCATCCTGATCCAAGTTTCAATTCTTGAGTGTCTATGCTTGCGATGTAAGTCGCGATGTAAGTCGCGATGGCCAGCAGTTTAGCAATAGCATGCTTAGATTTATATTTACATCTTCATCACAATATGATTATCATATTGAATATGAAAAAACTCATCTTGCTTTACTTCGTCAACTCTGGAATTAACAAAAATTAACAAAAACACAGAGATTCGTTAATGATTTTTTTATCTTGCATTTGTAACCTACGGGCTACGTCAACTTAAGATTTCACAAAACAATTTTAAAATTAAAAAAACAACATGCAAAATGAAAGTTTCATTCGGCTCATAAATAGAAAATAATAAAATGCAATTATGACACCACTTTTTCCAGACATAATTGTACGTGTCGGTGCAAAATTGACACAACTGCCGGCATTAGCATTACTTAGCAACACACGACTCACGAGGAGGGCGTGACGCGGATCGTGCACAAATCTGCGGTGAATGGATCACTTATTACGGTACTGCACATTACATTACTATTTCCATCTTGTTTTTCGCACACATGAAGGAACTTACATACATAAACTCCAAAATATATTATACATATTAAATGTACAATACATACGTTCATTTCAGACAGGAATCAAGATTTTATATTTGTGTAGCAACACCGTAACTTTGTTTACAACGCGGCCATTTTGGATCTAAGCAAACTCGACCCCAAGCGTTTCTACTACAATATGTAGGCAAAAAAAAGAGATGAAAACGATGTTGAAGTAACCTTGGTCTAGCTCCCTGATTACGGCTGACCGTGAAAGATATAAAATGATCCGTAGGTACCATAGTACCAGACTAGAGCCTGAGTGGCGCGGCGACGTTTGCTGGGTGGGCGCATTTTCTCGACCGTTTTGGTTTGGTTTGGTTTGTACTTGAACGATGGAGTCACTACCTGTAACAGTGATGGTCCGTATCTTTTCGTTTTTAGAGGTTAAAGAGAAGTGTAATGCTGCTAGGTGAGTGTTTATATTAAACAAATAATGCAACAAAAGTAAAAGTTCCAAAACTCAAAAGCCAAAATTCATTAAAATAACACAGGGCGCCCTCACACTGTGAACAGAGTTGTTGGCCTATTAAAATGTCCGAGTCAAAACTACAATACACAATTCACATGACTAGAAACTGTCCACTTTCCCTGTTACTTGTTAGGCCGACTGAATTAAATATGAAAACCTTTTACAGTGATGTGCTGTTTAGTACTAGTAGTCATCATGTTAATCTTTTTATTGTTATTAAATTTTGTTTAGCACTAAAAACGGCACCGGTAAACAATTTGAGAAATGTCCAATCAGTCATGGTTTTGCACTTTTTGTGTCCATTTTCTCCATTAGAGTGTGTAGATCCTGGTGTCATCTGATGCGTGAGAAGCAACTCTGGAAGCGTGTGGACCTGACACCGTTCAGAATCAACTTGCAGTCGACGTGGAAGCTCATTCGCTGTTACTTCACCGACGCTCTGCGAACCCTCCACCTTCAAGGCTTCATGTATTCTGTCAAGAAGACTGAATGCATCTCCAATGCTGTGCTGATCGATCTCTGTAAGCGCTGTCCTAACTTGGAGGAGCTGCATATCCAGGACGCTTTCCTAATGAACATAGACTCGGGAAACTTGCCATCAACCCTGAAGGTCTTGAAGCTGTATCGATGCTCGATTACGCTTGGCTGGTTCCAATCAGCTGTGGACCAGGGACGGTTTGATAACCTACAGATCCTCAGTGTTGAGCGAAGTACCAGGTTTTGTAACGAGGATCTTGGTCATCTTGCCTCGCTTCTCCGAGGTGGTAAACTGGAGAGACTTAACTTTGCCAATTGCTACCGAGTCTCACACAAGGGTTTTCGGAGTATGTCTGAGAATCTGACCAACTTGAAGCATCTGAACATCGCCCAGACTGAAGTCGGAGATGAAGACATGCACTTTGTCTGTCGCCACTTAAAAAACTTGGAAACCTTGATTTTGTCCTACTGCAATTCACTAACTGACCTATGTGTAGGATCACTGGTTACCCTTCCCAGCCTCCGTCATCTAGACTTAGGAGGGAGTAAGATGAAGCTCACAAGAGGCGCTCTCATTGGCCTTGGAAAACTAAAAGGCCTCAAGAAATTATGTGTTTCCTCATCGGAGGCTCTTACAGATGCTGATTTGGAACAGATTGCGCCAAATGTCGAATGCCTAATTATCAGTGACTAATTAGTCCGGTCAAAACCAATAGGTTGTTCTCAGAATTTACTGTCAGAGATTTCTTATAAATTCAGTTCTTTAACTCTTGTAGGTTTTTTGTTTTTTTTCCATAATTTTGTAATTTACTTCAAGTATTTATCAGTTTTAGTAATTTCAGCCTCTTGTTTGCAAATTCTGTTATAAACATTATTATTGAGATGTATTTAGTTTAACAGTTAGAGGTCCTCAATTTCTGGTTAAAAATGATTATTTGTAGATAAGAAATGTAAGTTGTACAAATGAAAATGGTAGAATATCTCCTTTTTAATTCGGAGCAAATAGTTACATCATGCAATGACAAGATGAATTTATGCATTTTTATTGAATTATTTAACGCATGTATAGTTAAATAAATCTGAGATAATGTTGCAACTAAGTATTTTATAAAACTAAAATATAATATTTGTATTTCAAGTGACTATATTTTCAACAATTCAACTTGTAGTACCATTTTTATTTAGAATTTGATTGACCATTATTAAGAGTAATAAAATAATGAAATATTGTAAACATTCATTTGACTATAAATGTAATCAGAGAGAAATAATACAATATATGTAGTACATTTGTACTCGGTTCTCCTTTTCTGTTTGACATCATCAATTTGCTGTATGTCGCCACCAAGCGGTCGGATCCGTAACCATTTTTACAGGTGCAGATTATTTCATTAATATTAGGTCAAAGTTGTTTTTATGGGCGTTTAAAAACGTGATTTTAACATTCAAAATTGTTACTCACAAGAACTATACAATTATTATTAAGTTTAAGTACAATTTATTTTGTGTAAATGTTATGGTAAATGTGTGTTTTCCTATAGTACTCTGTACCCAGTAGCTATAATGACAATGTGTCACCCCTGTAAGAAATGGATGTGTCCAAATCAACAACACATGCTCGCTGCGCTGACAGTGCATGCAATGCAAGTCACATATCGACATGCAGCGTGTATCGTGTGCATTTGATAGCGCAGTGTAATGTGTACGCACGATACAATACAGCTGATCCACCGCGATTCAGGAATTTGGTGAGGGAAAGTTGAGTGCAGATCTTAACTTTCTTGTCTAATAACGTCACATAGAAGACCTCAATGTCTTGAAGGAAGGCTCTGTGAGCTCTACAGGTTTCAAGAAAAGAGGGACCACGGCTATTTAAGAATTCAAAAGTACTAGTTCCGATTGCGAAGTTTGTGAATTTCTTCTTGGCCCAAGGGTTTTACCAGCTCACTGCTGGAGTCCGAGCAAGAACACACAGAGCGGGATTTGTGAGGTCATCCTACGGGGCGGGTGTGCGCTGGTCGCCCGGGGATCGTTTACTGCAAAACTCGGCAATGTCTGGTGGTGGCAATGGAAGGGACGGGGAAGGGTCGATGGTCGCGAGGTTTTGTGCGGTGGCTGTCGTGCTGTGCCTGTGGTCTGCACGGGGTAAGTACACTGCAAGTGTCTGGATTTAAAGTTTGAATAACATAAATTTGTTTGGCCTAAATTAATAGATTTTTCTTTGGACTTTGGTTCTTAGAATATTTTTAGAAATTTAATTAGGCCTGTTAATATTTTGCATGGAAATATTGATGGTGTTGCTCTGTTTTTTATACAAGTTTACTTTAAACAAGGCAAAAAAGATGTATGGACTAGTAATGGAGTACAAATAGAAACAAATTAAACTTAGAAGCAAACAATTTAAATTTAGATTTCTCTTGAAGCAAGACAAATTATAACAAACTTCATAAGATGAGGGAAAACAATTACCGGAAAAACATGCACCAGGCAAATAATCCCACTAAACAGAACGAAGGTAAAAGCTATAACGTAGCATTTCGTTCTACTTCTACATCTATGTACAGCTAGAGTACCCCTAGAACTTTAGGGCTCCCGACACCCACAGGCGTCGGGAGCCCCATAGTTCTAGGGGTACAGCTAGAGTACTATTTGTGGGAACAGGCAGATAGAGAGCCTTGTTTCACACTCAAACACCCTAACTGGAGGAACCAAGTTTCAAGAACAAGTTAGTGTAACATTTACCATGATGAAGATGTTTATAGAACAGACTAAGAATAGCAACAGAGCTTTAAAAGAAAGATTGCAAGGATGATGAGCTCAATTCTTCTCAAACTAAATGAACAATGGGCTTCTGTACTCTATCTAATAAAGATAAGTGAAGCACCAGCCCAGATATGGGAACAATTCTCCATTAAGAGGATGTATGTCAGCATCAGAAGGTAGATTCTTCCAAGCTCAATAAAGACAACTGACTTGCATGGAAGCACTTGTGGCAACACCTGTGATTCTTCCATAAGTCCAAGAAGAAGCGGAGGTCATGTACTGCACTTTAATTTGTTGCAATACTCAAGTCCCATTATGCAGTACAGCCTATAGATTCACTTTTCTTCCATTTTATACATTTTCTGCCTGGCCTTGGTTGTCAGTTAACAGTTTCCCTCTCTTTACATCCCTTTGCAACTGACTGACTTTACACCTCAACAATCTCATTAAAATGGTATTAGTTCCAGACTGACTCATAATGTCCCAATAATAACTGGCTGAACAACCTTCAAGAAGTTTATTACTCAAATCCCACGAAGTGGACAACATTAAATAAGCTTCATTGCATTAGATTTCAAATTAAAACATGTTAAGAGGGCCTAATATTTCGATCTTAACAAGCTCTGGGGGGAGATTTCAAATTCCCTTGGGGAAAAAAAGACTCCCTCTCTCCCCATTTGGCCCTTACAAAACTAACAAAAAAATGTTGTATTTATTCTTTTAGCATCACTGTACAGTGAGTGTGCCAATCAGCTTGCTCAAATATCTTTTGATTCATTTATTTCTTTTCAGATCAGAAATGCTTGTTACTTGACTATAATAGTACTTGCAAATTTCAACACTACAAAAAATGCAGAAATTATTATTGGGTCGTGGGATGAATGGAATTCAAGGGGGCGGCCACGTTCAAAGATGACATGCTGGGGTCCCCTGCTAGTCACACTGTCCCACAAGGTTTACCCATGAAATTGAGCAGACAACTCCATTGGAACAATTGCATTGTTGTTTGAATATTTTTCTATGGCCGTTTGTTGTTGATCATAATCCCAGGCAAACAACTGTGTGTTTATGATTGTGTCTCGGTTGCAATGATATGTCAATTGTGGGGAAAGTATTTCAAGATGTGTGAGTTCAGGGTGGATGGTGTTTTAGAATACCGCCAAAGCGCTCGAGTTTCACAAGCTTACACCCGGGAATTTGAGGCGTCATGGTTATTACTTGTGTCTTGGCAGTTTGTTTTTTCCTTCCAAATTGAATACTGGTACCTTTCTTGTTTGTTCCCTAAAACAGGGGCAGAAATATCAGGTACATGTTTACAGTGTAAATAATGGCTCTGTTCATTGTTGATTTAGTTTACAGTCTGACATGCTACACATGTAACAAGAGTCACAACAAAGAAATGGCTCATGTGCCACACTTACAATGTAGTCTCTTAAACGTCAAGAATCTTTATTGCAGGATCTAGGATTGTGTCTCTTTTTTAGAGGCAGTGCCAGTAATTGTAATGATGATGGCCAGAAGTGGAAAGCCAGCTGAATTTGTCGCGCATGAATTGTCTATTCTCTCCCTCACCTAAATGTTGCATCCTTGCATTCCATGTTGTGTGAAAGTGTTCTGTCTTTCTTCTTTTTAATTCAATTTTAGCCACGATTGTCCCAATACATGTACCTTTGTCTCTGGCCTAAACAAATCTGTACATCTAATTAATTTGTTTGGCCTTTTTATTTTTTTGGTCAGGATCCGAAGGCTGAATGGCAAGTGATATTTAGGAGTGTTATCCATTTGAAAGGCAATCATTAAAGTGCTCGTAATACAGGAAGCTGTACATGTAGTTTTTTTTGTTTAGCCATTATTTGGTTTTACCCCGCTCTGCATGTTTGTTTTGCTAAACCCCACACAGCCTCTCTCAAAATGGGGATGTAGGAGTAATAAACCTTAATTGGATCGCCTCAGGCCTTGGAGATGATGGATGTTAAATTGAAAATCAAATATTTGTTCTTTTTTAGGTTCATTTCCTTTGTCTGACTGTCTTGATGTTTGGCCTGCCTCTGTTCTTACCATGAAGCTACAGTATCTATACATGTACCAGTAGCTCCATGCTCTTAATACAAGGCAATAACATTTAAAAATGCGTCTTTTTTGTACATGTATGTCTCGGATTTAAGGCGACATGGACATGAACACATGCAAGTATTTCAAAGATGCCTAGAATTATTGCAACTGAAGACAAATCTTGACATTCTCTTAACCCTTACCAATCCAACTGCGTGTTTTGTGGGAATCCGTTGGAGTGAGTACTGCACTAGTAAATTTAATACGATTTACAAGGGTTTGCATAATCGTAGTCGGAAGCAAACAGTTTAGGATAATGAATAAATATGGTGTATTGGTGTTAGAATTAGCAAGGATGCAGAAGGTTTCTAGTGTTGGGGTTTATAACTAAGGAAGGATTTGTGAGGTATTCGTAACCATCTTACTGTTTGCTTCTCAGCACCAGCGTACAGAGATTTTCAAACTGGTTATTTTGTTCTCAATATTGATCTCTTTAATTAAGAGGGTTGTACGGCAGACGCTCCTTTTGAAATAACAAGGGATAAAAACTAGCGGTTTGGCCCGTACCATCACCACCACCGACACTTGCCAATCAATAATACTCAATTTCTAATTTCCTCAATTTTGTAACAGTATTTGGCCGTGCCTCTGTCCAGCTATTATCTAGGCTAATCAGCAGCTCTGCTGCAATTCAAGCAGAAATTGTGGGAGGTTTTCATGGGGGGGGGGAGAGGCTGGTAAATAGAAATTCATTACGCTGCGTTAGGCAATGGGCATGTGTTCGGTTTGCATGTTGGGCCATTCTGTAGGGTAGGACTTAAGGCAGGTTGCCTTGAAACGCAGTATTGTTGCTGTCATGTTTTAGGCCTGGACTCGTGGTCAGGGGGATGGCATGAATAAACATGGTGTGGTCTGCTAGGGGCCCCAGAACCCGGCTGAAATAACCATGCTATTGCAATACAATTTTGCCCTCCAAAATTTGTATAATTGACGAAAGTGTCTGTTTTGACGATGCTTCAAGTGCATTTTAGTTCTTAATTAATTTTCTCCATAGTTTCGACAAAGATGTTTTAAATTAACTTTTAATACATTTTGTACTAAAACTGCAAGGCTAGAAATAGCACACTGTCGAAGAAACATATTTTGAAAGATGCTCAAGTCAAGTGTGATACTCATGAATATTACGTGCAGAAACATCGCTGTTATCCTACAAAAAAGGATGCGCATTGTACATGTACCGGTACACGCAAACATTCATGGCTACATGTATGCACTGAATGAACCACAGTGTATTGCATACACAATTGAAACATCGCCAAGAATGTGTCGTGCATTTTCACATTTGTTTTTGCTGTAGGGGACGCTAATCTCCCTAGCCCATTCAAGACAGTCTGACTGTACTGTTAATTATATTCCTCCTCCGCTGTATATACCTGCAAGACAATTACACAGGGGAGGGTTTTAATTTGTCTCTTTCGTTAATTGATTGGGGTAACAAAAGAGATGGGGGGGGGGGGGGTGCGTAATGCTAATAACACAAGGTCACATGACAGCGTAACAAAGGAACCAGAGTCTTTTCGTCTGGATGTACTGGGTACAATACATTGTGTACACAGTATCCATAGTCTGCAGCGGAGTATTTTCACAAACTACATCATGTAGACTATAATTTACGTACCGTTTTTTAATGTTTCATTGGAAATAATTTATGTGCAGACAGTCATGAGTTGTCACTTGGGATGTATCGTCATGTGTGAAATTTAATTTAACTGATCAAATTTATGAAGTTACGTGCAGCTGCCTCTAATTGAATAATATTCTACCTAAATGTGTAAAAGGAAAAATGGACATCTTAAATACAGATAGATGTTATTAACGGCCGATTGTTCTTCTAAAATGCTAACGTTCTAGGCATTCATTTAGGTTTCAGTATTGTTGGCCAGTGTAGTTTACTCAAGTAGTATTTTGTAGTATTGGGTGACGCTGGGGTTATAGGAAATCATCAATTGCGAATAAGATTTGCTTTTTTCTCGCATACAGTGAATAACATTAACCAGTTCGCGCCGGGATTATTTTAACATCGCTGAGCCCACGGGCGGGATTGTTTTTAACGAAACTCGATCCAAAGCGGGTTCAGGCTGATAGTGCCGGGAAGCACACCCACGCATTTCCGACCTTGCTCGCTGCTGACATACATTTACGAACTTGAACTTGGCGTGTTTATGCGTCATCAGTTTTGAATTTGGGGAAATTTTTGCGTCTATATACGTCATCCGGCGCGAACTGGTTAAAGGCCACTTCTGTAAGACTTTTTTTTCCTGTTGAGTAAACACATTTTTTTATCTTGTTGATATATAATTCCACAATCGTAAGACAGGCTGGAATGTTGTTTATGATAATTTGTGTACCAAGGCAAAATACACCGCTTTTGTCTTTTGCCAGCTAAAACTGCGCTCAGCAGCACTGTGGGGAAGGCCAGCCCAGGCCAGGAGTAATGCAAGTTCAAGAACTTTGAACAGTGAGATTAGAGAACGAAGTCCAGGATTAAACCAGTAAGGGTCCAGGGTCGTCTGTGGGTCGGCTGGGCCTGTTTGGTTTATAGTGCTCAGTCTGACCCCTCAGCACCTCTGCAAGATTGTCTACTTCAAGACCCATTTGTCTTAGGATCTGAGTGACATTTTTGACAAGCCAAATTTCTTATTTTTTTTTAAGGAGAGCTCTACTTCATAATTAGGCCAGCTTTGGTTCTTGTCGTCTAGTGCACAGTTTTGTTTTGTTTGTTGATGCTATTTTTGACAGGATCTTTTTAGTATATTTTTAACACAAAAAGCTTTCTGTCAAGTGCCAAATTTTACAGGACCCTTTTTTTCAGTGCATTAGTCACTTTTTTGTGTATGCCTATATTTTTTTAAATACATTTTTACAAAACAAATTTAATTATAGTTGAAAAAACTAAAATACAACCTTTTGCAGATTATTAGCTCAACTGAATACGTATCATGTAGTGGTGAACATTGTTGGCATTCTGTCTTTGAAATATGACGTGCTGATGGATGAGCCTGGCAACCCCTCTGGTATAAATTAGCACCGCTACAACACTGATGATTCAATATTTCCCAATTGCCTTTTTCGAGAATATCGGTTTGAATTATCCCTAATTATTCCCATTAAGATGGCTTCTTTATGTGTCACTTTTATTCATAGACCTAGAACCAGCCGACGTCCATGCTAATGTAGCCTGGATAATGCTCTCATGGCAACAAAGTATGAATCTGAACCATGTAAGGGGTTTTAGTGGGTATTGCCCAGGCTGGATTTTTGGAATCTGTGCCCAATCTCTGCGAGTTAGGCGGGTTCTGAACATTTCAAGCATGGTTGATTCTCCACTGTGAGCTGGGACTGCGATCGACGAGGCGGAAAATTCATTTTGACAATGGCTTTACAACAGGCTGCACTGGTTTTTTCTGTTAAGAGATTCTTGCCACCTGGGATACAAAAAAGAGCCTGGAGTTTGGACCCAATGTCAGATTGTAGTCACATTACAAGAATTAAGATTTTATTAGCTTCTTTCTCCAAGATGCAAAGTTATGCCTTCCAAATCATCTCTGTTAAACTGAAACAAACCTCACTTAGACAATGCTACAATGTACTGAGTAAATGTAAAGGTAGGTTTTTCATTTTCTCCTTGGGCTAATTGTTTGACTGGCTTTAAAACGGTGTCCCAAGCCCTGGCATGATCAGTTTTCTGCAACTAGATCGCCTCTCCCTTATAATTGACCCGGCTTGGTTCTTCAACTAACCTTCTGTAACATTGTCCAAACGGTCGTGCAAACAATCAGTACAGCCCGGGAAAGACTAGATGGAAAGCTCGCAATCAATGAACGCCCCAGAGCAGAACTCCCTGATAGTTAGATCCCGTACCTTTCCGTCCTTTCTCAAATTATCGCTTTGAGGCATATGATATAGAATCCTGCGACCAAGACCCTTGCAGTGATGCACAGTATACACTTTCTTTTCGAAAAAACCCAAAACAAAACTAAAAAAAAGAATAAGAATCGTTACAGACGAAGTGGTGTCGATAATGTGACTCACAATTGGTGTCAGAAGTCAACCTGGCTGTGGATCGTCACCGGAGCGCGATGTCGAAGATCGATGGAATCCGTAGCAAGAAACAGTTGCAGGTACACTGAGAGTTTGGAACACCGATGCCTCGTGCTATTTGTGTTTAATTTTTAGGAATAGAGGGCAGGAGTGGGGAGGGAGCAGTTCCTTCTACTAACAATTTTTTTTAAAAACATTTTTGTTGAGGTTTTCAAAATAATTTGTTTAGAAGATTGTTAGATTTTCTGCCATTTTATATCCCTTTGCAACTGACTGACTTTACACCTCAATAATTTTAATTTTGTTAAGGTTTTCAAAATAATTTGTTTAGGAGATTGTTAGATTTGTTTATTGCCGAAATAATTTTTTTGACAATTATCAACTTTAATTTAATTTAAGCTGGAGACTTTTCAAGAGGATAGTTCTAAGTCAAGTAAAACCTAATGTGCATTTCTGAGGAGCAATTTAAAATAATAAAAGGTGAATAAACATCTGTCAAGCATTATTGAGCCCAAATTCTCTTCGTATACAGCTGGATAGGTCTTATCCTAAGATGTTTATAAGTCATTTTGATACTTGCCCACATCCTTCAAGAGTGTCCAGTAACAGTAATGTATACAGCGAACTGAGTTTCTCAAAGACATTTTTTATCCAACCGGGGGATTTACAGACCCGCCCACTTCCCATCCAATTCCCGTCTCTCTGGACAATCATTCGGTAGAAATGTTTCCTGGAGTTCTAACCTATCAGTCTAATGCTGGACCTTGATTTACCGTATGCATGAAATGTTTCTGGTTGCCTCCGGCAATTCACACATGACTGCTGCTGTTCCCGTGCACCAGACTATACATCTTGTGGTGTGCGCATCGTGTTGACGATACAGTAAAATGTCATGGGTTTCAGGGCATGCCAGATTTATCGCAAGATACGACCCGTCAGACAAATATCTCCTCTGACAGTGTCTCCTCTGCATTTAGAACAAAATAATTCTTATCTAATGTGAGAATTTTCCGATGAATTTGTCTTGGGGATATAAAATATCACAATGAGTAACACTAGTAGGACTTACAATGTACATGCAACTTTAACTTATTGTAAATGCACTGTACATTATTAATATTACATGCATTGTCAGACTAAATTTGCCAAAAACTGTAGGAGTTTCTTTCACATTAAAGTGCCTTTTATTCATTTGTCAAACATTGTAATAGTTATTTGTATGATTTTATTCGCCTCCAATAATAACACCACTCCAAATCCACAGAAGATAGAATGTTCAAAACTCAAATTTAGGAGGTTATTTTTTTGAAAAATTCAAATGACCTAATAATGCCTTGATGGCTTCATAAAATATTGCTCAGGTCATTTTGGTCAGTGTATTTTCAGTGATCAGGGGGAATAGTTACACCTTGAACAGGTGGTTTGCTTTGTATCAATGGTCCAAGTATTAAGTTTGACTGTAATTGGAAATGACTGCAGTTGGTTAAATCTTGCATTCCTAAGTTAAGTTGAGTCATGGAGGAAAGTCTCTTGGTTTGTATAATGAGGTGCCACTAATGTTGCAACATGAAGCTGCTTTATTATCTCAATGAAGGTCAGTTAGTGCCAAAATGTTGAAAAGACATGAATCTGGGACTAAGATTTATTTATTTATTAGAAAATTTAAATTTTCTTGGCTCTCATCAGACTTTGTACACAAATGCGGAAGTACATGTAGCATCAGGATACTACATTCTTTCCTTTTTGTAAGTCTTTTTTTTTCAATTGAAAATTTGGTTTGTAACCCTGTATTTGTCAAGGAAGCATGTTCATGCTAAGCAACTTTTTTTGCTTAGCAGCTACATGATATTGGTCCCTTGCTGAAGCCTTACCTTGCCTGAGAATTTGAAAAGTCAATCAGGTGGAAAACAGTGTGTCTGTCTGTTAATGTCAGAGAAGACGCGCGCGATGGAACATGTTTTCATTTCGAGCGTCCGCAGAGTTATCGATTCGATAATTGTGCAGTCCTGTAAACATTATTAACATTTACATTTCACGCATGGAGGGGAATCCGGTTTTCCTCTCCTAAAGCACTTTTCTGCTGCAAGAAATTGACCTTGAAATCGAGGTTCAGGGCTGCTCCACAAGAATAATAGAGAAAAGGGCAATTTAGAATTCTGTCATACAAAATGGTTGTGCAAACAAGAAGATGTTTTTTGCACTGCATGAAAATAATATGCTAAGTGCACAATCAAATATCGAATACAGTTGTCTTTGGCAAAGACTAGAAAAACAACAACTCAGTAGCACAAGTGCGTCCCCACTCCCAGGTCTAGTCGTTATATTGGGGGGGGGGGGGGGGGGGGGGGGGGGGGGGGGTGCCCTTTCTTTCCTCCTGGTTACTGTAGCCAGGTGAGTATGAATCTTTCAAACCCAGGAGTTCTTTACGGCCGCTGCATTGAACTCTGTCATTGTTTGTGTAACATCAGGAGCATTATTGATGCCAACAAATGATAAATTGTCAGCAGGTATCGACCAGTGGTGGAGCCTGGGATGAATAGTCTCAGCAGGTGTATCTATAGGCACACCCAGAACTCTGCAACTTGTATTTGGAGGAGGTGAGAATATAGAGACTTTTTTTACCGTGTCGTTACCCAGCATTTTACTTCAATCTGACACCTTTTTAGCGGCGGATCCCGGATTTTACAAAGCATTGGCTAGGAGTTGAGGTCGGAAATTATAAGAGTGGGGAGGGAGAAAAGAGAAGGGAAGGAAAAGGAAAGGGAGGGGGAAATGAAGCATTGCTGTTTATGCACTAAAAAAACCTAAATATTAAGAACAGTTAATTGAAATTTGCAATGTTGAAAGGTGATAAACTAAAGTGATGTTTATCACTTGTAATGTAACCCTAATCCTCTCTTGGAATGGATTCCCCCTTTGACCTATCCTTGACCTTACTGGCATACCTTCCCTTGCCAACTAAATCACATTTCTTGACTTGCATGATTCAATTAACTAACCCAGTAACAAAATTAATTCCTGCATGAATTGTTCTTAATTTTCCTCCAACCCTTTCGCTCGCTCTAAAATTAACAGCACTGAGAGTCGATCGCACTTGAAACGAGAAAAACTCTGCCGGGTTGTGTACATACATGTATGCATGAAATACAAAAAACAAAGGTGAAGTAGAAGCTATCATAAACCCAAACATAGGCCATGATTAATTGCAGTAAAATATAACCTTTGAGCCAGTTGGATTGTGAAATTGGCTACGGAACAGAGTAGCAATATATCATTGCACCATTTTTGTTATCATTTTCCATTTTTGTGTGTGCTGCGATGAGAATTTGTATTCAGTTTTTTTTTCGCTAATAACACCCCGAAGGAATGACTAGTACAAGGGTACCGGTGGATTCAAAAGATTACAGCCATTCTGTAAAAGTAAAAAAGATGGGAAACGTGAAAGGATGTCTGTTGTCGGGAAACATTGGACGAGGCAGAAACGTGACCGTGGTTTATGCAGCAACATGCCTAGGCAGGGCTGCTCTGTGATTAGGTCGAATGTTCCACTCGTTCGTAAAATCGGTCCTGGGGCTACATGCTGCGAGAATTTATGGTCCTCTGTTATGTCAGCGTCGTGATTCACTCATTCTTTTATCATAAATTTCAGATCCTGCCAAGAATTTGTTCTTCTAAAACTAGTAATCAATGGGACTACAGATCTAGCTCTAGGATTGCACAGTGTGGTTGCCTACTAGAGTTCCAACTTAAAAATCAAAGTTGTCGGAGCATTTTCTCATGACTCATCAAATCAAGACCATACCTTATAATTCTAAGCATTTAAGCCAGCTTAATTGCATTCCAGTTTCCTTATCAGATTTTTTTCCCCCAGACTCCAATTCCATTCAGCAAAACACCTGTTCCTCACAAACCCCAGAATTTAAGGTTGTTATTTGTTGGTAGGAAGTGATTTTCTTTTTTGCCTGTTGGGTTCTTGAAGTCACAACAACCAGGTCCCATTTTTTGCCAAACACTAAAGCTGATCAGCGATTCATTTCAGTTTGTGAGCGAGAAATCGCTGCTCAAATCAGAGGGATTGGTGATTTTTTTTTCCAGCTTCTTAATCCTAAAAGCGGCCAGGGGCAGAGGGTGAGGTATGGTAATCCTGGCATTCAGGTGGATTTGGGAAACTGAATTAAACATGTTTATGCACCTAAATCTGACAAATTGGAAAGACATTTCTGAAATGCCATACGGGATCTAGGAATCGGGCTGTATTGATGGTGCCCGTTTTGGGGTGTTTTTCTTTAGCGAAGCAGAACGAGGTCATTCTACTTTTCAGGTTGTTTGTTGCCATGAAGATTTGGTAAATGAGACAAGTCTGAAACAAGGTGCTTGTGTTCTAGGGCAAGATACTGACCTCTCTAAAGTTTCACAATCATGAATGCCGAGAAAAGCAGCGTTTGTTTTCAACTGGCGTCGGGCAGTGATTATTTTGTTATTTGTGTATTTTTCGAGATAATTACAGGATATCTAGCGCAATCATTTTGCTAGATGCCTAGAATCATTATTTACTTTCAAATAAGTAAGATAGTTCCTAATAATTCGTTAGTAAATATTGTTGATATCTGCAAATGGTGTATCCTACATTTAAACACAAAACATCTGTAAATTGTACAATTACCACTTCCTCTCTCTACTGGTACTCTAATGGCCTTTTAGCTCATTCCAACCCTACATACTGCAACACACTCTCTCTAGCATTCTCACTGACAAAGCTTCTGTCAAAATATTCTTGTTGACTTATAGGATTGTTGGCCGCTGCTGGGTAAAAGAACAACAATGAATTTGCAGCCCAAGAGGCTTGAATAAGAAAGGGGGGGGGGGGGGGGGGGGGTTGGAGGAATATATAAATGTAAATGCTACCTGAATGTTATGTCCAGGTTTCGTGCAGTTGTGAGGAGAGAAAGCATTATAGAATCCACTTACTGAAGCACTTAAGGTTTGCATCTATTCTGTGGAAACTGAGGGGCTGAGATGGATGACATTTGTTGGTGTCTGTGCGTATCTTGTACGTAGATAGTTTTGGGGTAATTGTTGAGTTGGCTATGTTGGAATTACTTGGCTAAGGCTAGTGGCCACACACGTCTATGGGAAAAAGGTTCAGCTACATCCATAGCCGCGCTTGTTGTTGCCAGCCGTGGCTAGTTAATTTGGTCGTGACCTGCGTTATATTGTCCTGGTCTGTTGAAGGAGATTAACACCAAACAACAAATGTGTGTCCTGTATTATAATCAGTAGGAGTAATTATTGTCCAGTTTGTTTTCATTACCACACCTACAGGTGTTAGTCTGGACAGGTTGTTAGGCCCTTTGGGAGGTGATTTCCCCCTACTAGGTACCAGTAGGCCCACAACCAGGTCAACTAACCACAAGAGACAAAATCAGCTTTGAGACAAAATATCAAATTCCAGATTTAGGTTCTCATTGACAGGCATTTTATTAACTTTCTAGTTTTGCATTTCTAGAGATGGTTGCATGAGTAAAAGCTATCCGTCCACAGAGATATTTTTAGTGAGTCATGAGTTCTGACTGAGTCTGTGCCTAGCTCCATGATCTGATGGACAAGGGGTTCAGATTTGAGCCAGAAAAAAAGCTTTGCAACCACCCTGGGTTTATTTATGGGCTTAAAACTCCAGAGGATTTGGTAGACCCTGTTCTGGAGTGAAAGGGGAAAATGCCGAATGGGCAATTCGACTTGAAATTGCTCGCCAAACAATGCCAACCAAGGTTCAGGCCGAGCTCAAAGTTGTCAAGTTGAAAAGGTGTAGATTGTTCTCAATGTTACTTGAGGGACAACATGTACAGTGTAGTTGTACTTGTACAAATGTACAGTGTGTAGTTTCACTGTATTTGTATCGTTAAAGGTAAGATACACCATTTGCAGATATCGAAAATATTTACTACCGAATTAAAAAGAAATATCTTACTCATTTGAAAGTAAATATTGATTATAGGCATCCAGCAAAATAATTGCGCAAGATATCCTGTAATTATTCTGAAATATAGAATTTGATAAAGAAAAATTTGCGATCGCCGGACGGCGATCACGAAAAAAACACAAATAACATAAAAATAACTGCTCGACTCCGGTTAAAAACAAGCGCTGTTTTCGTGCTTTTCTCGCCATCTATGATTGTAAAACTTCGGACAGGTCAGTTAAACGATATTTACTATAAAATACAACCCTCCATATCTACCCATTCATAAAAATTAAACCAATTACCAATGGTGTATCCTACCTTTAAGAAAGTTGTGTGTTTTAAAAGTTTCAAATTCTTATTCAATGAATTTGAATGTAAGCCATGCATGCAGTATACATGCACAGACTTACCGTAGCAGTAAATAAAACATACTTTGCTTTAGATAACAAAATGTCTGTAAATGCAACTCTGAAAAACTTTTTTTAAAGAAATTGTGGCTATTATTGCGACAAATATAAAAGAAAGAAGTCCTCGCAGTACAACCCTTTTTGAACATGTTTCAAAGATATTAACTATAGCTGGTTTGTCTATGTGCACATTGTATGAAGCACAGATTGTACAGTGTGCATTCCTAAAACAAAATGGCCTCCGGTGCCCCTGCAGAAAGACACCATAAAGGAATGTTTTGAGAGAGAATGAACCCTGGCATTTGTGCGCTAAAGTGCCGTAATACAATCACGGACAGGAAGAGAGATTGGGTCCGGAGTGAGAACTGATGAGAGTTAGTGCTCCACAACTGCCACTGATGATTTGCCCTGATTTAAAAAGTGTGGCACGCCAGGTCCCACACAGGTCCCGCGCTCGCCCCGGTCACCCGTTGTGAGCCTGCTGTGTCAGACGCATTTACGTTGATAAGGTTAACACACTCGCTCGACCAATGTAACAATTGCAACTAGGATGTGAGACGTGTCACACCAGCGAAAATCCAAAGGGTTCACTAGCCACCTCCGATAGTAATGTCAACCGGGTCTGGTTTCCTCTAGCTCTCCGCCCAAAAACAAAATTTAATTTAGAGACCGGATCAAGCGATATTGGGTGTACTATCTGTCAAACTACGGGGAGCAAAATAAATTGGAACATTTGATCTGTGGAAAGTGCTTAACTGCCCTGTAATTTTCTGGTTGGCTGTAAGACTATCGGTTGGTGAAACACGATCATGTGATAATATTAACTCTAAAGCTTGTGCTTTTTTTTTTTGCAGGATCTCGGTCTGTTTTTAATTTTGTACACATTCGCCCCGGAGGGTCTTCTGGAAATACAGTTGAGTTCTCAGTTGAGAGGAATTTCCAGTGTTTAAATGAACTGAGATTTCTATTTTTACTTTCATTTTGTCTCTGTCTGTGAACCTTAAAGGGTTGTAAGTGGTGTAGTTGACAATTTTCTTGCCAGTAATTTTAAACAGTAAACTTAGTAAACACTAAGTACTGATACACTTGTAACAATTTACTTTTTGATGACAAAAATGTAAATGCTATTTTGAATGATAGATTATTTTTACAAAGTCCACAAATAGTCTTTTGGGTGTTGCAAATTCAACCGTCGACATTTAAAAAATGAAATTGGTGGTACACTGTTTCTGCCTAAAATTGAGATGAAAAGGAGTTAAGATTATTAAGAGACTAATTAATCAAAATTATCAAGATTGATAAAGTTTATTTTGAACCGACTAATAATTTTACTCATTGATTTATATTTTTAGGACTAACCCAAAATAAACAAACTCACATTGGCACGTTGGTGGAATTATTATTATTTATCGGAACCCACTCTTTTGTTTGGTGACATTTTGTCACATTTCATCCTTAACTCATAACCCAGAATTATCAGGCGTTGATGGTCCCTGATATTTTTCACCGACTGCAGATCACCAGTCGACAAGTGACCAATCACCCGCTACAGTTATTGGATAACTGACTTCGGTGGAGCAAAGCCGTTTTTCCCAATAAATGAGACTTTTGGGCTGTTTAGTGGGTTTTTTTACGAAATGAGTTAAATGTGTGCCATCGAGACATTGGGAAGAATTAGAAACCATGATTGTGATTGATAGATGTGGGTTAAATGAGACAATCGTGGCTTCTAGCAAAGACTCGGGGGAAAATGGCTTACAAAAGAAAGTGAGCGAGGCAAACAGGATTGTATGGCTCTTAATTGTGTGAGCGTGACATACATTGTATTTTACCTCAAAAGGAATCGTGGTCAAACCGCTCATTAATTTTGTACTTTAGTTATCGAGACAATTAGGCCACCATGTTTAATAATTGTGTTATTATGCTGAATTGAATCTGTACCTTATTTGAAAAAAAATAACAAATAAAGAAAAATTGTCCTCTTGTAAATGTTTATAATGAATAAATGTCTTCTTGTAAAAGCTGACAAACATGTATCACACATCTGACTTGAGAGTAGAATTAAACACCGACATTTATCTTTTGTGTCTGAATGCAGCTTAAATGTTTCAAACGTGTAACATTAAGAATTTTTTGAATCTGTTGAGATGAAGTCGTACAACACAAATGAAAACCAACAATGGAATTTCACCAAATATACGAATTCAAAATCCTAGAATGAATGAATCTACTCTGTATGGATGTTGGTTGAATATAAGCCACATTTTCTGTTGAATAACCGAAATGCCTAGAGTGTCCTGCGAGTTGCGTGAACCTCTGAACGCATTTATTATGTTTTCGTCAGAGCTGAACATCTTTGGAACACAAAATAAGCAAGTGCAAACGCCCGCTTTTGGCCAACCAATCAAATTACTGCAACTCGATTAGCGCAGTTCAAAGAGCAGAAGATTTTGGTGCCTATGAATACTTGAGCAGCCAGCTATAGTGTTGGGTTTTACTCCCCGGCAACCTGTGTCCCTGTTGTGAAGGCAACCACGGAAATTTATTAAATTAAAAACGCCACCGCACTTATTTACATAATTCACTTAAATTCCGATTCTGAATTAATTTTTGTCTTCATGAATGCAAGTGGGGAATGGAATTTCTCACACTCTACTGTGCTTTATATATTTGGGCAACATACGGTACATGTACATACAATTTTGTTGTTTCTTGCAAAGGAATAATTTTTTTTCTAATTTTAGAAGCCACACTTTTCTGAATCTTCCAAAATCCTCTTCACACAAGTGAAAATGTTGAAGGTGTATGACAACAAATGTATTTTGAAGGATTCATTGTGTCAAGTACCGGTACATGTACCGGTACATACTTGTACACTGTTGTTTATGCTTAGCTTTGCATAAATGTAGGTCTAAATAATACTTGATAGGGCCTATCATTCAAAATGCTACAATATACCGGTATTATCGGCACTTGACTCTTCCAATAAACACATTTAAGAAATAACGGAGTATTTTGGAGGATTGATCAAGCTTTATCCAATTCTCACATGGAAACAGTTGGAAGATTATTTCAGGATTGAGGGTGCATCCAACAAAAGTACCTATGGTTCAAGTGAGTTTTTTTACAGATATTTTAAAACGAAATAAATTTTTTTTATTATAAATTCCTGGGTTGGTTTTTTTAAGAGAAAACATCGATGCATTTAATTAGCTTGCATACCGGTACTAGTACATGTATATTTATGAGGTATTTTGATTTATAAAGTACACATACATGTGATTACCTGGGGAAAATGTGTAGATCGGTCTATTTTCAAGCAGTAGAAGGCAAAATAAATGCTTAAAACCCTCGCGTGTGTTTTAATGGACCTGGTTTGTTTGTACACGGTTATTCTGTACGGACTGATGATTCAGAAGGAATCAATTGTAAAAACATCATTCTCACGACATCCATATCTCACCGAGTCTGTAGGTTTTTACAAGAAGCAAAGGGAGACATCTGGTTTGTTCTTCACTCAAGGAGCTGTACCATCGTACATTTAATCTGTAATTTTATTAGTACGGTATTTCCTATTAGAAAGTGCAATCTCCAGTAATTCAAGTATCAGTAACTACATGTACAATGTGTACAGACCCACACTTTAATCTGATTTATTTTTCATGAAATGTTTGACCCAGTTTTTGAAAGGTCTTAAAAGTAGAATTTGTCCCATTACCTGTAAATATTGCATATTGGATTTCACTGAAGTATAAGGTGCATCGTTTGTGAAGAATATCTCTGTGATCTATTTAAAACCTGACTAAATTTATGAAAATTACTTCAAGATCCAACGTGCCCAGTAAGTTGCAATATCAATCTGTTTTTGTTTGTAGATTTTTACAAAGAAAAAACGTGGGCTGTACTGTTGTATGGTATGTTGTGGTTTTTTGTTTCATTTTAAAGATGAAGTCTAGAGAAGTTAATGGAAAAAACATTTCATGTAGTGGGTTAATGTACATGTAGCGTGCCATCGGAGATCCCAGGAGATTGCCAGGAGATTGTCTGTAATTCTCTTGCAATATTCCTCCGTTTACTTATTAAAAGAAGTCCCTGATGAATCCAATAAGCTGTGTGGGTTGCTAGTTGGAGGGAAGCTGTTTTTGTGGATATTAATGGATATCAGAGTATGCCTTCTGATTTCGAAGATTTCTTGAGAGTTGTCTGTCAGAGTGCAGGAAAGAGGAACGTGGTGGATGAGACTCCTCCTATCTTCTGCCCAAAGACAAGAGTTGAAACAAGTGCATACTGTTTTGTTTTTGTTGAGGTACTTTTTATCTTTTTGTAGTGAGTATAATTGTTAAGTGTGCGCAAACAAAGAAAAGAAACCCACTGCATTTGTTTCCTACTTTTCTCACTGAAATTGTGAAACCTTTTTAGAATTCTCTTTTGAGTCAGGTTGGCGTAGCGGTTCTTTCCTGGCCTTCTACATGTACCACTGTGACTCGGCTTTGAATCCTGCCTGGGAGTCAGGTTGGTGTAGCGGTTCTTTCTTGGCCTTCCACCACTGTGACCCGGGTCTGAATTCTGCCAATGTGTGGTTTTGGTTTTTCAGTCCCTGCCTTATTCCAGATTACTTAGTGATGTTACAACTTTGTATATATCCGCTTCTTTCCAGTCCAACAGTTCCATGCTGTTTGTAAGATGTCCAGTATCTTACTCTCAAATACAAGAATAGTAGAAAATAACGAAGAGGCTTATCTTCCAATTAAGGCAGTACCAGTGGTATGTGTAGCCCAAAACCTCCTTCCAACAATTAACATTCTTAGCATCTGACTTGTGAACTCTTAGCAATTACGGACTGATTGTACCTCCCTGGTACAGCTGTGGAAATTACTAGCCGCCTTTATCCCCCACACTGTAGGCACAATGAGTTCTCTTAACCCTAACCCTCCCAAATCCTTCAAAATCAATATGATTTTGCACACACCCTGGGGAGTTAGGTTAATCCACTGCTTGATGTGTTAGTCTCTGTAGGATACCACTCCTTGTCAATAGGGAAGGTTTAACTGGTAAATGTTTCTCAGACCCCAACAAACATTCACCCCAAAAATTCAGGTGGATTGCCAATGCTGTTTTTGCAACTCAGAGATTTTGCAACTCTTCTCTAAAAAGCGTGTTCAACAATAATATATACTTCAATAAAATTAATTACACAAAAATTGGATTTTTCAGAATTTTGTCTGAAATCAGACATTTTAAATCTCAAAGAAAGACAATATTTGTACACAAAGATATGAATCTTTTAGACATTTCATCAATTTTAAGACTTTTCTTCTAAATTGCCAATCTCATTTCTGAATTAACACATCACTATTTCTCATTCAATACAAAAACTTGGTTCCTTGGTTGTTCTCTTTCCATAGAAGGGATCATTTTCATATTCAGCATTCTGCATAATTAAATCGGCATTGGAGAAGACAAGGCGGTGTCTTCAAAGAACGCTTGTCTAGCGATAGCTTTGTCTGTCGTCTGTCAAGAATGCTGCACAAGCAACAAGACCCCAGTTCAATGCGGCAGTCATTCCAGCTATTTTCACTCCCTGGGCATGTTCTTGTTTTTTGCCTGCAGTTATGAAACAAATTCTACCGCTCCCCGATTGCCTCGCATATCGTGGCACTTTACTGAACAATGAGCAACGCTAAGTGAAAAATAGGTGGCAGACGTCTCTGTAATCTGTGGCCTTAAAGTCAATAAAAGGTCCCAGCATTTAATGGGAAATGTAAATACCTTCTATTGTGTAATTGCTGGATGTTGGAAAACACAAAAGAGCCCAAAAGGACAGAGGTGGCCGGAGTTTTGGACCACCATTATTAACAGCACTACACCAAATTGACTTGGGTGACCATGGAGGAATATTCCTTCTTATTCCTGCACTGGTGACTTATGTGGGAAAGGACCAAGTAGGTTATACATGTAGGGCTAGGCCATTGGGAAAGTAAAGCAAAGATTTATGGTCTGGGCAACACAGAAGGTGATATTTACCCCATCAAAATCCTTGACTCAAGACTTTTGATGGGATAAATATTACCTTCTCAAGACTATTGAGGTACATTATTTTCTGTGGAATATGCTCTGTGACTGTAAGCACTCTGATCTGCTATGTCACTCTTTGGCTGGCTGATCGCTTTCATGTATTTTCATATATTCTGACACTTGTGCCCTCTAGATCTCCCCCTTCCCCTCAGCAGCAGAAAAGGTCTTATATTGTCCCCTCAGTGAACAATGTAGGTGATTAGGAGGTTACCATGTCTTCAAGGTATGACAGAACAAGCAGAATGACAGATGGTTTAGGAGGCTTGAGATTGAAACATTGGATAAGACAATTTTGGAACAGGGCTTTTCTTCATTGCATTATGATTCTCAATCGTTTAATTTCAATCAGTGATCTTGAAAATAAATGGAGTTTACTAGTTTTCCTGGAACCATTGGAGATACTGCAGAATATCCTGAATTGCTGATACATCAGAAACCTCAAGGCTAGAATGCCCAAAAGGTCACATCTTATCTTTAGAAGAATGGCCTTCATTTATTTCCACATGCCTGTGTACAGATGTTAATTGTTTGTTTTGGTCAAGCCAACTTGTTCATTATTTCTTGCATCCTGGCCATCCAACCATAAAAATGCTTGCGGCCCTAGAACTGTTAACCTTCCCTGCAGTAGTTGTATTTTACAACCATTTCTCCATCATCATCAAACCTCTTTAATTGTACCCATGGCGATTGCAGGACCTTTGTAGCAGCCATGTTGGTTTTCTAGTTTTTGGAAGGGGTTGCCAAAACCCAGGTATCAAATAGGATGAGAATGGTTTTTAATAGTTTGAGGTTCTGTGCCTACCCTGGCCTGCAGTGACCTTTTGCTAAGCATCTGGACAATGTTGGAAAGACCAGGAAAAAGGCATGAACAAAATCCCCCTCCCCCCCCCCCCCCCCCCCCCCCCCCCCCCAAATATCCACACAACAGAAGAAACCAATTCTCGGACCTTAAGGGTTTTGTAACACCTGACACCGACTATTCATTGATTCTTATGGGAGGGACTGCTGGTTCGGGATAGCCTGAGGGAAACTGGCTGAAATTTGGCTGGACTCTCATTATTCAGGAGACTTATGAAATCTTCTTATGAATTTGAGAAGCCCACAACAGGAAGGAAAAGGAGGGGATCAAGACAAAGCAGGTAGATGAGCCTGGGAAAGGGAAGGCCAGTGGAAATTGGATTTTAAAAATATTGAATTTGTTTATGAGGAATTGTTAGCCATATACATGTAAGCAATTTGGAGTAAACTCTTAAAATAAATTTGTTCCACTTTCGGAAAGTCGGAATGTTACGCAGTGTTAGATTCAGAGTTCAAAATTTAATCAAAAACTAATCAAAATAAAGTTGTGCTTGGAGGTATAAAAACAAATTGGGGGGGGGGGGGGGGGGGGGGGCAGTGAAGCCTTCTGTACGTGTACCAGAACAAGATTCAATTTTCAATCGGGCCTGCAATACAAAATTCAATATTTTCAATGGGTAGCCTATATTTCTACCTGGCACGGAACATGAAGAATTAATCAAATTCAGCCAACCAGGAACAAGACATTGGATCGGGAGTTTGTCTGACATTTACAAGACTCTGTGGCAAAGTGATTTGCCAAATGTTGAAGACTTATTTCATCCCACTGATTATTTCTTTTGCGGAAGAAAACGGATAAATTGTGCTGTGCTGCATGAATTGCATAAAAAACTGTTTTATCCAAGCCGAAAAAGAGCTGAATGTTTATTGACTTGAAATTTGGTAATTCACACATTTCTCTGAGAAATTCTATTTTATTGGTGACATTTTTCAACTTGTGGAAACGTTCAGGATCTTTTCTGACAGTTTCTTGCCGGCATTTTGAAGGTCGCAAAAGTGCACGCCTCTCGCGTGTCATATTGCAAGTCCTGAACAATTGTATGATTGGTTTCACCGGTACTTTGATTTCATTGGCACTCCAACCCTCTCGAGTATAAAATTCAGTATCCGATCACTCACAGGACGCCGAGCCAGACGGATCGATTTAAGATTCGTACTTTTCCTGGCATTTTAGATCAAGACACTAGGCATAAGTGACATTGCTTGAAATACGCCACATGTATTTTACTGTTGAATTTATACACAAGACTTTATAATGTGTTTTATGTTTTTTGCTACATTTCCTAAATTTGTTATGCATTCATATTGACAAAGAATTCATTTGACTAATCAATTCCAGTAAAAATAAACAAGAATAGAAATGAACTTTCAATTCACCTCGCAAAAAAAAGAGCTCCATATAGACGCACACATCGTATTAAGGCAATGTGGTGCTGTTGTGCACAAAGAAAATTATGTACCTACAATGTATGTAAAGATGAGCATACACATTTTGGCATGATTACTTGATAATTTCTAGCCATTGTATCCTGCGGGCGCCAATTATTACGTCCTCATTATCATAATCATACAATCCTCAGTCATTCCTAAACGCCCCAGAGCTATGTGTCTTTGCCATGAATCCTTATGGTTTGTCAAGGTAGTTGGTGTCAAGTTTCAACTTCGTACCTCACCCTTACCCAAATATTTCATCTGTATGCAAATCTCTTCCCCCTAACGATGGGAAATATAATATCAACGATCCTGTCTACATGCTAAGTGCAAAGACAATATCACAATCGAGCGTGTATCCATGTGCGTCCCACAGTCAAAATATTTTAATTTTTACATGTAGTTGATGTCAATTGTAATGTACAGTTTTGCTTGCATTAGTACCACTCACATCCGAGTACCACTCACATCTGATTGGTGAAACCCTATACCTACATCCCTATTTTGCCCTGTACACCGCACTTTCACAATGAACTTCTGACATTGTCTGTTCCTTTGGGGGGGGGGGGGGGGGTTTGGGGTTCAACATTAGCAGTTTTGACCAGAACTATTTTTCGTTTTGGCTTCAAGTACATGTCTGGATGAACATTTGTGGGCCAAAAAAGAAAAACAACACAACTTTCACTTTAATTGTTGATGTCTTGAGATTACAGCTTCAATGTTCAGTACATGCAGGAAACATTTGAGGACCAGAAAATGTTATTTAAATATTTCTGATTCAGGCCAAAGTAAAATAAAATAAAAAATAGTTTGTCACCTGGGAGGAGGCGGCCTGTGTGTTTCCTCGGAATGATTTCTTTCATCTCCTAACTCTTTTACACCCAACAAACCAAATACATTGCAAATGATTGATTACAAAAATTAGAAGTGGTCGGGGAATGACAGAAGTGGGCCGGGACGAAAACAACTCGGTTTCTTTTATTACTTGGCCTAATTGAGGAGCTTTCGGTGACCAGCCAGGAAATTAGAAAATGGCTTCTGAGTTTGCCAATACAGGGTTACCAATGAGTAGATGGATACGTGTACAGTAAAGACCCCAATTTGGCAACCGGGGGGTTGCCAAGCCAATACAAACTGTTATTACAATCGACGTGGTTTGTAGGTAATTTGATAATCTATTTAAAGTTTTCGTTCTGGTAAGGTACATGTACATACTGTATACAGCCTACGTTCTCTGACCTCAACTAATCAGAAGCCTTCTGGGGTTTTGGTCTAATTTAATTTCTTCTCCTACAGATTGGGAGGATTACAGGAATTGAATTTAAATTGAAGCTGTTGCTGTTTCTGCCTGGACGTGCACCTTATTTACTCACATGCCTAAACATTGGGATTAATCTTGTCAAATACTGTAGCAGTTTGAAAAGGCTAAAAATAAACATACGGTACACATTGGGATTTACAAAAGTATTACATGTAATTGGTGATTCAAAACTTACACATGTACCGGTACATTTATGTAAAACTGAAAAAGCAAAGCAACTTATCCTATAAAACTTGAAATAATTTATGGAAATGTGTAATATCCAAATCCCAAATTCATTTTTGGGGGTATTTTTTTATTTTTTTTTAATAAACAGTTTTCAATAAGCAGATTTTATACGTGTAAGCTCAGTACGTATGTTTGCAGGTAATGGAGAATAAATTGTTTACGTTATGAAATTCGCTTAGCGTGAAGCCGTGAAGTACTGGTATAAACTGGGCTTGAACATAATATTTGCTGTTTGTTAATGGAAAATGTTAAATACACAATTATTTGGGGCATAATATCATAAAGGTCAAAATGTAGAATTACATGTAGGTCAATATTTAGATGCATTCGTAGCAGGGTATTTGATTTGCTGATAGTGTATTGAACCAGTGATTCACTGCATTTCCTACTTCATTTGGCCGACATTCACTCATCCTTGTGCCGCCCCTTAAGATGCCTGGGAATTTGTCCTCTCGCTCGTGAATGAAAAAAAGGTCGAATCACACAACTCGGACTTTCATTAGTCATTCACGATGCGGCCCGCAAACCCCCCTCGATTTCATCAACGGTGTATCCCTTCAAATCCTTGTCTTGGCATTAGTTCTCCGAACCGAGTCTTGGTCAGTCACGGTTCAATTTCATCATCATTGTATCGCTTCTCTTCAATGCCCCTTCATCATCTACCAAGTTGCTCCTCAATCTGCCATCTATTATTCCCAATTCTGAGCAGGTGGTTTAGCCAAAGGCATCGTCAACAACCCTCCAAATAAGGATGTACCGAGAAAGAAAGAGGGAAAAAGTACTTTGGTGGCGTTGGCCAAGTTGTCAGTGGTTGGCCGTAATTCCATCTGCGGATCCCTGTAAAATAATAATGGTATTCAGGAATATAAGATTGATGACGGACGTTGTTGATACAGACAGTTTGATCCAGGTTATGTGTCCACCCTGCTCAGTGAAACAATAGTAAAGGATCGCCTCGAGTTGTGAAGGGGACGGGAATCTTGTATCAAGCTGCTGAAATCTTCTCTTCTCTTTTTCTTGAGGGGGAATTATGTACGTGTAGAATTATTAATCATTGCATTCTGAGCCAGGGGATCTTATTTCAGCCATTTATTTATCAGAGAGAATATGATGATGATTTTCTGTTTGTTGTTTTACACACTGTATTTTGTCTCACTGTTTAGGATTGAATTGATTGAGGATTTGTTTAAAGAAAGCTAGAATGGTAACTGGTGTTTCTGATATTTGGTGTGGACAGTGGAGTATCTGAGAAAATTGGGTCTGATTTCAAAGGGATATTAATAATTTATAAATGTTGGAGGCCAGTTTGGAGAAACTACCGCAATGTTTGTGTTATCTGTAATGTCTGTCAAAATTCCTGTGGTCTGGGAAGATAATTATATTTAGTTGTTGGCACAGTCAGTGCAGCTTGGTTTGATCAGAAAAGTGTATTCTCAATTAGTGTAGAAAGCATTGTGCTGAAGATTTTTACTTCAAATTCATTGCACGGAGCAATTTATTAGTCAGAACTCAGCTACGCTGCTCCCTTAAATAAACTGAAATTGAGTTCAAGAATTTGCCACGCTGTTTGCTCTTCTCCTTTTTAGAACGGCAAGCTTACTAACATAGTGCATGTGTCATCAGACAAGGTGCATAAATTGCATCTGGGCCCCTGTTCTCCAATGACTCAAGAATTCTAGAGGATTGGTCCGTGTGAAGTTAACCGTTGCGTGCATCGACGTAAGAGCCGTCCCTCAAGACCAAAAACTTCACTCCGGGGAGACCAAAAAAAAATGGGGTACTTTACCCAGGAAGGTTTCACCGCACTGTGCGTGGGTAACACAATAACCTGTGTTGCCAATGCGGTATTTGATCTCCCCTCTATAATGCCACAGCGATGGAGATACCGACCGCACGCTTCCTTTCGCAGAAGACGTAATGAATTCAGCTCCAGCATAAAATTGGCCGCAGCGCAATATCTTCTGGGACGGACTTCCCCCAGGCTGGCTGACTCATGTCTCAGAGTGTTGTTTTAAAATTCTTAAGAGTTCTAGTTGCATCTTATTTACCGGAGACCACTGGTGGAGATGATAACAGTTTGGTCCACACTAGCAAGATCTGAATGGTTCATATTTAGACCAAGTGGAATATTTCAAGGAAATTAAAACAAAAACGTTTTAAGGGATTGAAACGGGCTATAATCAAACAGATTTAGTTTTCATTTGAGTTTCTACCGGATTTTGAAATCCAAATTTGAGTTATTTTCACTCTAAATCTAAATCATTTAATATTAAATAATTTTTTTGGGGGAAATTAACATAATATCATTGTCTTATTCATCATTGCAAGAGAGGCTTCCCTATTTCTTGATCTTATATTTTTTAAGAAATTGCCTACCCTGAACCCCTACTGAACCCCCACAGCCTGCCTCCGACATAAGAGCATGCAGCATGCAGAGAAATAGCTCAACAGTCTGAAGAATCCTTTTAGAAGGCAGCGCATTGGTAGGTAAAGACCAATAGTTGTTGATGACACCCAAGAGACAAAGTCATCATAAGACCATCACCGCAAAGTCATCGTCAACAACAGAAAGACATCGCTGACGAAAATCAGAAGTGAAAATCCCACAGCTCACTATGATTAGCCACACATCACAGCCTGCCCACAATGCTTGATGGATGGTCAGGCCCACCTCTAGACTTGCATTTCCCGTCCAGAGAATGTCCACTTTGTTAGAGGATGGGGACTGTGATCCATTTTGTTTGTCCTTAAAGCTGCATTGTACCAGTAGGACTTTGCTGGAATATAATCCTTCCATTTCTTTGGTAGCACCAGGTAGTACACACAAACACCGGGCTACTCCGACCAATGGGGTCGCCAAAATGCGCACGTGTCATGGTCTTTAAGAACGCGTACAGCATGTGTGCGACCTCCACCGGTTTTTCCAGAGGATATTAACACAGCAGAAGGATATATACATCTGTTTACAGTTTTACTAAGATTCGATATGTTTTCCTGACAAAATCCTCTTCTCATTGGAACAATGAATGTGCGTGCTATTATTGGTTTGTTCAGCATGTGATATGCACATAGCTGCATTCAACTGATCGAGAATGCGTCCTGAATGCCGATTGTGGCTGCAATTCAAATTGTGACACGGCAAATTTTGAATAGCAATCAAATTTTTAGAGTACTGTTTTCTCGGAATATACAGAATTCACAGAGATAAAACTTCATAAGGTTATTAGTTGTCAAGGACCTTTTTTTAGATTTTGAGAACTTGTTCTGCTTCAAATGATAATAACGCACAACTACTTTACTGATAGTTTTAAACATGAGGGTGGTTGTTGGGGGGGGGGGGGGGGGGGGGGGTGGTTAGAGGAGGAAAACAACTTGCCTCTAAGGCTTCAGTATGCAAAGTGATTGAAACGGAACAGGTCTTGCATATAGTCTATTAATATTCACAGAAACCAGAGCCAATGCATTTGAGCGCTTCCACCCAGCAAGAATGTGATATCAGACCAGTTCCTTGTAATTCCCTAGTTACTGGCCATTCCCTTGGACGTGGCCAAGTGCAGATATCTAGCATCTGGGTTAGCGATCAGAACGCTGTAATGAAACTAAGTCCAGCATGGCCGTTTACCAGACTTGCGGATTGGCAGGGCAGACAGATTATTGTGAGTCGCTCAGAAAAGTAAAGATTTTGCTTTCGGGGCGACCCGTTATCGACTGGGGGATAGAAACGTGATAACTCACAAGTTCCTTGCAACTCTCATGGGATTTTTTCTCTAAATTGCACCATTAGGTAAAGTAGACGACTTGATCAGCATCGGTAAATTTGGAACATGTTTCCAATTTCATCTAGATATAGTTTCTGTTTTGTCCTCTTTAACCATTCCCATTTTGACGCAGGGTTGAAAACATGCGTTCTTTCACACCTGAACATTGTCAGCCCGCATCCACCCTGAGATTGATTTCAACCTAGGTTGAACTCAACCCTGCTGCAGACCAGGGTTGAAACATACGCCCCGGATTCTAAATGGGTTTTGTGTGAAGCGAAAATGATTAACTACATGTACATGTACCGGTATGTAGAACATCTGAATTTTATTTTATTTTATTTTATTTTATTTTATTTTATTTTTTATATAGTTAAATTTGCATAAATTTCAAAGTGAACATTGAAATTGGCAAGACAGGACTCGAACTTGTGACCTTACAGGCAGAAATTGCTTAAAATAGTGATGCAACAGTCAACATTTCAAAACAACCATCAGAACAATTCTAAGATGTTACTGTTGTTGTTATTATGGCACTACTTGTAACCATTAAATAGCTTCATGAATAAATCCCAAGGATCAGAGTCCTATCTTGATATGCATATGCCCTGTATGACTGAAATTCAGCTATCCCAGCTTAAGATTGTTGACAGGCATCCTATCCATCATTTGACATCCCATTTCCATCTAGAAGCCATTTTAATGATTGTAAATTAGGAACAGTCGTCAATAAAGTCATATAATAGGAGAAAATATAAATAAATTGAGGATGAATCCAAATAGCCTGTTTGATCTTTTAAATTGTAATATGTACACCAGACACTCGGGGAGTATCTAGTCAGCATAGGTCAGCAGATTATTTTTTTACGGAGATCAGTAGGATCATGAGGTCACAGGAAGACATAAATGAAGACATAAATGTATTACTGTCGTCAAGTTGGTCAGAATGCATTCTTTCCTTACATTGGTGAGTCAACCCCCCCCCCCCCCCCCCCCCCCCTTTAGCATTCATTCCAGAAAGTCTTGGGATCTCAAGTTTGCAAGATATTGCAGATGTTCTTATCAGATTTCAGAAAGGGAGCGCTGTCTCGAAAAGAAAAATTATAATGATTGCATTTTCTAGTTGAACCTAATTGATGAAACTGCAGGGTAAAGGCCAGGGTTAACTTCAGGCAGCTTTTTCTGATAGCTGTAGAGGGTTTGGGATTCTGTTATTTTTGGTTTGTTGGGGGGGAGGGGGAGATGGATCCTTTGAAAACCATCTGGTGCACCAAAGGCCAAGGGGAGTAAAATTAAAAGGGGTGATAGATTGTCAGCAATTTGTTAAACGACAAAGTTCCCTCCTTTTTTACACTACCTTCATGTTTGTGCAGCACTGTACTAGTTGATCCTTGGGTTTAATTTGCGCTGTACTACAGATACTGGTAGTTTAATGTGTTTGGATCCCTGTAGGTTGTATGGCAATATTTTCTCCTCTATTTAAACAACATGGGGATGAGACAACCAAACAAACCCTGTGGTATGTTTGAAATTCCAGTCTGGCAGTTGTAAAACGGGATTTTTATGGGCAGTAAAAGATTCCCCATTAATTTCCAGCCAATTCTCTTTGGTGAGTTGATGTCTTTTAGCAGCGGTCTGTTGCTCTCCAATGTCCCTCTACGTGTCAACAGCCACAGTTGTCTTCACAATCTTATCTCTGTCCCATCTGCTCCTAATTTGTATCATCTCCAAGAACATTCATCTACAGTCATTGTCCCTACTCTGCAAATGCTAGTGAGCTTCTTATAGAATCTTATAGTTTTCAAGAAGTAATTCTTTGTTTCAGACCCAAGTGTCACTTGTATAAATTGCTGTAAAGTCGTTGAAGCCCTCTGCTATTCTTCACAGTAAATGTTTTTTCGGCCTTTTTTTTTAAATAGCGTAATTGTTAAAAAGGAGGAAATAAGATTCTTGTTTTTTCCCATTAAAGTTCTACATACAATGGGCTACAATATAACCTTGCTATTGTCAACCAGTTTTTATCTGATTCAGTATGCTTACTTTCTATCTGAGTTGGACTTGAATTTGGAATTAAAAATAAACTTTCCTCAAATCCTTCATCTGTATAGTGTGTACTAGGTATCTGGCATTTTGATCATTCACGTCGTTCACACATGTACGTACACTTGTCTCTGAATAATTTCAGGTAGCGTACTGTCATCCGTTCTTCAGATGCATGCATGCGTGAAATCCCCTCAGCTTAAAGCTCTAGGACAAGACCGATTCATCATGAGGGCATTCTGATGGTTTTAACTCAGCAGGTTTTTATTTGTCTGTATCTAAGGTTAGGCAGGGGCTTTTTTTAAGGAGCTTTAAAAGTCTACTTTTATAGGTGTATCAAGGATGAATCTGTAGAGCGGCCTTTGTTGAAACTTGCTGCTAAAAGCAGACTAAAGTAATTCAGATTTTTACGGTTTAGCGAGCATTTATAGCATCATATGCCATACAGATCACAGCATTATTTTGTTTATGGTTACAAAATAGAATGGCAATCATTGTGTTTGCCAATGTTTTTAAAAAATGTCCAGGTCGATGTTTAATTAAAAATAGTGCTTCTTAGAAGAGAGGGGTTAATTTCATACTATGTATCATTGGCAAATAGAGAAATGCTATTTAATTAATTTTTTATAGGATTAAAATTAAAAGGTCGTCTTGAAACTCTGTAGTTTGAAAGGCTGTATTTTACTGGAGAAAAGAGCATACTGTACTCACACATTTTTTGAACTATGAGGACAAAATGAGTTTTTCTTAAAACTACAAAATCTCACAATTTAACAGATTGTATGTCAATAATTGCAAGAAATTCCATGCCTATTATTTGTTCATTTTAGAATTTCTGTTGTCAAAACTTTGGTAGTAGAAGGCATTAATGGACTGTAGCAGTGAAGACCCTTAATGTCAACAATTAAGGGGTGTGCAAAAACATGTAACAGTAACCAAACACTATTTGTGACTTGATCTCAACAAATATGAAAAAATATCTTTGCCACAACATGGCTACCATCTAACAAAAATAGTTTTTTGTAAAACAAGGAGTTCACCACGATACCTTGAAACGTGTTCCACATCTCTCTAGAAGTGCTCCACAAAACCAAACCAAAATTCTATAACAAAAAAAAGTTTATTAATTTCCTCACCAGTGCTGGTTTTTTTTATTGCTCACCATATTTGGGGATTGATTGAAGTTTTGTCATGGCACTAGGGCTATGGCAGCATTGTTACATTGTTTGTTTTCCCTTGTGGGTAACATGAAATACAAGTAAACCTTCATCTCGACATCTGTTCTGATTATATTCTTGGTATTTTTTCCCCTGGGGATGATATTTATTCATCTGCCTTCCTTCTGCCTGGAAGTGTTTCTAATGATTGATGAGTGGGTTGGCAGCAGTTTTGTAGTCATATTGTACCAGCAGACTGGAGTGAGAAACATGATCATTAATTTGTTTCTGTCCAAAAGCTTAAGTTACATGTACATCAGTAAAGAAAGGGAATTGAAACAAGTCTGTGGGAGTTTTTGGTTAGCTTTGAATGCGTGACAAGTTCTTTTATTGGTGCAGATGTTGACTCATGTGCAAGGCTAATTGATGTAAGGGGAAACGTTGATGTATGCATTTTATTCTTTGTTTTAGAATTTAGGTTTTGAATTGCAAGGGCCCCTTAAAGGTAGGATACACCATTTGCAGATATATCAACAAATGTTACTGCCGAATGATTAGGGAATATCTTACTTATTTTAAAGTAAATAATGATTCTAGGCATCTAGCAAAATGATTGCGCTAGATATCCAGTAATTATTCTAAAAAATCGAATTGAAAAGAAGAGTTTCTATTGGCTAGTTGTACCGATACAGATATGCGTTAGACAAAAAACAATAAAGAACAAAATGGGGTTCAAATCGCTCTTTTTGGCAATGACAAAAATCAGAGAACTTTTCCTTGCATGAACATTTTTAATATTTAGGGAAATTGTTAGAATGCTTATTGTATTAGCAAAGTTAAATGCATCACCAGCCAATTTATATGTCGCCATCAATATATTCAGTTAACCCATTCAGTACTGCTATACATGTCATCACCGACACCAATGTGGGGTGTTTTTTTCTCTCAAAAACTGTCTGCTAAAAACCGGCTGTGGCGGAGAGGACCCTTTTTTTCTGGGTCAGCACCTCGATCAAAGATTTGTTGATGCCGTGTGGAGCTCTGGGCAGCTGACATTCCGCCATCGGACACGAAGATGAAAAATGACGCCATGCTTGGCTTCACGACAAGTACACAATGCCAATTGCTTCACAGCTGTCTTAGAGATTGGTACCAATTTTTCCTTTTAAAGGAACAGTCTGTTTGTCTCAGAGTTCGGAGGCAGAATAAACAAAAGTAATCAACTTGCTAGAGCTGTTAAGCTTGGAATCCCATCTGGAAATTAAACCAGCATTCACATATATTTGTTTTGGGTCTGGAGTAGGTTCTAAATTCACTGGAAGGTGAAGATTACAATTGTTGAAGGACAAAATGTAAATAAAAAATGCACACATTTTTGAAATTGTAAGTGTAAAGATTTCTTGTTCCACTTTTACACTACTTGGAATGTTGAGGTTTTTTTAATAGTGTTGGTTTTTCCCTTTTAATCAAACTGTATTTTAATAAATTTCAGCAAAGAAATTTACTAAAGCAGAGTTTGACCCTGTGACCTCCATATTATCATTTTATTGTTTTAAGTCAATTTCTTTGTAGTGTAATTGAAAACAATTCTTGTAGATCTGCATTTATCATGTACAGCTTAATTTTGAGGGGTAAAAAGCATTTAGTTTTAAATAGTCAAACCCCATTTATATATTTAAGTTTTAAGTTTTGAAAAATTGTCTCCATTTGTTGTTCCCAAGACTCAATTTTTGACCCATTAACACAAAAATAATGACTCTAGCAGACGTGTCGCCCCAGTGCCAGCTTGGAGCTATTTGTTTTGGGATCGGAACTATTTATTGGTTCAGTGATTTTAGCCTGAATCATTTGTCCCCTGTGTGAAATACCCACACTGCCCATTAGAAGAAACCTCTTTGTTCTCGTAAAACCTGCTAAAATTATTTCTGCTTGAATATTTTATGGCATGCGGTTTGTCTGAGCACGTGTACAATACACAGATAGTTTGATGGGCTTCAAAGTTCAAGTCCGGTCGCAGTCCTAGGATTGTCAGATAGTACATCAAGCCGTAAATCTTCACCTTATTATTTTTCGTTGTTTAAACTATTTGGTAAATATTTCCAAACAGATCGTGTTTTTTGCACTGACAGCATGCATCATTTTTCATCTTTTGTGTGTGTGCCATAACAACTTCAATTTTTTTATGATTTTACTTTTGATGTATGCCCTAAAACATGATTGACTGACATGATTATGTGAAATGAATAATAAACAAATTAGTGATTTTTCTCTCCTTTTTTACATCAAAAACATCAAAATATTAGGATTCCTAAAACTTTTGTCAAAATTGAAGTTAAAACGCTGCCGATATTTGTTCTGTTTTGGTATTTGTTCTGGGATTGATTTGTTACACTTCAAAAGCACTGAACAAAAATTATATCTTGTCTCACATACATTAGAGTTGTATCCATAATTCCAAATGTCCTTGGAATTTTTTGTGACTTGTGTTGTTTCAGTTAAAAAGAAATATTGAGTATATGTTTATTTTATCTCTAAGAATTTGTTTTACATCAGAAACTAAATTTAGTCCAATGCTAATCCTGCTTGTTCTTTTTATTACCAAAGCGGACTGGATTTTTAATTTTGTTTACAATCGTACATAAATTTTCTCCCCAGTTAAAATGACAGTTGTGTTTGCAATCAGAGAGTTTATATCCTGCAAGTTTGTACTCCGGTATTTGCCATTTGGGGCAGAGACCCAATCAGAAAAATTCTGAGATGACTTGACCTCAATTGACCTCGGCAGTGGACGTTGAACTTCAAACTGGAAGCAGTGGGGTATACAATGTAGTTGTACATGTAGGCACTTTCAAAAACCAAGTATTTTTGAAAGATTAATTCAAGAGTTTTGTATTTGACATGAATAGAAACTTACTTTATTTGAAATATGAAATCTCGATGTGATTTGTTAAAGGGATCTTTGAATGATTTATTTTAGTATGGGTGCAATAATAATTGCATCCTACGCATGTAAATAAAAAAGTGCATAAAATACAAATCTGATTAATTTTCTTTAAATTTTTTCTTTTGTTCCCTGTCTATTTGTACTTTTCCCTGTCATCATCCACTCGACAGCCTATCCATATTTGTCCATCTTCTTTCCTTTCTCGCTGCGAGGCAATCGTATTTTCGTCGGTTGATTGGTCATTAAAGACATTTTGTGCCTCGTTGCATTCCTTACAATGATTCGGTTATGGAAATTTCAATACGTCCATTCATCAAAGTACAACGGTGCAAATATGAAAGGCTTGTATTTCTGAAGCATGCCCATCGTGAACTCAACACTGCATCATGTAGTAAAGAGAATAGGACGGTTTCCAGCACAAATTTGATTGGTACCTGTATATTGTGTGCTCTTTCTTAGCGATAACGTTGCCCATCCTTTGCGGCCTTAAATTTTGTCTGACTTTTCAGAGCTGAAGGTTGCATAGATTTCTTTCTTCCTCAAGAAGAATTAAAGTATTTTTGTTTATTTTTAATAGTCTGTCTACAATATATCTTGTCATTGTACAAATATATTGATGATTGCTTGCAGAAACTGTCAACACATGGTAGGGCTGGGTATAGCTCAGTTGGTAGAGCACCGGAACGGTAATCGAGAGGTCGCAGGTTCAATTTCTTTGTTCCACTTCATTAATAATACAAATAAATCATCGAGAAATCAAGAGGGCGCTATTTCAAACTAAAAATGGAATCCATTGTAATTTCTATTGCAACAATACAACTGGAATCCCCTCTGTGCCTGACCCACATTTCCAAGAGTCCACTCTTGTCCGTTGCTACGTACTTACCCCATGGTTCTCAAATGCCTACAGGTCAAAACCTGGCCATTGTCCAAATGTATCATTTTAACCCAATTAAACGAGATTGGATCAAAGGTTTTCCTGCCCCATAGCAAACCAGATTCAGAGTATATACTTTTTGTTGAGACCCCAAGTTGTCTAAAGTTGCGGTCTTGCTAGAATTCACAATGAGTCAAAGATAGCATTATCTGGTCCAGTGTTTGGAAGGCGGTCGTTTGCTGACAATCAATTTGAACTTTAAGCTCCGTTAATGTGTTTGCTGGGCCCCTGAAATGTGATTTCTTTTTTCTAGTGTGTTTGCTGAGACCTGTCACTTGTTAGAATGCTTGAGGGTAAACACCGGGGAGCCACATTAATTAACTGGGAGCTAAGTGACATTTCCTGATTGGTTATATGTATAGATATACCATACATATACCTGCTTGGAGATAATCATTATCTCTTGAATCTATTGATAAGGGCAAATTAAAAACATTGTTTCTCATTTTTGCACGCATCCTTCAAAAAAAAGGGACGAAAATCTGAGTTGTTCACATCAGTACTTTTCTCCTGATCATAATTCTTCCCTTTTTAGCTGTTTTTCGGAGCATAGTATGCAAAAGTAGATACTGATTATCGTATGATAATATGATTATATATTACTGTATTATATATATTATTCTGTGATAAAATCTATAAAAATATGTCGTGCCAAAGGAAGGGTTCTTTTTTTTCTTTCCTTTTTTAAAAGTTAAATGAGAAACTACTTTTTTTTATTGGCCTAACTATAAATTACAGCCAAACCTTGCTGAATGTGTTTGTGTGTTTCTGTGGTTAGTGACTTCATGGAATGTCTGCAAATAGGATACTGCACAAGTCTCGACAGTCAATTTTAAGACTGAATTTATTTCAATTTCTCATATTTTAATGGAAAACAAAAACAGAAAAGGAGAGAGAGACTTCACAAGTCAAGAATTTTTGATTACAAACTTGCTCAGTGAAATAAAGGCATATTATTATCAGTGTGAGACTTGAAATGAAATATAGACAGTCAACCGCTGTCTTTCTGACCCAATGTAATTTTCTGCCTGTCTATCAACAAAATTAGACAATAAAAGAACAAATTGCATGGATTTTTCACCACTTTTAAGTTGTTTTTTTACAGACCTGCAGTCAAGTATTGACTGAGTATTTATTGTAACTGCATCAGTTGTTGTTGTAGTACGTGCAAAGCTAGACAAACTGTCTTCAATTTGAGCTACGGTAGAAAGCAGTGATTCCTTACTTAAAACTGGCGAGTCTTGTCAAAGATTACAGTCAAATACAATAACATTTTGCTGCACATCTTTGTCAAAACACCCTAGTGAAGTGCTTCCTTTCAAAATTGGAAAAAGACCAGTTTATTGTGAAAAGAAAAGGCAAATATTTATCAAGCTTTTTGTGAGATAGTCTGCGTTCCACCCAGAAACCGTCCTTGTTCCACCCAGAAACCGTCCTTGTTCCTCGTCCCATCTCGGTGTATCAGTTGCGTGGATTCAGCCAGTATACACAGCAAACAACGAAGACTTCGCTAAAGGTTCATTGTCATCTGACCCTTTACAACCCCCTCTAAAATTCTGTTTGCCTCTACTCTATTCAGCCTTGCATGCTCTCTGTTTGTTGTGCCATATTTGCTGCTACAGGAAGTCCACAAACGAGACAAACGAGACTAACGTCCATCCACACAAATATAGCCCTCCACATGTGTAAACTTGGAACACAAAGCAGCAGAGGTTTTTAAGTATCCCCCCCCCCCCCCCCCCCCCAACTTGTCACTCAAAGGTTTCGGTTACACATGGTCCAGGATTGTTTGGCTCGACTTTGAGAGGAAAATTTATTGCTGGTTGTTTGCGCACCAAACTTATCGTTTTGTTGAGTACATGAAGAGTAAATTTAGTCCAAGTGCAGAGTGTTACTTGTGTTTAAAATATGGCAACATTTATGATTTATGGTCGATGTAGTACAATCTTGGATGGATATGGGGCCCATTTTATGGAGCTAAGCACAAAATAAATTGCTGCTGTTTGAATAAACTCTTGAGCCACGTTTGTGGGTCTACCACTTACATGTACCAGAGGCCAAGCAATTTGCCCGTTCTGAACAGGCACATTTTTGAACGAACACTGCACTGGTTTTGTAAACTTTGGGATCGGGGCTTTCCTGTTTTTGTTGATCTGGTGAGAATGGATGAATTCACACATTGGCATTTCTTAATTGGGCACACACTAATTGGTTTTCGGAGCCTACAGCAGTTTCAATTAGTGTATTAATTTTGCACACGGGCATGTAAAGAAAATAAACAGAGTAGTGCGTCATATTCCATCGCAACCATTTTTCTAATCATACTGCAAGCTGCTAACTAGAATTTCTCAAATTCTGATCCAGATTTGCAAGCTGGCATAACCACTTTGCCTAGCAACAGCCAGTGCACTACATCAGCAACACAAAAATGGCCGCCGTTTGGTCATTTGCTCTCGTCTTCCTGAGTCAATTTGCCGTGACCTTAGGGATACCTCTCTTGCCTGAAGATCTCTGGTAATTGTTTCCTGTTTGGGGTGGAACTGTAGTGTAGTGGTCCATTTAGTTATTTATTCAGGGACCTAAATTTGGTTGAAGGTTTTTTCTAGATTTCTTAGTAGCAAAAGCCAAAAAGAAACAATTGGTGGGAAGTATCTCTGCAGCTCGCCAAATTGGAAGGGAGTTTGTGGATATTATATTGTAGTCTTCAGGTTTATCATAAAGAACCAAAATGACATGCATGCACACTGTGTATGGTACAGATTAAGGTTACATACAAGTACAATACATTTCATGAAAAAAACAAACTATTGGAATTGTCATGTGGTCTACTTGAAATAACCACGTTCTGAATGTTAAAATTGTTTATAATGAAAGGTTAACAGATAAGTGGGTACTTATGCACAGGTATAATTTACCGTGAAAAAAAGTACCAGTACACTATATTTAGGACAATGAGAAAGAACGCTCTTTGTTCGTTTATGGTCAGTTGGCATTTTTGTTGAGGATAATGAATCTGGTGAAGAGTAATACCGGTATATGGCCTTATGTAGGCATGCATTGTTGGCATGCGAAGTACATTTAGCATGTTATTGTGGATTGTAGAGCTATAATGTGTGCCCATTTGTGTAACTATTTAATACACCTGTTAATTCTTTTAATAAACCTGTTATTTCATTTTTAGTTAAAAACACTACATTTTATCCCTTCTTTCATATTATCACTGCTTTCAAGTTGTTCAAATCAAACCGAGTTTACTTTTCACCGCTTATGAAAAAAAATTGAATGCAGGAGTATGGAGACGCAGGAGTATTATATGGAGACGCTCGATGCTTTTTCAAGTGGGAATTGTTACACTTAGTACAAAAAGGATTCTGACGTGAGAGGAACCTCGTCTGTGGCATTTCTGTGAATGAACAGCGCACCCAGCTATCGTAACACAGCCTGTTTGTCCTAAGTAGGTTAAAGCCTTTCTCTATGGTCAGAGTGCTTTCACGATTCTCTCTCTCTACTCATTCAGCTCCGGTCCCAAGTGGCCGTCATCTATTTTGTTTCTTTCCCGGAGATCTGTCGCCGCTTGGATGGGGACTCAAAGTCCATTTTCTCCAGATCAAATCTAGAGATTAGTCAGCGGTGAGAGGGAGCGAGGGGGGAGCGCCGATGATGTTGTCTTGGCGAGGGAAATTTGCATTCTCGGCCTATCGCCATCCCTCAGTGGTCCTTAGGGTGTGCGTTGCATAAATGCGAGTCATTCTGTTTAATATGTAATGTCATGTACCATTCACCTAAATACAATTGTGTCATTGATAACGCTATTAAAATTTAGGCAGGAAATCGTCTAAATTGTACATGTACATGTAGACATCTATGACCGGGTCGAATCTTGCCATGGTGATTACTACAGTTAGATTTTAAAAAATGGTATGAACAGAGAAATTTAAAACATCTTTTATTATACTTCTACAACAACAAAACACCTGATGAATTGTAAACAGTTTTCTTTTACAGAATTTGAACACTAACTCCCTGGAGAGACTTAGGAACCTCCTCATCTTTGCAAATTTCAACACCTTATGGTAAACTTAAAACCTAATCTGTTGGACTCTGATTATGGTGTTACTTTGCCTGACCCAATGCAAAGGACAATCAGTTTTAGGGTGCAGTGCCAATCCTAACAGATTCCAACAAAACAGTTGGATTTTGATGGGTTTGGGATGGTTAGGGTTAATGGTACCCGGTATTTATCAGTTATTGCATCGGGTGGGGGGGGGGGGGGGGGGGGGAGGACAAATCCCTGAACCTTGACACACAGAACGAACCTCTGAAAGGTTGCGATGCACACATTTACCGGCAATTTGCGAAAACCTTCGTGTGCTGACAGTTTTTGAATGAATTCTTCTCGTCCTCGCGATTGCTTTTTTGTCGTGCGGGTGAATCAAATTTGTTCCCAATTGACTTTGAATTTGCCTGCGGTGTCTGAGGGTTGGCTGGGATTCAAGGTTGTCCTGATTAATTCACTGACGAGCGATTCCTTGTACGTGCATGGCCTTACATGTACACTTTGGTTTTTAATCGGGGAACAGCAAATTTATTTGATTAACTGAAAAATGTTCTCACAATCTATTCTCCTTTTTTTCTGTGACTTTTTTAATTTTGAGTTTTGTTTTATTTACTGTTGATTTGTTGAAAAATATTACTGTATTTTCAGAAACAAAAATTTAATTTTAGTTGTACCTATAGGGCCACGAGTAGTATTTTGTATCAATTTTATTTTCGGCAAAGATTTTCAATTTTTACGTTTTGATTAATTTGTTTTGATTAAAAAAACAAAAACAATCGAAACTCTTCATAGAGCTACATGTTTCTATGTGTAGTGCAGACAGTGTATCAGTAAAGTGCAAACGTTATTGTACATTCATGCTACAGTAGGTTGTGGGGAAAGGTAATAAAACAGCTCCAAATCATCCAATTTATGCAGATTTCTTCTGCATACGTTGTACGAGACCAAAATTGTTCATTATCATTAGCATATGAATTTAATTAACGTTGTCGCCTTTTTCAGTTTTAAATTTGAGATGATTTTATACAGCATCTCGGCAGATGTAAGTCCTGACCCTCGGGATGTTCAGGTGGCACGGAAAGTTGTTTTGATTGCGGAGGCAATTAGAATACGGCCTGACATCCGATGACATCCAAAAATCTCCCCCACTAACCCCCCAGTCAGTGACACTGCGTCCATCCCATAATTGCCGGACATGGCGTCTTTGAGCAGCCAATAATAAAAAATAACCTCTGACCTCATTAAAATTCAAGTTAACCTGCACGAGAGCGAGGGAGTTGGAATTACTGTAACCCTTCCCCTACCAACCCATTAGTTTTATTTGGAGGGTTTGTTTTTAAATACTTAGACATCTCTCTTGTATTATGCTGGTTTCCATGGTTACATGTTTGTGTTGTAGAAGTGGCATTTGCAGTAGTTATTAAAAAGTCACGATGATATTACATGTATGCAGGTGGAAAGGAAATTGATCCCCGCCAATAAATTGAAGGTAATTTATGGGAAAAAAGTATGTATGTATGTACCGGTACATGTATGTAGAATGCATGTAGGATCATTAGCAATTACTTGGAATAAAAATTCACTGGAACATGAAATTATTCCGTTTGGCTTGCTGTCATTCGGATAATAATCAACAAATGTATCGGAAGGTTATGATTTTCAGAAATAAAGCAAGGGTTCTACATATTTTTCCCTAAAAAGCAGTTTGGAATTGAACTGATGTGTCATATTGTTTTGGGCAGAATATGATTTCAGTCTTTAAAGGATTGGTACATGTTTATCTGGGACTGTATCTTTTGCAAAGTTCTATTTACATCAAAGTTACATGTACTGTTCAAAAGCTTACCTAATGTAAAAATACTAACAACTCCAAACTCCTTGTGAAATATTTTCTTTTGGCAAGTTGTCATTTTGAAGAAAAAAAATATAATAACAAGATGTCCAAAAATGCATCTCCGAGACGCAATTTTGGAAAATACAGCATTGACAGAGCTATGTACCGGTAGGTACATGTACATACATGTACATGTACGGTATGTCAGTTACTGGTAATTGGGTCTTCAGGTGTTTTGCCTGCATTCACCTTGCATGAGACCTTTAGCTTGACAATTTGCTCCTGCAGGTGTATTTCTTAGCGAGCATGAAATATTTGCCTTCACCCTGACTTCCCTTGTCCAAATATTTCGCCAGCAGTATGCTCCAGGTAGTTCACATTCTTTGGAGTAGTTCACTTTCTGCATTTGGGAGTAATTACGCTCAGTGCTGCTGCTATTTCCGAGTGGGATTCAACTTGCCGCATTTTGCAGGTCAGATTGTGAGTGGTTATTCCCGTTTTGCTTGGCGTGAACTTATGTCCGCCTATGGAGTTTGGACTTTATTTTCCTCTCCAAAGTGAAATATCGTTGACAGTTGTCTTCTGTCTTGTCAGTAATTGACCTCGGCAAGTACCGTTGTTATTAGGCCGTGACTCTTGGAATTTTACAAATTAAAAAACAATATTGATTTTTTTTTTTTTTTTTTTTAAATGAAAATGTATACTACTTTGATGTTTGTATTACAGGACGACTACAATTACTCAGTTAAATAGCATTTTAGGTCATGGCCACAAAAACAAAAATTGAGGTCTTCAAAACAAAATGGATGCCCGCACGGCCCTAGGCCCTATTATAATAATACCGCATGGACTGACAAAATACCAGCAAACTAGATGCTTTCCGGTTGTACCGAACCCAATATATTCACAGTGAATGCAATATGATTGTATCGGCACCAGACTAATAAGAACCCAGAGCAACCTATCGGCTGTTGTGTGCTGTACACCAAGACGCCACAAATCAAATTAAGAGGTTGGAAGTGCCGACCGAAATAGACCGTGTTGCTTCCTCCCCGACTGAATTTCAATCCCCTCCTGATATGGACGTTTATATTTCTTCGTTTAGTGTGACCAAATAAGAAAGAAAGAATGGAATATACAGTTTGGCCGAAGCGAGATAGAATTTAAGAGAACCTCCGGTCATTTTTCATGACGGCAAGTAATCCTGGACTCGCAGATTGAGTCCTCTGGCTTATTAGGAGAGCTTGTGATGTGGATAAATGTTGACAAGCGTTCCTCCAGCTACAAGTTGTTTTGCTCTGGTCCGGCCTCTATCCTGTTTCAATCCCTAGTGGATCAGTGGCTGTTAGAGCAGCCCATAATACTTCCAAGTGTAATATTTGGCACGGTTGTCTCTTCCCGGGACTGACGGGCGCAGAACTGGCAATTCAGCTAGGTGTAAGGAAATTGATAAACTGAACATTTAATGAAAACAGAATCTTAGCTTCTCAAAACTGGATTGAAAATTCCAAAATATAAGTGATTTTTGAATTGACCAAACAAAAACAGTTTTTATGAATTCATATGTGTAGCCTTGTCCAATAAATTGATATTGTAAACAGATTTATTGTAGAATGTCCTGATGTCAATATCGTTGAGCGAAGAAAATAAATGCTGAATTAAATGGACAAATTAAATTTCCTTCAAGTAATAAGTGGCACAGACGCAACAACCAATAGGAGATCAGCAATTGCTTATGAATATTCAACGGATAAACTAATGGCTATGCTTGATTGATCGGTGCTCAAGCACAGTACTTATATGGAGACCTCCGTTATACAACAAGTGCTCTCGATTTAATTGACTGGATTAATTATTAAACTGATCAATTGTGTGTCCAGCTTGTGTTTTGACTCCCCTGGGACAAAAATCAATTTTTCTTTCAGGGGATTTATTTGTTTATATTAAAGCTGTCTAACTCTATGAGCAGTTAGTGAGCCACAATGGCTGTAGGTGTACGGTATTTTAATCATTATAATTAAATTTCGATAAAGTAAAATGTACAAACCTTAATAATAAAACAGTAGGTACATGTACCGGTACATGGAACTTAATAATTACTTCATTTGGAGAGAGAGGCTTGAATCGGCTACACCTGGATTTGTTACTTTCTTTGATTCTTTCTATATCCAAGAGTGATTACATTCATTTAAGCAAGGTAACTGCAAAACAAATAAAAGTTTGAAGTCAATTTCTTTGGGAAATTACTGGCATACCAACAAATGTTACACTTTGGGACCCCATACTTATGAACTGAACCATGTGTTCTATATTTATTAATTCCCGAGCAGTGTTTTCCCACACTTACTGAATAAACTCAAACCTCTACAAACTTGCACGTTACCACAGCCTCTATAAATATGTACATTTACATCTTGCCCTGTTCTCGTTCACAATATATTTGTTTTGTCGCATCTGAACTACTCGGTATATCTTCTTCTTTTTGGCCGTCATAGGTAATTTGTCTCAACTCATTTATGCAGTGATAGACTGTGCAGAAGCTTCACTTTGATATTTTATTCCTGCCATCTCTTCCTTTCCCACTGTTTGATTGTCCAATTACCGTCCGCAAAACCTGATCTGCATTTTCCCGGCAAAAAAGGTCTCGAGACAACCAGGACAACCATCTATAGCCCCGCACCGAAACATCGGAAACACTGAAGGAAGGAATATTGTTTGTATTGCTTGTTAATTGACTTTCTGTTATTATCATCCAACCCCCCTGGCAATATAACAGGACTAATGGTCGAATGAAATACCAAACAGGCAAAATAACATAGTTTTGTTTTAGAAAGACTGTCATTCAATTTCCATGGGGGGTATATGCAAACAAGATTGTTGTTTGTAGACTTGTGGGTCACTTGACTAATTTTTAAGGAGATAAGAATGTACATGTAGCCTTGTTACTTTGACTTTACAAACAAGTGGATGAAGAATGACTTATTTCTTTGATTGACAGGTTGACTGATTTGGCTAGTTGGTTGTATGATCGTTTTGATAATTGATTTACGATTAATTGAGACGCTTAAACTTGAAATTGATTATTTATTATTTGAGGGATTATTTAACCAATTACATGTACCACCTGTACCACCTGTTACATTGTATTACATTGTATTACATTGTATTACATTGTATTACATTGTATTACATTGTATTACATTGTATTACATTGTATTACATTGTATTACATTGTATTACATTGTATTACATTGTATTACATTGTATTACATTGTATTACATTGTATTACATTGTATTACATTGTATTACATTGTATTACATTGTATTACTCTAGAAGACATAAAGTGCTGGCTGCTGGGGTCATGGAGTAATACAAAACAGGGAGGTTGAAGAAGAACAAAAATAGGGAAAATTGGTGTACTATTTGATTAATTGTGTAATAAAAACATTTAGAACTTTATTCAAAGTGCATTAAAGGGGTTGTTTCATTAAAAAAATATTCAAAATAAATGGGAGAAGGATGACAATTAATCTTTAAGTGCACAGACCTGTTGGTTATTAGAGGGGGAGGGGGGGGGCAGACTTTGTTTCCTTGGATTGATAAGGGAAGACCAAGTAATGTAATACACGAGACGGATCTGAGTTGCATCTCCCAGTGATAGGCACTGCCCTCCCGGTCTCCCGTTTTGAAATTAATGAGCCTACCACAGACAGTGAATCTGGGTTACCAGCCACACCACCCACCGCGTCACACCGCATGCATCCATCATTTTTAGCAAGTGTTTTTGGTTTTGGGAGTTTGTTATACTTTGAAACAAAAACCTGGGAATTCACGTCGTTGTGTGGCCTGCGTGCAGTTTTGGAGAACATTACTCTCATACGATGTCTTCATTACAATGTAAAGGATTTGTTTGGGGGCAGCGTGAACACGATTTTTGTTGCGGTTCGAAGTCAACATTCCATGTATACTTGCACATAATCATTTTCTTGCTCGCGTTCGTTCCTGATTTAAAAGTTTTAATGTTTTGTATGTAAACACGGGTTTATTTATGGTGTAAATGGAGGACACATCCCTGACTTGGGGTTAGGTGTGTAATCACGGACGTCCTCGGTTGAGATTCGTGTACAAAACCAATGAGAGCCTTAGGAAAAAGTACAAAAGAAATCGTGAAGAGGAACAAAAGAAATCCTTGATTTACACCATAAACAAACGTGTGTGTCTTCGAATATGTATCATACAAAAAAAATGTATAAAAAAATATTTACAAATCTAATAAATATGAGTGTAAGTATTAACATTCATACATCATGTTTTAATTAATAAATTGGTGATTAATGGCCATTATTTGTTTGTATTTTTGCTTCTTTTAGACGTAACTGGCCAAGATAATGTCCAACCAACTACCAGCGCAACTACTCTACCAATCAGGTAAACAAACTTCCTTTCAAAATAAATATGGTCTCTTTAAGAATAAACTAAAGAACTCATTGCACTTTTCATTTGGTTGTTCCTATCAGATTGTGTTTTGGTTTGTCTTGGCATGGCAAAATCAGACTTCTATTTAATACCTTTCATCAGTTCATCCAGACAAATTTAATTTTTTAGACTATAAACTTGAAAAGAGTCATGGAAATTCAACACCAAAGTCCAAAAATCATTTCCTAAAACAAGAGAAGAAATGGAATTTGTAATCTTGCGTGATAGGGAGTTTATTAAGGATGCAGGAAAGTCTATAGGATTATCTAGCTCCCCCCCCCCCCCCCCCCCCCCCCCATCTTAAAAAAAAAAGGATTTTTGTCGCGATATTATTATTCACAGATATACTTTTCCAAACTTGATGTTTACTAGTGAATGAAGTGCAATATTTTAACAGTAACATCCAAACACTGCCTTTCTAGACAGCTGTAGTTGGATCTTTATGTCCTCAAACCCCGACAGTTTGCTTAGACTGGTCCCTGCAGAGTTTGAACAGGGAGTTTGTTCAAATAACGTTCTGGTGCCAATTCAGAGGGGGTTTGTTCAAAATTTAGCCCCACGATTGTTTAAATAAGGCTTGGTGGTCCAATACAAGTGTTTGTCGACAAATAACCGCGGTTGCAAAAATATATCAAATTTCCATTATCGTTTGGAAAAAAAAATGAATTTGTAGAGATAGTGGTTAAGCTGGGTACGTGTTGAGGTATTTGTGAAGTATACATGTATACTGGTAACAATTGAACAAAAATGTTGTTGGTATCTGCTATGATTTTGCAGTGTTTATCACAAACGGAAAATCACAGAATCTTGATGTGTACGTGTTTGCGCAGTTGGAATACTGAACTGGCTTATGAATTAGCTATGGCTAGGAAGAGGCTTCATGTGTAATTGCCGGCCCTAGCCAAGTATAAATTCAGACACAGCCATAATTACAGGAATGTGGTTCGAGTTGTCATCTATCATTTAGCAGGAAGCACGCAGCGGATATCAAGCAGATGAATTTCAACTCGCTGTAGTCCCACGTATCTTAGCTTCGCTTCAACGAATTAGCATTCATCTTATCTGTATCCCAGCTGACACGTCTCCCCTCCACTGAAGCTGAGGAATGAGTGAGATGGCTCTTTGTGTGTCAATAACGAGGCAGGAAGACCAGTGGAATCTATCATATCTGGGGCTATTGAGTGTCAGATCCTTGGAAACAAATTCTAAGAGAGGCGTCAACTTCTTGAGAGATGCACTTTGCCTGAACTTGAGATTTGGTTGTGTTCTGCAAGGCAGACGGTCATCGACATCCTGTTATCATTCTTGATTTAAACAGAATAACCTTTGCCCACACGCATTAGATGTTTCTAACAGACAGTACTCTAGATGCTCACCCAAATAATCCTAACATAGAGCCTTACATTTCAGTTCCTTAGATAGAGGAAGAGGGGGAGGTGTACAATAAAAACAAAATCACGCCCTTTACTTTTTCAATTTCAGTTGATTCCCATTGATGTTTACTGCTTTGTTTTATTTGTATTCCTATTTGATTTTTTTCACAGTTGATTTTAAAAAGAAATTGCATCAAATTGAGATTTCCTTTTTGTTGAAAGTTCATTGACAGTCCTTGCACAGAACGTTATGACTGTTGTGAAAGAAAGGATCCTTTTCTCCCACCATATCCTTGTGAAAAAAATGTCAATTGTCAATTTTTCAAACCGCAACTACCTTGTCAATTAAAAGGCCTAATTGAGACGTTTGAAAAGAAAGAAAAAAAACGATGTCCTTGTCTGACAAAAGCCCCTGCGGTTTCTATGTTTATTTTTCCTGGACAAACTTGCTGACTTTGAACTCTGACAAGAGCAACAAGGATTGTAGCCAAGAATTCTGTGAGAGAAGTCGACCTGTTTATATATGACGGTCCAAGCAGACAGGATGGTACTCATCGCTTGTCCACACATGTGATGTTTAAACCCTCCACGAACGAACGCTTGAATCTTTGACACAACAGAAATTGGTAAAATGGTCTTTGTGACAAGATTGCTCCAAATTTGAAGAGAGTAGCCTCAAAGTTCCTTTAGTTCAATAGGGAAGGAAGTTTGAAGAAATAAAATGATGTCAATTTCTGATGGCTTTTAAATTGTGCCTTTTTTTGTTTGATGTACCGGTACATTGTAAGGTCAGGGACATCTGCCTGCTAACGAGCCATATTTATGTTCCTATATTAGTCCATGGCTAAGGGGGGAGGGTGAGGGTTGGCCCCTCCCCCTCTAGACCCATCACTGCTTAGGTTGGATTGAAGTTGACGGATTAGCACGTAGACTGTTGCTGGATGTGCCAACTGTGAAGTTAACGTCAACATACACATGTACATCCCCTGGAGTTACATGTATGTTCTAAGCATACTGTACTGCACTTAACTAATTTACATGATTAAGTTCTTCAATCAAAGGCTTTGTTACATCAATAAAATGTGAATTCTTGATCAAGAAACACACCAGTAAATTCACATTGATGGGTTTGGAGGATCAAGTAATCATCTCTATCACCCAAATATTAGGTCAGTGTGGTGGGTTGCATGTGAACCATCGACTCACCACAGTCACCTCGTGGTGGGAAATTTGAAATTTAACAGCCAGATTGATAGAGGTGTGGACAGATGGCTCACAATCACAATATAATCAGTGTGGAGGTCATGTATCAGCTAAAGTATGACAGGCAAACTGTCATGTCAACTCAACGCACGTTTACTTTTCCACTGTCAAACAAAAAAAGCAAAGAAAGAAATGAATACAGTATTAAAGCTAACACAGACCCGGCCCTATTATGAAGATAGACAGGTTGTGGGGCTCATGCTCATAGTGTGGGTCAAGTGGACTGCTATTTGCATACTCATTGGGGGTATTTAGCACATGTTGGAGTAGGATCGTCATAAGTGTGTCCGAAGAGGCGAATAAGAGGTGGTCGTGTTGGATTCGTGTCGCGTTGGCAGCCCAGCCAGGAGTGAGCGAGGATAATTGTTAGTGTGATCATGGCTGTCTCACGATGCGGACGCGCTCCTGCGCCATCACGAAAGAAAGTCTGGCTCTTTGTTCTTGTAATTCTTTGCAATCTGCGAAGGTTAGTAGTTGGTCATTCAGCTTCGCGTTTTTGGTTGACGCATGAACTGCGCTATTTTTTCGTAAACTTCATCAACCTGGACCTATTGATGAACCTTGTAAAAACTCCAACATGGATTCTGAATTTTACAATATGACCTGGCCCATTTTCCAAACCCCAGCTTCATCTCTGTCTCAATTTGACTTCGTTCATGCAGTTTGGCAATAGTGATAGAGCTGAAGACAGACATAAGCGGGGTTTGGAAAATGGCTATTGTGCACTGACTTTCAGGACAAAGGTTTCTAAACCTGCGGCATGATTTGTTTTCTGCATTAGCAAATTAAGGACTTTCACAGGTTTTTGTAAATTTACTATAAACTAATGTGCCTGAAAATCACCATGTACTGTTTTGCCACAGTCTGTGGTACAACTACCGTACATGTACTAGATTTTTTGTTCACACGGTTTTTGTTTTGAAAAACAGTGTGTCTGCAATTCACCAATTTGCCAAACTATTTTCCGAAATGGGAAAATCAGACATTCAAAAAAAAAAATTATGATTTTTACAGGCTTTGTTAAAATCATTTTAACAGGTTTTTTTGGTCAGTCAGCTGGACTCCAAAAAGCACAATCATCAAATTGTGAAATTGTTTTTACTAATATTTACCGGTACATCACTCATGTACATAGTCATGTGTTGAAATTTCGGGTTTTGTTTTTCAGATTCTCGGAAGAATAAAGAAGTTTGATTAAAAAAAAAAGAAATTTTAAATTTAACTTTAATTTTAAGATTCTTCTTCCCTCCCTTTTTTTGCATCTCCAGGACTGCTCCTGCAGATGGCATACCAGAAATCCAGATTGACGAACCCATGAACAATGAGACGGTCTCCGTGGGCGACAAAGTCACGTTGCTATGCCGTATCAGGGGGTTTCCACAACCAACCTACTGGTGGTATCATAAAGATGCCTATATGATGGATGATGTCGGCAGGGTGACAATACGAACATATCCCTGGGGCTCTAAACTCATGATTAAAAACGTGGATACGCTGGACGCGGGATATTATAAGTGTATTGCGCAGAACGACGCAGGGTCTAAGACCACCACGGGTCTGGTCTCCATATTGCCAGGTAAGTTGGCACGGATCCAACATTTTGTTGTCAGGGTGATAGTTTGAAGGAGAGAAAACTTCTGTTGTTGGTTCAAGTGAAGAACACATTTATTTGCCAGTCATAAGACATCGCAAAATGCAATTTACAAGTGAGTTTACAGAAACTGTAAGAACCCAATCAGAATTCCTCAGTACCACAACTTCCGGTTCAATGGGCAATCAAATCATACGTAGGATCATGTTTGGCGTTCACAGAAATTACATTTCGTCCAAAAAAGTAAACAGCAATCTACAATAAGATAAAACTAATTAAGAAGAATTATCAACCAGGCGCAAAAAGGCAATCATCCCTGTGACTATCGTTTGATGAGAATGTTGGCCTTGCACATTATGAAAATATTTCTGCCTCGTCAACCGTAAAACATTAAAATAAAGGTCCGTTTTCCACATTGCATATTCTACTAATGGGCCACATTTAATGGCTCTGCTATAGTGCTAGTCAGCTTACTGTTAGCGAAATGTCCCTGCGTTACTTCCATGCTTACGGTAAGCGCATTTCACAGATTAAAGAGGATTTTTTGACAATGACAAAGGAATGCTTTTGTCAAAGCTCATTTGAATAGCTTGTGATTTGAATTGGAACTGGAGGACTTGTGATGGACTTACAGAGACTTGTGATGGACTTGCAGGGACTTACAGAGACTTGTGATGGACTTGACTACATCCCTGATGTACGCTGCAAACATGGGAATTGACTTGGGTGTTTGACCAAATTGCCGAAACGTGCGCAATGTTCTAATCACTCTAATCACAACATGTACCGGTATGCCCACCACTAAATAACAGGAAATTATCAATGGTTTCATTTCCGTATTTTATTGATATGGTGAGAATTTGACGCAAACATGATGAATTATTTGTCAGCAAAGGATCATGACATCTCAGTCAATAGATGTAATACAATCACTGGTGTTATGACAAGATGAAGCTAGATCCTGTACTTTCGCTTGCAGATTTCTGAGTTCCTGGTTCTTCAAATGACGTTTGATATGACAAATGAACTTCGCACCATAAAATCCCTCCCCACCCTAACCTCTGTTTATTGAGCTAACTGTCTCCATGTTTGCAAAGAGAAATCATTTTTTCTTTTGGCAGCGTCACAAAGCCCTACAGCCAAGTCACTGTATGCTTGTCAACGTTGAAAATCTTGTACAAATAAACAACCATGCAGGCTTTGCTTACCACTGATTGATCGGAATAATAAAGAAATTCCATTTTTTTTTACAAATTAAATATGCACTGTTTTTGTATTTTTATAACATGGCGACTTATGTATAACATTGAAGGACATTTTGGGAACACTTTGAAATACTTTCTGATATCAAGGAGCTATTAATTAAATTCTTTAGGATAAGGCATCCCAATAAATAGGACACATTCAGTATGATGTTCTTGTGATTAAACTTGGTGCTTTTGAGGGGGGAGGGGCCAAAATATGAAAAACCTCCCTAAAATAAATACATGGATAAAAATACCGGAATTGTTGCCCGATTTATAACAATTCAACAAAAAGTTGCCTGAAACAGATTACAAATTTTTAATATCAATTAATAAAAAAATATATATGTACTGTCGTCTGAAGGACTGGGATTCGCATCGCTAGATGAATCAAAATGACTTTCTCAAAATAATTTGGCATAAATTTGATCTCGTACTAGTACCAAAAGTCCATAAATTTTACACTTAAGGGGGGAGAGAGATTCTGCAATATTAAGCCAGATATTCCTAGCAATTCTGCTTAACCTCCAGGGATGTCCAATCTCCTCCATCATAATTTACTTCCGATCCAATAATCAAACTCATGTTGAATTCTTTTTGGTTCCCCCCCCCCCCCCCCCCTTCACTCCCTCATACATCAACACCTGTGTCCACATTTACAGGTGATGTCTGGATATCTGATGATGTGTGATGTATATCACCATCATTTCCTCCCAACAATTTTGGGGACTAGGGAACACATGCTCTGGGGAACAATAAAAAGACAAGACTGTCATAAAACTGTCCCTGTAATGGTGGGCTATAAATCCACAGATCTAAGATGGATTTTAAGGAATAGCTGGACCTCGAGGGAGTTGAATAGTTTGATATATCATGGAGCTACTGGTAGCTCCATAGATATATTATGTCACCTCTGTGGGAGAAAGAAATTGTCTTGAACTAAAACCAGTTCCTCAGAGCTGCTTGGCTGGATTGGGGGGTTGTATTTTATAACAAATATCGTTTAACTCACCTGTTCAAAGTTTTACAATCATGGATGCCGAGAAAAAGCAAGAAAATCGGTGTTCGTTTTCAACCGGCATCGGGCAGTTGTTCTTGTTTGAAGGCGATCATGATTTTTAATATTTTTATTCAATTTTTTGGAACAATTACAGGATATCATTTTGCTGGATGCATAGAATCATTATTTGAAGGTGTATAAGCCATCATATTTGAACAAAACATGCCGTTGGATTTGAGTTTTTTGGAGTTTGAGTTTTTTCTTAAACTTTGTTTGGGGTTAATGACTTGTTGGTGATCTTTCTGTTTGCCGTTGTCAGGTGGAACATACATGTACATGTAAGATAACTTTTTTAATTAATTCGTTTTTTAATTAATTCATTAAAAATGTTCTCTCATCATTTTATAATTAATGTTGTTGTTTTTTCTTTCTTGATAGGACCATTCAGTGAGGGCAGTGATAGGTAAGGAATAAAATCACAATTTTAATGTATTGTTGTTGAAGGTACATGTAATTTTGTCAATTCCTTATTCCTCAGTTTAAAACTACCATTAAAAAATTGATTAGCTCAATAAATCAGTGCAGATTTATTTCTAATTTAAAAAGTTGAACACAGCTTCCGATTCGAGAAATACATACCCTTCTTTGAAATTATTTCATAATTTAATTCTACAGGATTTTGGTCAAGAAAGTCTTTTTTTTCAGTTGAATGAAAGCCTTCTACTTGATAAACTTGTGAGATAATAGTTTTCTTGTTTTTGGACTTGGCCCATAAGTCCTGGTTCCCACCACCATTCTTCATTGATTTACGATCCGCTCAATTGGCACCTGGTTCAATGTGGTTGTAAAACGATCAGCATTGGACATTTATAAAGCTGGCTGGCAGTGCTAGCGAGAATCTCAAATAACTGATCTTGATCGATCGTGCAAGCTGATTCTGTGCATTTTTTTTCTTTTAAAGTAATAAAAATGAAAAATCCCAATGCATTTTTAAAGAGATCACTGTTTTCTTTATTCTTAAAAAGAGTAAAGCCCTTGAGCAACAAATCAACATAATATTTAGTGCGGACATTTTTTTGATAACGAAAATCGTGGGATGTTCTTCCTAGTCAGGTTAATAATTAGCATTGGCAGTCAAAAGTGGGGGTGGGTCCCCCTGTCATTTCCAATCAGAACACAGATTCCAAATCAAAAGTGGTATTAAAAAAAGGAGTGCAGATAACTTCATATTTCTTTGACATTGAGTTGGATTCTTTGAAATTAGCGATGAGCAGATGTCCATATATTACAATATAACTGTCAATGAAGTAGCAGATCGTCTGCCCATAAACTGCGTAATTGTCAGACTTTTACGATTGAAATTTATGCGTCTAGGGTTTTATGAAGTAATCTTCATTTTAGTTTTAAATTGAAGAGCTTCTGCGATAAATTTCGACCGTCTTATTGTCACTGCTATAATTTGTATACCTTTGCCATTCTTTTAGTTCATGCCAAAAAATGAATAAGTAAACTCTGGTCTGTGCAGTGTCAAACAATCATGTGGCTCACATAAAAATACAGTATAAAGATCAAAATGAAATTTGTGTAATCTTATAAAATATAAAATGTGGGGTGTTGACATTTTTCCCAGACTTCTACAATTAGAACCTCAAAAACTCACAAAATAGATTTCCCATAAACTTACTTTTATTGCTATCTTCAACATGCCAATCTAGAAATCTTTTCTGCCAGCATATTTTTAAAATTAGGTTTCTCTGCTGGCTTTCCAAAATTCCGACCTTTTTATTCTGATTAATCTTGCATCATAAAATTTGTTCCAGTCTTTAGAAGAGAAATCCACGCGACCCGAGTTTCTAATTTTGGTGTAAATCTTTAGCTAAACTATTCAATGGGCTATGATGTTTTTGAAATACTTTGGACATTGGTTTCCCAGGAAATGCTTGAGAGTTGCTGGGCGCCGGTCAAAGGAGCGTGTTACCAACTACTTTGACCCTTGACCCCGGCTTGTTTCAGTGTGGCTTTGTTGGTCCATAGTTTATGACTCATTCCATCAAAATCAGATTTAGTTCCTTTGGTCTTTTATCGCTATTTTATTTTTCTTTACACTCTACTAGAAATTATGATCAAGGGCATTTTTTATGAAGTTACATTTACAGTTTGATCTTAATGCACATGCAACTTGTCCTCGGATCGACTGATTTTCTCGTTTTGTTACTTCACACTGATGCCATTGAAAAATGAAAAACACTGTTCAGATTCTAGTAGTAAAGATAGCGGTTTCCTCTGGTTTTTTTTTTTTTTTTTTTTTAAATATGATTTGTGATAAGAATTGACAAGAATTTGAGCCATGAATAATTATTAATGTCTGTGAGTATGAAACGCTTTGCTAGGCACCTACATTTGTATATGTTAACAGTTGCTGTCATTAAAGGCATGTTCACACTCGGTGCGCAAGTGAACGCTAACGCAAAATCAGGGCATGTAGGAGTTGTCAATCAACCAAATATAGATTGAGAACTTAATGATTATGGTGACTTTTTAATTGTTTTCAGTGATTACAGCGCCAACACAGACAATGCGCGTTGCGAGCCTTATCGCGGATCGGTCTGCCGTCGTCACATCGTCAGCAGCAGTGTGTATATGCGCGCCGATACCACCCAGGAAGAGACTGAGCAGGATCTCCAAGCTGCACTGACCCGACTAGAATCCCTCCCTAGTCTGACAGAGACCTGTAGCCGCTACATCACGCCGTCTATCTGCCTTACTGCCTTCCCACTTTGCAGCGAGACTACTGAGCTCTCGATTCATCAGCTGTGTCGCGATGAGTGTCAATTGCTAGAGACGGAGATCTGCTCACCGCTGTACGATCACGTTGACTCGCAAGTGGAGCTGGATTTGGTTGGCGTGTTGCCAGTTTGTTCGGATCTGCCTCGGCTGGGCAGTCCGGGCAGTCAGATGTGCATGAGGCTTGGCATGTCCAACTCTGGAGGTGGGTAGAACCAAAACTTGTTGATTCATGAAGTGTACAATATTGCCGAGCAAACCTTCTAAGAAGCGGTATACACTCTGCACTGTCACAAGAACCTGTACCGTACTTACCACCTCAACTGCATTAGAAAGAGAGAGTTGGGGGTGGGGGGGGGGGCAACTGGGGAGAAATTCGATCCCAACGCCGATGACACCTGACACTCTACGCAAAGGTTAGGTTCCGGCGGTCTGTTCTTGACACATTCTTGCAAAATCTTGACAGATAGGTGGTGTGTCCTCCTGTTCCGAGTGCAATATTCTTAAGTCGCATTCCCGCCATTCTAGCGCGAGAACGAGTTTCGCGTGTCAAAACAGATCGCCCAAACCCAGCATAGTCTGAATAAAACAGTTGCGTGCGTACTTTGCACTAAACCTGCGCACCCCAGTACACAATCACAGTGTGTTCCACATTTCAAACAAACTGCATTTCCAGGAAACCTAACATTTGTAATTTTAAGATACTTTACTGGTGTCAAAAGTCTGTTCACTTTGCGGGGCATGTCTAGAGAGCACACGTGGCATGATGTGGGTGTGGTTTTCAGGAGTTCACAGGTTCAATGCCCCCTTCTAGCAATATTTGTGTGTGTTTAACCACACAAATGGATCACAAGTTCAAAGAGTTTTCCGGTGTGGTTAATTGTTTTTATTATTTTTTTTTCAAGGAAAGGTTCTTTTGTTTTTTAATTGAGGTGTGGGTTGAGGAAACATGTCAAGATCTGATGGCTGACATGTGACTTTGGTTTGGAGTTGTTTTCATAATTTTGCTCATTTATTACCAGTTTCATATCCAAAGTTTTACCTTTTTTTCCCTCTTCTTTTCTCAGATGCAACCTTGTCACCCATTCAAAGGCCAAGGTAAGGGAAAAATCACAATCTGTAAAACTCCTGCCAGAAAGGCCAGGGATTGTCTGCAGTTTGGGAGAGCATAAATTTAAATCCAGTTTTTAAATCCCTACATTTAACACGGAGAGAAAAAAGAGCAAACCAAATATTGAATTTTAAATCGCCCCAACGCAAATTTCATCTTATGAAACATGCCCTGACACTGTAATGGGTCGATCTTTTCTTGCGACACAGTGGGGACTACATCAGTCTAGAGCGACCAATGAACAATGAGACAGAACTTCATGCCGGTGACCGAGCAGTCTTACGTTGCCGTATTACTGGAGTCCCAGAGCCCCGATACACCTGGTACAAGAACGACCAGCCGATATCGGAGCGAGGAAACCGTCGGATCACTATCAGGTTAAGGATTGGGTTTGGGTTTGGGTTTTGTGCATGCCCCAAGGTTAAAAAGTGTCCTGAATGCTCCAAAATCCTCCTGCGTAAGATTTGTGTCCGAGGAAGTCAGGTTGGCATAGCGGTTCTTTCCTGGTCTTGCACTGGTGTGACCCGAGGTTTTAATCCTGCCTGGAAGCCGGGTTGGCGTAGCGTTTTTTTCATCGCCTTCCAACACTGGGACCCAGGTTCGAATCCCGCCTGGGCCAATATGTGGATTGGGTTTTCAGTCCCTATATGTTCCTCATTACAGGGGTTTTCCTCGGGAATATACTTTGGAGATTTTTCTCCTACCGTACCTCTAAAACTGTACTTTCTTCTCATTGTCTTCTCTGTACAGGTTTATTCAGGCTTACGAGCTACAGTGCCTAGGGTGTATTTGAAGGATCCTTGGTTTCATTACCAGAATGAATTTATAATAATATAAAAAAGAAACAAAGGATTACAAAATAACAAAGGAGAATACCTTTGATTTGGGATTTATAGACTTGTTATGGACTCATGATAGACGTTTAAGGACTTTATGGACTGTACATACACAATTCCTCATGGTCAATATTTTTTGTTTTGTTTTTCCACAGAACATATGACTGGGGATCCAAACTATCGATCAAAAATGTTGACACTACCGACACAGGATACTACCTGTGTGAGGGGGATAATAGAGCTGGCCGGCGATCGACGACGGGAATATTACTGGCAAGAAGAGGTGGGAACAACAATGTTTGAAATGTAGAAGTTAAAGGTTTCTACATTCTATCTTTCAAAGAGGAGCTCTCATTTTGTTGAAAAAAATAATAATTTCTGTAATATTTTGCTTATCTTTTGTTGTTTGTTTTTGTTCACAGGAGATCCACCAAGAACACTTGGACCTGGCGTTTCTGTGTGAGTACTTTATATCAATGATAAATGGCTTTCTAGCAGCTACAAATTCATTCTCATTTTTTATTTATAGATCGATTTATTTATTACATTTATCTCTAAAGTAACCTACCAAAAATATTATTAACCAGTTCGCGCCGGATGACGTATATAAACGCAAAGTTTTTTTCCAAATTCAAAACGGATGACGCATAAACACGCCAAGTTCAAGTTCGGAAATGTTTGTCAGCAGCAAGCAAGGCCGGAAATGGTGGGTGTGCTTACCGGCACTATCGGCCTGAACCCGCTTTGGATCGAGTTTCGTTAAAAATAATCCCGCCCCTAGGCTCGGTGGTGTTAAAAAAATCCCGGTGCGAACTGGTTAAAAAGCTTGCTTGAATAACTAATCCCAAACACTCCATGAAATTATTCCATCTGCCTTGCTGTCGTTCCGAAGAAAATGAGAAATGTAGTTGATCTCCAAAGATCATCAGTCAACTAATTTATTGTTGGAAATAAAGAGTCTGTCCTGATTGCATAAGTGCATTAGTTTTTACTGTTTTCTCGTAAAGTATAATCCACTGAGCTGAAATTTCACCAGGTTTAGTTTTCATTATTCGTCTTTAGATTTCGGAGTGTGTTATTATTGCAACAATCTACATGTATATGAATGAGAACCAAATGATTCTTTATGCATTAAACTATTAATAACCATGTACACCGACTGCATTTTCTTTAGCCCGACGACCGGCTACTGCCAACCTTACCATGGCATGACTTGCTCCAACTTCATCGGTAACAACAGCATCTACGTAACGGACTACCAGGCACAAGGAGAAGTAGAGAAGCAACTGACAAGTGCCTTCCTGGTCATCATGCACGACCTCAGCGACCAGTGCCAGGAATTTGCCATTCCTTCTCTCTGTTACTTTGCCTTTCCGATCTGCGATGCCAAGGCACCAGAGCCACGGGGACGAGAGCTGTGTCGCGATGAGTGTGAGATCTTAGAGTTGGACGTATGCCAGCGAGAGTACGCCATTGCTAAGGAGTATCCCGGGGTGACGTTGCCTGACTGTCAGAGGTTGCCTCGGATTGGAACGAAGGAGAGCGAGAATTGTATACGCATCGGGATACCCAGTCTTAAAGTAGTCTCGGGTGCGTACACTGAATCCGCGTTTATTTAACCAGTTTTCGCTAGGATTATTTTGACATTGACTGGACCAAGGCACAGAATTATTTTTCATAAACCTCGATCTGAGATGGGTTCAGGCCGGCATCTGTGGATAGCACACCCTGATATTTCCGGTCTTGCTCATGATGTGGTATCCGTCTTTCTTTTAAAATTTGGAAAAACTTTGTGTGTATACACGTCCTCCGACGCGAACTTGTTAACAATAAAATGCCGACTCTCAAAACAGAATTGTGTAGAATAATTTCTGGTCTTGTTTTTCACCTTTTTATTTGTTCTTTTTCTTCTAGATGTAAACTGTTACAATGGATCAGGCATCTTCTACAGGGGCAAAGTGAACCACACAAAGTCTGGTTACGAATGTCAACCCTGGGAAAAACAAGAGGTAAGAATGCTAAGGATCTTGTATACAGGGGCCAATTTCATAGAGCTGCTAAGCACAACAATATGCTTAGCATGAAAATGTGTCCTTGGCAAAGACAAGGTTACAAACCAAATTTTCACGTGATTTTTATTGTTTTTGATTGATGATCACCTGTTTTTTTGCTTAGCATGAAAAACACGTAGAATTTTTGCTGGTAACCTGTTTTTAATGAGGAAGACTTTTCTGTGCTAAGCAATTTTTTGTGCTTAGCAGCTTTATGAAATTGGCCCCAGATACTTCAAGCGATATTATTTCGGTCCAATACTTATATTTGTTTCTTTTTGAATATTTTCTTTTTAGCCTCATTCACATTATCTGCTGCTGGCTGAATACCCAGAGCTTGCTGGGGGTCACAATTACTGCCGTAACCCTGACAACGGTCTGGACAAACCCTGGTGTTTCACCATGAACCCCGACATCCGAGCGGAGAAGTGTGACATCCCTAGCTGTGGTAAGACCTCATCCAGCAGTGACCTTTGTCCTTTGACCTTTGCTTCGTCTTTTGTTATGCTTTGACCTTGCCTCTGACTTCTGAATCACTGAAAAGCAACTAGAAATGGCAATAACTCACACTTGTACACGAGTGATAATGGTCAATTTAGCAACATGTTAATGAAGAATAACGGGATAAAATCTTTTGCATTAATTGATTTGTTTGTCTTTTCAGACGATCATCTTAAGAAACCTTCCAATAAGACTGAGGTGCTATACATTGTGGTTCCGGCCATTGCCGTACTGCTCTTCATTGCTGTCATCTTAGGCTGCATCATTATGTGGCTGAGACAGCAGAGAACGCAGCGATACAGCAATCACAAAGGTCTGAACAACGGACCAGCTGAGATGGTCGCATTGCAGCAGAAACCACAGGTAAAAACCAAGAAAGAAATCTGCTTCATAGCGCATGTACATCACATGTATACATGGCGCGGCGGTGACAACACAAATGCGTAGGTGCGCCGATGCGAACATTTGCCTGTTTCTGTGTTCCACGCGTGCATCAGCAAAAAAGTCTTGGGAGACAGTATGCACCGACAGACAAACAGCATTGTTCCAGGAGACAAACTGACAGACATGTTTCTTTCATCACTTCTTGAAAGACGACAACTTAACTTGTATTACTTTTTGTTACTTTCATTATTTGTGCATGATATGTTGGATGTGCAGTTTCATTCATCACTGAATGCACTCCACTCGTGTTTCTTTTTTTCTTTTCTTATTATTTCACATTTCTTTTGAATATTCTGATTCCATTAGTGAAATCAAAATGTTCTTATCAGTAACAAATTGGACTAGCCAAATTATTGAATTACAGAAAAAAATACCAGCCTATTCGAAAAAACAAAAATTGTTGGTCAATAAATTATTGCTCAATAAATTATTGCTCATTGAAATAAACTTGAGCTACAAACTTTATTAAAGCTGTTTAACAAATTGATTGTGCAATGAATGTCACTGGCTTTGAATTTGTTCAACCTAGCCAATAAATGATACAAAAAAGAAACAAATCTGACCGTTTAACCGAGTGTTGGTAAATTAAGGTTTAGATTAAGAAACAATGTAGTGATAATTGTTCTATTTTGGAGACGCAAAATCTTGTGTTAATTGAAATAGTTTGTTTGATTTCCTTCACCTGCTCACAGTCTTGCTGTACTAACTCTACTGCCTTGTGTTGATCTGTTTTCATGGCATGCAGGTTTGTGACTTTCCATTGGCTGCCGTCAAGTTTCAAGAAGTTCTCGGGGAGGGTACATTTGGCAAAGTTTACAAGGGTGAGCTGATGGGTATGGAGCACCAATACAGTGTGAGCCCCGTCACGATTAAAACCCTCAAGGAAAACTCAGCCGCCAAGATGGAGCAAGACTTCAACCGAGAAGCTGAAGTGATGGTCTCTCTACGTCATCCTAACATCATCTCATTGCTTGGCGTTTGCACGACAGAACAACCCCTTTGCATGTTGTTTGAGTTCATGCCTCACGGTGACTTGCATGAGTTTCTTGTCCGACACTCACCTAACTCAGACGTCGGGTTTGGCAGTGGAGACGATGAGACTCAATCTTCGTTAGATCAGTCGGACTTCTTGTCAATTGCTATACAAATCGCCTCAGGGATGGAGTACCTATCCAGTAGGTTGTTTGTACATCGTGACCTAGCAGCGCGTAACTGCATGGTGGGAGACAACTTACAGATCAAGATTGCGGACTTTGGTTTGTCCCGTGATATCTACTCGGCGGATTACTATCACATGCAAGCACAGGTGCTTCTGCCAATCCGCTGGATGGCACCCGAGGCAGTCATGTTTGGTCGCTTCTCCGTAGAAAGTGACATCTGGTCATTCGGTGTGGTCTTATGGGAGATTTACTCGTACGGTTTGCAGCCATTTTATGGTTACAACAACCAAGAGGTTATTGATATGATTCGCACGAGGCACATACTGCCTTGTCCTAGTGGATGCCCTCCACACATGTATGTACTCATGACGGAGTGTTGGAACGAGGCTCCTAATCTCAGACCAAACTTTAAGGCCATCAACGCTCGCCTGCGTTCATGGGAGGCACTGCCAACTGCCAACCACCAAAACGGTAACATATATACTAACCCTAGTGTCAATTTCAATCCTATGTGCGGCCCAACTTCCCCGACGCAAACTCACAGCAGTTCGGGAGTCAAAAGCCAGTTGTCTTCGCATCACAGTCGCTCCACACACAGCAAGGGTTCCCACGGTGACAGGGTCACTGGGTCGTCGGAGAAGGCCGCGTCGGAAAGCTCAGCCACAACGGCTGGCACACATTCAACGAAGGGTAAGAAGGAAAGAGTGGAACAGACAGCTGTTTGAGACGAACATTATAGGAATTTTTATTTTTGGGTAGCCCAGATTACCCATAGGGTCATTTAGTAACTTATTACTTGGCTATGACTAGCAGTAACATACACATCTTTGGGAAGTGGCTTCAAATGGTTCCATAGATAAAGGTGTAGGTATTAGCCATAGCCAAGTCATTTGAACACAGCCTTTACTTTAGGAAGTCTCTCTTCGCAAAGTGATATTGTTCTAAGCTACTTACAGCGGCGAAAATGACAATCTTCAAAAAATTAAATTATTCACCTACTTGAATCCCTGTGGATGTGGTTATACCTAAAGCAATTCAGGTTATCAATTAACCAAAGTTTAAGTTTTACTAATTAGAGCTTTTCTTAATTTTGCTGCAGCTCATCAAACTTGTGGCTTATAAGAAAAATATTTCTTCATTGAAGTAAGAAAAAAAATTAGGACTTCCATTGTCTTTCCAATCCCACAGCAAACTTGGAAAAGTTCTTTTGTAAGAGGCTTCCTTGACCAATTTCTTCAACATAAACAATCAGGAGAATAGTATACTGTATTCGTTGAGAGAATATCTGTTCACGGACGGAGGCAATGCATATATCTAAAAAGGTGTCAGAAGTGTCTTGATCGAGCAAGTTCTTGCTAGACCATTAGTTGACTAACAGTTGATTTGTGATGTAACAAACAATTCTTGCGATGTGACGAATTGGTCAAATTCTGGTCAAAAGGTCATTGAGAAATTTACTTGATCCTGGTTCCCTGCTGTGTATTATGATGCACACGGCTATCGGTAACCAGTGAAGTTAGTGAAACGACTTAGAATATATCTATTTCCCCTGGATGGGATGCCAGTCCATCGCAGGTTACTCTCCTGCTAATTATGCCGGTACCCATTGATACTGCTGGGTGGAGAGAGGCAAGTTGGGGTAAAGTGGCTTGCCCAAGGACACAACATATGACCAGCATAGCAGCTGGATTCGAGACCACCTGACTTTCAGGGGCCAATTTCACGGAGCTGCTAAACACACAAATTTGCTTAGCATGAAAATTTGTCCTTGGTAAAAACAAGGTCACAGACCAAATTTTCACGTGATCTTTATTGTTTTTGATTGATAATCAGCTGTTTTTTTGCTTAGCATAAAAAACACTTAGAATTTTGGCTGATAACTTGTTTTTAAAGAGCAAAACTTTTTTGTGCTAAGCAAATTTGTGTGCTTAGCAGCTCCGTGAAATTGGCCCCTGATCATGTGTCGCTAACCTAACTACTAGGCCACGCTCCTTAAGTCAGTTACTTGAAGTGTATAGTTCAACATAAGGTTAACTATAGTTGGCGCCTGAACTTGCTCATTGATGAATACAAGACTTATGAATGTACGATACTAAACAATAAGTGAAATTGGCAAGATGTCTGCACTAGATCGCAGAAGGTTGTAGGTTAGAGTCTCACCGAGTGAATTTGTCTATTCTCTCGGGACAACACTGAGTATAAAGTGTTTAGTGTTTATGTCGGTGAAGGGTCAAACCAAATGTTGAATGTCACAAAGCACTTACCGAAATATTGTACAGTATTGTGGTTAACCTTTAATGTTACAATGTTATTTATATACAGGGTGTCTAAAAAAACATGCAACAAAATATAACGGAATGCCACACGTAGAATGTATAACTAACATCGATAATATAGATATGGTTTCAAAGATACTGGTTTCTACTTTAAAATGAGACATCAAATGTCCAAATATGACAATGTTTGACAGAGTTATGAATAAGTTCCCAAGAGGGGTCAAATTGACCATGGGGCAAGTTTTTCCATTTTGTTTGGACACTGTGCAAGTGTAGACTTCAAATCAAGTCGTTACACACTTTTGTCTTTGTCCGTGCAGGTGGCTCAGCACTGTTTCATTTCGTCGGCGCCTGCACAGACAAAGACGACAATGTCTAACGACTTGATTTCAAGTCTACACTTGCACAGTATCCAAACAAAATCGGAAAAACTTGGTCCCATGGTCAATTTGACCCCTCTTGGAAAATTATTCATAACTCTGTCAAACATTGTCAGATTAGGACGTTTGATGTCTCATTTTAAAGTGGAAACCAGTATCTTTGAAACCATATCTATATTATCGATGTTAGTTATACATTCTACGTGTGGTATTCCGTTATATTTTGTTGCATTTTGTTTAGACACCCTGTACAGTTGTACATAATCAACAGTCATTTGAGTTATTTGTCACTTATTGAGTTAATCATGAGTTAAGTACTCGTTATACAGATTAAATTTTAAGAAAACAAGTAATGAAAGATATGCAATCGAACATGTACTTTATATTCAAACGTTGTAGGAGTTATTATTATTTTTCTTTGAAAGTTCTATGTATATTTTTACCTGCGTTTTTAACAGTGTATAGATGTTTCATATTTTTGCTATTTCATTTAAACATATTTCCCCCGAGTTGTCTGCTGTTTTTAGGGGTGTTTTTTTTGTTGGGGGGGGGGGTTACCTAGATTTATTCCGGAAATATTTTTTAAAAGAGCTGTTAACTTAATTTTTCAGTATTTTAAAAGCTGAAATAAACGTCTATTATTTACAGCGGCTCTTTCGTTCTTAGATTTTGTAAAGTTATTGCTCATCCTAGATTCCTTTTTTATTGTGAGATTTTACTTCATCCAAAGAAGATTAGAAAGATACAGCCTGACAGAGATTTTGTAATTATTGGCCTGAATTAATAATGTAGAATCTTTGTTAGGGACGAAGGCATCAGAGTAAAATCAGAGTTTATTGTCCTAAACATTCTTGAATTTTATTGATATCAGTCCTGAAGCTCTTGCCTCATAGTCAAACTAAAGGTACGTGCCTTACAATATCTTCTTGAAGAATTTTGTATTGATTCAGTATGAAGCATGTGATGGGGAAGTCCCTGCAACTGTTTAATTGGTACAATGTAATTTATTTAAAGTTACAATGCTCCACAGAAGTACATTGTATTCCACATTTTTTACATTAAAATTATTATATTTCAGTCAGGTTTTAAAAAGGAACCGATGATTTTTGTTTGCCAATTGTCGTGACAAATTTTAATGTCCTGATTATTTTTAATTTGAAGTTTTACATTGTTTGAGACAAATTAACTCCAGATGCCATTCCTGGGGTAATTGTGAAATGTTAGGCTTCCGAACTCACAATATTCATGCACTTATTAAAACAAATTGGCACTAGTTTTATGGCAACAAAGATGAACTCTAAATGAATTATTGAATGAAGTAATTGGCATAACCAAACCATTATGCTAAAAATGCTTTTAACTTCTTTTCTATATTTTTTTCTATATTCTGAATAAAACAATCTTTCATTTTTTTCCCTGTATTGGGGCCATCACAAAACCCAAAAATTCATTCAATAAAATATTTCAGAATAAATCATCTCTTTAATGAAATTAAATCACATGTGTCGACCCTCGCCATTACCTTTTTACTTTTCACTTTTTACTCCTGTTATTATATGTCCTTCACTTGTCGTAAACAAATTGCCTGTTTTCTTCTATAATGCTGTACATTTTTTTAAATATTGAACAAAAATATCTATTGTATTTAAACTAATATTCTCACTCTAGTAATTTATTAGAAAATAGTGTAGCTGGGCAAAGCACTGTTTTTCTTCTATATTCAATTGGTTATTGAATATAAATATAATAAAGTTGTACATATATTGTTTTGTTTTCTAAGTGTATTTTGTGGACGTAAATATTTCAGCTGCATTGGATACTACTGCCCAGTACTTAGAACTTTCTTTTATAGATTTGTACTAGTGTAATGTTATGTAGAACATAATGCAAATGCATTTTGTACTGTTTTGTGACAACAATTAATATCGAAAACGAGGAATAAATGAAGACACACTGTTGGACGATAGTGAAATCATGTTGTATTGATTGCTTCCTTAATTAAAACATGTCTGTTTGTCTATCGGTCTCTTTTTGTGGTTTTTAAGCCCAAAAAGAGGGGCATTGCAATAGTATATTTTCTCTGGATGTGGACTTGGTAACAAAAGGTGTCCACACTTTACACAAACCTGAAAACTTACTGTGGACTTGGCCAAGTCCACACAAGGTTTCTCCTCTTTGATAAAAAACGCTATAGAGGTAAAACGGGTTAGGGTACTTAGAAAAATTGAAGAGGATTATCCTAGGGTATAACAGTCACAAATGTGAATTGAAAAATAAATTCATGGTGCGAGACATATTAGTATTTGTTTAAATTTGATCGATGGTTTTTAACTACACGAATACAAAGGATGTCCACATAGTGATAGCAAGGTTCACATAATTGTGTATGGGTGTGAGTGGGCATACACGGAGTTACGAGGACACTTTCTTTTGTTTGACGAAATCTGACAGAGTTGGGAAATTTTAGTGTACCCATAACAATTTGGGTCTCCAGTAAAGTGTTCTAGAAGTAGAATTGGGTTAGGGTAAAATGAAAGAAAATGAAAAAGACAAATTAGGGTGAGGTTAAAAATTTAGGTGAAAGAATGTTCAGAGTAGAGAGAAACCCTATGGAATGTCCCCTAAACGTCCCATACTAAAATAATACATGGGTTTCCATATGAATGTTATATTTTGGTTAGGTTAACTGTTTAGTGCTGTCATATAAAAACTTAGATTTTCATCTTGACCAAATCATTGCGTAGGAAGACATTAGAGGTCAAAGGTAATTTAGGGGTCAAATGAGGTCATTGTTTATTTTATTAGATCAATTGTTGGGTGCTGTCATGACAAGTTGGACTTTAATCTCAACCCACGTGACAAACTTTGGGTTGGGGGACTTCTAAGAGTCAAATGACCTTGCTAACTGACTATAAATACTGCCAGCATGCCAGGGGTACTTGTGCAAGTTTCACTTGCAGTATTTTTAGAACATTCTTGTTATTCGTGCATTTTACAAGAAATTAAATTTTACTTTAAAAGAAATTCTTTAAAACAAATTCGTTAAGATAAGTTGTTGCCGTTTTGCTGTTTTTGTGGATTGTTTGTAATTCTTAAAGATGTTTGTTGGTTGCGGACAGCCGGCCATACATAAACGGATCCTTACAACAATTAGAGTGAACAATGCTTATTTTGTATGGGGCTAATCCCCCAAAGCTTTTATATGCTGTACGTTAAAAGGCCATCTAAACAAAAAAATTAAAAGCCCAAACATTCCCAAAGGAAAAAAACACCATTGTACGATTTTGTATTCAACAAATTTCAAACGAAAGAATTTTGGCCGCATGCCTACTTGGTTCGTAACCTGATTAGCATTGACTGACCAATCAGAAACCTCCATTCGTAGACCACAGGTGTTTCAAGCGCGCGCAATACAAAACAAAAAAGTGGATCGATTTTATTGTGTCGTCTGCTCAGAATTGGAATAAGGTGAGACTAGATTGAACCCAACAACACTTAACAGCTGATGTGATCGCCTGTTTCTAGCGTGAGCTTGTAAAATTTGTCATAAGTCAAGATTTCTCGACGAGAATGATTCGACAATGTACTAGGAGTTCGAAATTTTCGAATCTGGAAAATTACAAGGGATTTTTCCCAAGCTTCGCGGAAGATCAGCTCGAGGTTTCCACCGATTTGTCGACGGGAGAGACGAGTGATCGCTGTACGGATTTGGTCGAGGCAAAAGGCGATTGTACAAAAATGGGAAGATTAGTCGTACGACTCACAGAACAAACGACGAAAGAAACAATGTAAGTCAATGTGACATTTGAAGTTGAATTATGAAAGATCAGATAGGCCTAACATATCAATTGAAAAAAAACCACCAAAATCAGAGAAATTGTGCAGTCAAAGACATCCAACCCCAGAGAGTTGTGTTGCATGTGACAGCATGCATCCAAGTTGTTTCTCTGCATGATTATTGGTAGGCCCTTCCAAAACTTCCAAATTAAAGGTAGGATACACCATTTGCAGATATCTAACAAAAATTACTACCGAATTATTAAGAAATATCGTACTTATTTGAAAGTAAATAATGATTATAGGCATACAGCAAAACGATTGGGCTAGATTATAATAGTTCCGAAAAATTGAATTGAATTTATTTTTTATTAATATCGCCAGACGGCGATCGCAAAAAAAACCAAGAACAACATAAGAACCACTGCCCAACGCCAGTTTTTCTTAGTTTTCTTTGGCATCCATGATTGTAAAACTTCGAACGGGTCAGTTATTGATATTTACTATAAAATACAACCCCCTAAATCCACCCATTCATGGTAATTCAAGCAATTACCGATGGTGTATCATACCTGAAACAAACACGAGAAAAAATATTTCACCTAAACCTAATATCGGGGACAAAAAAGAAGGAATTTATATAAACTTTATAAAAATGTCCGGAGAATAATTTTCTGAAACCATTTTCTTCATCGTAAATTGTTTTTCTTCAAAAGATAAGAAATCAAGAAACATACGTCCGATGAATAAGTTGATGAATAAGTTGCATAATCTGCATATTTCACCTCGCCCTATTTCCAGATCTTTAGGGCCAACAATAATTGAGCAACAGCCATGAATGCATTACGTTTTCTTTTATTCTAATTTGATCCAAATATGTGGCCCACTTTCGTCAACAAGTTTTGTTAGTGACCTGTGAACCAGTTAACCCCAAGAACTAGGTCTAGTTGTTGGAGTACATGCAGTATGATTATTTTATTCGAATAGTTTGCGAGGATCTTTTTAAACCTTGGATTCACCTCCTTATGTCCTTATGTTATCAAAACCATGCAGGCTTACGTTACACAATCCTCAACCCCCCTGTTTCAATATGGAGATATCCTGAATCCGCCGATGATTCTCCAAAACAAGGGTGTGGATTCTGATTGATTCAGGGAGTTTAGGGTTAAGTGAATGATTGAAACAAATTGGTAAAAGTGACACCACAGGAATCGGACGAATTATTTGTTCGAATTTATGTCACCCCCAGAAAATCTTCACCAGATGTGAGTGAAGGGAACGGTAACGGCAGCGGCAGCGGCAGCGGGGGCGGTAGTAGCGCGGGAGGCAGCACCCGTTGCCCCGGGACGAGACACCGCGTGCTACGCAAGGCCAAGACCCCTCGGCCTAGCGCCCGGAGAAACGACCCAAGATTCCGAGGGGTAACTTTCTGTGTGGAGACACAAATCTGCTGCGAAAAAAGACACAGATCTCAACTAAATATTCGGTCATTTTACAGGTACGCCTGCTCTTTTAGGTTTTTGAAAAGATTTTCACATTGACTGCATTAAATCAAATGAATGAGAATAATTTTGCAATAAGAGAAAACAGAACAAAAACCGAGTGATCAAAATCATACAAAAGTCGTTAAACCCATACATATCTGGTTGTAACCAAACTGTTGCGGATTATCCCACAAAATAGTCTGCAGAGTACAGAGATTGTAGCGCGAAAAAAATTGGCCCGTATCAATTGAATTTGAATTTGAGTAATTAATGATATATTTATTGAGGTGACAGAAAGAAAATTTTAAGTTCTGGTTATATTTTGGCATTAAAGCATAAAGAAAAGGTTTTCCCAAGATCACGAAGGCCAGGCGAAGACGAAACGACGAAAACCTTCCGTAGTATCGTCAACAAGCGGTTCCGATGAGACCGACACAAGGGTGGAACAGCGCATCGAAATCCCCTACGCGGGCATCGCTTATGGTGAGATAAAGGGGTTTGGATTGTCTGACAAATGGGGGAACTATAACTGTACGACTAGAAATTTGCTACTGTTGTTTAATTAAATTTCTTGCAAAGAATGAGGTGAAGTTAGTCGGCCAATGGTACTATAGAAAACTGACTGAATTTTGTACTTGAATTTGCTTCTAAATTGAAAGTTTTAAAGAATAACAAATAATTATAGATTCTGTTACAGTTAGGAAATTTGCCATCAAACTATGTTTCTTGAGATGCAATATGGCTGGATTTTTCTCATTTTCTTTTACTCCTTTGGTTGAAAATGAAAACTTGTTCCTGAATTTCTGACCCACTTTAGGCCTAACTGGTTAATATTTATCTGGTCAGTTTCTCAGTAAAGTTCATTTGCACAATTTTATGAGTATAATGTTTTTCTTTTTCTTTTTGAAAACCCAGGAAGCAAGCAATGTGCCTCTTGCTTAACTAGACGGACTCCTTTATGGAGAGATGCAGAGAATGGAACACCACTTTGTAATGCATGCGGCATAAGGTAATTAGTTTAAGATGTTTCAGTAATTGATTGGATGTAAAAGAAAACCAGAAAATGGCCTTGGTGTAATCTTTGAAACTTGATTTTTCAAGAGTGTGACTGATCGACTGACTACACCCATTATAACAAAGATGTAGTGTCTTCCTAGTAAACCTCAGCTGTAATTTTGCCCAACATTTATGTCATACAATATTTTTTTTTTTTCTCTTTTCAAATTCTTTGTTGAAATGATTTTGTATGTATATATATATATATTTATATAGAAAATGTGAAAATATAAATATAACAGTGCTCGCCGGAAATACAACCGAGCTTTCGGTGCGAATGCACCTTCTTCAGGGAGAATTATGGCTTGTTGGGAACAAGCCATAATTCTCCCTGAAGAAGCTCGGTTTTATTTCCGGTGAGCACTGTTATATTTATATTTTTACATTTTCTATGCTCTTCAGTGCTACGCAGCATCCCAATTTTTTATATATTTATATATCTATATATATATTTTTTATTTATCAATAATTAATACCGGTGCCAAAATGGCAGCAATTACCCTAGATATCAAAACCCATCGAGTGAAAAGTTGTAACCCACAATCTATGAGATAGGAAGGGGGTTGTGATAGTTATAATAGGAGGGTTTGAACCTTTCATCTTATCCGTAGGTACAAGAAGTACCACATCCGTTGCATTGCTTGCTGGCACATTCCCAAAAAGGATGGCAAGTCTTCGTCTCAAGTTTGCTCTAGATGTGGAAATGCGCTTCGGTTGACCATACCCAAACGATACTTCCTCTGATAGTATGACGTGGATCTCCCAAGTAATGGTATTTACCCACCAACTCCCCTCTCCCCCTCTTTATGGTATATTTGTGAAATGTGGTTGCTAGATGGTTATGGTTATCTTTACGATCGATGGAAACTGCAATTTACTACTAAATTTCAGTTTCTGTAACGACTTATCACAACCAAGCATCTACATTGATTTGAACAAATATAATGAAGTATTTAATAAACATTTTTTGAAGAAATTACAGATTTGTGTAAAATTTAATGAATCTTATGCATGAACTGTTACATCTTAAAACTGTTATTATTGTGAATATGAAGAACCTAATTCAGGCAGCGCCATTCTTTCACCATTCCCCTTTTTTGTATTTACTTTGAATTACTAATATGTTAAAATTATTATTTTAATTGTATAATTTATTTTATATGAAGATATAAATATACTTTTTGTTTTCCTTTATTTTGGGAAATTCAAAACACTGCAATTTTATTTTTAGGGGGTGGATTTTGTTGACTATGGCCAACATTTTTGAAAGTTTGTTTATCTGATGCATTATAGAAGTTATTTCCATTGTAAATTTATGTTAAAATCAACTATTTACTTGTCGAGTTGCTTATGGAAGTTGAGTTGAAAAGATCCTTTTCAATGTTTTTATTTGTTAGTCCAATGCACTTGAAAAACAAAAGGGGGCTGTCTAAACGGTTCAACTTTTAATTATGAATATTTTTGCATGATATCGCCAAAAGAATAAGCATTAAAATGCAAAAGTATTGTTAAAGTATTGTTAAAATATATATATATAGATATATATATATGTGAAAACACTCTGATGCAAAATATTATACGAAAATATTTTAGTACTTTTCCCACAAAAGAAAAGAAAATAGAGGCTATTTATACAGTTTCAATATTTCATTCCTGCCATTCACAGAAACTTACTATTTATTTGATATAAGTTAATGTTTATTTTGAATACCCAAAGAAAACAATTTGAGTAATAAGTTTTTTGGGAAAAAATGTGTATTATTATATATTTAACTGCAATTCACCGTTGTCAATAAATGTAATTGTTATTGAAAAAAAAAGAGGATTTTTTTTCCAGTGTCTTCTAACTTGGAGTTGAAGGTTTGTACATAGTCCAGGTTATTGGCACGTTTGTCGGCGGTGGACCAAATAATCATTTTGAATATTCCGTGTTTTAATACTTTAAACTTATCCACAGTACAGGGGTGAAGTTTTTCGAGTTGCTTATATGTCGGGGAAACCGTCTGTCAGCCATCTTCTTAATGGAGCAGGAACTCGAGTGCAGTACGGCCATTTGAAGGAGAATACAAGGAGCAATTGTCCATTGTGTCGTTGGATGTCTGCATCTCTCTGCATTCACATCTGACAACTGACAACCCCCATCGGTGCATCAGGCGGTTCATACAAACTGCCTCTGTCCTGCTTAGGAAGCGTCCAGGAGGCATGTCGGATGGCAATGTGAAATTTGACAGGATCCTTTAAAATTCTGAGGTTTCACTGTGCAGGTATTTTTACTAAAAAACATGAAATGAGTATTTTAAAGACTACTTTTTAAAAGCCCCATGTTGCCTCAAAATTCCCTGCCAATTGTTTTTGTGGATTTGTCATTTCCCCACATTTTCTATTTATAACAGGTGTGGACGAATCAGACCACTGGAATCTGTAATGCTTGTTTGTCTGCCATCGAAGATAAGTTACGAACTGAAAACTACCCCCGGTTTTATTTTCTCTGTCCCTTCTTCTTGCTTTTACTGCCATCATTATTTGTTCGATTCACGCTTGGTAGGTGAATGGCATGTCCGGAGGATTTGATGTGACTGAAGAGCTTGTTTCTCGTTGGAAATTCATTTCGACAGACGTTGCATACAAGTGGCTCATCACTCGCTGATTGGACCTTGGGGACAAAATAAAAGGCCACACATTTTACATTTTGTTTCCACGATTTGTTTGCAAAAACTCTGATGAACTTGATAACTCCCCATATATAATATACTGTGGATTTATAAAGCCCACTTTTTAATAAACAATGCTTCTCCCTTTAGTTTTTTGTAACTGTTGAGTTTGGTGACACATTGGACAACCAATAACATCTCAACATTTGTATGGCTCTTCTAAAACTTGTTAAGATTGGGTTTTCCTCTCAGTGACATACATGTATTTTAGCATCAATCCTTACTTTTGTCCGCTGTTCCTCATTCGCCATCTTCTCCTTTGCAGCTTTTCTCGCCTCCTTTGCTTTCTTGCCTTTCAGTTTCACAGTCGGTTTCTCCATCTCCTCGGCATCCTCCACTACGCCGTTAAGTCTCTCACAAGGATCAACTTCTCCTCTACTTTCATCTTCTTCTGTCTCCTTATCCTCCACCTCCTGGCTTTTGTTTGGAGATGTCATCTTGAGACAATCAGTGACGTGGGATGGCAAATCTTCAAGAACTTCTTCGTGGAATGCATGGTGGACTGGTACAGTTCTTTCTGCCGCTTGTTGCTGTTTTCTTTTCTTCTTCTGCTTCTTTGATAATCTGTTGCAAAAAAAATGTACAAAACAAAGACTAACTCATTCCATGGCCACAATAAGAAGCCATTTCTGTGGTACCAAACATGTTCTGTGATGTACGTGTTTATGGTATAGTGATCAGTAATTCTTATAATTAGAGGGCTCCTTTGGAAAGCTTTGTTAACTTAAAAGGACTACCCTCTTTAAAGCTTAAAAAAATAAAATCTGGGCAAGTTATATTGATGACAGTGGTCACGGTACCATTACATGTGCTTGATTTGAACTTACACCTTTTAATGACGTAGTTACTGGTTTTATCAATACTAAAAAGAAAAGTCAACTGATTTAAATTAGGGAAGAAAATATAGATTCCAAAATAGGATAGTATGACACGTCTTCGACCACAATTAACACATTATTGAATTTTCCTCATCTTTGTGAGAACTCAAACAAACTCACTTGTTTTTCTTTGGCTGCGTAGTCTCTCCATTGTCATTATCATCCGTCCCGAAATCTCCAAGATCTGCATCATCATCATCATCATCCCCTGCTGCCGCCTCCTCCTCCTTGGAGCTATCTTCCTCCTGCCTTCCATCGGCAATCTCCTCCTCCTGTCTCCCATTAGAAATCTCCTCTTCTTCCTCAACCATCTGCTCCTTGAGAAAAGCCACGTTCTCCTTGTGCTTCTTGGAATTCTGATGATTGGCAAATCTGAATAGCAGAAAAAAACTATCGGAATGAAATAACAGGCCTGCACTCTTTTTCTCTGTAAAAATTATGAACTTTACAATCTCTGTTTCATCTCTCCGCTAAAAACAAAATCCAAATTAGAGACTTTTGCAGCGTTTTCGCAGTGAAATGTTTACTCACGCTTTTTCACTCTTGAACTCTTTGTTGCACGCGACGCAAAACAAATCGTTCAGAAAATCTTCATCCTGGCTGTCCTCTCCTGAACCTGTCAAAAAGAGATACATAAGTTTTTGTTATCGGAATGAAGTGATTAAGGTCTGTGAAATAAATGATTTTCAAGTTCAACAGCACTTGATTTTCTACACTCTCCAAAGCACTTTAAATTTATGCAATTCAACCAACCAATCAATTCAATCACAAGCCACGCCACAACTCTAGATATAAACTGCAACAAAGGTCAACAGTTCAATGACCTGTAACTCGAAAACCGTGGGTTTTGAAGTTTTCTTTTCTGACCAAACGGTTCCAGCAAATTAAAAAAAAATCCCCAAAGAGTTTGATTTGACCCATAAGTGCCCAAGTGTTGGGTTTATCGGAAACTCCTCTTTCCTGGACCCACCGGATGAACTGCTTTCAGGGTCGTCTCCAAATTCTTCCTGAAGAGCCGCCTCCATCTGTCTCAACTCTGTTTCCATTTCGGCACGCACTTCTACTCCTTGCTTGGCGTACTCCCGAAATTGCCTACCGACAAATTGATCATCGTAAATGCTGGTTCACGCTTCACACAAATGGGTATAGTCTGGCTTAACGAAACACACTCGAGTGAAATTTACCAGAACTTTTGAAAATAGTAGGAAGTGTCCAACTTTTGCAAATTCAGTGTGAATGCTTGCCAAGACATAGCTTCTTGCTTTCAGTATGGTATCAAGTCTAGTTATATCTTTAGCCAATCTTTACAAAAACACCCACTTTGCATCGGTAGAATTTTGAGTTTTCAAGTGGTTATACACTTGATAGAACTGGACGGACAAGACTTACTTTTCCCTTTCTATCCTCTCTCGTTTTCTCTTCTCTGCATCTAGCCGGGCTCGCTCGGCGTTCTTCTCTTCCAAACGTTTCTGAAATGATGAGCAAATGTGACGCTGTTTGAAGCGACCATAACGTGGTCTAGGTTTTGTCGGTAATCCACTTTACAACACTGGCTATTATGTTGTTTAACAAAACTCATTTAAGCAACTTGCAGTTCTGTGAGAGACCATTCTTTTGTTTAATCCTGGCAGCGATTGAGTACTTACCCTGTAGGCTTGGACCCTCTTGTCTCTCTTGCGAACAAATGACACCAATGCCTGCAAAAGACAGAAAAAGGCATTCCGTTTATTCAAAACAACTATCTACATTTGCCATAATCTGCAATGAACTAAAATTTGACAAAAGTTAAAATTGATTTCACAAGAAATCTCTTTTCATAATCAAGCAAATGTTCAAGCAAAAGTGTCTCAAAACTAGGAATAATTCCTTCACCACAGTCTTTTTGAATGTTGAAAAGACAACTCCTTTTGGAAGAGAATGTGTTCTTGATTTGTAAAGACACGGTTCTTGAAAGAAATTTCTGTGCCCTCAGATTTGAAGTTGTTCCAATTTGTTTTCTTCAAGTCTTCTAAAACACTGACCCTGACTTCTTCATTACATTCCTTCTTGGCTGCATCCCTTATTTTCTTATTATCCTTCTCCATCAGTCGAGCCACCCGTCGGTTTGGTGCATCCCTGGTATCATAAGTCTCCTTCCAGACAAAAGACCGAGATGTACTGTAGCTCTGCCAGTAAGCGTAGAAAGGATGAACTACCTCCTCATAGGAACTGTCTGAAGCACCAAATTGAGGAATCTCAAAGTCTTTATCCTTATCGCTGCTCAGGAATTTCAGATCCTCCTCTGATATTTTGTAGAATGCTTCGTTGTACACTGTGTAGAAACCCTGAAAATGAAATCAAAGTGATTACAAAAACTTTGTAGGAGTCCAAGTTATAATGAGGCTACATCTTGCAAAGAAGCGTACAAACCTTGGGGTCATCACCGAAGCCAGAGTAAGCTGACGCTGTGAAGTATTGCATCAGATTGATGGAACTACCTTCATAGTCATCACCATAGCCTGAGAAGATAGAAACATCCTGAATCAGTTAGAACTACAGGTCACGTGTTACTTTAGTATTAAGGGTTGCAAATTGCTTTCCTTCAACAAGAAAATTGTTAAAGTGGACCTGGCCGGTCATTTCTCAGAGTAAAATATTCTCTCGTGTTTTGCTAAACCAAAAAGTATAACAAGCAGCTCTATTTGGCCCAAGTAGTTTGTTTTCAGATGGACAATCTGTATGTATTAATTTTGGACTTTCGATTCATTTTGAACAACTTAAAGTTAGACTTCCATAAAGAGTTCTCAACAGAATAATTACAAAGTACAAGTACAACACAATATTCCATGAATTCTCTGTTTTATTGTCGCTTCTGGGCTGTTTTTCAAACCCCAACTTAGACTCTATCTCTGCTTTATCACCATTGTAAAACTGCATGAACGACGGAAGCCAAAGAAAGAGTGAAAGCTGGCGTTCGGAAAACAGCTCGTTATTTCAAACATTGAACTTTAACCACACATTTGATTCAGTGCGACAGCAAACAGCAGTCTGAATCAAGAGTAAATGGTGTGAGTAAAAGGCCGTTGAAATTATACACAAGTCTATGTGAAGTGGCTACAGCTGCTACCATAGACTCGTGTGTAATTTTAAGCTGTAGCCAAGTAATTTGGACACAGTCAGGCTCCTACCTTTGAGTATGGCTTCCCTGTGCTTGTCATACCAAGCTCTTTCCTGCGAGTCGCCCAACACATCAAAAGCCTTCTGGATAACGGCAAACTTCTCAGTGCACTCCGTGATGTTGTCAGGATTCTTGTCTGCATGACGCGTGTCGGAGACAAAATTATTTTTATGTAGATTATTAGAAAAAACTTATTTTCTTGTAAGGTCATCAAATGATCAGTCCATTAATGTGGTTTTAGGACATTTTGTGTTCCTGTTATACTTGGCCTGTGTAAATGTAACCAAACTTTAAACAAAAATTGTTTGGAAGTGACTTTGCTTTGCAATCACTCTTGGAGACAAGACATTAAATAAAGTATGTGTCCTGAATTTACAAAATCTTATATTATTATCTTTTTACAGAGACAAACAAAGTTATCTCCCTCATACCAGGGTGCCATTTCAGAGCTAGTTTCCGGTAGGCTTTCTTCAGCTCAGGATCTCCGGCGTCTCTCTCCACACCAAGCACCTCGTAGTGACACATCATCTGACCAGCCATGGTGTGCAAAGAAACTGGACTTGTCTCTGGTTGACTCTCTCTATTTGCTGTAGACAATTCCAAAATCTCATTTTAAACAATTCAATTCAAAAGTAGGCATACTTACTCCTTAAAAATGTAATAAAGAAAAACTGTTTCATCAAATCATTTCAATGATGGTCAATCATTGCATAAATGTTGAAAAAACATTATTATACTAGAAATAGTTAGGATTGAGAAATATTTCCACTTGTGAAGTTGTGTACAAAAGTAGTTACAACCAAAACAAGAGGGATTACTGCCTACCTTCTTTCACACGATGTAATTTCTGACGTCAGATTGATCGATTATGTATAAGGACAGCTTGCACAGATCGCCCTCACTGTGGGCAGTTTTCGTTTATTTAGATTCTGTAGAAACGAGAATATGTGACAGTAGGTTATCTCAACAACACCACAAAAGACCTACAAAAGGCACCGGCTTCGGAAAAAAAATCAAGATTTCCCCTAGTCGTCTGCAATGTTTGGTTTCCGTTGACCTTGCATAACAATCATACGAGAATTGACCACGACTATCGAGGTATCAGACCATTGCGCCACATGTCATTTCCTCTAACCCAGCGATTAAACAACTTCATTATAATCGTTACTCACAGTTTGATGTGTTTCCGGAGAACGAGGTTAACAGTCTTTTTCAACGTGGGCTTGCGGTGCAGTGCAGCAGTATCCCAAATGTAACATTCTTGTCATTTTAATTCCTTCATTACAAGTTAAATTCAAACGAAAGATCTAATATATTGCAACTGTATTTGACATGAATGTGTATAGTATCACAACAAGGAATTTCAATGTTTGGTAGTGTTGTAAACTACGAAAAAAACTAATTATTTGTTTGCCTACTCGTTAGTTTCGTCAGTAAAGTCTTCGTGGTTTGCGAATGGCCACATTAGAGGGCGCTATTTAACAAGTGTGGGCTCAGTGAAATTATCTTGTTATTTATATTACACTTTTGTTGTATATTAATTTTACCCAAAAAATGAGATGAGGGGTGAGAAATATTTCCAACTTGAAGTGTTTATTTAGCTGGTCGAATTTTTTTCTGTTGTTAAGCCGGCATTAAGTTATTATAGGCCGAACCTCCAAACCCATGAATAATGATAAATTACCCCTCTTGTTTTGTTGATCCAGCCAGCACGTGGCCGAGCAGTTAACATTCCTAGCTCATTGGTGTGGCATTGCCCCATATCGGAAAAATTGTAAGGAAGCCTTAAATTAAAAAAGAAACCTTTAATTTAATAAGAGGAAGATCTTTAACGTCAATAAGCCATTTACAGGAATTGTATTTTTTTCTCAAGTTTTCTTTCAAATCTGATTTAACAGTTGAAGCTAGACCAGTCAATCCCTCGGGGCAAATATAAAGATGGCGCACCCAATGCTTGACGGAATCTGGTTTGATAAGCAAAAGGTGGAGGATGCGGAGAATTCTTACCATGAGAAGCGAGCACAGGATCTGAGTGGATTGGTGGTGGAGGTACGTCGTTAGATTATTTTGGTGATCAAAATTGAAAGCTAGTGGTGAGGCAGAACCATTATTAATTCTTTTTTATCAAATAGAACAAATGTGACATGCGCGGGACGTAGATCTGTTGCAACATAACTCGTATTGCACCGAAACTTGGGAATAAAGTCGGCTCACAAAATTTGTCTAAATAGATAAGGACCCCCATTTAACATTTGTTGCTTATGCAACAGTTATTTAGAGATATCTTTAAATGAAATTGAGATATCTCTAAAATAGATATTCTATAAATTATGGAAGATATCTCTAAATAATTAAAGATAATCATCTCATATTGTCACATAAGTAACGAATGTTAAATGGGATCACTATTTATGTAAACGAATATTGTGAGCTGATGTCATTACCAAGTTTCGTAGCATTACTAGTTTCTTTGCAACATGGTAACCTCAAATCTGGCTTATATTATGAATAATTATTAGTAATCTTGCATACATGCAATTTAAGAATTGTGCGTCTGTGTGCAATGTGCCACGAGGCTGAAGTGAGTGGCCTGTGAAACATAGACGCACTTTCTTTTTCCATGTTCCATGAATACGATAACAATGCTAACATTTGTACGTGTGTCGGCCTTGTCTTGTTTGTGTCGGTGACGGTGCTTTTCACAATTCATGGGGATTGGTGGGCCACATTCATTTTGCCATGCATTCTGAACCTAATCCTGTCATTTTAAATCTTAATAGAAAAACATCACTAAGGCATGCCTTCCGATTACAGACCGTTTGGGTATAAAGCTAATGCTCTATTAGAATCGTTAATTGCAAGGCAGTGGTACGTGTCAGCGCATTCCACCTGTGTGCATTGTATCGTTATAAACAGGCATTATTTTATTATATTTTATTTGTTATTATTTTTAAAAAAAATTGGGAGGGGGCCAAATATTGAAGTGTGTTTTGGAGCAAGGGTTAATAATACCAAATCTGCTTTAGGTTTTTCGTAGTTTTGACATAATGATGATTTTTTTTTGGGGGGGGGGGATAAAAATGATGAGTTTACATAATGAAATCAAATAATAAGCTGCTTCTTTTTGGAGGATGTAATTTTTTGGAGAGGATTTGAGGGTGGAATGGAGTTGTGTGCTTTGCTATTTTGTGCTATAGTCTCGCTGATTTGTTTACTAACATGTTTCAAGATTTTAATTGTTGCACAAAGTCAGTTTGTGTTCTATAATAAGGTTGGTCTGCAGGCCTGACCATTTTGCCTTTGTGTTTATTCGGGTTATTCAGAAGTTTTAAAGACTTTTTGTTTTGCCTTTGTGTTGGGAGATTGAAAGAAGAGTTGCTTTAAAATCTGTTTAAATTGTGTAACCCATCTATCAAAATTCAGAGAAATGTTGTTGGACTGCTAGGAGTTACCCATTTTACATTGGAAATTGTGGCATATTTAAACTCGGTTCTTTTTTGTCCATGTTGTGCGATGGATTTACCATTTAAATAGAATGCACATTTTTAAAAGATCGTTTCCATCGGCCCAAATTTTACTGAAGGTTGCTCCAAAATCCAATTGTACTCTTTACTCTGTGAATATCATTTACATTTGTATAGCACGTACATTGTGTACTTACAGTCACTATACAAATGTTGGTTCCTAATTTTAGTAGTTTGCATCACATTTCTTGTTTAGATTTTAACTGCTACTAACTGAGTTTGTTGGTATCATAGTTTTCCTTTAAACAAAGAAATATACTCTACTTTCAGTGGTTGAATCTTGTGGCAAGAAATCGTGGGTTCTATGTTGGAAGCTCATTAACAAAATACAAATTTACAAAGCAGTGCAAATATTATCATGCTTTCCTCCCTTCATAAAAAACCTACATCATAAAGTGAGCTACTGGTAAACAACAAATTAGAAACTGAATTATTTGTGATTAGTGAGTCAGGGTATCAGACCAGGCACCAGACTAGACACCTGTCAATTACAATGTGCACCTGTCGTTCTCTCTGCACTCCCGATCTATTCTGCAGGCCTCCAGCCCTAGCAACCAATACGAATCAGGCAGCACCGGCCTAGCTGGCCAGATTGCACGTGCACGACAGAACATTCAAAACACACTGAACGCTGTGAGTAAAACGGCCTGCTTTACGGACTATTTGGACAAACTAGTAATATATATCCATGTGTTAGTCAAATATGATTTTTATAATTAAACCATAGCATTGTACTATACTTTCCTTCATTTTAATTTACACATTTAGTTTCCATTTTTAGCAGAAACATGAAACCAGAAACATGCAAACATATGTCTCTGGTTTGAGTTTGTTCAGTTTTTAACTCTAATGTTGAGTGTATGTTGACTGTTTTTGCAACTGTTTTTGATATTTCTGTTCAAGTTTTTGTTCTTAAGTATCAGTTTCTATGAAAAGATGTCTATACCATATTTTCTTTATTTTGAGAATTGGAAAGCTGATGTTTGACAAGTGATTCTTGAAACTCTTTTGGTTTTTCTCCCTTCTGCACTTTCCTTTCTCAACCAGCATATTTGTTTGTCTATATTGAGAATGACTGCACCTCATCTACACTAACCGCCATTGACATGATTTAGCAATACTTCACTAACCACCTTAACGTCATCTTCATTAGTGTGTTGTTCCCGCTGTTGAACCTGTTTCTTACTGTACTTGACAACTAATATGAATATTATCCCTGTAATGCTTTAAATTGCTTTAATGTTACTGAAACAAGATTATTACACGAGAGAAGATCCTGCTTTTAATATATAATTAACATATCAGAACCAAATTTGTTGACATTGGATCTGGAAAGCATGGCCAGGTTTATTTAAAAGACCGTAACCAGTTCGCGCCGGAGGATGTAGATACATTCAAAGATTTTGAAAAATGTTAAACAATAATTCCGCGCCTCGGCTCGGTAAATGTTAAAATAATACCGGCGCAAACTGGTTAAATGGAGGAAACACTTGTTTATCAAGAGCCAGGATCTTTATGATGAATTAAAACCCAAGTTTGTTAGGTTTGGTATGTTTTCTAGTGCGAGAGCCTATTGGGTAGGGTTAATTTAGGCAGTAATTTGCAATAATAAATTAGAAAACAATAGAAAAGACTTATTACATTGTACTGATTTTACACCAGCAAATCAGCTCCTAAAACTGGGGGGGGGGGGGGGGGGAAGGTTATATTTTGAATATGCATGTATTTAAATTAAAAGATAGATTTTGACATGTATTTGTGTCACATTTTCAATGTGATATCTGGTTTTATTCATTTTTGAAGGGTGTTGGTCTTAGTATTGGTAGGACAGTAGATAGCCCCGCCCCTGAGCTAGCAGCACGTCTTGCAGCAGTCGAGAAGGAGAATGCTGAACTTCGTCAAGGTGAGTTCCATCCTTAGGAGGAGAAATACCGGTATAAAAAGACACTAATCAGAGAAAAAACGTGAACAGTTACAACTGAGGCAGAATGTGTCAACGAAGCTCAGGAAATTATGTGTCCACTCACGTGAATTACAAATCGACGCGGAACACAGACAAAGAAAAATACTGCACAAAATTGTCTGGGGTGTGTAAGAGGCCTGGCTAACTGCCAACAAGCGATTGATCAATAGCATTCCCAGATGTGATAGTATTTATTTTATCTTAGCATTTTGAAAAACAACTGTTCCTTCTGACTTTTATTATTTCACGATTTCTGTTGAATCTTCTACAGTGACGGCCGACCTACAAGCAGCCGTCAGTAAACTAACGCAGAGAGTCAACGCCCTTGACCTGAAATCATCTGGTGTTCCTACCTCTGTAAGTTGGACTCTTGACAAAACATCGCTGGGTTTTTCTTCTCTTTTTTAGTGAAACATTTCTCCAGTTTGGAAAAATGTGATAGATGCCTATTTTATTATTTTTTATTTCAACCCAAATTCACCAAGTAAATGTTGACACCAAGCAAAAACATTTAAAACTGTTTTTCTTTTTGGTCACAGAAGGAAGCAACACAAGGAGACGAGGAGGAAGATGAGGAAGATGAGGAAGATGAGATGGATCTGTTTGGAGATGATGACGTAAGTAGCAAGACACATTTTAAGATGATGTAGAAGTTAATTACTTATTCTATAATTGTATTAATTGATTTATGTAGTGGTGTTTGAATTGTACTTGTTTTCAAAGGGCACACAAAAAAAATGGCAAGAACAGGATTGGAACCTGCAATCTCTGGAATACCGTACCGTCGCTCTACCAACGGAGTTGTCTTGCCCTTTGTTGGCGGTCTCCCGAATTGTCTGTTTCTTTCGTTAAGGCGCTAGTTGGTTTTATAGTTTATTTGGTTGCATGTAAAGTTAGTCAATTTGTGTTTAACTGTCTGTAGGATGACGAGGAGGAATTGGCAAAGATTCAAGAGCAGAAGAATCAACAACAAGAGAAAGCTAAAAAAGGTAAGACAGGTGTCTGCGACAGGTGTCTGCGACAGTTGTCATTATGTCACAGGTGCCTGCGACATAAGTCAGTCACATTATGAACAAATCGCATGTCACCCAAAGTCAGGTCATGTGACCTATGGAGGATGTACAGGTACATAACCCATTTATTTATTTATTTTCTTTTTTGTTTAGATACAGGAAAGAAAAAGATTATTGCAAAGTCCAGTATAATACTTGATGTGAAACCGGTAAGTGAACACTTTTTTTTAGATCTATTGTATTTTTTGTTGTTAAACATTTTAATTCTCAACCAAATAATATAATTGTTTTTAATGCCAATGAGTCTAACTCTAACTCCAACGGGCGTGTGTACAATTTTTAACAATTTGAAGGGTTTGAGATTGGTAGGATTATTGTCTTCTTGACTCTTGTAATGAAGTTAATATTTTTTTCTGATTTGTTCTTTTTCAGTGGGATGATGAAACAGGTAAGTGGTGATTGTCATTTTATTTTTCTGGAACAAAACTTTATGCTCTCTCAAAATTGTTTACAATAGATAATTGCTTTAATTAGCTCTTCAGCATTGCTACCAACCTCTCAAAACTTTGTCACAATTTTCAATTTTTTCCTCTACATTTTTCTTTGTTTTTTTTGTTATTCAGACATGCTTGACGTAGAAAAGTTAGTGCGGACAGTCAAAGCTGATGGTCTTTTATGGGGAGCATGTAAGTACAGAGATAAAACTGTTTCCCGATTTTCCTTGCCAATTCTGATTTTTTTAATAAATCGCAACAAATGTAATAAAAAGCGATTGCAGTTTTAATCTGTTTGAAGTCAGCGCACAGATTGATTAACTTGAGTCTGTGTTTCTACATAAACATCGTGCGCGCGGCCCAGATTACTACATTAACATTGTGCGCACGGCCCAGATTACTACATAAACATTGTGCGCACGGCCCAGATTACTACATAAATATTGTGCGCACGGCCCAGATTACTACATAAACAACGTGCGCGCGGCCCAGATTACTACATAAACATCGTGCGCATGGCCCAGATTACTACATTAACACTGTGCGCACGGCCCAGATTACAACATAAACATCGTGCGCATGGCCCAGATTACTACATTAACATTGTGCGCACGGCCCAGATTACTACATTAACATTGTGCGCACAACCCAGATTACTACACAAACATCGTGCGCACGGCCCAGATTACTACATAAACATTGTGCGCACGGCCCAGATTACTACATAAACATTGTGCGCACGGCCCAGATTACTACATAAACATTGTGCGCACGGCCCAGATTACTACATTAACATTGTGCGCACGGCCCAGATTACTACATTAACATTGTGCGCACGGCCCAGATTACTACATTAACATTGTGCGCACGGCCCAGATTACTACATTAACATCGTGCGCACGGCCCAGATTACTACATTAACTTTGTGCACACGGCTCATATTACTACATCAACATTGTGCGCACGGCTCAGATTACTACATTAACATCGTGCGCGCGGCCCAGATTACTACATAAACATCGTGCGCGCGGCCCAGATTACTACATTAACATTGTGCGCGCGGCCCAGATTACTACATAAACATTGTGCGCGTGGCCCAGATTACTACATTAACATTGTGCGCGCGGCCCAGATTACTACATTAACATTGTGCGCACGGCCCAGATTACTACATAAACATTGTGCGCACGGCCCAGATTACTACATAAACATTGTGCGCACGGCCCAGATTACTACATAAACATTGTGCGCACGGCCCAGATTACTACATAAACATTGTGCGCACGGCCCAGATTACTACATTAACATTGTGCGCACGGCCCAGATTACAGACACATATTTTTGGAAGGCCAATTTTGCATAGGCTAGTTTCATCTCTCTGGTAAGTAATCAACTGACCTCTGACCTCTCCTAATTATTATAGTTCTTGTTTGTAATGATACCGACAAATTCACACACAAAAAATCTCTTTACATTGAAAATGCCTGCAGTAACCTACAATTAGGAATAGACATTTACAAATTTTAACATTTAACCCTAACGTCACCGAATACTACTACATGTTTAGTAATAAAATATAGTATACATTACAGTGTGCAATACCTATAGTAATTGATACTTCACCCCAAACACTGTACATAGTAATATGTAGTAGTGAGGACTGCTGGGTGTAGATAGGTTATGTATATGTACATCTGAACCAAACACACTCAACAAGCAGAATGACCCAATGCTAAAGAGTAGTACACACTATTAAACGGTAGTAGTAGCCAGTAATTGCTTACCTGTATTACCACTATAACATACAACATATGAAGCACGATATGTGGCAGAGAAAATCCCCCCTCTTTTGTGTTGACCATTGTGTTCCCGGAATCTCAGGAATTCCTTTTAGGTTTCAAGGGGGATGGGTTAGGTTACAATAGTGTTGAGTGTGTATAAGGTATAGGGATAATAGGGGGGTAACCCTCTGCCACATATCGTGCTGGGTATAACATACAAGCATGTGTACAAGTAGTATTTTGTAGTAGTCGGTATTTATACTGCTGTCATTACACACAAAATACGTAGTAGTATTCTGTAGTACTCCTTGGACAAAAGTAATGCCTGGGACGTTAGGAATAAAATAATAAATTATAAATTCGTTTTTCCAAATTTCCAATATGTTCAAACAAAACTTGTTAAATGACTGCCGCTATTTATCCTCAAACGAGTCTGAAGACAAAATGGGTATGTGTTAGCCTATCTGTGAATGACTAAACATTTAAACAGTTCCTCAAATATTGTCTAATTTATAAAATAACTTTATTTTGGACTAGTTTACCTCTTTCAAGTTTTGAATGTTTGTTTGTATGTGCTTTCGTATTCTTGACAGCTAAGCTGGTTCCTTTGGCATACGGCATCAAGAAGCTTCAAATCTGCTGCGTTGTGGAAGATGACAAGATCGGAATTGACTTTCTTGAAGAGGAAATCACCAAGTTTGAAGACAAGGTAAGTAGCAGCAAATAGAGTTTAGTTTTTATTTTTAAGTCAGACGTCATGCTATAATTAGTTTTGTTATACTTACAAAAAAAGAAAAGAAAAGGGCAACAAAGGGCAAATCCCATTATTTACAACTAACATTTTTATATTTTGTATAATTTTGTGTATTTGTTTTCTTTTTCCTTGTAGGTACAGAGTGTAGACATTGCAGCTTTTAACAAGGTCTAGATCCAGTAAAGATCGCTGGAGTTATTGGCAGCATTCTTACCGAGGATTTCTTCTTCTTCTGAATTCAATTAATACTGGGCAACATTTCGTCGGTCGTAACCAAATATTGTTTGGTTATTAGGACATTGATTTCAGTCGTGAAGTAATCAGTGTTAATTGCTGCACTACCAAAGTTGCGGAAAGGATTGAACCAATTTTAGCATTGAACCCCAAAATAACCTAGCAAATTAGTTGGATTAAGGATTGTACAGTTACTAAACACCCAGTGAAGTTATTCCACTGGCAAGAAATGTAGGTGATTTCCAACTATCACCCAGTTAACTGAGTTAAGTGGTGTTTCATAATTCAATATGTTGTGCGTGGTTTTTCCACTATTTTCACAAATAATATAATATCCACTGAGCTTAAACTTGAGCAGGTTGGGTTTTAATAAACAGTTGTCTTTGGATTCTGAGTGGTATCATTATTGGAAATCAACAATATAAATTATGACAAAATGTGTCGTGTTTATCCATGTAGTTAAACAAATTTGGCAAAACTGTAATAGGGAACATTTTTGAAAGTGAAATGAATTCAATTCAAGAAGGACTGGGTCTTTACTTGCTAATAGAATTGTTTGTTTTTGCTATGATTGCTTGTTTAAAAAGTAATTTTATTGCTTTCTTTTTTGGAAAATAAAATATTGTCTTCAGCTGAAGACCCTTATCAAACGTGACTATGCATTTGTTTCTAATTTGTTGAATTTTAATTAACACAAGGTAAAGCCCTTATACTATTGTATTACCAAGAAAAAAAATTGCAATTTTAATTTCCAAGAAAAATCTAATTTTGGTCAATTTCTATTAAATTGCAAGGCTAACCCTTTACAAATTTAATTTTCCATAACAATTTAATGTTTGCAATTTTTTATTCAAATGCAAGGCTAACTAACCCCTTATAATTATTAATTTGCCAGAAAAATTCAATGTTTGCCATTTTAACCTATGACAATATTTAATTCGACAGAAAAATTAAATTGTTGCCATTTTAATGAAAATGTGCCCACATTAGATTTTTCTGCAATATTAATAATTGTAATAAATAGGGGTTAGCCTTGCAATTTTATAAAAATTGGCTACAATTTAGAATTTTCTTCAATATTAACAATATTAACAATTGCCTTATTAGCAATATTAAGTGGTTAGCCTTGCATTTTAATACAAAAATTACCAAAAAATTTTGTTGTTGAAATGTTAACAATTGTAAGGGCTTGCAATTTTATAAAAATTGGGCAAAATTAAATTTTTCTGAAATATTTACTATTATAAGGGCTTAGCCTTATTAACAATTGTAAGGGGTTAGCCTTGCATTTTAATTAAAAAAATTACTAAAATTACATTTTTCTTAAATCTTAACAATTGCAAGGGGTAAGCCTTATTAACAATTGTAAGGGGTTAGCCTTGCAATTTTATGAAAATTGGGCAACATTTTGAATTTTCCTAAATATGAACAATTGTAAGGGGTTAGCCTTATTAACAATTGTAAGGGGTTAGCCTTGCAATTTTAATGAAAATAGGCCAAAATTGAGAATTTTCTTAAATATTAATAATTGTAAGGGATTAGCCTTATTAACAATTGTAAGGGGTTAGCCTTGCATTTTTATCAAAATTGGCCAAAATTAATATTTTACTCAATTACTAACAATTGTAAGGGGTTAGCCTTATTAACAATTGTAAGGGGTTAGCCTTGCAATTTTAATGAAAATAGGCCAAAATTGAGAATTTTCTGAAATATTAACAATTGTAAGGGGTTAGCCTTATTAACAATTGTAAGGGGTTAGCCTTGCAATTTTATGAAAATTGGGCAACATTTTGAATTTTCCTAAATATGAACAATTGTAAGGGGTTAGCCTTATTAACAATTGTAAGGGGTTAGCCTTGCAATTTTAATTTAAAAAATGACTAAAATTAGATTTTTCTGAAATATTAACAATTGTAAGGGGTTAGCCTTATTAACAATTGTAAGGGGTTAGCCTTGCAATTTGAATGAAAATAGGCCAAAATTGAGAATTTTCTGAAATATTAACAATTGTAAGGGGTTAGCCTTATTAACAATTGTAAGGGGTTAGCCTTGCATTTTAATTAAAAAAATTACTAAATTTACATTTTTCTTAAATATTAACAATTGTAAGGGGTAAGCCTTATTAACAATTGTAAGGGGTTAGTCTTGCAATTTTATGAAAATTGGGCAACATTTTGAATTTTCCTAAATATGAACAATTGTAAGGGGTTAGCCTTGTTAACAATTGTAAGGGGTTAGCCTTGCAATTTTATGAAAATTGAGCAACATTTTGAATTTTCCTAATTATGAACAATTGTAAGGGGTTAGCCTTATTAACAATTGTAAGGGGTTAGCCTTGCAATTTTAATGAAAATAGGCCAAAATTTAGAATTTTCTTAAATATTAATAATTGTAAGGGATTAGCCTTATTAACAATTGTAGGGGTTAGCCTTGCATTTTTATCAAAATTGGCCAAAATTAATATTTTACTCAATTACTAACAATTGTAAGGGGTTAGCCTTATTAACAATTGTAAGGGGTTAGCCTTGCAATTTTAATGAAAATAGGCCAAAATTGAGAATTTTCTGAAATATTAACAATTGTAAGGGGTTAGCCTTATTAACAATTGTAAGGGGTTAGCCTTGCAATTTTAATGAAAATAGGCCAAAATTTAGAATTTTCTTAAATATTAATAATTGTAAGGGATTAGCCTTATTAACAATTGTAGGGGTTAGCCTTGCATTTTTATCAAAATTGGCCAAAATTAATATTTTACTCAATTACTAACAATTGTAAGGGGTTAGCCTTATTAACAATTGTAAGGGGTTAGCCTTATTAACAATTGTAAGGGGTTAGCCTTGCATTTTAATAAAAAAAATGACTAAAATTACATTTTTCTGAAATATTAACAATTGTAAGGGGTAAGCCTTATTAACAATTGTAAGGGTTTAGCCTTGCATTTTAATTTAAAAAATGACTAAAATTAGATTTTTCTGAAATATTAAGTTGTAAGGGGTTAGCCTTTTTAACAATTGTAAGGGGCAATTTTATGAAAATTTAGCAACATTTTGAATTTTCCTAAATATGAACAATTGTAAGGGGTTAGCCTTATTAACAATTGTAAGGGGTTAGCCTTGCATTTTAATTTAAAAAATGACTAAAATTACATTTTTCTGAAATATTAACAATTGTAAGGGGTTAGCCTTATTAACAATTGTAAGGGGTTAGCCTTGCAATTTTATGAAAATTGGGCAACATTTTGAATTTTCTTAAATATAAATAATTGTAAGGGTTAGCCTTATTAACAATATTAAGGGGTTAGCCTTGCAAAAAAATCCCTTATACATATTCCCTTATATGTAAAATGTTGGTCAATTTTGTTGAAAATGGCAAGGTTAATCCCTTAAATTAATACTAATAACTCGATCACAACAATATTGAAACTACAACTTCAACTGCCGTCATGGAATAAGTTCTGCAATTTTATTTATTTTCACTCCAATGATTTCAATGTACACTTATATAACGAGGTTAGTATGGGTATAAATAAGCACAACCTGTAATAATTACAATATTCCTGACATTTCATCGATACTTTCTTGATGTAGGCACTTCTTACACTCCGAGTTAACATAGCAAAATTGCATATAAAAGGATACATCTCAACACAAAAGCTGATTTCAAGCAACAAATTAAGTACATTTTTGCTTAGAATCAGTGTGAAGCAATACAGATATACCATAGTCGCTTACTAGTTACCTTCAACTTAAGCCATCTACATTTTGCTTGATAAATCATTTTGTTATTAGCTGTGAGAAAACAAACATTAGAATAAATATAATTGTTATTGTCACATACCAATTTAGAATATATTTTGAATTAACTATCAAAAATCTAGAAATGTTCTTGACAAAATTATTTGCAACTACACTGAAGCAATACTAAACTTAAGTTTGAAAAAGTCCCCCTCCCCAAAAAAATCTCAAAAAGTTGAGGTTACAATAATTCTTTTAAACTATTTCCATCCCCCAAAAAAATAATAATATGTATATATACACTGTATATAGAATATATATATACAAGTACATTGTAACGATAACGTATTTCTTCCTTTTAATTACATGAATATATCAATTTTTGGTATTAATTAACAAAAAGGTACTTTGTTTAATTTTCAGGATTATCTTTTAAACTTCATTTTTTTCTAAATGTTACTATGCGAGGTCCAACAGCAACACTAAAGGATATAAAGGGTGGCCCAAAGAAACCGGTCAAGCATCTCAACGGCCAAACATACCCCCACTACCCTTCGGCCAAAACTACTTATACCAATGGATGGAGAATCTTTCTAGAAGAAAAATGATACCAAGATATCTCAATTTGGCATAGTTGTTTCAGCTCCAGACCCTATTTTGTGAAGTGAAGTCGGTGGTCCTTTTACACCAAAAAAATAAGTAAACCGTGAAATGTTAACATCGAGGCTCGGTTTAGTTATTTCTCAGTGCGAAATGATCTCCGATTGTGCTTCACAAAACCGTGTCTGGAAGTTTAAAGTAGTAGCCCAAATCAAGATATTTTGGTATCATTTTTTCTTCTAGAAAGATTCTCCATCCATTGGTATATTTGGCCCAAGAATAGTGGAAGTATGCTTTGTTATGGGCCATCTTGTATAATTAGTAAATGTCCTTTACTTTTAAATTAGTTTAGTGCTCAATAGAATACATATACATGGTAACCGTTTATCAAAACAGCCTCATTTCCAATGAACAGAATCCTTTTACTATAAAACTAAAAACACTCGGCATTGTGCACAAAATGGCAATTATATTTGAGAATACAAAATGAGTTCTTTTTCTTCGTAGGGCTCTTTATAAATACTCTTGATCTACAGATACACAGCACACCTGTATAAAGATGACAAAATAGTTCAAATATCAGAATATATATTTAGGATTACCGTTATAACACTCAAGCAAACTACATAACAAATACTGCTTAATATGGCTACTGATATATTCACATAAACAGCAAACAGATTGATACACTTTTTTGTGTGCAAATTCAAATCATATAAACACTCATCTTTTCAGTATATAAAGGCAAAAACGATACAAACAATTTAAGATTGAAGGTTAAGTTATATGCTACTGTCAATCTTCAAATGTCTGCTGAAACGAAGTCACACAGCGCTCTTTTCTTCAGATTACGTGTCAACTATTCATAATCCGATATACAAATATAATAAATGATGGTCCGTTAGAAGTAGTTTGATATGTAGCAAGTAATTCAGTTTGTTTGTTTCGCCCAAACAAGAAAGGTACAAAGTTAGTATAGATAACAAGCCTCATGGCCGTGGTTGTAGTAACTACTTATAAAAATAGAGCAAAAAGGTAACAGAGTACAATAGGATAATTTATAAATATTACAATTACTTGAACTCAAGTGGGATAATTTGATGCATCACCAACTGAACTGAGGAAATCTTGGCTCAATTTTATGGAGTTGATAAGCGGAGATACACTGCTTCACAATGTTTGGTGATTAACCCACATGATTATCTAGGAAAGAATGTTGAAACTCGACGCTGTTTTCTTTTCTTCATATATGTGACCCAGCACGAGTAAATGAGACACTTTGCGGCAAAAATAAAAATAAAAATTGAGATTTTGATTTCATCATTTAAAGCTTGTTTAGCTTTAAATGATGTAATCAAAATGTTCATTTTTGCCGCAAAGTGTCTCATTTACTCGTGCTGGGTCACATATCATCTCAATCAGTGCAAAAATGTTGAAAGACATGAATCTGGGACTGAGAAACATTTCCAGTTTTGTTAGGAAATATGTTCTCGACCCTCCATAGATCTTCCGTACACAACTGCTGAAGTAGCGTCAGGATAATACATGTACATTCTTTCAAAAATCTCTTCTGATTACAGAACACTCTGTTTGAATGGCTTGCAATAACACATGGATCTACTTCCCATAGACCCATGTGGCACTGATAGTCATAGCCATGTCATGCAGACATGGCTAGATTCAGTTCTCAGTATGTTATCATTTGAATACATTCAGTGCTTATGAGACAATTGCGACGCGTTCCGTCAGAAGGAATGAATACTGTTCTGCCTTGTCCTATACATTTTATCTCCGATTTCTACTCATACATTCAGTTGCATAGTGAGTGAGATTGAATATCTCAGAATACAACACAAGACTAAACAGGAAAAACAGAGTGAAAACTCGGAAGAAAAACTAAATTGATATATATCTCATTTCTTTGGAATATTTTAAAATTGGCCAATGAAGTAAAGATAAGAGTTGCAAAGATTACAAACGTGAGAATACTTGATGTCGTAACTTGTGGAAGTTATTTGAACTTGTCTTCCCATTGCTGGGCCATGTTGAGGCTTCGTCTCTGGGGTCGGTACTTCTTGGTTGGCGTCTGAAAGAAGAAATGGTAGATGGATAAAACCTGCGGTCTGTTTTTGACTCGCAAAACTTGTTCTCGTGCTCGAATGACGGGAACGCAACCCAAGAACATTTGACTCGGGGAGCAGGATCACCTACCACCTATTCATCGATGTTTTGCACGAACCAGTTTTGCGTGTCAAGAACAGACTGCCTGATCCCAGCCATTGAGAAATGATAAGCTGATTGACTCGGACATCACGGCCAATTAAACATGGCAATTAATTCTGTATTTAATTATACAGCCCTCAATGTTCACAGCTCCGGCTTGGTACTAAACATTGTGTTCCACTGAGAAAATTTGAAACACTTTAATAAGGTTTAAAAAAATGATTTTGCAGACCCCTCTGCAACCACATGTACCTTTGTCTCTGGATTCAAATCTGACCCCAACCAAAGTTAGGAGTTTCTGCCAGATTCCATGGATTTCCTCGGCTTAAATTCCAAAGTTACGTACCTTCTTATATCTACAACTGAATATTTATTTATCGTTTTCTCTCGTACGTTTTTTAAAACTTTACAGCACTAGTGCCAGTTTGCTTTTGAAGATACCTTGGTATCATTTTTTTTTTAAATTAACAACAAAGGTCCGAGGTACCTCAGAACTCGCCGGTGACATTGCGGCCTGTTCTTTAGCAGAGTTATCCTTTGTCTCTCCGTCTGTTATCCCATGTGTCGCACCGTCTGCTCCCCGTTCTGTCAGCCCTAAGGAGGCGAGTGATGTCAGGCCTTTCTCTCGTCGGTACTGATCTTCTCTTTCTTGCTGGATGCGGATCTCCTGCTCAATCAACGTCTCTACCAGGTTGGACTTCACCGGACTCAGCGTTGCTTCTGTGCGGAAATAAGAAACTCGCCTTTTAATATCAAAGAGGCCAAGCCAATTCAGTGTAGCTGCTACATGTAACTAGATGGGCCGGTTTGGGTGGTGTGTTCTTGACACGTGAATCTCATTCGTACAAAACCTCCGGGGATATGTGGGATGCGATCCTGTTCTGAGTGCAATGTTCTTGGTTTGCATTCTCGCTGTCCGGGGGTGAGAACGAGTTTTGCGTATCAAGAACAGACCGCCCGAACCTAGTCAAAGTGTGAATGAAGCAACTACATGTACATAAAGTATGTATATATGACAGCAAATGACAAAGATCTTACAACAAATCTAAGCAAGTGAAACTAAGCGTTTGACGTTACATGCTTTCCACTTCTAGATGTACTTGAAGTGGTCAAGAGGCGAAGCCGAGGGAAAATGGAATGCTCCATGCATCACCGAGGGAGGCTAGTTTTACTACACCACGAGATAAAGCAGTTATAATTGATGTGCAAGATGTAACAAACTCAAGGGTGGCAACAGACTTTCTTAGAAGATGAACGTTTAGGTCCAATGAAATTATAGTGTACGGTACATTAACATACACAGCATGCACTAATTTTAGATTTGAAGGTTTGCACGGCGAAAAGGCAATAAGATAAGTAGTTTGCGGTAACACCACGGTAATACTCTTAAGTGAGAAGACAAAATGTGCACAAAACCATGTGAAATGCATCTCTTTCGAGTGGTACAGTTCTGGGAAGAACCGGTTTTAACGGTTGTGTTTCAACTTTTCAGAACCATGATACTCAAAAGAGATAAATTTGACATGGTATTACCACAAACTGTCCATACTTTGTATTGAGCCAATTGCCATTGCTTGCACAGGAACGATGCACACAAATCGATTGAATTGCTCTTTAATTCAAAACTAAACCACAGTCCTACCGGAAAGCATTTACAGCAAGCATCATGCATCGCCTAATATAACAAACCTTTCGGTTCTACTGCAACAAAAGCTGATCTGACAACTACAAGCCGACTCTAGTATGCATGATTGTGATCTGAAGGCAGTGAGACACATGCAAAGCCCATGCTGCATCTAACCTGCATCTATCGTCGCTTCATCTTCATACTGCGACACAGTTTGGATTTTCCCTTCCACCTTATATGTCAGCTCGCGTTGCCTTTCCTCCTCAAACTCTTTTTCTATGTAATAGTTGGCGGTTTTAAGGTTGTAGGAGGAGTTGGGACGGTTTTTGGGGGTTAGCCGGGGATTGTTGCTATTTGGTGGTTTAGTACGGCCAGAATGGGCAGTGGGTGTGTTAGTAGAAGGTGAGAGGGGTAAACCTGTATGGTGGCAGAAGCACAGTCAAAAGCTGAGATGCAAATTATAAGTATATACATCTTAAACCTAAAATGTTAACTAACAAGACTTGTTAAAACTTCTCAAAAACTGTTCTTTCAAAAAAACCAGCATATCTTCACACAAAAAAGAGACTGTTTTTTCACATGCCAAATTTCCTTTCGTGTTTCCATTCCCTAAGCACAATATTCAAGATTTACTCCAACATTTCCTCCCCTGTTCATAATTGCTTATGTTCTAACATTTAGGCATATAACCCAACAAAATTCAATTCATATTAAATCTGTTTGACTGGGTCATCTACTTTACCTCTTTCTTTTCGGAGCGTCATCTCTCTCTCCTCTGCCAATCTGATGTCTCTCTCCATCGGCGTTTCCCTTCCTCTTCTCATGACGACCGCCTCTTCCTCTGGTGACGACACAAAACTTGACCTCTCACTGACCTGTGACCTCTCCATGGACCGAGTCTTCTCCACAATGACCACATCAGGAATGTCGGCATCAAAGGCTTTCTTGAGCTCTTTCTTGCTAAGTTTGGCAGTGACAACAGCATGCTCCTTCTTGAGTTCTGCCTCGCGTTCCTTAGTAAGACGTATTTCCCTCTGAACCATGGTCTCTGTCTTGCTTTGGGACGAGTCTGTTGCATCTTGAGAACTTGGCTCCTCTACGGGGGATGGTGAACGGTAAGGCGATGGGGATGTGGGTACTTGCCAAATTGGCGAGGGAGGTCTAACCACGACTGGTGAAGGAGGTCTTTGCTGCATTGACTATTGCTCAGAAAAACAGGACAAGTAAAAGATTTAAGATGCATAAATAACAAAACAAGTTTTAAATCGGCCGACTCTTATTCTGACGTGTTGAATGTTACTGTTAAAATTATTACACTCCGATGGTAATAAGAAGTTTCTTCAAAGATGTTGAAATACAGCTGTAAGCTGGAAGATGCTTGAATATAAGCATGGAGATCAGCAATTAAATGCTTTGTGGATTATTTGACAACAAAACAAAATATTGAATCATAAACCTACCTCTTTTGCAGCACTCTCCCTAAAGACAACAGTCACAGGTGAATGTTTAACTGCAACACTGCCCTCTGTTGCCTTCATCGGTCCAGGTTTATCACCGCACTTCTCACTGGTCTTTCTTCCTCTGAGCATTTTCTGGTAGTCCCGGTAGTTGCTGTAGGGTTCGGACTTCATGGAGCTCAGGCCAAACCTAACCACTGGAGACTTGTCTGGTTGTTTTGCCGTCGTGGGCAGATTATCTATTTTCTTGGGAGTTGAGGGCGTTAGGGCAGGTTTGATTGGGATAGTCTTGGGTCCTGCAGGTGTGGATGCTGCTTTGATTGGTGTGAATGATGAGCTCTGTAAGATGGGACTTTGCCGACCTTTGATGGGTGTAGAGCGACCAGATGAACTACGAGAACTCCCTTCCCCACTTGCGCTGCGGCCTCTGGTCTCTTCCATTGCTCTCTGACGCTCTAGTGCATTCTCCCCTTCACGCTCTTTCTGCAATCGGATCTCCCGCTGAACTATAGATTCCGTCCGACCCCTTTGTTGTGTCTCTTGTACCTTCTGGGTAACTTCAGGCTCAACTAGCTTCCTGTCTTTTGCTTCTGCTAGTCTTGGAGAGACTCTACCAGATTGGTTGTGAGGATCCGTGATACTAGACCCTCTAGCTTCCGGTAGTCTCTGTGTTTGTGAAAGCTCTTCAGCAGTACCCTCGTTGTGAATCTTGTTCAGTCTAGCTTCTTGCTCCAAGAAGGATTCTTGTTTAATGAGCTGCACATGAGAGTCTTCCTTTTCGATAAGCTCCATGTCCGAGCTGCTTTTTAGGCGTCCCTCTTTTAGCAGTTGTTGTTCGCGTTTCTTTTGCTGCCTGATCTCCTGTGTAATGATACTCTCTGAGGTGTGGTGGCTTTGTATGGCAACTTTGCGCTGAGGAGTGACATTATAGGTGAAGGATTCACAGCGATCAAAGTCATCATCCAGATCTTTGGGCATGATGTCAGTTGAATCATCTTCTAGAGAAGTGTCTATCATCACTTCCTCTTGAGGTTTTGTTTCATCAGCAGTCGTTTCCCCTCTGGGTGCGTCGTTGTCTTCCATCTCAAACTTCCGTCCAGGCTGGAAACCATTTTTCTGCTGCTGGTTCTCTTGTTCTATCGAAGGTGTCGTATTCATTTTTTGCTCCCAGAGATTACGCATCTTCTTTAAGTCAATGTGAGCATCATCGTCGCCCGCTTGACTCCCAGCTGGCCCTGTATCTGAAGAAAGGGTTTCTGGAGTTGGTGATGCACTCTGATGCAATGTGTTAATCTTTTGGGGAGTGACTTCATAGCTTATCTTTTTATCTTCCAGAACTGTCGCCGCTGGTGATCTCACCAAATCCACTTTAACTGGAGAAACACTCTTGCCATGAGTTTTTGACGGTTTCGCTTGTAATGTTTGTTTTATTACTTCCGGGACAATAGCACATTCTTCTGCTTTATTCAAGTTTTTTTTCACTGTCTGAGCTGTTGCCTTGCAAGGTTCTGGTGTTACTTTGGGGGTTGAATTACTGGTGGCACTTCCTCGAGAGATTGGGCCTGGAGAAACTGGACTTCTCACACGTGGTTCCTGCTTAAAGCTGCTCTTTCCTGTGGGCGATAGGGGTCCCTCGCTATCTGGTGAGGTCAGATCATCTGACTGGCTTCTGCTTCCTTGCCAGCTGATTTTCTTTTTCCTCTTCACCTTCATGGCTGCCAGGACATTTCTTCTCTCTTGCTCATATTCATGCAACGTCTTGATGTCCCCATCAACTTGCTCCGAAGACTTGCTTACCGGTTTGGAACCATACAGGGCCTGTGTTGACTTGGCGGCAACGTTAAGATCTTTTGACCTGGGAGATGTGATAGCTTCTTCTGATGGTGGGTCAGCTGCTATTGTTAAGGTGCTGTGTGGTGGCTCACTAGCACTCCGAGACTTAGTGTCTGCAGATATGGTCTGATCCCCACAAAGTCCAAGCAAGGCATGTGATGACAGGAAACTGTCGGTGGCTGCTCTTGGCTTTGCATCGTATAAGCTTTCTGGCCTTTGGTAGTTTGTCTGCACCTTGGGAAGAACACGCACTGTTGGTTGAGCCAAGCAAATGCTCATCGAAGACACTTGGGTAGATGAATAGGACTGTTGGGGAATTTTCGGCTGAAACGATGAATCTCCGGGGCTGGAGTTTCCACTGAAAAATCTTTGCCGTTTGGCATTCAAATCAAGTTTAGTGTCTGTTTGCCCGACTTCCAACTCTGCTTCAGTATTTTCTGCATTGCTTTTAAAAATTTCATCCTCAGTTTTTGAAACAACACTAATTGGATCACCAATATCATTGACAGTGTCTAGTGGCAAGGAGTGAATGCCATTCATGTTATTGGATTGCTCCGGGACGCTCTCCTGCACAGTAATGCTGCCTTCTTTAACCATCTGATCCCAAGCCTTGTTTGTATCTTGAGCCAAATCTTCTGCTTGGTAGAGAGGCTCTCCTGACTCTTCTGGAATACAGACAACCTCCTGTTCAGAGGCATTAGGGTTATCTAGACTACTGACTCCATCTGCTGCCAAGGTATTATTTGCCTCATCTATCACCGTACCATCTCCTAACTCATTCAGAAATCTGTCCACATCACTTGGAGTTTGCTCCTTCTCAGCAGGCGTATCCTCACCATCAATGACTGTGCCGTCTCCCAACTCATTCAGGAATCTATCCATGTCGCTTGGCTTCCGTGTACCATTGGTGCTCAGCTCTAAGGTGTCTACCACTTGAGCTTCTCCCAAGTTGTTTGGAAGACTATCCCCATCATCTAGATCCTGTTCCTGTCTAAGCCCCTCCACCTCCTTGTCTACCACTCCAGCATCTCTCAAGTCATTTGGAGGCTTATCTAGACACTGTTCCTCGCTAGTTTCCTCCGTCTCGTCAATAGCTGTACCATCTCCTAATTGGTTCAGAAATCTATCCAAATCACTTTGAATTCTTTCATTAGAGGCGTCTTTCTCTTCATCAATCACCGTACCATCTCCTAGTTCGTTCAGTAACTTGTCCAGATCAGTGGCAGTTTGATAGGTTCCCATATTAAGATTCTTCTCATCTTCATTCCCAACAGGTATCAACAAGTCTCCGTTAGTTAGCTCTGAGTTTTGGGAAAACATGTTACTGTTTCCTTCTGCATTACCCCAAAATAGGTCAAAGTTGTTGTCAAACTCGGGCGGAGGGGCAACAACCACTTTTGCATCTACATGTGGACCACCAGTATCTACAAAGTCAAGAAGAAGATTCTCTTTTGCTCCGTTGGTTGACATGTTGGCATTAAGGTCAGTGGTGACAGTTTTGGTTGAGGTCCACCCAATGGTTTGGTCTGAGAGTAGATCCATGCCTGTTGATGGGTCTTGTGTGTCCTGATTAGCCGATTTGTGGTTCAGATCAACGGTGAATGCCTGTAATATAACCAAACAAAATAATAGAGGGCTGCATAAGAAACTAGAAATATTTGTTTTTCCTTTAGTATCTCAATCCCTTTTACACTACATGTATCAGGTACATGTAGAACCTATCGTTATTTACTTTCAGATAAGTAACAGATTTCCTAATAATTTGATAGTAATTTTTTTTTTATCTGCAAATGGTGTATACTTTTAAGGCACATTTAATGACCCGATTGTGCTGATCTTCACAGGCAATTTGAGCTTTGCCACTCAAGATAGAATATTTCAGGAGGTGGTACCTTGCATACATGTACTTGTACATAGATCAATTAAACAATGAAATACATGCATGTGTACAATGTACACTACATACATGTAAGTAAATGTGTTAAATGCAAACAGGTGTTTCAAGGTTTTTTGGATATCAATTGTTTAACTGCATTCTGTAGTTTCTAATCCATTACAACACAACAGCACTTTTGTAATTTAACAACATTACGTTACATTCCTTAACAAATTTTCAATTTAAACATGCTGGCTACATGTATCATCAGTCAGTGTTGAAGGCATACATATAATTAAAGACTACTCGTCAATACTGTTTATTTTGACATCTATCTCTTTGTTTTTAAATATAATACCATGACGGCACAAATAACTAATTTTTAGAGAAGCCCCATTTCTACAAAACAACTCTTTTGTTTAGAATTTCGAAAGCTATTTAGGATAATAGAAACTGGAAAACGATAACACATTTTACAAACAGTTGGGCCTATATTTCAAAATTAACAAGAACATGCTTCGAAGGAATAATATAATATCTATGAGACTGTATCATGATGAATAATTCAATAGTCAATTACCAAGGCAACAGATAAGCCCAAGGTCACCAGAGCCAGTTGGTTGTCAGGTCAACCACTGATCTTTCATGGACAGGTATAGGGTCTATTATCCCGTCAGTTACAGGTATTGTTTCCCATGGTTCAACCATGGTTCAACTGTCTAGTCACTGATGGCATTATGAATATCACACAAGTTGGTTGTGTAAAATTCATAAATCTAGAAAAAGATATTTTCATTATTAAGATGCATTTATGGTGTACATCGAGTCATTGAATTTACAATTTCATACATCAGATGTTACAGGGATACACACACTAACAAAATTGGACCCAAAATGTATGGATTGACAAAGTACACAATGAAACCTTTTTAAATGAGTGCAAAGTCCACCTAACAGGATTCTGGCAAAAAGTCTTCATTTTGATTCAGTAGTTAAAGGTAGAATACACCATTTAAAGGAATCAAAAACTTTAACTACCGAATTATTAAAAAATATCTTAGTTTGAAAGTAAATAATGATTCTAGGCATCCAGCAAAATTATTGCACTGGATATCCTGTAATTGTTCCGAGAAATTATACCAAAATTTTTTATTTATTATATAACGATATTTATTATAAAATACAATCCCTAAATCCACCCATTCCTGATAATTCAAGCAATTACCAAAGGTGTATCTTACCTTTAAAGTTCTTACAAAAATAAAAATGTGGTTACAGAACTTAAGTTAGTTCCAAGGTTGTATATAAAGTCATTACCCTACGTCAGTTCAGTTTCTAGTCATAAGGCAGTATTAACAATTATATTTCCAAGTCCTATGATTCCTCCAAAGCTTTAAGGCAAACACACGGAAAAATTACCAAAACAATCCAAAACAAAAAAATGTCTCTGAAGAACTCTCCACACCAAAGCAAATCCATTCAATGGAGGTCAGTGTTTAGTTGGTCCATGCTTGGTCAATGCATGTACTTACACATGTACACATACCTACATGTAGCTACCATACCATGCCTTATACTTTATACACACTCAACACTATTGTAACCTAACCCATCCCCCCTTGAAACCTAAAAAGAATTCCTGAGATTCCGGGAACACAATGGTCAACACAAAAGAGGGGGGAGTTTTCTCTGCCACATATCATGCTTCATATGCCATGCCTGGCTGTTAGTAATTATTCAAAGATCCAGCCTACCATATAATTACATCCAATCAGTCATTCAATCCCACAGAGTGCTGGGTATAGGGTTACCCACAACAACAAAACTCATTGTTTGCAGTTTATTTGTGTGTTTTGTTAAGAACTACAGGTAGTTCATAAAGTCCACACATCTGAATGATGATTACTGTAACCGGACTCTTATAAAAGAAACCTTTCACAATTTATTCCACTGGGAAAATATTTGCCCCATCTATCACCTTCGATGAAAAGAAATCTCAAAATCCTCAAAAAGTTTGGAACTAAACTTCTGAAGAAAAAAATTGACTATGACTGATGCAAATACGCAACATTCCTGCACTGGTAGATTAATAACAAAACCACGTTTTGCATGACTGATTTGGAGGTATCTTGGAACCTTCAAAACTACATATAACAATGCCTCTGGGCTTGATATCTGATGATATCTGACATAATACTGAAAAGAGTTAGCTTAAATAGGCCTATAGCTTTAGAGATGAATTTGTAAGGTGGGAGGAAGTAGTTTTCACCTAAAGGACAAATACTGTCCATGGGGTGTAAACAAAGTTTGGCCAGGGGTGTCAATAAAGTTTGGCTAGGGGTGTACATGTAAGCCATTTTCTCTATGGATATTGTGCAAGAATGTACATTTGTATGCAAAGCTACAAAATATACAATTTAAGATGTTACAATAAATAATGTGTTAATAATTATGTGTTTCACAACCAGTCATTTTCATTTTGCATACACAGCACCTGTTAGACTGAAATCTTTTAATTTATTCCAGACACCTGTTAATTGATGCACTATCAATCGTCACCTTGTGTACTCAATGCAAGGGTTTGGTAACAATTTTAGACTTTTGGATTATTTAAGGTCTTTTCAAATTGTATTTGTAAGTGGTTCACAAGTTGAAAAAGTAATCACATCGATATCCTTGATAGCTGATACCTCTAGCTCCAATAATACAAAAATACTTTGTCAAAAGCACCTTTGTTCATTTGCACAATTTCTACCAGAATTTTGATCATACATTTACAGTGTACCAGCCTAGGTACACATAAATCAGTTGCCAAGTAAGTAGGGTTGGGTTAGGGCACCAACTACATACTGTACCGAGTACAAAATTCCTACCCCCAACAAAAAAGTACAGTTTAAAGGTAGTATACACCATTTGCAGATATCGACAATATTTACTACCGAATTATTAAGAAATATTCTACTCATCTGAAAGTAAATGTTGATTCTGGGCATCCAGCAAAATGATTGCGCTAGATATCCTGTACTTATTCCGAAAAATAGACTTTTTCGTGCTTTTCTCGGCATCCATGATTCTAAAACTTCGGACAGCTCAGTTAAACGATATTTACTATAAAATACAACCCCCCCAATCTACCCATTTATGATAATTCAAGCAATTACCAATGGTGTATACTACCTTTAAGCCTACACTGTACACAATGTACAGCACTGCCAGAATTGCACACTTGTTTTTTTAGAGCAAATTTTCTTCATTGCAATGAATCTGGCCATTCTGGTGAGACGGACAAATCTTAGGCACAAATGGCAGACAGAGGTGCTTACATTTGACCCCATTGTGTACATGTCGCCATGGTAATACATTGCATTCACAATACAATGCTGTATAGCATGTGTATACTGTACGTGCACATTTCCCTTATTACAGCACATAAGTTGTTTTGACGCTTGAATTGTATGCCAACATTTTGTAAAATTCTGTGCTCCAACATGCCTGATTACAAAACTGACTTCATATTGAAACAAAATACCAAATAAAACTTACCAGAATTACAACTTTTTATGATTTCAAGAAATGTTAGGCAGGTACCTAAATGATCAAATGGGTCTCAAGCTTACATAAAATACTTCACAGAATTAATGAATGTTTAGAGGTAGAGTAGTAAGCAAATCATTTATCAATGGAAACCTTCCTCAACCCATCAAATTCCTACACAAACTCTAAGACGCTCTTTACCGGTAGTTGCTGGTTTTTGATTGAGTGAGTACACTTGGCCAAACCTGCAATAACATCACATCGCATTTTGGCTGGTAACCCGTATGCGTTGAGCACAATTTTTCATACAAAAGCAGTAAGCAGCTCCATCAAGTTGGCTCACACCATGGAGCTTTAAAACAAAATATAGCTTCATGCTCAAACCAACTCCAAAATTGTCTCAAAAAAACAAATATCAACTCTTTGGGTTAGACACCTTGACCCACCAAACAGCAAAATGGGGTAAATGTTTTAAATCCGAAATCACAATAGTAGTTACCTGAATCAACAACAGTCCATACCCTGATGAAGAACCATGGAATTATTAGAATCACCAAGGCCAGCATTGTGATCAATTAAATCCAAAGGAATATATACAGTACAATTTACAGATATGTGCCATTAATCTGTCGGTGCTGTGCGCCACCTGTCAAGCACATAACACCTGTTACTAAAGCATGAATAGATGCAATATACACCACATTCACATTCATGGAAATCTACCGTACCGTACCAACACACACAACTTCCAATTAGCTTGTACTATTATCTCATCTGATCTAAGGAATGCGTTAATGTACCACTTGAACTATAGATGTTTGTAATTCAAGCAGAGATTCTCCCAGACAAAAGTGTGGCAAATAGGCAGAACTTTGTTTCTCATTCAAATATTGACACGCATCCCGGCAAAAGGCAGCTTCTCTAGGTGCTTCTTGGTTCAATCAGTGTTACAGAACACAAACAAAGCGATACTGGTTTACGATACCAAAAGGCAAAATAGCGTCTGTACCAAAGTTCACAATATCAACGGTAGCTTGGTTACTTCAACTTAGATGTGAAGGGAACAAAATCAAAATATTTCAAAAGGATAATGTCATAAACTACAAATGTATACGTATAACAGAATATGATTGGTTTTCAGAGGAAGAAATTAACATTGTGGTTGATTTAACTTGTTTCTTGATCTGTCCAGGAAGACCACAGTTTTACTCAAAAGACATTACATTTTGTCAAAATCAATTAAAAGGTAGGATACACCATTCGCAGATTTCGAAAATATTTACTACCGAATTATTAAGAAATATCTTACTCATTTGAAAGTTAATAATGATTCTAGGCATCCAGCAAAATGATTGCGCTAGAAATCCTGTAATTATTCCGAAAAACATAATTTTATAAAGAAAAATTCGCGATCGCCGTCCACAAAGATAACATAAGAATAATTGCTCGGCGCCGGTTAAAAACAAACGCTGTTTTTCTTGCTTTTCTCGGCATCCATGATTGTAAAACTTCGGACAGGTCAGTTAAACGATATTTACTATTAAATACAACCCCCCAAAAATACCCATTCATGATAATTCAAGCAATTACCAATGGTGTATCCTATCTTTAACTGACCTGTCCGAAGTTTTACAATCATGGTTGCCCCCCAAAAAAGCAAGAAAAATAGCGTTTGTTTTCAACCGACGGCGGGCAGTTGTTCTTGTTTTTTTGCGATCGTCTTCCGGAACAATTACAGGATATCTAGCGCAATCATTTTTCTGGATGCCTAGAGTCATTATTTACTTTCAAATAAGTAAGATATTTCTTAATAGTTCGGTAGTAAAAACCTTTGATATCTGCAAATGGTGTATCCTACCCTCTAACTAGTTCCAAATGTATGTGTACTTACAGGAGAAGCACATGTACGTCTGGTATGTTATACTGCACTAAACACGTCTACTAAAAATGTCCCAATCCTCGATGCCAATTAAAAACACACTCCAAACTCCATTAGATCCTGGCAGTGTTGAGTCAAACGCAACAAATGCACCTTTGATTATCTTCCATCTCCACTGCTAGTGCTAGTAAGTACATGTACTACTGCCCTACCACACACCTGATCCTCTATTCTGATCTCAACACAAACAATTGCATTCCTGCACACACACACACAGCCCCCCTACAGACTGATGTGGGACTGGCTTCATTTTACCTTTATGAATATCCATTAGACTGTTCCATGCACTTTTAAAGGGGTGCTCGTCCAGAAAATGTATACATTTTCAATGTTTTCAAGCGTGAGTAATTATCTTCACAAGGATTAAAATGTTGCCTTAATGTTGCAAAATCCCAAACACCCCAAATATAAACAATTTTGTGTACAAATATTTTTAGATCTGGGGTAAAATTTTGGTTTTAAATGGAACTACTTAAGTTGTAGTTTGTGCTGGCAAAACAGCCAAACACTGACCTAACACTGACCTACTTTAGGACAATGGAATTTTCTGCATCTGCAAATTTGTACTATTCACAATCAATTCACAACAATATTTATTTTTCTGTCAGGCTGCCTAACCTCCAGGAATTCAGAGGTCCTGGGGGCAATTGTGCCCAATAATTTATTAGTTATAGTTCAATAGTTTGAGACATTTCTGTTTCCCCTAAAGTGAGACGTTGTATATCTCCCAAAAATAATTTGACAGATTGCCACCACAATATTACTTTTTTTTTTTTTCTTTCTTTTTTTTGGGGGCGGGGTGAGTTGGGCAGTTTAGTGGCGAGTTGAGCAAAATGAGTGGTATCTGGCAATTTGTGTCTGAGCAAGAACACTTGTTCAACTGATTAACCTTTGGAGGTTCATAAATCCCACAGTCGGAGAACAAAATTTAGAAAACCAAATTGAAACGCCGTGTGTAAAATGTTGGCTTAAAATTATGCATGGCAAATACATGTGACAGAAAATGCACAGCCAAGATATTGACACAATGCGAATTCTCCACTTGTATCCTCCACTTATGTGATCACTGAAAAGGATTTAGGATCTGAAAGGATTTAGGATCTGAGAGGATTCGGGAAGGTTATGTTAGGAATAATGCAAGACATCGGTTTATGATAGTACCTTTTTTGTTACAATTTTTTATAGATGAAACGAATAATCACATTGGTTTTCTTACCTTGGACTCAAGACAATCTTTCTCTGCCATCCACGATTCATCCAGGATTATTTCTTTAAACGTTGTGTCCTTCAACAAATGTTTGATGTTCAAATTACTTTGTGATTTCTGACGAGATGCTGTGTTTTCATTGGACGGACTCTCATTAGGCACCTTCTCATTGGCCGAATACTGGTTAATTTGAATACTGGTATCCACCTCTGGTGGTGATGCTGTTGCACTAGAATACTGACTGGTAAACGATTGCAAAATATTTGGCACTTTTGGCAACTCGTCTTGGTTTTTAAAAGTCGATGATTGTACAATTTGCCCCGACAGATTTCCATGAGGATCTGGTTGCCTCTGCGCTGGTACATGGTCTGTATTTGGTGGCTCCTGATTGGCTGGAAAGGGGTCCCATGACCCTGATGCTGTACTTTGATTGGCCAGGCTCTCTATTTCGTTTGGCTGAGTAAACGATGACCAAAGGTCATCCTCCTCAGCAGTTACTGTGAGAGGAAACCAAAATAAAAAAGCACAATAAACACAAGAGGGCGCTATACACTATTAATGGTGCAAGAAAACAGAAGTATTGGCAAGCTGTGAATTCTCAGAATAATATTTTCATTTAATAAAGTGACTTCAAACAAAATCAACATTAGCCTAGCTACAGAGGATAAATATCTTCTAACTAATTCAAACAACTTATATTTTACTCGCACATAAAAAAATCATCAAACGAAACGAACAAACACCCCAACAAACAAACAAACTGCATGGACTCCTACTGAGGTAGAATATTTTCATAATCCAAAAGCTTTTGTGACGTGACCATTTACGTGACCATCCATGCTTTTGGTGTCAGTATGCATTTGTAATTAAAACCTTCGAGTCATCCTCCCTAACTCGACAACTTCCTGAAACATCCCTTTTTGAAAATTATCAAGATCCACAACCAGCAAAAATGTTTGTTTGTTTTTATACAAAAAGTATTTAACTTTCTTGTAGGTCTGAACTTTCTATTTAGTCTGAACTTTCTATTTAGTCTGAACTTTCTATTTTGTCTTAACCTTCTATTTAGTCTTAACCTTCTATTTTGTCTTAAGTACCTGATATAGTCTTGAATTCTTCGTCAACCAGACCAGACCTGAAAATCAAATCCGTCTCCGACATCTCACAGAAATTATCCGTGAATCCTGCTCCAAACACATCAGTGCTTTGCTCGAATGGGTCTGTCGTTAGTTCCGATGCTGGGCACGGTTGCAGTAAAGCTAGAGTGGACGGATTCTGTTCCGAGGCCTCGTCGATGTCCGAGTTTTGTGCATTGGTTGGAGGAACCTCCCCCCACACTGACACAGAAACTGCACCATCAGTCAACAGGTCGTCATGACTTCCGTTTGACATTACCGGCCAGTTGGAATCATCCTCTCTCACATTCCATTGTGTTGTATCAATACTGGTTGACATTTCTGGTAAAGCAGAATTACTTGAAGAGCCTCCTTCGTTTAATGCTGTATTCTGGGTTGCGTCAGACGGCCGATCCTCCACAAATTCACCTTTGCCGTTGGATATATCCTGCTGGGGTGAAGGATCGGCAGCATCAGTCCAGGGTGTCAAGGTTTGTTTGTTTAGCATCTTCGGCAGTCGGACATCCATCGCGGAATTGCTGACAATCGACTGTGAAGTTCTCTTACTCTCGTCTGGTGATGTCGTTTACATGTTTAGCTGCACATGGACGACAAATGTATAGAACATTGCCAGGAGGCTGTAAACATCTGGCTTAGTGTGAGTAACTGGGATCAGAGGCCAATTTTATGGAGCTGCACACAAATTTGCTTAGCACAAAAAGTCTTGCTCAATCAAAACAGGTTCCCAGCCAAAACTGTGCTTTTTTTGGCAATGCAAAAACCAGCTGAACACCAGTCACAACAAATAAGTGTTTATGCCAAGGAAAAATGTTTATGCTAAGCATATTTTTGTGCTTAGCAGCTCCATGAATTTGGCCCCAGGTGTTTAACCAATCAAGGAAAGTGAAAACTACGAGATAACAACAAACTGTGTCCATTAAATCAGTACTCCTAATACCAAAAAAGCTCATTGGAATAATTAATTGTTTGGGAATGCTAAATACTGCGAAATAAATAAATAAAGCTTTAACCCGTTAACACTCGTTAAGGAATTCTTAAAATCATCCATTCAATCCTGGGGCACTTTTTTTACTGTGTACATAGGATTAACAGACCTGGCAGTTGAGGGCGAATGAATTCCTAATGGTTTACAGGAAAATTATATGGAATGAACATAAATCACATTACAAGACGGAGAAAATGTCAAAGTGCACACCCACGTAATGGCTGGTTTCTGGTTACTCATCAAGACCGCTCACAATTTCAGGTTTATGACCACAACACGGTTACACATCAACGGTGAATATTCCTTTTGCTCACATTATACAAAGACCGATCTAGATATCTACAATGCTAATGGATTTAGTATCTGATTGAATCGGATAATATCAGGTGATTGAAGTAAAACTAGGACGGACAGTTGCAGTCAAACGTGGAATTTTTATGAAATTTTTCAAACTGCATAAAACTAACATTACAAAACAAATGTTTTCATTTGGGCAGTGTGATAGAATGAGTTAAGTTTCATTTCTTTTTGTAAAAAAAAATTATCCTTCATTCTATTTCCAGAAAATTAATAAGCATCTTTGTAATGTTTAACAAGCAGTTCATTTGTATAATGTCAGGCGAATATTGTTTCACCATTAACAAATGTCTTGTGACTAACTCGATGTGTGGTTTCCCCAATAGAAGCTTGGAAAAACTGAAATGTCAAAAGTCACAGAATTTCTACCAAGCCAATAGACATGTACGGTTTTCTGGTGAAAGGAGAAACAACGATTTACACAAATTGTAAACAAACACTTCTATTTTCTAAAACGGAATTCGGAAAGAATTCCGCATATTTGTTGGGCTAAAGATGGGAAATGAGTTTTATGGAATTTTTGCCTGGACAAGAGACCAGAAAAGAAAGAAGCAACGAGCCAAGTCCCAAAAAGTAAAGAGAAAAAAATGATTGGCCCTTTTTGGCGGCCAACAAGGGAAGGGACCCCTTTCTTTTTAAACTGGTCCCCTGTTAAGGAAAAAAATTTTTTAGTGTACAGAGTTCTTTCCTGGAATAATAATGGCTCAAAACTCCCCACCAATGACAACAATCTCTTTAAGATGCCCTAGGATGTGGAGACTTGTGTGGTGAATTGTGGCATCTGCAAAGAAAATGTCTAGGTTTTTAATAAAAATCCGAAAAATCTAAAGTATACAATTGTGACAACACACTGATATGATAAAATTACACGGTACATTGCACCTGTTTGTTGATGGTTCTCTAAACATTTCCCCTCAAACATTTATCTGTGAAATTTGAGTACCCAGATAATTGCTGTTTTCATAAACCCTAACTCCCTACCCCATTTTTGATACACATAAAAAGGAATCCTGCAAAATTCTTCATTTCCAAAGTGTTAAAACTCCAGGTAACCTGAATCCAGCTAAATCCCCCAATATTTATTACTGGGGACCACTGCCTGAATCCTGCAAAATTCTGCAGTGGGTTTAGCATTGAGCTATAAAGCAGCCAAATATGGAACAAACAGCTGCTAAGTGCCCTATCACAAAAAGGGTCTGCACACATGACCCTTGGTACGCTAACGTTTCCTATACTTGACACATAACTTGCAACATAACTTTTGCACAGACAACTTTTTACGAACGGCCTAAGTTACAGTTTTGGCTGCTAATTTCTTGTTGAACTTTGATTCTAATAAACGAATAAACTATGGATTGTTTGAATTGGGTAGGCCTAAGCTACTGGTAAGAACTAATATGCAACCAAAGTAAATAAGAAATTCCTGTCAAACTTTCAACCTGTTTGTGCTTATTTGTATGCAACAGTATTATTTTTTGTCTCCTTCAAAAATTAATAATAAGCATTAAATGTAGGATACACCATTTGCAGATATCAAAAATATTTACTACCGAATTATTAAGAAATGTCCTACTCATTTGAAAGTAAATAATGATTCTAGGCATCCAGCAAAATGATTGCGCTAGATATCCTGTAATTATTCTGAAAAATATAATTTTATAAAGAAAAATTCGTGCTTTTCTCGGCATCCATGATTGTAAAATTTCGGACAGGTGAGTTAAACAATACACCCCCAAAAAAAAAAATTAAAAAAAATCTACCCATTCATGATAATTCAAGCAATTACCAACGGTGTATCATACCTTTAAGCAGTTCTTATATAGCGCACAGATCTACCAAGACTGGTACTCATCAAGGCGCTCTAAGATTTTTCAAAGACAGGTTAATGAAGTTTATGAGGATACTAGACTCATTATTTAGCAACTTTTTAAGAGGTTTTACAAGGTGCTAAAATGAGTCATTATACCTCATCACATGTGTTGTGCGCCAACTAACAAAACAATCCTACATGCATCATTTATGAATCATGAATTTATGAATCACATCAAATCTCTAAAACTAATAATACACTAACTTACAATATGAATTACAAATATGAAAAATGAAATCTTGATGCTACAGACCGACACATCTTTATCGATTAAAAAATTAAGACGGTGGCTATTATTATGCTGCGACAGGAATTATTTACATCAAACCTACAAGTACTACTTTAGTTTGCGAAGTGTGCAGGTGCTCGGATTGCATGAATCAATGGGAAAGGTACCGGTATTGTCAAGGCCAAGTAAACAAAATATATAGTTTATCATCCAAATTAATTTAAAAAAGAAAGATTGAGGGTCCTTTTGTTTGGCTTGACAAATATCGCAGGATTTACAGGGACACGTCATAATTTGACTTGACCTGCATATACTGACTGCAGAAGGTAGGAATTAGGATTAGGATTAGGAGAAAAGTTGTGAATTCTTCTTTATTTTCTTTTGAAGCGTCAACAAAAAAGCAAAATTTGCACAAAGAGCGAGAATTAGCCTAGGCCATTTTAGGCCTATTTTTTTATTTGGCCGTACCTATTAAGGCTGTAACTTTAGGCCAGTTTCTGAACGCGTCTCATACTTGCGAGTGCTTTGCAAAATGTACATTGATATTGTACCAATTTTCACGAAATAGGTTCAATTATCGTTCGCCAGTCGAACTTTTCTCCGTTTTTACGGCTTAATGTTTCACAAGTATTTTAAAAAAATTATTAAGATAAGCACGTTCTATTCCATGCAGTTATTGTGACTCACTGAAATGCGTTTATTGAACAAAAACATTGTAAAAATGTAAAGAAAATGTGTCAAAGCCTACCGTGTCACCGTGTTGGTTGCAGTGTCAGAAATTGTGTTCAATCAATATAGTTAAGTTCATGGAAACCAACCCCACTAATATGTTTTTGGTAAAAGTACAACCCTTTAGACTAAAGTACCTGACTAATTACCAAGTGTGATAGCGCCCTCCGGAGTTCAGTTACGCCGGAAAGTATAATTTGTAAACAAACGTACATGTTTTTGTGTGGATTTGTTTTTGGTTTGTCTTCTCTCCGACACAAGAAGTTTATGAATGTGAATGTTTAAGGAGGATTGCAGGGTATAGTCGAAATTCCAACAAATGTCTACGCCAGTGATATTATTCGCTCGTCCTGAGTGAAATGTTAATTCGATCGTAACAAAAAATTTTGAAAATGAAACTTGAATTTTTTTATTTTTTTATTTATTTGTTTGTTTTTGTTTTGGGGGGTTTGTTTTTGTATATATATTTTTTTAAATTTATTTTCTGTTTGTACGATACGTATCGTGATACATATTGTCACCTAAGTATCGTGATACGTATCGTATTGTTACGCCCGAGTAGTACTAATGCACTTGGCAAAGTAGCTTTGATTAAATAAAATTAGGTAATAATATTTTGGATCATCATACACGTATTAATTTGAGCATCATTCATATTGAAGAGAAGAAATCGTACTAAATTAGTGTTTATGAATTGATCTTGATTTGCAGGGAAACCTAGCACACCTTCCAAACTTCCAACATGCCACTCTTAAGGCAGAAGAAATCACATCTTCCATCCCAAGAGGATGACAGTCTTGAAGAAACCCAACACACTACAGTAGCTACCCCCGAGGTAGAGGTTAGCCTTGTAGATAGAATGAAGAAACGTTTCAGCACCTGCAATTCCACTGCCTCCAACGTCAGCACTGCCAACAGCAAGCTAGAAACATCATCAGCCTCTTCTAAAAAGGTTCCACCAACCAGAAAGAGAGGACCTGCAAGAAAGACTTCCAACAAAAATTCATTGGGTCAGAAGGTTATCCAAATAGACAAGATGTTCTCACCGGAGAGATCTAGTAAAGTGTTCCATAGTCCGACCAGATTTCCCAAGAGCAAGTCAGGGTTATCAGCTTCAGAGCCTTCAGCCAGCAGTGAGTCGGACGATAGAACCACCAGTAAGGCACGGGTTAGAGCAAAAAGAAGCAGGGGAAATGTTGAAGAGGGAGGTAGTGGCTCTCAGTCTTCAGTTGAGAGGTCATCAGCTAACGATTCGGATCGTAGGTAAGTATTATATTTCTGGACCCACGATATTAACAGGTTCAGCAGCTCAATTAAAGTGTCTGACATCATGATTAGGGAATGTAAATCCAAATTTACATTATTGCCCTGGTAATATTTTCAAGCAATAAAAAGTAACAACCTTTTTAACTGAGGCTCTTAGGAAAGAAAAAAAACATTTTCCAATTATATTTTAATATATAACAGCAAAGACTCGGCACCACAGTCCAACGAAGATACAGAGGCTCCAAGTTTTATAAAGAAACGGCGGACTGATTCGGATATGACACCAAGCGGTAGTAGTAAGGAAGGAGCAAAAAAAGCCCCACCCAGTCCTGGAGGAGGAGGAGGAATGAGTGAGGAGGAGGCGGCAGGTTCCTCCCGGGAAGTTCCTTCTCAAGATGCCGGGATGTCAACAAGGAAGGAGAAAAGAACAAAAAAGAAAGGTACTTGATAGAAGCAAAGTACACCACCCTCCTACAACCAAATGTATTGCTTCATAAGATGAAAGCAGGAGGACGTGGGTTCAAGTCCCACCAGAGTCAGTGATCTCTTTTGAAAGGAAATCTCTCGTAACAACACCGAGTATACAGTGTAAATACACGTCGGAGAAAGGCCATAATCTAATATTGAATTCAAATCTGTTGCATTGTAAAAACATTGTACAAATAATGTGCCATTCTTTGAAGGAATGCAATTCGGCCTCTGCAATCCTTTGTTGCAAAATCAGGACATCACAACTTCAGAGGTATGAAAAACAATCAAAGGAACACAATGTATAAGTGAAATTAAAGAAGCTTATTGTTTGATTTTGGATGTTCTCATTTCAAACTTTACTCTTGTTGTTGTTTCTCTTTGGCTCCGAAGGCAGCACTGTCATAGCTAGTGGGGAGATGGAAGCCCATATGGTGGACAAAGAGTTCATCGGTAACCAGATCCGAGTTATATCCACGCCGTTTGTCCTGGAATCTGGGCCTAGGAGCTGGATGCAAATCTGGAAAGGTCAGGGATCACATTCAACCAATTGCGTCATTTGTCACTTCCTCAAATACTTAATTCTAACCAGTCACTTATATTGGACATGATCTGTGGATCTGCACTTGATCTTGCAGAAATACATTTGTGCGACCGGTCCAGCATTTTGAAAATCACCGACTTAATTACTTCAGAAAGTCTAAGTTTCGGACAGTTTTCTGATATATTATATTATATTTTCATATTCTATTTTGCGTGTGTTTCTCTCCACAGGGCAGCAGTCATTGACCCATGATGTTGATCCTCCGGACATCCCAGCTAATGTCATGGACAGGATCATTTCCAAAAGTAAATTTCCTTTCCCCAAACAATTTTTTTTATAAATTGTTTGCCGTGTGTTTTTGTCCAACCTGCTTGCATTAAATGCAAGTCACCCAGGGATGTAGTCGAGTTCATTCACAAATTCCTGCAAATTCATCATTTTAGCCCTCCATTTCCAATTCAAATCACAAGCTATTCCAATGAGCTTTGTCAAAAGCATTTCTTTTGCCATTGTTCATCCAGTTAGTTGTGACTAGACTTGTGACTGGACTTGTGAAAGGACTTGCAGGGACTCGACTACAACTCTGAAGTCACCTCCTAATCCAATTTCCTGTAAAGAAAAAAACTTTAAAAAAACTGTCAGACCCTAGCTCCAACCGTCCCGTTTTCTTGTTGCAGTCAATGTCCACATGGAGGATGTTTACCAGCGATTGCTGGGCAGACAACAACAACGCAACACCCTGATGAGCCTGGATGAGCTACGTAGAGATACCCAGGAACAGAACAGCCTAGGAATGGGCGTCAAGGGTCATGCAAGCCTACCAGAGTAAGACTCAATCCTGTTTGGAATCGGAAAGAGGGTGGAAAGTTATCATATTTATTACCTCAGCCTAGGAGGTTATGTTTTTATTAGCAGGATTATGGAAAAACTACTGGAGGGATTTAAACTAAACTGTGTGGGTAGATAGCTTATGGGTCAATATGATTCAGTTAAATTGGCAAATTAATCTGGATCCAGATCAGGAATCCGGATAACTTTAAATGATTTGTTAACGTTGGGAGATAGGACGGTTTATTTGTACTGTAGCTCACAAGCCTGAAGAAACCTGCTGAGAAGACTTTGACTAAGACTAGTCGTTTGTTCTTGTTCATTCCCTGCTGCCCATAGCCAGACCTGGGAAAGTGTGAGACCGGATTCAATAATGTAAGGTTATTGTAGGTCACAACAAAGCACAATATATATATATATATACAAAAAAATTGTCAAAGCTTTTTTCTTGTCAATATTTGTAGGATCATCTCGTCATACCCCAGTGAATGGCCTGGCAATGTGGAAGAAGTGAATGAGCAAATGACAGAAAGGTAAAAAAGAAAGAATAAAAGTGTATTTATAAATTGGCACTGAATCATACATTATCACCCCCAGCTCCTTCTAACCAAAACAATTGAAACGCAACTCAGCTGAACTCCAATTATCAACCTAAATTAAATATCCAAATAATCCATTTCTTTTACAGATACTCAGCTCTCAGGGCACGATTGTTTGCCTTGAGTCGATCGTTGTCTGTTACCAAGCAACAGTGTGAGCAGTACAAGGTATGCCGCCATCTTTAAGAGCCCAATTGAGAACCATAGGGCCTTTTCGAAACCGTTGCTTCGTCTTTGGCTTAAGGCGATTTTTTACTCCCAACTGCAAGATCTCCAGCCACATTCTGACGCCTGTTGTACTTCAGAAACATTCACTCGATTGATGTGAACCCAAAAGTTAGACTATTTCAATTTTCTTCCATTTCTATTTGCTTCTCAGTATTTCGGAATTCGAAGGCAAAGCCAAAGACGAAGCAACGGTTTCGAAAAGGCCCATATTAGTCAACTAGTAGAGGTAGGTTTGTGATGCAACTTACGCCTGTGCAACGTTATAACGACTCTAGTCAAACGATGATCAAAATATTGTCGCAAAACTTAATCCTGGTTCCCTGCTGTGTATTATGATGCATGCAGCTGTCGGTAACCAGTCAGTGATGCAAATGTGCCCCGTGTTCCAGTTCCAAACAGTCGACTAGATTAGTCTGAACATTCTGTCTTCAAGTAAAGTTAGTTCAAACCAAACTTGATCTAAGATACCGGGCTTATTGTATAGTGCCCTCTCTTGACCAATTTGATTTTCCTTTTACCTTCAGGCACTTGCAGGAGCTTTGGAGAGAGTCGATGCCAACTTGGAGAAATCAGGGAACTTGCAGAAAGAGGTGGAAAGAACCGCAGAACTCGGTAAAAAAAAAAGATTAAAATTGTAGTTCGGTAGATTCAAAATGGAAAGAAAACTTGTATGCCAAAATAATTTCTCGCAAAGTGCTCAACCTCAAATATTTCTTGACAATAAACCAATAAGTCTAAATCTGTTTATGTTACAGTAAAAGGAACATTGTTGAAATATTTGTCGTTTCAGTTTCTAAGATACAAACGAAGTTACTTGACAGAGATCTGACAAGGGCAGGAAACGAGACGCAATGTGGCAGGAACGATAACGACAACTCCCTTCTAATCAGGCTTGCCCCGCCCACCAATCACGCTGCTCTGGTCAAAGTTTTGTTTAATGCTGCCGCTGCAACAGAATCAACATGATTACCATTCCTGACATTAATACACTTTTGTTCAATCATTGATCAATTATTTTATCATTGAGAAAGTTTTGTCACAGTAAAAGTGGATACAATTTATTATAAAACACACATTTATGGTTTTGGCAACGTACATATTTAAGGTACTATTGTACTGCTGTAAATTTAGTAAAACAAACAATATGAAAAATATAATTCCAATTAATAATTGTTTGATTATTTTTAGTACGAATGTTCTGTGCAGCCACAAGGAAGTTATTTAACCCTAACTCCCTCACCATTGTTATTGAACAATACAATTCCTTCAAAATCTTCCAACTTCCTTTGTTGTGTAGGGAGTTAGGGTTAATCAGGAAAACCCCTTCAAGAAACCTTTTTGGTTTAATGATCAATTATATAAATAAGTTTCGAGGTTGAATATATAACTCCAACATCAAGGGATGTTCACAACAAAATACAGTGGATCGCCGCTATACTGAACAGATACTTGGCTCCCGATTTGCGTGTGTCCAAACATACCAACGTTGAATTTAAATTCGAATTTTCACACACTCCAGGGGTTAAGGTTTACGTACTTCAATGTTTGCAATTTAGAACTGATGAGAAAAATAAAGAAATTAAACAATGAAAATAAAAATGTTCTAATTAGTACGTCTGATAGGTGATGGAATTATGCCTTTGATGATACAAGCTTGAAATGTGGCCCACAGTCCGAGTATGTCACGAGAAAGATATTTGGCTAGAGGGCCATCTCAGATTTCTCCTTGAATAAATATAGGTAGCAGCCATTTTGAAAATTGTTTGTTATTCTACCTATATTTATTTCAAAGGACAAATCTGCGATGGCTTTATAGCAAAACAACTTTCGCATGACATAATTATTCTGATTTTGTGCCAAAGTTCATGCTCGTATCATCAAAGACACAATATCTGCCCCACTAAATCATAAACACAGCAAACACCTATTTATTATTACTAGTAAATAATGTAAAGTTCTTGACTAAGTGAATAATACTAGTCTCAAGCATACTATGACATCAAGAAAAAGTAAACTTCTTGCATGAATTTACAACGATGGTTGGCTTACTGTTTTTTCCTTTGAATACTGCCCCCATTTTACCAAATAAAAGTCCATATCTAAAATATTCTTATGAAAACCACATTGTATTCCATTGATACATTCTTAACAAAAACCAAAAAAAGTTCTTTTAAATTTCCTTTAAATTTATAAACAGAATTAGAAATGAAGGGAAAATATGTGATAATTGTTTTCTTTATGTTCATTTTTAGGAGGGAGTTATGTATGGTAAAAGCTGAAGACAAAACTCCCTTTGAAATTTAGTAAAATTAGTACAGTTTAGTAAAATGTAGAGTTTAGTAAAATGTAGTAACATTTATTACAATTTAGTGAAATGTAGTAAAATGTATTACAATTTAGTAAAATGTAGTAAATTTGTGTACAATTGTGTACAATTGTGTAAAAATTAGTAAAATTAGTAAAATTAGTAAAATTAGTAAAATTTAGTAAAATCACAGCTCGGTCATTAGTTCGCCTTTCTCATTAAAAGTAGTTTCAAATCCAGCATTATCCTGACCCGCCCCCTTCTCAGTTATCTCCCTGTCCGTGTGAAAGCAAAACAAAAAGAAATGTCAGTGTGAAGGAAAAGAATGAACAAAGAAAATGTCAGTGTGAACAGAAAGGGGAAGAAAATAAAAATATATGAATAAGAAAAGTGTCTTTGCTCCTTGTAAAGTTTCCTAAGAACTTTAGTAAAACTAACATAAGCGTCACAAATTGGTATCGCAGGTAGTCAGGTCTCAAGATGAGTCGCAAGTTATTTCAATATACTGACAACTTTTCAATGTCTATTTTTGTCCCCTGTTACGTAAATTGTGACTGGACTTGTGAACGAACCTGGGTGAACTCGTTTGGGGTTTACCTGCAACACTATGTGAAGTTTATGGTGGAATGAGGAACTCACTTGGATTGATCAGCGATGAGGTTCTCCAACTCCCCAACGACCTCCTCTGCCTTCTGTCCCGAAGAGGATGCCTTGGCTGAGGAGTTGGTTGATGATGCCCTGGAATCCTTCCTTAGAGGAGAAGCAGATGAGGCATCTTCCGCAGAGGTTGCAGCTTCTTTCTCAGAGGCTCTGGAATCCTTCCTAGGAGGAGCACCAACGGGGGCATCTTTTGTAGAAGACTTCTCAGAAGGACTCGATGAGTTGGCTGACTCCTTCCTGGATGAGCTTCCCGAGGATTGGTCATCTTGAGGTGGTAGAGAAGGGAGTGGAGGAGGTGGTAGAGAAGGGAGTGGAGGAGGTGGTGGAGGAAGTGTTGGAGGAGGTGGGAGGTCCACCGAGGCACTTGATAGGGACTTGGTGTCTTCCACTGTAGGTGGGGGAGGGGGAAGTTCCTCACCTGGGGCTGAAGTCACCTCACCAGAAACCTCACCAGAGGGACCTGCCAACTCACCACCAGAACCCTCTATTACTTGAGTCTCTCCTTCTGTTGGAAGATTAAAAAACGAGCCTGTGTCATGTTGGTATAGCAGAATTGTTTATTATTCCTTAGTTGTTGATACTTTGATAAGAGTTTTGTTTTTACTTTTTATGACGGTGAATTTTTCAGAGAATTTGTTTAGGATACAGCTCATCAGAGAAAAATATGCCAGCCAGAGGGAAAATGAAAGCTGGTACAACTGAAGTGGTGTGTTTCACAGTCAAGAAGTGTTAGTAATTGGTCCAAGGAGAATTAAGACCGCACCCATTTTGAAAATGCCTGCATCATCAAAGGCACAATTCCCTCAAATATTTCCCCTACCTGTCCAACTATGTCTCAGAGTCGCATTTTTTGAAATGTCCATTAAATTACTAGTTGGTTTAAAATCAAAATCTTAAAATATAATTTTCTCAGAATATATGCATCATTCACATAGCTAAAACGTCAGTCACCATTCTTTAGAGTTTGAAAACTTTTGCTGCTTCAAGTTCAAACGATGAATGCACGACTGATATATGGTAAACTGTACATCTTTACTAATCTTACTAGTAGCCAGTTCATAAGCTGGTGGTTCTAAATCCTCAGCAAAGTGGGAGCTGTCTTCATTAGATGAAGAAACATCAGCTGTTACGACGATAGAATTGGGCGACACCAGATTCTCGCTACTTTCTTGCAAGCTGTCGTATTGTTTCGCCTGTTGACAGATTCAAGAACTGTAAGAGTGAATTCATTTACTAAAGCTTCGCATTTAGCATCAATTCAAAATTATCAGATGAATTACGGTGATGGCAAGTGCAAGCAATGCCGCAAATTCGATTTCAATAAAAAACAACCGAAGCACATATAAATGCAATCTTTATTTTGGGGGGTAATTATCCAGGGTAGTCTGAGGTTGTTTGCATGAGGAAAATCGACCATTTAGCAACAAGCCAAGACTTAAACATGTCAAGAGAAGTGCAAATCAGTCACTATACTTCCATTGATTTGGGGAACAACTTAATTATGCTTAATTGTATTATGATGATGATACGAGGTAGCGATTGGTAAATTGGTATACGTGTTTGGATTAAGCACAAGCACATAATAACAACATATGCGAACAAATAATGATCAGGGTGGGTATACTGCACATTGTGGCGATTTCAATTTGGTATGTGCTTGAAAAGTGTGAAATGACTGGTTTGCTACATTGGGCCCCGTTCCCCGGCTCCCTACCTTTATGCAAAGTGTCTGCAATGAAATATGAACTGGCGATATCGAGGTGTCGTGGCGCTATGTTGAGAGTTGATTTGTCATTGTGGTTGATTTGATAGTTCTTCAAGAACGCACTGAATTCTGAACGCAAGCTTGCTCATTCCGTCTTCGCCGAGACGAAGCCGTATAGTTGCGGTGGTATGAATGTGACAAGCGCGACAACCATCAAGCAGTTAGTCATTGTGTTCCAGGAATTTCAGGAATTCCTTTCAGTTATCTATGGAGGATGTATAGGGTTAAAAAGATGAGTTGGTTGCCTTAAATCGTGCTTGGTATACAACTGTCTGTAACTGGTACCAAAGCGAGAAGCAAACAGAATGGAATCAGTATATTGATGAAAGACTGGAAACCGAATCTAAACTACCTCTTGGTGCACCACGGCGTACAGACTATAGTCAGTTTCAACTCGCGTTTTTACCGTGGAGGGATTGATGAAGACACTTTTGGTCTCGGCTAAGATCTCATCTTGGTAGACGTTGGTGCTGGCGTCTATTTTGGCTTTCTTCAAGGAACTGGCAGGAACCACGGGATCCGAGGGGAGACATTTCTTGAGCTCGCTTTCCTGTTGACGCATCTCGATATCTTCAAAAGTCAACTTGGTGTCTCTGGATGAAAATATTAAAAGGGGAAAGTTTTGTTATCTATATTTTTAACTCCAGATCTCTAAAGCGTCATATAAATGTATCAAATCTAACATGATGCATAACTCGATCCTTTTGAGTTGTAAATAACGATTGATGTTAAAGGGTAACATTCAAATGTCGACCTCTGCTCTGAACATTTAGAAAACTAATTTAACTGCATCGGATAAATTTATTTAAAATAATTAACTAATTTTATTTATTCGGGAAATCTCATTTCTGATAAATTTTTCAACCCCGAATTTTGGGACAAGAAAACTTACGTTTTTTTGTTTTGGTAGTTTATAAATGCAACAAACATGCCGACGACTATTGCCAAACCGATCAAACAGAGCAAAGCGATCAGCCAAGATTCTAAAAGCAGCCCATTCGTGAATGGTTCAAATTCTAAGTCGCCCAAATCAAGCCTGCAAATAAATAGAATCGAAATAACTAGACAGTTATCATAGTTAACAAGTATAAGACCCTGCTTATATGCCGTCCCATACAGGACACGATTTCATTTTTAGACCTTCGTCCAATACTCCGAGTGTATAATGAGTGCAACAACTGACTAGGCCTACAGCTACTAAACGTTTATTAAAGGGTACCAACGTTTACTAAATACCGAACGTTTATTTACCAAACGTTTACACCTACCGTTTAGTTACCACACGTTTGCTTAGTTACCACACGTTTACAAAGTTACCAAACGTTTTCTATAAGTTACATTTACTAAGTTACCAAACGTTTGCTAAGTTACCAATCGTTAAACCAAAAAGATACAACATAGAATATACGAAGAAAAGCACACTTGAAGATGACGTATAAGTTTGCTAAAATAGTTAGCACAGTTTCTGCATACTATTATTATTCTCAACTTAATGGATTTAAATTAACCTCGCTAAAAAGTAGGATACACTGTTGGTAACTGCCTGAATTATCAGGAATGGGTGGATTTGGGGGTTGTATTCTGTAGTAAATATCGTTTAACTGACCTTTCCGAAGTTTTACAATCATAGATGCCGAGGAAAAAAACAAGAAAAACGTACACGATTATTTGTAAACGATGAGTACCTGTATCCAAGAGACGTTTCAATCGACTTTCGCTCGGCTTTGAGCATCATTTGAAGCTGGTCCCTTGTCATAGTAAGCTGCGTCCTGGAATACGGATTCTTAATGTAGAAAGATACCACCGTTCGTTTGGGTTTGGAGGATGCTTTTATGTCGTAGACTATGACGTCATCTTTACTGTAGATGAATGGGGAAAACAGGAATTGAAGTGACACTATCAGGGGTTGCCTAGCAACATGATAGGTTCCATCTTCAGATTTAAATTGTATTCATTTTTAATCCGTTGTTACTTAATCGTGTCACCACTCTTACCTTTAACTATTACAGCCTTCCAATTCCCTAATACAATCTTGTTTGATCAGCTTACGAAATTTGTTTTCAATATATCCTATAGTGTAAAGACAAACGAAGAGACAACCAATTAGGTGCCACAAACGTACTCTGTTTCCTTGTGTACTCCTTCGCAGTTGCCCTTGGTAACGCAATACCTGTTGGAAGCCTTGCTCATTGTTGTTTTGAGCGTAGTCTCTCTGTCCGACTGAAACTGAGAAGGAAACAAAACAGTGGTAATCAGGTTTTTAGTTTTGTATCGAGCTAAACTAATGAGGAATCTGTTCTGAATTGCAAAGAGCAAATAGGACGTTTACAGATCTCGTGGATTCAAAAATACGTTTGAGAAGCTTGTGTTGTTTTAGGTCAGGGTATGAACAAAATTAAAAAAATCACATGACGTTTGCAAAAAACAACAACATAATTGTGCAAGATTCAAGCTACCTTACCGCTGTGAATTCAATGTCAACAATGAGTGCCACTCCCCCCGTGTCAATGAGCTCCAGTATTGGTTCTTGTAAGTCGACTGGTGGCTGAGTCGTTAGATCAGCCCCATCCCGAAAACTTGGTGGGTTATTCGGCGGAGGGGGTGGAGGCGGTGGAAGTAACAGCTGCTTCGGAGCAGGTGCTGCCGCTGTTAATACGAAGTTGATTATCGTCATAATATAGTCCGGGAGCCCAGCCAGGTTTAATCATAATTTTGAGTGCAAAAGGTTTGAAGCGTGGGATATGTTGGGGTGACTGGGACAACTGCAAAATGGGTTTTCTTAAGTTTGGCGAGTGGTGCGTTGGGTGGGGGGAGCCCCTGACAGACCCCCTAAAATTCGATTTAATCATAATCTTGAGTGCAAACATAATTTCTTCATGAGTCGAACGTTTATCGTGTACTGAATAGGATTTGTATACTTAAGAACAATATAATTGGTGCTAAGTACACTTAAGAAGGTCTTTAATTAGTGCTAATTACACGTTTAATCATAATTTTGAGTGCAAGGATAAAACAAGTGTCAATGTGTAGCTGACACCTTGCTGGAGCAAAATCCACCACTTAAGAAAGTTTTAAGTGGTGCCATCCCTAATTAAGAAAGGGTCAAAGGTCACCATACGTCATTAAACACCAATAATTATAACGTTGAGTGCAACTTGCATTTATGTGTATATCAACAGGTTATCATAGACCGATCACTGACCACAAGCTTAAGAATATGATATATAGTGCAAAGTCTAATTAAGAAGGTCTGTAATTAGTGCTAATTACACGTTTAATCATAATTACGAGTGCAAGGATAAAACAAGTGTCAATGTGTAGCTGACACCTTGCTGAAGCAAAATCCGTCACTTAAGAAAGTTTCAAGTGGTGCCATCCCTAATTAAGAAAGGGTCAAAGGTAATCAGAAATCAACAAACACTATTCATCATAACGTTGAGTGCAACTTGCATTTTGTATATCAACAGTTTATCATAGACCGATCACTGATCACAAGCTTCGGAACAGGATATATAGTGCAAATTTCCATTAAGAAGGTCTTTAATTAGTGCTAATTACACGGTTTAATTATAATGTCAAGTGCCATAAAAACAAACACGTTTTAATGTGTACCATACACTGTGGTAGAGCAAAGTGTGTCAATTAAGAACATTCCAAATTGTGCCATACCTACTAAAGAAATTGTCAAAGGTCACCAGGATTCCGAATTATCGTAATAAAGTCGAGTTTTTTATGCATTCGATCGATAACTTTGTGAATTAACAAACACCTTGTCAGGGTCTGATACACTTTATGACACGATGGGGATCTTGTATCAAAGCGAGCTCCAACAGGTCTTTTCTGCACAACCACTGAACACTGCGTCTTGCAAATCGAGAAAGAGAAGGCTTGAAGTGGAAGACATCTGAAATCTGCCAGACGTTTAAAAGTACGGGCACACGTTTTATCTTATGGTTTATGGATGATGCAGCATGTACTAACGGGCCGAAAATATCCCGATATGGGCTGGGTTCATTGCGAAATACTATTTTGACAACCTCCCCAAGCAGATTTATATATTTATTTTTTACACAAAAATACAAACAGAATATTTACAGATGTACAAGGATATTTATAGGAATACAAAGCATTGATACTTAGGTATGTTTGTACATTAACTTTAAGAAAAGAAGGGCTGTAACTACGAAAGCTGTTTATCTTTATACCAATGTAGCATATAGACGTGGATAAATCCAAGTTATACGCGTCTTCCTAAACACCTGAATTAAACAGCTCTTACTAATTATCTTAAATGATTGTTTAGTTATCCTCGTGTAACTTGGACAGTCTAAACTTATTGACCGTGGACCCTATTGTTAATTACATTGTAATATAGAGGATTGCGCAACAGTATGAACATACGATAGGCCTCAGTAGATAAATCTTCAGCAGGTCTTTACTTAGATACTCTACAGCCTGAGCCATATGGCTGATACCAAAAGGCAACGCAGTGACAGTTTCACTGCTGACGAAAGGATGGCTCTCGTTGAGACCATGAGGAACTTTAATTCCATTACATGTATTGGTGACAAACGATGTGACACGAAAGCCAACCAGAAAAAAGCTGATGTCTGGAAAGCTAATACTTCAGAAATGCCATCTCGTTTCCTGACCATAAAAGCCGATCTGCTATAAGGACAACAAAGAATTGGGTGTCCTAAATACAATCCGAGAAGTCCAAGTAAATCGTTCAACGTGTCTTTGCTAACTCTGAAACGTCTGATGAAATGTTCCTCGTCATACTCTTCTTAGGGATTCACCTTGTCCCTAAAAACTCCTGGTGCATGTTGGTGTTGGCGACCATGACGATATTCTTGTTAGTTGGCCTCCTCTTGTGCAATTAAGAAGATTTGAAGCGCATCCATCCTGTCCACCTTTCTACCTTTCTGTGTACATATCTGGCTTCTAAATGGCTCAGAATACTCACTAAACAACCCCCGTACCTTGTTTAAGAATTGCTATTGTTTGTTATAAACACATGTTTAACTCCAATGGTCATTTAAACGCGGCTAACTTAAAACAAGCTTTGTAGTACTTGTTTGAAGTTAGACACCAGGTTTAAACAGTGACTACTAATTTATACGTATCCAATGGCTTCAACAGCTTTCGTAGTTACAGCCCGTACTGTTTAAGGCCAATTCTGATTTATGGGAAAGACGAAAACCCGCACAAAATGTACCTTCCTCCTCACACAGTACAATAATACTCTAATGTTGGCATAACTAAACTTACAAAATAGTGTATGTAGGCTGTGTTTAGGAACATAATCACGGATTATGTTTAAATTTAGATACAACAGCTTTCCTTACGTATTCGAAATGTGGGCACCAACTTCATGCTCATCAATAACTGCGCCCACACAATTACAAGACCTCACGTTTTCAATAAGACTATCACTCAGCAATGCAGGTTGGATACACCATTGGTAATTGCTTTATTTATCTTGAATTGGTGGATTTGGGGGGTTGTATTTTATAGTCAATATCGTTTAACTGACCTGTCTGAAGTTTTACAGTCATTGATACTGAGAAAAGCAAAACAAAAACGGCGTTCGTTTTCAACCGGCGTCGGGCAATGGTTTTTATGTTGTTCTTGTTTACCGTCCGGCGATCGTTATTTTTGTTATATACAATTTAATTTTTGGAACCATTACAGGATATCTAGCGCAATAATTTTGCTGGATGCCTACAATTGTTATTTACTTTCAAATTAGTAAAATATTTCTTAATAATTCGGTAGTCATTTTGTTCGATATCCGCAAATAGTATACTACCTTTAAGTCAACATTGGATATTTTCTGCCTTGTACCAATAAGCATACATTTAGTTTTGATGGCGTTTAATGCTAGCTTGTTTCTTACGCACCAGTTGTGAAAACTAGTAAGAGCTGTATTTGAGGAGCTTCACATATTGACGTGGAGTCATCAGCTTACATAAATAAGTTGCAGTTTGGGAATATAAAAAATGGAAGATCACTAGTATAAACAAGGAACTAGTATCGATCCTTGTGCGGAACACCAATGTTTACGGACATGGTGCCGCCAATATTTACAGACTGACTACGGTCACTTATTTACGACTTTAATAAACCAATTAATTACAGAAGATGACATGTTCATCTTTTCTAGTTTCTCTGGTAAGATTTCATGATTAACACAATCAAATACTTTACTGAGATCTAAAAACACATTGCATGTAACTTCTATATTCTCCATGGCCTCAACACACATGTTTGTTAAGTCGTGAATGGTGCTTTCAGTTGAGTGCAGGAGTCTAAATCCTGACTGGCAACTAGGAATCAGATTGTTTTCATCAAGGTAGCTATATACCGATGTGTGCACCTATCTTTCAAAAATCTTAGAGATAATTGGCAGTATAGAAATAGGCCGATAGTTACCTGTACTACATTTATTTCCTGCATGTTTCAAATTTGTAGGGTATCGCTCACATCTTATGGTTAAAAATCCCAGTTAAAGATTTAATGATATATGCCTAAGATAAGGTGAAGCAATTCTGATCATTTTAACACTAATGCCATCCAGAGCTGTTGCTTTCCCAACCGACATAGATTATATTTGCTTTTGAACAAACTCTTATAGGTAACATTAGGTACTACGCATTCTTCATTAAGAGGCGGCAGTATTGTCATCTTGTCTAACTTTAACTTTGTATTCCCTAACTTTAACGTATTACATATTTACACCCATTCGTGTTTGAGAGGGTACAGGCAATTGCAATGAACTTCATGACTGTTTTGTGATATTTCGTATGCGGTGGGTTTTGTTTCTGTGTTTGGTAAAGTACATGTACACTTTGACGTTTTATGATTTCAATTATCATTCTAATCATTTATTAATCAGACATTTTGATCGGACATTGCGCTGTGTAATCAGTGATTGGTCCATAATAAACGGTTGATCCACATAGAAATGTAAGTTGCACTTACATTGTTCTTTGTTGGTGTTCAGTTTACACCCCCGGTGACCTTTGACCCTTTCTTAATTAGGGATGGCACCACTTGTAACTTTCTTAAGTGGCGGATTTTGCTTCAGCAAGGTGTTAGCTACACATTGACACTTGTTTTATTTTTGCACTCGTAATTATGATTAAACGTGTAATTAGCACTAATTACAGACCTTCTTAATTAGACTTAGCACCAATTATATTGTTCTTAAGTATACAAATCCTATTCAGTACACGATAAACTTTAGACTTTGCACTATATATCCTGTTCTTAAGCTTGTGATCAGTGATCGGTCTATGATAACCTGTTTGTATACACATGAATGCAAGTTGCACTCAACGTTATAATTATTGGTGTTTAATGACTTATGATGACCTTTGACCCTTTCTTAATTAGGGATGGCACCACTTGAAACTTTCTTAAGTGGCAGATTTTGCTCCAGCAAGGTGTCAGCTACACATTGACACTTGTTTTATCCTTGCACTCAAAATTATGATTAAACGTGTAATTAGCACTAATTAAAGACCTTCTTAAGTGTACTTAGCACCAATTATATTGTTCTTAAGTATACAAATCCTATTCAGTACACGATAAACTTTCGAATCATGAAGAAATTATGTTTGCACTCAAGATTATGATTAAATCGAATTTTAGGGGGTCTGTCAGGGGCTCCCCCCACCCAACGCACCACTCGCCAAACTTAAGAAAACCCATTTTGCAGTTGTCCCAGTCACCCCAACATATCCCACGCTTCAAACCTTTTGCACTCAAAATTATGATTAAACCTGGCTGGGCTCCCGGACTAATAGCGAATAGTCTTGGGTTCTCTACAAGTCTCCTTTTAAACTCATGTTAAAATTATATATTCATATTGTTAATTATGCCACTGAAGACAAACATCCTGATTGTTAATTAAAGTGATTATTCGGTGGCAACTGTAAACAGGGTAATTTTATTTGCCTATGTCATAAGATACCTCCCGTGCAAACCGATATCTGAAATGGGATTATTATTCATGAGCACTTCCAAATATGGATCGACATAAATTCTAACCAATAAAATCACTTTTTACGAAGGCTATACCCATTTCCGGTATCGCACAATGGCGGCATCACGCTGTGTCGTGTTGAAAGGCGCTTTCTTATTGGACAACGAAGTTGACCCTGTATAATTTCATAGGACGAGAACCCAGTCTTTAAACGAGAACACTGTCGGTGCGGTAATTATAAAATACAATTGCGGGGGAGGCTGGGGGAGGGGGAGGGGGAGGGGGAGGGGGAGGGGAGGGTGGGGGGGGGGGGGGGGGGGGGTCTGCATTCTGGAAGCACTTGTTTGCACAGCCGGAGCTAGCACACCCGCCTCAATTAATGTAACACCACTGTCTATACCCATCGATATTGCAGGATAACCACAGACCACACCAATCGGGGTATTCGATTTGGAGTTTGACATCAGCCAAATCGACCTTTACTCGAACCGTGCTTAAACAGAAGTTGCAAGATAATTACGGTTCGCAATTGTTGTTATCAGCCTGCATCGGGTTTTATCTTAATGCACGCAAACACCAGTGACACGGCCCTTATAGTAATAGTTCCATCGCGTATAATTATTAGCCAAAATAGAAACAACGGGCGCATTATCATATTCGGATGCCGAGGCGACTCCGGCCAGAGCTATAGCCATTCGCTCAGTTTTAGCCCATTTTCAGAAGTTTAATCGTTCATTTTGTCCCCTCAAAATTACCCAGTCTTTTAGGGTATTTTGGCAGGCAAACTTTGTGGTTAAAGAAATAATTTACTAGTGCAAGACTAGTGACGAGCGTATTAATATAAAACGTATAATAGATAGGATACTCAGTCAGGTCATTATTGGCTGAAGGGGGGGGGGGGGCTACCATGAGAATCAAGCTATGTTAATACATAGATGTAAGATTAATCTAAGTTTAGGAAGAGTAACTTCTCCTAACTTGCAATAGATCCAATGCAAGTTAGGATTAGTTAGTCTTTCCAAGATTCATTGATCATAGTTTTTCGTGAAATCGGCCCCCAAAACCCGGGTCGAGACGAAAATAATCCTATGTCGGCATGCCGGCAGGAGAGCTTTTCAAACTAGTCATTTTACGAAAACATAGCGATTTGGTTTGGCCCCCGAAAACTGAGAAGAAATGATTGAAAAGGAAAAGGTACACAGATGCAAAAAAGCTGTCCATAGACAACGCGGTTGTATAACTTACTCTGGCCGTATACGTTCTGACGCAGCAGAATAGTACACAGTACAACGGTGGTATATAGTGCTACGGTCTTCATACTGTGGCTGTTTGCTGTCGGGTCACGCTCGGCTGGGTGTTTGATTTACAAAAAGCTACAAATACACGACAGTTTTGTTTTACAGAGACTGAAAGCCCACCACTTCACAATGCGATGGCGCTGGTCGTTCGAACACTGCGCCTAAACTTTAAGTCCGCTCAGTTCGAATCCACTCAGTGTTATGATGGTGAATTTAGTGCAGCCGGCCCGAGGTTCATGTACCGCGAGCGATCCATCTGGTGTTCGGGCGGGACCCCAATACGGGTTGTACTTTGTACTGCAATCGACGATAACATTGAAATCAATTTGAATATGATTATTCTTGGCCAGGGCACATCTAACTCGTAGTAACCCTATTTGTTTCAATAAAAAAGGTGTTGTCGCCTTGACGCCGGGGAGCGGCTATAGCCGCATTATGAAGCACGATATGTGGCAGAGAAAACACCCCCTCTTTTGTGTTCACCATTGTGTTCCCGGAATCTCAGGAATTCCTTTTAGGTTTCAAGGGGGGGTGGGTTAGGTTACAATAGTGTTGAGTGCGTATAAAGTATAGGGATAAGAGGGGGGTACCCCTCTGCCACATATCGTGCTGGGTATAATAGCCGCGGTCCGTTAATCCGTTCGGAATGTGTGTTGTCGTCAGCTGCAGCCTCGCCTGGGTGAGCGCGTGTGCGTTCCTTAACACAAACGACGCTGACTGACTATGCACGCCTGAATGTAATGCGCTCGCGCGTTCCTGAACGTAACGCCATGTGTACGAACATTTATTTTTAAGACTGCGCACTACCTGTAGAAAAAAGATTTTGGAAACCTTGTTTTTTCGCCCCAAAACCTGTATCTTACGTTGTAGAGGGACGACAGATGTACGTACGTTCGATATAAATCCTTGCTAAACAACGCGACGTCAAAATATCATGCTTAAAAGAATTGATTCTACAAAATAACAATTACAAAATGTAAAACATGGCGTCGCGCGTTAAACAGTCCTAATTTAAATGTGCTATTAGACAATTTTAAGGGTTAAGATCGCGCAAGGCATGATGAGACAACATGGCGCAGCAAGACCGTATAGCTATGGTATAGATGTCGTGTCAGCTGTGCTGCGTCGTGTAGACCCTCACACATGTATAATTTATTGTCGGGATGGGTTTAATTTAAGGGAAAGCAAGGCTTCGAGAACCTAAGTGTCTTCCACTCAGCGTGTTCTAGATACGTTTAGTTATGGTAATTGTCCATAACCCTCCTATAGGGGTATAAGAAAAAACGCAATTCGCACTTAATATTGATAGTATTGCGCATGCCTATAAGTGAAGACAATTATAGGAGAGTAACTGGTCACGTGGGAGGATTTATCCAGTAAGAGAAAAAAAGGGGTTTAATGTCATGCACACCAGGCATTCTCATCCCGAAAACAAAGAGCCAATCACGTTGCAACCTGACGCTAAGGTCAGGGTCAGAAAAGGTCCTAACTTTTCATCAATAATTGAGATTATGTTTTCATGTATTTAAACATTAATTTTGAATTTATTATACAGGGCTGTTTCAGTTTAAGTCTTCGTAAAATCTTGCCCATGGGCACAAACACCTTGTTAGGGCAGGAATCGAATACACGCACCATCGCACATTAGCCGAAGACCAAAACCACTGGGCCATGACATTCTACTGCCCATCCGGACAATGCGACACATTGCGGGAAGTCACACATTACAGCAAGCATGCATATATGTAAAAATTATCATGTACTTGTACAGCAAAATAGAGGTATCTAGCTTTCTTGTAAATTAATTTACATTTTCTTTCATTATAATTATATGTTTTTTTCGATAACACATGAAAAGGCAAAATAAATACTCAATTAATTTTAAACTTTCATACAATACATCAACCATACGCACGCGACTAATTTCCAATACAATTATAAACGCAAGTAAAAAACCATACAGAACATTTTTTTATGAAATAAATTTTTGGAACATCAATAATGTGAAATATGGATATTTGTATCAACTGTATGTTTATCATTATTATTTTTTAACGGTGATTCATTTAGTGAATGGAGGTAGAGGAATGTTAGCCTAAATGTACAGCATTTTGTGTAATCAGTTTAAAGCCCCAAGTTTTAAAGCTGTGAACTATTACAGCTCATCCAGTTTTATACCAAAACATCGAGGTTTTTGCCAACAAAATAATGTTCCAAAGCCTGTTTTCCCCCTTAACGAAAGCTAATGTTTTTCCATTTTTTGAAAAGTCCTCGCTTCCTCTTCTTGCCGTTTGATTGGTTAAAAAGGTTCTCCGGTAAGCTGTTGACCCGTCGGATTCGGCCAAAGACAACATCGATGATTTGAGCGAAGACACTGTCTACGCTGTATTGGTTGCGAGAGTTGCACTCTGTGTATCTGACTACGTCCATATAGTCGATTAAGAGGAGTTCAGCCTCTGCGCTGCACATCCCGTTAGGGCGTCTTCGATCCGACTTGTTCCCGACCACAAAGATCGGGATTTTCTCTTCCGGTCGCTCTCGGTTGATGTCATCCAGGATGCTTAGCACCTTTTCGAAGGACTGGGGGTCTTCTGAGGAGTGCACCAAGACGAAGATCTGGGCTGTGGCGATGTAGAGTCTGTACATGGCTGGGAAGTCTTTGCTGCCAGAGGTGTCGATAATGTCGAGATTACAGCGACGACCTCCTCGAGACGTCTGCCAGGCGTGGCAGTTCTCCACGGTCGGATAGTAGACCGTGCTGGCCTGGCCGCGGAGGAACATAGAAACGAGAGCCGTCTTTCCGACTTGAGAAGAGCCCATTACGACAAGGCGGTGGTTGTCTGAATCTTTGACTTCGTCTTCCATCTTAGATGCCGTGTTAGTGGAGATTTGAGCGACAGTTAAGAAGTGACTCGAGGGCCTTTTGAAGTATGTGTGGTGTCGCTGAGGCGGTAGCCCGATTCGTCAAGAGATGTTTATTTTTTAAAGATTTTGGTGAAGTTGTCGCCAAAGATGTGCTCTTCGTTCATCAACCCGACTCCTTCTTCGGCCAACTCTTCAAATGTGTCCCTTTACTTGCCAACAGCAGTCTTATAATGAAACAAATTCGGGCAAACGGAGCGGTGCTTACACTGCGTTAGCTTGTATAATTTACAAGATACCTTACGGAAACGCAGGGAGGGGTTTCTTTCATTGAGAATGTTGAGTTTCGAAATAACAAGGCAATAAAGTCATCAGTTTTAATGATGGTCTGCATATAGCGAGAATCCAATAAAAGTGAGAAAATATACACCCACGCACGCACACAACTTTGTGTAGATATTCTTTTTAATTCGTGTAGTTAGGAATCCTGGACCAAATTTCACCTAAATACTAATTGTTCTCACTACATGAACATTCTTTCAACCCACATTTGTGACTGTTATACCCTATAAAGTGTTACTCTTCACTTTTCCTAATTATAACCCTAGCCAATGTTACGTCAATAGGTAGTGTAGTTGCAGGTTACGTGGAATGTTCCTTTCGTGGTTCCAACGACTATACCAATTTGGCGATTTGACTATAGGCCCTATTGTGTAAGAAAACTGCTCTGAAAAATGTATACGCGCACTGTGTACAAACATAATGCTACGCAAAATATATATAAAGTTAAAACGCGATTTTTTAAAATCTCGTTTTAGGGTATGTTGTTTGCGCAGGTAAACGGTGGCATTTTATGCATTCTGTTTAGAACTGCCAGATGTTTAATTAAAAAACAAATTGCAGATTTCCAATACCACACACTTATGTTTTTTTCCAACAACGAAAACGAACTATTATCTAAAATGGTATTATGTTGCTGTTAATACTCTTTTATTATACATTGTTTACAAGTTTTGATTTAGCTACAAATTTTGATTAATTCTATTGTTTATTATTTCTACGGTTAGTATTTCGACTTATTTTTCAAATTTCGTCAGATGGTTTTGATATTATATATTTTTATTTTATTAAAGATGGACTACAACGAAAACTCACACATTAAATTTATTATCGGACTTTGTTTATGTTGTGTTCAGGTAACACTTTATTGTTACGGTCATGTTTTTCTCTAAGTAATTTTGTTGCAATTTGACCGAAAAAATTAGACCTCGATTCTTCGATTTTGAAATTTCCCGCCCTGTACTGGTTCCCGGCAAAGATCCACTGAAAACCACAATGAAATCCACGATATAGTACCAGCGGACTTGTAAACCAGCGAAAAGTGATGACGTACTACCCATGAGCAACCGAGAGTAAACAAAAAACGCCATGTTATTCCGTGTGTATTATGTATGCGTTTTCATGCAGAGGCATGAAGTTTTTACGAATCTTTTTTTTATAGTGTAGGCCTATCACTATCAGCTACAATAATGCCAACTTCATGTGTTGTTGGTGGATGCACGAGAAATTGTTCGAAGAATCCAGAGATTCATTTTGTGCAATTTCCGCGGGATCCTGCGTTATCAAAGGAATAGGTGAAGTTCGTAAATATTACACGAAAGGATTTCACCTTCTGACATGTCTGACCTTCTCGGCAAGAAGTAGGCCTTTGATTTGTTCAGCACATTTTTCAGAGGACTGTGTTGAACCTTCAAGTGCTTTGAAAAATTCACTGGGATTGACAACAAAGTTTCGTTTGAAGCCTGGATCGACCCCCACATTGAAAGCGCCAAACATCGAGAGAATTCGTACTACTACCACCAGGCCTACTGCTTCTACGTCGGCCGAGTCATCGGCAACCGCCGGGTCTGCCGTGGCCGCAGAGTCATCGCCTTCTCTCTCGTCTGGTGAGCTCCCCTCATCGCTAGAGCTGTAATCACTGTCCTCAGAAGTACCTCCACGAAATGCCTCTTCCTCATCTCTACTGTGGTCTTCCCAATACTCGCTGCTATCGGACATTTTTCGCTGTTTTTCGGTCGAAAATAGTTGTACCAAAATATAGCCTAGCTTGTCCGCTGTTATTCCGCATTGCATTGTACGGTAAAAATGCACGCACACGATCGACCCGAGTAAATCGTCATGGGTAGTACGTCACACACAAAGCATGAATTATTCATGAGTTAAGGGCTTTTGCTGAAACTGAGTTTTTCTGGGTCGTAGAACGCCGATCAATTTTGGGTTTTTTTTGCATGAAGGAACAAGTTTTATTGAATACTAATGATATATTAGTAATCATTATACATTTCTCGAACAAAAAAAGGCAACAAAGCCTTTATCATTATTCCGTTGTAGTCCATCTTTAATATAGATACAAAGGAGAGAGAAATAAAAAATATATAAATAATTCAGCTATATAAATATGCACTACTAAATTTCAAAAACGTTTTTTTTTTTACTTTTACATAACACCACAAATAAACCGATTAAAACCTCGTTATACTACAAGAAACCTAAGACAATTTAAGAGCAAAAAGCCCCCCCCCCCAAAAAAAAAAAAAAAAAAATAATAATAATAATAAAAAAAAAAAAAAAAAAGGAAATGCTTAGATTTTGATGTATTATTTTCTACACATTATTATGTACCCGAGGAAAAAAAGTGCAAAACACCGAAAACAACTGAATTGTTAAATTCACACCAATTGAAAAAAGACGCCGAAAAGGTAGTGATGATGCAAGTGCTAATTTTACCAAATGTTGGCAGTTTTGCAAATTACAATTAAAGATGTTGATCCGGCTATTTTTAAAGCCAAGTTTTTCTATAATATATTTATTTAATTGTTTTTTTTATTTATTCATTATTATTTATTATTATTTTGTTTTTGTGAGGGGAGGGGGAGGTTTCAACTGTTACACGTAGTGTCTTAAATGTGTACCCGTTACTGTACTCGTTATACGATGGGACATCTAACGCGCTATCTGAGACAGGTTGAGCGATCCTGCCGACACGCTAAGATCTAGGGATCGGTCGGTCTGGTTCCCTGCCTGCTGCCCCTCGTTGTCATTGTCGTTTCGCTTGATCTGGCCCGACGAAGACATGACCAACACGTTACCCACGTGCATGCCGAGCTCTTTCCCGTGACGCACTACCTCCGTTACGTCCTGATCGTCGTTCAGTATCTGGTCTCCGGCCACGATGTACATGCGGTCGGCGTGGACGTTCTTGCGTCGAGACAGAATCTGCTTGAGCTGCTGCACCGTGGCACCAGGCTCGACGTCCAGACTGATGTCGGTGTTTGTGGCGTGCATCTTGACGCTGAGGGCGCAGCTCACGTGTAAAACAGCGCCCTCTTCGATGTTGTAATGGGCCAGAGTGCGGTGTTCCTCCAGCTGCTTGCCTCGGTATGTAATCTGTAAAAAGTAAAGAAAGAAAAAAAACCGAAAGAGAGACAGGTCAATATCTCTTAGATATTATATTAGATATTACGAAAGAATCCATCCACCTGACATGTTTACTTGACTTGGTACAACTGTGCTCATACCTTAAGGTTATCAAGCGGTAGCTTGGTCTTCTCGAAGATGTTAGCTTTGATATTGGCGATGGTGTTGATCTCATCAGCCGTGATCGTCATCTGCTGATTGCTGGACATCTCCGCAATCACGTCGAACCGAAGCCTTAGGTCGAGTGTGGCGTTCTTACGGATCGAGTAGAGCTGGAGAGAGGCGTGGTTCTCCAGAAGCACCTCCCTGTACGACAGGAGCTGCTGATGGGGTGGGATGGCCGTGTACTTGTAGATGCGAGACTTGGCCAGAGCAACTGTGTCTTCTTGCGAGAACTCAATGGTGTGGGTTGGGCCATTGCAGCTTCGAACCTGGGTTAAAATAAAGTAAAGTTGGTTAGTGCGAAGACTTGCATTTCATTTTGGTACAGTTCGTTTTTTCAGGGTATCTGGAAATATTGAATGGAAATATATTTTCTTTATCTCACTTTTATCTAACACGGAAAGTGATGTGAATCTAGCTTGTGGCAGTTCTTCCATCTGACTTTTGGTTTACATGTTCATTATGAGACATTTGGAAAATGTTTGCGAAGGTTTACCTTGAGTTTGATAACGTCTCGTTCCTTCAGCTGAGGTACATTTAGTTTCATCTCTAGCTTCTGTAAACTTCCAGGAGTACCACTGATTGGTATAGTTGCGCCATCGTCGAGGTACTGCCCGTTGAGGTACAGGTTCTGCCAGGTAGCTGGTACTCCTTCCCCGGTCTCTATGATGTCTTTGAAAGCTGCCACTGTCTGTAGCCCAGCAACCTGCATCTCGAAAGATGCCTTGCTTCCGCGTTTGGCGTAACGAGCTCCCTTGAGAACCACCTCGTAGCCAAACATCTCAGGCTCTGGGTCTGCATCGGGTGGGAGGCTAACTTCACTCGGAGGCACCGAGACGACCTCGGTGCGCTGGTCGTCGTTATCGTCGACAGCTTCCTCAGCAGCTTCTGCTGCTCGACGATCTCTCTCGGCTAACAGCTGTTGTTTCTGAAGCTCTACCTCCCGGCGCTGATGCTCTACTTCGATCCAGCTCAGGAGATCCTCGTGTTTCTTCAGCTTCCCGTCTTTCTTGTCCAGCTCTTCTACCCGACTCGCCATCATATCCAGTTTCTTCTGAGAAGGGTAATTGAAGTGAAAGTACTCGGCTTCCCGGTTGAGTATCTCCTTGTCTCGGCGTATCTGCTCAACCTCGATCATCCTCAGGGCGCGTTCCATTCTCTCTTGCGCTTGCAGACGGCAGTCTAATACATCTTGAAGACTGTCCAGTTCCTTCTTCTTTATATTGATTTCCTCTTCTATCTGTCGAAGCTCTTCCTCCTTGATTTCTGCTTCAGACGTCATGTTGCTCAGCTCCTTGGATTTGCTCTCAAGCTCAGTCCCCCATTCTCGCATCTCGCCTTCTTCTTCCTGGACTTTTATCTCTTTCTTTTCGACGCGGCTCTTAAGCTGTTCCAAGTCATCCTTTGATTCTTGAACTTCAAGCATCTTCATGTTCAAACGCCTCTCCTTCTCTCTCAGGCTTTCCTCCCGTTTTTTAAGGTTATCGCCGATTATTTTGACGTCTTCTTCTGCCTGGGCAACAGACTGCTCTTTCTGTTTCAGTTGGGTTGCCATCTTACGCTGTGATGCCTGCATCATTTTGATCTGTTCCTCCAGACGAATGGTCTCAATCTCCTTGCGGCGTAAATCAATTTCTTTCTTCTTCAAGACACTATCCTTTCGAGAAAGCTCTTTCTCTCGGTCAGACAGCTGCGATTCATTCATCTCCATGTTGTTTTCTCTTTCTTTTATTCTTTCTTGTCGGACGTAATAATCAGCACTTCGTATGTCTTGCCTTTCCCCTCGATTCGACATATCTAAACCCTTCTTCTCCAATGAATCATTCTGCCGTCTTTGGAGCTGGTTGCGTTGCTTCTGTTCTTCTTCACGTCGTCTTAGCTCTGCCTCTTTGGAGGCTAGGTACGTCTCCTTCTGCTCCAGAATAGACATCCGTCTTCGTATCTGGCCTTCCCACCTTCGATGCTGGTCTTCAAGTTTCTTGCGCTCTGCGTCTGCCTCGGCGAGCCCCATCTCCAGTAGTTGGCGGGCTTCAGTAGCTTGTTGCCGCGCAGTCTCGGCTTGTGAGACAGCAGAATCGCGCTCCTCTTCTGAAGATCGCAACTGAACCTTCAGCTTCTTGATAGAATTATTGGCTTCTGCTGTGGTCTGAATGCACCTCTCCAACTGTAGGGACTGCTTCAGGCTATCACTCTGCGATTCTGTCAGATCCGATTGAAGATTGGTGAGGGATCTCATGATGTCGTTGGAAGGCCCCTTGCCGGCTGAGTGAGGGGAGCCTCGAAAACTTCCAGGTGACGCTGGCAATGACGAGTGATTGCTTCCAGCGCTCTGCTTATTACGATTCATACTGGCACGACCTAAAAAATGAAAGAGTTATCGTGCATTTTTAAAGAGATATCTGGAACACTGCAAGTGTAATCAGTTTTGGCTGTTGTTTTGTGTTGCAATTTATGTTGCTATTTATGGAAAATAGGAACGTTGCACTGATTTTGGGCAGAGAAAAGCCGGTCGACTTATTCCTAGCTTGAAGTTTCGGGCTTAGTAAACAAAACGAGAGGGGCTAGTAGTGGGGGTAGGACCATGGGGAAGCCTAAAAGGTACGTACTTTTAGTTGGCGGCACAACGATGTTTTTCAGTTGTTCCCATAACTGATTGGAGAGATGTTGGTAAGGCTCCCGTAGAATCTGCACGATCTCAAAGAAGGGACCGTACTCGTTGATCTGCGGCAGAATGGCCTCAAAGAGAATCTTTGCTTTAGCCTCGGACTCGGGCTCACGCTCCACCTGTCTCTTGGTGGCGCTAGAAAGGGTCACCCCTTGTCCAGAGCCTGCGGACTTCTCTAGCTGTTCAACCAGGCGGTTGGGATCGTCCGCTACGTCGCTAATGAAGCAGTTGCGACAGCTCTTGAAGACGTCAGCGTAGCTGTCTGCTTTGGCGCTTGAGGTTTTGCGTTTGGCCTCTGCAACAAAAGAAAACAAACAAACAAACAAACGCGTTTAGAAATAAAATGGTCGGAAGGAAAAAAAACCGTCTTGACAGCGAGGTTTTTCAAGGCTTGAGGGGACGAGTCAGGATTTGCAATATTGAACAATTATTAGAAAAATTAAGCGAGGAAATAAAACGGTACTAATGAATAATGCCCACTTCCAATTTGATCGCTCTAATCACGGTTATCCAACTTAAACAAACACTCTACCAAAACCCCAATCTATTTGATTGAATAAATTTTACAGATTGTTGTGCTAATTCTTCACTCGAAAAAGAGTGAATTGTTTTGGTAAGACGGCAGCAGCCTTTAACACCGTGCATACAATAGATAGCTTAATGTATACAACCAGCACAATTTCAACACAAAATACTGGGCTTTATAAAACTAAAAACCCGTGTCCTGCCACAAAATAAGTAACGAATGTGAATTTGTATTTGTTTTCTCAAAAAATGGGAGATTTTCTTTTTAATGGTCCAACAAATGGTAACATCGTTTTTTTTTGTTTTTACTTTAATGTACTCGTTTCCAAAAAGACAGCCCAAATCCGGCACTACTATTTTGTTCAATTCGCATTTCCAAAAGGGGGAAGTGCCCCTGTAGTTAGGCCACTGGCCCCGAAGCAGGGATGCCCCGAATAGTAGGGACGCCCCAAAAAGAACCCCCCCAAACCTCCCCCCCCCAAAAAAAAAAAACACAAAAAAAACCCACACGTATATGCTTATGCTGCTTTAATTTGCTTTTTTGTTTCGTTTGAAGCAACTAAATTGAGGAATCTTTCAAGGGTGCATAATAATACTGTACGGCGCTCCATGAGTGCCATTCCTGTTATTTATTTTTTTAATTAGTAGTACATTTATTTCAACGCTGCCATTAACACAGAATAGAAGAAAACAGAATTCACTTTAACAAAGAATAAACAATTAAATGATCTAATTATAATTATATATAGAAGTATTAAATTATAACCAAATTAATGACAACATTTAGGTATAAGGTGAAGCGAATTGCTTTTGATCCCTAACCTATTGACAGGCAATCTATATGGTCAACACACAGGACAAAGGACATTATACGTAAACAAACAATATAACGAAACGCACACTGGAAAACACAAGCTGGTGAGAGACAAAACCACAAAAATGAAGTTCATAAATTATAACTAATTATATGGATGTGAATCAAGAAGATAGAATTTCAGCTTTTTAACAAAAATTGGAGAGGGAGTTTGATGATTTTAGGGACTCGTCTGAGCTATTCCAATATAAAGTGCCACGCTGAAAAACACTATTTTTACACAACTCTGTTCGGCTAAACTGGACATAAAAATTGTTCTTGGCAGTACTTCGGGTATTATACAAACGAATGTCAGAGGTTAACATGAAGAATGAATTAAAACAACGGGGTAATACATTGGTTTTAAATGTATACGTCAATTTGCCTAAATTAAAATAGTACAGGTCGTTAAACTGTAAAAGACTCATGTTTGTAAATAAAGGAAGGGAATGATCACGATAGCCAGCTTTTGATACTATTCGGACTGCTCGTTTCTGTAAAGTAAACAGTTGTATTTAGATGAAGAATATAATTACTTGTCGAGTTATTATATCTCGCCAGGTCGACTTCCGGCCACTACTTGTGACAACTAGCTGCGCGCTAACACTGCACTGGTACCTCCTTGCTCGTGATTATCTGAAAGGATTCTGATGTGTGCAGGCTGTGCGTTTGTATTGACCGGCAATCGTGGTCGTCGGACAAAATAATTGGGAGTCAAACAATGGGTCCACGATTGACAAAACGTCCACGATCTTTTCCCGTGTACAAATCCTATGGCGATCATCAAAAAACGTTAGAGTATAAACAAAAGAGGGAAGACGGTCGGACAATACCCCGTCCACGATCGAAGGCCTTTACACACTTGTGTGAGTGGGCAAAAAGTGTTTTGAAGTGCAAAAAGCTAAATGATGATTCTACATTTCTGTCCGCTTATGTTTGTTTACATGTGCCAAATATTCTAGACCCATAAATGCCCCCCCCCCCCCCCCTTTGGAATTGTATTGCCAAACTAGACTATTTAGTCCTACACTGCTGGACTGTTTTGAATATTAGTTATAATAGTTACAAGAATAATTATTGTGCAATTCAATATCAGGGCTACCGGTATTTTGTTTTTATTAAAAATTGAAACATTTACTTATTGTTTAAAGTTGCAATATATCTTGTATTATTTGTCCTTGAATTATGAGGCAATATTGCAGGTTTGCTGGTCCTTGGATTATTAGCTGAGAGATAATTACTGCATTGAAATACTACACAGGGGCTCCTCCTATACATTGTAACTTTGAATACAATAGTAAAGTTTACACATTATTTACATCAGCTGGCAACAATATTTTGTTTATTTTTATACAAGATATAAATAGCAGGCCCGTACGCAGGGGGGGGGGGGGGGGGGGGGGGGGTGCGACGGGTGCGTACGCACCCCCCCCCCCCCCCCAAACAAAAATAATAATTACCAAAAGGTCCACATTTTTCGGGGTAAATAATTGTATTTTGATGTAGAAATAACTGTACTGGCACACGACAATTTGTTGTCCCCTTTTTGGTCCCATCAGTACAAATTCGCCCCCCAAATTACCAAAAGGTCCACATTTTCCGGGGTAAATAATGGCATGATTTTGATGTACAAATAACGGTACTGGCACACGAACAATTTTGGTTCAATTTTTGGTCCCATCAGTACAAATTCGCACCCCCCCCCCCCCCCCCCCATAAACAATACTGCGTACGGGCCTGATAAATAGTATCGATACACATAAGTACCAGTATTCCTTTTCGTCAAAATGTATGCCGGTCGTGAAATTTGACGTTAATATTCACGACTTTGGGCCTGGGGGGCAAGTCGTGAATTTTTCGCGAATATTGACGTCAATATTCGCGACTTTTGTCGAAAGTCGTTAAAATTGACGCAAATATCGACGTCCAATTTAACGTCAATATCAACTTCGTTAAGTCGACTTGACGAGATATATTATCTCGACAAGTTATTATCTCGACAAGTTAAAGTCGACTTGGCGAGATAAATTAGTAATCATCTCTACTTTGGTAAGTCGATTTGGTGTGGTAATTTATGTGATCAAGTCGCCTTACTTTCTGCTTTATGTCACCATGGTGTGATAATTTACCTAAATATATAAATATATAAATAACAGGATGGCACTCATGTAGCGCCGTAGTGTCAGCTAAAAGAAAAATATACACATTGGAGAAACCAGAAAACAAAACTATGAACCATATTCTTTCCTTTCTTTCTGAATTAAACAATTTTTAGGTAGGCCCTATTATATACCAATGATTTGCGCAGGGAGTTTCGCGCTGTATCGGCGTTATTGCAAATGTTACAAGCGTTCCGCCTAAGGTAGGATACGCCATTTGCAGATATCGGAAAAAATAACTACCGAATTATTAAGACACGTCATACTTGTCTGAAAGTAAATAAAGATTGTAGGCATCCAGAAAAATGATTGCGCTAGATATCCTGCAATTGTTCTGAAAAATTGAATTATATTTCTTTTTAAATCGCGATTGCAAGACGGCGATCGCGAAAAAAACGACGGTTAAAAACGAAAGCCGCTTTCTTGCTTTTCTCAGCATCCATGATGGTAAAGGTAGGATACACCATTTGCAGATTTCAAAAATATTTACTACCAAATTATTAAGAAATATCAGACCCATTTGAAAGTAAATGTTGATTCTAGGCATCCAGCAAAATGATTGCGCTAGATATCCTGTAATTATTCCGAAAATTAAAATTTTATAATGAAAAATTCGCGATCGCCGGACGGCGATCGCGAAAAAACAAAGATAACATAAGAATAACTGCTCGACGCCGGTTGAAAAAACCCGCTGTTTTTCGTGCTTTGCTCGCCATCCATGATTGTAAAACTTCGGACAGCTCAGTTAAACGATATTTACTATAAAATACAACCCTCAAAATCTACCCATTCATGATAATTCAAGCAATTACCAATGGTGTATTCTACCTTTAATTAAGTATGGTGTACCCTAAGATTGAATACATGTACATGTACTCACCTCCCGTCTTGGTCTTGCGTTTGGCAACGGGACGCTCCTCGTGTTTCATCAGTTGCTGAGCCAGTTTCTCGTGTCCTTGCTCCTTCAAGACCTCACAGAACGTCTCGTATTTGCTGTTCTTGGCAATCTTCATCACGTCAACCAGTTTAGCCGTCTTCTCCTTGTTGCCTCGTTGTTTCAGAATCAAATCTCGGATCTCTTCGCTGATACTATCCCGAGACAACAGCTCCTGGGCAACTTTCTCCGCGTCGATTTCTTCGCTCAACTCTTCTTTTTTGGACTCCAGTAACTTTCTACGAGTGGCACGATCCATTTTTTCTCTCTCTTTTCTCTCTCTCTACAAAATATTTCCCCCTAAAAGCAACGCTTTTTACTCACTTTTATACTAAAACCAAGAAAGGCAATATTTCACTTTTGTGATGTATTGTACATGTATACCAGATAACCAGATACCAATAAAGCCTTTCCACCACTCTCCTCACTACCAGAGAGCAAACTGGCGAGGTGGCCTTTTGTTACCTATTTTTATGCCTCTGGTCTCTATGGCAACGTAACCAAGCAGCCTGTTTACTGTCATTATTATTATTTTCCCTCTGGTGTCATATGGAGGGGGGGGGGAGGCAGCCGGTAGCAAATCGATACCAAGGTTACCAGTGGTACGTGTAAACAGCGGAAGGGTGTTCATTGCGCACTGCACTCGCAGTTATTAATATTTAAAAAAGCTCTCGACAAAACAATACTCTGTTGTAAGGTGAAATAAAGGCCGAGTAATTTGTCGTGGCACGCATTATTATAACCGAATATGAAGGACTAGTGTTTCTTTAGCCCATTGTGTTTTTACGGTGATTTGGTAACCTAAATATAAATAATGTTCATGTTTCATTTTGGTTTAAAAACGAGGCTTTTAAAATAAAGGCTTAATGCTAATGTTAGAAGTATAATTCAAAACATATCAAAGTGTTGTACACACAATATGAATCCTTACCAATAAATTGTCCACCTTACAAATATTCTCTTTCAATTTTATAGATTACAATAATATTCTTATGTTGCATTTCTCAATGACTAAATTAAAGGGTTACGAATTAACCCAACACGTAATTTATTAAATCAATTTACGTATGAATGCGTCTGTTAGGCTCTTGGTATTGTTCAAGAGTTTAGCAAAAAAAGGGTTGGGGTAAAAAAACACCAAACGCTCACGACCAAACATTATTCGTCAACTAGTACAGAGACACGAATACAAAATATATCAGATCGTTTATCATCTGGCCGTTACCATTGGTTACTGGGTGCCTATTGTTCGTTGACATATACAAACAGTTACTATGGAGAAACCCGTTGATTGTTCGGTTTTCTGCCTCCATATTGGGTTGTTGATCTTGTCACAATGTTACTTCTTTCACATTACGGATTGAAACGCGGACGGAAATCTACCTCCCCCCCCCCCCCCTACACAAACAAAAATTGCAGCAAATGTTTTGCAAGGACATCTATATGCAATCGACGATCTTTACCTTTGACAAACCGGGTAAATAGTACATGTAGTTTAAAGTTAAAGGGGAACTAAAAGTATTTTTTTTCTTTCTATTTTTTTTTTTGTGGCAGAGTATAGATTAAATAATAAATTCAAAAAAAATGGTAAATTAGGTAAGAAATACGTTTTTTAGAGGCATTTTTTTCCTGCGTCTGCACAGCCAGAAATTTGAAAAGTCTGTATGTAAACATATGACGTCATTCTGGGCGACGGTGGCACTGCATACATTTATATGCAGTGCCACCATCTCCCCCTTATATTAAAAACAGTGTTACATTCGATTTCTTCAGATCCCTGTAGAAAAAAGCAAAAAACTGTTCCAGTTGCTGTTGAGGTAACCAGTCTTTCTTTGATCCTAAACAAATCCTATGGACGCCAACATAAAATGTCGAGCCTGTCGATTCGTCTAGGTTAAACCAGTCTTGACATCACTCGAATCGGAAAAGCGTGGATACTTTGTAAAGAATGTACACTTTACTGTACATTTAAAGGTAGTACACCATTGGTAATTGCTTGAATTATCATGAATGGGTAGATTTGGGGGGTTGTATTTCATAGTAAATATCGTTTAACTGACTTTTTCCGAAGTTTTACAATCATGGATGCCGAGAAAAGCACGAAAAACAGCGTTTGTTTTCAACCGGGGTCGAGCAGTTATTCTTATGTTAACTTTGTTTTTTCGCTCTCGCCGTCCGGCGAGAGCGAATTTTTCTTTATAAAATTCAATTTTTTTGAATAATTACAGGATATCTAGCGCAATCCTTTTGCTGAATGCCTAGAATCATTATTTACTTTCAATTGAGTAAGGTATTTATTTATTAATAATTCAGTAGTAAATATTTTCGATATCTGCAAATGGTGTATACTACCTTTAAGAAGCGAATCTTTTATTTCAATGTTCCTTATGCAACACAAACTAGAGAGGGACTAAGCATTCACGTAGCTAACTCACCAGTCAATAATGGACTGAATTCATTCTACATTCTACAATGTGTGAGAGGGACTTAGGTAAAGTTGGAGAAACGACTCAAAAGGTGGGCATTATTTGATTCGAATAAGCTCCAATAAAATGTTGTCATTTCTCCATAGAGTGCTGCTCAGGTCTAACCTATCTTAGCTCTGTGTCATAAATAAACCATGGAGTTATCAATGAGTTGATTCTCCTTTTGTCTGGAGTGATGAGGTGTGCAATTGCATGAGGTAGAAATCTAATTTTCGGAGTAATTTTTGCCTCTTCTTGGTAAAACCACCAGCCATTTTTCTACCCATGAAAATCAATAATCCAATTACTCGCTCACGTCCAATGGTTTTAACGCTGGCTGGCAAATGAATTTTTTCAGTGTACAAAAGCCGCCGTCTTTGACACGCAAAATTACACGATCGATGCTTCGAAACATAAAAACCAAAAATGCAGCAAAGGTTAAAAATACAAATAAGCAATTATAAAAAGACACCATAATAATATTCTTCATTTCATTCACAGTTTTTGTTGAAAGTTTTTTAGTTTTTTTTTTTTCTCTCGGAAGAAAATGAATAAAAGACCAAACCATGACATGTCTAGACTATTCGGTTTCAGTATGGGGATGGACAGAACTTGGGTGTGGTTACAAGCCCAGTGTTTTATTAAAGAACCAAATGTTTTTTGCCAGTTTCCTTCAGAAACAAGTGAACTGAGACATACAATTAATTTTTTATTTTTGTAACATCATTTTGTTGTTGAGTGGGGCTTCACCATAGATGATAAGCCACCAAATAAGTTCAGTTTTTACTATTTGTATTTTTTTTTGGGGGGGGGAGGGACCCTGCATTTACATAGTGCAGGCATTTGGTGGGAAAAACTAGACAGGAAGTGACTCCTCAATTTCCCCAAAATTTGAAACAATCTTGCATAATTTCACTTGATTTCCTTCTCCAAAACAAATGTGGAATTTCTCAATGGTACGGATCCCTTACTCCCTATCCCTGTTCCCCACCGTGTGTCTCACCCTATTTGGCACTCCATACAGCAACTCCATTCCCTTTTACACGGCAGGGTTTTTCATGTAGGTTATCAAACACAGGCACTTGTTAAACTGCGCTTGTATCCGTTGCCATGACGACTGCTGTATGTCTGCAAGCTTATGCGCCTCCTCTGCCAAAACCGGTTCGTTAGCTATCTCGTTGCCATGGAGCTATAATTAAGGAATGAAAGGAAACACGGTTCACTGATCGTAGCCCTGAAAAAAACTAATTGTATGCAGGATTTTATATTAATTAGGAAAATGCCCATTTCAAACCTCAAACAAATAATTTATACTGGTGGTGTGTCACCATGACAACACATCATCAGCCACTTGGTCAAGCCTCATTTAACTCTATACCATTAATTGCCTTCCAAGCATGAATAAAACAAATACAACTCTACAATGTGAGCACTGTGTTGGTGCACAAGGCTGGTCAAAACAATGACAAAATAGCCTACATGTTAAAGCGGATATACACCATTTATGACCTGCCCCAACGAAACACGGACAAAGTTGACAATTTTAGTTTTTTAGATTGTTCTTTTTTTAATTCTCCAAGTTCTCACTTTTAAAATGATGTATCTTTTACATATGTACCCCCACCATATCTCCCCTGGGGGAGAGTTTAGTGATAAAACCCTGACAACGTAATTATGAGATAAACAGCTTTGAAGTTCAGAAAAGCGTATTATTTCTATACACAATTGTTTCACAAAATCAACAAAAAACACACTTCTGGAAGACAAATTATGTTCAAATTTGGGAAGATTGTAGATTAAAAGTTTCTGATTCAGAAACTACTGAATTATTATAAAGTACCCTACATGACCAAGTGAAAAACAAGCATCCTTTGAAATAACGGCACCTTGTGTGCTGTGGTTTAAAGGTAGTATACACCATTGGTAATTGCTTGAATTATCATGAATGAGTAGATTTGGGGGGTTGTATTTATAGTAAATATCGTTTAACTGAGCTGTCCGAAGTTTTAGAATCATGGATGCCGAGAAAAGCACGAAAAACAGCGGGTTTTTTTCAGCCGGCATCGAGCAGTTATTCTTATGTTATCTTTGTTGTTTCGCGCTCGCCGTCCGGCGATCGCAAATTTTTCATTATAAAATTCTATTTTTCGGAAGAATTACAGGATATCTAGCGCAATCATTTTGCTGGATGCCCAGAATCAACATTTACTTTCAGATGAGTAAGATATTTCTTAATAATTCGGTAGTAAATATTTTCGATATCTGCAAATGGTGTATACTACCTTTAAACAAAAAAAAAATTTGGATAAAGTTTCAACAATAATCATTGCCTATCCATACTACATGTACATCTATTTTATGTATGTTCTCCCAATTATTTGGCGTAAATTGAAAATAACTGCTTGGTAGAAATTAATCCACAGTATGTTTCCTGGCTCATTATCAAAAGGGAAGCAATATAGTCAATTTGTGTATTGAAGAATTGTTGCCTTGACAACCTACTCATAATATATAATGGATGGTTAAACTGCAGTTCGTAGAACGGAACCGGGGGGAGCTCAACCCTTTTTTTTATGAATAAACTAATCTTTAACGAGATGAAATACAAACTATGGTTCAAAGTTTTAATAAAAAATATTCAGCAAATGCATCCAGGATCTGCAGTCATGTAGAACTTAAACAAGCAAACGTCAGGTCAGAATATCGAAATAAATAATTTGCAACTTATAATTATATTGTTGTATTACGTAAATATTTGTTTTACATGCAAATACAATAATTACTGGTGATTCCAGCTCTCAGCCAATAGAAATGGGCATAATAGGAATAATAATGAATAATAATAAGCTGATTTACCTTTACAAATAGGCTCAAGTAGGCTTGTAGAAGTTCAAAATCTACATTATCCTCAAGACCTTTTTCAAGGAAACAGAGGAATTGTTGAAGAGCCTGTGTTGAGCCACCGCCAAGCTTTGAGAGGCTGCGTAACTCGACGTCGATCTCAGATGGCGACAAAGACTTCAGAAGGACAATAACTGAGTCAACTGTAAACGAAGTCAAATTCTTATTTGACATTTCTTATTCAACATCTGTTATTCAACATCTGTTATTCAACATCTGTTTTGATAACAATGGTAACTGGCTCGGTGTTTGCAATTAAATTCAATCACATTATTTTTGACTACATTTAAATCAATCGAGAGTCGTGCTCTGCATTTCTAGGTAGTTTGATGACCGGGTACCAGATTACAAAAACACTCACATTGTTGTAATTCCACGCTCCTTTCAAGAGCCAAACAAAGCTGAGACTGTTGTCCAAAACTTGGAAGACTCCACGATTGTCCATTTGCCTATAAAACAAGAAAAATCAACATCATGCCAATATAAATGGGATGTTGGAGTTTCAAGTGGTTTCTTGTTAAATGTCTTGACCAGAAACAGGCATACAACTTGTAAAGTAATTGGTACAAGATATTAAACTGATGGATTGTTTATAAATTGTTTATGGATTAAAACAAAATGGATATGTCACTTTGTGCTTTGACTGAGCACACAGATTTCTTGTATTTATTCACAGGTTATCACTACTCGTACCTTGTCCTTGTCATCTTTATCTTGTAACGCTGCAAACTTTGGAGTCAAGCCAGCTATCGTCGGAAGAAAGAACGGAGCTGATTTAGGCACTTTAGGAGGCTCCTTGGGTTTATTTCGTTGCTGTTGAGGAAACAATAGTCAGAGATAATATCACATTGACAATTGCAAAATTTACATTTTCAATCCAGTTTCACGGATCTGGGCCCAATTTCATGACTATCTGCTTACCATTAGCAAAATCCCCGCTTACTGTAGTAGAAACTATTATGCTTGAGGTTAGCATACTTCATAGGTTAGGGAGGAATTATGTGTTTACAGGGTTTAGCTTATTATCAAATTAGGCCCTCTTTTAGTGAGTGAATTCACTATTTTATGCTTAATTCTTTTCAAATTACGAATATATTTTAAAAACGGAAAAGTTTTATTCTCCTACCTTTACGAGTTCTAGATTAGTCAGACTTTTCCATCTGGAGTTAGGCAGAAGAGACAGGGTCACTAGTTCGGCTGAGATTTGCTGTGGCGATTTGAACTCTGACACAAGGTCACCAGTCCCGAGGTCAACTGACCGGTCCTCGTCTGAATCAATCTCGTGAATATCTGTCCAGAACAGAGAATATTTTATTCAACGTTGACAAAATCACAACTGTGGTTGCAAAATATCAGAAACAAAAAAAGAAAAAACGAGAGAGTTTTGGGGTGGAATAAAAATGTAATTTGTTAATGGAGCACGGGAAACCTACTCACCTTCTGGTTCCAAGTTGGTACCTGGGAGAGCTACTGTGCTTGGCTCAAAGGTGTCTGGAAGAGGGCGGATAGGGACGTGAGAATATAGGGTTCTATTGGACCTACGAAGAACAAACAAAATGACATTGGTAAACAAGAGCTGGTGCGTGTCAGGTTTTTCTTTTCAAACTTTTTTCTGAAAACATTTTCTAAAAAATTGTTTTTGGAAAATCTAGATAAAAGAAGATGAAAAAAAAAATATTTGAAAATACACATTTAAGTTGAAATTGTGTAATCTTGCCCCCGCTTTATAGGCTACAATTTTGATACTATAACCCTCGCTGTTATAGACCGTTGAGTTTTAGAGCAAACAAGAGTTTTAGAGGTTATATCAGGAAATTAAGTTACCATAAATAAACACCGAGATCGTCGACGTGCGTCGTGGCCAGGAAGTCGCCAGTTGGGGAGAGCGTTAGGCTTGTTGCTGCATCTTCAACAAGAAAACTATCAATCAGTCTAAAAAAGAGAAGAAAAAAAACCAAACGGAAAGACATGATTTGTGAAACCATTAGGCTTTAAATTGCTACAAACAAAATGAAGTAATTATAAATTCACAATGACAAACCTGCTTGATGGAAGATCCCACGTCCGAATGGTAGAGTCCATTGATGATGTCACTAGCCACCTAGCATCCTGACTGAATGCCTGTCGACAACAACATGAATCGGCTTGAATCAATGATCGTACTGGAACTAAACACCCAGTGAAATTGTTTCGTCTGATTTGCTGTCATTTTAAAGGAATCAAACAAGTAAACTTACCATATCCGTAATTCTGTTCAGGTGACCTTTGAACCTTCGCACCACCCTGCGAAGTTCCGCGTCCACAATAACCACCACAAAGTTGTCCATGCTGACTGCGAGCATGGAGCTGTCAAACCAACAAAGAAATGAGACTACATGTCAAAGGTCAAATTAATTTTGTCATTGTACAGAAAAGTTACAGTACGTTAACACAAATAAAATACAATGGAAATATGGCTCAACTCCCCAGGAATTCTACAACTCCCCTTCGTTAGGCTCGTATGAATTGCCTTAAATAGCGCCCTCAACGGATAACACTCAGAGCCAATGCACTGTACCTGTCTCTGTGAAGCACGATTTGGTTCACTGCTCCGTCCACTGCCAAACTCTCCAACTCTTTCCGCAATTTAAACTTCCAGAACGTTACCTTGGAATCTAGCGACGCTGTGATGACCACCTGATTTAGAGCGTCGGTGGCAAGACCACGAATAGCACCCTCATGTGCTAGGGAAAAAAAGGCACGCATAAGTACAGCGCATGGCTGATAACAAATAAATTTATAAAATCAATTCTTTTATGATAAATTCATGGGAAAGTTTTTGCCTAAAATCTAATTTGTTAAAGTTAATAGTGGCACACAAAAAACTAAAACACCAATATTTGGGAATCAAGCAGGGACTTTAAGCAGTTCGCGCCGGAGGACGTATATACACGCAAAGTTTTCCCCAGATTAAAAACAGATGACGTATAAACACGTCATGAGCAAGGCCAGACTAGATCAAACTTAGTTTATTTTGTTTTCTCCTTTTCTGTTTATTTACAACATTTCATAAGCCAAGGAAATCATGCACTACATCAAAGCACAGAAGACAATAATAAATTGGACATTCTACCTTTGGGGTTGCCATAGGAACCCCTGTGAATCCCTGATTGGATGTTGTAGGTGTCCACATGTCCAGTGCTCCAGCCAATCACGACAAAGTTCCCGCAGGAGGTAATCTCAACCGCCTTCAATAATATATAAAATAGGATGTAATATTTAAGATTCAACCAATAGCCAATGTAAAAGGGTAAAAGGTTGAAAGGAAATCAATTTCTTCCCCGAGCTCTCTATAAACACCCTTTACCGTAGCTTCTACATGAATCTCCCGGGCGGAATGCAGACATGTCAGTTTATGTTTTCCCATCGTGCTTCGTTGATAGTTCCATGTGGTTACCATGGCAGTACCTTGGTGACAGGCTGCAATGCTGTCCCACTCGCTCTCCCGACTTTTTTCTGTCAACAAATTTACAAGAATTACAATTTTTTCAATCTTACAAAATTTGCAATCTTTTAATTTTATATTTAAGTAACTTCCTTAGCGAATGGAGTGTTTGTACCCCCAAAATAGCAGCCTCTTCATTGTCGGCAAAGGACACTTCCGACTTGTTAACTGACAGTATACGATGACTAATTAGATCAGAGACTAGCAGTCACATGACCACAACAGTTTGGTCGTTGTTAACTTTGAGGAGCCTGTGGGACTCAAAGTCAAATACAGAATGGCCCATACGATGGACCGTTAAGGGACTGTGGTAGCATCCGAACTACGCAGCCAGGGCTAACAGCTTAACAACCTGCAGACGCGGCTTAACAAACCTGCAGCAAAGTGGGTGATGGGAGCCATCTTGTATCGCTGTCTTAACACTCCTTTCTTGTTTCCCAAGGTCTTCTTGAGATTTGCCTGGCCAAGGTCCTTATTGTGCTTCTCGTGGATAGTGGAGAAGGATTTCAGCGTGCTGTCCTGACCTAAACAAAAACAAATCCATGATCATTCCTTGCCAAATTAATATCACCAGTACAATTATGAATGGAAAAACGAGCAGGGTAGACATTTTCATGGGTTCATGTCTCAGAAACGACTACAATTTGGAGAGTGTTCATGATACACGCGGACTCGCGGAGGTATTTTTGGAGAAAGGTTCAAAGAAATCCGAGTCAGACCCCTGACATCTTTTCAGACGATTAGGTGATTTGGCACCAATGGCAAGGTCATCATTATGATCAACATCAGTAAATCAGGAGGTATTTGAATCGAGTTTAAAATATTTGAGAAAATTGTGCCAATTTTATTTCAAAACAGATGCCAAAAATAAAGATCAGCATTTTTCAAGTTTCAATTGATATAATTGGTCTAGAAACTTCATCTTTAGTGAGCAAATGGAGAAGAAAAGAAAACATAAAAGGAACTCTCACCAGCACTGAGAATATTCTGTCCCCGGTCTCCATAGAATCTTATCTTTGCTGGGGGTAGGCTGTGACCTGCACGGACGCGAAGAAGACGTCCACTACCATCCGGCTGGTCAAATATCCACATCTTGTTGGAAAAAAAATCCTCAAAAACTTCAGTTGTCAAATTTAGTTATCTTGCTCATTTTTTTCAATTTTGAATCTTTGGGTTTTGAGGACTTCCTTGCGTGCAAGAATAGATCTTTTTGTATTTCCGTCTGCTTTTGTTCCACACAGATATTTGCATAAGTAGGCTTTAATCCAGCATAAGAGGGTTAAATTTTGTTGAATTACCTTGAGGGAATTATCGGCTGAGTTGGTAACCATGACTGGTTCTGATGACAGGAACGTAATACCAGCAATACACGACTTATGTGCATCTCTCATCTGCGCGTGAAGTCGTTTCTCCTCAAGACTCCAGAGGGCGATGTGACCCAAGGGACTTCCAGTGGCCATGATTGGGTGGCCATCTAAGATATCCAAAGGTAACGCAAGAAGGGTTGACTTTACCCCTCTGTCACTTATCTTTTCATGGGCTTTGTGGAGATGTACCCTCCTCAACGGTTATAAGTTACACTGGTACTAAAAAGTTATTCCTTCTGTCTTGCTGTCATTTCGAAGAAACAAAAAAGTACTGGTGATTTCCAACGATCAGTCAATTGACCGATTTTTTGAAATATGAGTTTTTTGACGACATGTTTTTTTTCAAAGTTTTCATGGAAAGTGTAATATTCACTGCGCTGATACTGATAGGATGGTGCGTTCGCCTTTGGATTTTTGAGTAGTGTTTTTATGGAAACTCTTCATGGACTTACATTATTTAGTCTCTCCCGTGTTCTCCACCTTACCTGTCCTGAATGAAATAGCAGTCACCGGACCCCACTCCTGGGTGAAAGTAACGATGGTCTCGTCAAATTTCAAGTTGTGAACAACAATTCTGCCATCCTCAAGTCCAACGGCCACAACGTCAACTGCTGGGGCCTAACGTAACGACAACAAAACGAAAATATGGAGTGCCGTGGCCTGGTGGTATTAGGCATCAAATAAAAGATCAAGGAGTTAATTGTGCAGGTATTAGATTTGACGAGTCCAACCTGTGAGATTGTGATGCATGTGTCCTTGAGCAAGACACTTTCCCACAATTTGCTTCCCTTCCACAAGGAAAATGTTTTGAGTAAAAATCCCCTTACCTGCTCAACGAAGGTGATGGGTGATCCCCAGCCAGTAAAGTTGTACACTAGCTTACTAAAGAAAGACAGACAATAAACACACATTTTATTCGGGGAAGAAGGGAGGGGGGGGGGGGGGGGGGGGTGGGTTAATATATGTTCTTTTACTCTTATACTACATTTAAGAGTTAATGCCCTATAAAAAGTACAACTAGTTGTATTAAATCTTGCTTACTTGGATTTAATATTCCAGATCTGCATGGTACCCTGTCTGCTTCCCACAAGAATCTTATTGAGGTAAGTGGTGGGGTGCATGAGCGCCGTCACTTCAAAGGTGTGGTTGTCAAACTGAATCTGGAGGTAGACCTCTGATAACGTAAACACAGAATAAGAATGAGAAAAATAAATAGCGAATAACGCGAAGAATGAATGCGCATCACGCGACTGCAATATCACATTCAACAGATGTAAAAAAATCGGTCAATTCGGTGAAACGTTGAGTTACACTTTAGTAATACCCTAGACAGAATAATTCTGCCATTTTTTTGGATCCAAACGAGATTGATTCAAAGCCTCGTTTGTCTCCTTCCTTCTCACCTGTTGATTTGATATTCCATATTATCAAGAGACTGTCTTCATCTACAGAGACGAGATGATCTCCAAATGGTAGCAGAAGGTGGATTTCCTTGTCATGTCCCACGTAGGTGTACAAAACCTGAAAATTACCAGGAACAAACATCAATGTGGATCTAATTGTCACAAAGTCACATAATAGGAAATAAAATGTATAGTCAAAGGTTAGTTAACCCCAACAGTTTTAATAGGAGTTTGCATTGAATTTAGTATTTGTTTTTCACAATCGAAAATGCATTTGTCGATTAAGTTTTACACACGACACCTGCAGCTGCCTCCGTCGCTGGTCAAAAGTTGCATACAAAGCACGGCGGTTAATAAATAAATAATAATAAAAATAATAACATAATAAATAACATTTATATAGCGCTTAATACAAGTGTTTCTAAGCACTTTTTCCCCGGTCATTGGGCCCATGAAACATTCCAAATACCATCTTAGCTCCCTGGGGAGTATACAGCTCGATGCTGCCATTTCGGCGCAAAGCAGCTAAATCAACCACAATAACCATCTCTGCCCTCACAGGTACCCATTTACTCCTGGGTGGAGAGAAGCAATGAGTGACAAAGTGCCTTGCCCAAGGGCACACAAACCGTAGTCCCAGGCCGGACTCGAACCCACAACCTGTAGCTTTACCTACAGATTACAAATTCAATGCCCCAGACCACGAGGCCACGGCACTCCACAGGCACTGCGCATGCAGCGATGGCTATTACGGGTCATTTGAGTGTTTTGCAGTAAGCACTGCATAAATGTAAAGGGAATTTATCCTGCTAAAAGAATGGGTCCAATATTAGTCCACTGCAAAGCGGCATCTGGCAATAAGTATGTATGTATTTATTTGGTACCACTGAAGAGATCAGTCTGGTCAAAAAGATGGACAAATGATGGACATGTACAAGTCTAGTCTTGGTCTTCATAATGAAACGATGTGTTATGATGTGGCTTTAGTACTCTCAGGTGCAAAATGCTGAAAAAAAACTCTAGTTAAAAAATTGATTTGAGACGACAAACTTGGCTGGTGAAATACTGAGAACTTCTTTAGAGAATTTTAAAAGCTGAAAAATGAGTCAAGTTGGCCTTAACTTTTTTGCATCATTTTCAGCACTCTGATCTGTGGCCTTGTCTGGAGTCAAGTAGAAATCTAGACGTTGCTTTATAAAACAATGTACCTGTCTTCCTTGAGTGAACGCCCTGACAATGTTGTGACAAGCTGTAAACACAAGGAATGCATCTGCTGCTATACATCTGATGTCACTAGAATGAGTATTGCCTTAGAGGGGGAAACAAAATCATATTTATACACAAACGACATAATTCAATAAAAAATAAGATGCAAAACAAATTAAAAACTTTACCCCTACATGCATCAAAATCTACCACCAGGACTCGGGAGGTTTGGAGGATTAGGCAAAATTGACAAATAATGACAGAATACAGAGTACAGCTCTGAAAAATGCTATTCGGAAAGAATTCATGTACGTGTTTTAAATCTAAAAGGAGCGAAATGTTTGTTGTTGTTTAAGGGGGGGGGGGGGGGGGTGGAGATGAGAAAGGGGTTCTGTGATGTCTATTTAAAGTTATCATGGTTATGAGATTCTTATTATAAATGTCACCCTTTTTAAAATCTTCTTGAGGTTCCAAAAGAATAACAAATGTCCCCCAATAAGCTTTAGGGCCTAGGCTACTTTTGAATATATTACAAATGTATGACCGAATATACTTACTGACACTAACGATTCCCAACTTTGAACACTAACAAAAGAAATAAGAGATAAATGAAGAAATTTATATTTATACAAATTAAAAATCAAGAATCAATAAGAAAATTAAAAAATATATATATTAAATACACACAGAGATAGCAGCCCACCCCCCCCCCCCCTCCCCACAAAAATGTTTGGTTTCATTTTGGGTCCCATCAGTACAAATTCGCATCCCCTAACCCCATAAATAATCCTGCGTACGGACCTGGATAAGCCTTACACATGAATATGGATCCATTATAGGCAGTTAAAACAAAAGATAATATACATGTATACACCCTGTTCTTTGCTCTCTGATTATACATGCATGTATTTGGTACTGTGGTACTGGTACTAGTCTAGGCCCAAACAAAATTTCACAGCTTACGTTGTATGTGTGGAAAGATTTTCCCACCGAGGTTACCACGTAATGGTCCTTGTGTCTTTGATGGTAGCGTAGTGCAAGCGGCACATGATTGCAGTGGAACCCCAGAGCACGAAAGCCGACAAATATCTGACTCCCGGTGGGCATTTTTTGACATTAGAGATCCCTTTCTAATTCTAGTTCTCGAAAAGAAATTGTACTTTTCGCAGCATCCACGTGCTTATTGTCGTGGAACCCTGAATCCACTTACGGGAGATTCAGTTCATTGCGCACCGGTCCTACTATTCACCGACAACACACCGACAACACGCACAGCACCGACAACACACCGACAACACATCCAAAACGTAATCTATATTGACCAAAAAGGTATAGCACTGTAATATACACGATACAAAAGAGTGTTATTGTTTTTGAGGTTACATTTCTTTTGTAAAAATGATGTTTTTTTCACGCGAAAAAATATCTCTAAGTACTAGCACGGTCGTTGGCCGCCATCTTGCCTTCGCGCGGAGTTGGCCTATACCATTTTATGTACAGGTGTGCAGAAAATGAAATTATCATGTCATACACAACAGAGGGCGCCCTGTACGGTTTTATGCTGAATTAAAGTTAGTTGGATTGAAAGGTGAGTTTTGATATGACATGGCCTACCAGGATAATAATGTCCCCCCCATATTAAAAATCATATTACATCTAGTAGGCCAATTAAGTCATATCAAATCTCACCTTCCATTCCAACGTACTTTTATTCAGCATAAAACCGTACAGGGCGCCCTCTGTTGTGTATGACATGATAATTTCATTTTCTGCACACCCGTACATAAAATGGTATAGGCCAACTCCGCGCGAAGGCAAGATGGCGGCCAACGACCGTGCTAGTTAGAGATATTTTTTTCGCGTGAAAAAAACATCATTTTTACAAAAGAAATGTAACCTCAAGAACAATAACACTCTTTTGTATCGTGTATATTACAGTGCTATACCTTTTTGGTCAATATAGATTACGTTTTGGATGTGTTGTCGGTGTGTTGTCGGTGCTGTGCGTGTTGTCGGTGTGTTGTCGGTGAATAGTAGGACCCTTGCGCACATGTAGAGGGCTCTGACTGTTCACCACCTTACCCCTTGTTAAACTATTGAGGGCGCCCACTTGCCTTACTTTTGTCAGCGATAATAATGTTATACATAGAGGTCAGTGACATGTACATGTTTCGCCAATTCCGTCGAGACTCACCGAGTATAGTTTTGTTGTATTGCGATCTAGACCACCCTTAAAAGCTAATGGAACGTCCCTCATTAGCATAAGAAAAGGTTTCTTACCAAAGGTAGTGGCGTGATGATGCTGCGTTCTCCTAAGGAATCTGTGTCTTTGTTATTTGTGTCGCGGTCTGACCACCACGATTTATTTTGCTCGCGTTCTTCACTTCTACCCGGGATTTTAGCGTTACATTATCCATATCACTCAGCATGCCGAAGTCTCGACAAAGTTTTTCGTCAGCCCCATGCACGGTTTCTCGAGCCCCTGATGAGAAACCCTCCTCGCCTCCAGCGGATATTTTAGCCATGGCGGCTAAGGAGATAGCCCCGTCTGGGGTAAATTTGATGGACCAAGCCCAAGCTCCTCCGTGGGCTGACGGCTTTATGGGCAGTGGGCTTTCATGCCCCAAGCCCCTCTCTACTGATCTGCCTAGGCAGCCTTCACCGGCTCCAGCTCCGTCTGGTACCGGTGCGCCACGCCCATCGGCTCACCATCAGCCGCAATTTGCACCCAGTATATGCAACCGTGTCCTGCTCAGCCAGGGTACTACTGTATCCTCAACCACCGACAGCTCCCTGGGGTGCTCCCTCGGGTGGTCCAGGGGCATCTACAAATGCATTTAATCAGTGGGGCATTCCTATGCAGTATTTTCCCCAGCAATTTTTGCAAGGCGATTTTTCGGACCAGCCTCCGACTACTTTCGGTAATGTTCGTCAACGACACGCCCCGCCCATCCCTCCGGCCCCAGTACTTGCACAGCACCCTCCATCTGATGACGGCAGCCATCTTGATATTGTCGCCGTTAGTGACGACGAATTCTCCACTTCAACCGTTCAAACGGCTGGAACTGGAAGAGAGCCTTTTCGTCTTCCCCACAAGAAAGAGACAGGTAACCCGATCTCCGAGAAGGTGACCCAGTGGTGGGAAGAACTGAGAACTCACAAGTTGTCCTCTGAGGATTACAAAGAGGAGATTTCACCGTATAACGTGCCTGTGGACCAGGAGAAATTATTCTCGGCCCCGGAACTTCCTCCCGGTTTGAAGGTTTTCAAACAGGTAAATTCGTCAACCATTATTTGTGACGAGAAGTTAAAAGCCTCTCATAATTACATTCTTGATGCTGTCAAACCATTGCTTCGCCTTTTTGACGCAGTTACTGATGCCGAATGCCCCAATGAAGTTCCTAAAGATCTTGTTCAGGATCATCTTTCCTCGGCCATTATTTTACTAGGCTCTGGCAGTCAGGGTTTGGCCTTAGCTAGACAACATGCGTTTGACGACATTGTTGACCGCAAGTTTGACGTGCTGAAGAAGAATCCTCCTTCTTTAGGTGAACTCTTCGGATCATCCTTGATGAAGGACATTGAGGAAACGGAGAAAGTCAGCAAGCTGGCCTCCAAAGTCACTGGTGGGAAGTCTCTGCAGTCTAACCCATCCAAGGATAGGCGTTTCTCGCCATACCAATTTGCCTCCCGGTCCTTCAGATCACGTCGACCATCACGGGGATCCTTTAATCGTTACCAAGGTAGGGGTTACCATGGTTCAGGTTACCAACAGCCCAAGGATTTCCAGAGATCCAGAAATTTTAGGACGGCCAACAGCACTTTGGAGAAGTCTGGTTTAAAAAACTAGATGCTCAGTCTTGTTTGCCTAACGTACGTACCAATCCAGCATTTTCTGTACCCCTAGCAGGTCGTTTGAGATTTTTTTCAAATTTTTGGTTAAAATTAACTCACGATCCCTGGATCATTCAGACCTTAAATGGTTACTGTTTAAGCTTCAATTCTACTCCGTTTCAGTCTTTCGTTCCTGTAACCCACGCTCCATCTAAAAAACACGCTTCGATGTTTAACCTAGAGATACAGAAAATGCTTGATAAAGGTGCCGTTACCATTGAACAGCCTGTACAAGGACAGTTTATTTCTACTCTGTTCATGGTCCCAAAATCGTTCGGGGATCTTCGTCCAGTAGTTAATTTGCGTCCACTAAATAAATTTATTGTGCACCAACACTTCAAGATGGAGAACATTTCTTCAGTGAGAGATCTTTTAGCACACGGAGATTGGATGTGTAAAATAGACCTGAAGGATGCTTATTTTTCAGTTCCTATTAATTTTGGTCACAGAAGATTTCTTCGTTTTATCTGGAATGAGGTCATTTATCAATTTAGTTGTCTTCCTTTCGGTTTGTCAAGTGCCCCCCGCACTTTTACTAAGATTCTTAAACCAGTAGCTTTCCACCTGAGAGTGTGGTATTCGCTGTATATTTTACCTGGATGACATTCTGGTCCTTGGATCATCCTTCCATGGATGTATGACAAACACTCAGGTGACGACCAATCTTCTTCGTAATTTGGGTTTCATCATCAACGATGAAAAATCTTGTATCGTCCCTAGTCAAGATATTACATACCTCGGCTTTGTTATCAACTCCTTAGATATGACCCTCTCTTTAAACCAGGAAAAGATCCAGCAAGTCATCAGTCACTGCCAGAAGATTTTGGAAACAGAACAAGTCACTGTTCGACAACTTTCCAGCCTATTAGGCAGGCTATCTTCAACAATCCTTGCAGTACTTCAGGCTCGGGTTTTTTACCGCAGTCTTCAGGAAGACAAAATCTCCGCTCTCCGCAGGGAGAACAGTTACGAGTCCACAGTTACTCTTTCGCAGAATTCTCGAGAGGAGCTGAGAACATGGATTCGTTGCCTTCATGCCTGGAACGGTCGGCTATTTCTTCATCTGACACCAGATGTGACCCTTCAAACAGATGCGTCAATGTTGGGATGGGGCGCTTGTCTTCAATCCAAGATAGGAGGCCGTTGGACGTCGCAAGAACAACTCCATCATATCAATTACCTCGAGCTGCTTGCAGTTTGGTACGCCATCCAATCTTTCTTCAAAGAACGGCGGGACCTTCATGTTCTCCTTCAGATGGACAACTCCACGGCCATTGCTTATATCAATCACCAGGGGGGAACTCATTCGGTTCCACTGTCGAAACTCGCTGTCAATATCTGGGTTTGGTGTCTCGAGAGAAACATCACTCTAGTAGCACAACACATACCAGGGTCTCAAAATATCACGGCAGACATGATGTCACGGGTTTTCGACGATCGCACAGAATGGCAGCTTCTCCCAGAAATATTCAACAAGATTTCCAGTGCTCTGGATTTCATCCCATCAGTAGACCTCTTCGCGTCTCGTTTGAACACGCAGCTGGAGACCTTTGTGTCATGGCAACCAGACCCCATGGCCTGGAGAGTCCACGCTCTTCTTCTCAGCTGGAAGAACATAAACGGTTATGTTTTCCCTCCGTTTTCGCTTCTTCTGAAGATTCTTCGAAAGATCAGCGAGGAGGAAGCTACAGTGATTCTTGTCGCTCCGGTGTGGAAGTCCCAGGCCTGGTACCCCAGACTGTTGGAGCTTGCAGTAGAAATGCCTCTACTCCTTCCCAGGAGAAGGGATCTCCTTCAGCTTCCCCACGATCGGTCTCAAGTACATCCTCTGATAGGCAGCCTCCAACTGGCCGCATGGAAGTTATCAGGGCGAATCTCTCTTCAGAGGGGTTTTCACACAAGGTGTCAACCACTGTCCTTGCTTCATGGAGACCACAGTCTAATAAGCAATATAATTCATCCTGGAAAAGATGGGCAAGCTGGTGTTTACAAAGGAAATTTGATCCCGTTTAAACTTCTATAGCAAATTGTTTAGATTTTCTTCAGCAGCTGTTTGATGAGGGCCTATGCTACAGGACGATAAATGTTTATCGTTCTGCAATTTCATCGGCTCACTCTTTTATTGATGGTTTTCCTATTGGTCAGCATCATTTAGTGAGAAGATTCCTTAAAGGTATTTTCGGGCTTCGCCCACCGAGACCAAAGTACAACTTGACATGGGATGTCGCAAAGGTCCTCAACTTTGTTAAGTCTCTTCCTGACAATCGTCGTTTGTCATTAAGGCAGTTAACTCTCAAGTTAGCTATGCTTCTTGCACTTGTAACCGCCAGTCGCCGATCTTCCCTAACGGCTATTGACATCGATCACATGACTCGATCCACTGATGGGAAATACAGTTTCCTGCTTGTTAAGCCCTCAAAATGTGCTTCAGTCAGTAAACCCTTCCATCGGATTGAGATTTCTAGGTTCCAGCCTCACAGAAATCTCTGCCCAGTCCGTTCTTTAGAAGAGTATCTTCAGAGAACCCAATGTCACAGAGGTACTGGTCCTTCCAGAATGACCCAGCTTTTCCTTTCACATTCAAAGCCCTTCCATCCAGTGGTTCCCTCTACAATTTCTAGATGGTTGAAGGACTTTATGTTGCAATCAGGGATTGACACATCACATTTTAAAGCGCATTCCACAAGGAGTGCAAGTACTTCAGCCGCAGCTCGAGCTGGGGTTTCATCGAATGAAATTATGAAAACAGCAGACTGGACATCAGCCTCTACCTTTGCAAGATTTTACCACAGACAACTTCCTTCGTCAAACTTTGGAGGTGCTGTGTTGTCATCGGCAACTCAACAGCTTTAAAGTCTACTCGGTGAGTCTCGACGGAATTGGCGAAATATAATTCCCCAATTACATAAAGGTACTTACCTGCAATATAATTGGAATTATATAAGACAATGGAGGAGAGACTCAACCTCCCTCCCTAATTGTTCTCTTCAGTTTCTTTTCTGCAGATAACCCGCCCGAGTTATTCTAGTTGGTTGCCAATGATGTTTTACTTTACCGCTAGCTTCAAAAAGACACAGATTCCTTAGGAGAACGCAGCATCATCACGCCACTACCTTTGGTAAGAAACCTTTTCTTATGCTAATGAGGGACGTTCCATTAGCTTTTAAGGGTGGTCTAGATCGCAATACAACAAAACTATACTCGGTGAGTCTCTCCTCCATTGTCTTATATAATTCCAATTATATTGCAGGTAAGTACCTTTATGTAATTGGGGAATCATAATCTTATTTTTTTTATGGGAACAATTAATGCAAAAATACTAGTTTGCCATAACACCACGTCAATTTAATCTTGTTTGAGTTATGTAATTCTAAGAAAATCGGCTTTTCAATTCGTATAATCAAAATAATTAACAACAAAATTAACCGATACGTGAATAGGCCTATAACTACACTGCGTTTGGTCTTTAATTTTCAACACAAATTATCACATAATACAATCCCATCATCATATTTTGTTGTTTACTTCTAACCACTATCTTATATCGGTTGGACTTGTAACATATATTGTTTGGGGCATATTATAACATCTTAAAATTAATCAATTTTATTTTGGACAAGCGTTAATATTTTGGCGTTTGTTCAAGCTGACAAGCGTCCATATTTTGGCGCTTTTTTGTTTCAAATAGGCATTCGTTTTAAGCGTTCAATTACAATTTTAAGGTAGAATACAATATTAAAAATTGCTTGAATTATCAGGAATGGATGAATTTAACGTAACAACAATTATTGATAAAGCAATGGGATAAAGCAATGGGGTAACTTTTTGGAGTTTATTTTAGACAACCGTTCATTTTTTGGCGTTCTTTTTATAAGCATTTATTTTTAAGTGTTCGCTTTTACTGATAAGCGTTCGTTTAATGATGAGCAATCACTCGCTGGTAGTATCCTTCTGTAACTGCACTGCCAATGTACGCAGTCGTGAATTAATTTCATCCCACTCTATATAGGCTCCTTCCATATGGCGGACGTTAGTCTCCGTTACTCGGTAGGCATTTCGGCCATGCAAGACTCTTCCGTTGTCCATTGTAAGTACGTCTCCTACAGGTACAACGACAACAAGAAATGTGAGCCCTCAGATATTAAATGCTCTCATTTTCATCTCTCAAGTCATTTGATTTCGGAGAGGGAATACAACTGTTGTAGCTCGTTGTATATCCATGCACATGGTTTGACAGTCTGTTATGGCGGTTTGTTATCAGAAGGCCGAGTAGACCAATATCATGCCCAAGCCAAAGTCAATCTAAGACCCTTTTCCAAACACCAGCTTATGGCTCCGCTTTGGCTCTATCGCAATTGCCAAACTGCATGAACGAAGCAATACATAATGTGTATACGGAAACGAAGCTGGGGTTTGGAAAACGGCCGGCCCAAACCTATAGCCGGGAAACTTGGTACCTTCCTGCATCTTGTACTGTAGCTGATATTCTGGAAGCTGAAGCATGTTGAAGTATTTCTCAAGAGCGCGGTAGATCGGTAGGACCTGGTCAACGGGAGCTCTGAGCATAGGGTCCCGGGAATAATCACTGATGGTAATTTGCTTTACCTCATCAAGTTCATTCAATCTATACAAAAAAGTTTTTAAAGCAAGTCTTTTATGATGCAGAAACACAAACAGAAATTGTCAGCACTAGTTACACAAACCCAAACTATTCATTATAATAGCTGTATAGGCCTACCTGATTTTGGGTACTGTCAAGTAATTTATAAGTGAGCTTTGCAAAAATGTCTAACTTACTCGATAACCTTGCGTTGACTATGCAAGTAAAAGCGACCAAAGTAGTCGCTTCCCCTCTGCGAATACTCGAACGGATAGGTCGACAGGAGACGATAAGCTTCCGGGTCTGACTTCTTTAAATCCATGGCAACTTTAAAGCCATCAACTAGGGAATTCTCGCCGCCTTCTGCAGCTGCCTGTATGCAATGTAGCATGCTCATAATCTATACAGAAAACATAATGGGACGTAACTTTTCGATTGTAATTTCTGCACACGTGTACTACGTGGTTGGAGAACTTTAATCGGCCGCTATTGCTAACTGGTACACACATGAAAGGCGTTCTTATAATCCCCTATAACTTCAGTGTTAGGGCCGTATTCCAATTACTTGGCCAAGGCTTCAAGTCACACACGTATCTACGATAGCGGCTGCAGTCACTTCCAATAGACTCTGTGATAGCCAAGTAATCCGGATATACGGCCTTATGTGGTGCTCAGTCAGGGCATAGAGCAAGGAGGGTCGCCATCTTGAAAATCAAAGCGAGGACAAACGCGTAAACAAACATACGAGGCAGGTACAACATCAACACATTATGTCATTAGCTGAAATGACACGTGTAAAAATGGTGTGAAATGGTGCAGCCATTACCCAACAAGGCTTACCGGTATTGAGGAATAGAACGCGAAGTCGGTGTGCGTCATTAAGCCATCAGTCGTGTATGCAATGTTGTTCGGATCAGGTTTACTCATCACCTGCAAGGTGATTCTACAGGGAAAAAAGTGCGACACCTAAATTAAAAAGCCACATGTAAATATTTAGGATTACGTTAAGATGAGGCATGTAGTTTTTTTAACCAGGTTTAAAATGAGACAACAACAGGAGAGAGTGACGAGGTCACAACACTAGTTCCCTATTCCTGGCGGATAACCTTTCCGCCAGGCCGGACTGCTATATTTGAGCTTAAAACGGCCTAACTTAACCCGCGTGGTGTTCAATTGTGGACGTTCCACTTGAATCATTCAGAATTATACGAATCGAGTCGAGTGATGAAGTGAATACATTTCAGACTGTGAATTACGGACTCATTTGGTAGTATTGCGCATGCTTAATCGGATGATCATTATAACTATAGAAGACGGTGACCGATCGTGTGAGAGGGTTTAGGGCAAAAGGACTCTGTAGGCTAAATACGCTTATGTGTATATTTGAATACAAACCCGTATAACGTTGTTCGCAAGTATGCAACCCGTTCCGCTAGCTTGTGCAGCTGACCCACTTCCGTTGGCGCGTTTTTTATGACAGCGATCCCATCAGTAACGAGCTCAGCCAGCCAGCCGTAGAGGGCGTGGTCTTCCGCTAGTACCTCATCAAAATCAAAGCATTTGATGGTGACGTCAGAGCCCCAGAGACGCGGTTTCGGATTGAGCAACTGGTCAACTAGTGATTGGTCGAAGCGGTAGTATCTCAGCCAATGAGATAGGAATTTGCTATTGTGGCCATCGTCCCATTGGACGCTTACGCTTTTCCCATCGGGGGAGATTTCGACGACGTCCGCAGTAACGTCGACGTTATAATGCTGCTGCGCGTTCTGCCGACGTCCAAGTGCTGTAGGATGGAAGCATTGCGGACAGTGACAGTTATCCCGGAGCCAGACAAACGGATAAGCTTGACACTCGGCACTGCCACCTTGATCCCAGGAAACATGGAGTTGTTTCCTCTCCAAGTCGACCTGCACATTGGCCAGAGTGCTGAAGCCTTGGCCAACGGATGGTGTCTCCTTCGCCAGCGGTTGCGGTGGGGGCGTATACACATCGGTTAACGGTGTGCTACAGTAGGACCTTAACAGCGGTTCTCCTAAAGCTACTGGTGCGTACTGATAACCTGTGCGCCATGCGCTGGTCTTACTACCCAATGATCGTAGCCCAGTCGGCGACTTGGCCAAACCACATGAACCAATCACGAGTTGGGAACATCTGCGGATCAGCCCTGCCCGGAAAACTTGAGCCATAGCGCACCCGACAAATCTAGCGGTCATATTGCATGTCCCCGTACTTGCAAGCAAAGCTTAATAATTAAGTACATGTACATGTACCGGTACTGTTATTGTTATACATGTGTACGATGTCAGCCTGAGTGCCACGTAAACTTCCGGCCGGGGCGCGATAATGTTTTCTGCAGGTAGGTTGGTACATTAGCCAATCAGAACACAGATGGTGTTGACGTCATCGATGATGTTAGAGTTGTCTGGGACAACCCTAACCCCTAACCCTAACCCTATCCTACAACCTTAACCCTAACCTCTAACCCTAGTTAGATCCAAGACAACTCTAACATCATCGATGACGTCAACATCATCTGTGTTCTGATTGGCTAATAAATGTACACTATGTACCAACCTACCTGCAGAAAAAATATCGCGGCCGGGGCTGGCTAATGCTTTATATCGCGACGACCTTCAGATCAACGAATGCGGGTCATTATTTGCTTGAGTGGTTTCCTAAACACACCATTATAAATGCAGTGTACTGCAGCGTCACTGATGAAAGGCTAGACTTGTTGTCAAGTCGTTAGTGTTCATGCGTGTTTCTTTGTCGTCGGCGAGTATATCTGCATATTTAGACAATTATAAACATTTTATATAGATTTTTTCGACGCAGAAAGGCTACATTATCATGTTTCGTTTAGAATTTGGTAAACAAAAAAACTATTTATAATAATGGACACACTCGTGTAATTATGTTAATGTGTACTATACCCCCGAGTACAGAAGACAATAGTAAAGGCCGCGTCCGAATTGCTGGCTTTGGCTGCGACTTCGGCCGTTGCCATGCTGTTGCTATAGCATAGCATACAACATAGCAACGGCCGAAGTCACAGCCAAAGCCAACAATTAGAACATGGCATCAGAGAAGGAGAGATGGTATAGCCGTGTCGTTGCGGGCGCACTGCGTGAAAAGATTGCACGCAACGTGCACACTATCGTTCTATTGTCTATAGACTACCTGGTCAGCAGCCGAAGGGTGGTGATGAAACTATGAAATAACAAAGAGTTCATAACAAAGAGTTCGCAACAAAAAGTTCATAATGCAACTACCAGGCTAGTTAGCGATACACAGGCATTCCAGACCAGCTCCCCTACTCATACAGTTGTCTTTGCAAATTTGTGTCAGCGGTTTAACCAAGTTTTCCTTATTTCCCTAAAGGCTTTCCTATGGAGCCAATCAGCCACGGCAGAGTGTGCTGGTGTGTTTTGGTGCACATTAGTGCACGTAAAAGCCATGTACACTGATAACAGTAATTAAATTAATTGATGGCCAGTTTAAAAAGACAAGTCTTAAAAGTGTAAATAGACTGGGAGCGCTGAATGTCAACATGCAATTCTTGGGCTGCTGGTGAAAATGATCTACCTCAAAGTGTCTTTAACATTCTACACTTCCAAACTTTTTGGAGTTCATTTTAGACAACCGTTCATTTTAGACAACCGTTCGTTTCTGGCGTTCATTTTATAGGCATTTATTTTTAAGTGTTCGCTTTTACTGATAAGCGTTCGTTTAATGATGAGCAATCACTCGCTGGTAGTATTCTTCTGTAACTGCACCGCCAATGTACGCAGTCGTGAATTAATTTCATCCCAATCCATATAGGCTCCTTCCATATGGCGGGCGTTAGTCTCCGTTACTCGGTAGGCAATTCGGCCATGCAAGACTCTTCGGTTATCCATTGTAAGTACGTCTCCTACAGGTACAACGACAACAAGAAATGTGAGCCCTCAGATAATTTAAATGCTCTCATTTTCATCTCTCAAGTCATTTGATTTCGGAGAGAGGATAAAACTGTTGTAGCTCGTTGTATATCCATACACATGGTTTGACAGTCTGTTATGGCGGTTTGTTATCAGAAGGCCGAGTAGACCAATATCATGCCCTAGCCAAACTCAATCCAAGACCCTTTTCCAAACACCAGCTTAAGGCTCCGTTTTGGCTCTATCGCAATTACTAAACTGCATGAACGAAGCCATCCACATGTGTAGACGGAGACGAAGCTGGGGTTTAGAAAACGGCCCAAAGCTAGAGCCGGGGAAACTTGGTACCTTCCTGCATCTTGGACTGTAGCTGATATTCTGGAAGCTGAAGCATGTTGAAGTATTTCTCAAGAGCGCGGTATATCGGTAGGACCTGGTCAACGGGAGCTCTGAGCATAGGGTCCCGGGAATAATTACCGATGGTAATTTGTCCCACCTCACCAAGTTCATTCAATCTATACAAAAAAGGTTTTTAAGCAAGTTTTATATGATGCAGAAACACACAAAGAGATTTCCAGAACAATTACACAAACCCAAACTATTTATTATAATAGCTGTATACCTGATTTTGGGTACTGTCAAGTAATTTATAAGCGGGCTTTGCAAAATGTCTAACTTACTCGATAACCAATCGTCGATTATGCAAGTAGAAACGACCAAAGCAGTCGCTTCCCCTCTGCGAATACTCGAACGGATAGGTCGTCAGAAGACGATAAGCTTCCGGGTCCGACTTCTTCAAATCCATGGCAACTCTAAAGCCATCAACTAGGGAATTCTCGCCGCCTTCTGCGGCTGCCTGTATGCAATGTAGCATGCTCATCATCTATACAGATTACCAAAAGGTCCACATTTTCCGGGGTAAATAATGATGGTATTTTGATGTAGAAATAACGGTACTGGCACACGAAAATGGGCTGGTGCTTTCTTAGGGTCGCCATCTTGAAAATCAAAGAGAGGCAAAACGCGTAAACAAACGTATCAGGCAGGTACTGAAATGAAACATGTAAAAATGGTGTGAAAAGGTGCTGCCATTACCCAACAAGGCTTACCGGTATTGAGGAATAGAACGCTAGGTCGGTGTGTGTCAATAAGGCTTCAGTCGTGTATGCAATGTTGTTCGGATCGGGTTTACTCGTCACGTGCCAGGTTGTTCTACAGAAAAAAAAGTGCAAAACCTACATCATAAAGCCACATGTAAATATTTAGGATTACGTTAAGATGAGGCATGTAGTTTTTTTTTACCAGGTTTAAAATGTGACAACAATAGGAGAGAGTGACGAGGTCACTACACTAGCTCCCTATTCCCGGCGGATTACTTTTCCGCCAGGCCGGATTACTATATTTGAGCTCAAAACGGCCCAGCTTAACACTCGTGGTGTCAATTTTTGACAGTTAGGCTAAGGTTCCACGGACCTGACCAACACGATCCATAATTTAACTTGAATCATTTACACTTTAGACTCTATGAAATACGGACCCGTTGGTAGTATTGCGCATGCTTAATCGGAGGATCATTATATAACTATAGGAGACGGTGACCGATCATGTGAGAGGGTTTTATTTTAGGGCAAAAGAACTCTGTGTTCTAATTACGCTTATGTGTGTATATTTGAATACACTAACCCGTATGATGTTGTTCGCAAGTATGCAACCCGTTCCGCTAGCTTGTGCAGCTGACCCACTTCCATTGGCGCGTTTTTTAAGACAGCGACCCCATCAGTAACCAGCTCAGACAGCCAGCCGTAGAGGGCGTGGTCTTCCGCTAGTACCTCATCAAAATCAAAGCATTTGAATGTGACGTCAGAGCCCCAGAAACGCGGTTTCGGATTCAGCAACTGGTCAACTGGTGATTGGTCGAAGCGGTAGTATCTCAGCCAATGAGATAGGAATTTGCTTTTGTGGCCGTCGTCCCATTGGACGCTCACGCTTTTCCCATCGGGGGAGATTTCGACGACGTCCGCAGTAACGTCGACGTTATAATGCTGCTGCGCGTTCTGCCGACGTCCAAGTGCTGTAGGATGGAAGCATTGCGGACAGTGACAGTTATCCCGTAGCCAGACAAACGGATAAGCTTGACACTCGGCACTGCCACCTTGATCCCAGGAAACATGGAGTTGTTTCCTCTCCAAGTCGACCTGCACATTGGCCAGAGTGCTGAAGCCTTGGCCAACGGATGGTGTCTCCTTCGCCAGCGGTTGCGGTGGGGGCGTATACACATCGGTTAACGGTGTGTTACAGTATGACCTTAACAGCGGCTCTCCTAAAGCTACTGGTGCGTACTGATAACCTGTGCGCCATGCGCTGGTCTTACTACCCAATGATCGTAGCCCAGTCGGCGACTTGGCCAAACCACATGAACCAATCACGAGTTGGGAACATCTGCGGATCAGCCCTGCCCGGAAAACTTGAGCCATAGCGCACCCGACAAATCTAGCCGTCATCTTGCATGTCCCGGTACTTGCAAGCAAAGCTTTAGTATAACTTAAGTAATGTGGCCACCAGCCTGAATGCCACACAAACTTACGTTTTTAGCGAAAACGCCCGGGCTGGCTAATGCTTTATATCGCGATGACCTTTAGATCAACGAATGCGGGTCATTATTTGCTTGAGTGGTTTATAAACACGCCATTATAAATGCAGTGTACTGCAGCGTCACTGATGAAAGGCTAGACTTGTTGTCAAGTCGTTAGTGTTCATGTGTGTTTCTTTGTCGTCGGCGAAGATATCCGGCATATTTAGACAATTATTGACATTTTATATAGATTTTTCCGACGCAGATTTATCATGGTGAAAGGCTGCCTTGTCATGTTTCGTTTAGAATTTGGTAAACAAAAAACTATTTATAACAATGGACACATCCCGTGTAATTATATGTTCATGTACTATACCCCCGATGACAGAAGCACAATAGGCGAACAATAGATCCTTTCAGTCCTCGGGTGTTCGTTTTTTGTTAAGTTTTGTCCTCTGTTGTTAAAGTGTATGATAAGCCTATTGGGTTAGGTTACAGAACAGGAAAAATGGGAAATTAACACAATAGCGGGTCCTCGGTCAATATGGCTTTATACGTTACTGTGTTATCGTGTTATTATTGCAGTGTATTGCGACACTGGTGATAAACTCGACTTGTTATCAGGTCGTTAGATGTTCATACGTGTTTCTTTGTCGCCGGCGACGATATCTGCATGAGTACAGAAGACAAAGACAATAGTAAGGCTGCGTCCGAATTGCTGGCTTTGGCCGTGACTTCGGCCGTTGCCATGCTGTTGCTATAGCATAGCATACAGCATAGCAACGGCCGAAGTCACAGCCAAAGCCAACAATTCGAACATGGCATCAGAGAAGGAGAGATGGTATAGCCGTGTCGTTGCGGGCGCACTTCGTGAAAATATTGCACGCAACGTGCACACTATATCGTTTACTGTTGTCTGAAGACTACCTGGTCAGCAGCCAAAGGGGGGTGATGAAACTCTGAAATAACAAAAAGTTCATAACAAAAAGTTCACAACAAAGAGTTCATAATGCAACTGCCAGGATAGTTAGCGATACACAGGCATTCAATTATAATATACATGTATTACCAGTTTTACGTCATCGGCTGCCAGTGAGATTTCATATTTAACTTTGAACGTTTTACATGGTCTGTTCCCAAGTTATGTTAATTATCTTGTTAAGGTGAAGGAAAGTTCTGCATATTGCTTACGTTCCAACAAGAAAGTATGCTTAGAAACTCCAAAGTGTAGAATGTTAAAGACACTTTCATAGTGTAGAATGTTAAAAACACTTTGAGGTAGATCATTTTCACCAGCAGCCCAAGAATTGCATGTTGACATTCAGCGCTTCCAGTCTATTTACACTTTTAAGACTTGTCTTTTTAAACTGGCCATTAATTAATTTAATTGCTTTTATCAGTCTATTTGTATAACCCTCATTGTTGTCGTATTTTATTTATAGGTGGACATCTTTGTTGTACTTTTTAAATATAGGCGTGTATTGGTTTTTAATTCTAGAAATCTTGTAATTTTTTAACTTGTTGCTCTTTCAGTTGTTTTTATTACAGTCATGACTTGTAATGATGCGCGAATATGGAGATCGAGCAATAGAAATTGTAAATTATTATTTTAGTCTTTAGCAAATGCTTTCCAATAAAAACTGTTCCTTTATTTTGTGTTTATTGTACCACCCAGTAGTGTAGGTAGACTGCCTGGTACAGTTTGACCTTTGGCACAGAAATAGGATTAAGGATTATAAATGATGACGTAAAATTCGCTTCGCATACGCGCCCGCATGAAGTATGAAACGGCCTTACGGGTTGGGTAAGACCTACAGTACTTCTAGGCCTTTATTTTCGCAATCTGTTAAAAAACATCTCCCTTAAATCACATAGGCCCTAATAAATTTTATTTTTGATAAGCGTTCATTTGTAGGCGTTTATTCAAGTTGGCAAGCGTTCATATTTTGGCTCTCGCTAGTTTCAAATAAGCATTCGTTTTAGGCGTCCATTTAAAGATGTAGTATACACCATTGGTAATTGCTTGAATTATCATGAATGGGTGGATTTGGGGGTTTGTATTTATAGTAAATATCGTTTAACTGACCTGTCCGAAGTTTTACAACCATTATGCCGAAGAAAAAAACAAAAAAAACAGCGTTCGTTTTTAACCGGCGTTGCCGGGCAGTTGTTTTTAGTTTTTTGCGATCGCCGTCCGGTGATCGTTATTTTTGTTATATACAATTCATTTTTCGGAACAATTACAGGATATGTAGCGCAGTCATTTTTAATTAGTGGATGTCTAGAATCATTATTTACTTTCAAATAAGTAAGATATTTCTTAATAATTTGGTATTATATTTTTTTGATGTCTGTAAATGGTGTATACAACCTTTAATTGGTAGCGTTTATTTGTTTTAAAAGCGTTTATTTTTGATAAGCGTTAATTGTTTTAATGATAAAGCAATGGGATAAAGCAATCAATCCCTGATGTAACTTTTTAGAGTTCATTTTAGACAACCGTTCGTTTTTGGCGTTCATTTCAAGGCATTTTTTTTCAAGTGTTCGCTCTTATTGATAAGCGTTCGTTTCATGATAAGCAATCACTCGCTGGTAGTATTCTTCTGTAACTGCACTGCCAATGTACGCAGTCGTGAATTAATTTCATCCCACTCCATATAGGCTCCTTCCATATGGCGGGACTTAGTCTCTGTTACTCGGTAGGCATTTCGGCCATGCAAGACTCTTCGGTTATCCATTGTAAGTACGTCTCCTACGGGTACAACGACAACAAGAAATGTGAGCCCTCAGATATTAAATGCTCTCATTTTCATCTCTCAAGTCATTTGATTTTGGAGAGGGAATAAAACTGTTGTAGCTCGTTGTATATCCATGCACATGGTTTGACAGTCTGTTATGGCGGTTTGTTACCAGAAGGCCGAGTAGACCAATCTCATGCCCTAGCCAAAGTCAATCTAAGACCCTTTTCCAAACACCAGCTTATGGCTCCGTTTTGGCTCTATCGCAATTACTAAACTGCATGAACGAAGCCATACACATGTGTAGACGGAGACGAAGCTGGGGTTTGAAAAACGGCTCAAATCTATAGTCGGGAAACTTGGTACCTTCCTGCATCTTTGACTGTAGCTGATATTCTGGAAGCTGAAGCATGTTGAAGTATTTCTCAAGAGCGCGGTATATCGGTAGGACCTGGTCAATGGGAGCTCTGAGCATAGGGTCCCGGGAATAATTACCGATGGTAATTTGCCCCACCTCACCAAGTTCATTCAATCTATACAAACAGTTTTTAAAACAGAATCACACAAAGAGATTTCCAGAACTATTACACAAACCCAAACTATTTATTACAATAGCTGTATATCTGATTTTGGGTACTGTCAAGTAATTTATAAGCGGGCTTTGCAAAATTTACTCGATAACTTACTCGATAACCAATCGTCGATTATGCAAGTAGAAACGACCAAAGCAGTCGCTTCCCCTCTGCGAATACTCGAACGGATAGGTCGTCAGAAGACGATAAGCTTCCGGGTCTGACTTCTTCAAATCCATGGCAACTCTAAAGCCATCAACTAGGGAATTCTCGCCGCCTTCTGCGGCTGCCTGTATGCAATGTAGCATGCTCATCATCTATACAGATTACCAAAAGGTCCACATTTTCTGGGGTAAATAATGATGGTATTTTGATGTATAGAAATAACGGTACTGGCACACGAAAATGGACTTGGCTTAAGCGATAATGTCAACTAAAAATATTTGCACCCCCCGGCCTGATGTCAAAGCGAGGCAAAACGCTTAAACAAACATACCAGGCAGGTACTGAAATGACACGTGTAAAAATGGTGTGAAAAGGTGCTGCCATTGCCTGCCATTACCCAACAAGGCTTACCGGTATTGAGGAATAGAACGCTAGGTCGGTGTGTGTCAATAAGGCTTCAGTCGTGTATGCAATGTTGTTTGGATCGGGTTTACTCGTCACGTGCCAGGTTGTTCTACAGGAAAAAAAAGTGCAAAACCTACATCATAAAGCCACATGTAAATATATTGGATTACGTTAAGATGATGCATGTATTTTTTTTACCAGGTTTAGAATGAGACAACAATAGGAGAGAGTGACGAGGTCACAACACTAGCTCCCTATTCCTGGCGGATTACCTTTCCGCCCTGCCGGATTACTATATTTGAGCTTAAAACGGCCTAGCTTAACCCTCCTGGTGTCAATTTTTGACAGTTAAGGTTCCACGGACCAGACCAACACGATCCATAATTTAACTTGAATCATTTACATTTTAGACTCTATGAAATACGGACCCGTTGGTAGTATTGCGCATGCTTAATCGGAGGATCATTATAACTATAGGAGACGGTGACCGATCGTGTGAGAGGGTTTAGGGCAAAAGGACTCTGTAGTCTAAATACGCTTATGTGTATATTTGAATACAAACCCGTATGATGTTGTTCGCAAGTATGCAACCCGTTCCGCTAGCTTGTGCAGCTGACCCACTTCCGTTGGCGCGTTTTTTAAGACAGCGACCCCATCAGTAACCAGCTCAGACAGCCAGCCGTAGAGGGCGTGGTCTTCCGCTAGTACCTCATCAAAATCAAAGCATTTGATTGTGACGTCAGAGCCCCAGAAACGCGGTTTCGGATTCAGCAACTGGTCAACTGGTGATTGGTCGAAGCGGTAGTATCTCAGCCAATGAGATAGGAATTTGCTTTTGTGGCCGTCGTCCCATTGGACGCTTACGCTTTTCCCATCGGGGGAGATTTCGACGACGTCCGCAGTAACGTCGACGTTATAATGCTGCTGCGCGTTCTGCCGACGTCCAAGTGCTGTAGGATGGAAGCATTGCGGACAGTGACAGTTATCCCGTAGCCAGACAAACGGATAAGCTTGACACTCGGCACTGCCACCTTGATCCCAGGAAACATGGAGTTGTTTCCTCTCCAAGTCGACCTGCACATTGGCCAGAGTGCTGAAGCCTTGGCCAACGGATGGTGTCTCCTTCGCCAGCGGTTGCGGTGGGGGCGTATACACATCGGTTAACGGTGTGCTACAGTAGGACCTTATTAACAGCGGCCCTCCTAAAGCTACGTACTGATGACCTATGTTCCATGCGCTGGTCTTACTACCCAATGATCGTAGCCCAGTCGGCGACTTGGCTAAACCACATGAACCATTCACGAGTTGGGAACATCTGCGGATCAGTCTTGGCCGGAAAACTTGAGCCATCGCCACAGCGCACCCGACAAATCTAGCGGCCATCTTGCACTGTCCCGGTACTTGCAAGCAAAGCTTTAGTATAACAATGTGGCCACCAGCCTGAATGCAACACAAACTTACGTTTTTAGCGAAAACGCCCGGGCTGGCTAATGCTTTATATCGCGATGACCTTTAGATCAACGAATGCGGGTCATTATTTGCTTGAGTGGTTTATAAACACGCCATTATAAATGCAGTGTACTGCAGCGTCACTGATGAAAGGCTAGACTTGTTGTCAAGTCGTTAGTGTTCATGCGTGTTTCTTTGTCGTCGGCGAAGATATCTGCATATTTAGACAATTATTGACATTTTATATTGATTTTTCCGACGCAGATTTATCATGGTGAAAGGCTGCCTTGTCATGTTTCGTTTAGAATTTGGTAAACAAAATACTATTTATAACAATGGACACATCCCGTGTGATTATGTTCATGTACTATACCCCCGAGGACAGAAGCACAATAGGCGAACAATAGATCCTTTCAGTCCTCGGGCGTTCGTCTTTTGTTAAGTTTTGTCCTCTGTTGTTAATGATAAGCCTATTGGGTTAGGTTACAGAACAGGAACAATGGGAAATTAACACAATAGCGGATCCTCGGTCAATATGGCTTTATACGTTACTGCGTTATCGTGTTATTATTGCAGTGTATTGCGACACTGGTGATAAACTCGACTTGTTATCAGGTCGTTAGATGTTCATACGTGTTTCTTTGTCGCCGGCGACGATATCTGCATGATTACAGAAGACAAGGACAATAGTAAGGCCGCGTCCGAATTGCTGGCTTTGGCTGTGACTTCGGCCGTTGCCATGCTGTTGCTATAGTATAGCATACAGCATAGCAACGGCCGAAGTCACAGCCAAAGCCAACAATTCGAACATGGCATCAGAGAAGGAGAGATGGTATAGCCGTGTCGTTGCGGGCGCACTGCGTGAAAAGATTGCACGCAACGTGCACACTATATCGTTTACTGTTGTCTGAAGACTACCTGCTCAGCAGCCGAAGGGTGGTGATGAAATGAGTGAAATAACAAAGAGTTCATAACAAAGAGTTCACAACAAAGAGTTCATAATGCAACTGTCAGTAGTTAGCGATACACAGGCATTCAATTATATATAATTATTACCAGTTTTACGTCATCAACTGCCAGTGAGATTTCGTATTTAACTTTGAACGTTTTACATGGTCTGTTCCCAAGTTATATTAATTATCTTGTTAGGGTGAAGGAAAGTTCTGCATATTGCTTACGTTCCAACAAGAAAGTATGCTTAGAAACTCCAAAGTGTAGAATGTTAAAGACACTTTCAAAGAGTAGAATGTTAAAAACACTTTGAGGTATAGATCATTTTCACCAGCAGCCCAAGAATTGCATGTTGACATTCAGCGCTTCCAGTCTATTTACACTTTTAAGACTTGTCTTTTTAAACTGGCCATTAATTAATTTAATTGCTTTTATCAGTCTATTTTTATAACCCTCATTGTTGTCGTATTTTATTTATAGGTGGACATCTTTTTAAATATACGCGTGTATTGGTTTTTAATTTTAGAAATCTTGTAATATTTTAACTTGTTGCTCTTTCAGTTGTTTTTATTACAGTCATGTAATGATGCGCGAATATGGAGATCGAGCAATAGAAATTGTAAATTATTATTTTAGTCTTTAGCAAATGCGTTCCAATAAAAACTGTTCCTTTATTTTGTGTTTATTGTACCACACAGTAGTGTAGGTAGAAGGCCTGGTACAGTTTGACCTTTGCCACAGAAATAGGATTAAGGATTATAAATGATGACGTAAAATTCGCTTCGCATACGCGCCCGCTTGAAGTATGAAACGGCCTTACGGGTTGGGTAAGACCTACAGTACTTCTAGGCCTGTATTTTCGCAATCTGTTAAAAAACATCTCCCTTAAATCACATAGGCCCTAATAAATTTTATTTTTGATAAGCGTTCATTTGTAGGCGTTTATTCAAGTTGGCAAGCGTTCATATTTTGGCTCTCGCTAGTTTCAAATAAGCATTCGTTTTAGGCGTCCATTTAAAGATGTAGTATACACCATTGGTAATTGCTTGAATTATCATGAATGGGTGGATTTGGGGGGTTGTATTTATAGTAAATATCGTTTAACTGACCTGTCCGAAGTTTTACAACCATTATGCCGAAGAAAAAAACAAAAAAAACAGCGTTCGTTTTTAACCGGCGTTGCCGGGCAGTTGTTTTTAGTTTTTTTGCGATCGCCGTCCGGTGATCGTTATTTTTGTTATATACAATTCATTTTTCGGAACAATTACAGGATATGTAGCGCGCGCAGTCATTTTTAATTAGTGGATGTCTAGAATCATTATTTACTTTCAAATAAGTAAGATATTTCTTAATAATTTGGTATTATATTTTGTTGATGTCTATAAATGGTGTATACAACCTTTAATTGGTAGCGTTTATTTGTTTTAAAAGTGTTTATTTTTGATAAGCGTTAATTATGTATAAAGCAATGGGATAAAGCAATCAATCCCTGATGTAACTTTTTAGAGTTCATTTTAGACAACCGTTCGTTTTTGGCGTTCATTTTATAGGCATTTGTTTTCAAGTGTTCGCTCTTATTGATAAGCGTTCGTTTCATGATAAGCAATCACTCGCTGGTAGTATTCTTCTGTAACTGCACTGCCAATGTACGCAGTCGTGAATTAATTTCATCCCACTCCATATAGGCTCCTTCGATATGGCGGGCGTTAGTCTCCGTTACTCGGTAGGCATTTCGGCCATGCAAGACTCTTCGGTTATCCATTGTAAGTACGTCTCCTACGGGTACAACGACAACAAGAAATGTGAGCCCTCAGATAATTTAAATGCTCTCATTTTCATCTCTCAAGTCATTTGATTTCGGGGAGGGAATGAAACTGTTGTAGCTCGTTGTATAATCTCATGCCCTAGCCAAACTCAATCTAGGACCCTTTTCCAAACCCCAGCTTATGGCTCCGTTTTGGCTCTATCGCAACTGCACGAACGAAGCCATACCTAACAAAAAGAATTGTAAACTTGGTACCTTCCTGCATCTTGTACTGTAGCTGATATTCTGGAAGCTGAAGCATGTTGAAGTATTTGTCAAGAGCGCGGTATATCGGTAGGACCTGGTCAACGGGAGCTCTGAGCATAGGGTCCCGGCAATGATTACCGATGGCAATTTGCTTTAACTCATCAAGTTCATTCAATCTATACAAAAAAGTTATTAAGGCAAGTCTTATATGATGCAGAAACACCCAAAGAGATTTCCAGAACTATTACACAAACCCAAACTATTTATTACAATAGCTGTATACCTGATTTTGGGTACTGTCAAGTAATTTATTAGCGGGCTTTGCAAAATGTATAACTTACTCGATAACCATGCGTCGACTATGCAAGTAAAAACGACCAAAGCAGTCGCTTCCCCTCTCCGAATGCTCGAACGGATAGGTCGTCAGGAGACGATAAGCTTCCGGGTCAGATTTCTTCAAATCCATGGCAACTCTAAAGCCATCAACTAGGAAATTCTCGCCGCCTTCTGCGGCTGCCTGTATGCAGTGTAGCATGACAATCATCTATACAGAAAACATAATGGTGAGACGTACTTTCTCGATTGTAATTTCTGCACACGTGTACGTGGTTGGAGAACTTTAATCGGCCGCCATTGCAAAAGCTAAATGGTATACACGTAAACGTACAGATACGTTCTTATATTGCCTTAAACTTAGCAATTACTTGGCTACGGCTTCAAGTCACACACGTATCTACGATAGCGGCTGCAGTCACTTCCAATAGACTCTGTGATAGCCAATTAATCCGGATACACGGCCTTATGTGGTGCCTTCTCAGGGTCGCCATCTTGAAAATCAAAGCGAGGACAAACGCGTAAACAAACATACGAGGCAGGTACAACATCAACACATTATGTCATTAGCTGAAATGACACGTGTATGATGTGAAAAGTGAGGCCATTACCAAACAAGGCTTACCGGTATTGAGGAATAGTACGTATTATCGTTGTGCGTTACTAAGACATCAGACGTGTATGCAATGTTGTTCGGATCTGGTTTACTCGTCACCTGCCAGGTTATCCTACAGAGAGAAAAAAGTGCAAAACCTACATCATAAAGCCACATGTAAATATTTGTGTAAGTATGTAGTTTTTGTTTACCAGGTTTAAAATGAGACAACAATCGAGAGAGTGACGAGGTCACAACACTAGCTCCCTATTCCTGGCGGATTACCTTTCCGCCAGGCCGGATTGCTATCAAAAAGGCCCAACTTAACCCTCGCGGTGTTCATCAGTTTTTGGGATGATGTTACAACCCGTAATGTAATAATTAAAATTAAATCCGTTATAAAATAACAAGAAGGTCCCATTATAAGGGGCTGTCAATAAGTTGAAAAGCTTTGAACACTACGGTTCCGGACCTGACCAACAAGCTTCAGATACATTTCAGAAATACTCTATGAAATACGGACTTATTGGTAGTATTGCGCATGCTTAATCGGAGTATCATGATAACTATAGGAGACGGTGACCGGTTGTATGGGAGCTAGGGTTTAACCAATAATCATAATAGGGCAAAAGGACTCCTTAATTGTCAAAAATACGCATTATGTGTATATTTGAATACAAACCCGTATAATGTTGTTCGCACGTATGCAACCCGTTCCGCTAGCTTGTGCAGCTGACCCACTTCCGTTGGCGCGTTTTTTATGACAGCTATCCCATCAGTAACGAGCTCAGCCAGCCAGCCGTAGAGGGCGTGGTCTTCCGCTAGTACCTCATCAAAATCAAAGCATTTGATGGTGACGTCAGAGCCCCAGAGACGCGGTTTCGGATTCAGCAACTGGTCAACTGGTGATTGGTCGAAGCGGTAGTATCTCAGCCAATGAGATAGGAATTTGCTTTTGTGGCCGTCGTCCCATTGGACGCTTACGCTTTTCCCATCGGGGGAGATTTCGACGACGTCCGCAGTAACGTCGACGTTATAATGCTGCTGCGCGTTCTGCCGACGTCCAAGTGCTGTAGGATGGAAGCATTGCAGACAGTGACAGTTATCCCGGAGCCAGACAAACGGATAAGCTTGACACTCGGCACTGCCACCTTGATCCCAGGAAACATGGAGTTGTTTCCTCTCCAAGTCGACCTGCACATTGGCCAGAGTGCTGAAGCCTTGGCCAACGGATGGTGTCTCCTTCGCCAGCGGTTGCGGTGGGGGCGTATACACATCGGTTAACGGTGTGCTACAGTAGGACCTTAACAGCGGTTCTCCTAAAGCTACTGGTGCGTACTGATAACCTGTGCGCCATGCGCTGGTCTTACTACCCAATGATCGTAGCCCAGTCGGCGACTTGGCCAAACCACATGAACCAATCACGAGTTGGGAACATCTGCGGATCAGCCCTGCCCGGAAAACTTGAGCCATAGCGCACCCGACAAATCTAGCGGTCATCTTGCATGTCCCGGTACTTGCCAGCAAAGCTTTAGCACAAGTACTTTATATCGCATGACCTTTAGATCAACGAATGCGGGCGATATTATTTGCTTTAGTGCCTGGTTTTCAAACACACCATTGTTGTTGCAGTGTACTGCGGCACTGATGGAGGCTAGACTTGTTGTCAAGTCGTTAGGGGATTTATACGTGTTTCTTTGTCGCCGGCGAAGATATTTGCATATACAATTATAAACATTTTATATAGATTTTCCCGACGCAGATGTATCACGCTGAAAGGCTGCATTATCATGTTTCGTTTAGAATTTAGTAAACAAAAAACTATTTATAAAAATTCGAACATGGCATCAGAGGAGAGAATGGTATATAACCGTGTCGTTGCGGGCGCACTGCGTGAAAAGATTGCACGCAACGTGCACACTATCGGGTTTACTATAGACTACCTGCTCAGCAGCCGAAGAGTGATGATGAATTGAGTGAAATAACAAAGCGTTCATAATTTGTGTTGGTGCAAGAGTAGTACATGTACAAGGCAATACATATTGTTTTTAAAGGTAATGTATAATGGCATGACTAAAAAATGTAATGCAGAAATTAACACTAATCGTATTGATTAGAAAGCATTAGGGTTACATTTGATACAATGTAAACTATTTATTTTATAAAATGAAATATTTATATTTGTAGAGGCACCGAGAGGATTAAATCGTCTGTATACGGTTCGCAGGGGGCACTGTCTTTGAGGGGGGAGGGGGAACTGTCTTTGAGGGGGGAGGGGGAGGGGGGAGGGGGAGGGGGAGATCTCCTTTAGAGGAGGTTGTTTTTCTTAGTTATGCTACTGGCTGGGCTTAAACACGGAGAACAAAATGATTGGTTCGTCAGAAACATTTAATACAATTTGAGGTTTACATTTACATGAACATTACAATTATAATAAAATTCAATGATAAAGGAAATCTGTAACTAGTATTAAAAAATATTCAAGTAATCAAATTAGTTGCATTTTAGAAATATTCCATTTCTCTTCCAAAATAACATCTCTGTCAACTGCAGATTATAAATCACTCTCAAAATTCCCAACATCTGGAATGATCCTCAAAGTTTATTTTGAGGTGAACGTGTCCACCCCTTCAAGTCACATTTTAAAGTCACGTTTTCAAATCACTACCCAAACCAGTTTTGAAGTTGTGTGGACTTTTAAACAATTCTCACCACTTTCCAGTTCAATTAGGGTTAATAAAAAGTAGGATTTGATTTATAACCTTAAAAGTAAGAAATTACAAATGTTGGGAACCTAAAACAAATCCTCACCACTTTCGTTGTTTTTTTTACAGCACGATTGATCCTCCTTTTGAAATATACAGCTACAACTATCTCCGACTTGCAACAGTAGAATACACTTAAACAGTATATCATGGATGCCACTTATGATACGATGATCAATGATCCTAAAGTGAAACCTGGTGCTCTCTCTATAGGGCACAACTTAAAGAATGAAGACATGGGGCTTATTTCATAGAGCTGCTAACACAATAATTTGCTTAGCATGACAATTTGTCATTGGCAAAAACAAGGTTACAAACCAAATTTTTACGAGATCTTTATAGTTTTCGATTGATAATCAGCTGGTTTTTGGCTTAGAATGAAAAACCTGTAGAATTTTGGCTAGTAACCTAGTAAGACTTGTTTGTGCTAAGCACATTTTTGTGCTTAGCAGCTCTATGAAATTGGCCCCTGCTGTTGTTCTCTGTACTTTTTCTCAACAGCTCCCATAAGGTTTGTACACAGAAACCTAGCGAGGACTTGGCTTAGGTCCTCAGGGTCACATATGAAGCAAGATATGTAAAACTAGAATGGCAACGGAGATACGGTGGAAAAGAAGGTGTCGTAATGAGCCAACTCAAGACCAAACAAGTTATCTGTACGCCTCTGCAACCACATGCAAGTAAAGTATTGCGATACGGCCACACACTCCCATCTTAGTACCAAGAGGTGTCAGAAGGAGTTTTGTTCAGTCCGGTCATTGGTCAGATAATAAAAACAAAACTACCAGTATCTGCTAAATTTGTCATGAATGTCATCGACACTGACTCAATCCAAGTAGCAATAATTGGTGGAGAACTTTAAAGGATCGAGGCAATGGTCACCATTCCACCGAACAAATGCAAGAAATAATGGATGATTTTGGATGATTGAGGCCGAATCAATTTTTACATGGTGGCAAATGGAGGATTTTGCAAGATTGAGGATGGTTCCTGGCCATAAACTGGGGAACTCAGCCAAAGAGACATGTCTCATCATTTTCATCACACAAGGCGTCTAAAGACAAATACTGATAAGGATGTCTGAATTCTCAGACCATCCGTTGGAAATCCTGCATAGCAGCTTCCTCGTTAGCCTCCTCCTCAGTCTCAACTCTTAGCAACCTGGGAAAATAGCACACGTGGGATACAGTTATGGGTCAGTTGACACCTTGTGGAAAAGACTAAGGGATCAAACATGTTTTTTGTCTCCCCGTTCCATCTATCTCACAAATAGGGCATCCCTTTTTATTTCTTTAGATCTCATTTCCAAATGAATTTCTGAAATTAAAAATTTTGAAATGTTAAATCCTACCTCTGGGATCGTCGCCTCATGTAGCTTTTATAGCGCTTGTAAGTCAACATGAACATGAGGGAAGAGACAAAGACGATGCTAAAGGCTAAGGCTAGGCCTTGGGCGAGGCTACTGACGTGCAGACCGCTGTAGTGGGTGGGTTGGGTGACGGGTGTCCTAATGGTGACTGGAAGCATGGAATCTGGGCTAACAGAGCAGACTCTGAGCCGTGGATCTGTGGGAGAGATTAAGAAGATTAAGGGTTGGGATTAGGATTAAAACAAGGTTCTGGGTTTATAGGATATGACATGCAGGTGAGATGGAGGGTAGGTTATGTTGGTAGGTTATGTGACCGGGTTATGTGACCAGGCAGACTCTGAGCAACAGAATGGATATGTGAAGGAGATTAAAGGATTAGGATTAAAGCAAGGTTCTGGGTTTATAGGCTATGACATGCAGGTGAGATGGAGGGTAGGTTATGTGAGGTAGATGCAAGGTAGTGAACCAATTTAAAGGTACTTATACTTGTGAAAATATTCTATAAAAGCAGGATGTAAAATTGATGTTTGTCGTTATGGATTACACATGTTGTTGTTTTCAAGGAAGTAAGTACGACTTAGAGAGGAGGCGACATTACACATTCTTAGCGTATTGCCATGGGAACGGTAGGATCTCTAAAGACCTGACTACAAGCGGAGACGACCAATGTGTACATGCAAACCTAATACCCACCATTTCTTGTATATTTCAGGATTCCTGAGGATTGCGTGTCGCTATTGCTCTTGTTGCATTTCACTTGTACATCTGTAGCACCCTCTGTCAGAAACAGGGAGCTGTCAGCTGGAAGATCCCGGAATATCTCGGTCCTGTGTTGCGTCTCGTTAGTGCCCAGTGTGGCATAATGTAATGAGCAGCTTGTTTGCCCGTAGGCCTGGGTGCCCCACCACTGGACGACGTGATTGAATTCCCCCCGAGTTTTATAAATGCATACTGAGATTTGACCTAGGGGACAGAGAAAAACATGAACAGAAACAGGTTATGTAGGTCATATTTACAAGACACTCTTTTAGAGGGTTCAACAGAAATGACTTCAACTTCACTGGAAGAACACGATAAACTTAAGTCTAACTCTTTTGAGATTCATTATCCGTATCTTTTAAACAACTCCCAAATATATTCCACCATTATTAACCCTAACAGTAGGGGTGTCATACACATTGTGCAGACCCACTAGACAACGAGTAACAACATGAGAATTTGCAGATCTCATGAAATGTATCATCTGAAAAAGAAAGACTTATATGAAAAATATGAGCAACATACATACTAGAAAAGATGATTTGAAATGCTTGAAAGATGTAAATAGAATAAATGAGATGGTTCAAAAAACACTTTCTAATTACTGTTGCTTAATACGTTTGTTGTCTAGGAAAAAGCGCAATCTGAAAAGTTTATCGGACCATAACTTGGCAACGCTTTGACCGATTTTGAAAGTTGAAAGAGATTTGCAATCTACTCACCAAGCCCTTCAAGAAATAGTCCCAAATAACTTCCTAAAAGCAATATTAAAATTTGTATTGTCCCCCTACTAACAGTCCTCAATCCCCCAACAGGTAAAGAATTGAAAGACTGTTAGGGTTAATAGGAAATTACTTCAAAGATATGTGTATCTAGACGCAATTAAATAAATATAACTATGATCTCATGTCATCATTTATAAATATGATGGGGGATTTTTTAAAAATAAATCAGGACTCACCATGGCTAATATTAAAAGGATGAGATTTGGAGCACACTTTCCCCACAGTAGACCCTGCAAACAAACAAAACTGTACCTGTTATACAAGTTATAATATTTGATTTGTAATCTTGAATGATATAATTGAGTAAATTTGTACTGGTGGCTTTACTGACGCGGCTCTACAATGTGTACTCCGTTCAACATATGGTATATTTGTACCTAGTAGGTACAAGTACAAACATATTTACGATTTTGGTAAATACTAATCCCATGTTTGTTATGAAGTGACGGAAGTGTCTCAAGCTGTAGGAATTTCTAACTGCATAGAGATTTTTTAATGAATTCCATATAACTTAAGCGTAACTTTTGAACAAACAAAGAATTACGGCTTCCATGAAAATAGTCAATTCAATCTTTTTTTTAAATTACAGTCTCTTACCCGACAAAAAAGACACAAGACTGGATTTGTAGCTCTTGCTGGAGCCAGTCAGACCATTACAGGAGGCTAAACACGTCATTTGGATCACGTAAACTACAGAGTTTTGCAAGTTGGTCAACTGAAAAGTTCCGGTGGGGGATAAACTGGACACAACGCTGGACTCGGACGTTGTCTTGTTTTCAAAGTAAAGGAGATCGCAGCATGTGGCTTTGACGTAGGTTGCAATTGTCCATGTGACAACGCTGGCATTGTTTTTAGGGTCCTTTTCAACACAGACAAACACGCCATCAAAGATATCTTGAGGGAGAACAAAATGAGGAATGAAAATAGTATTTTAACTTAACACACAACTAAGTTATAGCGTGCAGCAGTCATTATCGACGCCTTAATGATTCACGAAAATAATACTATTACTGTAGAGGCAGGGGGGGGCGGAGGGGGGGCCCAACAAAGTGCGCCACCAACGTTGAAATGTATCTCATTCATTCTTCCACGCTCATGAGCCACACATCTCACACAGTAAATACGTAGAGATCGCTACCGCGAAGCGCTCCATTGAAACACGTACAAATTTGCTCCGTGTATCGCTCTCCGAATTCAGTGATTCATGCAACGTCCGCAAAGCCAGGTACACAGGCACGATCTACACGAATATTTTTGGGGGCGATGTCATTTTCTGCCATTTTCGTTCGAAAACAACACGATAAAACGCAGGGGGTTCACAGGCAGATCTTTTTAAAAATTCAGTATATCACTGCTACATCCTTTTTTAACGTATCCATAGAAAACAATGAGTGGGTTCGAAGCACGATTTTTCACAATTTATGGATTATTATTGCCCTTTTTAGGGGAGGTATTTGTTAACGTCGTTTGAGTATTTGTGCACAATCTCCACGCGCATCAACGGTACGTCAACGCTTAATTTTTTTCGACTGCTTTTTTCATTTTCATTACAATTTTTGTCATTGGATGATAAAAATTAAGGTAAATAACAACCTTTTACAACTACAAAAGACAAGATGTTAAGATTGGATGCTAAAAACTCTTTATTTTTCGCTTAAGAAAATTGTTCCCCCCTATTTTGAGAATGGACGGTACATCAGCGTTTCGCAATCACAGTCTCGAAGGGCCCCCCCTCCGCCCCCCCCTGTGTAGAGGCTAACTAAACATGATTTCGGTGGCCGCGCCACTGGCACTACACAAGAAACGCGCATCCACCATGCAGTTTCGCTGTACACGTCACTGTGTACCCTCAGGGAGCCCGGATATAAATGTACGTTCATTCTCCAGCGCTACATGCGAATCTCCCAATGTCATGAGCACTGTAAGCTGGAGTTACTCAAGCTGTAGTACTAGCAACAATAATATTTATCACAAAACTATCAAATTTATCACAAAACTATCAATTTTTCACAAAACTGGTGCAACAGTCCTATCGGCCATCTTGAATGACAATTTTACCTGTGCCGTTCGTTGCTGCAGAAGAACACATTTCAAGAACGAAACCAAAGCAGACTGCTGTTGCCAACAGCATACTGGTCACGCCACAACATCGGCCCGTTAGTCCCACTAGTGGACAAAGTCAAAGCAGCAGCCAGAAATGCAATTAAGGGAGAAAGATTGGGAGATTTTTTGCACCCAGAATCCAAAGCCATTAAATAATTTTGTTGGACAGCTGACGGCAGATGGTACCCGTCGAATTAATGTTCGTACGAATTTGACATTGAGGTTAAATTCAGGATACCAGCGACGTGTTTTTGTGTGTGTGACTGTGAGTTATTGCCAGTTCCCTGCCCTTGATATGAGGCTAAACAATGGGCTAAACTTTCTACAAAGTGTTTACAAACAAACCTAATTAATTGGACCAAAAGGACCGAGAAAAAAAATCAACTATGAAGGATTAACCGAATTAATTTAAACATAATGGTTCTTATGTTTTATTTCAAAAGTGACATCTCATTTTTCTCTAGTGAAACAAAACCTCCGGAATTACTGTAAAAAAGGTCCCAAATAAGACTAATTTTGTTGGATCAAATATTCCCAATTGATTAAAAAAATCGATGCAAGACTTAGTGCAACTGATCGTCATTATATAATTCCAGGGTAATTATTAGGTAATAATACAAGGGCAGTAGTGCCTGGCAAACGTGATACTGGGTGTCATGTGGTAAACACTGGGTTTCCTAGGGTAAACACTGGGTGTCGTGTGGTTTAAGTCGGTGTCATGTGGTAAACAATGGGTGTCATGTGGTAAACAGTGGGTTTCATCGGGTATGCACTGGGTGCCATGTGGTTAAGTTGGGTGTCTTTATGGTTGGTTGGGCGCCATTTGTAAATTGTGGGTGTCACGCAGTGGGTGTCATGTGGTAAACAGTGGGTTTCATCGGGTATGCACTGGGTGCCATGCACTGACCTCTACACCTGGACGGACCATTGTCCATATTCTGCTGTGCTAACACTTGAAGTCGGCGCGAACTGGAAGTGCAACATGGCGGACCCGAGACGTCACTGCTGTGAGCCAATGAAATGTCCAGGTGTGGAGGTCAGCGGATTTATTCTGTACATTTTGTATTTATAAACATTACGTAATACGTATCGTACCAACACCTGGACATTTCATTGGCTCACAGAGTCACGTCGTGGGTCCGCCATGTTGCACTTCTCCGCATGCCGACTTCAAAATGAAACAATGATGATCTGTCCATGTATAGAGGTCAGTGGTGCCATGTGGTTAAGTTGGGTGTCTGTATGGTTGGTTGGGTGCCATTTGTAAATTGTGGGTGTCACGCAGTGGGTGTCATGTGGTAAACAGTGGGTGTCATCGGGTATGCACTGGGTGCCATGTGGTTAAGTTGGGTGTCTGTATGGTTGGTTGGGTGCCATTTGTAAATTGTGGGTGTCACGCAGTGGGTGTCATGTTGTAAACAGTGTTTGTCATGTGGTAAACAGTCATTATGATCGAGGTAAATAGTGGGTGTCATGTGGTAAACACTGGGTGTCATGTGAGTGGGTGTCTGTAGTAAACAGTGGGCGTCAAGTGGTAAACACCGGGTGTCATGTGAGTGGGTGTCTGTGGTAATAACAGTGCGTGAAGTGGTAAACAACAGTGGGTGTCAAGTTGTAAACAATAGTGGGTATCAAGTGGTAAACAGTGAAACAACAATGGGTGTCATATGTGGTGAACAGTGGTGGGTGCCATAAGTGGTAAATAGTGCCGGGTGTCATGTGGTAAACAGTGGGTGTCACGTAGTAATGACATCAGGATACCCGCTCTATCTAGTTTGCGCCCGGCAGCGCAGCGCACGTCAAAAAATTAGCGGCTAGCTAAAAGGGCGCCACCCCGCGAACACGAGCAGCAAAAAGTAAACCTATCGTTGTTCGTATGTTTGTTCATGCATGAAAGATTATCGCAGTGGTAAGTCAAAATTCAGTTTCTTTTTATGGCTTTAAATTAATAATGTGATCTTTATTTCCAGGAAGGTGTACAGTTTTTATGGAAAACCATGGATAGGCCTATCTGTTTTTGATCGCCTAAAACAAGTAGGCCAAATAGATGAACAGTGGATGTTTTCTAACGTAAGCAAGGTATAGTCGGAAATAGACGTCGTTGGCGTTCACCATGTTGTTGTGTGCGTTTCATGGGTTTGTTTATGAATGAAATATGGGCGTGGCACTCACTGGCAGCCAGAATGAACTGGAGAAATTATCCTTATTCATGAATAAAAAGGGCGCTGTAACTACAACATTTAAAGGTATAATCAATCAAAATAATTCATGTCGCCTGTCATACAGCTCAAAAATTAAATGTTTTCAATGATAATGTTAATTCATTGTTTAGGCCACGAGAATGAAAGTTATAGATTTGTGTCCGGACTTTTTTGAAAACACATGAGGCTTTTTTTCATTATTCATTATTCATTATTTTTTAATGACTGTTGTTTTACATATACAAGCAGTGGCGTAGCCAGAGTTTATACATTATTTCTCCATGCATGGATACGCACCTATGTACTGAGTGAACAGGTATTTACACAAACACGCACATGATTCTCAATATGGAATAAATACAGAGGAGGCGCAGTGATGAATCGTAAAATTTCCTATTTCGATCATGCCATCGATCAATATCAGTATATGCAATGCAATGTCAATAAACTTCTTTATTGTTTAGCCCTAATATTTCAACAATGACCCCGACGCCGCCGCGAGATATTGGCAAGATGATGATACTGCGTTCATAGATGTTCATAGATCATCTTTCCATTACTAGTATTAGGGGCGATTCTGAACAGAATTTATGTAAAATCAAATTTATTTATTTTTTTAATAATGAATTTTTTTTAAATAATTCAATTCAATTCAATTCAATTCAATTCAATAGAACATTTATTTCCACATTCTTACTCTTAATTACATTGAATAATACATGTACATTAAAACAAGTGTGGAGGCATCATCCTAGAAAGCTAAAGGTTATGGCGGATGTGCCCTACAGAACAGGACAAGATAAGACAAAAACACTGATTACAATATTTAGTCGTGATCACATAATTAAATAATACATGGATCGGTTAAACATATTAAGTATGGACTTGATATTAAGCAAAACGGATTATTATTGGCTAAAATAACTTAACAGATGACAATAAATTAAGTACTCTGGGAGTTGAGTAAGAATGATTTCAATTTACATTTGAACGTATTGATTGAAGGGCAATTAGTTACAGACGATGATAGATAATTCCAATTTCAAATAATGAAATTTATGTGCGGTAGCTTTTCAGGCATGCGGGCGGTGGACGCAAATCTATAACTTTCATTCTCGTGGCCTTAGTATAATGTTATGCATAGCCATAGCCACCTGGTGAATATTTAGCAGGCACCAGCTTTCTTGGATTAAATGTTACTAATATAAGCTGATGCCCTCTTATACAATATAACTTATACAAATAAATGTTGGGTGCGATTGATGGATCTGCACTAAGCCTAGGCCGATAACTTCATCGTGCAGAACTAGTATATTTGTCTTAAGTCAATCCAGGAGGAAATCTCTGACTTTAATACCGTGGACTTGCGCTATTGGTCGTGGAAGAGTGTTTTCTTGAAGACAAGTCAGAGATTTTCTACTGGATTGACAGATCTGTAAAGTGCATTTCTGCGCGATATATAACACATTGCCCCTGTTGTCTAGCCAGCACATGGCTGAATGGTAGGGACTGTACACAATACTATTACAAAAAATCCAATCAAGATTTATCTTTACTCATCAGTCATAGAATAGATGTTTGAAAATTGTCAAAATCATAAAAGTGATTACCTTAACAAATTCTGCTTCAATGTAATTTTGCAGAATTGAGGATGTTTTTTCTAGCCAAAAGGGCCTCGGGTTAGAGTTAATGAACCTTATAAGAAAACTCCAATTTACTTTTGGTCAGGAAAGTTTACACTTGGTATTGTCTTAATAAATTGAGGAAAGCATTATATGTATCAAAATTGTACAGAGACATGAACATTTTAGTGTGTAACCGAGAAGCGTTGGTTGGGAACATGGGTTCTTATTGTCCGGATTGAAAATACTAATCATATCCACACAATTTCGTTCATGTACCTGAGACAGTTTGTATGTTATTGTCTGCAATAAAACTCGATGTTAAAGGTAGGATACACCATTTGCAGATATCGAGAAAATAATTACTACCGAATTATTAAGAAATATCTTACCTTACTTATTTAAAAGTAAATAAAGATTGTAGGCATCCAGCAAAATGATTGCGCTAAATATCCTGTAATTGTTTCGAAAAATTGAATTCTATAAAAAATAAATCACGATCGCCGGATGTCGATCTCGAACAACATAAGAACCACTGCCCGACGCCGGTTAAAAATGAACGCAGTTTTTCTTGCTTTTTTTTTAGCTTCCATGATTGTAAAACTTTGATTGACTATAAAATTAAACCCCCTTAAATTCACCCATTCATGATAATTCAAGGAATTACCAATGGTGTATCCTGCCTTTATATGACTGTAAAGGGCATCGCTGACTTGAAATGTGCACTATCATTGTGTGACTGACAGGAATATCTGACAATAAAAAGTACGGGTCATGATCACGCCCTTGTACTTGTGTATTTACCAGTAGTTGCCAAACGTATTTATCAAACCGCATGGCCAAATGCTGTGTCACTGTAACCTTGCTCTTATATTGGCCACTGTATTACAATAAATTGTTTACCTTGACTACAACTGTGTGGGATAAAAATTGCTGTGTAATGTTCTGCTCTGTTTAACTGCCTTTGTCTGCAAGTTGGCTGTAGCATTGAATAGGTGAATACGGCAAGAGAAATGCTGAAGAACAAGAGTTTCAAAGACACGCCACCGCAAATAAGCACTTTGTTCACTACGCTCCGCCACACGTTTCACTCGGAGTTTGAACAAGGTCGATGCAAGTAGTGTATGTACTTGGGCACACCCATAAAAACCAGTTCATTTTATATTCTCACTGATGACTGGCTGTGGTGTGGTATTAATTGGATATTTGGAGCTGAAAGTACTAAACAGCTGAGTGAATTGAGCGAAAATACAGTTCTACCTTAACTCTTCTATGTGCTCAATATTTTGGAAGGATTCCAAAATCAAAGACTAAACAGTAAGTATATAATTACTGACAGTACTGTATGACGCACATTGCATATCGTTCAAAATATGGTCACAATATATTATAAATATTCTATGTGTACATATAAAGTACATGTATGTTTTTATTGGGCTCTTATTAAATTAGCATAACAGTGTTTATAAACATGTGTACATGAATATTATGAGTGTAAATATTAACTGAACAACTGTTATTGCTGTACCTACATATTTACAACAAACGGTAAATTGCCGAGTTAAGTTTGTTTCAATTTCATGACTATCGCTTTATAGCCAAAAGTGTGACATTGCAAATATCTTTCATTTCTGTGTTTAGAAATATGTACCACTTGCTTTTATCATGCTTTAGTGTTTGTATTGTATCTGTGGGCTAACTGTACTGTGTGGCATTCTGTACACATGTACATTGTATGTGTTAATGTTTCTGTGCGTTCAAACATTTCAATAGGAAAGTGAATTTTATTCACTGCCTGTATTCATTACATACAAATTATAGAAGGAGGAAGTTAAGTAATACTTGAACCTTTGCCAACAATGATGTATACAGGGAGTTTGGTTTTTACTAGGTGATTTTGTGCAACTATTGGTCTTGGTTTTTTCCCTTTTTAACCCTTTGCTTTAATTGCACTCTCCAAAACACTTCTTACCTGTAAAGTCAATTTTCGCTCTCAAAGGAGAGCAATGATGTATTTTTGTGTGTGTATATTCTACAGAAATGAAATAGATTGCTTACACTGCAGCTGTTTTGCAACCTTTACGTTTCCTGTTTTCATTTTCCTGTTGAGTTGAATGTTTGGTTGGAAGCCCTTGAATCCTCAAATTCTCCCAGAATTTGTGGGCGTACAACGTTTCCACGAACCAGCTTATTTCCTTCTTTTTTTAACTTTAGACATACGTACATATATGCTATTAAAATAGGTAAAGCTTGAAATTTCCTCTCTTTTTCACACTTTGCATTTTTGGTTAGAAATGGCAGATGCCTCTTTGACAGTTGTTTGGTAATAGAAGGTTCGAATCTAGAGAGAATTTGTTTAGTACTTGTTTAGTCCTAGTTGAAGGTTCCAATCCAAACTCTTGTTCCCTACACAGGGGTGTGAATTACAGCAGATCCAGAATGAATACCAGGCAATTGTTCCTCGCCCTGGTCATACCTATGATCATCTTGCAGATGACTTCCAAGACATGGGGTCAAGACGTAAGTAGTGATAGAAGAAAAAGACATGGCGACGAGACAAGAGATCAAACGGTCGGGGTATGTAGTTGTCAGAGGGTAATGGGGCATTTAGGATAACCATGGGCACAGAATCCATGATTCGTAAACTCGGGGAGAGTGTTTAGCAGCAAAAGTTCTTCAATCCTCGCAAATCTGCTTGATTTTTTAGCTTCCCAACTTCTTTAAGACCCTATGCAAAGTAATAGTTGCTAGGAGTTGCCCACATTTCTTTTTTTTTAATCTACACTTTCCTCCCTCTTCCCATTTCCCTGCCTCCCGCCTCCCATTGGATTTCATTGAAATCAATCTTTATTTGCATTGAAATTTGATGCAATTTTTTCCCGTTTTAATAATTTTAGAAAATACAATTTGTGAAATCTCAAAGTTTGTATGCAGTTTGACTTGTTTGCGATACAATGTATGACTCCCTCCCCCAAAACAAACAAGTCCATTTTTGTTCGAATGTGGCTGTTTTCCTAATCTAATCTTTTTGGCTTCTGCTTAACATCGGATTCCAGTGGTGAACTTTGGTTGCCCATTAGTGAATGTTGCCGAAGTATAACATTAAACATGGTTCCATATGGAGCCAAAGTTCACTCAAGTCTGGGACAAAAAAAAAACCTTTGCTTCCAAAACGTTATCTTGGATTCTGTGCACATGGTACTGGCAAGCCCTGGTACGTCTCGACTAATCTGCATGTGTGATTTGACTTGCTCAACATGCATCGTGTCGTCATGCCCATCGCAACCATGCACCGTGACTTTTTGATCTCATGCTCTATGCTCAATACTTGTTCATTCTTAATAATATTTTTATATTGAGGTTTTTATTTAAACACTTTGGAAAATTTGGAAAAATTTGGAAAACATCCTTATCAGTAACAATGCTGATTATACCATTACTCTTTTTCAGGGGCGAAAGAATAAAGTTCAGAACTCATTGTTTTTGTTTCCCATTATGCGCTTGACTTGATCACATTCTTATTTCATGTGCTTGTTAAAAAAAAAAAATTTACATTTTTTTTTTTAAATACACATTTTACAACATTTGCTTGTGTGAAGTTAGCATGTGATTTATTTTGATATCTCCACTAACTGGAATGACAATCAATTTAACAATAACAATCCCTAATTGGGATTTGTTTGACGCGAAGGCATGTTATTGATTTTGATTTGAGATTTGCATGTGATTTTTCTCTCCCTAACCAGTAACAAACCTGAATAGAAGAGCTGTTCATGTTGTCAACCCATACTCAATTTTAGCATTTTTACAGAAATTCAATTCATGTTAATGCTACCATGCTAATGCTCAAGTTCCCATTTTTAACCTACGGATTAACCTTGCAGCTGATTGGATGTGACGAATCCAAAGGCTGCTTTAGACAGCCTGTGGAGTGTGTGGGCGATGACTGCATGGCCTACGTGACTTGGGAGACACTGGCGGATGGACAGAGCCAATTCTCCTTGAGGGCGAAGGCTGACGGTTGGGTGGCAGTTGGTCTGCGACCGGAGGGCTCCACAGGTAATGGTATGGTGAGTAGGGTACATCATGTTGCTTTGTCTGATGAATTCACATACTGAATTTATTAACCCCTTAATGCCAGGGAGGGGCTATGCTGTGGCCAGCTGTGCTATGCCGCATAACTCGGCTTGTGAGGCAGCTGCACACTCAGTCCATTGTGCAGTGCTGCTAATGGACAAAGGCTTCTGTGCAGTCATGCATATGATCCGGTGCAGTAAGGAAATGGATGCCGGTAATACTGGCATTAAGGGGTTATTGGGGGTGAAGTACTACACTATGTGCTATAAGCACTGTCTGGTGGTTTACTGACAGAAGCAGAAGCAGAAAAACTATTCCTTTTACCAACGTGATTTGGCAGAAAGTCTATTTACCATTTTTTGGTTTTCTTCTCTTTTCGTTTCTTAAAGGTTCCAGCTGATGTGTATGCCTGCACTAAAAACCAAGAAGTCCGACGATCTAAAAATGGGCCTGGTCTGAACTCGTTTCCAAACCCATCTCCGGTAACTGCTAGTATTCTGGGTTTTTTGCTTATCAGTGGGATGGGCTCCGTACATGTACATGAACAGTAAATGTACATTAACAGTAAATGTGTGCGTTCTGTTTTGTGGGTGCATTTCTTCACTCTTTCAATTCCAATATTAATCAAAACCCAACGTTCTTGTTCAAGTTTCAGCTTGGCAGATATACTTTTTGCAAAAATAGGAAGACATTTCAATGCTAATTGGGAAATTTTCAAGGGTCGTCCACTTGATGGATTCGACCACCAAACCCTGGCAATCTTTTCTGTTTTCTCAATGTGCAGAGTAATGCCTGAGTGAAAGGTTTAACAGAGTAATAGCTGTTCAGCCCCATGTTAAAATGTTTGAGCAATTTTGTTGATTAAAAAATATAAGTTAATTTAAAGTTTAAATAAAACTTGTTTGTGTCTGTTTTCAAGATCTCTCTTTGTATCTTCTGCCTACTAGCACCAAAATCTAATACTAAATTAACATATCCCAATGCAAATTCCACCCTATGAAAATCTTTTTTTTCTCTCCCTTCGGAATCACAGAATGCAGTGACAACTATATCTGCAGAATCCTTAAATGGCGTGATTAGTTGCGTATTCACCAGGGTGTCGAGTGTAGAAGGGGACGATACTTTCTACAACATCGGCGGCGATAATAAATACTTTATTTTGATGGCTTATGGGGCCGATGTCCAAGCTGACGGTAGTTAATTCCTGAATTGGACATTATTTTAAACCCCTATTTGTATTACCCTGTATTTCGACTTATTCTCGTATTTATATTTGTGCTAGGCGGTTTAAGGCGGTATAAGGAGTAGCAGGCAGGACGTTTCGAGGCCTACTGGGTTATAAGTGTCATACCTCAAGCAAAGCCAAAAGGAATTATTGAAATATTGTATGCAGAGTGAATGGTCGTGCCATGTCATGTTAAATTCGTGGCACGGTTTAGTTATTTCTTGGTGCAAAAGAACCTCTGATTTTGTTTTACAAAATTGGGTCTAAAGTTAAAACTACTGTCCCAAATCAAGATATTTGGTTATCGTTTTTCTTCTACAAAGATTCGCCATCCATTGGTTTAGGTGGTTTTGGCCTTAGAGTAGTCGAAGCATACTTGCCGTTTTTCGTGGGCCACCTGTCCCTGTATATGTCTAAATTTAGTTCTAAATTAAATTTTCCTGTTTATTTTTAATTGTCTATTCAAGACTACAGACTTAGAGTTACAAATTTAGTAAATAGGATGATCTTTTTTCTTATAAATAAAAAATAAAACAAAAATTAGCTTTTCTAATTCCTTTTTTGTAACACCTTGCAGGAGATATTCAGGGCAATTATCACCAGATGCGCTGGTCCACTGCACTAGCGCGAGGTTTGCAAACTGATTTTTCTGCACCCATGTCGAGTGGAGAATCACTGCCTAAGGCCCATGGTAAGTCAATTCATCGAATAGATAAGGAGACTATTCCTCAAATGAGTATCACTCGCAAAACATTATCATTGATAAGATTTTTGTAACCCTTTCCTGTTTTGTTTTTTCAACACTATCCTCAAACCAGTCGAGTAAACTCCACATTGATTAGAAAAAGTTTGTTTTTTTATAATTGACTTTTTGTTCACTAAATATTATTTATTTCAAACGAACAACACATGAAACTGAATTGGTGGTGTTAATACAATTTTGAAACTTGAACAAAGAAATTGACTCGTGCGGGGCTTGAACCAGCAACCTCTGGATTGCCGCTCCGGTGCTCTAACAACAGCTATCCAGCCCTGTGTTGGCAGTTCCCCAAATTAGTTAATATCTTTGTTCAAGGGGCGCTAGTCCGTAGCTACAAACCCGTAAATGCTATGTGGTCAGAAATCCAACCCGAAGCCACGATACTAGCAACATTAGCAATATTGCATTGACCTGAGAAATAGCAATCTCTAATTCATGTATGTTACATTTTTGTTGTTTCCCCCTTCAAGCCACTCTGATGGTGATTGCGTGGATAGGATTTGCTAGTATTGGCATCGTTATGGCTCGCTTCTTCAAACCCATGTGGCCAAACTCAACACTCTGCGGTTTGAAAGTTTGGTTTGTGGTGAGTAAATAGTCCTCCAAAAGTCACCAAACAGGGTGGTTATCCGTCCTAGCATAAGACATAATGTACCTATTGGCCTATTTTCTCATAAGGGTAAGGGGTACACAGAAGAGGTCCAGTGGGACAACCAGTTTAGGCAAAATTGATGCACAGTAATTTAGGACTAAGCCACACTGTACACAAACTTTGTAACAGTTATCCTAATAGTTATCCTAATAAGCGCACGGGCAGTAAAAAATAGTGCATGTATCTCAGAATAGCACGATACGCGGAGTAAAGATATGGACTGTGGTATTTTTAATATTGTTATTCGTGCCCTTATTGTTTCCCTTTATTCTTTTCAGATCCATCGGATTTGCATGGTGAGCTGTGTGCTGTGTTTCTCCGTAGCATTTATTCTGATCTTTGTACATCGTCAGGGTTTTGTCGACACAGGGGTGAGTCAGCAAGTCAGAGAATTGGTTTTCTCTGAAATATGAGTGATTTTTGACATTACAGCAAATTGTTTAGTTCAGTTTTAACAAAAGATCGAGTTTCAAAAGAAATATTTTGTTTCGACAGTATATGGATATTTAATGCTAAACAGTGATGGCAGAGTCATAGTATTGTGGTTTACTTGTGATCGACTTTATAATTGGTTTGTGGTTTACCTGGGGTTTACCTGGGGTTTGCCTGGGGTTTGCCTGGGGTTTACTTGTGGTTTACTTGTGGTTTACCTGTGGTTTACTTGTGGTTTACCTGTGGTTTACCTGTGGTTTACCTGTGGTTTACCTGTGGTTTACAGTTGGCTTGCAATTGGCTTGCAATTGGCTTGCAATTGACTTGTGAGTATTTGACTGCAATTTTAAAAGACACTGATGTTTTAGAAGACATTTTTGCCATTTTTCTTTTGCAGAGAGCCGTCGTCGTTGCCCATGCCATTTGCGGTATCATAGTGACCTGTCTGGGTATCATCAACCCTATCATGGCCGTCTTCAGGCCACACCCAGGAACGTCAAGGTAAGAACGTCCCCACCCTAGAGCTGTAAACTCTGTCAGCAAACTCTAGAGGCTGCTCTCAAGCTTAGTCTGGACACCTGGACCGTTATTCAAACCTCAGCTTTGTCTCTGTATTTGGCTTCACTCATGCAGTTTGGCAATGGTGATTGAGACGAAGACCGAGTATAAACTGGGGTTTGGAAAACGGCTGCCTTGACACTGCTTGGGCTGAAGCAATGCGGTCTGAGATTTTTTAGTGTCGCTGTTTTTTTGTTTCTTGCTTTTTTCTATCCACTTTTTCATAGTGTAAATATGATGCAGTCATTGACATGCAAAAATACAGCATGTCTATTCTTGTTGTTTTTGCTTCCTAATGGCTCTCTCACCTTTGTTTACTAAATGTTAGGCGACCCATCTTCAACTGGGCACATTGGGGTGTTGGTACCACAGCTTATACATTAGCAGGTGAGTAGTAAGAATAATAAGAAAATAAGTCAACCTTCTAAAGCGACGTACGTATTTATGAAAGCACTTCAAATTAAGAAATTTACTTGGCAGTAAATTCCTGTTTGGAACGCACAAGAAACAAGGCACGTTTACATCAGCATTGCCCCTTTCATGTCAATTGTTGTGTACACAGTGTCCCACTGTTGTTCATTTTCTAAGAGTTAATATATTTTCTTCACCACTGACCTGCCTATTTTCCTCGGATCTTTCCAGTGGTCACTGTCTTCCTGGGGATCGGCTATAACTCTGGTGGTCTCCTGGCTAATATCCCCAACTACGTCTTCTTTGTCATGATTGCCTTCGTTGTATTCCACATTCTGATCTGGATCCTGTTTGAGGTCCAGCGCTGCATGACGGAGAGTCAAGGTAGGTTTAAATAAACAAGACTGGCGTCAAACGACTCCAAAAACCAACTCCAGATGGTAAAAATATCACGCTTATCGATGCAATTTTTGTAACTTTTTCTTCAGTTTTAAAACAAATGAATCTTTCTGACATTTGCCATCAAGTGACCAGACAATTTGAATATTAAATTAAGACTAATTCTTCCTCTTTTTTTGGTCACAACAGGACGCAGTAATGATGTGGCGTTGAAGACAACTGGTAGTTCTACCGACCAATTAGCTGCAGAAGTCGACACAGACCCCCCATCTGTAAGCTCCACCCCTTGTTTCTCTTTGCCTTTTCCCCACCCACAATTCTCCTTTCCTTTCTTAAAAAGAACATCTTTTCAACACTGTCTTTGCCTAAAAAACGTCTTCCCAAAACATGTTAAACTTGCTCATTTCTTCAATTCAAACTGCACTAAAACATTTCTACTAATCGCCACATTTTTTTTTCTTTTTAGATATTAACTACGAGGCTATATAATTTGTGGTAATAGGCAGAAATTTAAATTTGTTTGTTTTTTATTTTAGGTTCAGATGAATTTGTTATATTGCATAATTTGAATAGCTAGACTATATGGAATAAGGCACTGTGTCATATCCAATGCCAATTGTAGGGTTGCTATAATAATAATAATAATAATAATGGATAGTTATAAAGTGCACGTATCCACCAATACTGGCGCTCACAGCGCTACAATTATTACCCCTGCTCACTGGGCCCACAAAAACATTCCAAATGCCATTTCAACTCCCTGGGGAGTATACAGCTCGATGCTGCCATTTTTGCACAAAGCAGCTAATATCAACCATCTCTGCCTTCACAGGTACCCATTTACTCCTGGGTGGAAAGAATTAGGCAATGAGTGACAAAGTACCTTGCCCAAGGGCACACGTACCACAGTCCCAGGCCGGACTCGAACCCACAACCTGTAGCTTAACCTACAGATTACAAATTCAATGCTCCAGACCACGAGGCCACGACACTCTACCCCACCTATAGCGATACGGTCAATGGATATCAATTATTATTCTTGTCCACTTTTAGGTGCTGGTTATTAACGGAGCTTATTAACAGAAAGCTTGTTTCTTTAACCATTAGCATATTTATTATAATATTGTGGTATAAATTGTATTTATTATCTGAAAAAACGAAAACCGTAGAATTCTTGGGCAGTTTTTGGCGGTACAGAGAGTAACAGACAGGGGACTTTAGGGCAGTACATGTACAGTGACTTATGGAGCAATGGGCTTTCGTGATTAAACATTTTATGAAGTTTCTGTGCTATTCTTAGTCAGGTGAGATGTGTCACTCTAAATAATGTCTTTCAAATTTTTTTAAATTTTTAACAATGAGTTAAATTTATTCTTGATGCGCGCATGGAAGTGTAACGACATGTATAACCAGTTTTTAAGACAATTGTTTTTGAGTCTCATTTTATGCAAATTTGTCCCATCCGCAGGATGACTTGATGCCAGAAGGTCCCTGTATGTCGCAAGTAACAGAAGAGGTCGGGGTTCCTCATTAAATATTCATGTATTCATTTATGCGAATGATGCCCTGCATTGATTGGTCTTTTAACACCCTGTTTTGTTGTTCATGCATATGCATTGCATCTTGGTTTGACTCATACGTGTACGTATACAGTGAGTTTTTAGATGGTTGCGCAGTCTAAACGAATTAAAAGGTAGTGGATATTTGTCCAGCGCCGATTTTTGTAAAAAAAAGTTATTAATTCGGCACCCTCCTCTCTCCTGTGTAGAGCTAGCGCAGGGCCGTGTAGTTAACACTCCTAACAGTAACACTCACTGCGCATGTGTTATATCATGGAGGAAGGAATAGACAGGATTTTGAACGCCATGAGATCAAAGACTGAGCCTTTAGTGCCGCGTTCGTAAAAATGCGGTTAGACACTCGTCGCAAAGCATTTTGTGCCATGGGCCTGCACCATGTTGTAAAATGGCGGCGTACGAAAAAGACGATTTTGTAACGGCTCCGCAGCTGAAGACCTCAATGCCATTACCACTGTTCACAATGAATATCCGGTCGAGGCTTGGCGGGCCGTTCAAACTCCTTCTACTTATTCTAGTTTTTTCTCCATGGTTATACACTCTTCCATTCTCCAACAACCAAAATAGCAAAGCATTATTTTGTGTTTTATTTCATATTGCTCAAAAATACCCTCATTTGTTTTTGCTGAAATTTATTTCATTTAATTGGTGAGGGGTTGCAACATATTAATTCTTATACCTGTACATCTCTACTCATCTTTTCTAGGTATGAAAGCATCAAATTCTTACCTTCCACATCTTTGAAATGAGTTCTGGGACTTTGGTTTTGCAAGTGTACAGGCCCTCTAGTGGTGACCTTAAAGTAGACAAAAAGCGCCCTCAATAGTTAATGTGCTGAGCTAGTAGTATCTTTCAAACTCCTACTGCCTTTGCAGGAAAAATGCAAGAATGACGTACAAATATCAGCCAATTTTCTCAGTGAACTTGACTTTCAGGGTTGAGACCGATTGTCTCAATTGATGACAAATATTTAGAGTCATTTTAATTAATAATGTACAAATGTACATCATAAAAGTCGCCTTTGATCGACAAGCAACATGTCATTTACATACAATTGTTTTGCATTTTACATTCATTTCGTCTCGCTTTCCCAATTTTAAAGCCACTTTTGTTTTCGACTCTAGGATGAAATTTGATTGCATTTTGCTTGGATTTTTCATCCTAGATGTCGGTTCATGATCAGCGTGAACACAAACACGTTGGAAATTTTCAAAAGTTGAACACATTATTTTTCAATTTTGGTGACTTGGCAGCGAATGATTCCCGACATTATATCAGCATCCCATTCGCATGAAGCATGAACCTGCCTTAACCAAATCGCATCGGATGACTTGTATACCCGTTCAAATTAACGGATGACGAATAAACACGTCACGAGCAAGGCCGGAAATATCTGTCGGCGACCGGCTTGCAGCATGTGAGGCCAGAAATATCAGGGTGTGCTACCCACAGGTACTGGCCTGAACCCGTCTCGAATCGAGGTTCATGAAAAACAATCCCGCACCTGGGCCCAGTCAATGTCAAAATAATCCCAGTGCAAACTATTTATCAGTATACAGTCACAGTCACATCTGAATCCATAAAGTGATGCCAGTATTTCATTTACTAATCCATTTGGGTTTACCACTTTGAACAGATTGCCAAATCATGTCATTATTTATTTTGTTTCTAGTTTGCGAAATGTACCCCTATTAATCCATGTAACATATTTATTGCATCACCAATCCCCATTTTTCGTTCATACCTTGTCCTTGTTAATTGCAACATTAATGTGCAAATATGAATGGAGTAATGCTAACATTTCCCTTTCCCTTTGCAGCCCTGTTATCCTGTTGGTCGTTTTACAGAATCATATTAATCTTTATTTCCCAACTTGACATCAGTTCAAGGTGCTAAAACCAGACTGATTTTGTTCCTTAAAATTACGTCTTCACCGACTCCCCTTCTAGCTAACTTTTTCAACAAGTCTGTCTCTTTTTGCTTGTTTTCCCGTCTTTGATTTCAGGGTTCTATGGCCAAGACCGTTCTGTTGTGTTGCTACCTTGTTGGCGTCATTATTGCTGTTGCGTTTCTTGTCATCAGTATCGCGATAACGGCGTAGATTGCGAGGTAACAGACCACAAGAAGAGCGACTCATGCTTCACAATGTGATATGTCAAGGGAAATTTGACAACATGAAATTGGCTGAAAGTAAAATGGTTTTAAAGTTGGGGTTTATTTGAGAGAATTTGGGATTACTTCATGACATCGAATTCCTATGTACCCGTCCTATCCAATGTAATCAAACAAGAATTCTTCTTAGTCTCGAAGCTGGGACCTACTTGGCGCAAACGCAAATTTTGCAGCAAATACTTTGTGATGTCAACATTTTCCAAGTATTTGCATATTAAGTATGAACCGTCTTTACAAACTCAAACGACAATCGTCAGTTCCTAAAGTTCACCAACTTGTTAAATTTCTGCACTCTTTTGCTACGGTTATGTGATTTTTACAATGTTGGGAGAAAAGTCTGTGATCTTATTGTTTTGAATTGTTTACTTTGGCTTATATAAGTTGAAGACGTAATGATTTAATTTTATAGTTGAATGGATATCGGTATGTATGTACATTTAGGGTAAAACAAAATTGTAATTAGTGTCTGAAATGAGGTCTAAAATTCTGGTATATTATACATATTTGGATGGATGTAGATTTTTGCAATGACAGTTAAATTCTTTATTTTATGTAATTTAGTTTGCTTTAATACCTCCTCCCCCCTGCACACAAAAAACTAACCCAAAAATGTTAACAACTTTTGTTTTGTTTGTGATATTTTGAACACTGTCTGCACCTGTATAAATCAATCATCACAGTATTTCACTTCTTAACCAGTTTGCGCCGGATGACGTATATAAACGCAAACATTTCCCCAAATTTAAAACGGATGACGCATAAACACGCCAAGTTCAAGTTCGGAAATGTATGTCAGCAGCGTGCAAGGCCGGAAATGCGTGGGTGTGCTTCCCGGCACTATCAGCCTGAACCCGCTTCGGATCGAGTTTCGTTTAAAATAATCCCGCCCGTCAGCTCGGCGATGTTAAAATAATCCCGGCGCGAACTGGTTAAAGGTAGGATACACCATTGGTAATTGCTTGAATAAGTGGATGTATTTTTCTCTGTAGTAAAGGTGTGCAAGAGTTTTAGGGGTTGTTTTTTTTGGGGGGGGGAGAAATGTTGGCAACCACAGCCTTATTTTACTGCTTGGGTGGTTTGAATTCGGCTCGTGATAAAACGTGCCTTGACATCGAACAAATATTGAAGGTTTCATTATTTTATGCACGATAACTTCATTTACACTAACTGCTGAAACTTTGTAATTTTCTACCTTAAAACATGCAGTTTGCAAAGAGAATCGCACTTGAACTTTATCAGTAGAGATTATATATTTTTATATCTTGTATTTTCTTGTAATTATTTTCAATTTTGCACATTTCTAGTTAAGAAAAGTATTAAATGTATACAGGATATTTTTTGTTTAAGATTTAGGTAATGAAGTTTTTGAGTAGAAATGTGTGAGCTATTAAAGTACATTGACTATTTTTGTCGGACTGTGTAGTACATATTTTTGAAACATTTATAGTGCAGTGATTTGGGACAGAAAGAATGGACAAATGTTAGATATGTAGGAACATAACTGTAAATACGCTATACCCAGCACGATGTAAGACAAAGCGGGCCCTCCCTATAACAGGGAGAAGATTGATAATTTGGAAAAATGCATATCTTTATACACCTAATAATGTATTTCCGAGGTTCAAAAAGTCTGAATTCAGATTCAAGTCTGCTATACACACTGTAGACTATTGCCACCCAACGCATCCCCACTAGATAACTGAAAATAATGTCTGAGATTCCAGAAACACAATGACAAACAGGGGGGAGGTCCTTCGTTCTTATACCTTGCTTCATATGAAATACACAATTGTAGTATTTTGAAAGGACACGTTACGTACAAAACAACAAGTCTTTATTCTCCTCGACAATTACCATGTGAAAACTGAATTTCTCAGTTCATTGAGCTTTTACAATGTTGGATGTGACTTGCGTTAAATATTTAAGTGGACGGTGGACGTGTTGTCAATTATTAATTTGTTTAGTTGTGTTATTAGCTCATTTATTTTTAAATACTCAAAATGTTAATTTTGTTTAATACGATAGTCTTTCTGCCTGTATTAGTCAGCACTGCTAAAACATGTATTTTCAACAATTGTTATAATTCTCACTTATTCTCCACCGTGTCGGACATCACACGTTGGTTTCTTGTATAAATTGGTTACATTTTTATAGCACTTTTTTCCACTATTTTTACACTTTTCTTAGGGATACTGAATTTAGTAAAAGTGAGCTTGTAGCTGTGAAAAGCCTGCAAACCTTGGTTAAAAGGTTGTCAGACTGATGTTCTTATTAACATTGCTCTGTGTAAAAAGCCAACTGATTTTCTTTTCTTTTTGTGTGATTGATACTAATCATTATACTACAAATAATTAACCTTGACTCTCTAGGGTGGGAGAAAAATCATATTAAAATTTGAGTTTGCAGGATTGTTGGGGTTCTGTTTAAATTAAAAATGATAATTATCAGAATTGTTTTTTCTTGGTTTTCTGATTTAAACAATTTAAAATAAATAAGATTACATTTGGTCGGTTTCCATATGTACACACTGATTTGAAGTCTCCACCCTATGCATTTTTGTTTCCATGGATAAATTACGTAGGAAAGACGCGTTAATGCCCTTTATCTGAGGTACAAATCTTGGTTGATTAACAATTTTTATGATTTTTTTAAAATCTTTTTTCCAGGCAACCAGGAAAATAAGCCAATCCAATAAACGGCTGTCATCTTAAAGCTAAAAAAAAAACAAGAGAAAATCCATATCATGATTGGTTGCTTTTTGGGTAAAAATAACTAACAAAAAGAATAGCAACCTCTTTAAAATCATATTTGGGATTGGCCTTGTGGTAGATTCCCAATACACCTCAAATCGGCATTTCAGGTATTGCTTGTAACCCAAGACAGAAGAAGTGCATTTTCAGGGAAGAAATATACATTTGTTATATGTGGTTTGTGCTGCACACAACGGTAGTATTAGTGAACTCCGTACAGATTATATCGTTACTGTTTCCTGCAGGTTTTCTTATGAAGGAGACAAATCACAATACGGTATTGTCAAAGCACGAGCCTGCACCAGACACTGTTATGATGGTGCAAGCTCCATTGCCACGGTTACCAGATGCGGTTGCCATGGCTTTATTCATCCACATCAGCTCAGGAAGTCCATTAATTCTTGATTGGCCGTCTTGGCCGGCGATGGGTTATTGGTGGCCGGGCCATCGCCTTGGACCCCCGGTATGTGAGAGTTTGTGATTGCATCGTCGGCTGGCTGCGGTGCAAGTGATGCTTCTTGTTTATTATGGGAGGAAGATTCTTCCTGAGCCGCTTTGATGCGTTTCTCAAGATGATTGTCAAATATCCAACATTCGTCATATTCATGGAAGTGCTGCATCAAAAAGAAGAGATACTTCCGTTAAGTCCATAGCCACTTCTCTGAGTATGTGCCCGAAACTTGCTTCTAGAGCTACGGCTATGATTAAACTTTTACAGAGAAAGAGTTTGGAGACCCTTGACCTTTGACCTGTTTGACCCTACCTTTGTCTGCCATTTTTCATCCATCTCTTTCCTGTCCTTTGCTTCTTGTCGCTGTCTCTGCTCCAGGAAGTGTTTGCATTCCGTGGCCTTGTCAATGTTCTTGGTTTTGAGGTAGTGGGTTACGCCTTTCCACAATCTAAAATTAGAAGAAAAAAACAAGAGTTATCCTTTTCTCTCCTCAGTTGTAATTTCCTGAATCTTCCAGGTTTTTGTTCCCTTAGAAATTGTAGTTTTCATTCTGCTTCATATTCATAACCAGTTCTCGTAGGATGACATCACGGGCAAAACCAAAAATATCTTGCAGCGAGCGAGTCCGGAAATATCAGGGTGTGCTACCCACAGATGCTGGCCTGAACCCATCTCTGATCGAGGTTCGTGAAAAACAATCCCTCGTTTGGGCTTGGTCAATGTCAAAATAATCCCGGCATTAACTGACTAACATTTCCCAACGACATGCTTACTTTTTAGATTCATAATCTCCTTGCTTCTCCGTAGGCATAATCCTCTTCTTATTAACTTTCATGGTTGCCGTGTCTGCGAAAACCTCCGTTTGCTAAAAAAAAAACATCAAAAATAAATGAAACGCATTGATCTATGCTGCAATGTACATGCCCAGTGGTAATGTGCTCGACTTGTGCCGTGGTGTGTGGGTCCCAACCCGACAGAGAACACTGTGCTTGTGTTCTTGGGCAAGACCCTTTACTCCATTACACTGTAAGATATGGCCAACTGCTACATCAAATGTAAAAAATCTCAAATAGTTTAACAATCTCTGTAAACTTGAATATTCTGAAGGAAGCAATATGCCCAAAAATATGGTAATGCCTAAAAATAATCATGATTGGCAACTTCTAGTATATTTTGGTAAGTGTAGCAGGTGTAACTCAAACCTCACGACTAAATGAGTACTTTTACTTACCCCGTTAGCATCCTTGGCTATCATGACACCATTCCACTCCCCTGTTATGGTCATGAATGGTTTGCGATCGGACACGTGCCTGTACGCACCAAGAAAACATCACAAGAAAACATCAAAACCCCCCAAAAAATCAGAAGGCAACAATTTCTGGTTAAATTAAACAGAAAACCTTGAACACAATAGAGACAAAGGGAATGAATAGGGATCCACAAGGCAAGTGATGTCTCCACAACGATACAAATTTGAGAAAGTGTGATTTAGGGCAGGGTGACAACTCACGTGATCTCGGCGTTGACGCGGTTACGTTTGCCACCATAGAAGGGCTTCGTTAGGAAGGTGACAGTTCCAGTGAATCCAGTCTTAGCACAGCTGATGATACACTTGCCTCCCATCTCAAACCAGGGAATAGTAAAGATGGAACGGCCGTAACCGTTAGGAAAGGTCATGATGTACTCCTCATCGTGTTTGAGGTCGGAGACGCAGGCTGCAGGGTGAGGATCAAAACAATGTCTTTACATCATCACAGATCATCGGGAGTCAATCGCAAGTCAATCGCAAGTCAAACACAAGGGGATTGCAAGTCATCACAAGTCAATCGCAAGTCAAGTCAAACACAGGTCCATCACAAGTCCATCGCAAGTCCATCGCAAGTCCATCGCAAGTCAATCGCAAGTCAATCACAAGTTTGAGTTTTCGCAACTCAAGTCAAACACAGGTCCATCACAAGTCGATCCCAAGTCGATCGCAAGTCAATCGCAAGTCAATAACAAGTCGTGTCCACCACCAGTGTCAATTGCAAGTGTCGATCGCAAGTCAGTCACAAGTCATTTGCTTTCAAGTCAAGTCACAAGCTATTCAAATGAGCCGGGACTGAATTCCATTATTGTCCCCTCTTTCTTAGGATCTTACTGATGATATAACTTGTGACTGACTTCACCAAAATACAAATTCTTGAGCCGTTATGACGACAAAGAAGATTCCTTGGAGCTACCTTGTCCGACGTTCTCGACGCCGATTGACAAGCCCAGAAACTTGGACTTGGTCCATATATGAGCATTGATGGACATCTGTTTGTTAACGTGTTCGGCGTAGAATGCTGAAACTGAACCCAAACCAAAGGAAATTGCTCTAAACAAAATGACAAACTTGAAGAAGCATTGCTGCATATAAAATAAGATCTTCTCTTAGAAGTTGCCAATTTATGACCGAGTCACTAACTGAGTCGCTGGGTATAATAAATGTTCAAATTGGTTAATCTGGATCAAGTTAGACATACAAAACCTTTATCAATCAAACTGGGATTATTTCAGTCCAGTCTTAAGATGCTAGCTTACACTTACTCGGAGGATGATGGGATACTTGCTCAGCTATAAACGCAACTTGGTCTTTGGTCGCCCAGGGAACCGGCCCGTCTGTCATTTGCTCCTAAATTATCAAAATCAAATCAAAATGTCTACAGACTAAATTTCCATTTCTTTTTCTTTCTGTAAACTTGAAAAAGGGAACAAAAAACAACTGAATTTCAGGCAGGGACAGCTTAGGAAAGATAAGTAGCGAAAATGAAAAGTTTCCATACGCAGAAGACATGATTTTGAGGAAATCTGACAAATTGGGGTTGTTTTATTTTTTTTAATTTTTTTTTGGGGGGGAGGGGTAAAGAAAAGCTGCATTGGTTGACCTTACTGGTAAGATAGACTTTTGGCTCATTCTCTTAAATCACTAACAATTAATAAACAGGACCTCACGTAAACAGGACTTCGCGTAAACAGAAAACAATGCACTGCTGTGATTAGGTCTGTTGTTCTAGGAAATCACAGGTTGAATGTTGAATCCACGAAGATATTAAATCATCCTGGCCACCGGAATAAAACAGCCCGACAGACAGACAGCTAGACCGACCTACAGACAGATACCCACCTCATTGAGGTCAATCTTTCCATTCTCTGTTCCTAGATCCCACCAGCATCTTAACGTCTCTCCTAGGATGGGATTGTAAGGCTTCTTAGCCACGGAGCTGCTACGTCCAGCGTGGAATGCCGTCAAAAACCACTTGACCACTTGGACAATGCGATCCTTGGGACTTTCCAAGTCTGAGATGCTGCAGTTTCGGGAAACATGTTTTGATACTTTAGACACTTTGGCAATATTTTTTCCATTTATTAGGTTTTAGAAGAACAATTTTGTATAACTCACGTGGCAAATATTTCCGGGTGAGCTAGGAAGTCGGCGTACATTTCCAGCAAGGAACGTCTCTCCAGGATGAAGGTGGGTAGGACAACTTTGGTCAGGTCCATACCGAGACGAACCTGGGATAGGAGGTGAGAGATGACACTGCCATGGCCCTCACAGTCTAGCACTAAGGATAGAAAGGGGGGTCAGGAGGGGAAGATGGGTTAACAGACTAGGTAAGTAGCTTTACCTTCAAGGGTAAAAAAGATTGGCAATGACTAACATGTACTCCCTAGTTACTTTACTAAGAAGAGGATCCCGTCCATCAAAATCCAGAGGAATAGCGAGGAATGTTGGTCTCTGAGCATGCGTACATCCCGTAACTAAAGACTCTGTGCTTACATGGTAAGCACATAATTTTTCTGCTAGCACGGTTAGCAGAAAATGGTGACCGTAAGCGCGGAATTCTGTGGTTAGCAGAGCCAAGAAATTGGGCCCAGGTAGGCCGTTTCCGAAACCCTTGTCTATGGCTATTGTGTAGATCTTTGCCTATTATAACTACAGGCTGACTATAGACTAAGCCGTAGCTTTGGAAGCCTGTTTTAGACACGGCCTTACTTTCTTCTTCCGATTCCTCCTCATACATGTTGGACGGGTGCACGTGGGGTCGTGACTCTTGACCTTGCATGACCTCTTCTTCGTCTTCGTCTTCTATGGGCGGCCTTCCCTGAGATCTTAAGAAAGAAAACAAAACACATTTTAAGGACCCAAGGACTTTTTAAGGTCAAATTTGCCTTTGCCTTTTTAATCCTATCAATAGTCTGGCAACTTTCCTCAGCACACATCTCTTACCCCAAGTCTAAGTCCGGGAACTCGTCTGCGTCGTAAAAATCCTCATCGTCGCTGCTGGAGTACGATAACGCCGGGATGTGCTCGGTCCTTGGAATCACCGGAGTGGGGCGCAAGGACGAGGGCGACACGGGCGCATTGTTCTCCTCAAAGCACTCGCTCGCTAACTCGACGCTGATAGGAGAATGGTGCGAAGGCTCCACCTCTTGGGTAACGACTGGCCAAACAAATAAGAAAGAGTAAAATTATTAATAAGAAGAAAGTCTTAAGGTGTAAATAATCAGCCTAAAGGTTTCATGCACTAAAACTTTAAAAAATGAAAGGATAAAAAAGTGGTGTTTGGTGAATTCTCTTACCATGTGTTTCTAAAGGCACTTGGTCGTCACACAGCTCATCGGTAGCGTTGTCATGGTGAGTTGCATCGATTTCATTGGCTACCAGGCCATTCACTGGGTTGACGGTGTTCTACAGATATAAAAATGAAATGGATGTTTCACAAGTAGGAATTACACTTAATAAGTGTGTTCTGTTTAGCAGAACTGTATGGCAGGATCAGCATGCAGGAATTATTAAAAAATGGACAATATGTGGATTGGGTTTTCAGTGTTTTTTTTAAGTAGAATTATTCGTTTTGATGTTATCAGTCGTGTTTTGTATTCCGATTTGTTTCCACCTTGTGTGTTTTGTTTCTGTAATTTTATTGTCGAGGTCAAATAAATAATACAAATAATCAACAGTTTATTACTAGAAATAATTAAGTCATATAATGCAAAATGCAAGCAATGCCAGTGAACGTGCAAAACACATACTGCTGAAAATATACCACGGTATTGCTTATTATACCGAGGCACGCAGGCCATTCCTACAAGATCAGGTGTTCCAAAATGAAACTGTTTTCTCGCAAGCCTGAACTCTTCTAAAAAAACCAAAAAGCATGGAACACAATGCGACCAATGTTTATGAACAAAACAATGTGTTAACATTCAACGACACATACATTGTACAAATGCATGCACACACAAATTATATTGGACACGAACTGTAACTTTGGCCATACAGCTCAAGGCTGTTGTAGATTTGTTTTCTCCGGTAAACTTTGCCATTTTTTTGGGGGGGCAAAGTCTGCACATTGCAGAGTATCCCACTAAGCTCTTCATCAGACTTTGGCATGACGGCGTTGATTGTGCGAAGCATGCTACGTATGTGTTTGCAACAAGAATTTGTTCACGGGAGATTTTGATCTACAACGCTTCTATCAAACTACTCAAAAGTCACACAAAAAAGAAAAAAGAAAAAAAAAAAAACATCAAAAGATGAACAGAGACATTGCTAGGAAAAACAAAATCCATACAAAAAAAGTTTTCATCATGCACATCAACTCCTGCACAACTTCAACTGCAAGAAATTGAATGCACAATAATTGCTGAATATGCCAACATTATAAGATTTTTTTGATATTTTTGTTGGTAGATTTTTTGGGGGGTGTTTTGGGGTTTTTTGGTATTTTTTTTTTATATTGGTTTTGTCGTGCTTTGTATTCCGATTTGTTTCTGATTTATTTGTGTTTTGTTTCTGTAATTGTGTTGTTGAGGTCAAATAAATAATAATAATAATGATAATGGTTGAGTGTATGCGGCTATTCCATAGTGTAACCCACAGTCAGTGCAAATTACACATTACAAGTAGACACATGTACTACAATTATTGTATGCAGTGCATTGGCATAACAAGGTAGGGAGCATGACATGACAATATACAATCATGTACTTGTACTCACTTTGGGTGCCCTCACAGGCCATTTAATGGTCGACTGAGACCGTCATGAAAACCAACAAAAAGAACAGTGAAAGGACAAGAAATAAAAGAGTGAAGAAGTAGAAATCTGACAGCTGCATCCCTTCGTATTTTATAATATATCCACTGTTGTAGAACTCACATCCAGGACTCGTACTTGTACTTGAGTGAGTCCTGAGTTGCAATTTGAGTGACTCGGACTCAACTCGACTTGAGTCACACTGGCAAGACTCAGACTCAGACTCAGACAAATTACTTGTGGCTCAGAATTCAACCAAATGACATGATTATAACAATGTCCGATATACCAGATACAGATGCAGACAAATGTAATACAAAGCTAGTTAAGAAAGGCAGGTAAAGGGAGAGGGGTGAGGGGGAAAGAGGGGGGGTGGGAAGTGGGAGGGGGGGGTGGGAGGGGGGGGGGTGGGAGGGGGGGGAAGTGGAGCGGGGAGAGGGAGGGGGAGGTAGAGACACACTGTACGCTACCGTATTCGGTTTTTCGTTAAAATTACAATTCTTCTTTATCTTTTTTTTCTTTTTCTACACAGCAGCAGTATTTCGTCTTTTTCCTAAAATTCATAGAGAATTGTGTTTTCCCTAAAAAAAAGATGGTTTGATTTAGAGCAACACTGCTGCAAAACTTAGGCGATTTAAACTGTTTGAGGAACACAACCAAAAAAACTCCAACGCCCACGGTTCACGCTTGCCTATCACGTAAAGAATCAATACAATAGCACAATAATAAGTAGAGAATATGCAAAACAAAATACTGACATTTTTTCAAACAATTATTTTTAAAACCAAATCTAAGAAAATGTTCCAACTTACCTTTGCGAGTTGTAATAACACTATAGCCTGCTTAACCGACTCAATCATAGCCTAAGTAAAAAGGAAAGGACACCATACCAAAGTCACACCACTACAAATTCTACTCAATGAAATAACCCTGAACTGAACGGCTGAATGAATTTCAAGCTAGTTTCCTTGTTCACGAAACATTCCAGTTTTGAAAGAACTATTGTGTTTGTGATTATCCCTGTTAAAAACTCTCTTTAAAATACTACACCACGTCATGACTCAACAAATGTGGTCATCTGTTTCAACTGGCAATTGCACTCCATTCTGCAAAACTCCAATTCAGGGTAATTTTTTTGCCCTTGTAGAGTTTTATATTTCAAGGTTTTTTGGGTCATGTTGAAGAGAGACTTACAGTACATGCGTGCACCGATACGTGGTATTGAAAGTTTGGCCTCTGCATAACACACAATAGCGATTCTGAGTAGATTGAATTTAAAATGCTCGTCTTATTTCTCTTTCTGGCTTAATTACTAATAAACAGAAAAAAAATTGTTACATCATGTGTTCATCATCATCATCATCATCACGTTGGGTGCAGTAATATTGTTACTATGTTCCCCTCTATCACTCTCCCTCCCCCTTCTGAAGATGTTTGTTTTACCTTAGCCTGAGCCCTGAGTTGTTTTACCTTAGCCTGAGCCCTGAGTTGTTCATACTTCTGTTTCTCCGCTTCGTCTTCTATATTTTCACTCCGTCCCTCAAACGCGCTGACCTGATCGATGAGGATTTGGAGATAGGCATCCGACTCGGCAAGTTTCCTGTCGAAGTCCTGGACTGTTGGTTTGGGACGGGGGCGTGACTTGGTCCCAAACTGCAGACAAGAGGTCACAAAACAAATGGAAAACTCCATTTAAATTATGCATTTATTATTTTTCCCCTAAATTTGAAGTTGAAATTGCAACACCTTTCCAAGTTAGTAGTTAACTACCTTTTATTTCCTGGTGTACCCACACAACCATCTTGTGCCAGAGTGGTTTAGGGCAGTATGGGGAGTAATAAGGCAGGGCAGTTTAGGGCATAAGGCCAAAATTGGTAAAAGATGCATTTGGCAAAATTGGTTGACCGTAATGCAGAGTTGTATTCAACTCTCTGCAAGTCCAGTCACAAGTCCTTTCATAAAGCCAGTCACAAGTAACTGGATGAACAATGACAAAGGAATGCTTTTGTCAAAGCTCGTTTGAATACCTTGCGATTTGAATTGGAAAACTCGTGATAGACTCGACTACATCCCTGCCATAATGTTACTGAAATCTGTCAATACCTAACAGTGGGTGTTTTATCCATTGTATTCAATGGATACAGGAGAATAATAATGAGCTTCAGTTACTGTTAGAGTCTCATGGATGCAGCAGACGTTACTCTTGTAGGTGAAACAACGTTACACGTGTATTCCTCAAATGGCTTGGGAAATCAGATGATTCTGTTCACATCTCACAGAAATTACAGCTACAGCTACAATTTTACGACGGCCAAAAATCCCTTTTGCAGCAACTTACCGCAGCTTCAGACCTGATGCAGAAGCAACATCCTACGGAATGCGTCTGACCCATGAACGGACCGGGTACGACTCTAGACTAAAGGAATGTTTGAAGGTCTACAGATTTCTCCGAATATCTCTCGATAAACAACGTCATTTCCCACAGTACTTACGACATGTAATTGGTAGATTTTACAATAAATGTTGAATATTCAAATCCCTCTCAAGGTTAGCGAACAAAGGTTAACTTTGCAGCTGTTCACGTTCAGAAACAGAAATGTGTGAAATACCAAAAATATACACACGCACGCACATTTGCATAAAAACAATGGATTTGGTATTAATCACATGCGCAATCAAGGTAACCAGTCAGGATTCGAACCAGAGACATTCAACTTCAGGCTACACCCAAAGCTAACTAGCCAGGATTCGAACCCGAATCAAGTTTTACCTGCCTGTACCAGCGATCAAAATAGCTTAGTCTCCTTCTCAAAGTGTTAATACCACTCACGGCCATGATACCAACTACTCAAAATGATTACAAAAATACCAGCAGAGGACACAAAGTTGGTTTTTTTTAAAAGAAATTTAATAAGTTTCAAAATATTATTTTGTTGCTTAAGTCAAGTTTTACAGCTGTTTTTTTTTAATTGTTATACATTATGCTTTGTAACTTGATCACAATAACCATGTTTCGAGATAGTGGCTTTTGTTTTTATTTAAATAATTTTTTTTAACAAATCAACATTGACTGTTTCTCCCTACCAAGTTTGCCGACTCTGTCTTGATCATGTTTCCACTCTCGCTGCACACCCTCGTACAATTGACGGTCCCTACTTGAGAAACTTAGGCTCCTCAGAAACCTTCGGCATTACTGCAGTGACCAGAGAAGCGGTTTGGAATCCACAAACTCAATTTGTCTGATGCGCCATCAACACGCAGATGAGTAAACTTATCATTTTGAAATAAACCCCATTACCATAGGGCCAAAAGGCACGTTTTGACATTCAGAAATAAACTTCTAAAATGCGACCGAATGTTCCTTGTCAGATTGATCAATTCCCTAAATAATAATAACAGGAACTTTAACTAGGATCAATTCGCTTTACATCTCACAAACATGTCTGATAAACTACAGACATGTGGTATCAACCTGAACCAGGAACAAACTGGACTTATGAACTCATCTAAACTACACAAGTGGTACTTGACGTTTAGACCGATTTCAGTTCAACCTGCCTAGACCATATATGGGAAGATCACAGATCTATTCAATTAGTCCATAGTACACTCTACTCATGTACAAATCATTCCACTAGTTGTTGGTATTCTTAGGCCTCGAATCAATTTGTCGTTCTTACGGAAAACTTGAAAAATTAACAATAGGGCCCCTTTTCACGTATTAAATAAGTACACTTTTCACATCTGTCAAAGTATAACCTATTGTTTACTTTTCACGTTTTCCGTTCCAACAAAAGGTTTCACGTCTTCGTGCCTCACAGTATAATTACTACATTTAGATGCACAACACATGATGCACAAGTTGATACAATGTATCAATATCAAAGGTCTACGCATACTCATTAGGGTAGTAAAAATAGATAGAAATATTCACTTCAAACTGTGCATTCCGTACAAATGATATAGGCGCGAGTACGCTTGGGTAAATATAAACTCAGTCATGCCGGTACACATTACACTATGGCAATGAAACGATACAACATGTGACCGTCCACGATGAAAGGGCTGTAAAGTAGGCATCTTGACGTTTTGAGATATTTAGAGAAATTAAATCTACAAGAAATAAGCTTTAAGATGATGTATTACAACACATAGTTGGTATTTTTGGTTAGCTACAAAAAGTAACACTGAATATGAAAATTCTTATTTTTGTTATTGTTTTTCACATATTTTAATGGTCCTTTTCTCAAAATAAGCTCTGGCGACTTTACAGCCCTTTTGTCGTAGATGGTCACATATACATGTATTCTCCTACATTAACCATCGTTAACTTATGACAATATTTGGCTTTTGCAAACAAGTAGAATTGAAAACGGGCCAAGCACGACTGTGGAGTATACATTACTACAGAAACCATGGGGGTAAAGGCACTTTCTTCCAGTGTGAAATATGCATGCATTTGGGTACAATTATTTCAACAAATTTTCTAAGCTAAAATCTAAGCCAACAAAATGTTATTCCTTACCCTAGCTGGCTGTGAATGTTTGAGAATTGTTTCCTCCAGTGCAGTGACCCACTGTACTCTCTCTTCATCATGTTGAGCTGTTTGAAGATTGCAAAAAGCGAATATCGAGTTACACAAAACAGGGATGAGATTGTCAATGTGTATTCGTATCAAGACGAGGAGACCAAGGGCCAATTTCATAGAGCTGCTAAGCAAAAATATTTGCTTAACACACAAAAGTCTTGCTCATTAAAAACAGGTTACCAGCCAAAATTCTACGGGTTTTTCATGCTAAGCCCAAAACCAGCTGATTATCAATCGAAAACAAATTTTCATGCTAAACAAATGTTTGTGCTTAGCAGCTCTATGAAATTAGCCCCAGGTTACTAACTGACCAACTGCTTACCTTGGAAATGGAAGGTTTTCTGATCACAGGTAATAGTGAAGGTGGAATCATCCTGGTCGTCAATACCGATCAATGCACCCTGTCAAGAAATCAGAGTAGTGATTGATGCCGATTAGGCATAAAAAAAATAAAATGTTATGTTGGCGTAACGGGCCCAAAAAAATAGGGTAGGTAGGTCGGGATTTTTTTTTTTTTTTTTTTTCCTCCCAGCAATGAAAATGATATGTTTTCTAATTGTTTCAGCCGGTAGTGATACATGATAGCGTGTCCAGGTTCAATATATACACAATCCACACACACAACAATGAGAAACGGTCAGAAATGGTTTCAAACGTATTTATAACTAGATTTATATAGATTTTAATCATTAAATTTCGTCCCTTGAAAAAAAAAATATCCAGGGTCGGCCGTATTTTTAGGGTCGGTCGGGTTACGCCAACATAACATTTTTTTTTTATGCCTTAGTACCAATAAATAACTTTTAACATACTAGAGAGGAAGGGCCATTGTACAAATTTGGGGTTTACATTCGACAGTTGGTATTTTACAATACTGATGAACTCGATCCTCAATGCAGTCGTCATGCAACAGTGATTATGAATTGCAAACTACATATCCAGCAACTCATTTAAAAACATTTTTTGATAATAGTATTGAAAGAAGAAGTAGGAACAATTGTCACACTTTACTAAATGATCCTAAATGTATAGAACGACACATAAAAACCCATTCTTCAGGTTGGAGTTCTGCTTTAAAAAAACACTTTTCAGGTATTTGTCTCCATGCAATACAGGGTGCATGTATGTCTAGAACCTGTGTGAAACCAGTCAAAACAGAGTTGCTGTTATACTCGGGCACCAACCTACCTGATCCTCCTCCTGCATCCCATCTGGAATGATTACATAATCCATGTACAACTTCTCTTCAGAGTTGCCAGCCATTTTTACCCCCAACTTGTTTACCACTTGCAGCATTTATGTACACAATATCAGGACTCAGCCTTCACTGGTTATTGTACTGCGCATAAACTCTTCCAGAAACATCCATAATGTCCAAATGTTCGACGGACTGCCACTCAAATGCGCCCAGGAATACTATTTAAAGAGTACCTTGCACTTTGCCTTTATGTAGGATGGTTTATATGGCTTGCAGTTTAAGTCATCCATGTCTAGCAGACCCAGTATCAATATCCACATAATATGCATATTAAATATATCACAGCTTGAGAAAGAATAACAAAATACGACTCCATACTTGTGTGTGTTGAGAATGAAGGTACATGTACCTACAGTTATGTAGCATATTATGTGCTGGTAGTTAAAAACCAAACAAATAAAATGATAAAATGTTTAACCAAGCATGCTGAATAATTGTCCACTTGGATATATAATAACATGCACAGTTTTTCCTTTTGCCTAACTAAATAAGCATTGCTGATGGTGTACCAGCATAAATATGGTCTACTGAACTTAATTTGCATTTTTGACATATAAAAGCTTTGAGAACAAAGGAACATGGTTTAATCTTGGCTTTATTAAGGGGGGGGGAGCAGGAGGGGGACAAAGGAAGAACAAATTAAAGAGGGAACAAATCCAGACATCCAAGGTTTAGAGTCTAGCAAAGATAGCAATCAGAAAAAAGTCATAGGAGGATGGAGGAGGGTGTCAAGGATAACTCAGTTTGCAAATGTATTATCTTTTTATGTTAATGTAGTGATGTGAAATTTAAATACTGGTATATTTATAAATTGTTCGAATATAACATTATTGAAAAGAATTTTAAAATTAAGGTTTTACTGTTTTGTTTGAAAGAAAGAATTTATTAACTCTAACTCTCTACCCTATTTTTTTTACACATAACCTGAATCCTGCAAATTCCTCCAATATTTATGGTGACCACTGCCTGAATCCTGCAAAATCCTGCAGTGGGTTTACCATTGAGCTATAAAGCAGCCAAATATGGAACAAACAGCTGCTAAGTTTCTTATTACATGTTCAACAAGGGTCTTCACAGGCACACGACCCTTGGTATGCAAATGTTTTCCATCCTTGACACATAACTTACACCTTGACTGAAGCTCTATGGAAAATGTGAATTAAGCATGAGCAGGTTTTAAGTACAAAGTAACCTCAACCCTGCAAAATCATCCAGCATTAGTTTAGGCCTTATGACCTGGATCCTGCATTATCTTCCAGCGGTAAAAACCCAAATGCCCTCAATTCTGTAAAATCCTGCATTTTGCAAAGAGTATTTTGGAGGATTTGCATAATTTCGGATGGTTAGGGTTGAATATTACACATTTAACAAATTAACGAATTGATAATTACCCTCAATCTCACACAGCCTCTTCTAGAACCTCTCATCATCTTCTCCTTGGACTGAAAAAACACAATAAAACAGTAAATTTAAGATTCAACTACACTTTATTTGTTTTACTCTTTTTAGGCCTAGGCCTACCCTTTTTTTTCAACAATTTATTTAAGAAAAAAACCAAAAACTTTTGGATGCAGAAAAAAAAGGCAAGAAACTAGGCCTATTTGTTTTCATTTTGTTTTGGCTAGTACTACTAGTAGTACTTGTTTAACTTTAAGTTGTCCATGATCGATGTCCGCCCATGCGTCAGGCGCAAGGCTCCGCCAACATTTCTTGTTTACAACATGATGATGTATGATGTAATGTTATTCTTATGTTATTAATATTACTGTAGAGTGTAGTGCAATAACTGTGGACATCAGTGACTGACGTCATGGGTCATCATTCATGGATCATGGAGAATTTTACTCAGCAAAAAATCAATTACTAGTACAGCGATCACTTTCATTATTTTAACTTACTACATAGTAGGAGAGCAGCCCCGTCTGGTAATCTAGGACAAACCATCGATATTGCCATCCTTTCATGACATTTGTCCACTTACTTAGTGGACCTTCCATCGAAGTTTTACTAGAAAAGGCAGACATTTTGGCTTTTTCAGCGCACGCCCCGTGTTTGTCAATGCCGCCCTCAAGAGGTGAACTGGAAATCAGCCAATCGTTCTTTTTCATTTTTTTTTAACAACCTTCAGCCAATCAGAGAGGTTCTTCTGCAAGCGCTGTTTTTGAATGCTAATCAAGATGGCTGCTCGCTGATGTTTTTTTGCTCACGAATCCTGCTCAAAACTACCGCGCATTTCCTTAAATTTGGACTTCTGTTTATGTTTTCAACATGAATCCGCCTCATCTTTGCGGTGAACCTTTCAAGGCTACAAAATTGGTGAGCATCACAGTCTGTTTCAGCAATCGGCTTCGTCGTGAGCGTGCGACGCACCAACGCAGTATTGTTAACAATAACAGGTTAACCAGTTGCGATATGGCAATGGCAGATTTTTGTATAAAAAAGCTTTCGAGTCAACTCGTATCTTGGTCAACTCGTACCTTCAGTTATTAAAGACAACTCGTACTTTTTGTAAGGAATGGTCGTCGTTTAAAGAAAATGCAAATTATTACTTGTAAATTTTTTGAAAAATCAGGATTTACACACACAAAAATGAAAATTATTATACATGTATCACTATTACTTAAAAAAGTTAAAATTAGTACATGTAAATTTTTTCAAAAATCAGGATGCCCCCCAAAATAGTAAACTTTCTTTTTAATTTGTCAGAAAAATGATGGTTGCAGACCGTGACCGCGCCCGATGCGTACCACGCCTGATCGTAGTAATGACTAATGATTTACTTTTAATTAAGCTGTTTTATACTACATTGTAGCATGTTTAATCTTCATGTCTTTTTTTGTCATATTTTTAATGTATTACAGTGGAATATGATCATCCGAGATTTTCGTGCCGGAATACCTCTTAAACGCCATCGCAAGGGACTACGCGGTCGTCACCATGACAACTGTTTCACCTCCAACGATGCAATAGATTGGCTCCACGATTACTTGCAAAACTGCGACAGATTTGGTCCTTGGGTTACCAGGACACAGACCGTGTCGCTACTAGAGAAGTTCCTTCACAGCAAAGTCATTCAAGGGGTCAAAGGGTCGACCAAAAGCAGTCCAGTCAAGTTTGAAGACAACGGTGATCTCTACAAGTAAGTTCAGCAAAAGATAAACCCCTCTAATAAATGTCTTACTTTATTTTCTTTCTTTTCAATGAACCATGTAGATTTTGCGATTAGGCCCATCATCTTAGCACTCCAGCAAAAACATGGGAGATTGTGTAGTTACGGGCCTTAGTTTAAGTAAACCAACAAAATCTGTTAAATTCCCAAACTAAACTATTAACCCTAACTCCCTATTTGGAGGATTTTGAAGGAATTGTATTGTTCAATAACAATGGTGAGGGAGTTGGGGTTAATGCCATTAAACTAAGATAGTCACATTTTATATCGCAAGAAACTGTTCAAAATTTCCCGAAATTGTGTTATTAACCCTAACTCCCTACACAACAAAGGAAGTTGGAGGATTTTGAAGGAATTGTATTGTTCAATAACAATGGTGAGGGAGTTAGGGTTAAAGTTTTAGATTGAAAAAGTCATGTTGGAATGTAAACTAAATTAATTATTTACTCATAAGGCCACATAAAAAAAAATACTTGTTTAGCGTCCGGCCACTTCAAATGTTTAGGGTCGGGAGGGAGGTTTTTTTTTTTTTTTTTTTTTTATACAGGGTGTCCACACCAGAGGAAGACGTGCACCAATGTTGCCCACTTTACATCTCAGATGGCATACTGGGGATGTATTAAGGTTTAATTCCAAACTTTGCTTAAAAGAACAGTTTTATTCAATGTTAAACAGTACAATATCCAATAAAACTGTCAAAAGATTAAAAAGAAAAGATGTTTTTTTTCACATTTTAAGCTACTTTGTTTGTAAGCAAGCAGCCGCGGCGAACTGCACTCAAAGGCAATGTAATGCAATAGTTTTACATATATGAGGCAGTCTCGTTATTGACTGTGTGTTCTCCCCCCCCCCCCCCCCCCCCCCCCTCAAAAATAAACCATCCCATAAAAGAACCCGTCCAATCTTGTTCTTCCTTCTAACAATCTCTTCTTTTCATTGGGTGTAAATTATATGCCACAAAGTGACATTTCCCAGCCTGTTGAAATTCCAAAGTCTACTGGCTGATACAATGTATACATTTTGTAGGTCAGCTGTCAATCATTGTCTGGATTTCTTACCCCTACTTGGAATATATTCGGAAAATACTCCCGAATATTTCTCCTGTGGTTTTACTTTATTTCTCTTGCACTATAAAGCGTTTATTATGTAAAATTACATCACGGAACCATTATAAATTAAAAAATGTAACGAGCTCTTACAATTTCCACGAAATAGATCGTTTTTGTTAAAGACAAGAAAAACGGAAAATAAATCGTATTAAATTTTGCCCCTCAATTTGTTGGAAAAATGTTTAGGAGCTCAAAATATAAGGTGTTAAGGTTCCGTTTATTTGTTTTTTTCTTCCTTTTTAAAAAACAATGAAAACAGAAATAAATGTTATTAAATAAACCTGGAATTGATTTCGCTAGCCTTGTAGTTGTCAGGTGTACCTGTATGTCGATTTTCTTATATATCAGAAAAACCAAGACTAAATCGTATTATTATTTACCCCTGAAATCGGTTGGGAAAATTTTAGAAGTTCATTCAAATAAGTCTTTAAGTATCCTTTCTCCTTTTTTTTCTTTAAAAACAAAGACAATAACATAATTAACCTTAGGAATGTAACCTTTTTTCTGTTCATCTTAATACATTTTGTAAATAGGTATAGCAAACTTTTGCAAAATTACTTACAGCCAACTTAATGACCATCCGTTGGGTCTAGAGATAAATAAATTCACTCCAGGAAAACACCGACCAGGGCCTATTAAATAAATTCTGTATCTGCCTGGCAAGGGTTGGCATAAGTAAATACAATGTATCTTTGTTGGAGATAAGCGGGCCTGAACAACATTCTTTGAGTAGCACTTTGTGTTGAGTGAATGTCTGTGCTGAAAAAGGAAAGTCAACACCCAATGACAATGAAGATTTTTTAACTGCCTCAGGATTGGATAACAATCTTGTCACTCGGGAAGTGGTGAGCTGCGGTTCTGAGGCTTTGATGTTGGTCTTTTCAAGAAACTCAGTTGGGTCATTGTAATCTTTTAGGAACTGGTATTGCGATTTTCGATAAGCTTCTACAGACGTGTGCGCTTTTAGCTTATATCTTTGCATTTTTTCACTAGACCGCCGGACTACTTAGGAAAGGGTTTTGACTAGACCGCCGATGTTTTGACTAGAATTTGGCTAGCGGACCAGCGTTAAGGTCGAACCCAAATGTTTAAGTTTCTGCCGATAGGTGCGCTGGCACCGGAAATTGTCTGCTAGCGTTTGCAACAGTAGAAAATGCACTGTGGCGGTCTTTTAGCGCATTTAAAAAAAATAAAAAAATAAAAAAAAAAAGTGGTCGGGTGGGTTTTTCAGGGTCGGGCGGGGACGCTAAACAAGTAATTTTTTTTATGTGGCCTAATAGAAATATAATTTGTTTTCCCACAGATTTGTTCCAGTCTCGCCGATCAAAAAGCTTCGTTCTGCACTGAGCAGCCGCTCCAACCTCCGGACCGCCCGAACCCCACTGAAGACCCTCAACTCGGGGCCCATCGGCAGGGCTCTGTCCTACGACAACCCAGCGTTCAGTGACCAATATGCAGACAAGGAGCCGTCTGGCCAGGGGAAGGGGGACAAGGATGAGGGAGGTCCCAGCAAGGAACTCCCACAGTGCCGTCTGGTCCAGAGACCCCTTACCCCAGCACAGAGAGAAGAAGTCTGGAAAAATGCAACTCTTAATCGGTAAATGCTACCTTGGGGAAAGTTCTTGTAATACTTGTTAAAACACTTACTAAGTCCTGCAAATGCCAGATTTCAGGCTTTTTCCCCCTTCAAATTCAATAATGTCAGAGTCTACTTTACACGATCCATGACTTTGGCTGCAGTGGAATTACGTAGCTACAGCTTGCAATTAACACACAGGTCTTTAGAAGTGGCCGAAGTTGCTTCACATAGACACGTGTGTTAAGGATAGCCGTAGCCAGGGCCCAATTTCATGGCTCTGTTAACCACGGAATTCCGCGCTTACGGTCACCATTTTCCGCTAACCGCGCTAGCAGAAAAATTATGTGCTCGCCCTGTAAGCACAGAATCCTTAGTTACGGGTTGTACGCATGCTCAGAGACCAAAATTCCTTGCTAACGCGTGAAATACATTTACCGTAAGCACCGAATTTTCTGCTATAGTAAGCAGGGATTTTTCGCTAACGGTAAGCAGAGCCAAGAAATTGGGCCCAGGTGATTGGGACCATAATTAATACTCGTCATATGGTTTCAGCTACTCTACTCCAGAGCAGCTTGTCCTTTCACGACTCTCTTCTATTTACTGATTTGTAGGTTACAGAGACTCCTATGGCTGACTTCCTTGAATGGCATCTTAGATGCCAGCCTAGTCAACGCAAAGCACATCATGCATAGCTGTACCCACGTCAGCAGAAATGGTGTGGTCTTGGTACCCAAGGATCAGGATGACTTACCCCACTGGGTGCTGTCCGCGATGAAGTGCCTGGCCAATTGTAAGTCTTATTCTAAGGAAATTAGGGTTAACAATTTCATGGATAACTGTAAAAATCTGTAGGGATTTGATTTTTGAGTGGAGATTTGAACATCTTAGTCTCTCATTTTTTGTTATTCCTTCCATTCCAGGGACCACCAGCTCGGACTCAGGGCTTCCTAACTACCCCGGCTTTGAGAAAGATGTCTTTAAAACTGTCAGCTCCTACTTTCTGGGCTTACCTCAACCTCTCCTGACCTTTCCCCTCTACAATCTGGTCATTGAGTCTTTTGGTAAGTAAATGTCTCAAACACTTTATTAACAAATAAAACAACCTTCAAATATTTGCCCGACATATTAAAAAGTAAAAATGAAGAAGGTCTTTCTTATCGTGGACATGCTTTTTGACAAATTTAATTCATTATCAGACTCGATAATGAAAATTTAATATGTATTTTCTGTTTTTCATGCTAATATTAAATGCATTTCTTTATCTAAAGTCTGAACTGCATGATCTTTTTCCACTTTAAAAGTTATTCTTGATCCTACTTATTCATGCATGTCATGATATCATATTCTTACTTTTTCAATCATTTCTACTTATCCAAAAACGAAACAAACCAACTATTGCTACCTATTTTCCCTCTCATCATCAACTCATGCTAAATTGACCCTTTCACTAACTTCTTTCCCATTCTCATCCTCCTTATTAACAGTAACCGCTGAGCGCAGAGACAGAGGTCTGAACCCGGGGACGGAATCACTGACCGCCCCTCCCCAGAGCATCCAGGGCTTGACCTCATTTGAGTCTGTTGAGAACCTGATGCTGAACATGACCTCAGCGGGGGTGTTCGGATTATCCCCGGAGCTAGCTGGGGCACCAGAGAGGCAAGTCAAAGTCAGAGGAGCAGTCGACGGGAAGGGAAGGTTCCCTGAAGACGCAGCCTCTAAGAGGCTCAAGTTGATGGATGGAAGGAGATGGATCGGTGACATCAATGCCAATGCCAACAGAATACCTCCCGCTACCACTGTATCCAACATTGAGACTGGAAGTGGGCATGGTTCTTCAGATAGGAGTAGTGAAACCTTCCGTGGACCTTGCTCTCCACGCTCAAGACGAGGCAAGAGTGGCATCCAGCGCTCTTTGAGCATGTCCGTCGCGGGTCTCACCCGAACTAACTTGGATAGAAATCAGCAACCTGTTGTCGGGGATGGGAAGCAGTCTGCCACCCAACCTCAAGGGATAAGGCGCTGTATATCAGAACCAACAACAGGATGTGAAGGAATCAAACGGAACTATCCGGTAAGGGTTCCAAAAGAGTCTCCACCCATAACATCCTCAAACAGAGTGGAGTCTGGCTGGCAGCATAACCAAGAACCTCCTAGGGAGCATCACGGGTCCAGACATCAGCAGCAGCCACATCAACAGCAGCCACATCAACGGCACAGTCCTCTCTCAGCTCCGGTCCAACAGTTGACGCCAAAGTTCTCCTCGGCATCCAACCTCTGTGACCCTAACCAACACCAGCGGGAGGTCACAGGCTTAGACGGCAAGTCAAGAAAATTTACCTCACAGATAATAATCAGCGAGAAGGGTAAAGGTACCTCGTCTAGTACACACAGGCCTGTGACAGGTTTTGTATCAAGACAGACTTGCTCTTCGACAGAAACTAATGGCAGCTCCAAGGATCTGGACTACGGATTCCCAATACAGTACTCAGATCCAGTTACCAACACCAGACGTGGGTTTGGCTCCCTGAATGATATCGGGACTGCCTTGAAGTCCAAGCGGACGGAATGCCCTCCCAAGGAAACCAATACCCGCAACCTCTTTGTTTCCAAAAAGTTTGGTTCAGCAAGTGAGTTGATACAGAAGATCTTCAAGAAGAAGAGTAGCAGCGGAGAAACAGATGCTCCTAGACAACCTGTCTCTCTTGGTCATCAACTCAGAGTGTCCACACATAACCTGGTACATCAACAGACCCAACAACCCTTAAACTTCAATTCAAATCCAGACAAAACTACCCCGCCAAACCCTACAGCAGTCAGCAACGCCAATGACAGACAACGAGAGAGAATCAGCCCATCTTACCCCCCACCCCTTCGGGCTACCCTCTCGTACTCTGACATCGGCAGTTCGCGAGAGAACAGTGCCACCCACACCCCGGATTTCTATCCACATGTCAACAGACTATGCAGTGGCAGTTCTTCGGATGTGAGGTCAATGGTCAAAGGTCAAAGTTCAGCTAGCTGTAAGAAGATGAAAAGAAGCGACAGCACAGCAAGTAAGGTTGACTTTATCATCAATATTAATTATCTAGATAAAAATCAAATGGCTGTATTAACTCATTTTTGCCCGGATAATATTTCATGGGTTGTTTCAAATGTGATTAACACTTTGCATGTTTAAAATTAAGTTTATTGTTCATATATATTAAGTTTGTGGTCTCTGTTTATTGTAGTTAACAAAATTGAGAATCATCTTTTAGTTGAAAATGTCCTTATGCATCATTTGCTTTAGTGTTTTGATTTTCCCGTCGGATAGTTTGGACTTTATATTTTAAAGTATTTTTGAACATTTTAAATTACCTCAAGTTTTCCTGAATCTGTTTTATTGGCCCATTCCTACATTTTCTACTGTCAAATAAAGGTTTTGTGGGGAAAAAAACCAATTGCATCGTCCGTTTAGTGTTACCAACAAGACATCTAAACAACCATTGGACGTCAACAGTCTGTATTTTACAAATCCTCTCCGTTTCTGGTCCGTCTTGTCCATCCCTCTTTAGGCCTATACCTGAGTGATGACAAGTCTTACACGGAGGAAGCCCTAAGACTCTGCTGTCTCCTCCTGCCTCCAATCAACAGACGCAAGCTCCATCTTCTCTTGAAACTCATGTCTAAGATGGAATCCAACCTTGAGCTGGTACTCGGCAGCCGCAAGACGACACGGCAGCTTGTAAGTACATGTAGTCCTGAATTCATTGAGATGCTTTTATGCACTTTTATCGTTCCCTCCTTCTCGCATCAGCTCTGTAGTCCATGTACTTTAGGGATAACCCTGTAAAAACAGGAGTATCGGCTACAATTCGTATTTAGAACACAAACTCAAGGTCCTTGTTAAGGGGTAATTTCCCCTGGAGATATAGATATTTTGTTTTTACTTTAGTTGTCGATTTTTAAGAATCATTGAGGGAAAAAAATCAGAAAACTGATTGGTAACAATTCAGCTTTTTTATTTTCATGGTGCGAATTCATAAAAGTTGGAAGATTTTTCAATTGCACAATGGGTCTAATAATAAGTGGATTTCTCAGGTTCTGGAGACATTCAGTCGGATCGTGCTATGCTCTCAGGAGGAGATTGACTACAATGAAACCCTGTCCTCCCGCATCGTCGAATACCTGATGGATAACCATGGAAGTGTCTTCTCTCAACCTGAGGAACTCAAGACCGATATTCAGGACAGGCTGGTCTATCTATGCCGAAGCCAGGTCAGTATATCCAAATAACAACGTAAAGTTGACGCACTATTCATGCTGTGTTTGCCGTACTCGCTGTTCATCAGATTGGAACCAACCAGCCAACCCTGACTAGCTCGGTGGTTGATTGGTAAGACATCTGCACTAGAAAGCAGGAGGTCGTGGGTTCGAGTCCCAGCCGAGTCAGTGATTTCTTTTAAAGAATTTCTCGAGACAACACTGAGTATACAGTTTATTTAACATTGGTGATCCATGAAAACTTTTTCCCAGATCAAGTACGTAACAGAGACAGAGAACCAGACGTCCACAGCGCCTTCTCACTGCCAGAAGATGAGCGTGGAACAATACGAGATGCAGAAATTGAGCAACTCGCAGCAAGCCGTAACTGACCTTCTTGAAGTCATCATCCGCGATCAGAACATGGCGGCCAAAGACAAGAAGAAGAAACTCAAGCAGGTAGTTTATTTTGGAAAGAAAAAGAAATTAGCTGGTAAAAATATCTGATAGTTACTAGCAGGAATCTTGGGGAATATACTTCTGGTAAGTTCTCGGTAATTAATGCTCCTGTCCTTTTCCAGTTCCAGAAGACCTATCCCGACATCTACGCCCGACGACTGCCTACTGCTGCCAGCGAGGCAGAGTTATTTCCTGAGAAGCCAAAGATCAAACAGCCTAAAATCAAACAGCCAATGACCAATGTCCGCAAGTCCTTAACCAAACTCAAGTCTCTCAGGTGATCAGCTCAGTTTCCATCACCCCTGACCCCCATCTGGACAACTTTGCCGACAACTGCCTACCATAACCAGCGTAGCTGAGCTGTTTCTCCGAGAAGCCTGAGATTCAACAGTCCGAGACCAACATCCGGCAAATCTTTTGCCAAATTCAAGTCTCTCAGGTGATCATTTGGTCATGATTAGAATCTTTCAATAAAGGTAAGACAATGTTTGTAGATTCTACTAAGATTGCTTTGAATCTCTGGCACCTTAAGACTTGTTTTTTAATTAAATTTTTTTAATTTGTAATGGCTGGAAATATACTTAACATTGTGAACAAGTAGCATTTCAGTGCCAAGTAACAATGAATTTTCATTTGTTACTGCATCGTTTTTTCAATAGATGTTCATAGTGTTGGTCTTCTAATGTTTTAATGGCAACAATCTTTCTTCCATTTAATTTACTTTTTAATTAAATTAATTAATACGTAATTTGGATAGAATCCAGGTAATGAATATTCGGCGTTGAGATTGAAACATACATTTATTGTAATTTTATTTTAATTTTGTTGAATCATTTTCTTTTTTCATTTTTTTTCGTACGTTTTAAGCTCTGCAATGTAGGAGATACAGTTCAGTCCATTTTGGTTTCCCCTATGAAAACTGTCTTATAGCAATAACAAGTATTATTAGGCAAAGTTGGAAGTACAAATGATTCTTTTAAGAACCAGAGGCCCCTGTTTTTTTTTGTTTTTTATTACAGTACTCTAATATTAATATTGGTATTTTTTAATTGCCAGTTTTTTTTACATCTTTGCAGCTTTACATAAAACACTTTTGGTTTTAAGTTTTAGTTTTTTTCTTAATTTTTTCAGAGGGAAGGTAGTAAACTTGTATTTTGTTAATGATTGGGTGTAATTAGTTTTAAAAGGTATTTTGTTTTTAATTGTGTACATTTTGTATAGAACAAAACAAATGTTATGCGGGCCCCATGTTTTGGTATTTTGTTTTCATTTTTTAAATATTTTTGTTTACAACCGACCAAATAAGAAACGTACATTTTTCAAATGTTTCAATTTGTTTCTAGATTTTATTCAAAACACTTCTTTTATTGCAAATCTCACTTGTGATATTCATCTCGTTAACATGTACTTATCAATTTCCAACAATATAAAGAAATAATAATCAACATCTTCACTGTTGAAATATGGCAGCTATTTGGGGGAATTCGAAAAAGGCGAAAATTAGAATAAATTTTGCCTTTCTATTTTATTAAACATTTTTAAGGCATTTGCTTTTATTTTTGTAATTTTAGCCATGTTTATGGATGCCCGTTTTTATATATATTCCTTTTATATTTATCCAAATTTTTAACATTCAGTATATTGGGTATGCGTATCAATTATTTGACAGTGTCATTTTAAATTCAAATTACTGAAATTATGCAAGATGCACCAAGGAGGTAATTGTAGGCAATTATTGAAGTTGAAATCTCAAATTAGCGCTTGCATTCTTTCAATATTTAGCAAGAATAAACAACTTCACCACTAAAAAATGCACCAGTGCTTGGTTTTATGAATTTATTTATGAAATTCTTTCTCATTTCCTTTTGAACTTGCAAACTAAGCCCAAGTGTTAATCACTTTAGTATAAACACCAGCAGCCTATTTACATTGTGCATATATTTTTTTAATCAATTTTGAAAGTTATGTTAGAAAATCTGTACAAGTTTAAAACTGTTTTATGGGATTATACATATAGTCCTTATAAAAAGAAGCAATTGTATTGACATTGATTTTCAAAACAGCTTCATGAACACATTTCTAAATCACAAAGTTGAGGCCTTGTTTACATTTGTGAGGGTTATCACTTAATAGTGTCTCCAACCATGGAACTATAAAAAAGCTCCATGCTCCAACAAAACGTGTGCTCGTTTTATTCTTATTTTACCTCGACACCTAATCTAAGCTATAATTTGCTTTCACCGACCCGCACTTTATGGTTCGTTTTTGGGAGATAGTCTGAGGGACAAACCTTCAGGGACTTATTAAGGCTGTTTCTGTTAGCACCAGTTCATGAACTTCAGCCTTTTAGAAAATATTGATCCTTGCCGATATTAATTTGTATGCGTAAGACTAGTAGTCACTTATATGTAATAGCTAATCTAATTGAAGAATTTATAGCCCATCCAAATCGACCAGCCTCCCCAAAAACAACCAATTGGATGATAATATTGATATACATGTAATTATAGTCAATCGAGAACTATTTCCTCAAAGAACATGAACATGATACACAATGTATATATTTCTGGTCATCGAAACACGCAGTCCAGACCGGAGTGAATCGTTGCATCAATTTGTTCCCATTATACCGCCCTCCTAGTATTTCTGGGTCTAAAATGTAATTGTAATAATAAGCAGTGACTAAATGGCTTAGATACAACAATGCACCATGGTTCAATGAGTCCGAGCGATAGAATACAATGCGCCTTCACTAAACCGATTGCCCGAACCAAACGGTACACAACTCAAGCGGACTTGCAAAACCCACACTGTGCTATATCCACTCAATTATTGTCGTAAAATTTGATCAGAAAAGTGTTGATTGTCCTCGACAAAGGGGCGTTTTGACATGTATTTGGGCTTGTTAATACGGTTTTACGGTGTACATGTGTACTCGCGTTGGAACTATAGGACGAACGAAACTAGTACACGTATTGGGATATAAAGCTACAAACTACGAAGATAAAGAACTCAAATCCAATTGGACATCTCGCCACTGATTGTGTTATCAGAACTATATCCCAGTTTAAAGCCAATGTCAGTTGACAGGCGTTTGTTTTATCTGTCGGTCATCCCTGGTCATCCCGTCTATCGAATGTTCCTAGTCATACAGTTCTGACAATTCTACCGGGGAATTTTCAACTAAAGGACGTGCCGTGTTGACATGTGAAGTCTAACCGTGGAATGCGCCCGTTTTGCCCACGAGACGCACGCCCGATTTGCGCTTGGATGTTGTGCGGTTAAAACAAATATATTGGAGAAAAACGCAGTGCTTATTACAAGCATGGAGCTATGAAGTAGTTGCATGTATGATGTGGGATTCTACTTTTGAGATCGATTATGAAATGTACAGTCTAATTGAAAGGTGTTTATCGCAGGCACCATAGCGGTGATAATTTGTGTCCGTCAATCGCAATGAATTTATGAACTGCTACGAATTGACTTTATAGTGACAAATGTTTACAAAATGTCATGATCATTTGGGCATTATACTTTGTAATGGATTAATTGACGAGGTTGTTACATAAACTGCTACGAAACTGGTGTTACGAGATGATAATCGCGAACTGAATATTATAACTCGCAAACGACTAGGAATGTCATCTGTCACCATGACTACTGACATTGACACAAAAGGTACGTAGAAGTTTAATAGCATTATACGTATTTTTTGGGATGTTGCAATTTTGTTGTTTCAGGTCGAGATCATTATTGTTTCTATTTATTAACAATAACATGTATTGTTTGTGACTGTGAACTTACACTCACTGTCACGGTTACGTATACGTAATAATAATAATATATTATTTGTATTCATAGTACTATAATTCATTGACAGTTTATTAGTACATGTAGGCATATATTGAAGTATAGTATAGTGGGACAGATACGAGAAATATTTATTGTTGTGCCTTTGATGATAAAATATTACATTTGGCACTTGGTCAAAGCATATGTCATGATGATATATTTAGATATATTTTGATATCACAAATTTGTCCTTTGAAATAAATATAGGTAGGATTACCGGACCTTTCAACATTTTCAAAATGGCTGCCATTGCTTGTTATTCATATGGCCCTATATCCTAATATCTTTGTCATGACTGTGTGCCAAATTCCATGCTTGTTCATAATAAACACAATCCCATCTCCTATTTGCCGTACTATGTTGTACATTTTAATTTCCTCAGACTTGTAGTCAACCAAGCATAATATGTTAGCAGGTCTTGAATCTTTGGACTGGCAATATTTATGAGAGACAACAATAGTGTACAAGGTTGACAATTCTCATTAGGAACACGTGGACACTATTATTTTATAACCGCCAACGTGATTGATTCCCTGCCTGTACATAAATGTTTTTTTCCCATCCGTTTCTTGAAAAATACAGGAAATGTATCTGAATTGAAAAACAAGCGATGGTAGCAAATTGCTCTTGTTGCTAGGTAACAATACATGCCACATATCGTGACGTCACAGTTTGCGGCAGATAATACTAACGACTACGAGAACCCAAAGAATAAGGTGTGATGACCAGCACTGGGCATTGTAATCGGCATTATAATCGGCATTCAGGAATTTGTTGGACAATTGTGAACAACCTTCGACGCTTTTGCTTTTCTTTTTTTCTCAAGGAAATTAAGAAGGCAAAGGCCAGTCGATTTCGTTTTCCAAGGCTGGACAAACAAATGCCGTGGATTCTGAATTCTTCACCCATTATGTGCTACGGGTCTCTATAGGGGGAGACCAGTAGGTCTGGTTCCAATAGCAACAAGAAGCATCTTGTTTTTTGACGATTCAAAATGGCGTATACGTTGTGCCTGTATATCGGGCATTAACAAATATTGATGTGACTTGTTTTCTCCCCTTATTTGTTCATACCTCGTAAAACATGTTTGGCTTCCCCTTTGGTTCTTCTTTTATGTAAATAAATAATAATAAACTAATAATTTAAAATAAATACATGACAACTTTATTAGAATGCCCAATATGGGGCCTACGTGTATCTGAGTTTTCTATACAATCAGATTTGATTGGGGGTAGGTTTTAGGCTTTAGCTGTCTAGTATTATTATAGTTTAATTCGTTTTCAAGAAAATAATAATGCCCAGCTTTCTATTGCCGACTTACAACATTTCAAAGGAGGAACTAACCTTAGCTAAATTATTGAATGGCTGCTATAAATTTAATAATTCAGATTAAACACGGTGTGTCAGTTATCGTTCCTATAATACTAGCTAATTTGTTTCCTAAAAAATAAAATTACAGTAAAAAAAACCCGCGGGTTAAAAGGTTTTTGTCGCGCATGGCCTTGAGGGTGTATTTTTTGAAAGCTTATGGCGTTGTCATAACAACCCTTTTGGTGCCAGTCGACACGCTTGGTTGCTTCTAATTTACCTCGGGATATAAAATGTATTTTATGAATTATTCATCTCTGGTTGTTAACTGATGCAATTTTAGTCGCTAGTGGCAATCACTGACTGGAACCCCAACCAAAATGAACGTGTGGCGAACATTAGAGATAAAGTGAAGACATGTGGGATAAAATAAACTATCATTAGACAAATAAAATCTATTTGATAATCAAAATAATATCTGTATATTTTATAAAGTAGGACATATGTATATTTAAGATATTTAATTATTTCGAGACAGATTTAACCTCCTTTTCTTATGTGCGTTTTAGTCAGTTTTGTGGCCGTTGCAAGTTGAACTGCAATTAGAACGGAATACGCAAAGGCCACAAAGGTGTTGAAAGCATGCATAATAACATGCGGTTTTACATGTAGTATAAAATTATGTTAACACATTTTGAAGGTTAGACGATTATCGTGTTTTGTTTAACTTCAGTTTGCGCACAATGCGGGAATGCTGAGGCCAAGTTCTACAGTCTCCATGGCAACGACAGGACGCTGTTTTGCTCATCGGAATGCCACAAGAAATTCATCGAGAACGAGGTAAGTTTTTGAACTCGGTAAAACAAATCTACCATGGTACGCCTGGTATTTTCGTATAAAATACATGTCGGTCCGGTAGTATCGCGGTAGTTATTAATTACAGGATTATGATTAGTTCATTCACAGTGCATAATTTGATAACTGTTTCATGTGTGTTTTTTTATAATACAGGATAGTCCCCCTAATGCTCTTCTAGTTGAGCTGGACGAGAACAGTGACAACGAAAACGATAATGAAACAGAGGTGGGATTACAGTTTACTTAAAATTGACAAAACTTTACTAATACATGTACATGTACATTGTAGTATCCCTACTCAAAATCAGTATGCTGCATCATACCATTTGGTCTTTTTGAAGATATATAATTATGCTATTCATTTGGATTGCCGTTGTCTGTTTATTGGCGTGTGTTTTATATTGGTTTACTTATGGTTTATGTTGATCTTATGTTATTTCACCCTTGCTGTTTTATGTTTTATGTTAATAATTGTGTACATGTACTGTTATTTTTATTCTAGATAAGTAAAGTATTTTGTATTACCTCTATGTCCGTACCTTAACCTTCGGTTTGAAATCTGTATTACATGACGAAAGCGGTACCATTTGTAAGTGTTACTGGGTTCATTTAAAAGCTTAATTTTGGTGGATTACCCTTGAAGCAGCAAGGTTAAATCTCAACCATTGACAACTTTCATTCACGTTTTTTGCACTGCCATTCATCAACAGGTCAACGAAGTTTTCATGGCGTGCCATCGCGGTCAGGAAAACCTCAAAAAGCTACAGTCTCAGCTCCAACTGTACGGCGAAAATCCCAACCAGGTCAACGCCAAGGGCCAAACTCCACTGACATATGCCATCGCCAAGGGGGACGTCAGGACACTAGACCTGCTACTTTTGGCTGGGGCCGAGATCGACGCAGAGGACGATAATGGCGACACTGCGCTGATGGTTGCCGCGCAACTCGAATCAGAAATAAAGGTATCACGCGTGTATAATTATGCATTCAATTTAAGCGAAATGGCTGCTACCGGATTACTGCTGAAGCCGCTTTTGATACAAACGTGTATAACTGTCGTCCGTGTTTTATTCGTGGAACCTCATAGAACTTCAGCAAGGAAACAAAAAGAACATTAATTTCCTTAATGTTAATAGTTCAACTGGAATCAAACTAAAGGAAACAGATAGGCCTATAGCCTATTCTCTTTCTACAAAGAAACAATAGTAGTTCTAAATGCCCGTGGATTTGTGTTTCTAAATAACCATTAATTAGTATATATATTTATTTATTTGTAGGTTGAGTATCTTTTAGAGAAAGGGGCCCAACCTAACATCGCTGATATCGAAGGAAAAACCGCGTTATATAGAACGGAGCAAAATAAGGTAAATCTTAGTCTGATGTTTATGGAAGGTTTCATGGCGTCAAATCGCTTCTTATTTGCATTTACGTGAAGTATGAACCAGTATATTTGGTTTCATAATGATTAAGTTCTTGTTTAATTTTTCACACTTTGCATATTTTTTATTTAGACCACGAAGTGTGCAAAACTACTGATCGACAAGGATTCTTCGCTGGTTCACACGACCGACAAACATAAGCAAACCGTGCTTCACCTGTCGGCCGGCGAGGTCAGTTAAATCATTTCCGTCACGCGTTGTCGTCCGTTTCTACTTTCTCATTTAATTTTAAAATTTTAAAACCAGTTCACACTGTTTTTCTTTTCTGTCAAATTTGTAGTCAGAAATCAACTGCAATGATGAATTTGCATATTAATAATGTTTCATGTTGTCATTTGTAGGGAAATGATGACCTGATTAGATATCTTTTGGAACGCGATTCCAAGAGAAACGATTTGGATAATTTGGGACGCACCCCACTGCACTGGGCTGTCATCCAGGGAATGGTAGGTATCAAAGTCATGTTATACCTAACTTTAGCACCATCTTCGATAGTTGGACATATATTAACCTTTTTTTTATTGATTGAAAATTGTGTCTGGGTTTTGTTTTTGGTATAATATAGAAAAGCAGCGTGGAGATTCTTTTGGAAGGCGAAGGCGAGAACGGCGCTATCGACGTGCGAGACAAGTTTGGCTTCTATCCAATCCACTGCGCCGTACAGATCAACCGACCGGACATAGCAAAAGTCCTTGTAGACAAGGTAAGGGGTGCAGGCCGCCATCTTGGTCATGTACCCTGAATGCATACATACTCAACACCACGTCTTTGGCTGAAGTCGTCTTTGGCCCTACCGGTTTTTATTTGGATCTAATAAAAGTTAATCTAATCGAATAAGAGCATCGATCATTGACCATTTGAGAGCCTCGCTATTGGAATAGAATTAAGCTATTAGAATGCCGGTACAAAATACAAAGATGATGCCACATTTCTGTCGGTTTTTGTTTTGTTTCTAGGGTTGTAATCTTGGTGTGATTGATTTCGCCGCCCGTTCACCCTTCGTCTATGCAGCCTCACTGGGACACCAAGAAATATGTCAGGTCATACTGGAGAAACACGACGAAATGGACGAATCAGATAGAGATGTACGTCTTTAGTATTATGTTTCTAAGTGTGGGTAAGAAGTGTGGTTGCTCGTTTTGTTTAATTATAGCCAGAACTTACATTTTGTCAACTCCTTTTTAAAAGGGCTTCACTGCGTTGCATTTTGCTGCTTCGAGGGGTGACAGCGCCCTCTGCCGGCTGCTTCTTAACCAGGGGGCAAACGCGGACCCGACCAATAGAAAACGCGAGACGCCCCTTCACCTTGCCACCACCAATGAGCACAAAGATGTGGTGGAGATTCTCTTGAATAATGGATCGAGGGGCGTGTCCATGACGGATCAAGATGAAAGGTATTAATTAGGGTTTGCATTTTGGGGGGAATAATCGGAAACCATATAAAACTTAAAAGATAGAATCCAATCATTCGAGTTGCAAAAGTTTGGTGGAAAAATTCAAATCAATATTATAAACCAATCGTATTTTATGTAATAAATAATTTTCAAAAACGTGTTGTCAGTTTGGTTTGTATGTTTAGTTTGAAAATATACAGAGAATTATTATTTTCTTCGGAAAAAGTTACGATTGGATTTTCAAAATGTACTAGTTTAGTTTCCTAATGTGCTGTTATTTAATGTTTTACTTTCTAGAACGTCGATCCACCAAGCAGCTGACTGCGATTTTCCCGAAATTCTTAAAATTCTTGTCAGGACGCCAATGGAACAGGGGAAAGAAAATACTGGAACAGAAGATCACAGGTAATTTGGGGATAATACAAAAATACGTAAATGATTGGCCAGTTAAAACTTTGGAGACGCTTCCCTGTTTTGTGGTTTGTTTACGAATTCCTTCTTCTTTTTTTACAGCAAAGACGATTTCAAAGACGTGTTGGACATGCGAGATAGGGAGAACCACACTGCCTTGTACCTCGCTGCCTCGCGCGAGCACAGAAAATGCTGCGAGGTGTTGTTAGAACGAGGTTGCGCGGTGGACGAGGAAAGCAGACCATACCTCGTACAGATGGGCCTTGTCGAGGAAGCGAAAGAGGAGGAAGCGAAAGAGGAGGAAGGGAAAGAGGAGGAAGGGAAAGAGGAGGTAGCGAAAGAGGAGGAATCGAAAGAGGAGGAATCGAAAAAGGAGGAAGCGAAGGAGAAGGAAGCGGGGGAGGAGGACGTTCAGGAAAAAGCAAGAAAGGAGGAGGATGAAGAGGATGGCGGTGCCATGACAACCAGAGAGAGATATGCTCCCAGCGTCAGCCCACCGATAGAGGAACCGCCCATTCAATTATGTAAGATTTCGACAATTATTAATGCATCAATTCAAACTGTTGCTTTCATTCAGAAAAGGCTCAGAAAGTTTAATCATTTTGTAAAGTACTTCAGAATTGAGTGTTCCAACCTGAAAAGTATGGTATAGATGAATATTGGGAAATAATTTTGCATCCTGATGCAAACTATTTTCATCATACATCTTAATTATCAGTGAAGGTCAGTCATTGTAAACATGTTAAAAAGACATGAATCTGGGACTGAGAAGTATTTCAAATGTACATGTACTTTGAAAATGCACATAAATCTCCTTAGACCTAATTTGTACACAGCCGAAAAAAATGGCGCCTGTATGTTACATATCCCCTCGTTTTTAAACCCTGGCTTTGTTTTGTTCGGCTTAAGGCAATTTAAGGCGAAGCCGATTCCAAAACGAAGCAAACGTTTCGAAAATTCTCATAGTATACCAAAACGCTCCTTTCGATTAATGACGATTGGTTGAATGATTGGTTGATTGACAGCTCCCGTGACAGACAGAGAGGTAGTAGCCAATACGTCTCGTCACATTCATGATGACGTCATGTCGACAAGGTCAAGTAAGAGCTCTCGGAGGTCAAGGAATAAAGCAGACAGCTGGAAAAGGTTCATGGCTCAGAAGAAACAAAACAAGGACAACATGATGCAAGCGTACGTTTATCTTTCATAATAGATTATTTCATTTGTTCCCCAAATTTAAAAAAGAAAATTGTAAATGTGTTTCAATAATTTTAACTCTATTTCTCTCGTTTTTTTCTCAATGAACAGACACCGCAGTATTCCGGAGTACATTGGATCTCCTTACCTCATTCCCCAAGTCAACTGTGACGTTTTTAGGAGGTACCTGATTGGTCACCGCACCGCGCATGACATTTACAGCGAGGAGAAACCAACCGATCCTGAGAATGTTTACGCAAGTGACGGGCGTGCGGGGAAGTACTCGTACTCACAGAGCGCACCCCCGAAAAAACCTTACTGGAAAAGTACTTTTTAAAGAATAATTTTTGTTGTCATTTCTTCAATTCCTTTTTATGTGGAATAATTATTGTATGCATAACCTTACTCTTTTTATGTTTATATTACTCGGGGAAAACGGGAAAGATATACATGTGTTATTGGATGTTATAACCCGACTACTGGCAAGTACGATGAAATGACTTGCTTTAATTGTCACTAAGCATTTTCGCCTTTAAAGGTCAGTTTATCATTTGCAGCAATCCAACAGGTAATTGACCGTATTAAATAGTTTGCTAGTTGTACAGATATTAATGACACTCGACTTCCTGAGAAATTATTTCTTCTGGCATGCTGTAATTTTGAAGAAAACAATAACACAATTTCTTTTCCAAAGATGCGTCTAGAGACACATATTTTTAAAATTTCCGCTGTAATCCGTGAAGGTGCGAGCAAGCGTTAACCGGACGCACAAACCCGCGCGTGGTTGTACGCTATTCGGTTTAGTGTGTGACGTAGATCAGGAATTGTTGATTTCAACTGTTTTCCTCGCAACCAAAGGTAGCATTAAGCTTATCGTCTGTAAATCTGTCAATCAATTCCCAATTTGAAGCGATGCATTACATTTACATTGTTAGATGTCGGCAAACGTCGAAACAGCGGCGCGGTATCAAATGCAATTTGGATACATGTACGGCTTTGAAAGAGATCTGTCACAACCTTCAACCGCGTCGCCGTCTGAAAAGAGGGATCGCTCCCAAAATAAAAATTCAAAGACTTCATCAACGCTGCCTTTCAACCCTCGTTAAACCAACTGATGAATCCCTATAGTACACAAACCACCTCCATTCTGTATTTTAATTAAAGGAAACATCGGTCGTTTTAAACCCAAGTTGAAGGCCAGGTTACGATGTGCGCTTCGCCGGCCGTTGTCCTTGCAAGCAATTTCGATCGTATTGGTCTTAAATTAGTACAACCTCTCGACAGGAAAAATCAATTGCTCAATACAAATATTGTATCTATCAGGCCGTGTCGCAGCAATAGATTTACCCTGATAGATTTGTGTAGAGAATGCCTAGTATGCTGTTGTTTTTTAAGTAAAGGCAATCCGCGCATTAAATTAAAACAGGAAAAGGCAAGCCACAAAGCCCGTAGCTATCATATCGAATAAACACCACCCAGTTCAGAATCAGTAAAATGTCTTTTCATGCTCTTATTGGCGTCACGGGGTAAGCTTTTACGACGACACTGTCTGACTGACAAGTGATGGTCACTGGTCATCAGTCGGTCAGTAGGGGAGTCAGTCGGTCAGTTAAATACTTCAAAATGGACACCATGTTGGATCTCGGGGGCCAGTTCAGATGTCCATTTAACTGTTTAAGTTTACGATCGGTGCCGTGTTAATGTTGGACCCTGTGAACCACACATCCTATTTCCCAATTTCCAAAGGTATGGATATTGCTCCATTTTACGGAAGATTGAACCAAGCCGCATTTTGTATGCAATCCTTGCATTTCTCATAGATCGACTTTGATTTTAATCAGAACCGTTATTGTCATCTATTTAAAGAAATAATCTCGTGCACGCTCAAGTGCGTCTGACGTTAACGTTGCTCAAAGGGGAAACGGCCGCTCATTGACGCAGCGTTAAATTACGCGCTGTCGCCCATCAAGATTCGCCAAGGGGGAACAGAGATTAATCAAAACTAGATAGCATCCGTTTCAAGGAGATTTCACCCATGAATTGGGTCCCAGGTGGGAATTTACGCTTGTTGGTGTAATTCGCTGTCACTTGCAACATATGCGGTGCATGTATAAACCCACGCATGGACCTCACGAACTTGATTTTAATGAAAGAAGCTAAATTTACGGGGGATGGGGATTAGATAATGTGAAATCTAAAGTATTAAATTTGACAATGTTATGAGCTTATACCCGGCGGGGTCTTGCTTGAACATCGAAAACATCAGCTCTGATTAAGTTGGACAACACGTTGGCGGTGGCAATTCGAAATTGGAATCTTATCCACATTTCTTGCGAAAAATAAGGAGAACAAGTTTCACTTTAGGCAATGTGTCGTACATTTCACTGCAACAGCAAAATCATCAATCGGGAATACATTTTACTGGATTTTGTTTCCACCAATCTGTTTTAATATCACTTTTACGTTACGGATGCATCAATTCAAAAATAAACATTTGTAGTACAATAGACATGGATTCTGTTTTAATTTGTGCAACACCCATTTGAACTTGAACCAAAGCAGAAAATGTATAAGTTTACAAAAGATCCACTGCTTACTAATTATGTGGATTTCAAATATACCATCTCAATTGTTTTTCACATTATTGCCCAAAGGCGTTTTCCTTTGTGCGTTTATAAACTGTAAAGATCTCTCCAGATATAGCCTAGGCCTATTTGAGACAAAGGCGCACAGCTAAAACGTTTTTTTAGTTTTTGAGTGCGCGAAAGTGTTTTTAAACGTAGTAGGCATATACCATTTACCGCCTTAAAAAAACCAAACTACCGAATCATGAAATACCTTAATTGACTCTAAGTGAATAACCGTCTCAAGCATCCTGTGAAATCAGGGCACCTGGTGTGCTGTTGTTTAAAAAAAAAGGCTTAAAACAGGTCAGCGCCATAACATAATGAATCCCCAAAACCCATTCATTTTCGATAATTACAGCAAACGAAAATGGTGTATACTAACAGAGGTCTGTTTGTAATTATTACGATGTTGCTTCTACAAAGTTTGTATAATCGAACAAATTACAGATCATCTTTCAGTGACCAACACAAATCCTAATTGGTATATTTTTTACGGTTTCCAAAACATGAAACGAACACCATTGAGGGATGTGTTTAGATTTACATTATTACATCAATACATTGTACAATTAATGGACTCAGTAGCGTGGCCCGAACTATCCAAGCCGGTATAAACATATAGATGACATGAACAAAACTCTACGAACGAAGCCAGATCAAAACACTCAATAACTTACATTTAGCAAAATACATTCCTCGCAAGAATACTATCTGATAGGGATCACTCGATTAATTGCATTAGGTATGCCCCACCACCCCTCCAATTATTCTGGTTTGAGTACTATTTTTTGTTCCAAAGGCATGGAGTTAAACATTAAAAGTAAAATCTTACATTTTAAATATCTAAGGCATAACATGAGACGAAAAACATATGAAGTTCACCCACCAATATAGCTCGGGTGTAGGGATACACATCTCCGTCGCAAAGTCGGCTGGATGCCGCGTTACCGCAGAGAGCTTTTGTCTTATCAATGCGCCAATCATTCTGTGAAGATATAACATTAGTTTTAATTATGTGTATTACAGAAAATGCATTGATCATCATTTGCTGCGCTGTCACCTACCTTCAAGTGCTTTGTTAATCGCTTTTATTAACAAATGTCGCCTGTTTTGTTTCTGATCATCTTTGATGATCTTTAGAAATCAGGAACTCAAGTTTTATGTCTACAAAAACTTTACACTTTAACTTATGTTTATGTTTGACGAAGTTTCATTATATCCGGTTATCACCGTTCCGAAACCAAACCGATTTGGTATTAAGCCTCGAGACACTTGATATCTGGAAAATGAAACTACGTTCTATTATCGAAACTGTCCATAAATTACGAGCTGTGTGAAGGATGTAAGGCCTTTTGTCATCATACCCTGGCGACCTTGTTGGTAACAATGTTGGTTTGAGAATCTTTTAGAAATGTATGTGTCATTTAAACAATTTTATCCATGGCCGTTTTCTAAACCCCATGGCTCGATATCCGGCTGCACCATTACCAAACTGCTCGAACGAAGCCAAAAGGGAGACAAAGCTGGGGTTTGGAAAACGGGCCGAATCTGTTTTGTTCACTCACTTGACCGCATACTCCTACAGTACATATTCCTGCAGATCTTGTTCCCGCCCCGTCCACCCTTGCAGTCCGAGTCATCAGTACACGGAGTCATCTGGTAATATCGCTCACACTCCCAGCCCAGGCAATAGCGACGACCAAACGTGTTCCATCGACAATCCATGTCAGTGTGGCAGTAATGGACGTAAGGCTGTACAAGACAAAAAGTGGAAGTTCTGAGCAATCTTCCTAATTTTTTGAAATACAAAAGATTTTCCCACACAAAGAAATCAACAAATAAACCCGCCAAAAATATGAAATTGATCGTCATTATGACTGTTCTATTCCTCGTAATCACGTCGGAATTTTGAGGAAAAAACCTATACTTATCTTGAAAGTTTTCATAATTATGTTATAAGTTTAATGGATTATTGTTTTGGTGTTGAATTGACATTATAAGTGTGCGCGTATGCGGTCAGTGACTATTCTTTAAAAGTTGAGATTTCAAACATTAAACTGATGAATTTAACACTTTAGGAATTGCTGAATTCAGTAGTTTTATAATGTTGATTCAACACTTTAGTTTTAAGCGTGTATCAGTGTATACATAATTATTTTGCACAGCACCGTCCTTCGATTTAGGTAACTCTCTACGAAGCAAGGAACTGAATGATACAGGCGCGTATTTTAATTTCCTTCCCTAGCTAAGTTACATTTTTCAATGGCGATATAGCCTCGAAGATCTGGCCTATAGTTATATACCATATCAGCGGTGATTGGCGGTGTTTGAACATTGTGGCGACAACAGGCTGCGATTACGTACGAGCTGAACGTGCGAGATGTGAAGGGAAATTTCAAGACATGGCATTGGGAGAATTGGTTGAAATGCTGCTTCCCAATTGGAAGCTGATGCTCCATAAAAATATATTGATATCCGTGGACCCGAGGAATCACAGTGCCCAAACTGCGGGGTCATATAGTGTCACGATTGGCGTCATTTGTATTTTTCTAAGTGAAAGAGACACCAAACTGGTGCTACAGTGTACGCGCAGCTCTTTGCAGTTTCTGCACCAATATTTTCACAGATGAAAAACTCATTATGGCGCCTGTCATGATATGAAGGCAAAGATAACTTGACCGCCTTTTAATTAGAATTCAATTCGTCTTAAAGTCGAGATGAATAACGAAGTCAAGCCAGCCTCTAACATCGCACTGTCACACTCAATCACGTTCGGGTTGCACTTTAATTTACCTTCCCACGACAGTCAAAGGGTCAGCTCGGTCCAGTCACGAATTAAGGTAGCGCTTTGCAATTCTCCGCGCTATCAAAACCAATTAGTGTATATCGGTATACTGGCATAAGGTATATTTATAGCTCTTTGGGGGAAAGCAATTTGATTTTTCTTATCTTCTTTTTAATTCACCATTTCTGAACTGATGAAGTCCTGTGTATAGTTGGGTCAGTCATTGTGTGCAATTATACACGGTTTTGCATTTCTGTCATTTAATGAGTTGATCAGTTACCAACGAGTGTGAATTACATTTAAATTGTCTTTCACAGATTAAAACATTATACCAAAACAGCAGAAAAGGGTATTATAATTGCGGGTGAACTTAAAACCCAAAACGACAACTTGAGTATTTCATATAGTGAGAAAAGAAGTTATTACAAAACCAAAGCTTGTTTTGCTTGAATCTGGACCAGGAGATTTAAGGGGTGCAACCATCTCGATGGAAAGCCTTTAAGCTCTAGTCAAGTTTCTATATACGTGCTTCTATCAGAGCATGTCCAAATACCCACACGAAAGAATATGTACATGTACGTTATTCACACGCCATACCTACACGACGTATATTGATCTCTGAAAAACAAACTCCCCACGTGGCTACAGTTTAAAGGTAGGATACACAATTTGCAGATATCGAAATATTGAGATATATCTTACTTATTTGAAAATAGTTAATGATTCTAGGCACCCAGCAAAATGATTGCGCTAGATTTTCTGTAATTGTTTCGAAACGGCGATCGCGAAAAAAACCCACAAGAACGATAGGAACAACTGCCCGACGCCTGCTGAAAACGAACGCCGTTTTTATTGCTTTTTTCTCGGCATCCACGATTGTAAAACTTCGGACAGGTCAATTAAACGATATTTACTATAAAATACAACCGATTACATTCACCCATTTCTGATAATTCAAGCTATTACCAATGGTGTATACTCGATGGTCATTTCGAGTAAAATGTGGGCTCATAACCAATAAGTGAATTCTCAAATGGACTGACATTCTGTAATTATTTTAATTTCGACACAATATTTGTTTGTCGGCATTATTTTATAGGCCCACGTCACAATACCATATCAAAAGCAAAAGGCCCCTGTCTGAATTCCATGGCATATAACAATTATTCCTTTTCCGGGAACAATCGATCACAAATTGTCACGGCACTTGTTTTATCTCCCCGACGCATGTTTAGACATTCCCAAAATCGATGATTATGGAACCAAGAAAAAAAGAGAGAGTGCGACCGTGCTGTTATTCACGAAACCGGAGGCGTGAACATTGCGTGCGCCGGCAGAAGGCTCGGGCCGAGAAATCTTACAAATTTACGGGCGCGTGTTCGGCCTACGGGTAGGGCGCATTGATCTGTTTTCCGTACCGCCTTCCTTCCTCGTTGAGTGTTTAAAAACCGTGCAACCTCAAAAGGGGAAACGCGAGTATTTCATTTGGTGCGCACTTTGCGTAAAGTGTGACGGTAGCGTATGTTTTAAAGGGGTTGTGGCATTTTTAGTTGGTGTCGGAAACAAAACAAGAGAATGTAGGCCTACAACTTACAAGTATTTAAAGTCAGGAAACAATCATCTTCAGTATCTCTTTAATTAGGCCATGAAAGCGAAACCTACGTCATCTTAACATACTAATACTGCAGAATGATTCAGTAATGTGAAAGATAAGCTACTTTGACCTAGAAAAATAGGATCTGATTTTGGGTACCGTTTTCCTTATAGAAGTACACAGTGAGAAAGATTGTTAAAGTGCCCCATCTCGTCTTAATTTCGTCTATAGGTATCCTTTACTAATTACGGAGCGTCATGTGTATTTTAGGCAGGGGTACTATACTCACCAAAGCCGCAGAAACCACCAGAACATCAGCACATAGCACCAGCAACAGAGACACTATGACGAACCTCATCCCGCGTCAAATACTGCACTTTTTTCAGAAAAAAATAATCACAAATTTTCAGGCAGTTGGTAGTCGGGTATGTGTAAAAACTCTCACGTCAAATTGCTGAATGGTGTCCTCTTAAATCGACGGTGCGTCTTTGGTTAGCCTCTGGATTTGTAGGCGGTCACGGATTGAAACGGTTTCTGAAAGGTGATTGGCTGAGTTGGGAGCATGCGCAGTGCGTTGAGTGGAGAGATTGTGTTAACTTGCTGGACGGGACACGGTCACTACTTTAATGGCTTAGAAGACAAAGGTGTACGTGTTTACATTCTTTTTATGTAACAATACCAGTGAGAATCATCCGTTGTTTCACGTCTGGTTTGATAATTACAATTACGTGTATATAAGCATGCACATTTTATGCGACCCTGTGCACCGTACCAGCCAATCAGAGTCGACTTTAGAAATTGTGACGTCATTTCGAAGCTGCTAATTGATCAATTTGCTGCCAAATATTTGTTATGCAACAAAGTTACTGAAGATCCGATAGAGGGCGCCCGCTGAATAGTGATAATCTAATCTGCGCATGAGCAATCGGCTATGACTAAAGCCAAAGGTAACAGCACAACCTGTCAGTTCCGTATACCCTTTACACAACATATTAACACGATAAACGAGATTTGTATCAATTTTCACTGCGGGAAATTGTGCGTTTGGCATTGATAGCAAAGTTGATATCAAATTTGATTTAGTTGATGGTCGTGACCCCAGACACCGGGAAGTCAGATCGTCTATCTTCCCTGTATGGTTTTCTACAGCACAGCACCGGAACACCTTGCCTTTTAGGCTGATTTCCTGATCACCTGCCTCCAGAATCTTCCGTCTGACTGCGTACATACGTTTAACCATCAGATACGCATTCCGGTCCGTTCCGGGCGGTCAGATCCCAGCTCGGCACATAATGTCTCCTAAGTGAAAATTCGCATGTGCTGAATCACATATCCCTTCCTTATTATTTTGTTGACTGAAAACAAGTGCGACTTGTTTGTCTATGCATAGAACCTGACGTATTTTTCCCACAAGAGTGCAATAATCAGAAACATGAATATTTTTTGTTCTGAATTCAAAATGTCATCTATATTTTATGGTTGTCTTTCTCGTAATTCTCGTTTCCCATACTCGGTGGAGTCTGCGGTTTTGGGATACCGGATATGAAAGTATAATTCAGGAATTCAGTTTTGGGGAAAAGTTTGGTTTTCCGGAATCAGTCCGAGCCAATAATAAGTGCCACCACCCGCAAACAACTGACTACGTGCGTGAACTGAAAAGTGTCAGAGTGAATTTTGCCAGCTCTGGTGGTGAGGCTAGTCCAGACACATAGGCTTTGGCGTTTCAAGTTTGGTTTTGCAAAACTGTCATTAGGTTTGGAAAATAAGATACCCCGCCCGCTTATTAACTGAAAACACTCCTACTCGTTGGGGTGGTTTATTTCCATTCAGACTGAGGACTTGGGACAACGGGTGGGTTGGTATAATAACAATGACCCCAAGTCCTTGGTAGGTTTTCATCTCCGATGAATAATTTTAAAACAATAATTAAACATACCTTAATGATTTGAGCAACAGAAGAAAATATTGAAAGTGATGCTATAGAATGCAAAAATAGTCTGGCACCATCTCATTCAACAGTTCACAGTTTATAAAATACACCTAGGGAACACGACCAAAATGGCTTCCTCGTATGGTGAATATAATAAGGTCAATAAAGGTGATCAATAAAGTAGACTGTGTCTGCAAACCAATTTGCACGGTTCCCATGACTCTATGAACTTGACACAAATCCCAGGCGATCTTCTAAGGACACTTCTTAGTTTTTGGCTGATCAGCCTACAGTCACGTTCCCACCCACGGTCTCATATAGCGACTTTACCCCTAGCGGGTTCCTCTGTGGGCACTATAGTTCTCAAAATAGACTCGTTTCGGTGTAAATAAATAATCTCCAGTTGCGCTGTAATTTTCTCCCGGTTGGATTGTGGTTAACAGTATCACAGTTTTCCAGAAATTGATCAGTTGATGGAGCGGGGGTAAAATGAATGAACTTTGGGTCATCAAATGGTCGTTTCAGAATGGTCTATATAGTCTGAGTATCATCCATATCAGGCGCGGATCCAGGGGTGGGCCGCGGGGGCACGTGCCCCCCGGGTAAAATGAGTAAAACAAAATTAAAATTGGGGGGTGGGGGAAAAGAGGGGAGGTGGAGATAAGGAAGGGAGGAGGATCGGATCGGAGCATCTGCTGTCTAATTCTTGGCATATTAATATAATACTGAATAAAAAGAGTTATCAATCCATGGAACCCCAGATGGCGACACACACCCGTTCAAATTGTCCATGCACATGAAGCCCTCTCAGAGTCTCTACTCTGTGGGAGAGCGCGGCCGGACGGACATTGGTGTTTTTCCGCAGAGGACAACCTGAACCCGCCTGGCGCGCATCTAGCCGCTCGTTGGTATCATCATGGCTCCATGGTATTACTGGCTCGGTTAACCTCGGATACTCGGACTATCTGGCAGTGGCATCGAGGTTCGATAAATAATCCCGCGCCTGGTGGACATTCGTATTTAATAAACTGACGCGGAAGAAAATGTGGATGAATTTACGACATAACTGTGTAAGGAGGTTTGTGTACACGACACCTTTTCCTGACTCTGGTAGTGTCAAGGTGTATATATCAGACGGAGTTCATTGGATTAAGTTAACGATATGCGGTACTCTGATGGATAATGTACCAGCCTCGTTGTTCAAAGGTTGTGGGTTCGAATCCTCCTTATTATTTTTAATTATTATTATTTTAATTTTTTTCTGCTTTGTGGTTTTGGTGGATTTTGTACGAAGGGAAAATAAAGCCCAATAAACTGACGCGGAAATAAGTGTGGATGAATTTATGGACCTAAATGTGCATGGAATTTTGTGTATATACGGCAGCTTTTCATGACTCTGGTAGTGTGTAGATATCAGACGGAGTTCATTGGATTAAGTTAACGATATGCGGTACTCTGATGGATAATGTACCAGCCTCCATGTTCAAAGGTTGTGGGTTAGAATCCTCCGTATGTTTTATTCTTTACTTTTTTTTTCTTTTCCATTTCTACTTTGTGGTTTTGGTGGATTTTGTACGAAGGGAAAATAAAGCCCAATAAACTGATGCGGAAGTTAATGTGGATGAATTTATGGACCAAATGAATATGGAATTTTGTGTATATACGGCAGCTTTTCAAGACTCTTGTAGTGTGTCGATATCAGACGGAGTTCATTGGATTAAGTTAACGATATGCGGTACTCTGATGGATAATGTACCAGCCTCATTGTCCACAGGTTGTGCGTTCGAATCCTCAATAATTTTGTTTTTGTATTTTTTTTGTATTTTTTGTTATTTTCTTTTTCTACTTTGTGGTTTTGTTGGATTTTGTACGAAGGGAAAATAAAAGCCCAATAAACTGACGCGGAAGTAAATGTGGATGAATTTATGGACCAAAATGGAATTTTGTGTATATACGGCAGCTTTTCATGACTCTGGTAGTGTGTAGATATCAGATGGAGTTCATTCGATAAACTTAACGATATGCGGTACTCTGATGGTTAATGTACCAGCTTCCTTGTCCGAAGGTTGTGAGTTCGAATCCTCCGTATTTTTTTAAAATATTTTTTTTGTATTTTTTTAAATTTTATTTTTCTACTTTGTGGTTTTAGTGGATTTTGTACGAAGGGAAAAAATAAAGCCCAATAAACTGACGCGGAAGTAAATGTGGATGAATTTATGGACCAAAATATAATTTTGTGTATATACGGCAGCTTTTCATGACTCTGGTAGTGTGTAGATATCAGATGGAGTTCATTCGATAAACTTAACGATATGCGGTACTCTGATGGTTAATGTACCAGCTTCCTTGTCCGAAGGTTGTGAGTTCGAATCCTCCGTATTTTTTTTAATATTTTTTTTGTATTTTTTTAATTTAATTTTTCTACTTTGTGGTTTTAGTGGATTTTGTACGAAGGGAAAAAATAAAGCCCAATAAACTGACGCGGAAGTAAATGTGGATGAATTTATGGACCTAAATGTGTATAGAGTTTTGTGTACGGTTGTTAAATGTTGTTGCATATACGGTGTGCATTATACGATGGTTGTAAACTGTTGTACAATTTAGCAGCTTTTCATGACTCTGGTAGTGTGTAGATATCAGATGGAGTTCATTCGATAAAGTTAACGATATGCATACTCTGATGGATAATGTACCAGCTTCCCTGTCCGAAGGTTGTGGGTTCGAATCCTTCCTATTTTTTTAAAATATTTTTTTTAATTTTTTTTTAATTTTATTTTTCTACTTTGTGGTTTTGTTGGATTTTGTACGGAGGAAAAATAAAGCCCAATAAACTGACGCGGAAGTAAATGTGGATGAATTTATGGACCAAAATGGAATTTTGTGTATATACGGCAGCTTTTCATGACTCTGGTAGTGTGTAGATATCAGATGGAGTTCATTCGATAAACTTAACGATATGCGGTACTCTGATGGTTAATGTACCAGCTTCCTTGTCCGAAGGTTGTGAGTTCGAATCCTCCGTATTTTTTTAAAATATTTTTTTTGTATTTTTTTAAATTGTATTTTTCTACTTTGTGGTTTTAGTGGATTTTGTACGAAGGGAAAAAATAAAGCCCAATAAACTGACGCGGAAGTAAATGTGGATGAATTTATGGACCAAAATGGAATTTTGTGTATATACGGCAGCTTTTCATGACTCTGGTAGTGTGTAGATATCAGATGGAGTTCATTCGATAAACTTAACGATATGCGGTACTCTGATGGTTAATGTACCAGCTTCCCTGTCCGAAGGTTGTGGGTTCGAATCCTCCGTATTTTTTTAAATATTTTTTTTATTTTTTTATTTTTTTTATTGTTCTACTTTGTGGTTTTGTTGGATTTTTGTACGGAGGAAAAATAAAGCCTAATAAACTGACGCGGAAGTAAATGTGGATTAATTTATGGATCTAAATGTGTCACTGTCAGCTTATGCGAAGTTTATGCGACCCCTGCGCCAATCGGAGTTGACTTATTGTGACATCATTCCGAGCAGAAATCACTTTGCCGCCATGGTTTACCAAAGACCGAATGGAAGGCGCAAAATGTGATGGAGGTTGTTTTGAACTTACTGCACGCAGAGATAGGCTTGCTGTCCAACCCATATATATTTGCCCTTTCGTTTTGGCGATGGGCCATCGATTGTATGCCCATGGGACAGAAACTCTCCCCGTTTTGTTAAAAAACTAAACAATAATGTTGCCTCCCTCAAAGATATCGTTGAATTCCCCTGCGCTTCGAGTCGAAACCGAAACGAGAATAGACTGCCGGGTACAGTGATTACGGTTTAGTCCGCCTACGTTTGGTATTCATTGGCGGTTATTGAACCAGGTCGAAGCAGGTTCAAGTTCTTGGGGCTGGGAATAAAACAATATGCAGCAACTAGAATTATTATATTTAATTTGATATGTCCAAGTAATTAAAGATGATTATAAATGAATGTTTACGAATACAATTTGTGGGATCATAATTTGTAAATGAATTAGTGTACATGTATATAGTATATCCTTTTCGGTACACAATGCAAGAAAACCTTTGAATGCTGAATGTAGCATGAGTTGTCAGCTAAATGCAATATTTTCTTTAAAATAATAAGCGCTGTATAGAGTGTATGCTTAACTTTTAGACCTGTGAAATACTCGAGGAATACTTACGACTCGTCTTATATTTCGCTCTTAAAAGTTGAGTTGAGTTGAAACTGAAGCTTTTCAAGGATCCATAAAACAATTAAGAAAAACAAAATACCGACTCATTGAAGAGACACATTCGGCTTGTAACGCAAACCACTCAGGTTGCAATAACAGTGTACAGGCGTATACTTGAGAAAACGCCTTGCAAGTGGCGTAACGACGAGTGGCACGGAACCCCCCCCCCCCCCCCCCCCCCTCCCTCCCCCCGTCGGAGGTCTGTGTCCTCCTCCCCTAATTTGAAATTTCGAATTGCACACAAACAATATATCAGTTGTCTTTGCCAGTGCCCCCTAGTCCTTAAACAAAAATTGGTACTCCCCCAGTGCACCCCCTACAACCCTGGTTACGCCGTTGCTCGTGGCTCGGGGAAAGGATCGCCTCGCAAAGGGAACTTGGTTTTCTCCTATAGAAGGCCTTCATAGACATTTGACACTGATTTTTCTCGAAATGTCTTTGTTTTTAGTTTTCCAAGTTACTCTAGTTTGCCATTAGTACGTGCAGGGTCGAGTATTATTGTACTACCGCCGTCGGTCTCCGCACAATCGCAAAGGAATATTTTTCTTAAATTGTGCAAAACATTTCTTAATCAACTTCTCTGCATAGTCTCATCATGCACTCCCATCCCACCGCCAACATTAGACATTCACCCTGCCGTCGGTGACCCTTTTTTTAGGGTCAACCCCCCACCTCCCCCCGTTGACGTAAAACATATAAGGACTGGACAAACAGTCAACTTCTCGTGCCTAACGGAAGTGTCCTGCGGCCTGCGCGCGATCGACGGACAAACAGCAAGGTAAAAATTCCGTCAAGGCTTGCACGGTACGTGATGACATGAGGATCAGAAAGTGCAGCCGCCCATGAAAGGAGTACCGCCCACCAACTTCCCCCATCAAAGGTACAAAAAGCAATCAGAATCGATTATTCCGAAGGTGATATTTAAACTTCCCAAAAACCGTAGACGCACGATGTCAACTATATGGAGAGCTTTAACCTTTATTCTTCACGTCATCGCCAAACGCCAGCGAAATTTCAGCCGCAAGAAAAATATTGTAAGATGTTATCATTGTCTTCAATCTATATAGCTAGTCTTCACTCAGGGAGTAAGACTTTATCCCATTACCATGGAAAGAGAAAACACGAGGTGTCGATCCCATCCCCACTCCCAACTCGAAGTTATTTAGGCACATCTCTAATTGATGGATCAACAAAGAATTGTCCTCTTCTAACACCCCGCAATATCAAGTTTCCTACTAAGAAAGAGCGCGATTTGCATTACGCTGGTTCGGGGATCGCCCTGGAGGCTGAATGAAACAAAACACGCCGGGATTTGCACAATAATAGCGATAGATTTGTTGCAAATTTGTTATTTGCTATAAACGAGATGTCCTTTTTATTTCTCAATTCCTATTATGACATCTTTTAAAATTTCCCAATATGTAGAAACATTGAACAGTCGTAGGCTGAACTTATACATTCAGCTTTATGTATTAGACTAACAATAATACAGGTCGTATTTTTATTATTTTAGATCTTTATAACGCAGTCGAAAATGTTTAGTATATTACATTTTTCTTAATTTGTATTATCGTGTACTTTAATTGCTTTTATGTTCTCTGCATATTGATTATAACTTCCCAGATCTAAATTTATGAATCTGAGATTAAATAACTACTGGAGAAGAGTCTAAACAGATAAACAAACCCCAAAACGTAAACAAGTCCGTCTTGCCAGCCTGGTTCCTTACCCCAGTATTACATTTTCTGTATAGCGGATATAAAGAGCACCAGACTTACTGAAAAAAACATTTCACTGAACTATAATTATAGAACGGAACGGAAGTTATAGTATAAACTTCCGTTCTTGCAATCAAAAATGGTAAGTCGTTGTGATTCTCACTTCCCTTATATTTAGCAGCGCATTTTGAGCAAATTTTCGCGAGTGATCAGTTAGTGAGTTACTGGTTAGGTGGGGAAAATGTATTCGGTTTTGAGGTGGGTATGGATGCGCAAACTCGCTCCTTGTGCATCGCGTAGCCCTGTAGCCAGGTAGGTTAATTAAGAATTTTGAATGAAACTCATCTTTATAATACTTTTTGTTTAGCAAAATTCGCATCATAATGTTTTGTTTTGTTGTAGGCTGCTGTGCTGGGGTTTGTCTTTTGTTGTAAATGTTGTTGTTTGTTGTTCTGTTGTGTCCACGGTCTCTGTTGCTGTGACATGTTGGGCCAACTTGGGGGTTAGGGTTATGCCCGGGTTAGGGTTAGGGGGGGGGGGGGGGGGGGGGGTGTCATTCTTTTTAGCCGGCTTGTTAATGTTACCATGGCTGTAGTTGTCTTTGTCTTTGTTCTTTTATTACTGTAGCTTGGAGCAAAGAACACATTTTAAAGTGGTCAGTGAAATGTTAATATTTATCGTGGACTATCGTCAACAATTCTAATGCAGGGATTGGTTGTGAAAATGCCCATTGGGATTTTTATCATACTGGTTGGCATGGCGACCACATCAGTGTCTATAGAGGATCCACTTCAAGACGGTGACGACTGGAAAAAGACCCCCAACCAAGACGTGGTGGATCACACCGACATGTTGAACTTTGACCCAGCCACCAGGACGATGGCAAATAAGAAGCCAAAGAACGACAGGAGCGATTCAGTAAGTGACAGTTTTAAGGTGGAAAAAAAAGCCAAGCTTAAAATCCAATTTCATCATTACCTAAACAAATTATCTCTGTGTGCCTTTTTTAATGACCATTTTTGACAGGATTTTATATTCCTTTCTAAAAATGGGTACATTGTAACGTTTTTCTTGCCAGTTTTTGAGGGAGGAGTGTCAGACAGATCTCATTCAGTGCCGTCAGAACCTGGCCGATTTTCACGAGAAGATGCTCATCGATGCTATGTATGATCAAAATGAGGCCCACGATGTAAGCATTTCTATCTTATCTTTCCATTCTGTTATGTAAATTTGCATTAGCAATACCTTTGAAAACAATGAGAAATATTTTTTAAATAAGGTAGACGTTAGATGCGTCCACAAGCTCGTATTATCCTTTTTTTTTATGACCACCTCTAGAAGATGGGAAGTTGTAAGAAGGAGTTGACGACCTGCCAGGAGGATGTAGCGGATTGCAAGCTTGGCTATCGTATCCAGACTCCGGCCCCAGGGGACGAATCACTGGAGTCGCCATGTAAGCTGGAACAGATGTTTTTTCGTCGGTTTGCCAAACGTTTCATCAACTTGCTGATTGCCCAGGTATTAAAGAGTTGGGGATATTCAAATCTTGTATAGATCTTTCTAATACTGGACATCAATCGGTGCACAAGTGGATTTATCAAAGACGGTACACCTACTCAATAAGAAGAAAATCTGATTGTTTTTTACCCTAGAGCACATCGGATGACAAGGATTCTCCACTCAAAGCGGAAGTGAGAGTGGAGCTTGGCAGCTATGGATGGAGTAAGCTCCGTCAGTTTGTCCAGCAGAAAGGAAAGGTCAAACTAGTGGACGCCCATGACCTCATGGATGATATGCTGGTCAGTGCTCGCCATGACAACACGACGGACAAGCCCGGCTGGCTAGAAAGGGTGACGGGAATGGACGCCACAAACATTAAATTTGTGAGTGGAAACGTTTTGTATCCTTGTGATTATGATGTGGCCTTGTGTTCTGGAATATCAAGCTCATAACCTGTGGACAATTATTATGCAGGTTTTAGGTTCGAGTCCAGCCTTAGGAGTTGTGGTATTGTGTTCTTTGGCAAGGAAATTGCTTCTGCCCAAACAGGAGTAAATGGGTACCTGTGAGGTCAGAGGCAGTAACTGTACTTGGTTTGAAACTCTTTGCGGCAAAACGGCAGCATCTAGGTGTTCTCTCCCAAGGAAGTTGAGATGGTTATTGGAATGTGTCGTTATGTACGCTAAGTAAGCAGGGATAAAAATGATGCAGTGCCTTCGAGTATTGAGCATTATTAATAATGATTTTGTTTCCTTTCTTCCAGTACGTGCTGCTATTGCTCCTCAGCATCATAGTGATTATTTTTGAGTCCAAGACGCAAGCTACTTGGTGGCAGCAACTCTGTGCCGTCTTAGTTGTTCTGTTTCTCATCAGCGTAGGTTGGAACTGGATCTATCTCTACAAGGTAGGACAGCGGCAGGAATTAAGAAAAGAATGCAGTATCCTGCCGCCACTTTTTTTTCATCATATTTTATCTCAGTGTAGGTCAGTCATTGCAAAATTGTTGAAAGGATATGAATCTGGGACTGAGAAACATTTCCAAATTTTGTTAGAAATTACTTTGAAAATGCACTCAACTCTCTATAGACTTTGTGCACAACCAAAGAAGTGGTGGCATGGATACTACATTCTTTGCGAGACGGGCAATTTCATGGACAGAATTTTATGGACTAGAAAAACAATAAAATTGAGACCTGTTTTTATTTGAAACACAGAAAGAGTTGGGGCGTAAGATTTCCGCCATGCAGAAAGATCGAGAGATGCCAATGCATTGTATGCCAGACAAGATGACGTGGTGGGATTCCGTCAAGGAGGTCTTTCGTAAACAGCTAACATTCCAAGATGACCCCTGCGATGTCTATCACGAGAACATCTTGGTGGATCCCATTTATGAGGTGCCTCCAACGAGGGTAGGTGTGGCTTCGAGAAGGGAAGATCGGGAGAGAAGTGTGTGGTTTATCAATTTGTAACATTCTTGGTTTAGTCCAACTATGGCTAGACATCAAGATTTCCTTGTGGTTATTGGTAAAAAGCGATGTGGCTAACCTTGGTAGACATATTGCTGGCCTAAATGATTAGACATGTATTTTACAACACCAACCATCAGCAAGAGAATTGAAAAGATGCAAACAAAAATTGTAAAAATAGCAAGGAGTTAACTGGAGTTTAAACTGCGCCCCCCAGAATACCGTACTGGTGAACCAGATCACTGGTACAGTATTCCAGAGGTCATAGGTTCAAACCCTGCTCCAATCAGTATATTTGTTTAATTTATTGTTTGCATTGGATTGGAGAAAGGTCGAACTATGATCTATAGTAATTCTGAAGATGAGGGAGTACTAGTTACGATAAAGAATTCTAAGATTTACAAATTAGGAAGTGTGATTCAAGTAGGGTCTCAGTAGAGAAGTGTGCGTAAGATTAACTTTCTCCTGTCTGTAGGCAATCGCCCACACTATCTCCATCATGATTATGGAGCCGTTAAAGCCTTTGGGCAAGCACATTGCGGACTTCAACCGCGAGCTTCTCCGGGATCTGCCTTACGCAGCTTGGATCCCGGCTTTCTTGATGGTGCCGATAATTGTGTTGATCGTATGCATAACGATGTACTACTGCCTGTTCGTGGGCCGCAGGAGGAGAGATGTTGAAGCTTGGAGGAGAGTCCGTGAATTGGAGAATCAGTTGAAAGATGCCAACGATCGTACAAGGGAGAGGCTTCAAGAATTGGAGGTAAACCAAGAAAACCTGCTAATGTAGAAAAATTTGGACTACAGTACATTAAGAAATGCATAGTAAGCTCATGATCATGACAAAGATTTCCAATTTATGACAAAGATTTCCAATTGAAATTTTCACAATTTTTAATAAATTTTTATTTTTAATTTTTATTTGGCAGTACCCTGGAAGGGAAGGCTACCCAGCTGCCCAACCTGCACCCATGCCGGCCCTGAACCCTTATATGGACAAGGGACCCCTCCAAGATATTCCACTAGCCCATCACCAGCGTCAACAGCGACCGCACCATCCGCTGGCTGTTGAGGAATCACCAGCAAGGGTGAGGCGCCGACCCCGCGTCAGCAGTGAATCTGATGTTCTTCAGCAACGCCATTTGCGACAGTCTCTCAACCTTCGTGCGCATGGGGCACAGTGCGCCCCCTACCACGGCGACGTATCCGGCGGCGATGACGACTCATCCGACGATGCTGACAATCGCCGGGGGCAACGCCCACAAGGTCTCAATTTTGAAGGAATTCAGGGTAGAAGGGTTTCCCCGTACAGGGTAGATGTACCTCCGGCGGCCTCCGATGAGCGATTAAGATCCAACAGAACGGAGATTTGTGGACAGCCAGTGGAGTATCCTAACTCGGAGCTTGATTCCTTGGAGGAACGTTCCAATTCCAGAAAGGCTGGCAAAAATCCGGGTGCATTAGAAGCAAGCCAGGAAGTCAGTGAGGACAGGACCGCAGCAAAAGGTGACAGCTGTCAAGGTGAAGGGATATCGGCAAATAAAGGCATGGTAGGGGGAGCTGAACCAGAAGAGGAAGCCAAAGTCAGAATGGAAAAGCCAAAGTCTAGAGAGGGTGTGGACACCGTGTCGGCTTCCAATACCCCTACTTCATCCACTGACTCGGAACCGTTTGTGGCCTCAGCACCGGGCTTGGACAGCCCGTCGAGTGTCTCGATCATTGAGGGGGACTCTAGCCCAGCCTCGGGAGGTAGCGTGGATGGCGACACTCATCTGCAAGGGTTAGGGATGTCTCTCAGTGGCAGCATCGACATCATTGAACCCCTTGGGCCTCTGGGAGCAGGAGGGGAAGGGGATAGGAGTGATGATGGTCAGGAATCGGATGAGTTTGAGGTGCTGTCAAGAGAGCAGTGCCAGTAAGAAGTTATGTAATGAAGACCTAGCTCAACAGTTACAATCAAGTCGATCACGAGGCGATCTTGACTCGATCACGACTCGATCACATCTCGATCACAACTCCTTTACGACTCAATCACAAGTGACAATTCTACTTTGTCAGATCTGTACTTTCAACCAAAGAATAGATATTTTTTCACATTTCTAGTATACAAATAAACAGCATATAGTTCAAATCAACATATCCAGTGCAATTTGCTCAACACTGAAAAGGCTAGTGAGGTGTATTATAATGTACAAAGTTTTATTTATTCACATTATTGGTGAAGAGATATTAACCAAAAAATAGATTTAATGATTTCGAATTTTAATTTGCTGCTTGTGGAATGTTCTGCGCTTGGGATTGAAATGTAAAAATTATGCAAATTTATGCTAATTTTAATCATGCTTATAATAATAGGTGCTTGCATGGATTGTTTGTTCCAAACAGAGTTGAAGTTCAGGGGCCAATTTCACGGTGCTGCCGAGCGCAAACATTTGCTCAGTAAAAACAGGTGGCATCCTAATATAAGCTGGATGTGCTTCTCATGTCAAGCAAAGACCAGCTGATGAATACCAGTCACAATATCCTGGTTTATAGCTCTATAGGAGGAAAACAAAAGAGGGACAATAGGGGGTGCACAATGGAAGGTGTTTACACGCGTGTGTGCGGAGCAGCTCCGTAAAATTGCCCCCCCCCCCCCCCCCCCCCCCAGGGGAAAAAACAATACAATAAAAGTGTTTTTGTTTGTAATAAATCACATTATATGGCTTTTCAATCCTCAAATCTGTTATAGAAGTCTAATTTTGTTTGATTAGAATACATGCTTGATTAGAATACATGCTTGATTAGAATGCAGTTTGAGGTAGTTTTGTTTATGGTTTAAATTATTTGTATTTGAACTACAATAAGTATAACCTGTAAATCGGTAAAAAAATAAAAAATTACAGTTAAACTATCTGAAATAAAAAGCTAAACTATTTAAAAATAGCATGTCAGAAACTTGATCTGTCATACCCCACCCCCCCACCACTAAAATGTAAACATTAAAATATAATGTATTACAAATGTATTACAATATATTAAAGAACAAATATACAGTACATTTTTTTCTTCAAATTGGGGCGATGTGGACGTACATATACGTGCAAGGTCTATTGGGAGTTCAAAATAAGTTTGAATGTTGGAGATGTTGTTGGAAGACATGGTCGTCACTGGTCACCTTTGTAGACAGAGATCGTCATGGCGTCTTTCACACCAAATTCTACGTTGAAGTGGAATAGCTCTGTGGTAAACTTGTCGCTACTCTCGACGTACTCGAGGTAATCTGGAACGCCAGGAATCAGGATATTATCGGCTACGACTATGGCTCCGTTGCGTAAGAGTCCGTGTTCCTCAAGGAGTTTGAGGTCAGGCAAGTAGTGGGACTTCCAGTGATCTAAGAACACGTAGTCAAGCTTGTCTACGGAGTAAAGGCTTCGGAGAGATGGAATGATGTCTGACGCTGTGCCAATAGAAATAGAAATCTGTTGAAGTAAACAAACAAAAACACCACAAATCAGTGCAAATTCATATAACTTAAAAGATCTGTCTATAAAACTCAGAATCAAAGTCAAGTTTACTCGACCATTTTAGAGCAGTTTTAACAATTTGGTTAGGAATGAGGGGGGGGGGCCTAAAACCACCTTTGTGTTATTTTTCTATTTTTTTTTCAATTAACTCTTTTTGGGGGGTTTAATTTGCAAATATACTTGATTTTCTAGTTTTAGGAGATCTTACTTTTCTTGTTGGTGGAGGCAAATGCACCAATAGAAACTTATCGTTAGCATGATTCAACTTTCATTTTCTATTGTTTGAACTTCAAGCAGTTTGCATTTCTACTGCTCAATTCTTCTCACTTCAAATACTTTGATTTCCTTGTCCTTTTTTTACCTTGTTTTCTAGACCAGCAAATTGGATAAATTGCCGAGCGATTTCCGCGTTCTTTTCCTTAATCTCCAAGGTGATCAGTCGACCTTCTTCAAGGAGCTTGCTTGCTGTCGATACGGCCGAATAGCCGAAATACGTCCCTAGTTCCAAACAATCCTTGGGCTTGGCTTTCTGCAAGACTTCCTCCAATTTTAGTCCTGTAAGATCAAACGTTGTTATAGTTTAATATTTAGAACTGAATAGTAATAATGAAAGTGGCTAAAACCAAAATGCCCATAGGTTTTCACAGATGTGTATTTAAAAAAGAGGCGGGGTGGAGGGGAGGCGGGGTGGAGGGGAGGCGGGGTAGAGGGGGGAGGGGAGGCGGGGTAGAGGGGAGACGGGGTGGGGTGGAGACGGGGTGGGGTGAAGAGGAGGTACGGTGGCAGTGAGGGGGAAAGAGGAGGGGGGGCAATAAGAGAATTATTGAAATCCCAAGTTGACTCAACTCTTCGTTCACGGAGTCAATAACGGCCAATCAGAGCTCTTACTTTTTTCACACTGAATATTCATCATCCACTCCCTTTCTTTGATGAATCGATCTGTGGCTGACAGCACACTGGTCACGTCGCCCTCTGTGGCCGTGCTTTTAACAAAATCTATCAGGCGGTCTTCAACCGTGTTCCGATATTTGAGGTTGCGCCAAATCCTCGGCACAATGATTCTAGGAATTAAAACTTTGATTGCAAAACTCAACAAGCTGGGCCTGGCCATGACCGACTATTCCTGAAAAAAACCAAACAAAAATAAAAATATCATTTGGTTAACTATAGTACAAGATTCACAATGAGAAAAAACCTCCACAATTTAATACACATCCGATATTTGGCTATCGTTATTGATATTTTCAACTTTTTATTTCTAATTTGATAAACTCATGTTGTATCGAGTGTTTTTTGTTAAAAGCTAACATTAGTTGTCTGGCCGGGGTTGGTTTCAGTTGGTTAATAAAAGAAAGCCAGGACAACTAATTAACATATGTACTTATACATAAAAAGCAGGTGTATTCGACCAGATAAAAAAAGAAAAATGAGACAGCCTTGTGTATTGAGAGAGTGACATTGAAACACAATTACAAATGTACTTCACTTGATCAGGTAGTACTAGCCAAGCATCAACTAAACATTAGAGCAAGGGAGGTAAGTTTTGTAAAAAATAACGAGTGTTTAAATCCCCCCCCCCGGTCGATCCCGATCTTACCCTATATATTTCGTGAAATTTAAGAATTTTGTTTTGTCCAGTTTTGATTAGCCAGCGCTGCCAATATTATTGTTTTGCATTGAAACTAATGAGGGCGCCCTGCTATTGTCACCAAAAATGTCGATGGTCGCGGCGCGGATTGGCGGGGGAAACGGCTGATTTGAATGAGAAAAAACAGTATGTAAGCTCCTTGATTGACTTGACAATTAGAACCTAATAAATGCTGCATATCTTTCTTGTTTGGATATACAAAATCTGACATATATGTAGACCTAGCTGTTGGTAAAAATTAATATGTGCGTGTTATTGACATGGAAGAAGGAAAACTCAACTTCATTTGCAAGAAGTAATTAAATTTAAAATCCAAGTGTCGAAATAAATAGGTTATTAATGTTTATGTTGTCAATTATTTTGATGTTCTATTTTATGCAGATCAGAAGGGAAACAAATGGATAAGCTTTGGGAGAAAGCATTTACTAATAGGGGCATCCCATATTACATCAAGTAAGTACAAATATTTGGTAGTACTATAGACCGAGTTACTGGCCTCTACTTAGGCTCTAGTTATCGCTTTTTTAACATTTGGGCATTATCTTGAGCGCAAGATAATGCCCAAATGTTAAAAAAGCGATAACTAGAGGCCAGTAACTCGGTCTAGTAGTACTACTAGTACAGTTGTTTTCCTAGTTCTGGATTTTTCTTTGTTTTGGATCGCTTCAAATATAATCCTACCTTTTTAGACTGGATATAATTAATTCTGGTCCAGGCATCATAACAAAACAACTACCAATTTTATCAAGTAGTATTTGTTAGAAAATCTGGTCTTAAAAAATGACATTACAAATTCTTGATCTTTCTTCCTTTCAGTTGTCTGGGATAATTTGTGCCTGTGTGTAAAGATTCAGCTTAAACTTATGACTGATCACAAGTTGAGATAAGGCTACACAAAAATGCCGGTTTTGTTTTTAATTTTCACTTTAGCCACATATCAGAGAGGACGCAATGGGACCACCCAGACTTTATCAAAGCCCTGAGAATGCTAGGTAAGAACAAGAAGATTCAATCTAAATGTGGAAAGATTAAATCAAAAATATTTCAATCAAATTTGCACAGATCAAAAATTTAGAATTGAAAAGTACTGCAGCGTCCATTGTCCAAACTCGCACACTGACAGAGAGACAGACTAAAAAATACTGAACAAAAAATATAAATATCGTCTGTTGTTGCAGGAATATGCAAGTAAAAGCTGATAGTCGCAGTGACTCTTTTTATTTATTAATTTTCCAAAAAAATAAAAACTACACAGATGGGATGAGCAACATCCAACTAACAGAGTACAGAGCTGCTATGAAGCTGAGAATGCTGCAAAAACTTCTCAATTGTGAGTATTTTAGTTATAAACTCGTAAACACTCTTAGTTATGATCATGCCTCTTGATCACTTTTAATATATTACTCAGCGTTAACGTGAATTTGTGAGGTCAGAGGGAGGTTTTCGCGCTGCAATTTTGCAAAAGTTAGACACATTTTAACTCTGGTGAATTTTCGCAACGAATGCTTCAGGACGTCAAATTCGCATCAGTATGAACCAGCAATTAAGCTTACAATTTGGAATTTTATAGGCAACGTACACAAAATTGATTGACAACGTACAATTGGAGATAATAAAGCATAGATTTTTTTATTTTGCAGTAGATTTTGTGGACCTCTCAACAATCACTTCCGCCTTTGATCAGCACGGCTTCCGACATCGTAACCACGTTTCCCTGGACATAGTTCAGTTACACAGCATCATCTATGATATGTTCTATGCGACTTACTCCCTTAGGCACAGCAGTATGGTAGATGTTGAGAGCAGTGCAGACCTCGTGTTGAACTGGATCTTTAATCTCTATGACATGTGAGCTACATAAATCTTATATCCGTCTCTCCTCAAATCTTATATCCGTCTCTCCTCAAATTGTATATCCGTCTCTCCTCAAATTGTATATCCGTCTCTCCTCAAATTGTATCCGTCTCATCACCTTTATGCTGTGTGTCAACGATAACTGAGAAAGATAAGCAAACTAGGCCAATAGAGACCAACTGTATGACATCAGAGCACCATGTGACCATCTTTGGCCAATACCATGGAGCTGTGCTAAGCACAACAAATTGCTTAGCATGAAAATTTGATGTTGGCAAAAGCCAACATTTTTAGGCTAAGCAATTTTTATTGCTTATAAGCGCCCTAAAATTAGTTCCAAGTCAATCATGTCAGTGAAAGATCCTAGCTTCAAAGCCTCTTTTAAACTTGTCACAGTAAGGCTAGTATTTTCAACTTTTTAAGGACAGAGTGAAAGATTTTAAGTCAAATAATCGAATCATTCAAGTTCTACATTTATTTTGACATTCTCCATAGGGGTCGTACTGGGCATGTCAAAGTGTTGTCAGCCAAGATTTGTATGGTTGCTCTATGCTCAAACAAACTCACCGAGAAATACCAGTGTAAGTATATCTGTTTTGAAAAAGCAATTTAACCTTAACCTTGTGTGACTATTAACATTGACAAATTGAAATTAGTTGATCACATCGCATTTCTAATCTCATCTAATTAGTACTGGTGGAACTTGTCCAGCAATACAACAAATATTTACTCAATGTTTTCGCCATTACTGGGGGGCGACCGTGAGTGTACAGTCACTCTGTACTTGCAATGGTCTATCAAATATACCATCTGTTTTCTGTCACTAGATTGGTACAAGCAACTGACTGACCGAGCGGGGGGCGTCAGTCAACGGAATATGACGGCCTTCCTGGAAGATCTTATTAGGGTAGGGATGAACCAAATCTCTAGAGACGATGTGATCTAGAGATTTGGAATAAGTGCGACAGTTTACAACCAACCAAAGTCTAGTCAACCAAAAATTAACACAAAGTTCGCCTGTCTGAGCCAAATCTACTTGGTCAACCCTCCGTGTTGGTTTTGCATAACTCTGGTACAGCACGGTTTCCATTTTTCTACTTTTACAAATTTCTCTTAGTTTAAAATTTTCTGACTTCTGTTAAATTTAGAGACGAACAAATTCACAAAATACACTAATTGTTACTGTTTTCAGCAGATCTCTGTATTTTCTTGTTCTAAAGGTTACAGAGTTGATCAATGAATGTGCCGCTTTAGAGAGAAATGCCAGCACGGCCATCAACAGCTGTTTTGCGACTGTAAGTTTTTTAAACAATAAACTAATTATTTTTGTCTTTTAAATGTCTCACACTTTACCAAACTTGTTACAAAATTCACAAACTTAATTGAATGTGTCTGCTAAAATGAAGAATAATATGTTTCAAAATGTTAACAAAGTTAGAACATTTCTTAAACTTTAATCGTTACTTTTAATTTTGTTTTCAGGTGATTGGAACGACAGTTTCCCATGATAGGTACACAAGCTGGCTGATGGCTGAACCCCGGACCATCGCATGGTTGCCCACAATGCATCGCTTGGCAGCTTCCGAAAACAGTACGTCTGATCAAGTCAAACCCTCAGATGGTGAAATTAGTTGGCATCTGTAAAAAAAAAAATAATAATAATATATTGAAAATATTTAAGACGACTGGATAGGGATGAAAGTAGTCAGGGACTGGTTCTGTATTCAAGAGGTCATATTAGGTTCGAATTCATTTTTTATTACAATTTATTTTTCAATTTTAATACAAATTAATGTTTTTAGTGCTTTGAAACAGTGTTCCGGAGGTTCTGGGTTCACGTTCTGCCTACACTCTTTGTATTACTTGACTCATTGACTCACTGACTCCCTGACTCGCATGCGAATCCGACTTGCTTCACTCTCATCTTAGCCCCTAAAATAGAATCAGTTAGCTACCAAGACCCCTGATACTAAATTATGGGGCCAGCTTTAATAGACTGGCCTAGTCTTTTTCAAACTTGAACATTTAGATTTCTGTCTGACAGCCTAAATATTTGACTTTGTAGCGTTAACTAAATTGTAAGACCTACATAACGGCGGATTATTTATCTCTTATTTTTGTCAGTGAGACACGAGGCTAAGTGCAACATCTGCAAGATATTCCCCGTCGTCGGTCTTCGCTTCAGGTGCCTCAAGTGTCTCAACTATGACATGTGTCAGGACTGTTTCTTTGTCGGTATGACAACCAAGAAGCACAAACTCTCGCATTTAACTCAGGAATACGTCTTCGGGGTAAAAAACTGTTTTCATTGATTTACTTCATGCATGAATCTCTTCCAAACTACTAATTTGTAAGAATTTTCTGATAATTTTGTTTATCTCCGATTATTCAGACTTCTTCGAAGGAGGATTTGCATGCCTTTGCTAAGACGATACGCAATAAGCTGAGCAAGAAACGCGGTCGCGGCGTTAAACACAAGGACCTACCTATAGATGACTGCGATGCTGATTCCTATATGTACAGGTATCCGCTTTGAATTGCGAGGTGTCTTACTTGTACAATTATTACAAATCTCGCTAATCAGTCGGGGGAGAAATTGCCGAACACTAAAGTAGTGCAGGATACTACATTCTTTGACTCTCTGTAGACTTTATACACAACCGCTGAAGTAGCGTCAGGATACTACATTCTTTCATTTTATTTACAGCGTTGTCACTTTTCTTTTCCAGGGACCCATTGATGAGGAAAATAGACATGCGGGCACATCAAGGTCACGTCTATGATAAGTAAGGCTTTGTGAATACTATGGGAATACTTTGTTTTTCGTTTAGCTAAATTAGCTTACTAGCTAAAGATTTATCCCATTTTATTATCTTGCCCCTAGTTATCAACTAATCGTTACTAAATAATGGATACTTACATAGCCCTTATCATCAATATCAAAGAGCTTTCTATTATTATTAACCCTGATCACCGTGCCAATAAAACATTCCAAATACCATCTTAGCTCCCTGGGGAGTATACAGCTCGATGCTGCCATTTTGGCGTACGTAAAGCAGCTAAATCAACCACAATAACCATCTCTGCCCTCACATGTACCCGTTTGCTCCTGGGTGGGAAGATGCAATGATGACTAAGTGCCTTGCCCAAGGGCACACGCACCACAACCCAATGCTTAAGCTTATATTGTACAACATTCCACCTTAGATTATCAGCAGTCAAGAAAATCAAACCAGCCGTTCCGTCTTCCACTACCCCTTCCACCTCCCCCTCCACCGCTATTGGGACACGCCCATCCGATCCATCCCCTGAATCTGGTAGGTCATCCAAAGGTCAAAGGTCATCTTCTGGCCAGTCCAAAGAACGTAGGGACATGGAAGATCTCATTGATGTTCTGGAGCAAGAAAATGAGTGAGTCGGAGACTTTCAACCTTAAAGTTACATTACTCATTAATACATTTTTAAATTGTATATTTAATTCAAAACAAAAACCTCTTTAAAAAAATTATATTGGAAGGTATCTGCACGGCTACAAAAAAGGAATAAGATCTACATTTTAGGTAAGAGTAGATCTGCCTTATGAAATATGGCTGGGATGTGCCGTGTTGCGTAGGCACTCGGAGATTTGAATTTCATTTTTAACTTAACTTAAAAGTTAAAACGCAAGTTCCTGAATCTTAGGTTGAAAATTAAGGATTCATAAAAAATCAGTTTTTGTATCTGGCTTAAACTTTAAAGGGCAAAAGATCTCTTACAGGAAGTAAAAAAAATTGTTGGGATCGAGTGAGCACTCCTAGAAAAAGTGATGAAAAATGGATGAAGTTTTTGTTTTTGTTTTGCCCAGACAGCTCATCAGTGACATAGAACAGCTGGTCAGGAAACAACTGGCATCAGTCGAGGACAGCGACCCCAATGGAGACGATGATGCTGACGGTAACCACGGCGATGATGATGATGATGATGGTAACTATGGCAACGGATCCGACGACGACGGCGAGGCATCAGATGTAAAGACCGAGATAATCCGAGCCAAGCAGGAGTTTCTGGAGGAACAGAACCGACAGCTGGAGATGCAGCTAAGAACACTCAAGCATCTTCTTAGACAGGTAACGGGGCAATGAAATAACTCCTCAAGAAAACACAATTATTCCAAAGATGTCACGTTTTTATTAATATGTTTCATATTTCATCTTGCATTTCAGAAACAAACACCAAAAGCCAAGCAATCCATGTACCGACCAAACCATTCAGCTCCACCCCCTCATTACCATGCTCCTCCCACAAATGACATACTAGATCAGACTGCTCCGCCGAGATTACCATATCACCATGCCATCAACCAATCAAATCGCAGCATTGGTTTGACTGATAATGAACATGTATTCTTACGTGCAACTCCTAATGATGCAGTGTTCAACCAATCAGCAGGAGCTGTGATGAATGACAGTTATAGATCCCGCCCAACCATTATGGTAAACCAATCACCATCGGATGCAACCACAAGTATTACTACTCTCATCCCACCTGTAACATTGGACCAATCAGCAGTGACCCCGGGAATCTACCAACAGCAACTAACCAATCAGACTATGACTCCAGGATTGAGTGACATCACCGTGCCCCGCCCACCCAACACTCACAACCAATCAGCAATGACTCCAGGCACATTTGCATCCAGGAGGCTCCTCCCAGCCCACTTGACTGACCAATCAACAGTCATGTTTCCCAACTTATCTGCATCAAGGATGTTTCCTCCTGAAGAGGCGGAGATGAATGACATTTTGCAGCGACTAAATGATGCCTTTCCCGCAAGTCCACACGGTACCATTTGAATTCTGATGATTGAAGAATATTGACATCATTCCAGCCAAATCACGTCCTTAAAATTGTGGATAAATTTATAGAAGTACATGTAGTATAATAAATGCCACAAAATAATTGGTCAATATCTAGAAAAGTGTGTTGTTAAAGTCCTTTTTTTTTCTTCCTCAATTTATGTATGTGTTTTTAAATGTGCATTTCCTTGTAGCTGAGGCCCCCATCTCCGAGTTGAAGCCTCACCCCTCCTACAAGCCTGCTCCTACCTTCATGAGAACCAGACGTCCTCGAGGTAGTGGGCAATGTGTTGAAACTCTTGCCATTTGTATCGGTGTATAAATGGATGCGTAATTAATATTCATATCCACAAGAACATTTGTTATGTCTTTGTCACAATTTTCCACAAGTGTTTTCCACAAACTAAAACCTTAATACACAACCAATAATTAAGATACATATTTTCATATCTGCATTCTTGTATGTTGATTGCCGATAGAATTTTAAACAGTTTTTCAGTTTTTTCGACTGATTTTCAAATTCTTTTGCTGTACAGGAACACGTGACAATCCAAAGAACATGCTTGACGCGGTAAGCCGCATCGGCGATGCCATGGCGACACTTGTTGCTAGGGTAACCGACAGACCTTCTGGGATGTAGAGGTTGTCTCTGAATGGATGAAGAACTTAACATCAATGCTGCAAGAGGATTTTTAAGTGATCCTGGGTTTTTGTTTTTTTAGGATCACAACAGAAGTTTACACAACAGCATTAGTTTAGTGAGTTTTTTTTTCTTCAAGAATGCGCAAAAATAGACATGGATAAAAAGTATACCACCTTACCTGTTACTCCCTGTCCAGCCCCAAACCACCCTACCTGTTACTCCCTGTACTGCCCCAAACCACCCTGCCTGTTACTCCCTGTACTGCCCTAAACCACCCTGCTTGTTACTCCCTGTCCTGCCCCAAATCACCCTACCGTAATACTCCCTGTACTGCCCCAAGTCACACTCCCTTTAAATTTCAGTGCCTCCAAACTGGCCCAACACAGAAATAATTTATAAATTCCTCAGGAAATACAACATAATACACCAGTTTAATGCTCATGACACGGTTGACACCTATGTTTATAGTTTAATTTTGAGGCTTAAAAATTTGATTGTGTTCATGAAGTTGAAAAAGGGCAGAATCGATGACTGATCACTGCATTGTAAATGAAAACCAACAGTGCCAGTAATATAATTTACCGCAAAAGTTGAATACATTTTATTTCAATTTTAGGTATCCTTTATCTCCAGATATATTCGGCTGGATTTTATGTAAGCCTCCTCTGAATAAAGTTATTTAATTATATATTAAACGGGCTGCAGAGATAAAAAATGATTTCCAATCTCATAACATTTTTTATTTTGATTTATTAAAAATGAATTTGGTATTAAACTGGATTTTTGACTTTGACAATGAGCCTGATCGCATTTTATAATAGATTTTTGTACAATATTTTTGTATTTTAACACACATTCCCTTGTAAAGGATACTAGTTTGAAATAGATTTGGTGGGAAAGGGTTCTATTTTTCTTATAATCTGTTTTGTAAGTATAGGTCTTATCATTAACTATTAACTTATCACTTTTATGTTTATTACGAAATAGTTTTGTAACAAAAAATTATGTATTGGCAAATTGCCTATATTGAGTAAGTGTCTGTGTTGTGTATACAATTTTTATTTAAAAAAGAAGGAAACACTAAATTTTCTTTCAAGATTTCTTGTTACTTTAAAATGATGTTTTCCATATTTTTTTCCTCGTGGATTTTCATCAGGATTTTGGGCCAGATGTCAATTAATTTAAACCCCAAACAGTGTTTAAACTTGAATTGTCAACAACAAACAACCCGGGAAAATCACGTTGTTTGACTTGCGGTTTAGAAAAAGAAAAACAAATTGACACCCACATAATTAACAGAGCTATTTGATAAACCCATAACCAGATAAAACAAACGAAAAACATCAAAATTATGATTTTCAAGCTTGTCATTTTGTAAAAAAACCTCTTTGTTGAGTGGAGTATTAAGAACGAACATAAAACAGCCATCGATTGTACGAGGGTTCCATGCATAATGTGTACGTATTGAAACTGTTTATGTCCCAAAAAACTGATCCATAATAATATGCGCACATGTATCACGTGTTTTCGGCATGGATATATGTACGTACATGTTACGTACTTGGTGCACGAAGATTTTCCGGACGGCATTCATTTTACGCGATCAGCTATGAAGAAAATCAGTGGAAGAGAAGTCCGGCAACGCAGCATTGGGGCCGAAAATATCTCCAATGTCGCCAAAAATGGCCTCCAAAATGATTCCAAGACCAAGAAGGTGCCGTCTCGCTACATCTCGGAGGTCATTTTCGGGTACATTTTCGTCTACGTTGGGGTACTTTTTCTGGTGGCGTTCTGGAGTTACCACCGATTGCCTGCGCCGAAGACCGTGGCTGAGCACGGGGGCACGGGGGAGTTTGTCGAGGAGCGCGCCCGGGCGCACATCGCTGAAATCACGAGCCTCGGACCTCGGCCCTGTGGGTCCAGGGCAAACGAGGTCTACTGCGTCGAATATCTCATGAAGGCACTTGCAGAAATCAAGAAGATGGCCGTTCCAGGGGTTCACGAAGTGGAGATCGACATTTCGTACCCAGAGGGTTCATTTACGATGGATATTTGGGGTGGTTTTACGCCGTATTACAAGAAAATTACCAACATTGCTGCCCGTTTGATACCGGCGAAAGAGGCCATGAGGCAGGGTGAAGAGGCTCATGACCACGGCTTGCTGCTCAATGGTCACTTTGACACGGTGCAGGGAAGTCCTGGTAAGAATATAGTTAATTTACTTCATAAACATAAATTAGTTTAATTAATTTAAAAAAGTTTTAATTTAAACAAAAATTACAGAAGTATTAATGCCTGTGCAGTGTATATATCTCAACATACATGTACATGTCTTCCTATTTGTCTAGGTTTTCTTATAAAGTGTAACAAAGGCTCGCAAGTAATTCTGTTTAGAAAATGGGGGTACTGCACAAAATGTCAAGAATGATGATTATCTTTTCTACTAGTGTGTGCATTTGCCACCATTGTTTTAAAGTTGTTGGAATACTAGCAATTGAACAGGCTAAAGGAAACATTACATTATGCAGCTCATTTCTTGTATCCGCAGAAAGCATTTTGTCGTCCTTTGTTAAATGATATTTCCTTTAAACAAACTTTGATTATTGTTAAAAAAGCATGGTTGAATACCTTTTGTTATTTTGTTTTGCCATGCACCCTTTAAAATTACATTCATTTGTGCTTCACTGGAGATTATAACAAGATATGTTTATATAGCAAACAAAAGTCTAGGCAGAACCCCCCCCCCCCCCCCCCAACACCTGGACTGTGCCATATTGAAATCCTTTGTTTTCACTGAGGCAAGTGAATTTCTATTGTATACATTTATAGTGTAGTAAGCCTGTCTCAGGGCTGAAATTAATGTCCGCAGGTGCAGAGAGTTAAATTTGTTTTCCCCATGCTGTTTTTTTTTGTTCTGTTTATTTTCTCTTTTTGTTTTGTAGTGTTGGTCACTGGGTTGCATTACTTTACAATTACATGCTCAATTGATTTTGCTGAAATGAACAGACAGCTGTTTGTAAATGATAAAGATCCTATTGTGGATAATTTATTGTAAACAGGAAATTGAATTGAAAAGAAATACAACTCATGGACATAACTTTATTCCAGTACTAAGTGAATCTATGCCTTTTCTTGAATGGCATAAATCCCAAGCACATTCTCTGCTAACCAACTTGAAGAAAAAAAGAACAAACAAACTTACAAAACAAATGTACTTTTCTTGATAATTTAAAGCTCTTTTAAATAGGGACAATGGAAATTCACTAGAAGCTCTAATCCTAAAGATGTAATTATGCCATTATGAGTTGCCATTATTTGTGTATGTTGATGTATGATGAAGCTTGTTAAAAGCCCTTTATGTGGTTGGGCTTGTAATAGCATAATTTGCAATTTTAATGATGGCATGTTGTGGTTTTTTTCTTGCGTTAACCTTGGGACTTCTCATGCAAATGTATACTGTAATGTATGCATGCATACATATAATGTATGCATGAAATATCCTTCCTTGTATGTGCTCTTTTCTATTGAGAGAGCATGTTATCTAATGCAATTATGATAATAATTTAATAAGGAAACCCTTAATCTGCCTCATCCTGTGTACTCTAGACAAATAAAATATAAAAATGTAAAGATATTTTACCACTTTGTTTTACTAGTGCCCTGACAAACAACAAACCAAACAAATTCATTTAACCAAATAATATGGCAAAATAAGGTTCTTTTTAGAGGAGAATACCCAACAAAACTATTTTTAAAAAGGATAAAAAAGCCAATTAAAAGTAGTACAAAAAGTGATGGCAAACTTTGGTCGAAGCAAACATGTTAAGACCAGAGAAACAAAAATAAACAAAGCTTCTTTGTCCAAAAACTTGTTCAGAAAACTCTTTGGACCCCCTTCCCTTTGATTAAAAAGGAGAAGTTTTTCCTAATGTAGTGAGAACATTGCAGTTCACAATAATCATTGGACAAAAAGTGGATAACATATTCTCGCACTAGGAAAGCTTTATATTTTCAATAAATGTATTCCCTTTGCTTTTAAAATTGCGTGGGTCTAATTTGCTTCAAATGATTTATACCTTTCAACTCTTTTTTTTTCATGAAAATATTATGATTTTATCTATGTTTAATCTTTTTTGCTCCAATTGGCTTGCAGACAATGGATTACTGAACATTCAGAAAGAATTCAATGCTTTTGCGGTATGGGTGTAAATCAAAACATCACTCTGAAATCAAGTTATTAGAAGTGCATCACCATGCTTCGCTTCGCTTCGCTTAGAATAAATTAATACAAAATGCCAGAATCTGGTTCCCAATAGGATCAGTGTGCTTGTCAGGGGGAAGGGGCCCTGAGGGGGGGAGGTTCAGGTCAGCTGACTAGGTAGATTTGGGCAAATTGTATCAGTAACCGTGGTAATTAATTTGGTTGGGCGGTTTCTGATAATCACGCATATTTTGTTTCTTTTCAGCTAGTTTCTTTAGCGTGTTTGTTGTGATAAATACTATTGGTGTTCCATGCATGTGTACGTATTGGAATAATACATGTAGCTCTATTAAAACTGTCCCCGATCAGCTGATCTATATATATGTGCATAATATTAATACAATACAATCTTTTCAATTATTCATTTATTTGATTTTTGTTCCGTAGATTATATTTTAGAATTGATAACATTAAGGAGGCTCGCAGAAAAACAGTTTTGGCAAATTGTCTAACTCCTCATACCATTATTTGCTTTTCAATCTGGTTGTCTTTTCTTATCCTCAATTAAGATTTAACATGTTCAAATAACTCAACACCAAACAAAAAGTCTTGCACTAACCCAAATATAAACTGCATACTACCCAAAGCCAGGTTTATATTGTAACTCGAACCAAAAGGGGAAAAAAAACTAAATACTAAATTGAAATCTCAAACTAAACACGTACAGTACAGTACCAAAATGTCAGTACCAAAATTTTGCAATGATTATGATAATCACAACATCGGTTCTTCACATCAATATTTTCTCTCCCTCCTAAACCCCCCCCTCCCCCCCCCCCCCCCCCCCAGGTGCGAGCGATGACGCAGCAAGCTGTGGTATCATGTTGGAGATCCTCCAGAACCTAGCCACCTCACCCTACCCACTCCGGCATGACATCATCTTCCTGTTCAACGGAGCAGAGGAGAACGTCTTACAAGCCAGTCATGGCTTCATCACCAAGCATCCATGGAGGAAGAACATCAAGGCTTTTATCAATCTTGAAGCAGCCGGAGCCGGAGGCAGGGAGCTCGTCTTTCAGACGGGTAAAGAAAATATATGTTGGAGAACTTTTTATGTTAATGAATCGATGCCATCTGTTCATAAATTTAGGCAAATTTTGAGAGAAGCCTCGCGGTTTTAATTTGTCAATTAAAAGGTTAGAGTCGGGGCCATATTAGGGTCAGTCGGGTAACCGGAAGCAGAACTTTTTTTTTTAGCCTAAGCAAAACTTTTTCAAACTTGTTCAAGCAAAACTGCTTTTTTGAAATAACCATTATTCTGCTGAATAATGAAGCTACGAAAACATTGTCTACTGATAGTTTTCTTCTGGACAAAAAAGCCAAATTTCCAGTAAGAATCGGCCAGAAACAATGTTCTTGTGGGTGTTAATACTCCTGAAATGCTGTAGTGTAGTGCTTACAATCCAACACCTTTATCATTGAGCTACAGACCTAAATATTCAAGAGTACTCCATCGTAGTCAACCCCTGTCATGTTAGTCACCCATCACGTCAAGCCTATGCAAGCCCACCCACCTAGGCTGTGTATGGTTGCCCTTTTCCAGCGCTTCACACCCCACATCTAGTCTATAGATGTAAATTTATGGCAATGTGCACGCTTAGAGAGAAATGTATTCATGCGCACACTTCATTTGCAATGAAGCATCTTCAATAATGCCGAGCTCACGGAATTAATTACAAGGATGCATATGAGGAATTGCCCACGGTAACATTCATTAAAGAAAATAATAATCAAACAAAATAACTCCATTGGCATAGAATATATGAATAGTTTCTTTTCCTTAAACACAAAAAGTCCCAACAGCACTTGCATTTTACATGTTAAAGCTTGGTGAAAAAGCCTCCCCCCAAAAAAAAACACAAAAAAAACCCAACCCAATTACACCCAGACTTGACCAATACATTTTCCACTTCTCAGCCATGCCCCAAATTGTCATGGAATTTTGTCTAAAATTAACATAAATGTAGTATGCCACTCTGCGATTGATCTTATCAGCTTTGCATCTTGTGCTATCGTTGTCTTCTATTCTCTCATTGCACCTTCTTGAGATTTTGAACCGCACTTGCCACTACAGCCTCTCTGTTTGCTCAATCAATTGATTAAACTCTGCTGGACATGGACGAGCACTTTCCTGATCTGATCGCTTTAGTTTTTGACGGTTTAAAGATGAGTGTGCATCATTTGCATTCTGTCTACATTCTCTCTCTGCATACATGTTCCTCTTTGATCTGACAAGGCTTTGGTGAACTCTTTACCATTATCATCATCATGTTGGTTTTAAGGCCGTTGTCCAATCTGTTTTTCGCGCCAAGTACGAAATGGCCTTAAAAAACCAAAACCTAGGTGTGTGAAAATTCAATTTAGGTACGGGTAATTACATGTAGGGTTAGTGCGGTTTCTCTTAATTTAAAGAAATTCATTTGTACAGAAAATGTTACAATGTACTTGAATTTTTCTCTCACTTTTAGAGTATTGTAAAGCAGGCATAAATAATTGCTTCTTGATGAAGGGCAAACATTTTGGTGGAATAACAACCATTATTTCACAGCAAGACTTGGTGTTTTGTTTCTATTAATAATGTCTTGTTCTCCAGGCCCAGATCATCCCTGGCTGTTGAGGGCGTACTCCCAGCATGCCGTGCACCCCTTTGCTACCGTGATTGGCCAGGATGTCTTTCAAGCCGAGTTGATTCCTTCCGATACCGACTTTAGGATCTTCAGGGACTTTGGCCACATTCCAGGTATTTGTAGTCCAGTAATTCGGGGCCAATTTCATGGAGCTGCTAAGCACAAAAACAAATTGTTTACTGATAGCAAGACGATTATTGTGGCATAAACCAAATTCTCAGGTGATGTATGTTGTTTGTGACTGGTATTCGGCTCGAAAAACACATGGAGTTTTGGCTCGTAAAATGTTTTACTGAGCAAGACTTCTTTGTGCGAAGACATTTTTTTGCTTAGCAAATGGTTGTGCTTAGCAGCTCTATACAATTGCATTAGTGACCTTTTGTACAAGCACTCTGAATATCCTTCACAAACTAGAAAAAGAATTAAAATAACTTTTGATGTGAATTGTCCGGGGACGATACAGCAAGGAGCTACAAAAAGGGCAGAATGGACAAAAGTCTGATTTGACAAGAAATGTTGTCTCTTTGTTTTCCAGCATTTAATTGCTTTTTGTAGGGGAAAAAAGTTAATATCTTTCAGGTGCGTCATGGCACTTTTCTAAAAAACAATGTTGGTTTAAAGCAATTCTGAAACCTCTCATGCTATCACAGCTGTCAATTTGGTGATCAAATTGTGTTTGGCCGGAGTCTCATCTCGATATGCTCAGTGCTAACGCCTCGTTTTGTTTCCATATAAAATTAGCTAAGTACTGTATATCTGAACGAAGATAGGAAGACAACATGTGGTGAAATAATTGACACCATGACTGAAAATGAAACTGTGAAATGGCTTCCTATATGAATTGCTGTCTGAAGTCGTGTAGCACTGGTAGATATGCTCGGTTTGTTAGTTTTGCAGATAAATTTGAAAGCCAAATTACTGCCTTGCAAAATTGTTAATCAGAACCTTATAGCCAAATCCAGCACAGTCCATCTATGGTGACTGCTTGACCTTGCTGGACTCTGCACACAAGTCAATGTGAAGGAACTACACTGGCTTCCTGTCTCCCAAAGGATTGTTTTCAAACTCATGCTTCTGGTCCACAAAGCTCTAAACAACAAGGCTCCCTACTACATTAAGGAACTACTACATGAATATTCTCCAGCAAGAACTCTTAGATCAAGTAACCAGCAACTTCTCAAGGAACCAATTGCTAAACGAACATGGGGCGCCAAATCTTTTTCTGTTGCAGCTCCTCGACTTTGGAATTCATTGCCACTTGAACTCAGATCATGCCATTGTACAACTAGGTTCAAATCGCTTCTTAAGACTTACTTGATGTCACAAATTGTCAAGGAATAATTTACTTACTTACTTACTTTACTTGTTGTTGTCTACAGCGCCTTGAGCACCCTGCAGGGTGGATATGTGCGCTTTACAAATCTCATTATTATTATTATTATTATTATTATTATTATGCACTCTGTTGCGTCTGGCAGGGTTTCTAGCCAAAATACCGTGGAGGGTTAGGGTTATTTATGCTTAGCATGAATATAATTTGGCCACAAAAAGTGTCTGGGGGAAATGGTCTCACAAACGTGCATAGAAGCTTGCATCAGTTAGAAAGAATAATTTTCATTTTCATTAAGCCTTCAGAAAAAAGAAATACAGACAATACGATTGGTAGAACCTGCGCCATTGCTGACCTTTTGAAATGCATCAATATCATTTATCAATAAATCAATAAAATGTTTGAAAGTATAAAATGTATATATTTCGTAGTGTACTTGGTATTTCAATAGAATCATTGAATGACCTTATATGCCAATAAATTGCCCTATACTAATAACCAGCGTACATTTATGTATTTTTTATGCAACAAATTATAGCACATGTAATTTGTTTTGTAATAAGACAGAAAACTATGCAGGTTTTTAAAAACTTTCAAATTAAAAAAAGTTACAATTTGTTTCGCAAAATAACAGTCCTTCACATAGAATCACTTGAACTTTAGTTGTCCAGGGTTTGCTGAGAAATCAATGAAATGAACAGGTACTTCTGCCTGATCAGGGCTATGAAACTGAACAAATCCACATGTGTGTGTTGTATCCCTTTAAAATTGTGGCTTGCCGGAAGTGTTTTTCAACACCTTGGTTGGAGCATGGAGCTTGTAAAATGATTATCGGTGTGGATCCTGTGAAAAAAACCCAGTCTGTTGGTGGACAGGGTTCAATGTACATGCACATAAACATATACGTCTGTAGTGGACAGGAACGAAGTCGAACAATAGGTTAGTATTTGCATAAATTACCATACATGCATTGTACTTGCTGATATGCCTGGAATTCACAGTATATTCACCACTTAAAAGTAGTATACGCCATTTGCAGTTATCAAAACATTTTACTACCGAATTATTAAGAAATATCTTACTTATTTGAAAGTACATGTAAATAGCGATTGTAGGCATCCAGCAAAATGATTGCGCTTGATATTAGACGGTAATCAGGAAAAAAAACAAGAAAAACATAAGAACCACTGCCCGACACCGGTTGAAAACGAATGCCGTTTTTTTGCTTTTCTCAGCATTCATGATTGTAAAGCGTCAGACATGTCAGTTTAATAAACAATAATTACTATAAAATACAACCCCCCAAAATCCATATATTCGTGATCATTCAAGCAATTACCAATGGTGTATCCTACCTTTTAAAATAAAAATTGTTTAACCAGCGAGGATCAAACTTCGTTAAATTTAACAAATCAGTATTAATTAAATTAAACCATAATGTACTGGTATCGTATTTGTGTATATTTAAAATTGAAAATCCTTTTTTTATTAAAAAAAAATTATAATTTTGAAGAACTAAATGACTGATCAATAGTGACCATAGGTCGGTTAAAGTTCCATGAATCCAACATTGTGTGCTTGCATTCCCTGTATGGCATCAAATAAAATAGACCACGATTTAAAACCTTCTCATTAACATAATGCTCAAGGGGGAATCAGGTTGGCGTAGCAGTTCTTTCCTGGCCTTTCACCGCTGTGACCCGGGTTGAAATCCCACCTAGGCCAATATGTGGATTGGGTTTTTAATTAGTCCCTGCCTGAGTCCGTGGATTTTCTCCAGATTATTCTTCTGGGTTTTTATCTCACCACCTCTAAAACTGTACCTTCTTCTCTAGCTCTCTGTATGTTTCTTCAGGCTTGTGAGCTACAGTGCCTAGATATCCTTTTGAGGGATCATTGTTTTTATTACTAGAAAACAATTAATAATAATAACAATATAGGTTCTGTCCTTGAATTTGAAAACAATTAATAATAATAATAATAATATAGGTTCTGTCTTTGAATTTGAAAACAATGCAAGTGCCACATTTTGAATCACTTTTGTTATGATCTTTTGTGTTTAATAGGTGTTGACATGGCTTATGTTAGCAATGGCTACGTCTACCACACCAAATATGATAACCTGGACTCCATACCACTAGGCTGCATACAGCGAGCTGGTAAGAAAACACATGCACGCTAGGGTAGTCCATTTAACCAAAATAATTCAGTATTTGATTGTTCAAAAACTGCATTTGACTGAATGTTAGAAACTCGCCGATGAAGTTGATTATTCTGCAGCTGTGTACAGTACCATTGCCCATGTTTCTCACAAAAGCGTGTTGGTACAAATTTATAGCAGCGATCGATGGTATTGGCTTCTTGAATATTCGGCAGTATTATAACTGTCGAGGGCTTTTGCTAGAAGGATGAGAACAGTAGGATTGTTGCCCTTGCCACGGTGAACCTTGTCAACCATGGTTTTGTTTTTCGCGTACACTTTGATTACGCACAAAGTATAAACTATCAGGACACTTATAATAAGTATGGCTGAAGTTAAGAAGCAGGTGAGGGAAATGGAAGTGAGGAATTATTAACAGAGGATACATGTCATTTTAAGTTTAAAAATTATTGTTGACAGAATAAAGAAAGTTGACCAATGTTGAGACTGTGTGGTCAGGGGTGCAGAAACAGGGAAATAAAATGTTATATATAAAAAAAGTTGAGAACACTTTATGAAGATCTTGACTGTTTCTCAAATCCTTGTCATCGTTCCATGTCTCCGGTTGCGACTCGATTCCCAAACCGCATGACTGAAGACGTTAATGAAGTCAGGTTGGTATTGTCGTTATTGATGTGTAATGTCACGACGATTGGTTCATTGTATTGTGACCTATCGTCATTCGGGATATTACTGCCTGTCTTCATGGGGATCAAAGCACGTCCTACCACATATTTCTCTCCCCAACTTTCTTTGACCCCTTCTTCTATCCATCAGAAGCTTATAGCACTCGACAGACACATACAGAAAAATATCAAGAACAGATAGGGGGGGGGGGGGGGGGGGGGGGACACCAATTGCTACTTTTCCGGTGAAATATGTCAAATATTGAAAATGTTGCCACAGGAATTCATTGTCTAACTTGCCAAATTATTTGCCTGAGTGGGGGTGTAAGGGTGGGCTGTGGGTTAACCTCTTCACCTCAACTGACAAGGAAAGAACACATGCGTGTACACTAACAATCACTCAGGCTTCATCAGTGCCAGTAATTACCAGAAGTTTACTGACAAATTTCATGAATGATTGCTATATTATTTTTAGACTGTTGAAATAAATTAAGAGCTTAGAGACACTTCATGTGTGTATACACGCCTCCCCTCCGAGTTTAACATTTTTTAGTGCATTTCAAAAACATGCAAGAGTGATTATGTGCACAAGTAATATAACATAAAAATAACAAGAATATTTGTTTGCACGAAATTAAGCTTGACTGTTTTTCTCTCCGTCATTGCAGGTGATAACGTCCAGGCTTTAGCGACACACTTGGTGAACTCGTCCACCTTAGAAGAAGGCATCGAAGATGATCGTCATGGTAGTATGGTATTCTTTGACTTGCTTGGTTTCGTCATGGTTGCTTACCCCTCCAGGGTGGGCATGATAATCAACTCTCTGGTGGTTGGGGCTGTGTTTCTCACCACGCTGTGCCGACGCAAGCTTGGTAAGTGAATCAGCATGGTCCTCCAGTCTTCCAGTCTAAAGCAACTTAACAGACTTTTAGAATCTTCTATAAATCCTCCGGTTTTCTGTTGACAGATTTTTCAAGTCGCCAGGTCTACTTGTCCAACCTTCTCCGTGCCGCGGGCGTCATCTTTGCATCCTATCTTGCCATCCTCATCAGCACAGTCCTGGTAATCCTTCTGCTTACCGTCACCAAGTCTGAGATGTCTTGGTACGCTAACCCGGCGCTCATCGCTGGCCTGTACTGGGCCCCCGGCTTCTACGTCATGATATTGGTGCATCGCTCGTTGGGCGCCAGACTGCATACAGTAAGTCAGACGCTGTGCTAGATAAGAACTGAAAAATTATCTTTGTGGGTTCTATAAGATGATTGCATTGCTACGTTTTCTGATCTCCCCTCCCCCCCTTCACCCTAGGTTGACACCAAGGCCAACCCCTGGATTCTCGAGAGAGTTTTCTTTGATGCTAACCTTCTGATCTGGTCTGTCATTGTTGCTGTACTGACGCTGAAGGGGATCGGTTCTGCTTACATGCCCATGCTTAGCATCTTATTTGCGTTGCTGGGACGCAACGTGATGTGGAGAGGCATGAACACGCTACAGGAAGGTGAGAATTGGAGATGCTAAGATGATAAATCAAGAAAACTGCTCAGCCGAGAGATTGGCTAAGCCAAACAATTTCCTAAGTCGAGAAATTTCCTAAGCTGAAAAGTCTGCCAAGCCTAGAAATCCCCTAAGCAAGAAATCCGCTAAGCCAAGAATTCAGCTAAGCTAAGAATTTCACTAAGCCAAGAAATCCGCAACCCAGTGTAAACAAAAATAGGTGGACCGTGCGAGGGTTTCAGAAGCTGAACCATGTGACCTTTTACCTTCAGGCTTTATATCCGCCCCATGAGGTTCCGTAGTCGGGCTAAGTGAACTTCGACCCCTTCTATCGACAGGTACCAAGACGATGCTAGCCCTGACTGCTTACATCTCCATGACGGTGGTGCCCCTGACTCTCTGGTTGTATTTGATGCTTCTTGGCTATGAGATCTTCCTGCCTATCATGGGTCGGTCTGGTGCCCTGATCACGCCTGAAATCTTTGTGGGATTCTTGACGTTTGTCGTGGTCATCATGTCCACCAACTACTTGGTAATAACGTCGAAGGATTCGTAGTAATTCTTAGTATAGAATTGAAGTGTTGGTTGTGGGTGGAGGAAAAATATTAAGCAAATTGGAAAGGCATTTTGGTTTCGTCTTCCTGCAGTTTCGTTAAACAAAGTGTTACTTTTTTTTCTTTCACAGTCACTTGTGTTTCAGTAACATGTATGCAGTGACCACCTTGGAAGAAAGAATCTTAAAAAACATCTTAAAATTTCTCTATTTGTGTCAAAGTCAGGAGATATAAATTTTGGCATTCAGCTCATGAAAAATGGCCCATAAATTGTTTCAAGATAAATTAGCTCTTTATTTTTAATATAGCGTGAAATTGAACATTTTCAAGCTCTGTTTGTTAGGCTTACAAATTACAAAAAGGCAAGGTGTTGTGACTCCTGAATTGAGATATATATCAGTCGATAGTAGTTTGAGGGTAGCTGGCTTTATAGGAACTCAATTTCTGTAATAACTTTATCTCATTGGAAGTTCTTCCTCTCTCTTTATCTTCTTCAAACCTAGGTTTGTCTGATCCACACTTGCCGTAGCCTCAAGTACACCAAGGCTTTCCTACTCATAGTTTTCATAGCTAGCCTAGCGGCCGTCATCAGCAAAGTCGCGTTCCCGTACTCCGGAGATCCGGCCAAGCCCGCCCCAAAGAGGATTCTGCTCGAGGTAGGTAATCAATATGGACTTGAATTAAAACTTGTACGGCCATATTTCCCAACTTCTTTTACGTTCTCATAATGCCTATGCATATTTGTCCCACCAGCATATATCCAGGACCAAGCACGATCTGTCTGGCGCCGCCGTGGAACACGAGACTTATGTGTCTGTTTTGCCATTAGACTACATGGGTGTAAGACACATGGATTCCTACATCCCAGCGCTCAAAGACGCTCCAATTGCAGAATGCCGGAAGGACATGCCTTACTGTGGGCATCCGTATTACCTACCACTGTTGCATGTTTTCAGGTAAATCACAAGAAAGGATAAAAACAAATGTACTTCCATCTACTGCTGTTGCATGTTTAATATCGATGACAAAACAGTGTGCAAAAACGTTGTGCCCCTCCCCCCCAAAATGGATAAATCAGTTTTTTTTTTGCTTCAATTGTCTTCCCTAGATACCAGTGGGTGCTCCCAGGAGGTGAGCCAGAGATTGATGTGGAAACGACCTTTAACCTTAACTCTCGCGTCAAGAAAGCCGACCATCAAAATCTAACATTCACTGTTTCAGGCAAGTTGCTATTTTGTTTATTTTTTATACCGAATAACTTTCTGAAAATCTGAGCTCATTTTCTTGATGCAACTTGTCCTAAAATACTGCCGAGCAAATATTAGACTTGCTAAGCAGAAATCAACCTAGAATAATATAGTTAAAGCTATTGTTAACAAAATTTGTACTAAACTTTTCAAGTTTCTCCTAAGAATTATTGGATTAAAACAAATATTTATTTGATATTTCAACAAATAAGGAATTGTTTGGTTATATCTTGACAGGGCCAAGCCACGTGAACCTGTTCATCTCCTTTAGAGAAGGAGTAGAGATGACTAAATGGTCGCTGAGCGAAGATAAACCACTGAGGACACTGGACGGTGTCGGGGGATGGGTCTACTACGTCTGCTACGGGGGAGGACAGCCTCAGGATCAATGGCAGTTCTGGATGGATATCAAGGTAAGGAAGAGAGGAGGGTTGGGAGGGGGTGTAGGGGAGGGGGTGTGGGGGAGGGGGTGTGGGGGAGGGGGTGTGGGGAAGGGGAAGGGAAGGGGAAGGGGGTGTAGGGAAGGGGAAGGGGGTGTGGGGAAGGGGGTGTGGGGAAGGGGAAGGGGAAGGGAAGGGGAAGGGAAGGGGAAGGGAAGGGGAAGGGAAGGGGAAGGGAAGGGGAAGGGAAGGGAAGGGAAGTATGAGACTTAAAATTTGAGAAAACTGTCCCGTAATTTTCAATCTACAGGTTCCAGTCAGTTTTGCTGAAACCGATCCAATTATAGACATTGGCGTCGCCGGGCTTCACTACACAGACTTCAAGAATAGTCCAGAGATTGTTGACTTCTTGCAGCAGGAGCCAGACTGGGTCTATACCATTCCATTCCTGGGAGTCTACGACTCTTGGATCTTCTAAGAAGGTTGCCGGGCTTAACAACACAGACTTCAAGAAGAGTCAAGAGATTGTGGACTTCTTACAGCAGGAGCCAGACTGGGTCTATACCATCCCGTTTTAAGGAGTCTACGACTCTTGAATCTTCTAAGATTATCTATCAGCCTAAAGACGGCCTCCTCTTTACCAAAGCTGGTACGCTCTAGAATTCTTCCTCCTTTTGCTTTTTAGTACAACGTGTAATATAGATCACATGAGAAGATTGTAGCCCTACATTTCTTGTTCCTCGAGTAGTTCTGTCGGCATACAGTGAGCTGGCTTTATGTAAGACGTTGTGATATCCCACAAAGTTGTCTATTTCTCCTCTGTTCCTTTTTCTCATCTTTCGGTGTTTTAAATGCCAAGTACCGTAGCCAGGAGTTTGTCTGACAAGAAGTCTTGTTAGAAAGAAGAGGGGGGCAAATTTGGAGAGTCATTTGCTCATGGTTTTTGTTAAGCATGAAGGTCTCGCTTAGCAAAAATATATTTTCCTGTTTTCTTCTCAAGTTTACTAAAGATTTTAGTCGTATTTTCTTCTGGGCGTGCAAACTTTCTTAGCACAGCTTAGAAGCAAGGTACATATACATGTACCAGCAAATATATACACTATGTACCAAATGTGAATTGGTTTTAAATTTGAATTGTATTGCGAAAGGAATTAGTAGATGGAATTGTAAGGAAATATTCAAGTTTTATTTATTTATTGTTTTTCCAATTAAACCAACATAGGGCTGGATAGCTCAGTTGGTAGGACACCGGAACGGCAATCTGGAGATCAGAGGTTCAAACTCTGATCCAGTCAAAACATTTTTGTTTAACTTTGAAAAAAAGAAGAAGTTAAATTTATGTTATTGTGTCTTAAGTGTGCTCATCTGCACTTGCAGAATAAGTGCAAATATTTATTGTAATCTAAGCTTTTAGATCGACACGTAACAACTTCACGCACATGTACTTAATATAAACTCCTACATACTTAAGTGTTAGCTTTGGCTTTAGATTGGCTTTGTGGTTTTACACCAGAGTTTACCGAATGAAATGGAATATTTAAGAGGCTGATAATTGTAGGGACATGAAAACGATTTTATTTGATCTTAACTTTACTATAGAGTTATGTGGATTAAGTTATAATGTTCCTATGGGTGTTCTGGTACAAGTTTCCATTTATAGTAAGGTTTTTAGTGTTGGAGAGGTCTATAGCTATTCCATTTTTATTTTGATTTAGTGAGATACTAAGTTGTTTTTGTAATGTATTTTACATTTGGCTTTCGATAATATTTAAGATACATTTCATACAGCATCCAAAAAGATACAACTCGGCGTGTGCAGATCATAAAAAAAACCTTGAATTTTATTGAGATTTAAGATTCAGGAGTTTCATATTGGGTTATGAAAAATGTAGAGCATAGATAAATGGTGCCAGTATAGTGTTTACATAGGTACTTATTTTAGACATTTCCGATACATGTAGTTCATTTAAATGTGTGTTGCAAACATATTGTGTGTGAAATTATGTATGGATTATTGTTTTGAACTTTCAGTAATTTTCATGTTTAAGCTGAGCTGAAAACTATGCATGAGGCATTCATTGTGCGTTTTATTTTGCTTAATGTTTATAGATTGATGGAAAAGGGACAAGTTATTTAGAAACTCATTTGAACAAAATACCTCAGCGCAAAGAACAAGAAATATTAATGTAGCTTTGTCAACAAATATTTTCCTTTTCAAATTCCTTGTTAAAAACGAAGATATAGATGTGGTAAAGAAAAGTAATTGAAGAAAAGAGGCTTACGTTGGCTCTGCATGGTCTAATTGGATACACATTCTACATGGAAATCCTTGCTTACCAAACTAGGTTACCAGCCAGAATGTTATGCAAATAGTATTGCTTTTGGCTGATTCAGAGGCGATTCAGAAGTTAGCTTACGACATCACTAAGCGGAATGCATGCCATTTGCTTTTTGTGCATTCGATGAAAACGTTAAAATTGAAACAATAATAATCATTGACAGTATTTATGCACACGGTTTTTTTATCCGAACTTTTTATTTAAAAAAGTTTCATTCCTATCTAATGTATAGTATTTGCAATCGAAGTAGAAAAATGCAGTAATGGATTTTAACGACTCTTCAATTATAACAAAATGCTGAAAAAAGCCACAATTTCTGAAATAAAATTTAGCATTTACGACGTACAGATTGCAACTGACACAAAGAATTTTTAAAATTGTAAAATAGGCATGGACTTGTTGGCTAACAATGTGGTTTCAAAAACAATCTATTAGATGTTGTGGTAGTAGTTTCAGAACAAACCTTTTTATTCAATGGATCGTATTTCAATGCAAGGGCTTCCAAAAACCCTTTTCTTTAGATACGAATTTTAGTATTTATTACATATTAAAAATACTTGGATTACAATTCTCATTTTGTGCAGTTTTGTTTGCGAATTTTAGTATTACACGTATGCTTTCTCAGTTCCTCAGGATACCGAACAAAACATAAATGTAACTGACATTTCTCATTATCAAATTTATTATGAATTCATGAATTACGAATCCACACTTACAAGTGTATTCTCTGACTTAAACCATTGCGTCAAAAGAAGTATTGTCATTAACTACCCAGTTGAATGGAGATGAAAAGGCATGCGTATCTTGGCCATAGACTTAATTTACATAAGGGAGGTTCTCGAGGCTCTTACGTAATCAAGCTCTGGATTAGGGTTGAGGAAATGAATAACCGTGGATTCGTAATTGTTAAAAATGTAGGCAAGATAAAAATCGTTCCGAATCCACACTTTTAACAATAGAGTGACCTCGTAGCAATGTTTTACCTAACGAATATTTTAGATATTGAAGTTTATGGCAGTGTATCCCATATTTTTAGAGAGTCAAGATGGGCACTAGATACAAAAGTGAATTTTAGGTCAACGATGTAACCTCACATTAAACACTACTGATGCCCAGTTTTCTATACTTTTACATTCGTCTGGGGTTTGAATCACCTTAGTGTTGGTATTGGTTCAATATTCTATGCATACATTGATGTCAGTGTCACTATGTGAATGTTTTAATGAAAGTAATTAAACTGGTTTCATGTTGCTATGAACTCTTGAGCCTTTGTCTTAACATGGAGGAATTCCTTCATGGTCTTAATAGTTAAATTCTTATGTCATCTATCCCCAGTCTTCACTGTTCATTGCCTTCCAAAGACTGTTTTCTTTATGTTTTTTTGCTTGCTTGCTGTGAACGCTTTTGCCATCAATTGTGTGTTCCTTGCTGTCAACTACATGTTCTCTGTGCAAACACTTCAAGGTCATGTGACTATGATCATTAGAGGCTTGTTGGCTGGAAGATGATTCTTTGTCCAATCTTGGCTCACCGTGTTCACGACCTTCCACCTTTTGATCGCCCAGCACGTCAGAAAATCCTGTGAAAGCCCTGACGCTGAGTTTGATCCTCTTTTTCGGTGGTGGTTTTCCAAATTTGATTGGTTCTTGTTTGACGACCAGTAGTTTCTTGCTGTCCTTAAGATCATCGGATTCCAAGTCAAGAAAGCTCCAGTGTCGTTTCGCCGTTGGTTTGTTCTTGTGAGATTTGCCATCCAAACTGATGGCATATTGTTCAATTATTTCCTTGTCCAACTTCGCTCGAGACAAGACGCCATTTTTGGATTGGCAAGCGGCTTGATTTGTGTAGTCAATGTTACCCTTTGACTTTTTGACCTTGTCTGTTGGGTCACTAGTCGGGTGGTCGGTGGTGGCTGCTACAAGCTGAATGACTGGGAAGACGGGTGGCTTGGGACTTGACATGAAACTCCTAGAAACATTCTCAAGCCGCCTGCGTGCTCTTCCATCTACAAAAAGGAATGAAATTGCAAATCGGTAAAAAAATGTTTTTAATGTTTCACCAAAAATATCATTTGGGTATTAGTAATACACTGTATTCCTATGTTGCACTACTGGTTAAAACATTCTGTAATTTGATGTCTGACTGCTAAGTTAATTTTATATAATTTGTACATTTTTGGAAAGACTTCTAAATTCAAAGTTATATCGTTTGACCCTGAATACTTGTTATTGTGAATCAGTTTCCAGTTGGTTTAAAACACAAGCTTTCTCTCAACCAAGTTTGATTCAGAATTAACTTTCGAGAATCCTTTTTATTTTGAAGTGAAGTGAAATAGAAAATTCCACCATACGCATACGTACAGAAATCAACTGCAGTGGACGCTCCTCCGTGTGTCTGATAACCGATGTCAGCCTTGCCCTTTCCTCTAGCCATCAAAGCGGTGCTTGATGATACCCACTGCTCCATCAAAGGCAAGGCCCAGCCCGTGGTCTTGACTGGCTGACGGAAGGGCGACAGAGCTGCTGTGTTGTTTATCTTTAGTCTCAGTTTTGTTTTCAGCACATCTAAGCCCACTGACTGAAAGATGACAGAAATCAATATTCAGAAATGAAAGTAATTTGTTTTATCTCACAAATGAAATTGTTTTACATGTGTAAGTTTTAAAATAAATATGCAGATTTTAAGATTATTTTCCCGCCACAAATAAAAGCTATAAAGTCTTGTATATTGAGTGCAATATTCTCTAAAAACATTGATTTTGAATGTTGTAAATGTTCTTACAATATTTAAACTTACACTTCCCAATGTAAAAAATCCATTATACGAGACATAGCACATAGTTTAAAAAAACTGGTCTTTTGAAACATGATCGATTTCTGACTTGACCATAACACACTGTTCACTAATTTATTTACAATCATGTATTTCATGTTCACGGTTAGATTGCATTAAACTTACAGTGATGTCACAACCAGACAGATCAATAGCTTGCATTGAAGCAAATGTTGTCAGGTACTTCCGAGCAGACTTGTCGCTAATCAAATTATTACCTAGACCAAAACAAATATATTAATAATCATCATCAATTTGCTTGGGGCTGTGGATACTGCTGAGTGAATTAAAAAGCTTTTTTAATGGAAGAATCTAGTTCGAGTTACTGGACTCTAGTTATCGCTTTTTTAACATTTGGACATTATCTGGCGCTTGTCGAAATGTTAAAAAAGCGATAACTAGAGTCCAGTAACTCTGACTAGGAAGAATCCATCTTGGAAAATCTGCAATTTCGAAAAAAAGCCAGGAGTAAATATTTTGTTGTTTTTTACCTCGCCTTATCACAAACTCTTTTACCTGCCAGATCTAAGATGCTTAGATTCCTTGGGCCTCTTCCCATTACTCTTAGTGGGACTGTCAGTCTCTGTATCCCAGCATCTGAGAGGCTGTTGCTGGCTAAACCAAGTCTTGTTAAACTGTAGAGAAAAAACAGTAAATGTGCTTTCACTAGCATTTTAACCAGTTTGCGCTGGGATTATTTTAACATCACCGAGCCAACGCGCGGGATTATTTTTAACGAAACTTGATCCGAGACGTGTTCAGGCCAATAGTACCGGGAAGCACACTCACGCATTTCTAGCCTTGCTCGCTGCTGACAGAAATTCCCGGCCTTGCTCGAGGCGTGTTTATGTATCATCCGTTTTGAATTTTGGGGAAACTTTGCATTTATATACGTCATCCGGCGCGAACTGTTGTGTTCATTATGATTATCTTAATACAGAAGAAAACTGAAAAACTGTTTAGTATTGTCAACAACAATTTGTTCAAAAGATAAATAATTCTTTAACCTGTGACAATTTGCAATGGTGGAGATGATTTCGTGGTCATCTCCTAGACGACAACCTCCGACCTCCAATTCAGTCAAGTATGGAAAGATGGCCAAACAGTTACTGTACTGATTGACGGCAAGATGGTGCCCGCTCAGATTAACACTCTGCAGAATTGTACCTCCATAGGCATCGCTGAAAAGCCGCAGTGCATTGATGCTGAGGTTACCATGGCGATGAGATGCCTCAAACAGCTGCTGACCTACGACCTCCGGAAACCCCACCAAAGAGTCGACCAGCTCAATGTTGGCTGCGACAAAGTCTAGTGTCAAGTCAAAGAGTTTCCGTGGGGCGTTTCCCGAACGATTGGTAGAATTAAACGGCATCATAGCTGGAATTGTTGTTTGGCCAGACTCCAGGAGTGACCGGCGGTCGTGATGAGGGCCCATGCCTGGTGGGGAGCGAAGCTTGCCATTCTCACGGACGTAGTACGGCCCAGGGTCATTGAACTGTTCAATAGCCCGAGAGGGAAATGCTTCGAAGGCCATGATTTGGTCTCCAAATCATGTGATGGAACCTTGACTGCATGTTGAAGAACAAAACATATACAAAATTGAATGGTAATAATATATGCAAACATTTTGTAAACATAAAATTTGGGCAAGGAGAAAGAAAAGGCGTAGTAGTACTAGGGAGGGTAAAATTACAAACAAAACAAATCTTTGTTATTTTTACAGAAAAACAAGAAATTACGTCCAAACTTCCCGCCAGAGAATATCCTTATAGCGAAGCCAAAACGCGCAATGACGTCCACAAACATGTTTTTGTTTATGTCCGTACTTCTAAATATAGCCCGTATCTGGTGCCTTGCACCATTAACACGCAATACCGTAAGCCGACATAGGGCACCGTGTAGTTTGACAGGTAAAATAAACTCCGCGGTCTTCGAAGTGGGACAGTGCAAAAAAACGGTTATTTCAGCTACAATTTGACCAGATTAAATCAACAGCAATGGGTGTTACAAAAGATGAAGAAGATAGCGTTCTTACTGAACAAACTGAGTAAGTAAATTCGATTATGAAGATATTTGTTCACTCGATGAAAAATAGAAAATCGTGCCAGACCGATGTTTATTACCGGATGTCCTTCTTGACTATTTTTACACATATAGAGGGCGCGCTATATTGTACAAGGGATGGGCAATTTTTCACAGTTGTTTACATTTAAAAATTTATCTTCCAGATTTTGGCCTTCTTTTTCTTTTTGTAGACTGCACGTAAATATTAAAATATTAAAAGTATGGCCTAAAAAGTATTAGGTATTAATAAAATATATACTTTTTTTTTACTCTTTAGTCTTTTGGGATATTTGTGTACCTTTACTTGGAATTGGGAGGGGGAGGAGGGGTGGGGGGGAGGGGGGAGGAGGGGTGGGGGGGAGGGGGGAGGAGGGGTGGGGGGGGAGGAGGGGTGGGGGGGAGGAGGGGTGGGGGGGGGGGGGGGGGGGGGAGTGGGGAGGGGGGGGGGGGGGGGGGGAGGAGGGGTGGGGGGGGGGGGGAGTGGCGGGTGGAATTAACGAGATGCTATATCTTCTATCCGGTAATCTTCAAAATATATGTATATTACAATCGACTTATAATATAAGTCGATTGTAGAATATAAGTTATATTCTAAAATAAACCTCAACCATTATTAAATTCACTGTCTTGTTTCCTGTTCTCATTAGGTTGATTGTGCCCGAATCTACTGAGACGAAACCACCTGTGTCGCCACGGAGACAAAGGCAGAGGCATAGTCGTCACTGCTGTCCCACTGACACTGTCTCGCCCAAATCAGCTGGCAATAAGACGGGAGGTCACAAACGTACCCGCCGTTATGAAAACAGTAAGTACATGCCTTGCAATGTGTGGGGGAAACTTTGTGAAAACTGGATGTTAATTTAGATTTTTACGACTTGAGTCCAGGGCGTGAATTTGAAAGAGGATGAGAATTTGGAAGAGAATGTGAATTTGGAAGAGATTGTGAATTTGGAAGATGATGTGAGTTTGGAAGAGAATGTGAATTTGGAAGAGGATGTGAGTTTGGAAGAGAATGTGAATTTGGAAGAGGATGTCAATTTGGAAGAGGATGTGAATTTGGAAGAAGATGTGAATTTGAAAGAGGATGTGAATTTGAAAGAGGATGTGAATTTAGAAGAGGGTGTGAATTTTGAAGAGGGTGTGAATTTGGAAGAGGGTGTGAATTTGGAAGGGGATGTGAATTTGGAGCATTTGGATGTTATTTTGACAATCTTTTGTTGAAATTACATCCTCCTAATGACCGTGTCCACTTTCCTAGTGTTTTTATGCCAAGGGAGAGAGAGTATGTACGCACATGTCGGCTGGTCAAGTCAAGAGTTGCTTGACTGCTATTGTTTTCCCCTCTGTCGATATTTTGCAATCTCAGCCTGTTTTCTACTGAGTCTTGTGGATGAGGCCGACTTTGGGGAGGTTTCGATCAATGACTTTGTGGAGTCCAGTCAGTCAGTCTTTGAGCAGCTGCTGTCTGATCGAGACAGTCTGGAGGTAAATATAACACGATCCTATGATGAGGGGTATAGTAGTCGACAGTAGTAGCCAGTAGTCTAATGAGGGTTAAACTAGTTTGGAGGGGAATGTTACATGGGCATGAGTGGTATATTGCTGGTGTTCATCAGCTAGTCTTAAAGTAACTAATGTCTGACCCTGACAGTCTGGAAGTAAGTATAACATGGCCCAATGAGGGTATATAGCCAGGAGGGGAATATCACATGGTATTCTAACAGACACAATACTCCTATTCAGGCACACGTCAGTGCCGTTGGTTACTGCCCCTTCTTCTTCCTCAATAGACAGGTCCTGCTTGATCTTTAATCTCTGGATTAAACCAATCAGATTTGGAATGACTTCATGAACCGTCCGGGGGATGAGCAGGAGATCTTCTTGCAGCAGGTGGCCACCAAGGAGGCACCTCGGAAGAAGACAGCGAAGCAGGAGAAAGAAGCAGAGACCTCGGTGGATAAGACCGATAATAAAGACGATGATGAACGCATGGGTAAATGATTAAATCGCAAACTGACATTGTCTTTAAACAGAGGGGGAACCGTATTGGGACAGAATGTTACACCCGATCCTGACACCACTTTTCTCATCACGTATTATCTCAATAAAGGTCAGTCATTGAAAACAAGTTGCTAGTGGGTAAACTAAATGTCGACTGCAAAATGCCGCAAGATTGAAGTTTGGCGGGTTTTAATTGCGAATGTGTCAAAGTGTCCCATCTTTTAATTGTACCATTGTTAGTTATTAAATATATATTTTGTTCACATCTTGTTCTTTTCAGAACCACACATCTTACTAAAGAGTATTACCTTGGTGTTACCGCAAGCTACTTATTTTATTGCCTTTTCGCCATGCAAACCTTCAAATCTCATCTCACATCTTGTTTGTCGTTCAATTTGTAGTGCACCCATCACACACTCCGGAGAAGAGCTTCCAAAGGATCAGTAGCCGACTTCGCACCATGCTGCGTAGGAAACACCTGCCTAGGGTCAGTTAATTGGTCTTCACCTGCCTAGGGTCAGTTAATTGGTCTTCACCTGCCTAGGGTCAGTTAATTGGTCTTCACCTGCCTAGGGTCAGTTAATTGGTCTTCACCTGCCTAGGGTCAGTTAATTGGTCTTCACCTGCCTAGGGTCAGTTAATTGGTCTTCACCTGCCTAGGGTCAGTTAATTGGTCTTCACCTGCCTAGGGTCAGTTAATTGGTCTTCACCTGCCTAGGGTCAGTTAATTGGTCTTCACCTGCCTAGGGTCAGTTAATTGGTCTTCACCTGCCTAGGGTCAGTTAATAGGTCTTAACCTGTCTAGGGTCAGTTAATTGGTCCGACCTCATGCTAGATGGGTGGACAATGTGATAAGGGGAAGTGGTCTCTCAGCTAATGAACTAAAAGGCCAGCGAAATTCCAAAATCCAAAATCCAAAATCCAAAATCCAAAACCGCTAATCCATAGAATCGGATGTCAACGAGCCAAGCAATGGCTCCAGGCAGTAACTGTTCATCCGTGTTAACTTAAATCCAATCATTTAAGAGGGCCTAATATTTTGATCTTAACAAGATCTTCTTCAGAGACAAAATGGCTGTGTACAAAATGTTAACTTCTCGTACATTAGCACAAAGTTTTGTTTTGTAATATATCTGTCATGGGGTGCCAACAGTTTTGTTTTACACAACTGTATACAATTAGCTTTTGAAAAACGATTCCAGAATTTTAATGCAACAGAGATCAATGTATTTTGTTGTTTTTGAATTGGCCATCTTTAAAGATTTGTAGATATTTTGGGCGTTTCAAGATGACACCCTTGTGACCTTAGCCAGAGATCTTATCTTAGTCCGGTAGGTATATGCAAGACAGTGGTCATTGTGGATATTGCCACCATTTCTTGTCTCTTCAGGGCATGTTGCAGAATCATGAGGATGACCTGGTCCCCTGGTTCACTAGTGACCCAGCAGCGGTCTTCATATCGCACATCAACTGCTGCTTTGATCGACTGCTCCTGCATGCTGTCTGCCAGTACTTGGACTTGCAGTCAACTAGTAAGTAAGCGGGGGGGGGGGGGGGGGGGGGGGGGGGGGGGGGGGGGGGGGGGGGGCTGTTTGTTACATTGCAAATTGTTTGTTTTATTCAAGATCATATGATTCAGTACCTTGCAACAAGAAACACGACCAAAAGTGCGTCAAATCCTTTTGTTATGAAATTTTTTCTAAAATGACTATTTTTTTCCTCTTTTAACCCTCCCCCTAAAAAATATTCAGGTTACGACTGCGATGGTCAGCGACAAACTAAAGTTGAGAACTCCCAGGATTACTTCAGTCCACCCAAGCTACTACTCTCCCAGTATTTAGACAGCCTGCACAGCTAGACGGGACAAAAAGGAAACGAATATCCATTACAATATCTATTTATCTTTTTAAAGTATCTTTTAAAATCTAGACTTGGGACTCGTGTCAAAAAAAATCCTCAGAATATATTGGAGAAATTGATTGTAGCTTGGTCAGTTAGCTTGAATATGGCAGTGTATGTGAATTATGTTAGTTTCAGAAGATCCGGGAGAAAAGTTCAACTTGGAAAGTATTAAATCAGAATATTCATGTGAAACAAAACAGTAATACTATTGTCCTAGATGTGTGATCAGCATAATATGTGCTGTATGTTGGGTGGTGTCTATTGTTCTTATGTCTAGATAGATTTGCAGTGTGCAGTAAGACAAATCCAGTCTATTTCTGCGATTGTGGATAATGGGTTTCCTGAAGTATTTCAAGTCGACTCTAATAGCTGTGTACATAACTGCATATGTAGATTAGGGCTTAACATGTGTTGAAAACTTTAACGTTATTCAAGTTACTAACAAATTGTTACTTATTTATGTATTTATTTGTTTATGTTAGCATCCTTAGCCCTAACCCTCCCGGCTCGTTTGGCTAAGACATAACCTCAATCCTCCTATATCCTTCTGTAGTAAAGAGTTAAAAGCTCAAGGAACCTGGATCCTTCTAAATCCTTCTCAATTCTGCTAGTATGGCTATTGCCCTGAATCCTTCTAGATCCTCCTGCCTGCTGGGGGATGTTTTGGGGGGTCTGTGTAAACTGATTACTTATCCAACAAATTACCCTCAAACAAATGGAAGTGCCCAGTACAATGACCTTTTCATACCAGGACAAGGGCCACAGAAATTCCATTGTATGCACATGTGTTTCCTATTGATGATACATAAACATACATTGTCCAGGGACCCTTTCAGCACTGACCCACTGACCTTGCAGTATACACTTACCTTCCAGTACACACATTTGCAATGCACACAAATGCAAGCCCTAAAAATAACCAAGTCAGAAGCATGCATTCCCCATGCCATTACAATGTACACAAATGCAAGCCCCCTCCCCCATAACCTAGATCCTTCTGGATCCTATTTTGGGCAAGCTGCATACAACCTCAATCCTTCTCTTTCCTCTTGTGTCAAAAACAGCCCGATAACCTCAATCCTTCTCAATCCTTCTCAATCCCTCCCATAGCAAAACCCCATCTGCCCTCAATCCTTCTGGATCCTCCTCCACTGCAATGTCCTAATAACCTCAATCCTTCTAAATCCTTCATTTTGTACAAGAGGATTTAGAAGGATTTGGGAGGGTTAGTGGCTGGTTTTGTAAGAGAACCAATAAGAATCCTACAACCATCTGAATGCATTGGTTGCTTAAAGTGATGTTTATGAGACAAGCATTCTTATTGGTCAGTGGTCAAAACTACCTCAGTGGGTGCTTTAGAAATAACGGCTCCATTCCTGACGTTCCATTTTATAAAACCAAACTAGAAACATTCACAAATTTATTAATTTTGTTGATAGATTGTATGAATAACATTAACGTTATTGATCTGAACAAAATTGAAGATTGTAATCTCCTAAGATATTTAATTATTGCATTAGTTTGTAATGAATTTTAACCATGAATTAAGTTCCCAGCTCGTACATGAAGTGAATAAAGTGAAAAATAATAAATCTACTACCAATGATTAAGAATTGTCCATAGACTTTATGCTGTAATGTTTTCTTGGTATATCTCCCGATGACAATTTTTGTTCTCCTTTTCCATGGGCAAGGGGTACAAAATGTTATTTCTTCTCCAAAACTCCTCATTTGAAACAGTCTTTGAAAACGATCATTTGATAACCTATGGGGACAAAATAATCGGATATTCCCCCTCCCCCCCCCCCTCAATACATTATATTGACGAGGGAGATTTTTTTTTAGAACTCTGCGCATGGAACAGCCGTAGGTGTAAACTAAAAGACTGGTGCATTGTGCTTTCTTTTCTTACTGCCATAGTGTAATCGGTCGTCTAGGTCACAATTTGCAACAATAAATTTACGCGTGGTTCCCGTCTCTCAGAAATGTTAAGGTAAAGCGCCATTAAATAACAAAAATGTGGTGATTTTCAGGAATTAGCTTTAATTACGTTGCTATTGTATTGGCGTATTGTTTTCGTCGAAAGTTTGGTCATGGACTTGCATTTGCAAGCATGTGTTTATTTGTGTTGAATTGACTCGAGCTAATCAAAATTCCTCCACCATGATGATGATCATGTCCATGTTACTTGACTCAAAAGTCATGGACTGGACTGGGGGTGGTGAGAGGGGGGTACGCACCCCCAACAATTACCAAAAGGTCCACATTTTCTTGGGTAAATAATGTTATTTTGATGTAGAAATAACGGTACTGGCACACACAAAACTTTGGTTCAATTTTTGGTCCCATCCGTACAAATTCGCACCCCCCCATAAAAAAACCTCCGAACGGGCCTGATGAACATGGAGGAATATGCAAGTACAACTCTGGAAAATATTTACGTACATTTTCCCGTAGGGGGCCCGATCGAGTTGACTTGGGGCTGAGTTGACCTGTACCTATTGCACTCCCTTCATATTGGTCCTTTATATTAATTGGCTATTGGATGGGGCTTTACTTGAATCATTTGCTTGTTTTAGCATCCAAGAGATCAACGATAGATATGTCACATGATCGGCTAATAACCACACATAGCTACACTGTGCAGCAGGGACTGTGGCTCTACTAAATGCTGACAAGCTACACCCATGGAAAGTATGTCAAATTTATGGATGATAATACTTACTGTTTACACTAGAATTCCTCGACCGTCTGCTATCAACAGCCATCTAAGACTAAAAGGCAATTCTTCTTGAACTTGAAGTTATCAATTTTGTAACGATATACCGCATATTTTTGTTAAACAAAAACACGCCGCCAAACGTGGCTACAACGTAGAGGGTCATAGTATTTCAACTAAAGTACAGGAAAGTCAAAATGGGCAGTTCTTGGGCATGCTCCTGCAGTGGTGGGAAGGTTATTACATAACCCATTTATCAGAAAATAGATACAATGTAATACATTTCTAAACACTGCCATACACTGTTTTGCTTCATGCATTGATTATTAATAATAATAATGAAACATTTATATAGCGCATAATATGGACTTATCTCTATGCACTTCACAATTAGTTCACAAAATATTCAGCACAATTAAATTCATATAATATCAAACATAAATAATTAAACTACACAAATAAGCAATTAAACAATAAACGCTACAAAATGTACGTAATATGGAACAATATTAATATTATGATTATGTTCGTTCCCTTTTAAGCCAAGACAATGCTACCAGACTCAACACAGTCAGAAACCACCGTCGCTGGAACTTCATCGGCTGCCAATCATCCACCCTCAGCCAGGGATGGTTCCACGGGGAGAAACAGCAAAGGAAAGAAGAGCGACGGCAGCAAGACAAAAAAGCGAAAGTCTGAAGACAGGACAGCCAAGAACAGCAAGAAGAAGATAGTGGGGAAAGATAAAACGCACAAGGAGCAGGTAGTATACTGTCGTTTCATGCAGTGTCGTAGTCAAGTCAGCTACAAGTCTATCGCTAGGCTTTTATGAATAAGATTAACCCTAACCACCCTGAGTCCATCAAAATCCATTTCCTGTTTTGGAGGATTTTAGCGGATTCAGGATACCTCCATATTGAACAACTGGAGGAGTGTGATGGATTAAGGATTTTAAGCCTAGCGTTACTGCAGGAGTTTGATGGATTCAGGATACAGACATTCAGGTGATGGACTGTGATGGACTCTATGGAGAAACGCACTGCAATTTTTTGTATGCCACCTAGGTATCCTGAATCCGTCACAGTCCATCAAACTTTTGCTGGTGGAGAATGATGGACTCAGGATCTCTCCAGAATGTATACTGGTGGAGTCTGATGGACTCAGGACACCAGCAGTTTTTGCAAACCAACATTGGTGGACTGTGGCGGATTCAGGATACTTTCTAGTAAAAGGGGTGAGGGAGTTAGGGTTAACTGCTGCAAACTGCTTACTGGCTGGAATGACCTGAAATATACAAATCAAATAAGTTAAGAGGGCCTAATATTTCGATCTTAACAAGATCTTCTTCAGAGACATAATGACTGTGTACACGAAACAAACATATATAGGGCAACATGCAGCATGATGCACATCATAGCTGGCAGGAGAAACACAAAAGAAAAGTCATGTACAGAGTTCTAGGCTTTTATGAGTAACTTACAATTCCTTTTACAAGTCTAGTAATGCAGTGTTCCACTGCATCATGGAAATCAGGGAAAACCTGGAAAAACCTTGAAAACACGTTTTGCTTTTTCCATTCAGGGGAAAAATCAGGGAATTTGAAAAATATGCCTCAAATCAGGAAAAAGTTGTGGAATTTCGGGGAATTTGAGAAAAATAACTTAAATGACTCAAATCAGGGAAAAGTCAGGGAATTTAATTGGCTCAAAAGAGAAAGTGGTCAATCTGTTTTATTTTGTCTCGTGGCCAAACAGCGTATCCACTGGATGATTGGTTAGGGTGGCGTTTTAGTGTGGAAATCCTTCTTCAGCCAGGTTGCCATGTTCACTGCAACAACATTATAGACATGTCAAACTAGAAAGTTCATGCGGGTCATATTTTTACTTTTTAGAAATCATCTAAGAAATCCAAGAAAGGTGAGCAACCAGCCATGAAGGCCGAGCCCAAGGTGCAAGACTCGGACCTTGACCTTGAGAATGACGTAAAACCAATACGAGACTACATCGAGGACCGGGAGGAGATGCTTCAGCACATGTTTAAGAGTGTCTTGAAGGCAGACAAGCTGCAAGCCATGCTGCCTGATATACTCAAGGTGGGGCTCATGCTGCGGCTTGTAATTACGCATGTGTCTATGGAAGAGGCTGTAGCCACTTTCCATAGACCTGTGTGATACTGCCAGCCCTAGCCAAATAATTCTGATGCAGCCATGCCAAGGAGGTTGGAAAAAACCGGCGTAACAAATTGCAAATGTACTGGTTCATACTTTACACGGATGTTATTGGTTAAAGTGAATTTGACATTACAAAACATCAGCAAAAAACACCATAGTTTAAAATGGGTTTAACATTTTATAAACATTTTTAATTCATGTTTGTTTATGCACCAGGGCCCTGGTGGCTCTGCGTAAAATCCCTACTCACTGTAGCAGAATATTCTATGCTTATTGAAAGCGTATTTCACGGGTTAGAGAAAAATTTTGGCTTCTGTGCATAAAGGGGAACACTTGAAAGGCCCAGAATCAAAATTTGGGGTTCTAAAAACATAAGACTGTGTATTCCCATGTGCAAAGAAAGTGTGAAATCTTAGAGATGGTCGTTTTTCTTGGTTCTTGTAGAATGTCAAAATTGAAGAGCTACAGCAACTGTGCCTCTTGCAGTTGGAAGGCATGTCCAAATCCAGAATCATGTCCATCTTGGCAGGTAGGTCAAGTTCAAAGTTTACAGGTCAAATACTGGCAACAAGGTCGCGGTCAAGATTCGTGAATAAGCCATGGCAGAATCTTAAAGATCCGTACTCGTACTCATCAATTATTATTTTTTTTAAATTTGTTTGTTTTGATTCAAAACAAAAATTAGTTTACACCATATGTTCGCATCTGCAACACGTTCGCATTCTTTTTGTGCACATTAAACCCGCCCTGCTCGGCACTACATTTTACATCTTCATCAGGGAATGAATACTACCTGTTAATAGATAATAATAATAATAATTGAGGGGATAATCATCTTGATTAGCAGCTGAGAAACTGAATTGCTAAGGACATGGCTACAATGTGATTGAGCTGATGGCATGTAAACAGCCATCATACGACCCATGTCTGACCAAGGAGCACGGCGAAATTGTTTATCAGGAACGAGACCATTTCTGCAGCAGCTTGAGATCAGCGCATGTAGTCATTACCTTCACAGGTAGAGAGAAGCAGTTGCAGTAAAGTGTCTTGCCCATGAACACCATGTTCCCAACAATTCGAACCTGCGTACCATGGCACATGAGTTGAACATTGCAACTATTGAACCACAGTGCTCCACAATTTCTACATTAAACTGCAATAAGCCTGTATTTTGTAAAAATTGTTGTCTGATATTTTTTGTTGTGTAAAGGCGAAGAGATGCAATCATCATCCGAAGACGAGGAGTCTGACTTGGACGCAGAGAAGGAGCAATTGAAGATGGAGGACGCGGAAGATAACCTCATCAACAGTGAGGTGGTAGACTCTACCTCCAGCCTGCCTCAAGCCTCCGTGTCTGTAGGTGATATGGAGGAGGTTATGTCGACGCCTGAGGGTGAGGAGGAAGTGGCTGGAGTGGAGGCTAACAACGAGGCAGATGAGAATGGAGGTAGATAAAGATGGATGACATTTTGTAAATTGAGCTGAGCTTAGAAATTTGGTTGACCCTTTGTGACAGCAGATCATGTGTATGTCAGAGATTTGAAACGTTTTCCCGCTAAGCTGTTTTAATACTTCCTGTATCAATGCACTATTGTGATGCATTTGTTGTATTCATTGGTCTTTTGTCAAACTGGAACTTTGGCTGAGAGGAAGTGGTGTCCCTTGCCTCCGGAGCAGTAGGTTCCTAAGATGACAAAAACATGGAAATTGGTAACAGAAAGTTCTGATTTGGTTCTTGAAAATAATGGAAAAGCCATGGAAATTCAATTTAAGTTTGCGGTGGAATTCCTGGAAAGCATTGTAAACTCACTGAATTGCATTACCCTGTAATTGCCGTTTGGCAAAAAAAGAAAGGTAATGATTTTAAGATATTTGTAAACAGAAGGCGAAGGGGAAGAAGACGATGTGGCTAGCCTTGACAACAGTTGGCATGACGACACTGAGAGGCATCCGAGATACTTGGACGAAGACGAAGACATGAACGAGAATGATGACGACACCGGACGTCCCGAGGGAGAGAGCGATGCAGACTCAGTCGCAGAGATGGACCAAGAGGAGGAGACGGTGGTCCAGAAACCCAAGAAGTACCGTCGCTTCAAGATAGTCCGAGCCGAGGGGGAGGAATGCGAGGAAGGAGAGATTACCAGTGATGAAGTGGGTGAGTCTGTACTGTAGACCTGCGTCCACAGGATGACCTCTTCGAAGTTTTACAATCGTGGATGCCGAGAAAGAATAAAGAATAAAGAAAACGGCATTCGTTGTCTACCTCTAGCGAAACTACTGTTGAACCATTTATAATTGATTTTCTTCCTTTCATTCTTTTGCTTAGAAACTGATGAAGAAAGTGTTCACTCCAGCAAAGAGGCTGATGAGGACACGCCAAAACCCGAGGGTGACACAATAGATGGCACTCCCCTAGACACACACCCTGGGGCAGATGCAGGGGAGGGTGAGGCTAGCCAAGAACCTGGCAATTCTGTGGGAGTTCCTCGGGAAAATGCTGGGAGAAGTCCGCCAAATTCAGGTAACCTTGGAAACGACGACAACAGTGACGACGTTTCAGTTGACGATGACACCAGTGCTCATGTTGATACGGATCTGGGGAACGATGGGCAGAATGTTAATAACGGCGCGATTGTGAATAAAACTACATCTGATGTTACTAAGGCTGACGCAACAATCAGTGAGCCTGTCGGATTGACCGTTGGTGCAATCGGAGATGCGATCATTGACGCAAACGTTGGTGTGATTGTAGAGACCACTGTTGACGCGACCGTTGATGCGAATGTTGGTGCGACTATCGATGCAACCGTCGGCGCGACTATCGATGCGACTGTCGGCGTGTCCGTCGATGCGACTGTCGATGCGACTGTCGGTGCGACTGTCGATGCGACCGTCGGTGCGACTGTCGATGCGACTGGCGATGCGACTGGCGATGCGACTGGCGATGCGACTGGCGATGCGACTGGCGATGCGACCGTCGGTGCAACCGTCGGTGCAACCGTCGGTGCAACCGTCGGTGCAACCGTCGGTGCGTCCAGCGGCAAGGATATTGTGGATGACAGCCTCAATATCTTTGCCGAGGATAACTTGGAAATAGATTCTGAGGAAAACGTTGTGCGTAACTCTGATCAGGAATGCTTAGTCGAAGATGGCAACAAGGTTCAAACAAATGTCAAACATGTTAACAGTGACGGAAACAGCGATGACGTTTATGAGGAAGAAATTAATACCGACAATAACGGGGAGTCTAAGAATGGTGGAAACGCTTCAAATGATGCCAAGATTGTTGAGAGAAAGCCCCAAGCCACACAGGCGGTTGCCCAGGCACGGGGGGCTACGGGAACGGCAAAGTCGACAGGACGGAAAGTTGCTCAAGAACTTGAAGTGCTGGAGTTGGAACTGCGTGCCCGGGCTATACGATCACTCATGAAGCAGTACGGGAAAGACGTGGGCTGAACCTTTCTCTTCCAAGTTCCTCCCCCCTCCCCCTCCAAAAGAAAAGACAGTTTCTTATCAACGATTCAGCAAGGAGTCTGCTCAAGATCGAAGGAGCATCTGTCTTGAATATTGACTGCGAACCACAGTTTTGTCATTGAGCATGCAGGAAATATGTACTTGAGGACAAAGAACTTCTGGCAAACTTTTAGAGACAGATTCTTGTCGTTTGGAGCCCAGCGTACACGGACAAGTAGGTGTGTGTTTGTTTGCAGCTTGACATTTTTTAAAGTTCAGAGGTTAAACTGAACCTAGTGATTTGTTTTAGTTTAATAAGTGTTTCAGTATTAACCCTTCTTCTTATTTCGTATGATGAAGAGCAGCTTAACGTGTTACTGCATACCTCGGTTTGATAACATTAGTGGAAACAGGGTGGACCGCGTGAAGGTTGTCATCTCCCACCCCAGTATTAACCCTAACCCTGCCAGACACAGCGCAGTGTATCAGGTAAACAAGTCTAGTGGGTTTAGCTTTCAACAACAGTGTATAAACAACCACAGTCTAAGACTATGAGAGCTAATCCCCATTGAACAATGACAGAGATGGATCCTGGTGCAGTCTGTGACCACAGACTCTGAAGCAGTTTGACCTTGAGATTTCTGACCTGACGAATCTCGCTGCACTCTGCAGCCAAGTCACTTTGACAAACGATGCAATTTGATGCGTTTGGCAGGGTTTTAGCCAAAATACCCTTGAGGGTTAAGGTTAACGTTACATATCATAATAAATATACATATGTTATTGTTAAGCACGTCTGCCTTCTACATAAAACATTAAACCTTTGAAACCAGTTATTATACTAACCCTGGAAAATTTCCTTGGCCGATATGCCCATTGTTAAACTGACCCATTTTAATAAAGATTATGAACAAGTAAAAGTTGTGCACGAGCAGATTTTATAAGACACCTAACTGAATCCTTGTCATTTGATTGGTGGAATTTAGTCACATGACATTGAATCATTTGCCCCATTTTATTGTCACCGTTCATTTTCGTTCCATTCGTTTTGCCCCATTGCACGGCGCCTCGTTGTTGATCGAGGAGCTAGTAGTAGGAGATTTCAACGTCGTTGACCGTATGCGCTATGCATATACACTGACCTGATGACATGAACGACAACGATGCTGGGACAACGATTTGTGGACAGTTCTGAAGCTCTTAACACTAAAAACACTTTCAGTATGTTGTCAGCTGATTGGAGGCATGCATATATGCCTTTGCTGGAACAACTAGCTAGCTGCCGTCGAAGAGCTGTCAGATGAAGAACTTGACAAATTCCTGTCCCGTTAGAGAATAGAACATCCATATGCACATCCAGGATTAGCAAGTTCGCGTCGGAGGACGTATATACACGCAACGTTTTCCCCAGATTCAAACTGAATGATGCATAAACACTTCAAGAGCAAGGCCGGAAATGTCAGTCAGCAGCGAGCAAGGCAGGAAATGAGTGTGTGTGCTTCCCGGTACCATCGGCCTGAACCTGCCTCGGATCGAGTTTCTTTAAAAATAATCCCGTGCCTCGGCTAGGTGATGTTAAAATAATCCCGGGGCGAACTGGGTAAACCGACCACACTTTTTGTAATATTGTTTATCAAAGACAAGGATCCAGTTTAAAACAAATAATGAATGTTTTACGTTCGTGTGATGGGAACAAACTTTCATGAGGTTACAGACTCTGCTTCACCTCGTAGAATGGAATATTCCATCTGTCACTTGATGAAATAATTCTTACCATCGCGCCCACAAACATTCATTATTAGTACATTAAAGCCAATAAAAGTCAATCTGGCTGACTGTAATTGTGTCATAGCACCCTCTATTGTCCATATTAAATCAGGTTTCTTGCTTGGCCATTTCTAAATCATGTTCACTGCTTCCGTGAGTGAAGGGGTTAAATGAAAGCTCATCATGCATATTTCATGCTATTCACGTGCGAATCAGGTTACACATGCGGTGTTTCATCGTCCACACATTTAGAAGTGGTTAAAACTAGCCCTCTCTTGTTCGCAAACAGAGAGGATTAAGACATTTTTAGTGGTTGCATGTTTTGTACTAGTTATTAGAAGAAACAAGTTCTTCTAACTTGTTTGCTTAGCAGTATCCATATCCATTTAACAGTGTAAAGCACATATGTACATGAAGATCTTCACTGAGAAGCAAATTTTGATTTAAAGCTGACGAACAGTTACTAAGCGAGGAATTTCTGCTTTTCAAATTTGAGCGTCTTACCTTGAAAATGGTAAGCGTTTGTTATTATTGTATGAATCGTGCTTAGCAATTTATAAAGGTCAGTAGATGTCGTCCCTACGGTCCAGTCAATTCCCTCGTCTTCTGATGATGTGAGAATAAACACTTGACACTGAACTGCCCTGCGGGGGGTCGTTGCCCCCCAAACATCCCTCTGAGTGCCCAGATTAGACAAGAATTTAAGCTCTGGACAGGAATATTCATCGGTCGGTAAACGGCGCGTCCGGGGGAATATTCACGAATCGGGAACGCTTGTCAATGCACCTCAATTCCCAAGCCTCGGTCTCTCTCTCTCTCCCTATTTGCCTCCTGGGGGTGGGGATCTGTCTTATCTGTCTGCCGTGCCCCACCGTGAATAGCAAAGGGCAAAGTTTTACCGAGGGGAAACAGGGGATGAATTTCTGAGCAGGGTTAAGTTATTGTCGCAAGAAGTTGTTTGCATCTTGAACTGAAGAGAAGTTTGGTGAGCAGGCCTTCGTTAGTGTTGCCAGTGGATAGGATTTGGTGCATCCAGGGTGTGACCCTAATAAAATAAAATAAAATAAGACCGGTGTGCAGGGTAAACTGAACCTCGATCCGAGATGGGCTAAGGCCGGCATTTTTGGTAGCCCACCCTGATATTTCGGCCTCACTCACTGCGAGCCAGTCCCTGACAGATTTTTCCGGCCTTGCTCGTGGCGTGTTTTCCCGTCACCCGTTGTGATTTTCGAAAAAAAAATTTGCATGTATATACAGAGCATTCCATGCAACCTGGTTAATAACACTCATATTTTCAAAAACACATTCCTTCAATAAAAAACATGTCTATTAATGAAATTTATATCTATTAATTAGATTTTTATGATGCTGAATCGACACAGATTGTCCTACGGTGCAGTAAATTCCAGTGCAACCTATAGTTTTGCTTTTTGGGGGCGGGTTAAAAAATTGTCTTTTTGTCTTCTTGATGGGAATCCGCTGCTCCTCCTAAGACATAACCCAGTAGCGGTGAGTCTGTGCTTGTAATCATTGTTCTTGGAGGCAATAGCACCGTAGTATGATTAAATTAGACCTGTGGTTTGGAACACCGGGCTCAGATTACATCTCACAAGGTGTCTTCATTACTCGAGTCTGAAAGTAATCATCGCTTTATGTTAACCCTTTATGTTCCCCGTCGCTGAACACGATGAAACATTGGGCATTACCTCCGATAATTACTCGGCCGACCTGTGGTTTATCAGAACACTTATTTCTCGCTGTCTCGTCTACAAGCCATTTGTTTGAACGTGAAAGCACCATGTTGCATCTTGGGGTATCAGGTGTCCCGCTCACATTAAATGTCAAAAAAGTAGTTCCCGGTAGTAGGTGGGGCTAGTTGCCCACAATCCATTGGGGGAAATGAGGTGATTTGCATACTTGCCCCTGATTGGTTAATCAACAAGTGGGTGCTTGCCCACTGGGGATGGGATTCCTGATTGGTCGTGGCAGGTCACATGATATTGGATGGTGTCATTTGAATAATTGATGAGGTTAGGCAGTGAGTCCATGATTTGTTTGCTGTTGGTGTCATCTACAATATCTAAGATGGGAAAGGAGATGGGTATATTCTAAGGAGGTTATGCCGTCATATTTGATCCAAGCCCGTCTCTTGCAATGTCTTGAAAGTGCTTCATAGAAAAAATTGGGTGGGGAAAAGCCACAGCCAATTGGTCACAAATTTGTTTTGTTTCTTCTCTCAGTCTACAAATCGGCCGAATCCTTAATGTCTGGTTTAAAGAAGATGGCTTAATTAACATTTTTTTCCTCCTTCTTTTATTGGGGCGGGGGTGGGGGAGGTGCGGGTGGGGAGAGAAGCGGGTGGGGAGAAAGGAGCGGTTGGGGGGGGGGGGGGGGGGGGGGGGTCTGAATTGCCTCTGGAGCTATGCCCACACAAACCTCAGCCCAGAAACGTCTTCAGTCGCACAGTTGCAATTTCCCCGGCGAAATGCTACGACATTAATTCAAGAGTATTGAATGTCCTTGTATCAACTCTTGGTAAAGGTGTATTATGTTATCAAATGATTAGGAAGGAAGTGGTAGCCTGGACCGTTGCCTGTCCCTCCTTTCTTGCATCGAGGCATTAGCGGCAGGGCTGGCTGCGGCTAGCAGGTGCGCTGTGCAGGTGCATCGTGGTCTTTAGTTTCCTTAGTCCCTTCTTCTTATCGTCCAGTCGTCTTGTTTTATTAGTTGGTCCATTTCTGTATATTGTCTTTCTCCCTCCATCTACTTCGGTCTCTGTCTTTCGGGGATTTTTTCAGAAGGAAATTACTTCTGTACTCAAAAGCAAATCATTTTTGTTTAATGGTTTTGTAAATGAACTGAGTGTTCGGTCTTTCTTGGTAGTGTTTTATTAACTGCTCGAGGAGTTTTGTGTGTGGAATATCTGACTTATTGAAGATCGAGTTTAACTCATTTTGTGAATGCAGTGTACAATGTTGATATGATGCAGCTAGGTTTATTTAAATGGAAAACAAATTCAGTTGTAATTACTTGAGATTCTACAGGGTGGATAGAAAATCAAAAAATTATTTGGTAATGCCTGAACAGGAAATTGTGCTTATCAAATTTCAGCTTTGCAAAGTTTGTGGAGAGAAGCTGAATTGTGATTTAAGAGCTGGAACGAGTTCTTTCCAGTTCTGTGAAATTACATTTCTGGCCGTTGAAAAGAGTACGAGTGGATAATTTGATAGTTAACTTTGTTGGCAGGTATGTCTAAGATTAGACCCCATAGTTGTTAGTTCAGCATAGATAAAATATGCAGTAAAAGAAGGTCTCTGAAACTTCTAATTTCCAGAATTTTGGCGGAAGGAAATTCGTAAATCTTTTTGGCGGAAGGAAATTTGTAAAGCTTTAGCACATAGTCCTTGTGTAAGAATGTATACAGAGCAGACTTTTGTTAATTGGATGAAAAAAAGAAATGGTCTTCCGCTCCCGACCCTTTCTCACCCTCCCCCCACCACCTCCTTCCTACCTTTCCCCCTTTTTCTCCCTCCCCTTCCCCCTTTCCCCTTTTTTTCTCTCTCCCCTTGCCCCCTTCCTTTCTTATCTACAGAATGAAACCTGTAGAATGTCAAATATTTCTGTAGTATTCCTTCCATCTAGGAGCCAGTAAAAAAAGGCCGTCATTTTTTAAAATTTCTTTGCCTAAACCTACTAATGTATTGGAATGAAGTGTTCACAAGCCATTTACAGCCTGGTTAACAGTTGTCACTTTAGTAATCTTCAAAATGTGATATGGTCTTGGGAAAAAAAAGTGTGGGGGGGGGGGGGAGATAGACTGATTGTGCTCTAACGCAGGTGAATGCATTGTGACATTTTACCGGGCTGAACCCGGGGACGTTGTTCTAGTCCCGACACATCGCGAGCCGGTCGTCTGTGTTGCTTGCAGGTGATCTGACATTTTGTTTGGCAGGAGGTCACTGAACGTTGCGCTTTATCCAGGAAATGTCATATTTTTACTTGCCTTTTGAATTTCTTTCTTTAATTGTTTATTAATGGAGAGTTATAACCTGTGACAGTTGTAAACAGGTTTATTTCCTGTTGACTGCTTGTTTCACAAGTTCCGTGAGATTCTGTGATTACAATGTTTGCCATGAAAGGTTTAGGGTGAGACTCTGATAACACGTGATATGGTGTCGCTGCAAAAGAGTTTGCGCGACTTCAGTGATGGGGCATTTGTGATTTATCTTGTTCATTTTGTATATTTGGGGAAGTTCCATAGTGTCAGATTTAAGACAATTCAACAATGCAACAAATGGTTATAATCATAAAGTGGATTTTAATTCTAAAAAAACATATCAGTTTGTTTCTAAAATAATATTTTTTAAATTATTCATCCAACTGTTGGTAAAAATTGGCTAAAAGGGTTTTGCTAGGAACTTCCCTGAATTTTTGTTCAAAATGCCATGCTCTGCCATAAACAATTAGCAATTTTGCTATCTTACTTTTAACAGCGTGCCTATTTCCATGCAGAATAGTATTAGAGGGATTCAGCTGAACGTGGCAACATGACGGTAGAGGCACTGACATTCTCAAATCTAAAAGTATTATTTACTTTTCCCTGCAGGTTACACGGTTACGCATTTATAAAGCTTTCACCTTAAACCTAATCAACACTGTCAGGCTTAGAAAAAAACACCACATCTTTCATACAAGAACAAAAGCATGTTTCTTCATACATTGTCAGATGTCATCTTGTGCAGTTTTTGTTATATATTTACAATTCAGCACCAAGTGGCAGTGATAATTCTCCATTCTCCCTCCCCTCTCCCCCCAAGGGAGAATCTATGACTAGATAGCTGTTGTATCTATTAGCTGTTGACTGAACTAAAGATAATATTCCCTTCCATTCTCTTCTGACAAACAAGGGTTCCTCACTCAAGTGCTGGCTGCATTGGCAGCGAGCCATTTTGGGAGGTCGGGGATGGTGTGAATCAGAATTGTGTTCAGTCTAGCAAACCAAGTAGGTTTGGTTCTCCATTTAACGGGATGCGTGAGTTGTCACTAGCGAACATCCAAACAAACACGACGACGGTGGCACTGCGGCTCTTTTCGACGGTAATGGACAGTCGGGATTAAGAACAAAAAAAGGGGAGGAGGTATTTTGTGCTCTGTGGTATGTGTGCCCTACCAGTGAATCAAGTGTGGCTTCAGGCAGTATAAGTACATGTATAGCTCGATTGTTTGCACAGTTTACATCAAAATTAGAAGCGCCACTTTTGGCGACCGTATCGAGGTTAATTAGGTCCAGCGTATCCGTGACTTGTTACATTTTAAGGTGATGGCAAGTAGTGCATACTGATGTCGGCTTGTCACTTTACTATGGCAGACAGTTTTTTTTTTATTATCGGACCAAGAGGCAATGCATATATGAATTTTGATCGGGTCGACAAATGAGTTTCAAATGCGTGGCTTTATTGCCGGGGAAATGACTGGGAGCAGGAAAATGGATTAGGGTCGATGGGGCTGAATATGGATGACTGAATTGGTACTGCTTTGGGGAAAGTGGAAGAAATTAGCATCCTGAACCCATTTGTTGTACAGATGCAGTATTACTGTGTTGGGTTGTTGGAAAGATTGTCCAGAACATCTGGCAAATTCAACAAACACAATTCTCTCAAGAAATTATTATTTATTTATTTGACCAGGACATGTCATATAAAAAAAAGTTACAATAAACAACAATAAAATCAACAAAATAAATAAGTTAGTCAACAAACAAATGAATTAGTTTGTAATTTTTTTTAAATATTTTGTTAAGATAAAAAAAATTGTCTTTCATTACTCTTACACATAGACAAAACTAGATCAAACTGGATTAGCCCAGATCGACCCAGATCAAGATAAGGCTAGATTAATAATCTAGTAAGCTAAGGTCGGAACCAGACCAGACCTGTACAGACCCCAGACAAGATGCAATCAGCGTAATCATGGAGATTACTGCTACTCTTCAGTATCAAGAGTGGAAAAAAAGAAAGAAAGAAAGGAACAAAAACTTAGAGAGGAACAGATGAGTTCAAATAAAAAGAGCACAGATCAGTGTCGCGATCAGTCAATAATTTTGACAAGCCAGTTGTAGATGAGTTGTGCTTGCTTGTGTTCCGGGAGTTTAATAAGAAACAGAGGATGTTGTTGCATGGCAGACACTTGGTAGATGTGGAGTTAAAATACAGCAACAAAATACATGGTTGATGATGATGATGATCATGCATTTGTAAAGCGCCATCTATCTAGTTGCCTATTCCGAGGCGCTGCCAGGAACACCGAGGCGAACCCCTTCTCTTAGCGAAGAGTGTTACTGGGTTCTTTTACGTGCATTACACAACGCACGGGACCTACAGCTTTACGTCCCATCCGAAGGACGAAGCAATAGTGGTTTAATTGCCTTGCTTAAGGACACACGTGTCTACACCGGGACTCGAACCCACGCTCTGCGGAACAGAAATCCGAGTTCTTAACCGCCCGGCCATGAGGGGGGGGGGGGGGGGGGGGGGGGGCGGAAGGGGTAAAAGGCAGTCTTTACTAGCAGACAGTGAGGTTTTGCTGTTCCAGATACATATCTTGTAGGTTTGTGCTGGGTTAATCAGTTGGAATTTTCGTTATTGAAGGCATATTGTTTTTTTGGTAGTATACCGTATGCTTGTGAACAATTCTGGTTTTGAAACAAAGTTTTCTAAGATTCCACAAGTTTGAAGCTTCAGTATTCTCATCCAGTTAAGTTTTGTTGAGGAACAGTCGTGGTATCTCGTCTCCAGAACTTCCTTTCAAGAAATGTGTTTACTCTCACAAATCTGTCAAGATAGCATTTTCATATTTTTTTTTTTTCAAAGACATTTTTGCTAGATGAAATTGATGCAGGCTTCTACATGTTGACATATCGAGTTTTGCCTAACCTCCAAAAACATCTATAAATAGTAAGGCAACAGTCTTCCAATAGTTTTTCCCTCCAGAAAATGAACACAGCGCCAAATTTTCTGTCTGATGTGAATGGTCCTTGAGGATCCCCCGGCAATCATATCCCATCTTTCAGTTGTGCATTTCTTCTTCCACAAGCATCCTGCATCAATTCAGATGTAGTTGCATGCACTCATTAGATCTGTTACTTTGGCCAAATGAGCTGGTATTCCACTGCAGAAAGGGGGAGAAAAAGCTCGGCAAATAATGAAATTCAGCCGGGAACCAGAGCTCAAATTACATTGGCAGACCTGTGTCTAGGTCGGCTGTCGTCAACTGACCAAAGTAGGCCTGTAATCGTCCTAAATGTATGTTATTTCACAGGCGTCTTTACTGTGGAATTAAGAAGAGGAAGGCCAACAATTATATTTGTTGTGCGATGTAGTATGTTGGGTCTGGGTTAAATTTCAATTTGCCAGAATATTTGTTTGTTTGTTCTAGGGTTCAAGATGGAGCCATGGTTTGTATGTGACCATGGCGTGGATTGCTAGAGATTAATTCTCTCCGCTTTTCGGTGGCAAATAAAAAATAATAGCTACCAGATGTAAAAGGCAGGAAGAAGATACTGAACAAATTATACAGAGGAATCTATGGTTTGAAAACAGGAAAGAAGGGGGTAGATAGAAAGGGGGGGGGGGGTTTGATGTTTATGCCAAAAGAGTGTATCTAAAAATATTGATTCTTTACTTTTTTGGTTAACAAGATTTCAAGGTGATGTGCACAGAAAACTGAAAAAATATGGAGTGCCTGATGGCACACAATTCACAAGCAATTTTTTTTTTTGAGACATGAATTTGTTTCCTTCATTTGTAATTTAAGACAAGACAGAGAGCGACTTGCTACATAATTCTTGGTTTATCACAAGAAACTTGATCGAATTAAGTGTTGTAATTCACCTGATAATGGATGCTGATGTATCAAAACTCGCATCCATCTTCTTCTTCTGTTTGAGATTTCCATTTTGATTTACCTCGCCGAATACAATTGATGTCCCCCGTACAATGTTTAACCAAATTGAAGAAACCATAGGAGTTCTCTGTTTTATAAAGAGAGGGTTCGTGCCTCCCAGATGAGGAATCCAAATTAAAGTGCTTATTAAGACAAGATTCGGTTCTCGGCCGTAAGTACAACCACGTGTAACTCAAATCTTTGGGTCAGGAGCCATGCCGTGAAACGCGATGATGTTTGCGATTTACTTTAATGACGCGGCTATCATGCGTGACTTCATCTCCGCTCCAATTTCAGATAACGACGGCAATTTACAATTTATCTTTTTTCTCTCCGAGTCTACATGAATAAATCATGGAAGAAAAAACGGAAGATTTTTTTTTATGGGGTGTGCGGAATTTATGTTAATGTGTTCGTAAATAATTATTAAAAACAAAAAGCTAGTCAGATTTGTAAAGGTAGCAAACAATAACGTGATAAAAACTAGAGTTTCTGGTGAGCAAAAGCACTTGAGATTCCCAGATTAAAACAAATTTGTTCATTATGTTCTTCAATCTTTGAGTTATTTTCTATGCATGGAATGAGAAGTAGACCCCCCCTTAAAAAAAGAAGGGAGAACTGCTCTTATTCGCAAATTAATCTTGAATTATATTCAAGTAGAGTACAAAACGTCAAGTCTCAATTTAACTAACAAAACTAGTGATATAATAAGTGACGGAGACATTTTCATTGCCTTGTATGTTCTTCGTTACTTGATATTGACTTTTGACTGACCTGTGATTGGCTCATTTTAGACTTTAAAAATAACCCGCAGAAGTTTTATCGCGTGCCACAACCCACGTAAAACATTCTCCATCATAATAACCAGGACACTCATTTCAGCTATAAAAGCACAAGTCGCTGCGAATGGGAAAAAGGAATCAAAATATCACTTGTGAGATACTTTGCTGTCGGATCCTTTCCAACAAATGCTCATTTCAAGTTTTGGGGGGCAATGTGGGGGGCCCCACGTTTCCCGATGGTAAAATCATGCCAATTTAGCCCAGTAAATAATCATCAAGCATGGCGTAGTTACCCTGGACATTAATGGCCGGCCATTATTTGCATTCTCTTCAGTGTTGTTCCTGAAGCTTAAGAGGAACCTTAAATCACTGTTCTTGTTAATACCCCTCTCCCTCCCTCCCTCCCCTCCTCTTATCTTTCCCAAGCTCTTCTATTCACTGTTTCGTCCTTTAATTTACAACTTCTAGACTTCAGAGGATGTACAAAATAAACGACCCTAAGTCAAGAGTTTTTTGTATTCTCTATTTTCGACAGATCTAGTTCTTGCAACTGTGATTTGGAGTTCTGGACTTTGTCATTTCTAAACACTCTACAGTGTAAGAAAATTAGAATTTCTGAATGCTCCCCCCCCCCCCCCCCCACCCACCCACCAGCACTCCCAAAAAAGTAAGAAAGGAGACAAAATGCACTTGCACATTTTCTGCACTTTAGTCTGAAATACTGTAAGTGTAAGTATTTGGCTCTTTGTATCAGGATTAAGTGTTGAGTCAATTTAAATAAGACTCTGAATAATGACTCGGTTTAAATATTAAAATTGATATCCTTTAATATGATAAACAAGAAATAACTGAAATACTCAAGTTAGGAATAGAGATTTGGAAATAAATACAAACTCAAACAATTTGAATTAAGTTGTTGCTAGTACCGGTAAATTGTAGTCCAAAGTTTTAGAAAGTTTAAATTATTTATCTGATGACCTCACTGCTAAACATAAAAACATAGCTTACCATACATGTATGTTTATTTGAATAAAAAAGGTTTAATTCCACACTATTGAATAGTTTGACATTTCATTGTCACCTTTTGAGGATAAGGGGTTTGGGAGATTGTGAATGTACATTAATTTGTTTAATTTTTTCAACTTCTACATACACCAGTATTACTTTGGTGACAAAAACACTCCCATAAATCTTCCTTGCAATTAAGTGCCTCATCTTTCTCCGACATGTCATTCCTTTTCCTTCCCGTTCTTTTCCATCAGGCATTCCATTTTTCCGTTATTGTAATTCCTTTATTATATAAGTCATTGACTTTCTAATGCAATTTCTCAGCTAATGAATCGGACATTCGCAACTCTCGCATTGATTGCTAATCAGAGTGAACGATGGGGGTTGACCCCTTTAACAATACAAGGCCTGCTTTCACAAGTGGATGACAACACCTAACACTACTGGCCCCTCCCCCTCCCCCCCGTCCACATCCCCCCTTATTGTTGCTTTGCTCCCCTGCCGTTTATGAGATTGCATGTCAGTGAGACGATGCGATGAAGGGGATGCTGTCAACAATGAATGGGACTTCAATGAGAGAGGGTTAATCATGGTGGTTTAAGAGCCTCACAGCAGCTGACATGAGCCAACCCCTGATTAAGATCATTTCCTACCATCAAACCCCCCCCCCCCCTCCCTCCCACAGCTTTGGTTTAATTCAAAAGTATGAAAGGACTAAACCAAACAAAAGAAATAATGATATGTTTAGCACATGTATACAACGTTTTTATTTTACTAAATCCCTAACCCACCCAGTGGGTATGAGACAGGTTAGGTTAGAAAAAGAGATAAACAGGCTGGGTGAGTTGGGTGTATATTATAGACTCAACTTCAACAGACTAAAGTAAACATATTAGCAGGCATCACCAGTGCCTTAAAGCAGTTTTAACTATGGCTAACTGAAATACAAATACATTGTAAAGTTGCTGAAGTATACGGCAGATAGGTGATGGGATTGTTTCTTTGATGATAAAAGCATTAAATTTGGCACACATTTAAAGTATGTCATGATAAAGATTTGGCTATAGGGCCATCGCATATTTGTCCTCTGAGCAAAACTTGGGTAGAATAACGAGCAATGGCAGCCATTTTGTTGTCATTCTACCTATATTTCTTCAAAGGAGAAATCTGTGATGGCCCTATAGACAAATATCTTTCTCATGACATACTCTGACTGTGGGCCACATTTCAAGCTTGTATCATCAAAGGCATAATTCTCCCAAATATTTCCCCTATCTGGCCAACTAATTAACAACATCATTAATAAAGACCACAATACAAACAATACAGCAATAGTATCACCCTTCCCCCCCCCCCCCCCCCCCCCCCCCCCCCCCCGTCAAGAAAAAAACACCAAACCCATACACCACAAGGAACATGAACAAATAAGAGGGGACAAAAATAGCAGCGCAG